>CM044893.1:13098628-14596768 GCA_024500025.1 Syzygium aromaticum
GCTACCCTTATCGTTGCCTCTAGGAGCCCCATCAGTGGCTCTGATCCGTCGTTTGGGTCCAACAAGCTCAAGTTGAACCTTATGCACGCTTTGTTCCAATTATTACAAAGGTATCTTTCACTTCACCATGGTTGGCTGATGACCTCGCTGGCCAATAGTGTAAAGAAAAAGAAAAAAAGAAAGAAAATAAAGAGAGAAAATAATAAACAAATCTGTAAATATATTAAAAAATTATAAAATCTGTTCACATTAGCGTTGATTGTGTCACATAAGACCACTGACATCCATGTCGGTAATTTCCAGCCTAAATTAGCTGGATAGATTGAATATGTACCGATGCAAAAATGTTTAAGACTAAATTAGTTCAATTGGAAGGTTTAAGATTGAATTGGTACAAATATAATAGGTTTGAGACTGAATTAGTACCAATGTAATAAGTTTATGACTTTTTTTGTACTTTTTCCTATATTTCATTTCCTTTTTCTTTTTTTTTGTCATTTTTTTCTTTAATTATAATTCACTTCTTCTTTTGATTCTACAATCAACGTAGTAGGAACTTTGTAGCTAATTTCGAAGAGAAATTCATAAAATCAAGGGGCAATTTGCAACAATCTGAAAAATCTAAGGACAAAGGGCACTCAATGTTTTAGCCCTTATCATAGGAACCGCCTCAGTCACGTGAAAGCACGTGACTAAGGTCACAGTGAGAACGTTGCCGGAGTAAACGCTACGTAACGAGTTTTGACATATTAGGGTAAAGGTTACAAATCAACTTTACACTACAAGCCTTCTTTTATACAACTTAATTATGGATCGTGTCCATTACATTCTATCATTGGATCAGCGTTACTGCTAGAGAGCTGATAAAAGATCACGAAGCACTGAAAGGAAAGACAAGATTCCGGCGTGCCAAATTTATTTACTTAATTCATTGAGGAAACAAGGCCAACATGGCGCGCTGATTATTCTCATGCCATACTTATTTTGCGACACATAGCATCCTATGCACCTAAGCAAAAGGCTTCTGGTTGTAGCAGTCGAGGTTGTCGCCGTACCCGACCTTCAGCGAGTCGCTGTACCTCTTGTAAAACCCGATCCGGTCCTCGACAGCCGCGTTGGGTCCCTTCCCGCACTCCTCCCTGCCGTTGATTATGTTGGCGTGAGGCCGTAGCCCAGGACCCTCCCTGCGGCCAAGTCCACATTGGACGGCCTCCGGTGGCCGGTGATGACGTCGTGGCTAGAGGGCTTCGGCGGCTGCGGAGTCATCCAGAACCAGAGGGCCGTCCTGAACGAGAGGACCGGATCCTTGGCCACTGCGTCCGGGTTGTTGATCAGGTCGGCGCAGAGGGTGCGCCCCTCTTGGCCGTAGTTGTAGTTGCTGCGAGTAATGAAACCGCGGACAAAATTTTCAAAAATCTCAAGATGGAGATGATAGGGTCAACTTTGAGGTAAATAAATATCCTTGCCATGTCCTGCTGAAGTCTTATTCTTCTTTGATGATTTGTGCTTTGGGATTTCATTAGTTTGGTCCTTCAATTTCATGAAAATTAGACGGTCCAAAATCGTCCAGCCGGTCCACAGATCCAAGGATCTCAGTCCACAGGTGGTCAAACTTCCTCATCCAAGCCATGGAGGCAATTGATGATGCTTTTTCAAGTATTAACATTTTAATTTTTCCATTTGATTGATATCAACGTTCATTTTTTCCCTTACAAAAAAAAAAAAAAAACGTTCATTTTTTCGATTTCAACAATGATCTTTAGGGGAAATGAAGCATTTAACTTTATTTTTGCATGAACGCATGCACCAGATGCAAAAGCATCGAAAATGGAGGGACTTACTACGGGATTTGATTTGGACCTCGACCGTAATATTTTCTGCCAGGAGCACACGGCCATCCAGATTCGCGATCGCAGTAATCTCTCGACCTGTCCCGCTCCTCCAAGTGGCAGTATCCCCACGCGTAGGGCCATCTGGCGCATCCCTCGATCCTCCTGAAGAGCCAACAGTATCAAAATATCATGCGATATATACGTATGTATGTGCAACCTTAATACGAACTTTTTAGATCTATACCTGTGGTTTCGTGGGAAGTCTGAGCCAAGAAAGCCGCGACTTCCCTGAACCTCATGTCCCTGGTGCCGGTGGTCCCGAAGCCCGGGAAGGACCTCACGGCGGCGATGAACGCATCGTAAGTGTAGAAGCCCTTCGCAGGGCAAGCGGGGTCGTTCCGGTGCTTGAGGAGCTGATCGAACTGGGCTCTGCTTACGATGGAACTCACATCATCGCCTCGCTGCGCGTTGGCACCGAGGACGGCGAGGCAGGAAGCTAAGAGAGCATCCGCCCAAAACGACCTCATCTTTGCCTGAGTAGCTGCTGCTTTAGGGGAGAGAGGTAGAGAGGGGCATGATCGTGTGAGGTTTGGAGACGGAGTAAGGTAGTGGGCTTATATAGAGCCTCGAGGTGAGCGAGCGCAAGCGCGAGTGAGGGATCGTACGTGAGTCATTTTCATCCCTGCGACGAGGAGATAGCTAAGGCTACAGGAAGGCGACGTGGTTTTTGTAAGGATTCGAGATTTTTCACGTAAAGCGGGGAAAAGAGGTGACACCATGGTGTCGTGGCGTCCAGACTTGCTTCTGAAATTTCTTCGATGCATGAGAGAAAAGGACCAGCTATCCAAAGGTGGACTTCTCATGCCATGAACGTTGAAGTTTTAGCTTCTGCGATCATTATTGAAGCTGGACTATTCGAAAGCTAGACACGTGTAGGGTTAACGTTGAATGATTTGAAGTGTCCGCGACAGAATGTTCCGTCTCTCGCATAAAGCGCATATTCTCTCCATCTCTCCATCTCTCCCCCCGTTTGCATCATTGCATGCATGCACAAGACATAACAGAGCAAAGCCGTACGTAGCTATGCACGTATGTGTGCACAATATCCGAGCTAATATCGATCCACGTATACCCCCAGATACCAGATATGATAACTTTTATATTATCTAGGCGATCGAAAATACCCCATAGATTTTTCTGTATGGAACATAAAAGCGACTCATTTGTCAAAGCGAGATACTTGAAATAATCTCGACTGCAATCCACTCAGGTCTCGGAAAACCTGTAGCTGATGAGATGCCAATCCAAAATTACTAAAGACATTTGATACCGATACTGACTTTGAGACTTAACCGTAGGTATTGTATCTTCGTTTTGATATTGACATGGATTCCTAATCCAATTACTCAAATATCCAACTCAGGAATCTGTAATATATTGATGGTACGTGTGATTAGAACAAATAATCTAGCAAGGCTAAAGGAGATTTATTCTTTAGGCGAAGATATTCTGTTTCTGGTAGCAATAGTGCAACATACAACAAAAGCTTAGGGAACTCTCTTTGAACTGACTGACCAGTAGAGTTGGGCTTATAATAAAGTTGGGTCTATGCCATAAGCCTGAATTCATTTTCTTTTCAGGCCCAGAAGGTGAAAGTGTGGGGTTATTCTCTAATGGTCATTGTTGGATATGGAAAAAATGGTGACTTAGATGTATGCTACAGCTATTTCTAAAGCATTGTTTTCACATAAAGATTAGTGTTTTTTTTTTTTTTGTCATTTCTGTTTTTAACCGTAATTAGTTGGCTACCTGGAGGAAAAGTAGCACGACAACCTATCTCCACGGCCTCCCATTTAAATCTGAGTTTTCCACAACAGGAAATCAAATCTACACCCGTTGATTTTTTCGGCCACGGAAACGCTCTTATGACCGCATCGATCCTGTGGTGGATCATAAAGGTTAGTTCTTTTCTCCATCTTTACTTCTTTTTCTTTCCAGCTTGAACAAATATCCTCTATAAACTTCATGTGCTAATGAACAGATTTGACTGTACTAAGTGGGAGATTTTCATGGTCCATCCTTTCTCATCTTGCGAAAAGTGAGTCGAGTTGTGTCGTATGCACGATAAATATCTCATTATTGAGACAATTTGTTGATTTGATTACAACTAAATAAATTAACAGGATCATTCAACATATATGGGTTCATCGAGGTGAAATTTCAGTACAAAAACAAACGTTTATCTTCATCATGGGCACCAAATTCATGCTTCAGATTAGTCCTGCATGCATTCTTACAATATGAGGATGACTTCTTTATTTCCCTTTTTTTTTCTTTGTCCACTGAATTCTTGGAATTAAAGTGCGCAATAGTGAGACATTGTGTAACTGTATTGCATTACTTTCAACAATTGAATTTTTTAATGTCAAATCAAATCAAATGTTACGAAAAGATATGTCCACATGATCGATGGAAAAGCATGATTGATGAGGCCATATCACAGCAACATGACATATGATATCACTGTTATATATATAATTTAGCTTCTCCCCTATGGAGACCATTAATGTTAGAGGGAGATCTAATTGGGAGCTGACTTTGATGAGTTCAAAGAATTATGATCCGAAAAACATGGATGACTAGCACGAATTCTTGGAAGAAGAATGGCAGATCCCACATGTGAGCTCGACCGCTAGATTGCAGCTGGCAAAATGAAACCCCTTAATTAAAGAGATTTTGCTTGATGTCAGCCCATCTAAGAGGAGCTGTCGATGAACGAGTGCTTATTGTTGCCTATACAAAAATTTTCTTCAGGGTTGACTTCTACCTCTTGACTGGAACCTTCCAACCAAAATGGTATGATTGACCTTTTCCATGTGATGAACTCCAAGTTCAAATAAAGGGGGGAAATATCATATTAATATTAGGACTTTTACATAGGACATTCGCGGTAGAAAGATCATTAAACAAGGAGGATCCAAAATTCCTATTAGTAAATAAGGATTCCATTTCATGACCGCTTGTGTAAAAGCTATTTGACCTTATATAATTTCTTTATATTACGAGAATTTTGGCAAGCTACCGAGTTTTAGAGGCATGGACTAGCCAATCTTTGAATATTTTAGAGGTTGATTTAGGGGAAAATTGCACAATCAGTCCTAAACCTATTTTATAGAAACCCTCTCGAGTCTTAAACTTTTTAATCGAACCAATGAAGTCTGAAACCTATGGTAGAAAATGCAATTGGATCCTCTTGGGCACTTCTCGCCTTATTTATCTAACATGCTAGTTCAATAAACATAGGCTCTTTTACATGTAATGGTGAGGGCGTGACGTGAAAGGATTTTCAAGAAACAATGCCATTTTTTGTTAGATAAACATCGTCTTCTCTTCGTATTGCACAATACGTAGAAATTACCCCAATAATGCCAAAATCAATCCCTGATTAGAACAGTTACTACGGTAAATTCAAATTGAAAACCAGAATGATAAACATAGTTTACCACCATAGCCGTCTTGAGTAATCCTAAGTAAGTGTCCGTTGTTTTTACCTTTTAAAAAGTAAACAATAACCCTTTTGTTTTTCATCAAAACTTACAATATGATTCTAATTTCAAAGAAATTTCTGTATCGATATTGAGAGAATTACCAAATCAGTCATAAACCTATTGTACGGATGCTAATTCGGGCTTAAATTTTTCAATTTTGCCAATATAGTTTTAAATCTTTGCACCAAATTCCGATTGAGTCCTTTCGGTCAATTGCCGCCGAAAATTACTAACGCAACATCCAATTATCGCCAACCATCCAACATGGCACGCTGACGTGGAGAGATTTACTTGAAACAATGTCCTACGTGAATCGCCATGTCGGCGAGGGTTGGCCAGTGGTCAACGAGGGTCAATGGACGCTCGCCTGTGACCGACGATCCTCACCGAATTTAGTAGAAAAAAAAAAAAGGAAAAGAAAGAAGGAAAAATACAAATATATAATATAATAAAATTCAAATATTTCAAAGAAATTATAAATAATTGTCCACATTAGCACCGATAATCCTACGTGGCATTACTGGCTTTCACATAAGTGATTTCTAGTTAAAATTGATTGGATGGACTCAATTGGCAAAAATTTTTACCAAAAAAAAATTGACAAAAATTGAAAGATTTATGACCAAATTGGTCAAAGTAAAATGGTTTAGGATTTTTTGCCCAATTTCCCCCCTTTTTCCATCTTTATACTAATGAGCAAGAAAAAAGAAACAAAAGGTTTTTGTCTAAGTCTTCTCATATACTTCCCATGGTTAATTTTTTTTTTATGAAAATAAGTAATTCATCGATAAAATCGTTCGCTTGATAACTTTTTAGTTTAAAGTACTACCGCATGCATTATTTTTCATGTCATAAGGAATTAATAAAAAGATTACTAGCTTCAATTGGATGGAAAGATAAACTATTTAATATGATATTTCTTTTTTACCACAATTCAAATTCTTTTCTACAAAGCAAAACATATTGCTATTCTTTCAAAGATATACACTGATATACATTTTAGGAAAAAAAATAAGATAATGATTATTAGGAGGGTTATGCATGGAAAGAAAGTGGATAAGCATTTCAAATTATTTTTAGGAGGGGGATCATGTCAAACCATTTCCAATTATTTTTAATTACTACATAGTTATATAAAAATTTCTAAGAATTTGTACTAGTTAATTTTAAATACTGTAAAAAATGAGAAGCTAAAATACAATGAATGGCTAGAAGCATACATACCGTGTTTACTGCATGCGAATAATATCTTTAACTTCTTAAACTTTCAAATGTCAATTTCTCGCATACATGCGACCATGTGCATATTTGCTACAACGTAAAGTTTTTCACCCCTTTTTTTTAAATTCTTTACTTTTGTAAAAGAAAGATGATTGATATATTAAATGCCAGCCAATTATTTCGAATTAAGTTTTAAAAAATAAGAGATTCAATAATAATCTGCCAATCATTTTCATTATAGCGAATTGTAATTTTGTCCATTTATAATTATGCAAGGTTACAGTGTATTTTACAGTTACAGTGTTATTCACAGACATAATCTCACTTACTCATGACCCCTCATCGTTACTCGTCATCCCGCCTCCCATCATGCTTGTCGCCCGGCATGCCGCCCTTCGTCACCGCCGCCACTCGGTGAGTTTTAGTAGACCTAATCTTTTTCACTTGTTTTCTATTCTCTCACGGCTAGGTCACGGTTGTGATAAGGTCGGAGTGACCGAGTCATGGATGTCCGTAGGATTGGGCGAACCTAGCTGCCGCAGCCCCCCGCACCCTGTCATCACACTGTTGAGTATGACTTTTAAACTTTTTTTAGTTATATGTTCGATTGGTTTAATACAGAAGCATATATAATTAATGATAACAAAACCCAACAGTTTTAGTATATGCCTTATGCTGCAGCCAAAGTGCGTGCAAGTGGGATCGACGTGTGAATAAGCAAGTGCACCCAGATGACCACCGCTAGGTTTAATTACTTATAATGATCGATTTCTTTTACCTCATGATTACGTTTTTGAACATATTATTTATATTTCATCTGACGTAGCCAGATTGTTTGTTGAGCTTAGACATATTTGAGGCAGTGACATTATGAATTTTCGAATTATTATAGTCTAATTTTCATATATTGAAACAATTAGTAAAATAATTAGTATAATCTAGTTAAAATATTGTCCCATGTCGCGACCCTAAAAAAATCGTGTTTTCGATCTTAGGCTAATGGATTACTAGATCAATTAAATTAACTAACCTAGCTCGAGTTCTCCCAAACTCTATCAAATCGCAACTTAGGTCCAACTATGAGCATGCAAATATTTTCAATAGGAGTCGCCACTAATCATTTAAGTTAGGTTGATTAGAAACCTAAATAAAATAGCGGGAGTACTATTTTATTTCTACGAACCAGAAATTATGAATTCGGGGACTTGGTTACGCTAGATTCCCTAACGCCCTTTCGGTACCAATTTCAAGAAAAATACCCAATTTGGCAATTTTGATAAATCCCGACTTAGAGTTTAAAGGTGCAGAATTTTTTATTTTCACTTATTTAAATGAAAGCTAACCTATATGTAATGACGTGCAAAAATTGACATGCGATTAATGCAATCTAACATGCAAATTATATGTCATGCGATGACGTGACCTATTTCTAATAACGTGCATATTATTATTTTTTTTTGTATTTTTTTTAATGAAATTCGAAATTAAAAATGCCAATTATCTAAACATGCAATTTTAAACTAAAGAAATTAACCTATTCTAGAGTAATCTTTTGGTATTTTTTTTTTTAAAAAAAAAATCAAAATTCGAAATTAAAATCAAGTAAAATATATATATATATATATAACCGCTAAATCTTTTGAATTAAGTTTCGATTTGAAGCCTGACAGATCGATCCTAAAATTCAAAATACCTGCTATGGAAATAACTCTATCTAAAGCCTGATAGATAGATTTATTTCCACGTGTGCGGTTGCGGATTAAGAAATTTTCCTAATCGATCACATCTTGAAAAATTCTCGATATCTTAAATATCTTAGATATATTCAAAAGATTTTGAAAATTCTAAATTTTATCCAAGTTTGGCAAGTAATAAATATCCAAGGTTTCAAAAGAAATAAAATCCTAATTAGAATAATGCTTATTATCCAAATATGCAAAATTAGATATCAATAAGCACAAAATAGGCAACCAAATATTCAAATCAAATCAAGATAAGATAATTACCTGATTTGCAGATTTCTTTCCAAGTTTGAATTTGCAGCGGATCGTAATTGCGGATCGACGGTGCGTTGGTGCGGCGGCGTGGCGGTAAGACAGCCTTGCGTGGGATGGCACCAAGATAGCAGCGGCTAGGACGTCGACGTCGCGGTATGGCTCCGGCGTTGCTAGAGTTTTCGTTGGGACTGGTAAGTTTGTTGCGATCGCTAGCGGAAGTTGCTGGAACTTAACGGTGAACGTCGGGCTCGTGGTGCATCTGGACAGTAGCTTCGTGGTTATGACACATCAAAGTGACTGGAGCCACTGGAATGTCGTGATGGGGTTGTGATTTTCAGCAACAAAGTCTGCGAGTTTGCTCGGTGAAGGAGTGGAAACCGACAGGGGTAGTCTTCATGTGTGTCCTTCGTTGACTCGCCGTTTCTTTCTTGTCTTCAAGCATCACAATACATGCTAGTTTTCTTCATCATATCTCAAGCAAGCATCGAATGGTTCTGCATGATCTTGACCAGACAATGCAAGTGATGATGTCACGGGAGGAAAGGGCGTCAAACCCAACCGTGGACTCCGGGGGCGTAGGGATCAAAAGCCGAACGTGTAAACTCCACTCACGTTTCTCTTCTCGAAACCCAGTTGGGATGTACTCGACTCACCCTCAAATTCCTGCCATCTTTCTTTCTTATTCACCGCCTCAGATTGCTCCCTTTGCCATCAGTATCACGCAGCCGGCTTTGGCCTTCCAGTGTATATGTCCTGTCTAAAAATCTGATTTTCTGAAAAACTGAAAGCTCCCCATAAGCATGTATTTATAATGAAAACCTAGGTCAATTAGCCGGGCTTTTAGTCCTAACGGGCTTAGGTTTAGGCTTCTAAGTGGGCTGAATTAATTTGGGCTTTTCTTTAATTAAGCATAATGGGCTAATTTAAGCTCAAACAACCAAGCCCTTTTGCGTGTGATTTTCGGCCCATGCTTTCCGAGTGAGCCGAGTCTCGTTCGATGTCCGAGCTCGATTCACGTGATGAATTTTAAGCTCGCTTGTCACCGCCAATCCGATGCGGAATGCAATTAACCTAAATAAACTTAAACTATATGTTGTGCAATTTTAATATTTTTGTTCAGGGGTTAAAATTTAATCCCTAATTTTCTATGCAATTAACCACTAAATGATGTGCTAAAATTTAGGTGTCAACAGCTGCCCCTCTTTGAGTGGAGGCTCGCAGAGGTTTCGCTCAAAGACTGAGACCTAAATTTAAACTATGCAAAATGATAAATGATAAATGATTTGATTTTTTTTTTTTAAATGCAACGATGCGTGATATGCAAACAATAAGGAACATATGCTAAGGCTTCTCACTTCGTGTAGAGTGGTGAAAGAGTCTTACATACGGATCGCACAAAAAGCGTCCAAGTGAGGGGATGCTTTATAATGCTGCTAACTCCTTTGAACTCCAAACTTCTAGTCCACTGGAAGTAAGGTTCTCGAGGTACAGAATTGCCTATTTGTTAC
Source organism: Syzygium aromaticum (assembly GCA_024500025.1). NCBI lineage: Eukaryota > Viridiplantae > Streptophyta > Magnoliopsida > Myrtales > Myrtaceae > Syzygium > Syzygium aromaticum. The sequence goes on from CM044893.1 coordinate 13,108,735, forward strand.
CTGTAGTTTCCTACAGATGCGAAATAGCACATGATATAAAGAAAGAATGTGACGTGTTGCCTATACCACTGGGCAATCACGAAAAGGATCATGTCACCTCTTCCATTGGGCGAGCATGAGGTTTTTTGTGCCATCTATTCCACTGGGTGAACACGAAATGAGAAACTATGCTGCCTGTTCTACTGGGCAAACATTTAAATGGGGTGTGTTGTCTATTTCACTGAACAACACAAAATGAGAAACTATCCCGCCGCGTACTCCACTTGGCGAACATGAAATGGGGTGTTATGCTACCGCGTACTCCACTTGGCAACATAAAATGGGGTGTGCCGTGTACTCCACTTGGCAACACCAAGAGATGGGGTGTGCTTCGTACTCCACTTAGCAGCACCCAGAGATATGTCACCAATTCCATTTGATAAACATATGAAAGAGATAATTTCTCCTATTCCGGAGGGAGAAACAATGAAGAATAATTAGTAGACGTACCTGAATTCTTCTTATGTTATGGGAGAGCCAATTGCAATGCACCTGTTTTTTTTACCTGAGAAAAGGTTAAACTAGCACATGCGCAGGGGCAAAGAAAACATTTTTCAAGAATCTGCTTGCATTACCAAGCTTCACCGAGGAATTTATCAATAAGAACAACAATTTCGTCCTCCTGACAATTTGATCACATTAGCATTACTAAGCTTCACTGGGGAATTTATCAATAAGAACAATCATTTCGTCCTTTTGACAATTTGATCACATTAAATGAGAGACCTTTGATCAGAAAGGACTTTCCACTCACTATCAATGAAAGGCTTTTGACCCGACCTTTGATGTGGGTATAAGAATCACTCAAACTCTTTTCGTCGTGCTTGACAAGGGTTCGGATATTCTCAAAATCAGTATGACTTGGCCAATCTGAGAGGTCTTTATAAGGACTGAAATGCAAGCTTGGTCAATGGCTTAGCAAAAGGGACTCTTCGAGTCGAGGCTATTGAAAGAATGATATCACCAGTTGCTTCGGGTTTACAAGTCAGGAATGCTGCAAAAAATGAAATAGAAAAATCTTGCTCGCACTTCTTCGAGCAACACTTATAAGCATTTGAAATTCTACGTTAACTCAAGTGCCCTATTCTGAAGAGACTTCGGTAAGGGTTGTAATGTAGATTCGGGTAGGCTTGAAATGAATGGCCTATTTCCATCAAAGGGGGTATTATGAACATGGAAATTGGTGATCATCCAATCATGCTACTGGTACCATTGATCTATTTCTAGCAATTGCTCCACAAATGAACCTTCAAATGGTCTCTTCCCTGAAAAATGATCTTGCATATTGACTCAGTTTTCACCAAAGCCTTTCTTTCTCTCATCATTTTTTACTGGCATTGGCCTTGCTTTTATCAGGCACACTGCTTTTTCATGCCCCCTAGTTTTTTTTTTTTTTTTTTTTGACCTTTGACATATACTGTCTATAATGCATACATTGGCCAGCCACACTTTGGCTTGTTTTGACTGAATGACTAACATTTGGATTATCAGGGTCTTCATTTTCCATTGGCGCTCCGAATACGCTGTGTGGATAGCGATGGTTTTTACCTTGCCCCAGTGTGAGGGATGATCACCAATTGGGTTCTTATGAAATGAAATTGCAGGCTCAAGTGGGCTAAGCAATGGATAAAGTGTGTAGGATAGCGAAAGAAATATTCTTCGTCATATCTAAGGCACTCAAGCTAACACAGAATTTGCATGCGGTAAATATACTTGAAGATTGATGCAAGTGAAAGCAAGAAAATTCTAACCATTTTGAACTTTCTAAGAAATTGCCCCAAGTATGGGGTTGTTCCTAACAGGGGTAACAAATGAAACTCCGTTCAAAGGGTTAAGCAAATGATAACCTGTAGTGTTTAGATAGAGGAAATGAATGCCTCTCATCATTTTGGTCGTCATACTTTTCGTGAGATAATCCTTTACCTTGTCAGCACGGAATTTTCACTCAACTCGCATTGGGGATTATTATTCAGGACATGTATGGAAATGGCTTGCCTTTCGTCATCTTGAAGTCTCTCATACAATATGATCGCCTCATTAGGACAGAAATAGATTGCCAGATCAAAAGCTTTCCTCAAACAAAGCTTAGTAACATGAATTGATTCATGGAATTCAATTTGAGATAAAGTTAGAAGGAGTACAAATCAAGTGTAATACTTCTTCACAGAATCAGAATTAACTGGACTGGAAAAAACACGACCATCCATCTCGGCCAAAATCAAAGCACCTCCTGGAAGGACTTTCTTCACAATGTACGGGCCGCCATAATTTGGAGCAAATTTTCCTTCTGCAAAAGGAACTATCGGCAATAACTTCCGCAGGACAAGGTCGCCTACCTGAAAACGTCGAGGCTTGACTTTCTTGTTGAAAGATTTAGCAACTCGTTGTTGGTAGCACTGGCCATGACATATAGCTCTAAGCCTTGTCTCATCAATCAGGTTCAACTGGTCTAATCTCTGCTGGATCCAATCTGCTTCTGACAATTGTACCTGTGAAAGAATACGTAACGAAGGAATTTCAACCTCAACAGGTAAGACTGCTTCCATACCGTACACAAGAGAATATGGAGTTGCCCCTGTAGATGTCCGGATAGAAGTCCGATATGCCATAAGTGCAAATGGTAATCTCTCATGCCAATCACGATAGTTCTCAGCTGTTTTAGCCAAAATTTTCTTGATATTTTTGTTGGCTGCTTCGACTGCTCCGTTCATCTGCGGACGATATGGAGAGGAATTCAGATGCTTGATCTTGAACTCCTTGAACAGATCATCCACCAATTTATTATTCAGATTCGACCCATTGTCAGTAATTATGGTCTCAGGTGCACCATATCGAGCAATGATGTCTCGACGAATGAACTTCACCACATTCCATGCTGTCACTGATGTATAGGACATAGCTTCAATCCACTTCGAAAAATAATCGATAGCGACTAGGATAAACCGATGTCCATTTGACGCTTTAGGATTGATTGGGCCAATCACATCAATGCCCCACATAGAGAATGGCCATGGTTCAGACATCTGATGCAATTCATTCGGGGGAGTTTTAATCTTGTCACCATGGATCTGGCATTTGTGACAACTTCGGACATGTTGAATGCAATCACTCTCTAAAGTGAGCCAGTAATAACCCATCCTCATTATCTTCCTTGCTAGCATATGACCATTCATGTGGGGACCGCATACTCCCTCATGTACTTCTAACATCAAATGAACAGCCTCAGTTGAATCAACACACCTTAATAAGACCGAATCATAGGACCGCTTGTATAGACATTCTCCACTCAAGAAGAACTTCGACGCCATTTTCCTGATATACTTCTGGTCAGATACGGTACTTTTGTCAGGAAATTCCTGTGTTTGAAGATATGCCTTGATATCATGATACCACGGCTTGCCGTCAGACTCTTCTGTCGTGGCCATGCAATAAGCTGGTTTCTGTAAAACCTCTATCTTTAAAGGTTCAACTTCTAACCCACTTGTCACTCGTAGCATTGCCGATAAAGTAGCCAAAGCATCGGCAAAATGATTTTGAGTCCTCGACAAGTATTCGAACGAAATGTCTTCAAACTCTTCCACTAACTCCTCTAAATAGGCGTGATAGGGCTGCAACTTAGCATTCCTAGTTTGCCACTTACCAACGGTCTGAAGAATAATGAGGGTTGAATCCCCAAACACCTTAAGTCGAGCTACTCCCATTCCGATAGCGGCTTGTAACCCGATGATGCATGCTTCATATTCAGCGATATTGTTCGTGCAAGGAAATATCAATTTTGCAGCCACTGGATAATGTTGACCGCCTGGGGATATTAAAACGGCCCCGATACCTGATCCTGATAAGTTTACGGCCCCATCAAAATACATGGTCCATACATACTCATCAATTGGCATGACTCTATCCTCTAGCGGACCCAGATCCTCATTTTTCCCAGGATTTTCGGCCAGGACATCAGCAATTACTCGTCCGTTGACTGATTTTTTAGACAAGAATTGAACATTGAATTCTGAGATGAGAATCTGCCATTTTGCCAGTTTTCCAACTAAAGCGGGTTGATTGAGCAAGTATTTGATGGGATCACACTCTGTTACAAGCAATATCTGATAATGCAAAGTGTATTGCCTCAACCTATGTAGCACCCAAACCAATGCGGCACACGTTCTTTCTATTTCAGAATAGTTCATCTCAGATGCGGTAAACTTCTTACTCAAATAATAAATCGCACGCTCTTTTCCATCCTCTTCACTTCTTTGAGCAAGCATGGCACCTAAGGACTCACTGTGAATTGTAAGGTACAGTGTCAGAGGTTGCCCCGGTGTCGGCGGAACAAGCACTGGCGGATTCATCAAGTAGTGCTTAAGCTTGTCAAATGCCTGTTCACATTCTTCATCCCATCTAACCAACGCATTCTTCTTGAGAAGTTTAAAGAAAGGCTTTGCTGTCTCGGATAGTTGAGAAATAAATCTGGCTATATAGTTTAGCCTACCCATTAAGCTACGAACTTCCTTCACCGAAGAGGGAGATTTTATTTCACAAATGGCCTTCACTTTTGACGGGTCAATCTCAATCCCTTTGTTACTGACAATGAAGCCGAGTAGTTTGCCAGAGGCTGCCCCGAACACGCATTTTTCCGGATTGAGGCGCAATTTGAACTTGCGAAGCCTATCGAATAATTTCATCAAAGTTTCTATGTGATCTTCTCCACGCCGAGTTTTTGCAATCATGTCATCAACGTAGATCTCAATCTCATTATGCATCATGTCATGGAACAACGTGACCATTGCCCGTTGGTAAGTTGCTCCAGCATTTTTGAGACCAAAAGGCATCACCTTGTAGTGAAATGTCCCCCATGGAGTGGTAAATGCTGTCTTAAACTTATCAACCTCGTTCATCAAGATCTGATTATAACCTGAGAAGCCATCCATGAAGGAAAATAGTTCGAACCCGGCTGTGCTGTCTACAAGCACATCAATGTGTGGGAGTGGAAAATCATCTTTAGGGTTGGCTTTGTTCAGATCTCGGTAGTCAACACATACTCGAACCCGACCATCTTTCTTCACTACCGGGACTATATTAGCGACCCGTTCTGAATATTGGGTAGTCTCAATAAATCCCACGTCAAGAAGCTTCATGACTTCTTCCTTGATCTTCTTTGCCAGTTCTGGCTTAGCTCTTCGCGGCCTTTGCTTCACGGGCTCAATCGAAGGATCAGTCGGTAGACAATGTTCTACGATCGATCGATCGAGACCCGGCATGTCAGTATAAGACCAGGCAAAGATGTCTTGATAATCCTTCAACAATTGAGTCATGCGTTTAGCCACATCTTTAGGGAGGCATGCCCCAATCTTCACTTCTCTAGGATTCTCCGTGTCGCCAAGATTGATCACCACGGTTTCTTCAACAGTTAGAGGCTTGGATTTCTCATGGATTTCCAAGTTCCGTTGTATTTCTTCATCATTCGGATCAGAATCGTCTAAGTCATCGGATTGATTTGCATCACATATATGAGGATCCATGATTCCCGTCCCTTCGCATGCCTCGAGATTAATCCTGAAACATAAAGAAAATGGATCAAAAAGACAAGACAGGGCTTAACCACATGCAATTTTCGAAAATTGATCATTGCTTTTTGACATTCATTTTGCTTTTGAAGATCTTGAAACAAGAATTCTTGAGAAGCCCAACCCTCAGTTCTTACCGTAGATGACAAATTTTTCCAATCGTTGGTTATCGTCATCGGGTTGGTTTGGGGTACTTTAACAAGATTCAAAATAATAAAAACTTCTGTAATTTTATTGATATCGAATCAATGAATTACATCTTATTGGATTGAAAAACCTAAGGGCAACATGAATTGAAATGAAAATCGAAAACAATAAAGATTCCCACGCAGGGGAGATACGAAAACTAGAAATAATTACTCTTGAGGGCCAGCGCCCATCCCTTCAAGTGATCCTTCAGTGATTACACCAATGGAGGTCTCAGCAAACCAACCAGTGAGGTAGGGTATACCATCATTAAAGTCAAAGTCGACCACCCTCGACTCCGACTTCTTGAAAATACAAGGTGGCTGATCATCTTCAGAATCATCAGACAAACTGACCAAAATCGCTTTACCATGCTTCTTAGGAGAGTCAGTTAGGGCTGGTGGCGACTTAGGAAAGATAAGCCCAAGATCATCCTCAGTAGGGCTCGGCTTTAAATGCTCATATCCCCCCACTACTCCAGTTGAGCGAAAGATGTGGTCAATAGGAGGTGGTAAGGGACTTTGACCTACTCCTCTTTGGCCTCTGCAACAACCGAGGTCTTGTTCGCGGCTTCCCGACCCATGATATCCCAAACCAGCTTTGTGGGATTGTCCATTTGTCTCAATCGGGGCACGAATGCCTTGACCTTCCTTCCCAAGACCTTGACCTGGCTTAAAACCATTACCGACCATGACCTTGGCCACCATGATAGCTGCATTAGAAACTTTTGGAGCCGGCAACGGCATATCAGAGGAAGCTTGAACAACTTGAACTATCTCAAATGAATGATAGCTATCCTCCTCAACATGATCGGGCTCCATGTATGGGACCGATGTCGCGTTGAAGATTCGGTGATCTTCTTCTCCATAAATTGTAACCAACTTTGCCTCAGCGACAAACTTGATCTTCTGATGCAAACTGGAGGGCACTGCACCTGCATTGTGGATCCATGGCCGCCCTAACAAAAAATTGAAAGCAGAAGGGATATCCAGCACTTGAAAAAGAATATCGAACACCGAAGGTCCGATTTGCAGCTCTAAGTTAATCTGGCCTATCACATCCTTCTTTGCTCCATCAAAGGCTCGAACAGAAGTCTTGGCTGCTTGCATGGTAGATGGCTTAATGCCTAGCTTTTTTAAAGTAGCCAACGGGCATAAATTCAAAGCTGACCCGTTATCAACAAGCACCCTAGCCATGTGAGTCTCCTTATACTTCACTGATATATGAAGCGCTTTATTATGACCACGTCCTTCAACTGGGATTTCCTCATCAGAAAATGCTACTTGATCCTTGAGGAGGATCGTCCCGACAAACCCCTCTAGCTTATCTTCTTCAATATTTTCGGGCACATGAACCTCACTCAAAACTTTCATAAGAGTACCCCGATGCTTCTCTGATGTCTGAAGAAGTTCCAACAACGAGACTTGTGCAGGCAACTTTCTCAACTGATCAACCACGCTATATTTGCTAGCCTTGATCACAGCTAAGAATTCCTTCGCTTCTTTCTCAACCACTGGCTTGACAGGTGGATTATCAGCATAAGTTCGCCCCGATCTTGTTATCAGATCAACATTGTATGACCATGGAACCATCTTGTCACTTTCATAAGCATAGGGCTGAGGTGATCCCATCACCAATGCTTCAGAAGCATCGGGTATAACAATCCCGAGGTCATCATCAGAGGCATCTTCAAGAGAGGGCATGTCAATTAGCTCAGGATCCAACTTAACTTGTTCATCGGTTAGCATTGCGAGTGCTTCATTCCAGTCAATGATGACCTGAGATATAGTAGCCACTACCCCGAATTCATCAACCATCCCAATCATTCCCTCTCTTACCAACTCATCCACCTTCTTTTCTATTTCACCGAATGATACCATTTCACCGGTCGAAACATAACCAGCTCGGACTAAAGCGTCGAACATATCTTCGAAAGGGACCCTGAAGTCTTGAACTCGCTCAACCGCCGGGCCAAGGACAACATTTGCACTGCTCGAATGATCAGGAAGTGGATTGTTCTGCACATTGGGCTTACCGGCTGGCTGTAGTGCAAACGCTCTAGTCTCGAGTAGATCCTGTACTCGATGTTTGAGTACTTGGAAGTCGTCTGTCGAATGTCCCACCTCACCTCTATGGTAATCGCATTTCTTCGATGGATCGTATCGTGCAAAGCCGGCAGCGTTAGATCTTTGTGGCTCCGAACTCAGCAAATTCTTCTTCCTTAGCACTGCTAGTACCTGAGATAACGTTCCAGGAAGTGGAGTAAATTGGCGAGCTTTGCGCTGCGGGCGTGGGTCTTGCCGGCCTTGCTGCACATAAGAGGTCGGCTGCTTGATGGTAAATTGTAGTTTCGGGGCCTGAGCTGGCGTCTTCTGTACATAGGTCATGTTGACTTCAGGGGCATGCTCTTTGTCTTTCTTACTAATAAATCTCTTGCCTGATGAACCCGACTCACTGTACCATCCTTTCTTGAGCCCAGATTCAATCTCCTCACCCATGGCTATCAACTGGCTAAAAGATTGGACGGCCGTCACTAACATTCGTGAACGAACCGGCTGCGGTAGAGTGTACACGAACAACTTCATTAAGTCACGTTCTGAAGGTTCGGGCATGATCTGTCCCGCCATGTTCCTCCAGCGAGTGGCATACTCCTTTAGAGTTTCGCCCTTTTTCTGCTCAGCTCTTTCCAGGTCTTCTCTTGTAATAGTGACATCGAGATTGAACTTGAAGTGTTTGACGAAAAGATTTGCCACTTCTTCCCACGAGTCTTTCCGGTTGATCTGGTGGTTGATATACCACCTCATTGCAGCATCCTTGAAGCTTGCTTGAAAGGTTTGGATCATTAGAGGTCCGTTAGAAACATATCTATTCATGAGCCCCTGATACATCTCGATGTGCTGAATTGGGTTTGAGGTGCCGTCATACTTCTCGAAGGTTGGCATCTTGAATTTATCGGGCACTTGGACCCGAGCAAAAATAGACAGATCAACAGGCGGAACACTTTGAGTTCCCTCCACTTCACGTAACCTCTGGTCGAGCTTAGCTAGCAATTTAGCATTTTCATCATTGGGGGGTGGATGAATAACATCAGCCGCCGGAGACGCACTAGTGTCAGTCAAAATGACATCGTCCAGTTGAAAGGTTGGATTAGTATTCACTGCAGGAGCTTTGTCGAGGCGGAGACCTTGACGAGTTGGAGGCGGAATCTCCGATTGAGAGATAGCATTGATCTGCTGTTGCTTGGCCATGAGATCACTCATCATTTTGGACATAGCAGCCGTGATCTGCTCATTGATTGTATTCATGTGTTCTTTCAGCTTTTCGTCAATCATGGCTGCAATCTCGGCTTGATTGGCCATCCTTCTTTTGGTCACCGATCGAGTATTATGAGGATGAGGGGGATCCGTGGCAAATTACCTACAAAAGTAACGATTGAATGAATACAACAAGTAAGAATAACGAGTCGGTCCATGACATCCTCAAGATGAAATTTCTTTCAAAAGACCAATTCGTCCGGTAAATCCCGAAATTCCAAATTGCTTCATTCAATAAAAACTTGGACTAATTCCAAAATTTACAAATTATAACTTAACGTTTTTCATTGAATTGCTCAGAATGGAAAATGTCTCGACATCTATTACCAGAAAACGTTAATAGCAAGCTAACATTTCCTCCTAAAAAAAAAAGAAAAACTCCCTAAACCAAACAAGAAATCAGATGGTCTTCCTCTTTTTAGAGGCTACATGATCTATAGACGAATGGGCCTTCAAGGCACGCCGTAATCGTGCATTCTCTTCAGCCAGAGCATCTGCCTTATCCTGGGCCTTCATCGCCTTTTCTTCGCTGATTTTGATTTGAGTCTGAAGGGTATGCCGTACTGTCACGACCGGGATCTTCGGGAGTATCTCAGCAGGGATGGTATGATACTGAACATACCGGTCCGTGGCAAAGTGACACTTCATTCTTCCAGTGGGCTCATCTGCGGGCCAAATCAGCTTCTGAGTGGAACAATTCTGCCAAGCCTCAGAATGACGCCTAAGCTCGACTCTGTAGGACTCGCCTTTCTCGAACTGGACTTGAAATTCATTGGGCCTGAGTGAAGGTGGGACATCCTGCAGAACTCGGAATTGACGTGTAACCCGAAGGGGCTGATAGCAGGTTGCCCCATAAATGCCCATCAAAGGTACGGGCTTCTGATCGCCATGGTATAGTCGAGCTTCGACCTCCCGAAACCACACAGCTTGCCAAAGGAAAATCTTAGAGTTTGGATCTTTGAGCAGATGGACCCATTGCGTATAGTGCAAACTCTTAGTTTGATCTTGTATTTGTTTGGACCTTAAAATAGGGTTATCAGTCATGCCCATTTCAAATGCAGTTATATCTTCCCCAAATTGAGAAAGGTGTGAGAAAAGCCAAATTTGTAAAAGCTCAATCGGGGCTCGAAAAGTTCTATCTTTTCCTTTCTTGAATCGTGTCAGAGATATGAAAGTCTCTGCTAGAATTGTGTTTATAAAACTAACTCCGCCACATATTAGTTTTACCGTCCAAGCTATGACAGGATCAATAGCATTTTGACGGAATGGAAAAATGATGAGTCCAAAAAAAGCTAAGATAAAAATTTTAGATCTCATGAGGACCGAGTTATTTTCGAAACATTCAATAAGAAAAGATAATGGGCATGCTTGACAATTACTCCTTAGCACTTTTTCAATTTCCTTTTTAGTCAAATTCAAAAATTCAGCAAGCACTACCACAGGATCTACCTTAATGGGTGGTTCAACTATATCCAACTCAATCGATTTCCCAATGGCAATACTGTATTCTTCCAGAGTCGGTGTGAGCTCAAACTTACCTCCCAACACAAATGTGGTTGTTTCGGGGCACCAAAAATGAGCGAATGCCTGCATGATCCAGCTTTGAACATCTATGTCTAGGATTGGCAACATGAATCCAATGCGTTTGAGAACGTACTGCTGACCATCTGGCTTCAACTGGCTCCATAACTTCTTGAGCTCCAGCTTCGGAGTAGGCACGAAACGGATATCGAGGCGACCCATTCTTATATAGACCACGTGCCAAGTGACTCAACCTAAATCATGGACCGACTCGAAATAAGATGAAGAAAACCAAAGATAAAGCTCGAGAAATTACCGTCTTTGGGGAGAAAATGTCAATCACAGAGACATGCACATGAATCATGAGTTTAAATCTTAATCTATCTATCCTAATGGCTTTTGCAAAGTGAAATGATTAACGGAACGACGCGTCGCAGTCTCGCGTACAATCGTCATGACTAGTCGCAGCCTCGCATACAATAGTCATGACTAATCGCGTCCAATCACTTCGGCTTAGTTCGGTCGACAAGGGCACCTCCATGCGTTGTAGCCTCACGTGGATGAGGACGACCCTTGAGCCATTTTTTGGAACAATTTTCGGGATTCAAATGGGATAACCTTTAGCGAAGCCTTACCGCCAAGGTTAAAGAACCACCTAAAAACCATCTTAAAACTATGGGTGTGACCCAGGTCCGGTCACAGGTTGTGTGTGGTGTAGTGCAAATACTGTAAATCATGCACAACAATTATATTCAACCAACACTTCAATAGTACGAAAATTAAATTAAATTTCACTCCACCAAACCTGCAAAACAAAGGGTTAGCCAATCACTACTCCCCTTATAACTCCCATCCTGCAAAAACATTTAACACCTAAGAATGAGAATTCAATTAAATTTTGCCAAATCGAGTGATTTTTATTTGAAAATTCTTTTTTTGGCCTAAGTCCTCCTTAAATTTTCAAAAAAATCAAGCAGTCCCCAGTGGAGTCGCCAAGCTGTCGCGACCCTAAAAAATCGTGTTTTCGATCTTAGGCTAATGGATTACTAGATCAATTAAATTAACTAACCTAGCTCGAGTTCTCCCAAACTCTACCAAATCGCAACTTAGGTCCAACTATGAGCATGCAAATATTTTCAATAGGAGTCGCCACTAATCATTTAAGTTAGGTTGATTAGAAACCTAAATAAAATAGCGGGAGTACTATTTTATTTCTACGAACCAGAAATTATGAATTCGGGGACTTGGTTACGCTAGATTCCCTAACGCCCTTTCGGTACCAATTTCAAGAAAAATACCCAATTTGGCAATTTTGATAAATCCCGACTTAGAGTTTAAAGGTGCAGAATTTTTTATTTTCACTTATTTAAATGAAAGCTAACCTATATGTAATGACGTGCAAAAATTGACATGCGATTAATGCAATCTAACATGCAAATTATATATCATGCGATGACGTGACCTATTTCTAATGACGTGTATATTATTTTTTTTTTTTTGTATTTTTTTTAATGAAATTCGAAATTAAAAATGCCAATTATCTAAACATGCAATTTTAAACTAAAGAAATTAACCTATTCTAGAGTAATCTTTTGGTTTTTTTTTAAAAAAAAAAAATCAAAATTCGAAATTAAAATCAAGTAAAATATATATATATATATAACCGCTAAATCTTTTGAATTAAGTTTCGATCTGAAGCCTGACAGATCGATCCTAAAATTCAAAATACCCGCTATGGAAATAACTCTATCTAAAGCCTGATAGATAGATTTATTTCCACGTGTGCGGTTGCGGATTAAGAAATTTTCCTAATCGATCACATCTTGAAAAATTCTCGATATCTTAAATATCTTAGATATATTCAAAAGATTTTGAAAATTCTAAATTTTATCCAAGTTTGGCAAGTAATAGATATCCAAGGTTTCAAAAGAAATAAAATCCTAATTAGAATAATGCTTATTATCCAAATATGCAAAATTAGATATCAATAAGCACAAAATAGGCAACCAAATATTCAAATCAAATCAAGATAAGATAATTACCTGATTTGCAGATTTCTTTCCAAGTTTGAATTTGCAGCGGATCGTAATTGCGGATCGACGGTGCGTTGGTGCGGCGGCGTGGCGGTAAGACAGCCTTGCGTGGGATGGCACCAAGATAGCAGCGGCTAGGACGTCGACGTCGCGGTATGGCTCCGGCGTTGCTAGAGTTTTCGTTGGGACTGGTAAGTTTGTTGCGATCGCTAGCGGAAGTTGCTGGAACTTAACGGTGAACGTCGGGCTCGTGGTGCATCTGGACAGTAGCTTCGTGGTTATGACACATCAAAGTGACTGGAGTCACTGGAATGTCGTGATGGGGTTGTGATTTTCAGCAACGAAGTCTGCGAGTTTGCTCGGTGAAGGAGTGGAAACCGACAGGGGTAGTCTTCATGTGTGTCCTTCGTTGACTCGCCGTTTCTTTCTTGTCTTCAAGCATCACAATACATGCTAGTTTTCTTCATCATATCTCAAGCAAGCATCGAATGGTTCTGCATGATCTTGACCAGACAATGCAAGTGATGATGTCACGGGAGGAAAGGGCGTCAAACCCAACCGTGGACTCCGGGGGCGTAGGGATCAAAAGCCGAACGTGTAAACTCCACTCACGTTTCTCTTCTCGAAACCCAGTTGGGATGTACTCGACTCACCCTCAAATTCCTGCCATCTTTCTTTCTTATTCACCGCCTCAGATTGCTCCCTTTGCCATCAGTATCACGCAGCCGGCTTTGGCCTTCCAGTGTATATGTCCTGTCTAAAAATCTGATTTTCTGAAAAACTGAAAGCTCCCCATAAGCATGTATTTATAATGAAAACCTAGGTCAATTAGCCGGGCTTTTAGTCCTAACGGGCTTAGGTTTAGGCTTCTAAGTGGGCTGAATTAATTTGGGCTTTTCTTTAATTAAGCATAATTGGCTAATTTAAGCTCAAACAACCAAGCCCTTTTGCTTGTGATTTTCGGCCCATGCTTTCCGAGTGAGCCGAGTCTCGTTCGATATCCGAGCTCGATTCACGTGATGAATTTTAAGCTCGCTTGTCACAGCCAATCCGATGCGGAATGCAATTAACCTAAATAAACTTAAACTATATGTTGTGCAATTTTAATATTTTTGTTCAGGGGTTAAAATTTAATCCCTAATTTTCTATGCAATTAACCACTAAATGATGTGCTAAAATTTAGGTGTCAACATCCCATATCGCTTGATAAAGGGTCCAAATATGGCCAGCCAATGTCAATAAAAAATCGACTTTTCCTTGCCCTATAAGCAAGACGATCTTAATTTGTGGTGTTGGTTACCAAAGGTGACAAAACATAATTTATCACCTTAAGTACCAAAGACAGCGAAATTAAATTGCCTAATGACTGAGCAAATCGCAAGACGACCAAAAAGATCCATGTTTTTCTTTTCATGTGTGCTAATAAACAAACAAAAAAAGAAGCACGATCGGTGTTAGTGATGGGTTTGTCGTTGTTCGTCTTACAACATCACAATTATTTGACTAGGTTTTCTAGTAAACCTCGTAGCAACTTCCTCCATGCCTCGGATTGGTTTCCAAGTCTTTTTTAATATTTCACAAGTGTTGTTTCTATATCCGACTAAATTGGCCAACCATCAATCAATCGTGGTAGCAATACTTAATTCTCTCATTTTTTGTACATCGTCCAATCCAACTAGTTTATACAAGCGTCGCGGTCAATATGGGCCACACTTGAGCTGTCCATTAAGCTTTGTTGGGCTGCTTTTACTACTATTGGCTTTGGTTAGGATCTGCGTGAAGGTCCACTTTACCATATAAGTAATTACAATGCGTCCTAGCTAAATAATCAGATTTTATTTGCAAATTCGTGCTAGTGAATGTCTACCTAAAGAGATGCAAAAATCGGATTGACAGAGTAATGGGCGAGGCCAACCTTTCTAGTTGAGGGCGAAGGCGGCCTCGCCCGTGGCTAGCGAGGTCGGGCGAGGGCCGCGACCCTCGTCAGCGGCCCTCGCTTAGTGGCCGGCGAGCCTCGCCAACCACTGTGAAAAAAGAAAAGAAAAGAAGGAAACAAAATAAAATGAAAATAAAAAAAATTAACAAAATATCCACATCAGCACCGGCATTACCACATAGGACAGCCAACGTTCACAACAGCAAATTTCCGTCCAAAATGGATTAGATGAACTATATTGGCAAATCGTCAAAAAGTTTAAAATTAAATTAGTCAAATTGAAAAGTTTTTGATTAAATTGGCATGGTTTAGAACTTTTTTTTTGGTAACTTTCTCTCTTCTGATATGGAATCAGCCATGACGCCTCATATGTGACGTCGCTGTTGCATACCATTAATTATATCTTGAGAAAGTAGGGCAAAATGTATAAAAAAATGTTTGGCGGTGTCATTATAATAGGACAATCATTTGCGTGATAAGTGACATTGATTAAATTAAAGGGCGAGGGAATTTCGGAGTTCCTTCCCCAAACCGACGTGCAGGAAGCATCCCCACTTTGTTGGCATGCAAAAGAGTAGGTAGAGTATAAACAATATATGGTGGGTGATTTCAACTTATGGTGGTGAGTCGGATATCATATCGTGTTGCCAAGTCGGCATCTAGTTACTTTTGCAGAAGAGGTTAATAGCGCAGGCAGTATATGACAATTTATGGTGATTTTCCACTTATAGTGACTCGGATATCTTGGATCTATCTTCTGATCAAGGTGTCGAGATAGTTGAGAAATTAGAGAGATATGCAGAAGAGAGTAATTTTGTAAATTTGATTTGTTATAATGAAGATTACATCAGCCTATTTGTATGTAGGCTTTATGATATGACAATCTAAGGAAATCAAATTAGATATACATAATCAAAAGAAATATAGAAAATCATAAGAAATATCCTACATATCCCTAGAAGATTTCTAAATATCTCCAATAGAGATAATGCCGGTGCGAAAAGATGCATGGATTAAGGGGGGAACGGTCCATATACAGAAACCCCACACATGAGGGGAGATCCTTGAGGTGAAAATGTGAAAGTATTATGCAAAAGAAGTTCCTTCCACATTAGGGATGTGGCGTAAACTGAAACGGTCAATATATCACAGCAACCCATAATTCACTGGCTCAAATTTTTAAGTGATGGTGGAGATCCAACTAAATATATTCAAGGGTTCAAACTCGAACCTTCCATTGGCGATCTCCCTAAGTGAAAGTATCAGATTTCAGCTGCACCTCCCAACAAACGCGTCATAAATTTCTCCTAAAAAGTAACATGGGATACTCTAACAGAACAGTCTTAAGCATGACCTTAAAAGGCTTCATCTTGAGGCTTACTCGGACCTCGAAGTCTCCAAGATGTAAAGCACTAAGATAATATTCTCGCCTTCCAAGGAAAATAAAGATCATGGGAGAATTGGAGGTACGAGGCTTATGGGTATCGACACGTTAAAATAAGAAACGTATCTATGGAGCTCATCGTCCCTGCATGCAAATGGACAGGTCGCGGAGACTATCATAGGGAGGTAACCTATTAAATCAAATGCCGAGGATTCAAGGAGAGTCCTTGATTCAAGAGGATAGGTTAAGAGATGATGGGAGTACATGCGATTACAATTGAAGGTAATATCAACTGATTTCTGCATGGGAACTTTAACCTGTTTAAGAGATGATGGGAGTACATGCGATTACAATTGAAGGTAATATCAACTGATTTCTGCATGGGAACTTTAACCTGTACTGGAAATTTGATTTGAAGGACAATGAGACGATCGAGCCATGTTGCTATTGGAATGAGTCAGACGAATACACGCATGGGATCAGGAGTCGGAGTTAGGATCTCCTAAAAAAAATTCTGCAGCAGATGCACGTATTGGGTCTCACGGGGGAGAATCGAGGAAGGGGAGTGGCAAAGTCCGACTTCTGCAAAGATCACAAAAAGCATCACGCAGACTAAGTCAATTTGGAGATCACGCGTTTGTGGAAAGATTCACTGAAGTTGCTTTTGGCTGACTAGGAATTTTGTTCCATTGACGCGGGCGACCATTACCAAGGAGGAAATTTGCCCGTTACCAATTCGTATTCGAGAAGGTTGAACTAGTAAAAGTACCATTCTACAAGCGTTGGCGTGAAAAAACAAAACTATTCGAGCAAGAAATGAATTGCAAAACTAGCATATGAACATAGGATTTATGTAGTTTGGTGGTGTCCCGAACCCCGGCCAGGAAACATCGGTCAGATGGTTCTACTATGGATAACAAAGAAAAGATTACAATCGTTCGCAACGCTCACATTCAAGTATTTCCCCATCATAAACAAACCCAGACGTGCAAGAATCAATTGCAAAAGAGGTGTATTCACACGCTCTTAATTCTCTTGGATGATGGGTCTGAAAGATTTGTAGGCTTTCATAGGTTTCTCTAATAAAATAAGCATTGGAAAATAGAATTTTAACAAATTCAAATCGGAGCTGAGCTCTCGCCAAGACAAGCCCGAGTGCCTAGCTACTGTTTAGAAAACACAAAAGGTACTGGACACCGTCCGAGAGCTCGACCGGCTTTTTCTGAGCTTGGCGGGCTCCGCGCAGGCCATTCCCACGCATTTTCAATCGTTGGCCTGTCTTTATACCCCTTCAAACACTCCTGTGTCCCGAAAATCACGAGCTTGTGTCGATTCCAAAATGAAACGGATTTAACTTTGAGCCACCATCAACAATGAGGAAACATAATGCTGCATTTGTACACTTAAAACTCTTTGCGGCACTTTGAATTTTTTGCACACCTAGCATTGGAAAAGCAAAGTTGGTTAAAAATCAACTCCATGTCTCACTTCACCATCTAGACATGGCGGGGCGGCCCAACTAGCTCACATGAATCTCCCCTCGGAACATTTGTTTTTTGTCCTGAATCCAGGGTCTAGGGAAAGAGCTCCCCCCTCGAGGGATGGCACTATTGGTTGAGTTGTTGGGGGATTTCCAAATTGAAAACCAGAATTCATTTGTTGAAATCCAAGCATTTACATGCAAACTACTCTGAGTGAAGGTCACCTGCACAAATCAAAGGCTTAAGCTTAATCGGTTCATTAAACTTGTAAGATGTTTTATGGATCTCCAAGTAGTCCAGTCTCTATGTCCATGCCCCTGGATTAAAATTTGTTTATATTTATTATCTTGTGACTTATACAAAGTTATGTTGCCCTTCATTTATTATTTAAAATGACTTTTCTATTTATTTTTATGTCTTCTTCAGCGGGACAAAAATCTAAAAAATGTAAAAATATATTGCCCAATGCCCATGTGGTCGACCTTTGCCGCGTCTATGCTTTCTTATATTAGGTGGACCTAAGCACTCAACTAAACTTGTCAAAATGGGTCATAAGCCTATTTATTAACCCATATTTGATGGACTGAGTTATTATATAGGTTAATTATATTCAGTAAATCAGTTTAGAATGGTAAAATCCAAAATAATATGAGTGTTAAATTGGGTTCACAACTTACTTAGACCTAATTCACCTTTATGATTGTTTCTCGCTCTCACTCGATCTCTCACTTGCTCACTCCGCGTTCTAACCTTAGTTTGAGTATGAGTTTTCCTAGATTGAGTTATTAAATATAAAAGTGTTTTAGCAATATGATCAAATCAAGTTTAGGTTAGGTGCAAGTTAGATCGGACACGTGTTGCTAGATTTGCATTACAGAGAGATTGATCAAAATGGGTTATATGGGTCAATTTGGACTAGACAATTTTTAAATCAATCCACCCATTTGACAGGTCTATACACTCAACTAGGCTCCCATGTTCATGTCAAGACAAGTAGGGCGGGGTCTTGGAAGGCTCAACCCCAAGCGGACCCGACCAGAGCCCGTCCACCGAGTCTACTCACTTTTAGCTCAAGACAGGTCATTGATATCAATAATAAAATGAGGTGTCTACCCAACCCGAGCCCGCCCGCTGAGTCTACTTGTACCAATTCAGGTCCTAATTCTAGTTCAAATTGAACACCTCAACCTTAAAAAGTCATGAAAAATCGACATTTAGTGTCGCGTGGAATTTCTCTTTGTCCATTTTGACGGAAATGTAGAGAAAAGTAATTGTCGATACTCAAGTCAAAACAACATTGCCTAAACTATAGAAAGTTTCGCTTGGAACCGCCGCATGCTGTGGTCGCTACAATGACCATTCTCAAAGAAATTTTGTCTTACAAAATAAACCAAGCGCAAATTTACCGCAACCGCGTGCAACTAGAAGGAATAGAAATTGACAATTTCGATATCCTTTGATCACTTTAGATTCTCCCTCAAGCGGACCCGACCCGTTGACATTCGCATCATGTCGACTTATATTTTTAAGGACTATGTTTTACTGCACCCTTACTTAATCGGAGGGTGAAATAGTCGAAGACCCATTCTCATCTTGCTCCATCTTAAGCTAGAAATTCTTATCGCATGTGTGCCGTGTCCTTGATTCATCGTTTACCGAAAACGCTAATAAGGGGGATCTTTGACCTGTCGTGATCACTTTATAGTATGTGCTTACGAGGTGATTATAAAAGGTACATAATTTTAGAAATTTTTTTAACCGTGATTGATCACTACCATCGAGATCTGCTCGTCGAAACTTTCACGTATCCATCTAGAGCCAACTACAACAACATTATGAAGTTTAATTATTTTCTTTTGCTCATCACACACTCCATGTTCCTCCAGAATGTCGATGCTTCCTCGCTCCTTCCTTTCCACCACCACCCCCTCCCTCCCTCCTCAGACGTAATTGTGCATTTGGATAGTTATATATACTTTCATTAAAGGAATAAGCAGCTTCTATGGTGCAAGATACTTTGAGAGATTTCCTACACGCATGCCCTTAAAAGAGACCTTCCATCAGTGCATGATCTCTTGCAGTGAATCCGCTTCTTTTTGGCCTTTTTTCTACATGGAAAATGGTCCAACTCAGACATTCATTTACTGCGCACGGGCGATATAAATGCAAAATGATCATTGCTCCCTTGTCTCACAAGCTAGAGACCCCAAACACACGTCATAGAGAATGATCATGGAAGGTTTGCTCCAGTGCGCTGCGAATTACGTTCCCTTGACTCCCACAAGCTTCTTGGAGAGAGCAGCTTTCGTCCATGGCAACAAGATCTCCATTATCTACCGCGACACGAGGTACACCTGGAGACAAACCCACGAAAGGTGTTCGAAGCTCGCCTCCGCTCTAGTGATGCTGAAGATCTCACGCGGCGATATCGTAAGTCTCTCTATCTCGTTTGCTCCGTCTTTAATTATATCCTTGTGTTTCCATGCAAATGAAAAGGGGTCCTCGCTTTCTTTCTTTTTTGCTTCTATTGGCTTTTAGTTTTCTTAAAGCTCATGGCTTAGAATGGAGGGAATTAGGTCACTGATCATGGTCTTGCTGTGAGTAGCTATAAACCTAAGAAAAGTGGGAGGGACAAAGATCTTTCTAGAGATAGATTTTTCTTGACGGTACAATTCTCGCACAGCTATTATCGACAGCATCGAGTTTATGTGCATTTTGCGCAAATGAACCGTCGGATTGAGCGAACATCGCACCAGATGTACATGCACCAGATTGCTGTATTGGGTTTCCTTTTCTTTCCTCGTCCCCTTAGATGGTGTATCAAGAGAAGGAGAACCCACGGATGGAACCGTTCAATCTGCCAAATCAGGTCGAAATGAAGGAGGTCAAAGTGTTACCACGCCATTCCCGAGCTCCTCCGTTGTTTATGTCATTCCCAAGAAGTCTATATGCTGTGTGGGACAAAGCATTAACGATTGTCAGCTACAACCACCACGAATAAAAAACTATATTCCACGGACCAAAACTTTAAAAAACTTTCTTGCCTCGCAAAGGAAAAACTTATAGAGGACCTAAGCATGTCCTTAAAAGCTTTTGTCTCGGTCCTCATCTGGATCCCGAGATCATCAGTATATAAACTTCCAAAGGGTATTCCCTCCTTCAAAAAAAAACAAAGATACAAGGGGGACAAGGATGTGCGGGCACCGGCACATTAAAATAAGGAATGGATTCTTAGAGCCCGCCCAGCAAGATCGGGACAAGCCACAAAGGCCTCTCTATCCATTTCTTTAGTGAGGTTACCTCTTTACCAAACATCAAGGATATAAGGGAAGCCAAATCTAAAAAAACTTTCTAGCCTTGCAAAGGAAAAACTTATAATACGTATCCTAGTTCATGTTTGTCCTACCTAAAATGAACGCTAAGTGACTTGCCAAATTCAAGAGAAAGGATTGTTAAAAAAACACATTCTTGTTTGGATGAAGGGAAAGAAACGAAGTGAAAGGATTAGAAGAGTTTGGTAAAGCCAACTATTGTGTACAAGGGCGTGTTTTGCATTCAAAACAAAAGCATAAAGAATTTTTTGCTTTCCTGCCAAAATTTGGAATACCGATCAAATTTTAGAAAATTATGATCAAATTACATGTGAAGTTATGTGTATATACTTGAGTTTTTGGAAGTTTTAGGAGTTTTGGATTCGAAAAATAGGTCAAAGTGCACGAATCGCAAGATAAAGATTAAGCAAACGGCAAAAAGTATAAGTCAAGACAAGCCCTAAATAAGTAAATGACATCTATGAATGCATATCTGCCCTCTCTTTTCCCTCACTCGCATTCAAAGGACATTATAACCCAATCCCTTCAAATCCTTTCTCTTCTTTTCTGTCAGAATCACCTCACAATCCCATTTTTTTCATTTCTAATCACCCCTACCCAACATATTATCAAAGAGTACTACAATCTCGAAATCTATAGTATTTTATATGCTATTAATAAATAAAAAACTAGGACCCGTTGGTGGTTGGGTTAAAACTTGAAAATAATCTCTTGATATGGAAATCTATACCATATACAGAACTAACAACACAAGACCTCCGATGAAACTAAACTTTGTTTAGTGAAATAATAATATTATAGCTAATTTCTTTTTTTTTTTTGGTAAGGTATATTATAGCTAATTTCTTGGTATTTAAAAAGGATGAAATTTCCTAAAATGAATAGAAATTGCTCCAACTGACTAAAATTAGCGCATTACCCTTTAGTTATTTTATGTGAGTAAAAGTAAAATAACATATGTTATTTCAGTCTTTTATATCGATCCATTATGATCAACATTTTCTCTTCACACCCTATAATAATTGTTAAATAAATCTGTTGAGCACGTTGACCCCTGCACCTCTCCGCGTTAGAATTCTAGCCTGGTCAACATTGAATGTAAGAGGATAAACTCTCATTAGTCACTTGGAAAAGTAGACTGTCTTTTGTCTATTTTATAATGTGAAAACACCCTAAAGTGCGTCTTCAATCCTCACGCACCCACCAAGAGGAGTCCCACACGTTTTGAACTTTGGGTCTACACTTCACTTCCTATTAAGTCATTTTTGGCCGCGACAAGGAACGCATTAATCACCCGAATTAAAAAGACTTGCTTAATCGGAAAGCGCGTTTGTTCTCTCACTTGATTTCGTGGTTTTTTCTTTCTTTTGGGCTGAAGGGGCTCCACTCAATTTATGAATTTAAATTTTGTATATTTACGCATTCTCTTAGGGTCATGTGTCACGACAATGCATTTACTTTGATCAGACCGAACTAGCGAGAAAAACAAGTTAGTGGCCCCTATACGTTGTCGTCATGTGCAGCATGTGATCTCGTGAATCGCGGCATGTTTCCACCTCTGGAAAAAAAAAATTAAGTAAACGCGTATGCACCGGTGAAGGTGCACCTCGCATGAAGTTCTCCTTAATTTGCTGGGGGCACAATTTACAAGTTAGAAGAATTAGAGAATTGTCCATCACGTTCTATACTCCCCGTGATTTTATTTTTTTATTTTTGTTTTTGGTTGGATATTCCCCGTGATTGATTGGAGATAGAATGGGGCAGATGTCATCATATTCCAATCAGTCTCCTTGACTCGAAAGAGTTAAAGGCGAGTCAACCTTGTCATCCCTGACTCATAGGCAGTTCATTTTTTCTTTCTCTTGCGAAGGGAAATGCTAAAGGGGAGCCTGACAACTTATGTGGGTCCCACGCTTTAGTCCTAGGTCTTCTTTTGATTGCAATAAATCTTACAAATGATTTGGTTTGCATGATCGAAAGGTGACCTCTACTCCTCTAAGTCAATGCTACCAATTGGTACACACCGAACCATTTTGTAAAATTTGCACAAAATCACTGCCAATTATTTGTAAAAAAAAATTAAGCTATTTTAAATATTGTAACACTTTCCCTCATACATAAGCTGGTATTTCACCTAAGACTAATGGGTGAAATAATAATAGGCAAAGAAAAAGTCCGAAAAGATTTAGACTCAAAACATCCTACTCTTTTACTAATATATAAAAACTCTATGAAGCCACTACTACGTAGATTTCAATGTGCAATATTTTACTCCAAATATGGTGCACGTGTTAAAATATTCAAATATCAAACCACACTTTCATTTAACATCTTAAAATTTTAAAACAGTTGACTGTGATCCAATAAAATTTCAACATTCTATCGGAATAGGAGGTCATAAAGTTCACATATTACAGGCCTCTATTTGCCTCACTAACTACATATTTCCACGCTTCAGGTTTAGGCCAAAGTCCAGCTTATGTGTAATAGGAAATGTTAGAATATGTAAATATTAAATCATGCTTTCATTTAACGGCTTAAACTTTTAAAATAGTTGGCTATTGTTCCACAAAATCTCAACATAGTATATTTTATATCTTTAAACTCTCCCTCACGCAATGGGCTGGTTAGACGATAAGGGCCTTACGCATAGATCCCAACGTGTGAGTCCCATGGGCGGAGGATTATTGAAATCTAAGGCTTATCAATAAGGGAACCGATGAACAGGTGAAAAGAGCATGTTGCTGTTTTACTAGAAAATCGCTTCCTCAAAATCTTTCAAGAAAGGAACAAAAACTTGATGATTAGGTTCTAAAACTTATGAAATAAATTAACTAAGTATAGCACATTATTTTTTAAGAATACAAGCAAGTATTTTATTAACATAAACCAACTGGAATGACTGGAAATAAATTACTGAGAAATGACTAGAAATAAGTAAAATGCATTGACAAAAGTAAAATCTTATTCTTCGAATGTTTGTCAGTGTCTTTTCCTCTTTAGTGTTCTCCTTTTATGGTGCATGAGTAGCTGGCCTCTTCTAATAAGTGTTCTCGCTCATTTAAATTTGATTTTGGTTGACTCAGCTATATAAAGTGCTTGACTACAACCGTCAGTCGATACCTTTCATAACTATTCTTGTCTGCAATAATTACTCCCAGTATTTTTATCCTTACATTCGAATTGATTTCAGCCAAGGTTCATGAGTCGATGTCAATGCTTCTCAACTTGATTGACATTGATTTAATCAAAATTGACTTGATTGTTAGCCAATGGACAAAATTCTTACCTTGTCCACTTAATCCTATTGGCTTCTCACAGCCAATGTTGGTGTTTGAACACTGACTATATTTATAGTCGATATCATATCACATATGCTTGTCAACATATTGCTTACTCCTTCCTTGTTGACACCCTATATATTCTATTAATTGGTCAATATTCATAATTGGCCGAGACCTTGTTTAGCTGGCGACGGTCCGACTTTCTCATCAAAGCCATAGTTGATGTACAATTAATGGCATCAATTCTTATGAACTTCAACTATGACATCAAAGTTGACATTAGTTTGCTAATAATCACAGACTATATTTAATATTTAAACAGTTTTACATATGTCTGACCTCCCTCCTTTAATGTACCCATTACACCAATTAATATACATATATGCAAGGCAATCCGGGGTTTCACCCTATGGATGCAAACCACCATTGCATTTCCAAAATCTAATACCCTTGCTTTGCCATCCAAAATGACACACTGTACTGGAGATGCATGATAAAAGTTTCGGGGAGTTTTTTTCATAATGATCACAACTACCGAATTTCTACCTTTTCTCCTTTTGTTTTATGAGATGATAAAGCAGAAATTATCATGACATTAATCACGTGTAGTTAGAAGTCGTGGTTTCAAAAGAAGGAAACAATGGTTTTCATTCTGGTGAGAGGTGATGCGCACTCGAAAGGATAGCAGTTATTGTACTTTCATTACATTGTACTTTCCTCGGCTATCTAATATCTTATGAAGACTAATAAGACATAAACGGAGAAGATAAAAAATGTTAAAGTTAGATATTCGAAAGAGAACTAATTTGAGACACGTCAAAATCTATAAGGGATTTCCAAAGTTATTGATAGTGAAGCATTTAGATGAAATTTGTTCCATTGTATCACTACTCTCGCTAGGGTTTGCCTCGTTCTTCATTTACTAAATCAGTATTTAATACTCTAACATTCCCAAGCAAAAAATTAAAGAAAAGCGTGAATACTAATAGCTTGGAAAAATTATCCAATCAACTCTGAATCTATTGTATATATGTTAATTCAGTTTTAAACTTTTCAATTTTGTCAATTTAGTCATAAAATTTGGCTCGAAATTCTAATGTAATCCTCCAAATACGAGGATTTATGGGTTTATGGGGTTTTCCACATAGGCTCATTAAGGTCCCGCCAAGCTCCAAAGTTCAGGAATATACCTAGCAGACAAAAAAAATACTCATTTAGGTGGGGATGAGGCATGAAATCATTATGGTGGGTGCTACGTAATCAGATAAGCCATTGAATGGGACTTATCTCTTCCTGTTTTTGTGGGTAAGGATTGCGCAATTTTCTTCATCTCGTATTTATTATTCTCGGTAGGGAAGCTTCAGCGAAATTTGACAAAACCCTAATAAAGAATTGAATAGATGCTATCATCGTGTGGGTAGTGACAAACCTAGATGCTTTCCATGGTTATCGTGATCTGATCTGAGTGATAGCTTGGTTAGTGCTGTTCCATTACGTACGTGTTCCTTCTGGAAACAGGGTAGGACGGCAATGGTGCGTAGATCGTGGAAGATACGTGCCATCTTCCATGTGGGGTTCTGGTCTAGAGTCAGAGGTCGAAGTTATTTTGGTGTTTTGATAAGGGCGACGACTCACGAGGAAGTCGTCTATGGCTGATCCCACTTGGGACAACACGTTCAACTCATTTCATTTAGTGCAGCAGCATCTACCTTGGAAAATCGAATTGAACCGGAATTTGTAGCCTGCAAAAAATATATGTATCAGCTCTTGATTATATCATATGTCATATGAACTACGGATGAGTTTAGGAGATAGCCATCTTAGCGGTAAAGATTCACCTCATCTTTGGAGAAAAGTTTTTGAAAAGCGAAGGACTGCGGACCGATTAGATGCATATTTAGCGTTTAGGAAAACTTATAAGAGTTGCCCAACTAGACCGAAGAAATTTTAAGATATTGTGATAATTCGTAATTTGCTTGTGTTGCTCAACGTAGAGTACAAATATTTATACAACTACTGCTTAACAGAAAAGGGAAAGAAAAAATCTACCAAATATCTCTAACTAATTATAAAAGATATACTAAATATTATGCTAACTAAAAAAAAAGCAAATCCTAACTAATAATAAGAGATACACTAAAAATTAGAAAAAAAATAATGTAAGTCTTTAGCAAATCTTTTGTATTACTCCTCCTCAAGTTGGCGCATGGTGGTCACGAATGCCCAGCTTGCTGACGAGAAATGTAAATCGATCTCGACCCAATGACATGGTAAAAATATCTGCCAATAGAAGTACAGTGGGTATGTGCTCAGTTCTAATGGTGCCCGACTGTACATATTCGCGAACAAAGTGGCAATCAATCACGATGTGCTTTGTTCGTTTGTGAAATATTGGGTTTGCCGTGTTTTGTAAGGTAGATTGGTTATAGCAATAAGGCCCATCGGTTTGTTGTAAAATAACCTGAGGGAGTCAAATAAAGTGCGCAACCAAATCAATTCACCAGTCATAGTTACCATAGCACAAGCTTAAGCGAAGGACCGAGAAACTGTGGTCTACTTCTTGGTTGTCCAAGACATGAGACAACCACCGAGCAAGACAAAGTAAATAGTAACTGATCATCGAGTGATCGAGCAACTTGCCCAATCGAAGTCACAAAAGGCAATCAATTGAAGTGAAGCGAGTTTGACCAAAAAAAAAGTGAAGCTAGGACTGATAATAGAATCCCTTGTCCTAGGTTTTTCTTGAGATATCGAAGAACTCGTATAACTACTTCCTGGTGCTGCTACTTCAATTCCAACATGATATGGGAAAGTATGTGAACATAATAATATAATTTAAGCCGAGTGATAATGAGATAAAGTAGACATCCTACTAATCAATGACAGTGACTTGAGTCTGTCATGGCAGGTCTAGTTGTTGTAGCTAACCGGTGTTGTTGCTCCATCGAAGAAGTCACTAGTTTAGCTACTAGCATACCGCATTCCTATAGAATGTAAAGTACATACTTTCTTTGGCATAAAAATAACCCTGAAGTCATCAGCATTACTTCAATTTCCAAAAAATACTTTAATTGACCAAGGTCTTTGATATGAAAATGCTCATCAAGGTACTATTTGAGCGATGTGCACTATTTTGAATTATTGCCTACCAAGATGAGATCAACAACATATACTAACACAGGTAGAAAAGTACCGCCATGAGAGTACATGAACAACAAGTACTTTGCTAATGATTCATCAAAACTATACTCCATCAAAGCATTAGAGAATTTTGAAAACCAATTTCGAGATGTCTGTCAAAGATCACGTAAGAACTTTTGTAGTTGACATACACGATTCGAGCTAGTTGTCGTGAAACCTAGTGGAAGCTTCATAAAAACTTTATCACCCAAGTCACCATGTAGAAATACATTATTGATGTCCATATGATGCATCTCCCAATTATGAACCAATGTAACTGCAAGAAGACATCGTACAGTGACTAGTTCAGCCACTGGTGCAAAGGTTTTAAGGAAGTCCATGCCCTTTATCTGGGTGAAACCCTTTGCGACAAAACGAACTTTATATCTCTCAATACTCCCATCAACTCAATGCTTGATTTTGTAAACCCACTTGTACCCTATGGGCTTCTTACCCTCTAGCAAAGTAGCTAAAGTTCAAGTCTTATAATCTTCTAGTGCTTCAATTTCTGCCGCCATTGCTTCTCCCCACAAAGAATTTTTAATAGCCTTAATGAAATTTATAGGCTTAATATCAAAATCGATAGTAGCTAAAAAGGCGATGTGAGGCTCAATAAATTGTTCTTAAGAAACAAACTTCTCAATTGGATAGGCCGTACCTAAAATTATCGACGGAGTGGGCTAAGAAGTTGCGGTCTTCGTTTGGACAGTATGGCACACATAATCTCACTGATAGGTTGGCTGTCTTTTCTGTTGTGCACAACAAATTGGGACTGGAATTTGGTCATCGGGCTGCTTGCTGAGTTGCTCTTCAACTTGGATAGTACTATCACAGTCTCGCATCACCGTCTGCCCATTTTCTTCATGAACTTGGCTTGGAACCCTTTCTTCCTCTCCCTAAGGTTGATTCCACTCCACATCAATAGGAACCAGCTCACGAGTCGGTGTTAAAAAAGGAAGAGAGCCATGATCCTCATTTGTAGGTTGGTGAGCAAATAAAAAATTCTCTTCATAGAAAATAATATCACAAGATACCAATAATTCTTCAGTTTCCCAATCAAAAACCTTCCAACCCTTCGTGCCGTATCAATGTCCCAAAAATATACATTTTCTTTCCCTTTCTTGAAATTTATCTTTGGCCCTTGATGGTTTGTGAGCATAGCATAGTGCACTAAAACTCACAAATTAATATAATATGGCGGTTTCCCAAAGAAAAGCTTGAACGGAGTTTTTCTAGATTATAACGAATTGTGCGTTTGTTTGAGGGAAAGTGTTTTATAGGAATCAGTTTTTCAAACTTTCACCCATTTGGTTTGCTGAAAATTGTAAGTCAATTGAAAACGCTTTCCGGTTAAGAAAAGCATTCATGTATAAAATTAGGAAAGTGAATTCCCCAATTTGAGAAGGTAAAAATACTTTACGGAATTACTCATATTGAATTTGTTAAGATTTTTTCTTTTCTTTTCTTTTCTTTCTAAGGTGGAAAACATTCATGTATTTTTTTTTCTTTCTAAGAATAATTTAAAAATAATAAATAATTTTAAAAATATAAATTTTTTTGATAATTTTCACTATCAGATTTTCCTCATCAAACAATTGAAAGTACTTTTCAAATCTTTTTTAGGTTTTAGCCAAACACCGAAATTGAACTCATTTTCCTGAAAAATGATTTCCCGAAAAATATTTTCTAGAAATGGGTCATTTTCTGCAAAACAAACGCACCTGAAGTTGAAGTATAATCATTGATGATGGTTAAAAAATAATGTGCATTGGAGAGAGACCCTATCTAATATGCCTCCAAACATCACAATGCAACAAATCAAAACATCCACCAACCTTATTATTACTTAAAGGAAATGAGGAACGGGTTTGTTTTGCACAACAACATACATCACACAAATCAGCTCATTTTTTATTTATTTCAATACCGGTAATCAAATTCAAAACTTGTTGTGATTGGTGCTCCAATCGTTAATGTTAGATGTCAATATTCTATCCATTGACCACTTGGAAAGCCAAATGAGTGCCCATGCATCCAAGATAATAAACCCATTTTGAAAGATTACCCACTCCAATTAATCTCTTCGAAGATAGGTCCTATACGACACATCTAGAAGAGAAGAACATGATTGAACAATTCAAATTCGAACTCCCAATAGAATTAAAGTTGCATTTAAAGTTTGGGCCATATAGCACATCGTTCAAAATAAAATTAGGGCTTAAATAAGCATCGCCTCTTTTGATGTTATGAGTCACTTTTCCATTAGAAGTTCGTATAGGGTATGTAATAGTGATGTTCCTCGGCTGATTTAGAAGCAAAAGTGGCCTTGTCATAAGTTCGGAGGCACCACCATCGATAATCCAATTTGTGAAAACATTATTCGGCCAATACACCATATTTGTGAGTTGATCATTTGCAGTGGGCGGTTTCACTGCCATGAGCAAATTGACCCAATACTGATATTAATCATTGATAATTGTTATTGCTATCTCTATCCCCTTTAAACCTCCTTGACTAGTATTTGTAATAGTGTGAGAAACCATCGCTGCTAGCCTATGCAATATGTACAACGACTGTGGAAGGATTCTCTTTGCATGCCTTTCCACCTCACTTTGACTCCCAATTTAGAGGATATCTAATCAACTCCAAGCAATGACTTTTCTCATGTTCAACCTTCCCACAGTGATCACTTTTTGGTTTTTCGAATAGTACTTTCCTTGGGCCCACTCTTCTAGCCGAGAAAGCAACACTCTCGATTTTCTATTCCCTTCCCCGGATAATTGATCTTTCGTGCTCCTCCTGTGTGATCATTGAATAAATCTTATCGAGGGACAGGAGTGGCTCAAGGTTGAGAATTCAAGAATGAATATTCCCATTGGTCTTAGCATTGAAGCCCATAAAAAACCAATGGATCTTCCCCACCTCTTCTTCTTAATGTACATTATGGGTGTAGTATAGGTATATTATGGGATGTCATCGTTGTCATGAAGTTCATCTTATAAGACCCTTAATTGGGTGTAGTATTCCACCACTAAGAGTCCTCCTTGTTGTAGGAGCCTAATTTTGACTTGATCTCATGGATGTGAGGTTCATTACCTTAAGTGAATATCTCCTTCAACTCATCCCACATTACCTTTGCTTCTTTTGCGTATGCTACACTTCCCTATAAAATCCTATCAAGGGAATTGAAAATCTAAGAAACCATTATGGAATAACAAATGTCCCAGGCTTAAAATTCTAGTGCAGTTGGATTCAACTTCTCTAATGATCCATCAATAAACTTGAGATTTATTTTTGCCCGCAACGCACATTTCATCACCTTCGACCATGTTACATGTTATCCCGGGTCGGCACACATGAAACAAGTACTCTTCTAGGATTGTCAAAGGTGTTGAAATAATATGACCTAGAAGGGTCAATCACCTTCTTGGTAGACATTTCCAAAGCCACATCTCAAACGATGCGGGTCGAATTGTTTGGCGGTTCTATGGTTCTGATATCATATGATAATTCGTAATTTACTTGTATAGTTCAACATACATTACAAATATTTATACAACATACTACTTACCATAATAGGAAAGAGAAGATCTACCAAATATCTCTAATTAATTATAAAAGATATGCTATATATTATGCTAACTAAAAACAAAAAGTAAATCCTAACTAATAATAAGAGATACACTAGATATTAGAAAAACAAAATGGAAGTCTTTAGCAAATCTTCCATGTTCAACTTTTCGTCATTTTTATTTAAACAAATCCCAATGACCTCATCATCTCGTGATATTAATGTGTAAAGGTATACATTATTCACTTGTAACATATAGTTTTGACGATTCATTACATTAGATGTTGTGGAACAATACTAAAAGATGCATAAATAGCAAAGGATGAAAGAAAAATTAAAACCACACGAGACACAAGATGAGAAGGGCTTCACTATCTTTAACAACCAATACAAAAGTACAATCCAAAAGGCCAAAAAACCACATGATGAGCCACAAAATTTAAAGATCTAACAACAAGATATAAAGAAGAGAGGGAATGTGGAGGCTAGGGTTAGAGATGTTATATGCAATACATTCCTTTATAGTCCCTGTTCAAAAAGCCTTAAAACCAATGTGTATAGTCCAAAATGTCATTGTCACCAGTCTGAAAATCAAAACTCAATAATTCTCCACCTTAACTCAAATTTGCACAAGAGCGTTATGCCAAATGCCACAAGACATCTCGCCCTCACCACCAAGAGTAACCACACAAGGCCATGCCCCAAAATGGCAGAATCAACGACGCACACCTCTTAGCTTATGTGAGTGTACTCGATATAGAAAAAAAAGGGATGAACGCCACTAATACCGCCTAGCTAATTCAAATGGTGAAAATGTAAATCAAGTCAAAGCAATGCTTTAAGTCAAAGGAAAAGGTTTGGTCAACATATCTGCCAAATTATCCGTCTTTGGTACTTTCTTCACTGTAACCATATCTTTAGTAACCCCATCATGCACAAAGTGATACCATATGCCAATATATTTCATTCTTTCGTGATAGATCACATTATTGGTTAACTAGATCACACCTTGGTTATCATAAAAGATAATGAAGGCTTCCTCCTACTTCACTCAAAGATGTGTAACCTTCACCCAAAGATCCAAAACCAAATGTTTCAACCAAAGAGCTTCTTTGCCACTTCTATCGCTGCCATGTACTTTGATTTGGTAGTAGACAGAGCAACCGTGTCCTACAAGATCGATCTTTAACTAATCAGGAAACCACCGAGCGTAATAACATAACCCATCAAAGATCTCATTTTGTCAAGATTGTCTGCATAGTCGGAACCAACGAAGCCAACAACCGAATGTCTTATATCACAATCTCTATCAAAGACCAAACTCACATCTACGGTACCCTGGATATACTGAAAATTTTATTTCACGGCTTACCAATGAGTTTTATCTGAATGTGCCATATATGTCTACTCATAATACTAACTACCTAGGAAATGTCTGAACAAGTACAAACTATAACATACATAAGACTATCCACATCACTAGAATATGAAACTTGAGACCATTTCATCTTTTTCTTCATTAGTTATAGGCGACAAAGAAACCAAAAACCTAAAATGGAACGACAAAGGAGTACTTACCAGTTTGGTTTTCATGCCAAAATGCTCAAGTACTTTCTCGATATACTTTTTCTACAAAAGGTATTACTTCTCAACCTATCTGCCTCTATAAATCTCCATACCTAGAATCTTCTTGGCAGCTCCAAGATCCTTCATCTCAAACACCCTACTAGGTTGCCTCTTCGACCATGTATCTCTAACATGTTTTTCACTATAACAGCATGCCATCCGCATACAACAACAAATAAATAAAGAACCATCACATAATCTCTTATAGTATACACAACTATTGTGCGTACTCCGCAAGTGGCCATTACTCAACATAAAGCTATTAAACCCCTTGTACCATTGCCATGGGGATTGCTTGAGATCATACAAAGAGTGTTTTAACTTGCAAACATGATCTTTTTTACCCTTAACAACGAATCTGTCTAGTTGAGACATAAATTGTCTCCTCAAGCTCGCCAAGCATAAAAGTGGTCTTGACATCATGTTGCTCAAGTTTTAGATCACAAAGGGCCACTAACACGACAACACATGAATGGAATTATGTTTCATGATTGGAGAGAACACTTCATTGAAGTCGATCCCTTCTTTTGACTAAAGCCCTTCCCTGTCAAACGTGCCTTGAATCTTCCATCCTCAACACCTGGAATTCCCTCCTTTCTTGAAGACCCACTTGCATCCAACAGCTCTTTTGCCCTTGGGCGATTTCACAAAATCCCAAGTTCGGTTCTTATAAGAGACTCCATCTATTCATTCATTACAACAAGCCACTTCTCAGATTTAGAGCAAATTGTAGCTTCACAGAATATAAAAGGTTCTTCAATACTAAGCTCTTCATCAACTGTAAGAGCATATGCTACCAAATCAACGAAGTCATATTTCTAAGGAAGCTTAATTTGTTGTTTAGCCCCCCCTTTAGCCAAGGTTTCAAGTTGCTCAACTTCTTCTACATCATCTTTCATCGAATTTAAGTGTTGTTGCTCACTGTCACTTTCTATTTGAATAGGAATACCTTCAAATGTTCTCTGTGGATGCTCTACCTCTTTCCCAACTTTCCCCTCCTAAGTACTTGTAAACTCAACAACTTTTCTTTGATCAAGTATGGAATTTTCATCAAAAGTAACATCCCCACTTATTGTAATTGATGATTGAGAGTCACAACACTACAACCTATATCTCTTAACCCTATCTATATAACCAACGAAAATACATTTCTTAGCCTTAGGTTCATACTTACCAACTTGTACATGATAATTAGCAAGACACCCAAATAATTTCAAGCCAAAATAATAGAAAGTTTACTACATCATTCCTAATATGGAGTGTAATATTCAATTGCGATTGAAGGAGAATGATTTACCAAATAACATGTAGTGTTCATGGCTCCAGACTAAAAAATTTTCCCAAGTACAAAGTTAGAGAGCATACATCTAGCTCTCTCTAAAAGTGTCCATTTCATGCGCTCCGCCACCCTATTCTGTTTAGGCATATGCCTAATTGTTTGATGTTGAATAATCCCTGAATCTTCATAAAACTTGTTGAAATCACCTCTACAAAACTCAAGACTATTGTCTGTTCTGAAAAGCTTTATTTTCTTCCTGGTTTGATTTTCAATCAATATCACTTCTAGATCGTATCAAAAACGTCACTCTTATGCTTCAAGAATTAACCCAACTCTCTTAAAAAAAAGTCATCAAGAAATGTAATAAGATAAACCGAACCACTCTTAGATGTAACATGTGCAAATCCCCATAAATCGAAGTGAATGTAGTCAACTGTGCCCATCATTGAGTGCAACCTAGTACCAAAACTAACTCCGCATTACTTCTTGAAAACACAATGCTTGCAAAAGTCAAGCGATACCGTATGCTCTTCATAAAGTAAACCACTTTTACTCAAGATAGTCATTCCTCTTTTGCTCATGTGGCCCAACCGCACAACCTTGATTTCTCAGAATCTGAAGAGGATAATACATTTGAAGAACCCACAACGGTACTTCCTTGTAGAGCACCTCTCATCACGATCAAGAAGCCCTTTGAAATTTTCAAAACTCCACCTCCACCCATGTACATGTACATGTACCAAGAATTAAAACTAGTCAACGAAATAAGGTTCTTATTCAAATCTAAGATGTACCTAATATCTGTTAAGGTTCTTACTATCTTGTCATGACATTTAATCTACACCATACCAACACCCACAATCTTGCAAACTACATTGTTGCCTATCAAAACTGAACCACAACTAACTTTCTCATATGTGTAGAACCAATCTCTATTTGGACACATGTGATATAAACTTGATGAATCCAAAATCCATTTGTCGTCAATACGACAATCCAATAACAAAACAATAAGAACATCGTTTGCATTAACTAACTTGATATCCTTCACCAAACTAGCTGAATTGAAACTCTCCATCAACTTCTTCCCCTAGCTTTGAGCAAAGGACACTCATTTTTGTAGTGTCCGAATTTGTAACAATAGTAACACTCCACCTTATTGTCCCGGCCTGAGCTAGACTTCGAATGCCTTTTAATATTTCTACAACTATCACGATGATTCAACTTTCCACTAACAACTAACTCATCGGCTTTATCACCACCATCACTTGCATTCAGCTTTTTACGCATCACCGCGGAATTCAACAAGTCCTTCACATCCTTAAGAATTATGATTTCCCTTCCATATAACATAGAATTCACAAAATTCTCATACAATCTCGGTGGTGAAATGCAATTGAGGCTTAGTCTTCATCGTCTAACTCTAAATCTAGATTTTTCATATTCATTTTGATCTTATTAAATTCATCTAAATGTTCTTGGATAGGAGTATATTCTCGCATTTTTAGCATGTAAAGACAATGCTTCAAGAATAATCTCGTTGTTAAAGATTTCTTCATGTAGAGGCTTTTGAGCTTCTTCCACAATCCCAAAGCCGTTTCTTCATCGGCAATCTCACAAAGCACCTCACGAAGCACCTCACGAAGCACCTTGTCAAACAATGACAATTGGATGGTGTTGTACGCCCTCTCTTCCATCTCCTTGATCTTGGCCAAAGTCATGTCGTCGAGACACTTCCCATCCAAGGCTATAACCAAACTTTCCCAGTACAACAACTCCTTCATCTTGATCTTTCATAGCCCAAAATTATTTTGGCCATCGAGAGGGTGCTACTTCAAACTTGATAGATGTCATCTTTAACAAAAGACCCAAATTCCTTCACTCTAATACCAATTTGTTGCGGAACAACACCAAAAGATACAAAAATCGAAGCACAAATAGAAAAGGATGAAAGCAAAATCAAAACCACATGAGACATAAGATATACATGGAAACCCAAGACAGGAAAAACCATAGGAAGAGAGAAGAGCTTCACCATCTTCAACAACCAGTGCACGAGCACATTCCAAAAGGTCAAAAAATCACTTGATGAGCTACAAGATCTAAAGATCGAACAAGAAGATAAGAAGAACAAAGAAGGGAAAGAAAGTGGAGGTTAGGGTTCGAGATGTATTGTGCAACAAATCCCTCTTCTAGTCTCCCTTCGAAAAGCCCTAAAACAAATGTGCATAGTTCAAAATGCCTTTATCACCAATTTGAAAGTCAAAACTCAAAATTAGATGATTTATGTTCACAATTCGTTGTTATGTTCATGCAGGTTGCAGCTATGGCACCAAATGTCCCTGAACTGTACGAGCTCCACTTCGCTGTTCCGATGGCAGGCGCGACTCTTTCCGCGCTTAACATAAGACTTGACGAGCACGCTTTAACCATCATTCTTCACCAGTTACGACCCAAAATCATCTTCGTTGACTCCGAGTTTGCACAACTCGTCTCCAAAGTCATCAACAACAAGAACAACATGCAAATCCAAGAAAACCACCATGATCACAAGCCACTGCTCATCGCAATCCATGACGACTCACCATACCATCGAGCCCAATGTGATCTTGAGGTTCAAGAGTATGAACAAACCCTAGCTATGGGAGACAACAATTTCCAAGCCGTGAATCCGACTGATGAGTGTGACCCCATCTCAGTCAACTTCACTTC
This sequence comes from Syzygium aromaticum, assembly GCA_024500025.1. Classification (NCBI taxonomy): domain Eukaryota; kingdom Viridiplantae; phylum Streptophyta; class Magnoliopsida; order Myrtales; family Myrtaceae; genus Syzygium; species Syzygium aromaticum. The sequence continues at coordinate 13,145,174 of CM044893.1, forward strand.
AGGGTCGACGGGGACACCTAAGGCAGTGGCATACAGCCACCGGGCAGCGTACTTGAACGCTCTAGGGCTGATCCTCCGGTACGAGATGGGGAAGTCGTCGGTGTTCCTGTGGACGGTGGACATGTTCAGGTGCAATGGGTGGTGCTTCACGTGGGCGATGGCAGCTCTCGGCGGCGTCAATGTATGTATTAGGAACTTGTCTACGAAGATCATCTTCGACTCCATTCAGCTCCACAAGGTCACTCATCTCTGTGGTAATGATTTATTTTTGTTTACTTTGATGTGGAAGGTCCCGTTACATCATGAGCATGACATATTGAACGGAGTCAATTGAGAATACAAATGTTTTTAACTTTTAACTTATGAAGTTACAATATATCATTCACATTAAAAACATAGATGAGTAGTGTTGAGATATGTCGATGATGTGTCGTTACCTTAGTGTAGTAAATATAAGCAAGTAATTGGGAGGATGCCTACGCTTTTGGAAACATGCAATATGAAAGTATGGATAATGTTAGGTTCATGCAAAATCACCAATGAAAAAGTAGAATGAAAAAGTAGAATTTTCGTTTTTTTTTTCCCTTTCAACAGGTAAACCCACTATCCTAAATTTGATCGCTGAGTCCCCATCAGTCGACCAAAAGCCACTGCCTTCCAGGGTGGATGTAATCATCGCGGGTGCATTCCCGACGACCGACGTCATCAAGAGAGTCCAAGAACTTGGGTTCAACATTATCTATGGATATGGCATGACGGAAGCCCTAGGGCCTGCCCTCATCAGACCCTGGAGGTCATCACAACACCACCACCATGACGCCGACGACCACCACCACGAAGATTATAACCTGAAATGTAGAGAAGGCCTCCACAACATCACACTGGAAGCTGCTGATGTCAAGGACCCGACCACCATGCGCAGCGTCCCAAGAGACGGGAAAACAATGGGAGAAATCATGCTCCGAGGGAACACCCTCATGGCAGGCTACTTGGGCAACCCGGAGGCGACGCAGGAAGCCTTCTCTGGTGGGTGGTTCAAGACCGGGGATGTCGGGGTGCGGCACGCAGACGGTTGCGTAGAGATGAAGGACCGAGCGAGGGACATCATATTCTTCGGAAAGGAGGCAATCAGCACAATGGACATAGAAGCTGTCTTGTTGAGCCACCCGAAAGTTGCGGAAGCCGCCGTGGTTGCTCAATATACCGCCATAGCAGGGCAAGTCCCATGCGCATTCGTGAAGTTGAAGGAAGGTAGGTGTTCCAAAGCCGAGGAGATTATAGAGTTTTGCGCGGAGCGGCTGCAAAACGTGGTGATGGTTCCAAAAACGGTGTCTTTTGGAGACTTGCCAATGAATTCCACAGGGAAGGTGCAGAAGTCTGTGCTAAGAGAGAGAGCCAATGCAATTGGGAAGCTTTGTCCATAGAACGAGCACGCCTTCATAAGAACCATAACATCAGGGGAATCGCTTGCAAAAGGTAAATTTGGTGATCAGAATTGAACTACTTGTGTATGTCTGTGTTATTTGTCCTGTAATTGCATTCTTCGGATTGTCATTAATTTCTCTAACTTTGATGTAAGAATAGCTTTTGGTTTCTATCTTTTTTTAGTCGAACTTTCTAGCTGGAATTTAACCATTTATTTATAGTTACTCTGCGAAAAGCAAAGGTTTCAGTCTTAGATATTGTTGGCACAACTATCCTCCTAACCGAAAGATGCGATCTCATACAAATAACCAGTATTAACCCGTTGTCAGAATATATAACTGTCTGTACATCTAATAAAATAACAAGCAGGTGATGGGATCAAAGTTCCAACGTTCACTAAAAGGAACTTATACATCTCGAGTGACTAGCAAACTAAACCCTACGAATGCCGTTTCAATCACATATTCAACTATCTCCACGTATACCAATTTCATAATCTCGACCTTAAGCGTAAGGTACGACTCATCGTTTATTGGAGAACACTTCTCTCCAACTTCATGCATTCTCGTTCTGTAACTGAATCGAGCTTATGCTAATTCAATCGTTTTGTTATTTCCCTTAATAAGTAATAATGGTTTGATATTTTTTATTTTTTTGGGGGGCCGATTTTATATATTGGTTCCATAACATCTCTAGACTAAAATAAGTCGAATGTTGAACATTCTCACATGAAATGGAAATGGGCCCGACAACATCTTCACGGCCAATACTAACGGATTCGAATTATAAATCGGTCCTACCATTTTGTCACAATCAAATTAAACAGCTTCTTCTGTCGTGGACATGTCTGGTGGTGGTAAACATAGTTAAGTATCGAGAATGCCTGTTGCTCTCTTTTGCAAAAGAGTAAATAATCAATTAATAATAAAGTAATTATAGCATTCACAGCCAACACTAATTTCGCTTAACAATAGAAAGGCTTAAGTTAATTTGAGCAGGAAACTTTTTATGACCGATTTATAATCTTCACCAGACGGCAAGTTCATCGTGGCCAACGCCAAAAAGGTTGGTAACCCGACTCTTTCCCAAGTTCTTGACCAATTTCATTCTCAATTGCTTGCTAATTGTTGTACATCTGTCACTATTCTTGAGGGTCAGTCCCTCCTATGATTGTAATCTCCTCAAATACAGTAGAAATTTTCCTAACATACGTTAAGAACTCAATCATCATTACGGGTCGTGAACATTTAATTTTCGATACTTCATATCAACCTTGACTTCGCATATTTAAACAAATTACATAAATAGTATAAGGAATTTCACGAACTTTCACATGTATCGCATTCTAGTCGATAAATGTACTCAAAAAACCAGGATTACTGGGTCATTCCAATTCTGCTAAAATTTGAATAGGGGAATATAATTCAGCCCTGTCATGGAAGGTAGTTCGTGAGCTTCTATCCCATGACCAGGATACTCGAGTGCTCGTCCGTGGCCTCCACTTCGCAAACAGGGTCGCAGTTTCACCCGATCAAGATTTCGTCGTGTTCCACGAGACAACAATGTAGGAGCACACTGGTATCGCAATCGAGTCCTTCACGTCGGCGACTCTATCTCAAAACGCTTCCCCGAAGATGTCGAAAGCATTGGAACTATTATTGACTCGTCTAGATGAATAGAACGCGAAGTTCAACCTGTTAAATGGGTCGATAATTGCAGGCACATGGGCAGAAGACATAACCTAACCGGCGAGAGGAAGGGAAAGGAAAACGAATTCATCGCTCATCTACCCCGCGTGCCGGATGAAATCTACTACGACGGACAAGGCCACCTGCTGATGGGATTCATACTGAGCAAGCATTCATGATCTTGCTTATCACCTGCTGCTTTGGCAGGCAAGGACGGCTTCCACACTGCTGGCGTTTTAATACCCTCACGTCCCAAACGTCATGACGATGCTGGAGAATACTTGCAGCAAACCCACCTCCAGAAGAACATGATGGAGCTGTGGATTCTGATAGAGAAAAGTTATATTCAAGCGTAGAAACAGTTTCTGTAGACAGGCACTTCTCAAGAGGTCACCCATCCTGCTAATGACATACATGTAATTATCATGTTAAAACAAAGAACAGAGTTTTTACTACTGCTAATGGCATACATGTAATTTTCTTCATAACTATGTATGCCATAGGATATATATTGTGGCAATATCATTTGTAGTGGAGAGATTGTCTAGTGCAACACCATGGTTTTTCTCTTTCTAATTTTAAAAGGGTTGTCCACACAAAAATTCACTTGTTTTCTTCTCAATTTTTTGTCTTCTAAAATTCGCATTCCTAACAAAACGGAGGAGTATTCATGGTGGATCTGAAAGGACATCCGGTCGCACACTATTATGGTCCTCGATTGTCATTAACCAACAGAGTGAAGAGAAGACACTACTTGAATTCATCCTAGACAAATATCACAATAGTGCACGAGTAAATGCAAGAGCTAAAAGATTACACAGCCGCCTGCAACAAAAAGAGAAATAAAAAACTTTTCTCATTGCTAGCCCTCGCCTCCCGCTGACTAACGCCACCACCTCTCGCTGGCCACCCGCCACTACCGCCCCCTGCAAACTACCTCTCGCCGCCAACCGCCACCCATCAATGAATGGGAAAGAGAGTAAGAGGGAGATATATAAGAAAGCCTATCAAACGAATTTCTATTTCTAGAAGAGAAATTTTATATCATTATCAAATGCATATCTCTATTAGAAACTAGTTCTAAAAATAAAAGAAAATCAATTTCATAAATAGAATGATTATCATTAATGTCCTAGCTCTCACGTCAATTTAAGTGCTGCCTGACAGAAAAAGATGGCGTTGAAATGATTGAGAGGTTTCTAGAGGGAAGAAAGAGGCTGGCTTCGATGTGAATGGGAAGAGCATGGATGTATGCTTTTGTGGAGGTAGTTCTCAGCTACCTCCGGCTGTTGAAAATGAAAATGGCACGATGGCAGGTAGGGCTTATCTGGTCTATCTGCTCGTCAGCACTCGTGAGCCCCATCTATCTCTTTATATTGTTATGCCACTTGATAGATGGAGTAAGGCTATATGATAAAAGTAGTCATACAATCTATTTTAACAAAAAGATACCAAAAACGTAATAAGTTTATTGCATTGATACCAATTTAATATTGAATATTTCAATTGAACCAATTAAGTCTTAAACATTTTTCACATTTACACCAATTGAGTTTATCCAGCCAATTTAGACTAGAAATTATTGACGAAGACGCCGGCTATCTTACATGGACAATTTTTTTTTCTTTGACCCAATTTTTCCTTTCCTTTTATTCTTGGCCCACTTCAACTACAGAAATCAAATTTCCCCATGTTTTCAACATAGTCCCAGTTGTACTTTCCAATTTTGGCCGCTCAAATACAGAAACAATGTCCACATTATTCTTTTTCGAACTTTCACGTACGAGTAATTCAATTCGGATCGTTCATCAAATGGACTGAAACTCGAGATATATTTTAACATAATGCATACATAATAATGATCACACAAGGTCTGGGGAGAGATTGCGAAATGCTTGGTTCATGAGAGGCTGCCCATGGCCTTTGCTTTTTCCCTCAGAATGAACTTTTGTATCTTTCCGGTCGAAGTTCTAGGCGAATCCTCGAACACGATCGAACGAGGAGCCAGGCAATGAGGCAAATAATCTCGACAGAATCCTATGATCTCCTGAGCATCGGCGTCACGTCCCTCCTTTAACTTCACGAATGCACAAGACGTTTCGCCCCAAAAACTATCGGGACGCGTGACCACCGCGGCCTCCAGAACCGCCGGATGGCTGTACAGAACCGTCTCCACCTCCACAGTGCTTATATTTTCTCCTCCCGAAATTGTAACGTCTTTCAAACGATCTTTTACTTCGATGTAGCCATCGGGATGCTTCACGGCAAGGTCTCCGCTATGAAACCATCCGCCCTCGAACGCCTTACCGGTCGCTTCCTGATTCTTATAGTACCCGCTCATTACAGTGTTTCCTCTGAACAAGATCTCCCCTAGAGATTTACCATCACTAGGAACGCTCTTCATTGTGACCGGCTCTCTGACGTCGACTTCCTCGAGGCCGAGATGTTGCATCCCTTGTCGAGCTTGATGTTCAATCTTTGGTCAGAGGGCAGAGAGTCCCACTCGGGCTTCCACGCACAGTACGTCCCCGGGCCGTAAGTTTCTGTCAAGCCATACAAGTGCGTTACACCGAAACCAAGCTCTTCCATCTTGAATAGGATTTGTGGAGGTGGCGGTGAACCGCCCGTCGTGATTTCCACCTTGCGAGGAAGAGGCCGTCGATCATCTACCGCTGAGTTAACAATCATATTCAAGACAGTCGGCGCTCCTCCCATGTGAGTTACGCTATGCATAGCAATGCTATCAAATATTCCCTTCGGAGAGACTTTTTGGAGGCACACGTTGGTGCCGCCTTGTGCCGCCACTCCCCAAGTCAAGCACCATCCGTTGCAATGAAACATAGGCACTGGCCACAGGTAAACTGGCATCGGGCCCATCCCATGAAGAAGAAATGTCGCGATGGAATTTAGATACGCACCTCTATGGCTATAGACAACTCCTTTGGGCTGTGATGTCGTCCCGGAAGTATAGTTTATGCTGATAGGATCCCATTCGCTGTGTGGTCGGCGCACCTCAAAATTGCTGGACCCCGAGGCCACAAGTCCTTCATACTCGCAAATGCCTGAAGGATGCAAAGGAACCGAACCATCCGATTCAGAAATAAGGACTACAATCGGGGGTTCTGTTTCTGTCTTGTTGAACATATCAATTGCACAGCAAGCAACTTCAAGTAGCTGATGGTCCACGAAAATGATCTCGGCTCTCGAATGTTTCAGAAGAATCGACACCATGGATGGGTTGTGCCGGGTGTTGAGCGTGCAGAGGATCGCTCCAGCCACGGGGACCGCAAAATGCAGCTCATACACCGCAGGGACGTTGGGAGCCAAGGTGGCTACCTGTCCAGAGATACCACACCCAAAGCTTAATCCTCTCTCATCTGTTATTCAAGTCACTGCTATGAACTAGATGAATCATTATCACGCAATAACAAAGAAGATTTTTCCAGTCATTATTTTCCAAACCTTTTATAGGAGAAACGTGTTTATTTGACACACATGGACCGAAACACAGTTTCCCACAAATCAAACCGTAATGAATCAAATTTTGCCTAGATGAAGAAACTGATACAGCAGACAAAAGAAAGAGATACAACTCATGAATCAAACCAGAATGTGTGTACCAGTGAACTTAATACGAATTATTCGCCTGAATCAATGCACGACCGTTTGCTTTTCAAACGACCAAAATTTGCCTGACGATACAGACCATGACAGGGTATTGAACTCAGAACCAACTCAGACTCCGACTCACCACATCGCCTGGGGAAATTCCCAGCCGGGACAGAGCAGTGGCCACTCTACGACACCGCTCGTGAGTCTCACTCCAAGTATACTTCACGTTGCCGTACACCACCGAAGTCACGTCTCTGTAGACCTTCGCCGACCGCTCCAAGAAGCTGATGGGAGTGAGAGGGACGTGGTTGGCCGAGCAACGGACGAGACCCTCCATGTTGAGTGAGACCTGTGTTGCTATTTCTCCAAACAGCAAAATGTCTTCACTACTTATAAAATATCGATTACAAAAACACTTATTTTACACTCACTCGCAAGTTCCCCACACCCCTCCCACACACACCTCACCCACCTCTCACAAATGGAGACCCACTCGCCTACATTGCTCGCTCTGCTCCTCTCTCTACCTTCTTGACAACACTGCACACACGTTAAGAAGGTGGCCGCCTATTTATAGCGAGATTCCCACCGAAATTGTAGGGAAGAAGTGTTCTTCAATGGTTCAACATGGACTCATTGTTGACACCTGATTTGCGTGGGGCGACACTCATCTACAATTACAAACTTTAACTATTCCCTAAGTAATTTTCAACCGCACAACTCAACTGACACTAAGAGACTTCACCACCCCAAGCAACAGCTACTTATGGTAGATATTTAGTTCTAGATAAATCTAGAGAAGTGAAGAGAAATGTTAGAGTCTGGTTCATACTCTCCATCGAAAGAAAAGCATGAGTGCCGCTCTCCGGTGAGTGGGCGGGAGGGCCCGAAGGGGCCGCCTCAGCAAGTGTCATAAGGGGCAGCCCCCTCCTTTGTGACACCAGAGGACTTTTATAGTTTAGACCTGTATTTTATTGATAATTTAGATTTTGGCCCATGAATAGCTACTGAATATATATATTTCTTTTGTAATACAGAATTATAACAAAAATGTGCAAGATGATAGTTATAGGTGAATCTCTATTGAATGTAGCCTTAGTTTAAAAATAAATCAGAATAAAACTTTATATCTCGATTTTTATTTCTCGCCTTACCTTTCTATTTCGTTGTGTTTGTACACATAATACTAACAAGAGAGAGGTGGTAGTTCTTCAACATTCCCCCTCACCGACTATTCTCTCTCACGCGGATCTAGCAACGTGCCGAGTTGCTTTTCTCAGTCTGGCTTGTCTGCTTCTTCCTTTAAACTTTGGTAATCCTTTTTGGCTTCGCTCGTTTCTAGCGCCAGCTTAAGTACGGCAAGATAAGGACTTGATTTAATACTGTTAGCTCTAACTTCAAGTACCTTTGTGGATGCGATTTTCCATCTGGATTTGTGAAGCTCGAATTTCAGCAATGCATGTTTTTCCTCGTCTCAGTCTTCATACTCATGTCGTCAAGCCTCTCATTCGTGATCTTCATTTCATGCTTCAATTGATTTAACTCCATCTGTAGCACTTTGACGTCAACAACTTGGTCATTCTTCTCATTGGGCTTCTTCCCAACACGTTTCCATGAATCGCTGCATCTCGGGATGTAAGGTGGAGATTATTAGAGTTATTATTGGAAGATATATTTGAAGATCTTGATTGTGATGCCGACTCTAATTAAGGGCTGATTGATTAGATAGATCCGTGATTGATACAATTAATAGGAAATTCATAATTCTCTGTATATTATTTCTTTATTTACTTACATTCTTAAACTATAAATACATCAATGTAATTATACAGAATTAATACATATGAAAAGGGCATTTCCTTCCATTTTTCTCTTCATGGAATCAGAGCAAGATGATCATTGAGCCCTTCTCTTTTTGTCGACTGCCACCAGCCATCTGTCCATTTCTCCTTCAGATCAATCATCTTTCGTTCAGTTTGCTTCAATTGATTTTTTGGGGCACCATTTTTTTTTTTTTGGATTGATTATGATGTCTAAACAAAACTCCCAAACCGAACAAAACTCCCGAACTGAAGAACTCTCCAGCCACACATCAAATCATGAACAAACTAGCAGTTCATTCTTCTTCCATGCCTCGGATAGTCCAGGTTCGAATTTAGTCAGCATAATTTTGACAAGTGATAATTATAACGGTTGGTCACGAGCCATGACCATTGCTTTATCCGCAAAGAACAAAATGGGTTTCGTCACGGGAGATATCCAGAAACCCCAATCAACCGACGCCACATATGCCCCATGGGTTCGCGTCAACAACATGATACTATCATGGATCTTGAATCCCATCCACCAAGATCTTGTCCCAACCGTGTTGTACACGGAATCTGTTGCCGAAGTATGGACTGATCTTCGGGAACGTTTTTCACCATCTAATGGTCCCCGCATATTTCACCTCGAGCAGAAAATATGCACTCTTGAACAAGGTGAAGACGGCATCACTAGGTATTACAATAATTTGCGCCATTATTGGGATGAGTTGAACAATTTGGAACCCTTGCCGAATTGCTCTTGTGAGGCAAGGATATTATTTGTGACGCAACTTGAGAATCAACGTCTTTATCAATTCTTAATGGATTTAAACCCAAAGTATTCCAATGTGGTCGGTCAAGTTCTGCTCATAAATCCATTACCCACTGTTGCAAGGGCTTACTCACTTGCTCTTCAAGACGAATCTCAACGCCATGTTCACTCAACTCGTTCCCTTACCGAGAACACACTATTAACATATGGTTTAATGCGAAATATCCCACCTCAAACGGATTTGTCACTCTCGGTTTCGTTTCATAAGCACACCGAGATAGCTTTTGCTCACCTTGCAAAATGCCGCCATCCATCACGTGCCCGTGAACGTTGTGTCCATTGCGGTATACCAGGCCATTCCCACGATGTTTGCTTTCACCTCCATGGATTTCCCGCTAATTGTAAAGAACGGCGTCATGACTGGCCCCCTACCAAGCCCTCGGACAACAAGCCTGTCACCAATCTCACGAGCTCCTCTTCCGCACCTCCATCACCATTCACCAGTGAGCAATATAAACAAATCATGCGATTACTCCAAGAGGTAAACATTCCGAAGGCAAATCTCACAGGTACTATTCTGGACTTGAATTCTAATTCATTAAATTCTTCCACTTGGGTTATTGACACTAGAGCCACGAATCACATTACACATAATCCTAAATCAATTCAATATGCACAAGCATACCCAAAACCTTTTCCCATTGTTGGCATACCTAATGGGGTTGGAGTTCCCGTCACTTCTCATGACTCGATATCTCTTACATCAACCCTCACCCTTACTGATATTCTTTGCGCTCCAACCTTTAAATTTAATCTCCTATCCATTTCCAAAATTACTCAACACTTAAATTGCTCAGTTATTTTGTTTTCCTCTTATTGCATGTTTCAGGACCTCTCGATGAAGAAGAACATTGGTCGGGGCCTTGAACGTGGTGGTCTCTACTACTTGGAGATCCCTCCCGAACATTGGTCGGTTTATGGCATACCCGTCTTGGCCACCCATCTGAGTCAGTTCTCCGTAGCTTACAAGATTCTTTTGGTTTTGGTTCAAATAAAGAGTCTGGTCCATGTGATACTTGTCACTTGTCCAAACAAACTTGTTTAAGTTTTCATTCTAGTTCTATTTCTAGTATGCGACCTTTTGATATTATTCATGTTGACATTTGGGGACCTTACTCTCAGTTTACTCATAAGACATGTTGGTATTTTTTCACTATTGTGGATGATTTTTCTCGTTATATATGGGTATTTCTTCGTATTTTTAAGTCTAATGTTATTGATGCACTTATTAAATTTCATACCTTTGTTAAAACACATCATCAAATAGCAATCAAAACCATTCAAACTGATAACGGATCCGAATTTCTATCTTCCAAATTGCAATCTTTTTTTCACTCACAAGGCATCCGCCACCAGCGTAGTTGCCCTCATACTCCACAACAAAATGGAGTCGTTGAGCGCCAACATCGCCACTTGCTCAATGTGGCTCATGCTCTCCGATTTCATTCAAGAATTCCACTTTCTTTTTGGGGTGATTGCGTTCTCACTGCAACACAACTAATCAATTGTCTACCCACACCTTTACTTCAAAAAAAAAGTCCATATGAAATTCTTCACAAAACATCGCCCACTTATGACCACATTCGAGTTTTTGGTTTTCTTTGTTACGCTTCTTTTGGACACCTTCATTCCAAAAAATTCGGTCCTCGCTTTCATCGTTGTGTCTTCATTGGATACTCGGCTGACCATAAAGGCTATCGCCTCTTTGACCTCCGCAACCATATAATTTTCACTAGCCGTGAAGTCATTTTTTATGAAAATATTTTTCCATTTCGTGCCACACATGAAACTACATCACCTCAACCTAACATTGTTATCCCACTTGTCGTTCCTAATGACCCTTTGCCCGTTCCATCCCCTTATACACCCATGGCCGAACCGAGCGACAAAATTCCCAACTCTTTGAGCAGCCCGGCATTGCCGCCCCAACGCCCGTCCCGCACTCGCCGCAAACCCACCTATCTCCAAGATTACCACTACGCTTGCTACAGGTACGCCCTATCCCCTTTCCAACTATTTATCATATTCCAAATTCTCTCCATCTTATTGTGCTTTTTTAGCTTCTATCAGTACTGAGCAAGAACTTATCACCTATGACTCTGCATGTCAATCTCCCAAATGGAGGAAGGCAATATCTTTGGAATTACAAGCTCTTGAACAAAACCACACGTGGGATATTATACCTCTTCCACGCGGTAAAAAGGCGATTGGTTGCAAATGAGTCTACAAGATCAAGTATAAATCTGATGGGACCATTAAGCGACATAAAGCTCGTTTAGTTGCAAAGAGTTATACTCAAGCCGAACGGATCAACTATCATGACACATTTGCCCCCATTGCTAAAATGGTCACAGTAAGAACTCTCATTGTTATAACCACTATTCGTCGCTGGCCTTTACATCAGCTTGATGTTAACAATGCATTTCTCCATGGTGACCTTGATGAAGAGGTCTACATGACTCTACCTCCAGGACTTCACACTAAGGGGGAGAACTTGGTTTGTCATTTAAAAAAGTCTCTTTACGGACTTAAACAAGCCTCCCACCAATGGTTTGCCAAGTTTTCATCCGCTTTACTTGATGTTGGTTTCACTCAGTCTAAGGCCGATTACTCTTTATTCACGGCTACACGCGATTCCCTTATTATTGTGGTTCTAGTTTATGTTGATGATTTGGTGATCACAGGGGATGATCAGGTATGCATACATTTGCTCAAGCATTTTTTTCATGCTCATTTTCGCATCAAGGACTTAGGTCCTCTTAAATATTTCCTCAGCATAGAAGTTTCTCGAACAAACAAAGGCATTTATCTCTCTCAAAGGAAATATGTCGTTGACATTATTTCTGATACTGGTCTTCTTGACGGGCATCCTGTTGACACACCCATGGAATCGAACCTTCAATTTGGTGAGTCCCTCGAGCTAGCTAATCCAGCTTCTTATCGTCGCTTGATTGGACGTCTTTTGTACCTCACTGCTACTCATCCAGATATTCTGTTTTTGTTCAGCATCTCAACCAATTTATGCATGCTCCACATGATGATTATTGGCAAGCTGCACTTCGGATAGTCCGGTATTTGAAATCTAATCCGGGTTCTAGAATATTTTTTCCAACTGACTCATCCCTTGCATTACAAGGATATACAAATTCAGATTGGGCTGCATGTTCATCCACACGTCGTTCCGTTTCTAGTTACTGTATGCCCCTTGGCTCTTGCCCTGTTTCTTGGCGTTCTAAGAAACAACACACTGTTGCTCGATCTTCATCTGAGGCTGAATATAGAGCCATGGCTTCTGCAGCTTGTGAGATTACATGGCTTCGCATGCTTCTCACCGATCTTGCCATCCCGTTGTCCACTGCCGACCTTTTTTGTGACAACCAAGCGGCTATCCATATTGCTATTAATCTAGTTTTCCACGAGCGTACCAAACATATTGAAATTGATTGCCATCTCATTCGTGAAAACTTCAGGATGGCACACTTCAACCTCTTCATATTCCTGGCCATTCATAGCTCACGGATCTATTCACAAAAGCCGTTTCTCGTGCTCTTTTTCTTTCTTTCAAGCGCAAGTTGTTGACGTTCATGCACTCACCAACTTGAGGAGGAGTATTAGAGTTATTATTGGAAGATATATTTGAAGATCTTGATTGTGGTGCCGATTCTAATAAGGGTTGATTGATTAGATAAATCCGTGATTGATATAGTGAATAGGAAATTCATAATTATCTGTATATTATTTCTCTATTTACTTACATTCTTAGACTGTAAATACATCAATGTAATTGTACAGAATTAATACATATGAAAAGGGCTTTCCCTTCCATTTTTCTCTTCAGAGATGGTCTCTTTTTCTTGGGGAAATCTTTCTTTTTCTCCTTCAGGTGTTCCTTGTCTCTTCTAGTATGATCGATTGGCAACGTCATAATGGGCTTGAATTCCTTGAACTTCCCCAACATCTTGAACTCACATCGGAACTTCTCAAGCTCATTTTCTTTTGCCTTTGGCTCCTTGTCCTTCTGCTTCAGCATTTCGTTCCTCTTTTCCAAGATCTCTTCCACCTGGACCTTCTGACCTCTCAACTTCTTCATTATCTCCTACATCTCTTGCAATTTCTTCTCGTGATTGCTTGTTGGCGTCGTTACTTGCTTCTTCGAGTTATCCCTTGACTTGCTCTTTTTCGAGGACTTGACAACAGCTATTGAATCATCTAACTCAATTATACAGGCGATTGCAAGCTTTTCTCATTCCTTTACTGCAACAGGCGCTTGGAAGTCCCATTCTTCTTCGCTTTCTATCTCCATCTCGAATGAAGTTACGACATTTCCTTCTTCCCGTATGTACTATCAAACTCTAGCAATGTGTCCTACCTTGTTGCAGACGTAACACCATTTGCTAAACCTTTTGTTGCTCTCCTCTTCATCTTTGTTCTCGTCGTGATCTCAATCAGCTTTCCCTAGTTGATAACTCCTCTAGTCCGGTTGCCTCTGCCAATCTCCATGACTTCTCTACGGTTTGTAATTTTTTGTATCATCCTATATCTACTTTGACCTTTAAACCCTCTTTTATTACTGAAGAGGCAGTTTCATCGTCCTTAAGTAAGACATTAGACATTAGACATTTGTCTATCTAAATCCTCTTGGTTGGCTAATATATTCTCCCGTCCACGGGTGGTAGTAACAAAATCGTTATACTCTCGCCGTAACCTATGAATAATTATTCTCATCATTCTTATCTCAGAGATGGCATTATGAGGATCCAGCTTTGTAATTTCTTGACAAATAGATTTAGCTTTGGCGAAATATTAGCTTACGGTCATATTTTGTTACGAGATTCAAAGGACCTCATTCTCCAACCTTTGCAACTTGGCATCGTTCGTTCTCACGCACAATGCCGCCAAGTTGTCCCAAGCCTCCTTTGGAGTCTCCGCACTCTGAATATGCTATAACAACTCATCTTCATCAATTATAGCAAGAACATAACTTACCCCCTTTGATTTTTCATTTTATGAACTTGCTAGGTGGTGTGGTGTTGCCATCACCAACGATAGATAAAATTGCATGCGACTAATCCAATTATTATAATTGAGTTGTTGAGTTTCTCGACGCCATTCATTGAACTTGAAAAATCTGCCATCATGACTTGGTGATGGGACAACAACAAAACTTAAATCTTCCAATGATGGCATTGCCATCCTAACTCAAGCTTCACTGATCAATCAAGCCAACTTGTTAATCATCAAAGCACATAGCAAATTTGTCCTTAACATGATCCAATTGGTCCAAGGCACTCAAGATAGCATTTGTTGATGGTTGTTGGCTTAAATGCAAGGTTAAAGAGGCGATGATACGCTCCCCTTGTTTAGTATGTCTTATTGTCTCTTTAATGCTTTAGTGTGCTTAGTTTGTCTTCTTACATTAAAGAGGTAAGGTTAAAATGTCAAAGATTGCATGTTTGAAAGAGTGGGAGCTAAACTTCATTACTAAACTGAAGTGTAAGAAGGTAGAGTGTGCTCAGTTTGTGTTCTTGTCTTTAATGAAAGTTTAATATGTCAAAAGTCATTATTGCAAGTTTGAGAAAGAGAGAGCTAGCCTTCAATACAAAGCTAAAGTGTCAAAATGTAGAGTATGTTGGTATTTATCATAAGAGTCTTAGTACAAGGTCTTAGTTTGGCCATAAATAGATATGTAATTTCGTGTGGAAGGCAAACCTGATTTGCAATATATGATATTTCCTCTTAAAGTGAGAAATTTCCTTCAAAATTTGATTCTTTATCCATTTGTATGGTGGTAAGCCTTAAGTTCTTTATCCTTGACTGATGGATTGCTCTTTTAAGCCTTAATGGTGAACTTTTTTTTTTTTTTTGGTAAGGAGCCTTGATGGTGAACTTTATCTATCCCAACTTCATTTTCGTTCATAAAACACCTCTATTTAGCCCAATCCCACTTTTCCAGCAAGTTTCATTTTAATAGAAAGCAACGGCACATTTCATCAC
The DNA here is from genome assembly GCA_024500025.1 of Syzygium aromaticum. Lineage (NCBI taxonomy): Eukaryota > Viridiplantae > Streptophyta > Magnoliopsida > Myrtales > Myrtaceae > Syzygium > Syzygium aromaticum. The sequence continues at coordinate 13,160,530 of CM044893.1, forward strand.
GTACATCCCATCAAACACTTATCGATACACTGTATCCTTTAGACACTAGTTAGAAAATGAATTTCTTATCCCTTCATTCCCAACATACTTCACTTGTTATAATGCCCGACACTACACCAAGTAAGCTTGGTTCTAGACCAATCAATCATAGTCCCTAACTATGCACTGGTAGAATTTCGGCACACTCTGGTCCTTGATCATTGTCTTTGTACCATGCTCTGATTCGCTGGGTTGTCGGTCCCCAACCGCCTACTCTTACATTGGTTCCAAACACCCTGTACTCTAATTCCACTTGTTGACAAAGGTCAACATGATCTTGAGGTTCAAGGGAATGAACAAACCCTAGCTACGATAAAGAGCCCAACACCATGGAGTTGGCATGACGGAAGCCCTAGGGCCCGCCCTTATTGGACCCCGGAGGTCATCACAACACCACCACCATGACGACCACCACCACCACCACGACGATCATAACCTAAAATTTAGAGAAGGCCTCCACAACATCACACTAGAAGCTGTAGATGTGAAAGACCCGACGACCATGCGGAGCATTCCAAGCGACAGGGGAAACAATCGGAGAAGTCACACTCCAAGGGAACACCCTCATGGCAGGCTACTTGGGCGACCCGGAGGCGACGCGGGAAGCTTTTTCTGACGGATAGTTCAAGACCGGGGTGTCAGAGTGCGGCACACATAATGTTGCATGGAGACGAAGGACCAAGCGAGGGACGTTATAGTCTTCGGTGTTGTGATATAACATGGAAACGCTAACGGATCTTGCAATTAAATCAATACAAAATTACCAAAGAGATAAACGATGAATAATAAAGGACACCAAGGATTTACATGGTTCGATCCAAATATCAGTACATACATTCATGAGAAGAGCCAGCATTGAATAATTCACTATCAAATCGGAGAATTACAAAGTTTCAATCACTAACGCGCTCGAGTATTTCCTACACCTAAATTAAGCCCAAGCAAACTTATAAATATTATCTCACAATCTCTCACAAAGAAATCACTTATACAATTCACAGAGAGAAGAGAATTTGATACTCAAATACTAAAGGTGACATAATAATTGTGTGCCTTTATGTTGATGACTTGATATTTACAGAGAACTATCCAAAGATGTTTGTTGAATTCAGGGAGGTTATGACTAGCCATTTCGAGATGACAGAGTTAGGATTGATGTCCTATTTTTTAGGCCTTGAAGTGAAGCAAACAAATGATGGCATATTTATTTCACAGCAGAAATATGCTAATGATATTTTGAAGCAATTGAAGATGGAATCACTCACACCAATACGAACTCCCGCAGCAGAACGATTGGAGCTAAAGAAAGAAGGAGCCGATGAACTAGTAAATCCCACTTATTTTAAAAGCATCATTGGCAGTTTAAGATATTTGGCTTCTACTAGGCCAGATATTACTTATGGCGTGGGAATTATTAGTCGATTTATGGAGAAACCATACCAATCACATTTGCAGGCAGCAAAGAGAATTTTACGGTATGTCGGTGGAACTCATAATCATGGAATTTTATATTCTTATACCGATAATTTTAGTTTGGTGAGCTACACAGATAGTAATTGGGCAGGTGATATTAAGACTCAAAAAAGTACTTCTGGAAATGCTTTCTTTCTTGGATCAGTAGTAAATTCTTGGTCCTCGAAAAAACAACAAGTCGTTGCACTTTCGACAGCTAAAGCAAAATACATAGCGTTATCTTCAGCGGCATGTCAAGCAATATGGCTTCGTAGGATGTTGTGTGAATTAATGCATGAACAGACAGGTCCTACCAAAATATTGTGTGATAATAAATCGGCTGTGGCTTTAGCCAAGAATCCAGTTTTTCATGGTAGGAGCAAACACATCGACATCAAGTATCACTATATTCGTGATAGAGTCAAAGATGGCGAGATCGAACTTAATTTCTGGAGGTCAGAAAATTAGATTGCAGATATTTTGACGAAACCATCGAAGACAGAGACATTCAAAAAATTAAAGATGATGCTCGGTGTTGTTGAATACCAAAATCAATTTTAAGGGAGGCTGTTGGAGAAACATAAAATTGATTATTGGTGTGATTGAGCATGTCAGTTGCTGGAAGCTACAAGCGTTAAAGAAGAGTCATAAAAACTTCATCGTGACTTCGGTTTTCTTCAACAGATTAAGTTATTTTATTGTCTTTCTAAATGATTGTGGAATGTTATGTTTCTTTATTAAATGTAATCATTGGAGTTTGTGAACTTCAATTCCTATATAAAGGGATGAAGTCGTGAGTTGTAAATCAAGCCAAACACGAAGTTACAAAAACAAAGCATTCTAAACAAAAGTTCTCCAGCCAATAATTATTTGTGCTCTTTTTCCAAGTTTCCAAAGTTCATTATTATTCTTTTGGTTCCAACATTGAAGATGGAATCACTCGAACCAATACGAACTCCCATAGCAGAACGATTGGAGCTAAAGAAAGAAGGAGCCGATGAACTAGTAAATCTCATTTATTTTAAAAGCATCTTTGGTAGTTTAAGATATTTGGCTTTTACTAGGCCAGATATTACTTATGGCGTGGGAATTATTAGTCGATTTATGGAGAAACCATACCAATCACATTTGCAGGCAGCAAAGAGAATTTTACGGTATGTCAGTGAAACTCGTAATCATGGAATTTTATATTCTTATACAAATAATTTCATTTTGGTGGACTACACAGATAGTGATTGGGTAGGTGATATTGAGACTCAAAAGAATACTTCTGGAAATGCTTTCTTTCTTAGTTCAGAAGTAATTTCTTGGTCCTCAAAAAAACAAGTCGTTGCACTTTCGACAGCTGAAGCAGAATACATAGCGTTATCTTCAACGGCATGTCCAGCAATATGGCTTCGTAGGATGTTGTGTGAATTAATGCATGAAACATAGGTCCTACCAAAATATTGTGTGATAATAAATCGGCTGTGGCTTTAGCCAAGAATCCAGTTTTTCATGACAGGAGCAAACACATCAACATCAAGTATCACTATATTCATGATAGAGTCAAAGATGGCGAAATCGAACTTAATTTCTGTAGGTCAGAAGATCAAATTGCAGATATTTTGACGAAACCATTGAAGACGGAAACGCTCAAAAAATTAAAGATGATGCTCGGTGTTGTTGAATACCAAAATCAATTTTAAGGGAAGCTGTTGGAGAAACATAAAATTGATTATTGGTGTGATTGAGCATGTCGGTTGCTGGAAGTTACAAGCGTTAAAAAAGAGTCATAAAAACTTCAACGTGGCTTCGGTCTTCTTCAACAGATTAAGTTGTTTTATTGTCTTTCTTAATGATTGTGGAATGTTATGTTTCTTTATTAAATGTAATCATTGGAGTTTGTGAACTTCAATTCCTATATAAAGGGATGAAGTCGTGAGTTGTAAATCAAGCCAAATACGAAACCACAAAGACAAAGCATTCTAAACAAAAGTTCTCCCTCCAATAATTATTTGTGCTCTTTTTAGAGTGACAGAGATGAAAGCTGGCCGGCAAGCAAGAAGCCACATTCATGTCGATGTATCCATGTAATGCATACCAGAAGTGCAATTTGATATACCTGTTCTTAGTTCCCATGAACTGTATTCGCCTTTCTGAGGGTCAAAATGATGAATAACACAAATTAGTCACCTCCAAAAACCTTTTGTGAACCATCAACTCTGAGAAAATCTGTCAATTGTGAGACACTACATAATAATGATCACATAAAGTGTGGGGGTAGATTGTGAAATGCTTGGTTCATGAGAGGCTGCCCATGGCCTTTGCTTTTTCCCTCAGAATGAACTTTTGTATCTTTCCAGTCGAAGTTCTAGGCAAATCCCCGAACACGACTGTACGAGGAGACATGTAATGAGGCAAATGCTCTCGACAAAATCCTATGATCTCCTGAGCATTGATGTCACATCCCTCCTTTAACTTAACGAATGCGCAAGGCGTTTGGCCCCAATGATTATCGGGACGCGCAACCACCGCGGCCTCTAGAACTGCCGGATGGCTGTACAGAGCTGTCTCTACCTCCACGGTGCTTATATTTTCTCCTCCCGAAATTATAATGTCTTTCAAACGATCTTTCACTTCGATGTAGCCATCGGGATGCTTCACTGCAAGATCTCCACTGTGAAGCCATCCGCCCTCGAATACCTTGTCCGTCGCTTCCTGATTCTTATAGTACCCGCTCATGACAGTGTTGCCTCTGAACATGATCTCTCCTAGAGATTTACCATCACTAGGAACGCTCTCCATTGTGACTGGATCTCTAACGTCGACTTCCTCGAGGCCGAGATGTTGCACCCCTTGTCGAGCTTTGATTTTTGATCTTTGGTCAGAGGGCAGAGAGTCCCACTCGGGCTTCCGCGCACAGTACGTCCCCGGGCCGTAAGTTTCTGTCAAGCCATACAAGTGCGACACGCTGAAACCGAGCTCTTCCATCTTGAATAGGATTTGTGGAGGCGGCGGCGAACCGCCCGTCATGATTTCCACCTTGCGAGGAAGAGGCCGTCGATCATCTACCGCTGAGTTAACAATCATATTCAAGACAGTCGGCGCTCCACCCATGTGAGTCACGTTATGCATAGCAATACTATCAAAAATTCCCTTTGGAGAGACTTTTCGGAGGCACACGTTGGTGCCGCCTTGTGCCGCAACTCCCCAAGTCAAGCACCATCCGTTGCAATGAAACATAGGCACTGTCCACAGGTAAACCGGCATCGAGCCCATCTCATGAAGAAGAAATGTCGCGATGGAATTTAGATACGCACCTCTATGGCTATAGACAACTCCTTTGGGCTGTGATGTCGTCCCGGAAGTATAGTTTATGCTGATAGGATCCCATTCATTGCGTGGTCGGCGCACCTCGAAATCGCCAGACCCCGAGGCCACGAGCCCTTCATACTCGCAAATGCCTGAAGGATGCAGAGGAACAGAACCATCCGATTCAGAAATAAGGACTAGAATCGGGGGTTCTGTTTCTGTCTTGTTGAACATATCAATTGCGCAGCGAGCAACTTCGAGCAGCTGACAGTCCACGAAAATGATCTTGGCTCTTGAATGTTTCAGAAGTATCGACAACATAGATGGGTCATGCCGGGCATTGAGCGTGCAGAGGATCGCTCCAGCCATGGGGACCGCGAAATGCAGCTCGTACACTGCAGGGACGTTGGGAGCCAAGGTGGCCACCTGTTCAGAGATACAACACCCAAAGCTTAATCCTCTCTCATCTGTAAGTCAAATCATTGCCATGAACTAGATGAATCATTATCACACACTAACAGAGAATACAATTCCAGTCATCATTTTCCATACCCTTTGAAGGAGAAAGGTGTTGTTAATTTGAGGCGCATGGACCAAAACAAGTTTCACACAAATCGAACCAGAACGGATCAAATTTTGCCTAGATGAAGAAACTGATGCAGCAGACAAAAGAAAGAGATACAACTCATGAATCAAATTAGTAGGTATGTACCAGTGAACTTAATACGAATTATTTGCCTGAACCAACGCACAACTATTTGCGTTTCAAACGACCAAATTTTGCCTGACGATACAGACCATGACAGGGTATTGAACTCAAACCCAACTCGGATTCCGACTCACCACATCGCCCCGGGAAATTCCCAGCCGGGACAGAGCAGAGGCCACTCTACGGCACCGCTCGTGAGTCTCACTCCAAGTGTACTTCACGCCGCCGTACACCACCGAGGTCGCGTCCCTGTAGACCTTGGCCGACCGCTCCAAGAAGCTGATGGGAGTAAGAGGGGCGTAATTGGCCGAGCAACGGACGAGACCCTCCATTGATCTCCACGACTCTGGCTCGGGATCGCCGCCATCGCCGCCACCCCAGCGAGCGAAACCGCGAGGGCGGTTCCTGAATCTGGTGCCGACCTGCTTGAGGCTGAGAGAGAGATGGTGGGTCAGTGAGTTCTTGAAGAACCGGTTCATGTTGACGGAGAGATTGAGAAGGATCGTGATCGAGCCCAAAGAGTGTTCAGAAAAAGCTGAGGTGATAAAGAAAATTCGAGGGCCTATCTAGAGCTCTTGTCCTTGTGCAGAGAACAGGAAAACTGGGAGGGGCCGAAAGAAAACAAGCAGGAAAAAACAGAGCTTTCAGTGGTGGCAGTACGTTGGATAATCCGATGCACGTCAGAGAACCATTCAGATGCAGCCAACGTGCAACCCATCAAGTTCTTTGTTTTTTCTTTCTTACTTACTTTTTTTTTTTCGCAGATTCAAAAATTTAATATTTAAAAAAATAATACAAACGGTTATTGAATTTTGACCTAATAAGTAATATATTTTCTGAATTTTTAATTTATTCAATGTGACCCCTGAACTTTAACTTAATATGCAATATAATCTCTGAACTTTTAATTTGTTCAATATCATCTTTGAATTTTTGATACATGTTCAATTTATTATTTAAATTATATGAAAATATTTGATGTAGTCCATAGACTTGAATTAATGTAAAGACTATAATAAATATTGTCATATAATTTAGAAATTATGTTGAACATGTATCAAAACTTCACAAATCATTTTATTCAAAGTAAAAATTTAAGGATTATATTAAATATTAATTTTAAATTAAAAAATTACACTAAATAATTTAAATTTTTAAAAATTACATTATTATTTATGTCATTATCCGTTAATGTTTTCTTTGTGGAGTGAGCATGCCTTAACATTTATGGAATGGACAGGATCGATGGGACTCGCTTGATTGTTGGGATGTAAGCGGAAATTCTACGATTATTTTATGTGGGCTTTGCAAAAAGAGAACTTGCGTGTCAGAGTGTACTTTCGTGCCCCGTTTGATGGTTTGCGTGATGTTCCAGACGATCCACTCAATTATCCCCTTGCACCATATTTTAAACTTTTGTAGTTGTACTTTCGTGCCCACTTTTGTACTAATAAATATAACAAGTCATAATCCGTTGGGATTCGGAAGATCCGCATCGTGCCATGTTCATCTTTGAGCAGCGACCTCTTATCGCAATTCCCATACTGGAAACCGGTGGATCTGACTAAATTAGTGGATCTGGCAAAGTAGAAAATAGAGATTTAGTTATCTAAACCCTTCTCTACAGTGCTCGCTGCTCCTCAAAGTCCAAAACTCGTGAGCTTAGGAGTTTTAGAGAATAAGATCTCTTCAATCTTGACAAGGTAGGCAGACTAGACTATCATCAAATGGATCTTGTAAGCAGTGATTCATGATGTTTGGGAGTGTTCTTGTAGGTGGCAACAGCGAGCAATAGCGTCGATCAATATACCATGCCCCTGTTTCTCATGCTCCATTCCGAATCACAATCAGAAATTGAAAACCTACTGAGGTTTTGCCTCCATCAACAGCGCTTGAGAAGAGGGTCAAGGGCAATGTTGACTCTAGGAAGTCGGTAGACAACCAGCAAAACACATCAGGGTAAAGGAAATCGAGCCGGGTGGAGGGAAATTGAGATATAAACATAAAACGCATTCGACATATTAAGACATGGCATGAAACTTCGAATTTCCCCCATCTAACTCGAATTCTCAAGTTTACATTGAGGATGTCGCCATCCTCAGATAACGTACAGCAAAATTCAGTTAAGAAAACTGCGCTGTCTCATCTAACCAAGACCTGCTGTTGTTTTCATGTTTAACTGAGATTATTCATAAAACAAATACGATTTAGGTGACGTCCCAAACAATAATGTGAAAAGAAGATTTTATCAAGAATGTGGGCAATATAGATTTCCATACCCGGTCAACAAATTTCTCCGTAAGTTTAGAGGATGAAGATATCTTGTAGATTAGTCCAAAGCTTGTATGACTGCATCAGTGATCTCTTGTGTAGTGCTGTCTCCGCCTAGATCCTTCGTCCGGTACCTTCCCTCCAATATTACTCGCTTCACAGCTGTTTCTAGCCGATCAGCGAATGATGGAAATTGGAGATGCCTCAGCATCATGGCAGATGACAGAAGCAGGGCTACAGGATTCGCCCTCTTTTGTTCGACTAGCTTTTCATGACCCACGTTACCTGCTGAAGCGCCTTGCTCAAAAATGGCATGATCAGCCCCCACATTACCTACAAAAAAATATATGTTCTGTTTAGAACTTCATTTTTTTAGATGGCAAGAGCTAGGGCACTTCTTGTCTGTTCCAAAGAACTAGGGCACAAGTTGAATAGCACATAATGTTATTTTATAAAAAAGGGCCTGAAAGTTCTATTTAGAGTCCCACACAATTTGATTCTCCCTCTCTCTAGTAGCTCCATGTCACATCCTAGTTCCTACAATTCATAAATGCACCTCACGAGAAGCAATTTTCAGTCACGTTGAATGAAACATAGGAAGAATACTAGAATGTGATGGAATATTAAGGTATACCTCCCGGCATGACTCCAGTTCCACCAGCTATGCCAGCAGCTGTATTTGCAACCAGATTCCCATAAAGATTGGGGGTCACCTGCAAATTACAAACCACACTTCAGTGGAGCTCATTGCTTTAGATTAGGGTGCAATAAAATGATGTGAACACAATATAGCATTTTTAAGAAGATGACCAGTAAAGTTGAGAATAAGTGACCGAGTAATTATTGCACAAGCTCCAATGGTAATGTTTCCCTCTTCATTCAGGTATCATAGCCATTCCAATAAAATAACAATGATTTCTCAATAATCAAATATACAAGCCTTTATTATAGTTGTCCTAGAGGGCTTTCTATAGCCAAGATGAACCATTATTGCTGCATATGCTTCCAGTCATAGCCAATTAGTGATCCTGACATTTATTGCTTATATCAATGGCCAAGTGAACTTCAGGCTAGTCATATGTCATATCCTCAATAAGGGCTTGCCATCAAACAGTCAAAAGAAATGTGTTTAGTTGACCTTTCCTCCCATTGTACGTGATTATTATTGGAAAAAATTCTTTCCCTTCTTATATTGTATCAGCAACTTCAAACCAAGAGAAGTCTGTGATAAACTTGATTCTTAACCATGGATGAATAACAGAAGAGATAGCATCTATAACGATACACAACTAATCTCTCTTCCATTGCAGCACTCTAGAAATCACATAGAATGCACAGGAAGAAGCAAAACTACCATCAAAGGGAATTGTGTATGAATTTCTTCCCCGCGTAATGTATACTTGGTCTGCTTGCTTTCTTCCCTTCTAACCACAGAAATGAACAAAATAAAAAAGAAACTTCATCCAAGATAACTTTTTGCAGACATCTATTTAGTTAATCATCAAGTTGCTATCAAGAGCGAAGAAGTGCTAAATCAATGCTTTAGTCATAATTAGCCTCTAGTCTAAAACTAATATACTGTGATATCCTCCAAGAACATGCTCTCTGCATTCGAAACAGGTAGTTTACCCCAGTCAAAATCACCCAAATCAATCCTCCTGGCCCTTCTCAGACAATCCATAGCGTCTATGCATGGATACACATATACATCAAATAGCAAGAAAGAAACTCCAAAAGGTCATAACGGAATATTTTTTCAATCGTTATACTCCAACTTTTCCTTCCAATCAGTAATCTGTAACCTAGCTGTGTCAACTTCCATCCCTATTCTGCAAACTATCCACAAGCCCCAACAAATAAATTCGCTAGATTCACTATCAAGATGCAGAATATATAATCTTTTAAGTAAGACAAATGCTGAAAGAGCTGATGGAGCATTTTAACTCATACCTATAAAATTAACGCGTGACTGAAAATGTATACGTTGAGAAACCATACCATGACATCGAATTGTTCAGGCTTGGAAACGAGTTGCATGCAACAATTGTCCACAATGATCTCACTATAAGTAATCCCAGGGTACTTTTTGGCAACTTCTCGGCATGATTCCAGGAATAGACCATCTGCTAACTTCATAATGTTGGCTTTGTGGACAGCAGTCACTTTCTTTCTATTGTTCAAGTAAGCATACTCGAAAGCGTATTGTGCAATACGCTCTGAACAGAACTTTGTCATCACCTAAGAGAACAGTAGTATGAGATGCTTAAAAAGACCAAACATTGCAATGCCGTCAAAAGGAATATACGAATAAGAGGGATTGAGCAACCCAGTTCATTTATAGTGATATTTTTATGTCGTCATGAATAATAAGGTAGTTTCATCACAGAATTCACAAAAAGTAATGCTCCTGAACCAATTGAAAGTCTGAGTTAAGTTAGTGAGAATATATCATAAGGAGAACATATCATGTATACCAGCATTAGTCTCGGACCTAGTGGACCCCATGTAAGAGCCAACTAATCCGTTGGTCCTTGTCAAGGCACGAGTCAAACAGGAGAGATATCATATCACTGATCGATCAAGCAACAGAGTAAATAATTGACAAAAGATCAAATCACTGTAGTCAATGTTAACCCAGTATGTTGACTACCCAAAGCAAAATGCTTGATTCGGTCAAAACCAATGCCACATCCCGGTAACAAACTTCACTACCCGAATATAGAAGCATATCAACCAAAACCATGCAATAGGACTCAAATTCGGTTGAAAGTGACGCTATTCATACAGCAACTAAAACAATGGAGACAAAATTAGCAGGGACATTGGGCGTCCGCGATAATGTTGAAAAGGTACAAAAGTCCCTGCTTTTTACATCTCACAAAGATAGCCCCTATAAGTTGTGCAGGTACCTCCTATGTTTGATCGTAAATACTGTCGTGACTTCGTTTGTAAGATGATGGACACACGCAGATAGCAACTGTAATCTACTAAAAATGCGCAAACTTTGGGACAAACAAGAGGCGTGCGTACAGAATTTTATATCCCCAGGTATGTTGGTCGCTACATCACTTCAGCAGAGGGTATTGCCCATTCACTCCAAAATTCCACAGGAATATCATCGAACACAACAACGACGCATAAGACAAACCACTTCAAGCCTAGTTTAAAAGCACCTCAAAGTCATCCATCCAAATCCAAACACCACAAGCAGCAACACAAGACAAATCGAAAAAGCCTGGGCGAAACGAATCGGATTATACCTTAAGACTCTCCACAACACCAGGAACCACCTCGTGCTCGAGCCCCGAGTACTCCCCCTCCGTGTTCTCCCGAATCACCACGATGTCCACGTTCTCGTGCCGCGTGGGGAGCCCCGGCAGGTTGAAGCAGTTGACGAGGGAGGCGTACAGATCGAGCTCCTTCCTCAGCTGGACGTTCAGCGAGCTCACCCCGCCGCCGACGGGCGTCTTCAGCCCGCCCTTCAGGCACACCTTGTTCTTCCGGATCGACTCGATCACCTCCTCGGGCACCCGCTTCATGTCCCCGTGGACGTCGTACTTCTCGAAGTACACCGGCGCGTGCATCGCGGACATGACCTCCTCGACGGAGGCGGTCACGAGGGGGCCGATCCCGTCGCCGGGGATGAGGGTGACGCCGCGCGGCGCCCCGTCGCCGGGCCGGGGCATGTAGGTGACGGATCGGGAGAGGGGGGCGACGCGCGGCGGCGGGCTGGATCCGGAGAGGAGGCGCCGGAGGGACGACGCGATCGAGGCCCGGGCCATCGTTTCCGGCGAAGACGACGACGGAGGAGAGCGCGCCCCTCTTTTCCGGGAGGATTGGAGCTTCGGAGGTGGACGTCGATGGCGGACCGTCGCGCGATTTTGGGTGGAGAATCGGAATTTCGCGATCGGAAAATGAATTTTTTTCTTTTCTTCTTCCTGCATTTGTGTTTTTTTTAAATAATATAATAGAGTTGAAAAGTAAGAGCGGAAAAAAAAAATTGGACAAAAAAGGAATAAAAAATTTTGAGAACGTAGCGTGAGAAGAGGGGCGAGGCGGGGGCGTGGTCAACGGGGCTTATGTAGGTGCCACGTGGGGAGACCTGAACATCGGAGGGCTGATGCGGGCGAGAGCATGATTGGTACGAAAGAGTGCGCCGCAGGGGATCGAGCGTGCCGGGCTCTGGGGGGAGGGGGGGGGCGAGGGAGTCAACGGCGGAGGTGAAACGCGCGGCGTTTTGGGTCAATGAGAATTTTCCTTATGCAGAATATTTTTTCTTTGTTTAATTTTTGGGGGGATAAAATAAGAAATATTGGTCGCTCCACGCTCGATTGGACCCTTTCACTCCATGGAAGGGACCACCGGCGTCCACCGCAACAGGACGAGTTTCTTAATCGGCATGCTTTGAAATTTTTTTTTTTTTATGCAAGCAACAGGCAATTTATAAATAGGGCTAAATATACCAAAAGTTATAAAATTTATCACGAAAGTGGAATTAAATCATAAAAATTTTCAAGTTGATGTATCAAGTCTTTTAATTAACTTCGATCGCCTTAACGAATGGAAAATGCGAACAAGTTTTAAGATTTGATTGCACTTTTTAAATATTTTATAAAATTCTAGGAATTTCAGTGCACTTACATTTTTTTTGTAAACGTCATTTCATAACTCTAAGCAAGATCGCATCTATTGAAAAGGCTGTCTTCCCGACTCTAACGATGATAACTTTTAATAATATTTCATCTTTTCAAATTCTTTATTGATTTTGTTATTATTCTTTTCTTCCTTCTTTTCGTTTTTTTTTCCACGGTGGCCGGCGAGGCTTGGGAGCCATAGGCGAAGTCAACCTCACCCTCGACTAGCAAGGCCATAGACAACTTTGCCCGCATTACTCAGGCCTCACCAACCGCAGGCAAAGGCGACCTTCCCCTCAGCTGATGAGGCCATGGCCGCCTTCACTCGCATCACCAAGGCCTTGCCAGCCTTAGGCGAAGGTGGCCATGGCCTCACCTAGATTTGGGCAAGGGCCGCAAAGTAGCTGGCCACTACAAAGGAAAAAAAAAAAAGAAAAGAAGGAAGAAAAGAAAAAAAAATTGAAAAAAAATAAAATATTATTAAAAATTGTCCGGGTCAACGCCAGCTGACCAAAATTGGTCGATGGACTGAATTAGCACAAATGCAAAATGCTTAGAATTAAATTGGCAAAAAAAAGCTTATGACCGAATTGACATAATTGCAATTGGTTTAAAACTTTTGATAATTTTCCTGACTTCTTTTTCAACTAAATTAATTTCCATTTTTATGAAAATATTCAAAGAAAATTTAAACTAATTTTAGTTCAATTATCGAAAATAATATAAAATAATCGAGGAAGGCTAATAAAAAATACTCATCTAAATAAACATAAATGAAATACAAGTATATATGCAAATAATTTGAAAAAAAAAATTTACACATAGTATCAATGACACGTCCGGCCGAAATCAACTCATTTATGTCCTCTTGTTTACATAAATGAGTTGATTTCGGCCGGACGTGTCAATGTAAACCATCATGACCTATGACATCCAATTTTTAAATTTTCTGCGAGCAGGCTGGGCTAGCTGTTTTTCATGATTTGTTTACAGTATTGAACTTGGACTCCAATGGCACCTACGACACCGGCGGATGGTAAAGAAAAGAAATGGAAATCTGACCACTCTCGTCGTCCTCCAATCTTTGCCGTGTCAACGGTGGAAGGCCAGCACTTACACTGTGAGTGGTGGAGTAGAGTTACCCCGGGTTCACCGGAGGTGTAAAAACACAGCCGAACAGCTACTTTGAGTGCCCAAAAACAACAAAGAGGACTACTGCTTCGGTTTGGGGAAGAAGACTTGACTGGTTAGATAGGTTTTCTTGATTACAGCATGAGGACTCTTCTCTTGAATCTCAAGGAATTAAGGGAGTGGAGTTGCTTTGGCTGGACTTCTGGTTAGTTGTGCCGCTGCTGGATGGTCAGTACAGACGAATTTTCTCATCGGGTTCTTTTAATCTTTGTTTCTCTGGAAAGTTTGCATGGGGTTAAATAAAGCCAATTATAGAGGAAGAGAAAGCAAAACGCTTTGGTTATTGATGTGATTCTACTCTCCTCATATTCATCTTGAAATTACTAGATTCAAATTAACCGAATTGTCTTTATTAGATAGTTTTCAATCTATATCATGGGAAACTTCCTTTCAAGTACAGGTGTCGAAATGGGTCATGGACCCATATTTTAACCCATTTTTGATTAGTTGGGTGCTATATGGGTTGTCTCAAATTTACAATATGGGTTAGAATGGGTTTAATAGAATAAAGCCCAACTAATAATGGGTTGCAATGTGTCTAAAAATAACCCATTTTCAACCCATTTGTTTTATCTTGACTTGGTCCTGAACAAGACCTTAAAAGGCTCAAAGGAAGGAACTTCTTGATACGGTGGAGTGTTCTTGCCTGTAAGTTCTTTTTGTATGCCTTCTCTCTTGTAAAAAAAAACAACAGGAGGGAACTTAGGAAGACTTTGGGTGGAAAAGGTAGATTTCACGTCAGCCACAAGGCTGGCTATTACTAGATAGGCAGGTATAATAACCTCCTGCGCCTAAAGTAAAAAGGTGAAATCTTCGGGTTCCTACCGGTTGGCTTGTGCTTCGCACAAGTCTTGTAACCAACTGGTCAGCCAGTACCCCTGGTTACAAGACTTGTGCAAATAAAGCCCACTTTCATATGGGTTAGGATGGGTTTAATGGAATAAAGCCTAAAGCCTAACTAACAATGGGTCATAACGGATCTAAAAATAACCCAGTTTTCAACCCATTTATTATATCGCTCTCGACCTGCGAAGGACAGCGAAGACATCTCCGATTTTGCCTCCATCCTACCATTTACTCTAACTCCCGATCGTAATTCTTCGCTTTATTGTCATCGTTCCTCTTCTTCTCAATGTTTGTCTTCATTTTCACCGTCCGATGTTGATGAGGAGCTTCGAGAGAAACTGCAGCTGGTAGATTCGATGGTAGTCCGAGAACCGAGTCGAGCTTGCTTGAATTCAGGTTTAGAGGATTCGGTTCGAAGGTTTTGGTGCCGTGAGCTCCTTCGCTGCCTCCATCGGGGGAGGAATGTTTTGGTCGTCCGCAACTTCGACAGCAATATTGTTGTGGTGTTCGTACGGGCTATTTCATTTACCGCCACTGAGGCACGTAGCGAGTGGATGATTTGATGTACGTGAATAGAGAGCTAGATGAGGTTAGTTTGGTTGCATGTAAAGTGTTTGTTGAAATGACTTATTAGAGAATCTAGCTTTGAATGCTCGTATAGCTCGAATAAGTGTGGGCCAATTTTGATATAGTGAACTGTTTTCCTTTCTATCCCTAGATTCTATTTCTCCCTCGAGACATCTAAGGCTACGTTTGGTTGTCCGTATAAAACTCAGAATAAGATATGTTTTATCCTATCCCGTATTTGGTAAATGTTCCGGATAGTATAATGTCGAATATAGAATGAATATAATCCAGATTAAAAAATCCGAGGAGAGGGGTAGGATAAGGTCAGATAGGATTTCTCTTATCCGTCATATAAAAGCTAATTTTTAGAAACCCTACCCCTTCATTCACGCACTCCTTCACCCACGCTACAGCTTGCTTCTGCAATTTGCGAAGGTAGGAATTCATCCATGATCGTCTACAGCTTGCTTTTGCAATTTTTTTTCAGTAGTTTGGGTTTATAATTTTCATTCTTTGTTAACTGGTAATCGAACGACAAAGTTGTCGTAAACGAGTCCTTCACTGGGCTCCACGTCGTGGATGTCATGTCTACGTGCTGTGTGAGTTTTGAGTGCTTTTAGATGATGAGAGTTCTTTATCATGTTCCTCTTTCTTTTTTCTCTCTTGGGTGGTGGCCGGCTTCGAGTCTCGCATTTGTTCTCCTGCAAGAGAACTTGTGAGAACTAATCCATTGAGTTCTCTTTTCACGACGCAGCAATGTTTGATCTTGTTAGAGTAAAATTTTTAGTTGCTAAATAAAACATCGCTGTTTGACAACCAAATTATGTGAGAATTTAAGGAAAGAGTTATTTTGCAGCTAGTTGGGATAATGTTTAATCGAGATAAGAAGGCCATATTTTAAATAGAGTTTGATGTGTGGGTCTTCAGAATATATGGGGAGTAGTATTGTAGCTATTCTGGTTCTCTTATGTGCAAAAACTAGCTCCATTTCTATGATAAAAGCTATATTATTGTTTTGCATTGCAAGCAGCTAAACTAATGAGACATTTCTATCCAAAAGCACTTAATATTTGGTGAATATGACAGATTTTGTCAATGTTCTAACCTACTAGTTAGTATTTGCCTAATGTTATTGTTTTTTTTTCCTTCATTAGAAATGGATCACGATGAGAGAGAGGAAATTTTTAGCATTTTGATATTAGAGGAGATGAACCTGCAGATGTTGCTTTTGTGTATGATGTATATGATTGTGGCATTCACAGCTGCTGAAAGGCACTACCATAAACATATATTGAAGGCTCGCACATTTTTTAAAAGGCAAGCTCGTTTAAATCATCTTGATCGCCTCATTAATAGTAGTGACTTGAATTGTGTGGAACAACTATGAACTAAGCCAAAAGCCAAGTAATCTTTTTAATTGACATGTCTCATTCTAAGCAACTAGCTAAGCGAATTCAAGATTTGCAATTTTCATGATATTTTGGAATTTGGATCGGACTCTCATTTGCAGAGCATTGCCCATCTCCTCGTCATATTGCTCAAATGAATGAGGCGCTGCTGTCACGACATAAAGTTTTGACTTCCAAATTGCCCAAACGAATTTGAATGGATCAGGTCAGGTATAAGTCACTAAATACTCATATTGGTAAAAACGAACGTGTTAAATATGTCAATTTGGATCAGATTGTTCGCAACCTGACCCGACCCGACCCAACCCACCCACCCATTTGATGGGCCTACCTTCAAATTTGGAATCTGTCAAATATATCATGAACCTCAAAGAAAGTATCCAGATAGGCTGTAAAGAATTTAACCAGGACCGGAAGTGAACATCTTTGTAAAGAAAAACTAAACAACTGTGGGTCCTATATAATTAGCCATGTATTTAGACAAATGTCCCTGTCAGTTTCATGATGTCTAGTTGTTTGACGATTCGTATTTGTAGTTGTTGAACGGGTGAGTTGGTGAGTGATGCATACGTTTCAGCTTCTGTCAAGACATTCCTCCTTTAGATCCAACAGAAAAAGTTTTGAGAACTTCCTAAAACCATCTTTTCAAACAATGTCCATACTAAATCCTGATTTGAGACACCAGAAGATCAAACGGGGGAGAGCTATGAGAAACCACTGTATATACTCTGTTATTCAAGAATGGTCCATCTGTTTCTGCAATGCTAGAATCAAATCAAGATCTCAGACACTGCAATCGCTTTCAACCGAAATTCTTCTCCATTCTGCATTTTATTTCTGCACTTCTAGTACAATCAAATCAAGATCTCCAACAATGTAATTGCTTTCAGCCAAAAATTTTCTCCAACCCTTTGTTTCTCGGCTTATATAGGAACCACGACATCCAAAAACTTCCCCTCCAAAAACCAGGACAGAACCCAACTTCTTCTCACCTTCCACCCTCCAATCCACAGAGAACAACAACATGACATCAGGAAAGATACAGAAAAAAGGGGAAAAAAGCAAATGATTAAGCACTACTTTACTCTATATAAAACGAGACTCAAATCCACGGTCCATGGAAATCGTGGATTCAAATCTACGCATGCCTTGCCTGGAAGTCTCTCATGAAAGCAACCAGCTTCTCAACACCAGCCAAAGGCATGGCATTGTAAATTGAAGCCCTCATGCCTCCCACCGACCTGTGCCCCTTGAGCTGAACCATCTTCTCCTTCGCGGCCTCCTTGATGAACTCGGCCTCCAGCTCCGGCTTCTCCAACGTGAAGGGCACGTTCATCAGCGACCTCACCGACGCCTCGACCGGGCACCTGTAAAACCCTTTGCTCTCGTCGAAGGTCCGATACAGCAATTCGGCCTTCTTCTTGTTCTTCTTCTCCACCTCCTTCAGCCCGCCCTGCTCCAACAGGTCCTCGAACACGAGCCCGCACATGTAGATCCCGAAGCAAGGCGGCGTGTTGTACAGCGAGGCGTTTTCAGCGTGGATCTTGTAGTCCAGCATCACCGGGGTGATCCCCTGAGCGTTCCCGATCAGATCGTTCCTGACGATCACGATGGTTACCCCGGATGGGCCGACATTCTTCTGCGCCCCGGCATAGATCACCCCGAACTTGGACACGTCCACGGGCTTGGAGCAGAAATTCGAGGACATATCAGCCACCAAGAGCCCGCCTTTGTTCTTCGGAACAGGGTAGTTCTTGAATTCGACGCCGTGGATCGTCTCGTTCGCGCAGATGTGCAAGAATTTAGCATCTGGGTCCTGCTCGACCTCGTCGAAAGATGGGATCTTGGTGTACTTCTCGGCCTTCCCCGACCAAACCACCTTGGCCTTGCAGTACTTCTGAGCCTCCTTGAAGGCCTTGTCGCCCCAAGAACCGGTGACGAGGTAGTCGACGGGATCGTCGGGGGTGCAGAGGTTGAGGGGGATGGCGGCGAACTGGGTGGTGGCGCCGCCCTGGAGGAAGAGGACGGCGTACTCGGGGGGGATCTCGAGGAGGGACCGGAGATCCGACTCGGCCTTCTGGATGATGGAGGAGAACTCCTTGCCCCGGTGGCTCATCTCCATGACGCTCATCCCGGATCCGCGCCAGTTGTAGAGCTCCGACTGGGCCTTCAGGAGGACGTTCTCCGGCAACACGGCGGGGCCGGCGGCGAAGTTGAAGACCCTTTCCTGGGAGGCGGCGGCGGCGGGGGGCGGCGGCGGCGGCCTCGGATCTTGGACGTGGGTGGTGGCGGCGCATTTGATGGAGACGGGCTTGAGGGCGGCGGCGGCGGCGGGGGGGAGGCGGGCGGCGGCGGGGAAGGCGGTCCTGGGGCTGGCCGCGGCGGTGGAGGGAGCGGTCTTGAGGAGGAGGGAGTGAGGGGTGGCGGCGGCGGCTGCCATGGCGGCGGTCGGGGGGCGGTGGCGGTAGGTCTGATGGGTGGATCTTGGTGGTGGGAGAGAGAGAGAGATGTGGGGTGGGTGGATCCGGGAGAAATGGTATTTATAGGGGAGAAAGTATAATTCAATCTTTGGTATATTCTGGCAAAAGGAAGGACGGACCAATTATAGCAAAACTGTTTTTTAATGTTGTTTCTCTTTTGATTTGCAGTGCAAATTATCAATGGAAGGAGTTGGTGAAGATTGGAGTCATTTTCATCCTCCCCATATGAACAAATTTCCAAAGGAAGGATATAATGATAGTTCCTAAAAATTAGTGAGTCGTTTTTTTTCTCATCAGGCTTAGAAAAACTGCTAAGCTGAGAATAGAGAAGTCAACTCGATGTCGAGGCTCTCGGATCAAGCAGTTATCCCGTCGAAGGTGGTTACGTGTGATCTTAGGTTAAAATCGAGAAAAGAAATTTTCTTCTCTTGTTTCACGGCGATTCATATTATAAATTTCTTGAAAAACGCAATTAAATTCTAAATGCTTTTTGACTGCTCAGTTAATTTTGTCGATGTGACATTCCGAAATCTAACGTGACATTTTCTTATACATAGCACCACGTTACAAAGAGTCGAATTCTTCTGGAAAAGAGAAAATGCAAGATCCGCCCCCCACCAACGTTAGACCCACCGTTCCCCATGGTCCCTCTCCTTCTCTCTGTCGCACTTTTTTTTGTTTTTCAATTTTTTCCCTTTTTTGGGTCTTTCTCCAATTTTTATACGGCTTTTGGTTTTTCTTTAATTCCTTTGTTTTCTTTAAATTTTGACTTATTTGGACAAGGCACATAAAAACCATTTAAAAGACCACATCGAATTTTCCAATATACTTGTTGAGCCGTGGTTGAAAGAGCTTGATTACATTGATTTTGAAATGTCCGAGACTTAATTTCACATTTCCAAATATTTAAGACTTGGTTGCACGTGTGACTGAATGTTTACAATCGGTATAATTTTTCCTATTTTTATAAGAGGGTGAAGAGTTAATTGCATAATAACTTCACAACACGATAGCTCCTTCTACGAGCTACAACCTACATAGAGTGAGACAATACATTTAGCAACATTAAAAAAAACAACAACAAAGTCCCCCACTTATCCACAAGGTAAGCACAATTCGCACTTTCATCGAGTTTGAGTATTACACTCAAAAATGGATTTTGTTAAAAAAAGAAAAACATCCAAAGGGCATCTTATATATAGCCGAGTTAAAAAATATTATAATTTTTAATGCACCGATTATCCTTTATACAATTAATGCTTTGCAAATTGAATATTTCTCATTAAATATGCATAACGAGTGTCCCGATAACATTCATCAGAAAGATCCTTTTGGTTTTCCTATACACATCTCGGTGGAAAGATCTCAATTAGGAAATTAAACATCTTAGAGACAGTCAAATTACTGGATGTTACTGCTAGAGTGTTGAAAGTTCATGTCGCTGGCAAACAAGGGGCATTCAGGATGGGCTTTTTTATTTGGTTTGCCTTTCCTTGCACTCCAAGATCTATCCCAATTGCAGAATTTTCACTAAATAATAGTCAAAAGTTCAGGGGCGCAACACACAGGAAAAATCAGGAAAAGGACAATTTCTTTCCAGTATTTTCAGAAATAGGTCCTCTCCCGCGCTTAATAAACAGACAATTAAAAAAAAAAGAAGGTTAATACCACAAAACTATTTTAATTACTAAAAACTCCAAACTTGTACATCCATAATAAATTTACCTTCCATTAATTTTCATTAAATTTTACCGACAAATTGCTAAGTTGGATAACACATGACATTTGACAAATATACTAATTTGGGGTTTTATCCCTTTGCTTGTCACAGATTTATCAATTTGTGATTTTTCGTGATATTAATCCAATTTAACAGAGGACATATTTATCAAAAGTGTACCAATTTGAGAATCAAAAAATTAGTTTAAAGTAAATTTGTCATATATATACCAGTTTGGAGTTTTTTTGAGATATTAACCCTAAAAAAAATTATCATTTTTTGACGTACTTATCCATCTCGTATTATCAGTAATCAGCGAACCGAAAAGAAACAGACATTTATTTAATGATCATAAATAATGAATATTGCAAAAACACTAACTCTTTTTAATTTCAACACGGATTTCATACGTGCGCACCCAAATCAAAACTAGTGGCCATGTTACACATAATCACTTTCCTTTGTCAAGTTGTTGAAATCTCCAACTTTTGTAATCGAAACTTGC
This sequence comes from Syzygium aromaticum, assembly GCA_024500025.1. Classification (NCBI taxonomy): domain Eukaryota; kingdom Viridiplantae; phylum Streptophyta; class Magnoliopsida; order Myrtales; family Myrtaceae; genus Syzygium; species Syzygium aromaticum. Next base: position 13,181,647 of record CM044893.1, read on the forward strand.
TAAATTTTATGAGTTGATCATCAATGTCTGGCCGAGTGCAACTTGACTTTTCATGATTTCTTTTCAGCATCTCTCTTCATTGCGGAATTCAAATCAAACTTGACTTTGCGGGATTTCTTTTCAGCATCTTTCTTCGTTGCGGAGTTCAAATCAAACTCGACTCCCTCATTAGAAGCTGTCTTCTAACCATGCCTACTTCACCTTAGTTTTGATATCTGTGAGAGAGAGAGAGAAAGAGAGCATATTACATCAACATATCAAAAAAGATAGAGAAAGGGAGAAACGAAATTAGGAAAAATGACACAAATGATCTCTAAATTGTTACTCAACATATAATATTATTTTTAAATTTTTAATTTGTTCGATATGATCCACAATTTACTAATAAATATTCAATGTAATCCTTATGTTTGATTAGACGACGAAACAACCATTATTTGATGATAGTGAGTCGACATATCCATCTTTTATCCATCTACTTTGGAAAAGGAAAATAAAACATAGGACGTTAACATATCTATCGTTCTTTAGTATTGTCAACTGTTTTTTTTTTGGCTAAAAAGTATAGTCGACTGTTGTATCTTGAATTGATATGAACATCTTACATAGATAATTTATGTGCAACTTTTTTTTTTTGTTGAACACTTCAAAATAACCAATTCAAAGCTATAATCAGCAAATTCCATTAGAATTGATTTAACAAAAAAATGACGTTGAACATTTTCAAATAGTCTATGGATTAAATTGAACAATTACCAATACTTTAGGGACCATAAAGAACAAATCAAAAGTCTAAAGATAATATTGTACATTGGATCAAAATTCAGAAACTGTTTATGTCATTTCCCTAAACTATCATGTCTATCAAGTTCCTGTTGCTTGATTTCACCAACAATGGCTATTTCCAACCCTTTTCTTGCCCGGATTATTTCGACCGAAATGAGCTTCGCCTTAATCCACACAATCAAGTATGGACACGCTTCTCACAATCAGCAATTTAGCCGAGGAAAGTAGAATCTATAAAACAACTTAACAATCCTCAACATATTTTCCTTACTTCTTGTTTCACTTTCCACCTAGGTGGCAAAAAACCCAATCAAGAATCAGTAATAGAATTCGGCGACTTGAAGCAGACCGTGTTTGGACTAAACGCACAGGTTGAATATTTCTACAATGCCTCTTTCAGAAAGATGATCAGAAACCACCACCAGCAGCAAAGAACTGTGTCAAGACTAGCCCTTTTGGGAAACACCACAGGCTAATATATATCGCACTTAAGCATCCCAAATTCGCATACTCTATTTGCTCTGCAGTTGATGTAATTAAATACCAAAAGAGTTGGAACTGGAAGTGTCAAAAAAACTTTGATGCTGTTGAAGTGAATGTACACTCAGGGCCAGCACAGCCCTGACAATATGCCGATATACACCTGCAATTAAATAGGCAAAAAATATTATAAATGCATAAAAAGGAATCGAGGAATAAGACACATAAGATGGGCGGGAGCTAACCAGTCAGTTATGCAATATGACTTTATGAGTTATCCTGTTCCTGTGAGTATTCTACAACTACAAAATTTCTCATCTTAAGACATCACAAAGCAGGAGCCTGGTTTTCCTTATAATTTCCATCGACATTGTTCTCATTTGAAAATTTCAGATAGAAGAGGCCCACTACTTTCCTCCTCAACTAATATTTTTCTCTTTCTCCGCTTTGCCTCCTTTAAACCTCTTTCAACGATCAACACATTTTCCTGCTTGTTCATGTCTTCAGCGGTTGATTCACACTTCTCAGTCATGTCCAGCAGGTTTTTAGATGCTGAATTTTTTGAAGAACGCCGCTTTACTGACTTCACTCGCTGTTTAGGTCTGCCCTTCATCTCCACAAGGATTTCATTAATCCTCAACCTTTCCCCCTTCATTACATTTACTTCTCTGGACGAAGATTGAAATGCCTTGACAAACTCTTGACATTCCTCAACCGTTACTTGGGATTTGTATGTCAAGCCGCCCCTTCTTTCCTTCGCAACAACCTTTTGTTCAAAAGACCTGCACCTCCCCCCATCCAACTTCTGTTGTTCATCAACACCTTCAAGCAATTCAGAACTTGACACTGGTTGACTGCTCTTATTATCATCCTTCAACACCTCTTGAGCTATCAAATGGCTTAGAGATGACCCTTCATTCTGCTTGCTGACAACGGTTTCTTGTTGATACCCAACAGTGTCCATGAGCTTCTTAACCTCAACGGCCTCCTCTCCTTGCACTACTCCACCATTCATAGTATTCAGAATGATTTTGCCAAGAACATGTCTTGTTTCACAAAGAAAACCCTTACCAAGTAACTCGTGGTTAATTTCAAAACACCCTCTTCCATCATTGTAAGATTCAACATCATTAACCAGCACTTGAAAAATTTCTCTAACATTATTCGCCACCTGCGCTTGGATGAGCACCTAAAGGAGAACAATCAAGTGATATATATCAGCATACAAGTGAAGTATATTCATATAAGCGATTGCAGCATGGAAAATTTTGACATGTAATCCGATTGGGACAGTAATGATTACTCAACTCCTCACTCATCTTAATTGGATATTTGTCGTGTAAACTGCAGATAAGGATTCAACTATTGAGATCTTCAATAGGACTCTCCATTTCAAGAGCCCTAATATGAGGTACTTAAGGTATACTGGGTTTTACATATGACTAGTCAAGTAAGGTGTGTGCCAGTACCTAAAACAGTATACAAAGAGAACTTTTCTATGGCAACAACTAAAGACGTCTTAAAAACTAATACACAAAGGAACTTTCTCTAAGCATAAATTAGATAATTGTTTCTGCTATCTAACGTCACAGATTTAGTATGCTTGATGAACATGTTTTTTCTTTCTTCCAAGAAAATTTTTTGTTCAAAATGATGTGGCGCCTATATCTAATATCCATCAAAGAAAAGCAATTTAAGCATGTTTTCCTCATTATCATAAGTTTTCCGTCCCCATGAAGTCTGCTAAGGTTAATATAATATGCGCTGGTCCACAATAGCAATTGATATTTGAATATTGTATATCATGGGCTTTTGTAATTACTTTACAATAAAAAATTGCATCAAGGATCAATGAGCTCTTTTCAAGTGCATTGAAAATGCCAAATTCATGAATCATTTGAGGGAGTATGCTACATTATATTTGGCTACATAGATAGGTCTTGGTAGTACTTGTAATTGACCCTAAAACATTAAAAGTTCAAGGATAATTCTCCTGGAAACTTCCACGACATTAATATATAGCTCTCAAGGGCAAATAGTGTCATAAGTTTAGCAAAATCCCTTGACCGAGCTTTCAAATGAAATGGAGAATGTTAAGTTGGTGCATTGAATTTTTCAATGCCATGAATTAGGTTTAACCATATGTGTTTAAAACACACATTAAATGCTTCTGAAGTAATGTGCATAGAATTCTGTATTTATGGACTCTATACTCTAAAAAATATGCTGATTACATTTTCTTGCTTTATGCATTAATGAGGTGTTTGGTGATACATTGCCAGTAGGGTAATTGTTATTCTATTGCACATAATTGTTTATCTTACTTAAGACTTCAATGGAGTTTCTATAATAATAGGCGAAGGAACCTGGATTTTAATGTTCCATACTATGTAAGTTAAAATGATTTATATGTCTGACCAAAAAAAAATGACTTATATGACTCTATAGTTATTAGTCACCTAGAAGAATGAAATGTAAGAATCCCACATTGGTGGAGCCAATCAAATAGAACTATTTAGGAAAGGTAGAGAAAAGGTACTGAAATGAGAGAAATTAGATAAAAAAATAAAAAGAATGAAACTGATGAAGAGGAGAAAACAGTGAGGATGGGGGAGGCAGTGTGGGGCCCTCAAAGAAAGGACAAAGAAGGTTGGAAAAGTGAGGTGGGACCTGGAGTTGTATACTCCCTTGCTGCACAATTTACAAATTCTGAAAGAAGTATTCGAGCGCTATCGACATAAAAGGGCATCAAAGGATAAAGAAAACAAAAGAAAGAGGGAAGAATATGGGATGGACAAAGACGTGCTCCAAGTGCCTGTTATAAAATGTTTTAGATATCAGCAAAGCAAAGTTCGAAAACAGTGCATTACAAAATCAATGACCTTATTCTTGGTGCTAGTTGGGCAGAAATTTATGTTCAATTACATAACAAAGTGAGGGCCTCTGTGGTGGTCTTAGATGGCCAAACTACCAGGGAGATATATAGTCACTCACACATGTATATGTAGAGGGAGAGAGAGAATAGAATGGCGATGGACTTGTTTTATTGTGCTCCCACAGAAAAGCAATGACTCAAGAAAGGTCAATATCGCCCTATCAACATAACATTAAGCCCCTGGATTTAATCTTCCACAGCAAGGGAAGGGAGTCTCACATTTAAGTAAAAGGTGGCATATAGAAAACTATCAGTGCACGCCTCATGTCTAGTAGATAAAACGAATAGCATACTTACCAAACCAGAACAAGAAGAATGTGGATATCTGGTCATCGATTCAATTAATCTGTCCGTATCACTTAAGATAGAGACAGATTCTTGCACCAAAGATGCTAAATTGCTAACGCTTTCTGCAAGTGCTGACTTATAACTAGATGACCCCGAGATCTCAGGTACAAAATTAACTTGCAGTTTAGCACATCTATTTGCAAATTGGGAAGCTCCTTTCCATTTTCCGTAATAGAGAGTTGATGCAAAAGCCCAAATTACTAAAGCATCTTGAGGGTTATTCACTAATGCCAAGTGAAATGCCAATAGTCCAATCCTGTCATATTGAAGCAGGGTCAGCTGCACCTTTTGTGCACATAAGATAACAGAGTGATTAGAAGCAATTCTGCAGAATGTGAATGACTACCCACCACAAAGTGCAGTCTGAAGGCTGATCGCAGGAAACCAATTTGTCCAAATTGAAAAATAATCTCTGACAAACGAGATATCACTATAAGGTGAAAGGATAGAAGATTTCGGAATAACTTACTTTCTATGACACCCTACAACTTAAATAGACAACTTCCAAGAAACATTTGATAATTTACAAGGAACATGCACAGCTGCTGTCTGGAACTGCACCAGAACTTTTTGGCTTTATTCAAAATGATTATGGCAGGAAAAATGCAGAAAGGACTACAAGGGACATAAGAGAGTTCCCTAATTTACTCAAACTTGAACTTTTCGACAGAAAATAACTATACTTCCAAAATGATGTTTCCATAAGTTAAATCAATCTTGCATGACATCTGTGCCCAAAATTAACCAGAAGGACAAGCTATGTTGATTGTAAAAGATATTTCCCAGAGCAGAACTTACCATCAACATCAAGGAGCTTTGAGCAGAGTGCCCCCTATTCTGCTGATCAAGATATGCTGCCTGCACCATGGACTGCAGTTAGAAATAAACTCATTATAACTTAAAAATAACTTACACTACACAAAGAAAGCAACAAAAACAGCTGACATGAAATGGGAGAATAATCTCAAGTAGCCCAAGTCTCTGAAGCAGACAGAGAGATGGTTCAGCAGCTCCATAGGATAGCATAGAATTAATCTCCAACATTAGCCTGTGCTGGAAAAGGATATGTAAGACAGAGTATCAGCTAAAGGTAAAGAAAAGGTACTTCTAGCTAATGATTTCCCCACAATCTGAAAGGAGAAAAGTGCATGCCAACAATGAAGAACATAGATAAAAAATACCATCAGTGGTCCTACCCCGATAAACAATTCCAAAACCATAGTTATCTTCTTGAAGACAGTAATTTTACATTGGTACCTTGTTTAATCTTGTAATGGATGACAAGAGACTACCGATTGCAATTTCAATATCCCTTGACAATGCCAAACCCAGACGAGCTGCAATTCTCACTCCACGCAGGATTCTTGCTGCATGAATGACTTATATGTGATTGTCTATCTAGTTTTACTTTGACATTTTGATAGGCATTGACCAATAATTTTGCTTAAAATCTTCGCTATAGAAAGAAAGACATACCACAATCCTCTTCAAAAGACAACTGGGCTGGGATTATAGTCCTAAGCTGTATCAAGCAAAAGATATGATGTGAACATCAAGTAGTCAAATAGCAAAGAAACAGTTAATAAAAAACTACAAGCATTGATACCAAAGGAAGTAAAAGAGTTACCTTCAAAGATCTCACATCTTCCATTGCATTGGTGTAATCATAAATTTTGTTCTCTGATGGGTCAAAGAATAAACTGCAAATGAAGGATGAAGGTACAGTTACTATGGCATCTATTGGAAGCAAAATGGGCTAGAAAGTTCGATAAGAGCATCAGCAGCTGATAAAATAATCTATCTGGAAAACAAAGGTTAATTCATCAGGATGAGCACATCGAAAAAAATATTCTATGAAATCGATGAGCACCATTAAGACAATTAAATTTGATAGCAGTTAGAACCAGAAAATATGTCATGTTACCCATTAACCAGCTTCTCCCCACAAGGTAAACGTCTAGGGTATGTGAATGACATAGAGATTATTATAGAAAATGTGCCTGAGCACCAACAGAAAGTGCTCCTGGTTAGTTCAACCACTTTCAACAATATTTTGGTTTTCACACATTTTTACCATGATAGATCAGCGGACACCAATGCAATTCTGCATATGCAGAAAGTCCACAAACAACTATGGAACTTGTTCAAATAAACGAAAGAGTCAGTAAAGTCTCAGTTGAAACCCCTTGAGTATCTTCTTATAGCTCCTGCATCTCAGCCATAAATTCACTCATAAAAGTAAGATTGGCCCCGAGGCTTATGTCTAAGCTGATGTATTTTATTTCCATGGTGCACCCTTGATGCTTCCAAAATTAGTGATTTACTAATTTACATCTATGTTTGTACACCCAGATGCACGTGATATGTATTTGGCATATGGGGCATGTATCTGTATCTGATTGGGGTACAAATCAAAGTACTTATCTGAGCTTCCACAAAAAAAAAATACCTAAAGGCGACACAAATTAAGTCATAATTTTGCCATAAGAGGAATGAAATTGAAGAAAAGAATATCCTACCTGTTTATTGTGAAGTCCCTATGCATCGAGTCCCTCCAGAGGATGAAATCCCTTTTATTGCAGCCACTTGGCATGCAAGAAAAGATAACCTTCTCATTTCCTTCCGCCCTCTTTGCGATTGTCTTAAAGCTGGACACCTTTTCCAAAACACATGCAATAAAACATCAGCAAATGCTAAATGCAAAGTAGCAGAGACAATTAACCGAGTTAAAGCTCAATAAGTAAACAAGAGAACATCCGCAAAGCTTTATCCACCAACTAACCTCTACAACGGAACCTTTAATCCGGACCCTACATATTGGGAATCGCTTTCCAACAATATCGCAACGATGAAATTTTTCCTTCACCTGATAGGAGATGTTGAAAAACCAATTCAATGTCTGAACTTTACCGGTCGGGTGTTTTCTCGCACCAACAAAAGCAGGGAAGAAAAGGAGCAACCTGCTGTAAATTAGCTGTGGTAATGACATCAAAATCTTTCGGGATTCTTTTCAAAATAAGGTCTCTGACACATCCACCAACTAGATAAGCATTAAATCCTGCGTATCATCACAAATAGACAAATGGAGTCATGACTACTGAGTTACTACCGGCTGCATGTCATACATCGAAACACAACGATGCCAGTCTCTTTATTCATGGTGAAGGTACAATCCAGCTAAACACACTGATTAGTAATAGGGAAGACCTCCACTCAATCAAATATCATGAATTCAACTACGAATGATAGTGTCTCTCTATTTATAAGAACAGAGAAACAGATCCAGCAAATTTCCAAGCTAAGAGCAGGCCTCAGAATCAAGTCATTACTGCCTCAGAAACCACTGGTTCGACAACTCCAAACGACGCAAGAGACAAGAACAAAAACCGAGAGACAAACAAGATAAAGCGCATTGGACCTGCATCGCGAAGCAAAGCCAAGACGGTCCAGGGAGATTTCGGGATCAAATGGCCTGTCACTCCGCAGGACCTCGCATCGTACGTCTTCCACGTCGACATATCGATCTCAACTGAATCACCACCAGAGTCGAACAACACGCAAACTTAATCTCCCCCTCGAACCAATGTACAAAAAAAGTGTAAGTGAATACCACACGGAAAGCAGTGGGCTTGCATCAGTAAGCTAGTGTACCCAGATGAGCAGCGCCGTCGGAGCTCGCCTCCGCTTGCTCCTGAGCTTGCAACTCCCCTCCGGCGAGCACGTGGTTCAATCTCTGAACAAAAAATCGATAACGAAACCAGTATGCACACCAACTGTTTGATGAATTGCCGCAACCAAAGGAGAAGACCCGACGAGAGCGAGAGAGAGAGAGCGAGCGAGAGCGAGAGAGAGGAAGAGACCGGAAGGTGGAATAGGGCCTTGAGGCGGGAGAGGACGCCATTACCGCCGGCTCTCAGCGACACCGCCATGGCGATTCGAAGCGGCAGGAAGGAATCACCACGGCATCATCGCCAAGAGGGAAGAGAGCGAGCTCCGGAGGTTGAGGGCATCGTCCGCACGGGGCTCGTGTCGTGGCTTCTCGTTTCCGAATTCTTGGAAATTGAATTTCTTTGCAACTTTTCCCTTCGCTGGGGAAAATTGCTGATTTCTTCTTTCATCCGCATATTAAAAATAAAAGGCAATCTATATATCTATATAAATATATCATTTCGTTGCTGAATAGAAATATATATATAAGTATTAAAGAGAGGGCTTATATATTTCTTCTTGTTGTGTTGAGTGCCGGAACAAGAGTGTTTAACATAACGGGATAATGACATTAATAGTTCCCGAACTTTGATTTAATGTGTAACGTGGTCTCTAAATTTTTAATTTATATTTCCTGAGTTTTTAAATTGTTCGACATGACGTCGTTTCTAAACTATATGAAAATGTTCAATATTCTTCTTCCAGTAATTCAAAATCTGAGATAACATTGAATATTTTCATATAGTCCAGTGACTAAATTAAATACGTACCAAAAGTTCAATGATCATATTAAATAAATTAAAAGTTTAGAGACTATATTGCATATCAGACAAAAATTCATAGATCACATTGAACAAATTAAAAGTTCATGGATTTCATTGCGCATTTAGCCAAAATCGACCATTTGTGACATTTTCCTTTACCTTTTTGTGTAACTTAGTGAATTTTTCTTTAATATCATTAATCTCAATTGTTGTTTCTCATTCTTTTATATATGTATATATATTTCTTTCAATTTGGCATAAGTTTATATCATGAAAAATTGAATAGTTTCTTCTTTTCTGTTTTCTAGGAGACTTATCTTATAAGCACGCTTCAAAAGAAATATGTATATATATTTCTTTTTTTCATCTTAAATTTATAAAAAAAAATTGGTTGTGATATTTATTAATTCCATATAAATCTCTCGTCATCGATTTTCCCACAAAATCTTCAAATAATTGCCTACCAAATTATTGAATACACACCACTAAGCATGCAACCCGGCTGATAAAGGAATTGGTAGGTGGGGACGCTAATATCATAAATGTGGGATTCGATTTTCGCACTCTACAACAAAATTATTGAATACACCCAACACAACACTTGTCCATTCACTGCATTAATAAGAACTATCACAGCCTTTCTTGCACACTATTTGAGCATAACCAAACTGTCATTAATCACCAGTTCTAAATAACCTCCTTATTCCAACCATATAAGTTAACTCAACATAATCGAATTTCCTTGAACACAATGATCGTGAAACCCTCCATTTGAAACTCCAACGCATTCATAAAATGTCTCAATCATCTTTCCCTTGATCAGCAACCCCATGACAAATCGCTAGGTCAAGAAAAAAAAACATGTACAACCGCTCTCGAGTTACGTTGTACGAATGAAATGTACCGAATGCATTTTGCATATTAATATCCTGAATAATTACAAAAAAAAAAGGTTGTTTCACTCAGTCTAACATCAAGGCAGCATGCGGGTTTTCACCTAATTATAGTATAGCTTAGCATGCACGTTACTTCTGGCATTTCTATTTCTATATTTTTCTCTTAGCAAAAGGCAATGACACTTTAGAGAATAAGGGATTTACTTTTATTTATAATGCAATGGGCAAATCTCGATTGTATTTTTTTAATGGGGCAAATCGAAATATCTAATGTGTCAAGAGTTCTTATAAAAGGTGACTCCTTCGACAACAAGAATTACTCATGTGAACATGCATCCTTCCCGAGGGATGTCGCTGAATTACTTGCTAAACAAGCTCTGTAGAAATTTTTAAGTATGTTCAACCGCTCTCTTTAGAATTACCGCATGACTGAATGAACAAAACAAATTTGACAATTGAACACCTCCGTTTCAATTATCAAGCCTTACAATTCACCCCAATCGAAATACGTGGTAAAGTTTTTCTCGCATAAGTGATTAATAGTAAGAACTTAGTAGTGGCGATCAAATTTCTCGGTCACTTAATATAAATTTCGGATGCCTTTGGTCATATTTTTTACTTTTCTTCATCTTTGTACTAAAAAATATGGCTTGCTTTTTTGTGTAACGTAACGAATATTTCATAAATTTCATTCATATCTCGTTCTTTTCTATATATATATATATATATATATATATATATATATATATATATATTTTTTTTTTCATTTAGTTTAAGTTCATATCACAAAGAACAATTAAATAGTTTTTCTGTTTTTTTTCCGAGACTTCTCTTATCAGTACACTTAAAAAATTATCCAAATTATAAGCTTCATAATTTCTTTTATATCTTTCTCTCTACCTTAACTTTACAAAAAAGGAAAAGAATGAATTGGTCGGTCGCTTTTCATTCAATCCCATATAAATCTCTCATTATGCATTTTTCGCACAAAATCTGCAAATTATTTCCCGCCAAAGCAGCACTTGTCCAATGGTGGCAATAATATGAAGTGAACCATCACAACCTTTCGTGCCCTAACCAAAAATGTATTAATCACCATTTTCGAAAGCCTCCTTTTTCCAACCATATAAATAAACTCAACATAATGGAAATTTCTCGGACACGGTACTCGTGAAACCCTCTTCCTGAAACTCAGTCCAACTTATCGCAGAGGGTCTCAACCATCTCTGCCGTTCATGATCAACCCACATGACAAGTCGCTAGACCAGAAACATGGCACAACCCGACTCGAAAGCAGCGTGGTGAATCCTCCCAACCGTCCTTGCGTGAGAAGGGTCGACAGCATGAAAAGCAACATTGTCGCGGTGTCTCAGGGCAATGATATGGCGACTGAAGCGACCAATTGGGGTTCGGGGAGTTCCGACCCCCGTGGCAGACGAAGATTGTGGGGGCAACGCAGAGGGCTGGAGCCGGACCCTCCGGCGGAGGTCGCGCAGGCGGCGCGGGTGCTGAGGCAGAAGACGAACCCTAAATTGCCTGAACTCCCGAGGCCGTGTGGCGTGTGCTCGTTGAAGTTCCACCGTTGGCGGGAGCTGTTCGCGCACATGAGGACTCACCCGGAGAAAGAGTCTCCGTGCATGCGCGAGATCTTCCCACCACTGGACTCCCCAGCAGAGGGGGAGGCTCGCAATCATCACCGCAGCGGCGTTGAAGGCGGGGAGCTCGCCTCGACTTTACTCCACATGTTGCCGAGGGCAAATAAGGATGGCGGGGACCAAAATGAAGCTTCCTCGACGCCGGATAGAGACGTGGCAGCGGTGAGTCAAGGAGCTGGCACAAGCGGTTTGGCCGCCAGTGCTTCCCCCCCTCGGCGAGGATCGGGCTTCAATTTCGATCTGAACAAACCACCTCCAGAGGAGGAGGAGGAGGACAATGACGACCACAACGACGGTGGTTCGGATTCAAAAGAGCTGCCGCCGGAGGTGGAGGAACGAGGAGGACAGTAACGATGTTTTGTGCGGAGATGCATGCATTGGGTTGCCAAGAAGAGAAAAGAAGTTTGTTTATGTTGCTGAGATGAGGAAAGATCTATGGCATTGCATGAGCAGCAAATCAAAACCTTCTTTTTTCAATGTAATCGCTTTGGAGGGTCATTTGCGGTGATGAAGATTTGCTATTTTATTCGTCTCTTTTCGTTCATGTGATTGACAGCAGTGTCTGAGCTTTCGGTATTGGAGTCTGCTTCTTTGCTGCTCTTTCAGGCTCCTTTGCAATAGCAATGCGATGTGTGCAACTAGGGATATTCAACCTGGAATTTGTCCTTTCATATGGTGCAGGCCATGCTTTTTTTTTCATGACGATCTTTCGTCTTTACAATGTTTTTACCGAGATTATAAAGTTGATTATTATGGTAGTAAAAACGGCACGTACATTGCGCGTGAATAGAGGAGGGTTTTTTTTTCTTTCCAATTTCTTGTTGTGCAAGCGGAGAACTATTGAGTCGAACTAAGAAAAAATACACGTCTTAGATTTGTTGTTTTTAGAGTAAAATTAAGGCTCCGCATGGCAATCATTCTGTGCCCGGGAACAGATTCTGCTAAAAAATGATTCTTTTTTACTTTGTGCCCGGAAATAATTTCTAAAAATTTAAAGTCATTTGGTAATTGTCCAAAATTTCTATTCTTAGAATAGAAAAAGAATAGAAATACATTTGGTAACTACACAAAATTTCATTTTATTAATAATATTTTGAATTTTTTTAATATTTTTTTTTTCTTTTTCTTTTTTTTTCTTTCTTTCCCTTCTCTTCCTCGGCCAAGGCCGGTTGCCAGCACTGGCAATTGGCCACAAGCCAAGGTCGGCAAGGGTGTCGCCAGCCTCGCCGTCGCGACCGCAAGCCGCCCTTGCCTAGGCGGCGAGGGGGACCCTTGCCGGCCATTGGCAAGGGCCGCAACGCCCTCGCCAGCCCTAGCCTGCGGCCGGTCACCAATGGTTGGTGGCTGGCGGGTGGCAGGCCAAAGAACAACAACAAATCAAAAAAAAAAAAGAAAATGAAGAAGAATAAAAAATGGAAAATTTGTTATAGAATCAAGAAGTTACTTTTGTTTGTTTCTTGATTATGTTTCAAAACTGATTTTGGAAATAATTTTTTGCAAAATTGTGCCGGAGCACAAAAAATTTAACAAACGGATTTTTGCTCCAAAACTGATTTTAGGAACAAAAGAACATAAATTTTTATTATTTGGCAAGTTGCTAAACAAGCCCTAAGTTAATTCAAATTTTGTATGATTACATGACTTGTTTACATGGTGGAGGAAGAAAAATTCTTAAATTTACATAACAAACATATAAAAATAAGAACACACAATTTTTGAACTGCTATAAAAGAAATGCTAAGTGATGTGTCTATTCAAATCTATATATATATTTTTTTGAAGCAATATCTTTTCATGCGCCTTGCAGGGTTCGAAAAGAACGTATATAAATTAGAAATTCATAACTAAGGAAAAAACGTATGATACGCTATCATAAATTAATCCCTAGGACTAGAATACATTTTCATATGTCGAAGTAAAGGAAAAACTCACCTAAAGAAAAGAGCAATAAATAAATGAACAATAACCAATTTCTTATTGTATCAATAGTGTTGGTTATTGCTCTTTTACTTTCCAATCAAAATCTCAACTGCACTTATACAAAGACCCAAGTCTTATACATATGTAGATGGAGCTTCCACAACAACTAAGTTTAGAGGGAAGTTATGAGCACTACGTTCATGCATAACTTCCATACGAATGTTAGTGCAATTAGTAATTATCATTTCAGGTTTCGTTGTTAATGTAATAAAATTTGTACACATTCACCATTGAATTTTTAATATATAACTCGGTAGCACCGTAATACTCACATAGTTAAGCATTCAAAAGTTAGAGGGTTTAATAACAAGGCCTAAAATTAAAAAAAAGATTGAAAACTAACTACATGAACAACCTTGTCTTTATATTAAATATATATATCTAGTCATAGAAAAAAAATAGCATTTTAAAAAATTAGACATGCAAAAATGATTGGGTCTAACTCTGACAAAATCTTCTTTTTTTTTAGCATCTGAAGATGTTTAGAACATCAGTTTAATCTATCATTAGCATTTGGAAAAAAAAACAAAAAGGAGTACATAATGACATGTAAATAATTGGTAAGAATATTGGGCCATACGGCAACGCTAAAGATAAGTATCATGTGACGAGCATACGAACGAACAACAGCTTTTATACGTATATGGTTGCGCGTGTTGTATCGTATTACACGGTAATTTAGAAAAAACAAAAAGGAAAATTGACAAACATCAGCTACATGGGCAAGGAGTGGGTCAGCACTTCGCTCTGGCAAACATCTCCTGCGGATCACCGAAAAATCCATTCATTCTGGTCCCTACAACACCGCCAATTTTCTTGCCAGTTCGTTAATCTCTAAAAGATCTCCCCCTTTTTTTTCTTTTCTCATTCTGTTTTGGCTCCGTGCAAGCTCTGAAATGATGGGCGGACACCCCGTGCACACGCTGTAAACACCCCCCTCCGTCTCTCCCCCACCTCCCCCATCTCTCAGAAAGCCCGAAACTTTATGCTCCCCCCGTCGACTTCCTTGGATCTCTTCACGAAAGCTTGAAACTTTCACCCGTGATCTCCGCACAGGTAGGTCCGTTCCGGTTGAATTCTTCCTCTTCTTGAACGAAATGAGACGAAAGTTCGATTCTTGATTGGTGGGCTGTGAATTCTGGTGCTTCTTTTGTTTCGTTGATGGAATTTGAGTGATGGGTTTTTGTGTGTGCCCCGTTTAGCTGTGTTTGTCCCCCCCCCCCCAGCGAGCGAGCTTGATCCCCCCAATAATGATGGAGAGGGCGGAGTCTGAGCAGAAGCTGTACACGCGGATGAGGCTCTGGGAATTCCCAGATCAGTACGTTGTTGAGCCCACTGATGGATCTTGTGGATCCTCTTTAGCGGTCAGTCGTGTTGATGGGACGATGAATCTTATAGGTGGGTTCACAAATTTCAGTCTCTCTTTTGTTTTCTGCTGAAACTTTTGGAAAGAAAATTTCAGCTGGGCGATGTCTTGCCTTTTTTGTGCTTTTCTAACTGTTTATGTGCGGAATTTTTTGCTCCAGATGAGCTTCCGGAATGTGATTCGGTGCGGGTCCCCAAAATCCAAACCATTTTTGGAGTGATTGGGATGTTGAAGCTTGTGGCAGGTGGTTGTCTGCTTGCGGTTCCTTTGGATCTTTAATTACTTAGAACTGCTTGATATGTAGGTTCATGTCCTAGAATGAGGCTTACGTTCCTTTCCGTGTATATGATCTTCATACATTGAAAAAAGTGATCATACTAGTCGCTATCGCGTCGTTCTTAGTGTTCGGATTCGGATTTGTTCTTTTTCAATCATTCCATGCATTGTGTTACAGAATGATACTTTTCTCATATAAGGAGGTAGACCTTTTTCTTCTGGACAAGGGATATAGTCAGACACATTTTTGCCCGAGATTATCTTTTGTTCCCTTTAAAAATTAAAACCAAGTAAATCCATTATTAATGACGTTAACAGAAATGGGATTGGAAGTAATTATAAGATGTAACATCTGCAATTTCAATTTCCGAGCTTGTTTGGTCAATCTGGTGATAATTTTATGTAATGCTGGGATCAAGTGTTTAATGCTTATCTCCATCTAAACTCTTATGTTTCTCAAGGGTCTTATTTGATTGTTATCACCGAACGCGAGGCTGTTGGCTCTTATTTTGGGCATCCTATCTTCAGAGCGTCATCCTTGAAGGTTTACCCTTGTGACCATTCTCTCAAACATTCCCCCAATGAGCAGGTGTGCCTCTGTGCTTCTTTGCCTTTTCTCTTTCCCTAGTCATGAGTGGTACCACTAACGATGTTCTTGTATGTTTGCAGAGGAGGTTGGAGACCGAGTTTTCCGCGCTGCTCAGCGTCGCAGAGAGGACTTCTGGTCTATATTTTTCTTATGACACTAACTTAACGCTAAGGTGGCATACTACCCACTGACAACATATGTTAGATCTCCATTGCACATTACAAGTGAAAAACAGAACTGTGAATATGGAAATGTGTGCATCTGCAATTTAAATCATTTAAACAAGACTGAGTTTTGTGGACCTCTCGGCTTAGAAATGACATGCACCTGGCTCAAGGAATTGGCAAGGTTATTGAATGTAGTATGTGGAGTCAAGAAAACTGAGAATTAGCTCGATAGATACTTTTTTCTTGTGAGTGTCAATGCTGAGACATAGTCCAAAAGATATCTCTGAGGATGGGAGTCAGAATGATACCACTGAGGATAGGAGAGAAGAAAAGAGCACCAGTTACATAAATCAATTGAAGATGCTGTCAATTGTAGATGGGGAAACACAAATTCTCTCTTACTTGTTTTTCATACCTGCGAGAAGACCCTGTTTAGTTTTGGTTGTGATGTTTGTCCTCTTTGGTTGATTTGGTCCATAAGTAAGGTACATGATGCTGAGGCATTGGGATACTTGACAAAGTGTGTCTTTGATTCACCAAAACATGGCGGCACTTTACTTTTTGAGTTCATGGATGTTTCTAACTATGCATTAATCTTTAAACCGATTCTCCTAGAGGAGGATAAAGACAATTTTGAAGAAGAACAAATTGAACATATGAAATAAATTGTTTTTGCAAGAAAGGGTTTTCAATCCTCCAATATTTGAAGAGCCAACTAGCACTCATAAAATTCGAATAAACAAACGAGTAAGGTTCTTCCAATGTGCATTCTATATTTTTAGATTTTCGAAGGAACTCCTGATAGCTTGTATAAATACTTTTATACTTATAAGCGTGACAGTTAAACTTTGTTCTTGAGCAGACTTGTGTTGGTTAGATTCCATTTAACCTGTCTGCTATATGCTTAGGAAACAGGAGTCTTTCTCTGCATTTTATATCTAACATTCAAATTGAATAGCTTGACGTGGCCAACTCTCGATAGTAATTGCTCATTATGTCTCTTCGTTTTTCTTTCTAGCTCAGTAAAGTTGCGTGTTGGGGCTTTGAACCTCTAACCTTGTCCCTTTTTACAACCCCTACTACTGAAACTAATGCTTGATGGTTCTGCGTTGTCTCTTCCTTGGTCGTATCTCCTCCTGTTTGACCAAAAGGACTTGGAAGCATGTTCCACAACAGAAGAAATGCCTTGTAATCAAATAAGAAGAGTCGCACTGAAGTACATACAACATGATAAATCTTAGTGGTACAGAAATCAGACTTCAGAATTGACACAACTATTTTACTGCTTTTTAAACGCTCTCGTCAGAATATGAACTTGCTGCAGACACTGATATATTTGGTAGTATAATTGGTAACCTAAGTGATCATCTTGGCCTTTGACTCTGCCTGGGTAAACTTCTATGCTGCAGTGCTCAACGGTTATATGAATTGGGTGATGAGTCCAAGTTGCTTCCTCTTTGGAGACAGGCAAGTCTTCATGTTTTAGTGACTGCCTTCCCTCTATTACTACAGTATTGATATGTTTTTTTTTTTTTGGGTAAGGAAACAGTATTGATATGTTGAACTCTACCATAAAGGACTTCTTGGTCTTTGACTTAACTCAAGATATCTTCTACAGTTTTCCATCTTTGAGGCTGTGCTTGAATTCGAATTTACTATTCGTCCAAATTCTGAGTCTTCAAAATTTTGCTCCATATCTATTTTGCAATATAACTTTCGCTAACGGCGCCAATTTTTTGCCACAGGCTGATCCTCGGTTTCTCTGGAATAATTATTTACTGGAACCTCTCATAGATAAAAAGGTTGCAACTCAGATACAAATATGTGATCCAATTTTTTTCCCGCACTTTCGTATTCTATATTTTGTGGATCTTGACACTGACCATTTGTGTGATTGTGCTCTTTACAGCTTGATCGATACTTGCTACCTGTTATCCAAGGGAATATCCTTTCAATTTTATTTGCTTGCTGTTGCATGAAACTGCACCAAGGCTTGACATACTTTCAAAGCCATGACAAAATGCTGGATTTACCTCTCTGTACGTTCGAGCTCCTTAACTGATTATCACGCTTCCAGCATTTTCAAGCAGCCATTGGGAAAGATATTGCTGATGTCACATTGATTGCTAGGAGGTGCACAAGGAGAAATGGTACTTGAAGCCTTTGATTTTGTTCGTCTTCAGTAATATATTTTTTATTTAGACTGTCAATTTTGTGACCTTATTCATAATTGATATGTTTACGTATAGTATTTTAGTTGAGTATGTAGCTAGATCCCATATATTTGATCATAGATGAAGACGAGTAATCCTTTTGTAACACAGTTGTCCGAACCTCAAGCAAATAATGAGAATGTATCGCTTGAACTGGTGTATAAAAAAGGTTTTGAGAGTCATGGAATGGGAACAAGGGCAGAGAATGCTGCTTTCTTTGGCCGGTGGTACATGAAGGGGATGCTTAAATGGGTTGCAAGTTGGGAGAATGGTTCTATTTCAAGTTGTTGCAGATCGTTATTAGGTAGTTTTTGTGTGCATGTTCGGTTAAAGACTATGCTAATACATCTATACTGGACCACCAGAAGTAATTGCTTCCTTCTTCATGATTACTTTACTATGGATACCTCTTTTATATTGTGATTCTGTCTATATCATCTCAATAAAAGTACCGTAAGTAGTGAAAAGATGGTTCTGCATGTGCTCAAGAGAGTGCTAACGGTTGCTTGGCCACCCGAGCCAGCTGATTAGTGCCAAAAGATGGCACAATCAAATTGTCAATTGAGAAGGACAGTAACTTTCATCAACAAATGATTTTCTTTTCTTAGTCAGATCTCTCATTAGATGTAGCTTGCTTTGCATGTAGCTGGCTGTATACATATGAACTGAAAATGTCAACCCACTGTTTACTATGAAAGCTAACCACACCTTAATGCTTTTAATCATCTTCCTCAAGGAACCCGAATGTGGAGAAGGGGAGCTGACTCTGATGGTTATGTTGCCAACTTTGTGGAAAGTGAGCAAATTATGCAGATGAATGGGTTCACAGCATCATTCATCCTTGTAAATCTCTCTCTCTCTCTCTCTCTCCATATTGTGTTGATGTTTGTCATGGAAGAGTTCCTCAGCTTATTATGAAAGGACTATCATTCATTTAATCTATGCTTGACGTACATTATTATCACATAGCTTGATGGCTTAACCTTTTGGGAAAAAAAACTGTTGACAATGTAAGTAGATAGTGAAATATGATCTTGAAGTTATCTGAGTCCTTCTCATAGTGTAATTATGGAGAATCCTGTTTGCAAGCTTACAGGGGTATTGTTTCTCTTATTTGATTGGTGATTGGCAACAAATTCATCATTATGTGCAGTATTTCCTGAAATGATTTTTTATGTCCTTTTCCAGATACGAGGTTCCATTCCATTTTGTTGGGAGCAAATTGTTGATTTGACATATAAGCCTAAGTTTGAGATAGTGAAACCTGAGGAAGCTGTGAGTGTTCTGACCTGTTTTCTGCTTTTGTACATTGAACTGTGATTGAATGCACTTCTGTTTTTTAACTGATCATACGCAGCCTCGAGTTGTCGAGCGTCATTTTCTGGATTTGAGAAAAACATATCGAGCTGTTTTGGCTGTTGATCTTGTCAATAAGGTAACTTTCTTTCCTAGGGCGCTAAAAGATCTATCACTAACTGTCCATAATTAATCATCTGACTTTTTAGGCCACTCTGAAAATTAAGAGGAATTTACAGTTTAAAGAGTTACTATTCTAAGGGTCCGTTTGTTTGAAGGAAAACTGTTTCCTGGAGATTGTTTTCTGACTTTCCGGTGTTTGGATGACGGAAAACTAATTGATCTATGGAAACGTTTTGCATGGAATGAGAACAACAAGCTTAGATTGGGGGAAAATGACTTCCCCTTCCCCCTCTAGCAAGAAAGAAATTACTTTCCCTAAACCATAATCATTTTCCTTGAATATGATATCCATGGTAAATATTTTCCTTTATCATGAAATTTTCAGTTAAACAAACGCACCCTAATTTGCATTTTATTTTTATTAGCATGGAAGTGAGGGCCGCCTATCGGAACAATACGCAAATTCAATGCAGCATATTGTTGGCGATGATGTAAGGTAGAATTTCCTTTTATTTCTTTATCTGTCCTCTTACATGTGCTAAATATAGTTTTTTTGGCCAACCCTGAATATGGTTGAAAAATGTCTAATCTAACTCTTCATTTCATGTAAAATTGCAGATATCTGCACTTCGATTTCCATAGGATTTGTGGGCATGTTCACTTTGAGCATCTCTCCATTCTTTATGACCAAATTGCAGACTTCCTTGAAAAAAATGGGTATGGTTCATTTTCAGGTACTTGGAGTCGTAGTTTTGTTAAGGTCAGTGGTTTTAACTTGATGTGCTGCGTGAGAAAAGGATATGATGCTGATTTTGGCTATGGCTGTCTGATAGATACTTCTAATGGTGTGCAAAAGTGGGCAAAATTTATTGCTCTATTCATGTTGCAAAGAGTAAAGTTTCACTTTTCTTATATGCAAGATGATTATATGGGGCTATATCTGCCAGTTTAACCTAGAAATGTTCATTATGGAAAATTCATAGAGGTCATGCTGAGGACGTAAAATCCTGTTTTATTTGCTCTCTCTCTCTCTCTCTCTCTCTCTCTTAGAGTATAATCATGTGCATGTACATTTGTTTACATTAACCAAATAAAATTTTCTTTTCATCAGGTTGTACAAGATGCATACTATATATCCACTCAGCTATATTTTTCTTCTTGTATGCAGTTACTTTTTATTGAATGAGAAGAGTGAGAAACTTAAGGAGCAACTTGGGGTTGTGAGGACAAATTGCATTGATTGCTTAGACCGTACAAATGTTACCCAGGTATTTTGATTTAATGTTATGGCCTGCTTAAACAGCGCTAGAAAAGCCATGTCAATGTAGGATGGTGAGTCCCAAAGCAATCTGATAGAGGACTAGATGAGAAGGCACTGCAAACGATAACTCAAAGCAAGTGAATTCTTTTGGGCTTCACACATAAAGCTTCCTTGTATACACTAGGGTTTCTTAGGCATCACACCTAAGAGAAGAGTTGCTCGCACATTCCAAAAGCAAAGACTTGCTATTTCAGTAATATTCATGAACTCCATTGAATAGAAAGAATGCTAGCTTATATGTAGACTCTTATGAAAAAATTTACTCCTAGTTGAAGTACGAAATCTCAATAAAAAGCTTAAATCCTGCCTAAACTTATATTAAGAAACACTAATTGTACTTCAATAGAAAGTAGGAACTCATCAATGTCCTAACTAAATTCAGATATGAGACTACTAATTCAATGTAGAGCAAACCCTAATCCTATAGGAATTTTATTTGATCTATGAATTGATAAAATGGTCCCTATTCATCTAAACTTGGTAAAAACTGTCATTTTTGAACAAGTATTAACTTGTTTGATCTTGTGGGCTTCATCACGTGTTCTCTTCTTGGATATAGGGTTGTGCTACAATTGTCAATCCTCCCACTGCTTAATTAATTATGCGGTGATCTCGGGCTTGTAATACAAACCTACTGAATCGATCACTATTATTGCTTGTCAGAAATGAACAGGGCATCCTCTTCCCCGTACAGTGTTTCATAAGATCATCTTTCTTTGAATGTAATGAGTGTAGAGCCTGAATTAGTTGTCTCAGCCTAGGGCATTAGCAGCTGTTTCTAGCCCTTGTTCCCCTTCCAAGGGCAGGTTTTTATGCGATACTCACCCGCTGCCACTGGAAACACCACTTCCTGTCCGACTTGCATGTGTTAAGCATGCTGCCAGCATTCATCTTGAGCCAGGATTGAACTCTCCATGAGATTCAATGCTAAAATTGTGCCATTATTGTCAGCATTTCTGCATTCCTTCTCATGTTGATAATAGTTGGTATATATTCTCTTCTTAATATACATTTAAAGTGAAGCATCTGCTTCTGCGGTGAAGGATTTTGCATAATTTTAGTAGTGATTTTTGCACCCCTCTTTTTTTCTCTTGATGTTTGCATTATTCTGTTTTCTGATGATGGCATCTTGCAATTGCAGAGCATGATAGGTCGAAGAGTATTAGAATGGCAGCTCAGGAGGATTGGTGTATTCAGTGCTGAAGAGACAATTGAGGCACATCCAAATTTTGATGAAAACTTTAAGATATGTGAGTGGTTGCAACTCATGTTGGGCTTATTTTCAGCATGACCGTGTTCTATCTTATTCTTTTACTATGCTAGTTCTAGTAACAAGGTTTGTATATCATTTGACGGTCTGTAAATATCGTCTAATAATCTTGCTTTTCTCTCCGGTTATGGTATTCCAGTGTGGGCTAATCATGGGGATGAAATAAGCATTCAATATTCCGGTACTCCAGCTCTGAAGGGTGACTTTGTCAGGTACTAGTGATTTTGATATATATTTTAATTTATGCTTGCGTAGCTTTGGTTTATTAGTTTGATACTCAATTTGACCATTTCTGTGCTCATTAAATCCTACTGCCTCATAGATATGGGCGGCGGACGATTCAGGGGATCCTTAAAGACGGAATGAATGCCCTGGGCCGCTACTATTTGAATAATTTCGTTGATGGAACAAAGCAGGTTTGATGCTCTTATCGTTTTCACTATATCCGTGTTTTTGGTATGCTTTTATTATCCCTCTGCATGTGCACCTGCAAGTGTGTCCACCAATTTATCTGGATTGCTTATTTGACCACCTTGAAAACCTTATCACTGATGAAATTTTCTCCAA
Source organism: Syzygium aromaticum (assembly GCA_024500025.1). Lineage (NCBI taxonomy): Eukaryota > Viridiplantae > Streptophyta > Magnoliopsida > Myrtales > Myrtaceae > Syzygium > Syzygium aromaticum. The sequence continues at coordinate 13,204,387 of CM044893.1, forward strand.
AGGAAGTAATGCATGAATGCTGTGATTTGATTTTTCTCCTAAATTCGGAACTTTATTTGTTCATTCACGGTTGACTGAAATCTTAATTTTCAGAGACAGCAAATTAGTGTAGTACCTCTGACTGTCCTCATTTGAAGAGAGAGATTCATTATTATTATCAATCATTCAATTTCCATGCTAACTGCACTTTTTTCTGTAAAATATTTAAGGATGCAATCGATCTACTTCAAGGACATTATATTGTCTCAGTCAGTCGCGATTTAACCACCCCATCCATTCCGTCACAGAAGACAGGCCTTGAGGCCGTAGCTGTAAGTACTAGCTTATTGCATTTTGTAGGATAACAATATTAGCACATGTCCTTTAAGTGATTTTGTGATTATTCCTTTTCAGTAGCTATACATTTTGTGTATAAATGTCAGTGTTGCTCGTGTTCAGGAACTGGCAGTATTGACATGATTTCTGGCTCATGTGGATGAACATTATGCTTTTTTTCCTTACCCAAGCATTGCTCTGTGGATGTTCCTTTGTGACACAATTAGGATTAACTTATGTTGCACGAGTCACATCGTCAGGTTCTAAGATGTAGCTACATCACCCAAAGGCCTAAATAACTAATGCACCAATATCCAGTCCAAACTAAGGAATCTAATTAATGTAGGTGAATAGATGATTTTGAAATTTCTTTTCTTTCACTACTTGATGGAGGGGATTGAAATTGTTGTTTAAAATGCATCTTGTGGATATTTGGTACCTCCTTTTATGGTATAGGGCATATTTTTGTGAAGGTGAAACAATCTTATTTTTAAACCTTTGTGCTGAAACCTGTTGAGAGTTGGTTGACCATATTGTCCTTAAAGCTTCTCAATTTTTCCAATCTTTATGAAGATATGCTGGTGGACCATGAAATGCTGTTAATCTATGTGCATCAGCACATTCCATGCTTTCATCATCCTGTCATGAATATTCTGTTTGCTATAAAAGTCTAAGTAATTCAACTTGGTGGTCCTTTCCGGAAGATCATTGTCTTCTGATGCCGGTTTAAAACTATCGTCTGTCTAAATTTATTCAGTTGTTGGAGACCTGATTCAACTGCCTCTGTTGAGAGACTATTGCTTAATGTTCAAATTGCATGGTTATGTTGCATCTATTATGGATGTCGTCATGCTTTCCTGCTTATATTCGACCGATGCTTCTTTTCTCCATTTCAGTCATTTCCTCTGGCTTTGTCATTGGTCCTGGTTGGATTCCTTTTTGCAGCCATGTCTTTAAGACGAGGTGAGTTACTCTTATTTGCATTTGTTCCATCGTCTCAAAATCAACACATAATGATGTTCTCCTCAAATTTTTTTGGATAGACTGGTTCAACAGATGCTGCAATGTAGCCTTAGTTTTACCCTGACAGAGAACTTTATGACCTTGTTGTTTTATGGTTGTCGCGGTGAGAGAATTGCTACCAGCTCCTAATGTGACAAGTCTTATGAATCACCTCGTTTCTTTCAATTTTGTCTTTCTACGACAATCAGGTTGTAATTATAAATCCTGTTCTTTCCTTTTGAAGCTCCTTTTGACTTCCGACACCTGTTCTTCTCTTTTGTGTGGGCGGGAATGAGTCTTGCAATAGCAGCATTTGTAAGGGCTAATGGCCGGATTTTCTGCAATCGACCTCGTCTGGACAAGCCTCGTTGATTCTGGATGCAAAAGCCTTGTGCCACTAAACTGCCGTTTCACTGTTTTTTTCTCGTCTCGCTGCATATTGTATTTATTCTTTAACTTCTATATTGCCTAGAATCCAATTGCCTTAGGTTTTCGGTTGACGGTGCTACGTTTGGAGTTAATGAAGATTTGTGTAATTAGATTTCTCTTGCTCTATCACGATATGTTCATTCCAGGTCAATATAAAGGTTTGGGGGAGATTGATTTACTTAATCCAGCTACAGATGTCATTTACTCCTAGATCATATCAAAACCTTGTGAGGCGTCAACATGCATACTTTTTCTAATACTCTACTCAAATCCTAATTTATGCTTATAATCTTCGTATGTAATAGCCCCCCTTTTCTTTTCTTGAAGGCCAGACAGCTAAACTAGGGATTAACTCTTTTTTTCTGATGTCTTTGGCTATCTACAAAAAGATTTATCTACTTAATTTGCAAATTGGCTTCGTTTGCCTTTATGTCTTGTCCAGATAATGTCCAAACCATTGAAAGATGTATGGTGGTTTTTGTATGATGGTTAAGTAAGCAAATTGACAAGCGCAATGTCATGCACGAAGAAAGTAATCTAGGATCCATGTGATCGAGGGTCGCATCTATAACAAATTAAGGCATTTGTCTAGATTACTACTTTTCGACTTTAATCTCGTTACTACCTCTATAATGCTTATAGAGAAAAGAACCATTATATCGAATAAGATGCATCCCGGACGGGTATCACAAGATATGATCTGGAGTCGAAATATTAAGCGTGATTTGATCTGGCGCAGGGAACGTGAAGAAAACCGAAATGCTAAATCGGAGTTACTAAAGCATTTGGAAGATGAGACCTTGGCTTCTTAAACACGCTCTGGCTATTAAAAGGAAAGGCTCAAAATAAGAGAAATTCGCTGAAGCAAAAACATGGGATTTCTTCTTCAATCAGGCCACATAAATTCCCAATGGACACATACAGAACAAGGAGTAAAGTAAAAGCAGAAGGCCCAAATTGTTAGATATGAGCTCCAGGAAAGTATTAGCCTGTAATTGTATTATCCAGTTTCAGACTCAACGAAACAAATGAGAATCTGAGCATCATATTTCTGGAATTTAACCTTTCTATTTCTGCAACTGAGACATCCATATTTTCGAAAAAAAAAAAAGACTTTCTTTCAAAGTATGCCGTTCATGTAAGTGACACCTCTTATCTAGTATTGATAAAAATGAATGTTACGGATGTGCCTGCGAACAGCTGGGGCTGTCCCAGCTTATTCCATCAGTGGATCATTCCATCGTTACTTGATAATCGACATGGTAAGTGGGTAGTTGATCAAGTATCAAGCAAGTCAACTGGTTTGAGGAGAGAAACAAGAGCAACCGGACTGCTCCTTCCCTCCCTCAACGAGTTGCAGTCCTATATAAGTAAAACGCAAAATCGCAGCTGAACCATCTAAGTTCGCTAGCTATCAAGGCCGCAGAGAGATCCCAAGCAAGAGCAAACTGTCACCTAATTTCATGAGGTGCGAGAAATTTGATCTCATGACTGCTTCCTCTTCTTCTGCAGATACAAGTAATTTCGCTGGTAGTGCAACACCACCCCCACCAAATGCCACAGCCCGATCTCCGGCCAGAGCGCAGCCGGAGAGTACAGGGGACTGTAGCCAGTCTGCCACAGAAGGAAGTTGCTCAGACGAGTCTCCCCAGAACTCCGGATCACAATGTCCGGATCAGGAGCCACTGCCATGTACATGTGCTTCTCGATGTCCACCAGATTTATGAGAGGTTTAATTTCTCGTACCATCTCACCATCTTCACTACTTTCAATAGTGCCTTTGGATAATTGGCTTTGCATGGATTCCTGAACTTCATTCCACTGTTCTCCATGAAATCCCGGAACAGCACGCTTAATGACTCCATTCTTCTTTTCACTTGCCTCCGATTTGCTGAACCCGTTACAGTGTATCTCATTTTTCCCTAGTATTACAGTTCCATGCACTTCATGAATATGGCAGTCTTGAATTTCAGGGGGATAAACACCATTCATCTTCTCACAACTTCCATTTTGCTCAGTGCTACTGCGACCTGCCTTGACAGTATTTTCTCCTTGAATGTTATTCATCTTATCTTCACAGGATTCTTGAACAGCATGAACAATTTCGTCATATGAAGTATATGCCACACATATCAAAAGCACAGCCCGGGTATTGTGGGCAGTGGCCTTCATTGCCTTCTCTGCCGCGACTCTGACCTCCTCACTTAGAAGTTTCAGGTTTCCTATGAAGTACAACCTCATCCCATACTGATTTATGATGCTTCCATCTTGAAGCAATTCATCAATTTTCTCTATCATCAGATTCATCAGATATTGGACTTCCTCAGGTTTTCTCTTAAAGTTTTCAATGCTAAAGGCATACACCGTGATGTATTTGACCCCAAGTTCGTAGCAGTAATTAAGCATAGATATGAGGGATTCATAACCAGCCCTATGGCCCTCGCCTTCAACCATGTTTTGTTTCTTAGCAAACCGCCGGTTTCCATCCATAATGAAAGCAATGTGAGTGGGAATAGCTCCACATGATAAAACACGAAACAGGTATTTCCTGAAAAAATTGCTGAGAGTACTTAAACATTGACTGCCACTCCAACCGCTTTCATTCCCCATTGTATGCTCAAGGACCAAATTTAGATTGCAAATTCCATATGACCTGCTTGAAAAAAAATACAACATCATATGATATGCATTCTCAAAGCATCTATATCTACTGAATAGGAGCAACATAGACTGTATATGCCAAAAATGGTGACCCGTGAACCCAGCTCATTCAAATTGACAATTCAAATCTGAAGTGCCACCTATATCTGGTCTTTAAAATGATTTCTACAACACCACATGTTACAGAATAGCAAAAAATCCAGCAAAACGCACCATAAGTTCAAGCACAAATGGGCACTCTGAAATGGGAAAAAGCATATTAATCCAAATCCTAAGGAGGTAGAGTTAAAGAGAAACTGCACTCACAGCCAGAAGCTCATAATGAGGATGAGTGTCATAAATGCCAGTCACCGACATATCAAAAGTAAATAATACGAGGGACGAAAAACATGTAAGTTAGAAACTGACTAACTCAAAATCAGCAAAGCAACATCCAGAACCAGTTGGCAACAGTTTTGTAGTCCATCATCGTCCTTATTATTCTACTTATGTATAAACATTCTGAGAATAGTGCACCATCAACCATTTAATCCAGCCCCCACAACAATTTCGCATGCTCGACATTTGAACGTGAGCATATTTCACCAGAACCTGGAGAGACCGTGAAAAAGTGCCTGCTCTCGCTGAGGTGTGAAAAGAATCTTACAGGTGTCAAAAGAGATAAAATAAGTTCCCCAGTCTTTTCCCTTCTTCTCTCTCCAAACCCCTGCCTCTGTGTTGCTTAATTCTGTGCAAACCAGTATAAAACATTAGCCAACTATAAAGCTTTAAATTCTGGAAAACCCTGAGCCTGGTGAAAATAAAAATTTCTCCGTTTTCAATGCCTAGAGTCTATCCAAAAAACACTCACGATCAAACGGTAATACATATACGACAATGAAACAGCGAGATTAAACAAGGGAAAACACTGATGCTCCATACAATGGTGTATCTCATTAAACAAGGAACAGCAATCGTATAGCTTCCCTCGAAACATAAAGATGTGTAGATCTGTTCCCTTACTCTTTACTTTCGGTCAAGTGGGCAAATTATTAATTTTCTTCAAACTGAAGAAAAATTTCTCCATTTGAGCAACACCCCTCTCAATGGGCAATTTCATCAGATAGAGTGCATGACTTCATTCCAAGAACATATTCCTGTCAAAGCACAAAAAACCATCCCAACCACTTAAAGCTGTTGGACTCGCCCATGTACCATCATCTTCTCTCAATTTCTAATCCCCACAACTACTCAACAAACAGCATCAGAGAGGATCATTCACGTGTTGAAAAGTAAGTAAGAGTCAGCAGTTTGCTAGAGTTTCCAGTTATTGCATTCCAAAAGGACAAACTTCCATGCCTGAATCTCCTGGCAAACACATACGCGAATCTTGACAACTGAACTCACAAACACCACAACGATCCAAGGAAAAGTTCCCTAAGTGCCGATACAGTACAACAATCAAAGACTTGAAATCACTTCCCAGAGACAGAACCAGTATGATTCCTTTATTTTTACCAAAAGACACTATATTTTCTAGGACGACAGTAACAGAAGATCGATCGAAAACTCAGAAGCAATCAATGACTAGGCTTTACCTATTCCCGAGAAGCTCCGGCTCACAACCCAGCAAACATTAGCAATGACATGCGATTGCTGGAAATACACAATCTAGACGAACTGTCGATGACCCGTGATGGAGAACATGGCCAGCAACAGGCAAAGCATTGAACTTGGAGAAGAGGACGATAACATAGCGCCAAAGCGAATACTTTGAGCAAGTTTTTTCTTTGGTCGAAATATACTTCACGCAATTAAGGAAGAGCAAAAGTGCCCGACATAAAGAGCATCCAGGAAAGAGCGAGCAAAGCAAGCGAAAAGCAGGACGGAAAGGAAAAGGAACAAATCACCACCTTTCAGAGGGTGGAACAGTACTCATGGGCTCTCGTGGTTGAAAGAAGAATCTTCAAAACCGGTGGCTTCAAAGATCAAAAATTTAGATAAATTTCTTCAAACCATCATATGGGTCACGTAGCCCGCTCGATTTCGATAGACTTTGGAGCTTTCTTTCTCTCTCTCTCTCTTTCGCTCCGGGCAAAGATCTAGATTCCTCCTACCACTCATGGAACGCCTCCGCTGACACTTGTTGATGGACCCACCTTCGCCCCACGTCTCCAAGGCGGAGAGAGATTTTATACTCGTTTTCGCGTCCAAGCTTCGTTTTTTAATCGAGAAAACGTCGTCCGGAGCTGCTTTTTCTCCTTCTGAATGCGCAGGGGGAGATTTCCCACCAGCTGGCGATGCCCCCCTTGACCAGTAGCGCCTGTAGCGACGGATTTGAAGAGCCGTCGGTGGAGACGGACGGTGAGATTAGCTGTGGGGGACTAGGGGAAGAAGACAAAAAGGCAATGAGAATAATAATGGGAGCGATGGAAACTTTCCCGACGTTGAATGGTCATCGTATATTGTTTTCGAACAACCGCGTGCCGACTGACGTTGGCCGTTGAACGTGTTCGAAGGCGAATTCAGGCTTCGGTCTTCTCTTCCGGTGGATTCCCCGTCAACTGAGGTGCTTCCTAAACAAAAGACAGAGCAATCCTAGGAATGCATTGGATCGGTTTGCGAAATCGGTGTGCCGCGGCTTCCCGTGTCCGGGGACCGGAGAGGAGAGCGGTCCGGACGTGCTCGTGACCCCATGGAGGGCGCGCGAGCGAGGCGCCCACGAGCAAGGGACAAACCGGGCCAACCCCATTGAATGCGATGGTCTATCGATTGACTTTGAATATGGCTCGATCCCACGTCACCGAGTGTATTGATCTCGTATAACAAGTGTAACGTGTAATCATTGCTCAGATAAGGATGAGGAATCCGTATGAGATTTGATCCGTCGACGGATTAAATTTGTTGCATGCCTAAGTATATTAATTAACTACGTAAATTAGTAGCAGCATATTAAGTATTGCTCAAAAGAGGAAGAAGTTCTGCGTATAATTTCATCCAACAATTTTATTAAAACGATGTAGATATATAAAATAGAGATTCCTTTTCTAATTATAAATAGGCTGAAAGTTACTTACCATCATCGATTAAAAATCATGGTCCAATCCAAGTTAAGTAAACGTTCTTTCGCAACTTATTTTCACGGTTAATTCCGCCGTGCATGCTAATCTTTAATGAGAGCAAGACATACACTTTGATTGAATTACCCAATCCACAAAATTGTTACTTTTTCTTGCAATCGATGCCTCGTCAAACCCCACGACTTTTGGTTCGACGCAACACTAGCGTGACGGTCAGATGGCAATAACACGACAGTCCGCGACGCGCTCATAGGACGGATTTAAGGGGAGGCGGAGAAGAGCAATGGTCCCCCCTAGAAACTCAAAAGCAGAAGCCTACCATACCAACATGTTAGATTTGAGGTTCAGTTGTTGTTGAACTTTCCCCAACCGTGCTTTGTTCAGCAACTGTTCTTCTGTGGTTCTCTCTCACTCTGCATCGCATGGTCCCTAATTTGACTTTTCTAGTTTCTGAGCCCCCAGAGAAAAGCCTTTCGTTTTTTACTATATTTGGCGAAGGAACTTACCCTTCACCCTATCTTATTCCCACATGTTACAAAAAAAATTGGCCTAATATCAACGGGGCATCCAAAGGCAACCCGGGTCCTGTTTCAGAAGGTGGACTTATTCGTGATGACTCAGGCAATTGGCTTGTTGAACTTACGCAAAGAATGAGGGTGTGTCCTTCGCTCAAAGTAGAACAGCAGGGGCATTTTCTTGGCTCAAAACAGCAATCTCTTTAGGTATTACTAAAGTTATTGTTAACTAAAGTTATTGTAGGGGCGAACTCGCAAGCAGCCATTTCGTTTGCTTCGGAAATGAACTCCATCGCTTCATTTCGGTGACATGCTCATTTCTCAAATTGGAAATATGCCCAAGAATTTTCATTTGGCCAAGATTCGCCATAATTTTAGGGAGGGAAATGCATGCACAAATTGGCTAGCAAATTTGAGTTATCCAGATCAACAATGAGTGTGATAGTTTTGTATTAGATAGGCCACCAATAGGTTTGGTTCTTTTTTTGTAAGAGGATCATATTGGATCATATTTTATTAGGAGAGCAAAGATGTAATTTTCAAACTCTATTCCTTTTACCAAAAAGGAATGAACTTTGACCTTAGGTTGATTTTGGCCCAAGCTTTTGACCTTCTCAAAGAAAGACACTGACTCATGTTTCATGAGACAATTTTGGAAAAAACTTTGAATGTCTTAAACAATAAACATTTACTAGTGCTTACAGAATAGTTTTGACTTCTATACCTTTGTTGTCCATGAAGGCCGTTGAGTTGTCAATCTATCGACGAATGGAGTATAGACGGTCAATAAGGTAATGTCATCTTGATTATACTTTGCATAGAGGAAAATTACCAAAAAACGTCCTAAATATTTTAATTTGATCGATTTAGCTCTAAACCTTCAGACAATTTGCTAATGTAGTATTTCCGGTCAATTTTGGTCAGAAATTACTAACGTTGACGATTTTTGCAATTTTTAAAAAAATTTATGCATTTTCCCCCTTTTTTTTTTTTTTTCTTTCATTGAGTTTTGGCCGGCGGATGACCCTCGCTTGGCAAGTGGAATGAATTTCACATGTTATTTGTGAATTTTTTAAATTTTCTGATTTTTTATTTTATTTTTTCCATTTTTTTATTTTTCTTTAGAAAAAATGAAATTTTAAAAAAATTGAAAAAATCGTCCATATTAATGTCGGCCGTGCCACGTTAGATGCCCTGCATCCACATCTACAATTCGGGCCAAAATTGATCATGAAGGACTATATTGCCAAATCATTTAAATGTTGATGACTACATTGACCAATCGAAAGGTTTAGAACCAAGAGTGATCAGTTCAAGAGTGAAGAGGTTCCAGATCTGGAACCTAGAATTTACCGTGTTTGCCTTGGAACCGACCCTGGACCTACTTTGTTTGTTTGGTCCAGTTTTAGGGTCTACCATGGAACCGATTTCTTTTTTTTTTGGTAAGGTTTCTTTTTTTTATTTTGTTGCTTCTTTAAAAAAAAAACAAGACAAATAACGATTATAGAAAAACAGTATGAGCAACAAAATGGCTCAAAATAAAATATCGATGCAAAACAAACAATAATGTAAAGCAATAGGGAGAATAATAGATCATCTTCTTCCAACTTCAAAAAACAGGTTCTAATCGGTTCTTAAGAGCGAGAATGATAACCATTTTGTTCCAAAAACAATTCCTGAAACATAAATAGATTTTTTCTATTTCTGTTTCTAGGACGAGTTTCTGAAGAAAAAAACCCGTTTGATAACGACCAAAAATTTCTATTTCTGAAATAGAAACCCGTTTGATAACAATATAAAATTTCTATTTCATGGAATATAAACCCGTTTGATAACAGCACAAATTTCTATTTCCCAGAACAGAAATTCATTTTTTTAGAAATGGTCTCTAAAATAAAAATCAATCAAAATACCCAAACCCTTGTAAAGCCCTAAGGACTTATTCATTCAAAGGAATGTGCTGTTTTTTAGGGTTTTAGGGTTTTTAGGGGTAAAGACCCATTTTAGGGTTTTTTAGGGGTTAAAACCCCTTTTAAATCCCTAAACTAAGGAGTCTTCAAAAATATCATTTGGATACCTCAGAAAATTTAAATTTCTCTCAAAGTCGCTGGTCACAGGTATTCTAAGTCATTCAGTGAAGTTTTGAATATTTTGGATTTTTATTTTTTTTGAAAAAAATTCGCCAAATTTCCTATTTTCTCAAAATCTAATTTTTTTTTATTTTCTGGAAATTTTCATGAATTTTTCTGGAATTTTTCAATTTTTATGGATTTTCTGAAAAAAAATTTTAGATCTTTAGGAATTTTCTGGATTTTCTAATTTTTTTATGAATTTTCTTATTTTTTTCTGCTTTTTCTGAATTTTCTATTTTTTTTTAATGATTTTTCTAACTTTTTTAGAAATTTTTTTATTTTCCCACTGGGAATGAACCAGACTAAATCGGTTTGGACCGATATGACCAAGTCTAAATGGGGCCAAATTTAGAAAGAGATGTGTTTTAAAGAGAGAAAACATGTTCTTTTAGAAATGGTTTTCATTTCTCGTCCAGAAATAGAAAATCTACTCTATTTTTTTGTTCTAATTTTTTATCCAGAACCAGTTTTGGAACAAAAAGTTGTTCCAAAAATAGAAAAATAGAATTGCGTTGCCAAATAGTTTTCTGTTCCAAATCTATTCTCGAAAACAGAAAACTAGTTTTTGACAGAAATAGAATGGTTATCATGCGTGCCCTAAGTGGGTAGGTTTAACGCCCAGAATCTGGAACCTACTCGCATAGTATTAATTTAAAAAATTTGGAATCGAGAACCAGACCCATTTCTACAGGCGGCTTGATCCGATTCTCCGCTTTTAAGGTAGAACTTGACCAGTTGCACTGCTCTATTTAGGATCGATTGGACAATTTCCCCAACCTTTTTACCTTAGATTGATTTTGGCCCCAACTTTTGATCTCCTCAAAGAAAGACACATACCTATGTTCATGAGAAGTTTTCGGCACAAATTTAAAATGTTCTGACCTCAGTTACCTTTGTTGTCCGTAAGTGTCAGTCGAGTTGTCGATTCACCGATGAACGTAACATAGACAGCAAATTAGGCAACGTCATCTTGGGTTATAACTCTCGCATTGGATCCATCGAATGCAATAAATAGCACGTGGTGTCGAATCATCGGAAGTGACATTGCATTACGCTTTGCAAACCGTTAGGGGAACCATCCAACAAGTTACAAAACCGAGTTTTCACTCGTTCTAGATACTCGGCCATTCACGCGAAGGCACCGTTTGTCACGTCCGATGACGACACTCATGCACGACTGAGGTAAACAGAGGCCGGAACTGTCCCATGAGCGTGATAGGTATGCGACGTTGTCGGGGTCTCGTTTGGAAGTTTGTGTACGTGTTTTGATAGTGCGCTTGAAAGCCGGGCAGAAATTGACCCGACTTAAAAGTTTGCGAGTTACTTGTGTTAATTTGACCTTAAAAGTTTGCGTGTTATTTGTGTTAGTGGCGTGTTGAGAATTCTTGAATTCTGTTTTGTCACTTTTGTGTATTCGATCTAAATTGGATTTTGATATCTAAATTGGAATTTTGTGGCAACCCGATAAGATAAAAAAAATAAAATAAAATTGAGGTTTAGTGTTGGTCCTTGGTGGGGGTTGCAGGGGTTGCGACCCCGTGATATGGAGAGGCATAGATATTATTTTTCTCGAGTTATTAGATTTTAAGGAGAAATTGAAAGAGTCTTAAGTTTTTCTCAATTACCTTTTGTAATTCTTGAATTTCCATACTGAATTTTGCTTCTCCATTCTCCGTGACTTTTTCCCGCAAGGGTTTTCTACGTAAATCTATGCGCTCTTTCAGTCTTCTCAATTTTGATTTCGTTGTAATTTCCGCACTGATCATAACAGTACGTAATTTTCAGAACTTTAATTTTCGATGTACAAAAAATCTAATACGTGATCCCTTATTCTTTAAAGAAAATTGATATTCCTTAATACGTGTGCTCTATTGAAGTAGAGCAATGCAAGTTGGATGATCTAGTTTAGAGTCAATTATTCTTCACATGCCGAAAATGAATCAAGGTACAATAATTATAATCGAATCTTTTCTTATTTTTGTCTTTTTTTCTTTTTTTAAGCTAGAACAATAAGTCTAGGTTAGGTTATTGTCGATGCTTTTCCTGTCTGCAGCATAACTCTTTGTGGGGGAGGTAGTGACTCCTCTAGTAATCACATTTCTAATCTCTAATTAATTTCTAATTGAAATGAAAAGGACTTGATCATATCTCAAGAGTTATTTCCATCAACCACAAGACTGTCACATCTTCTGTGCTAGCAATTTATTTGCAGCAGAAACAATTTTTTCTCCACAAATTCTTCCTGTGATCGAGTGTGCCTAGTCTTCACCCACATGGACTATACATGCTAATCCGTTTAGCTTGTCTAGGAAACCAAGTAATCTGCCAATCTAAGTTCCTTCAATATCAAAAGATGCGTTGTATCTACCTTACCAGAACCTGCCTGCCGACGGGTTGATAATTAGAATCGGCGCTAATAGTAGCACTCAACGATACGTTATAGATGCTGCAATTCTCCAAAGATAGCATCTTGAAAATCTCTCGCAAAGCAGAGCTTTCGATGTTAAATTTCGACGAATCAGAAATTGGCTCGGAAGAGTCCATTTGAACAGTCTAACTAGTAGAGTAGTATTGACTTGTGAATTTCCGGATGTGGTCCTCTGAGTCGGTAACAAGCGAAGAGTTCGCTTTCAGAGCATCCCAGAAAGTTTGTGCCAGGAACAAACAGATTCTGGAACTTGCAATGGGCATTCAGTTTGCTCTGTTTTACTAGAATTGCTTCCATCCAAGGTATCCACGGCACTCGTCGAACTTCAACAAGGTTGCGGCTTGCGGGTACCCTACTTGAATAAACAGGCCTCTGTCCAGTGTGATATCTCGTACCGTGATGCCCCATCCTAAACCGAGCGGCTCTGGGTGCCATGTGATACAAGAAGTGTCGAGCTCTCGTCTATTTACCCTTCTAGACATTGAGCTACAACTTGGTCGTTCTGTTGAGCATAAGCCAACCCAATTTGACTGACAATATGAAATTCTGGTCTCGGCATAGATGGAAAGCCAAGTCCACCCGCAAGCACACTTCATTCCGCACGGCTCATCCCAGGGCTTCAAGGACGAGTAGCAGGACCCGGAGTTCCTCCAATTGCCACCAAACTCTGGAAGCCAATGAAACGGTTTGGTTACGTTCGGATGAGACAAATTAGAGTAGACGCAGTATAACTAGGAATCGCAACTTAAGGCTAACCTTATCACCGTGGCTCGCCAGCCAATGAAAGATCGTTTCTCTTTTCCACCAAGCAATTGTTGGAATGCAGGATACATGCTCTTTTTGGTCAGACATTGGAAACAGAGGATTGCCGAGGCTTTTCGCGGTCCTCTCAGCCTTCTTCTGCCGACAGAAATCCACCAGTTGCAATACTGGAAACCGGATTTTCGCCAGTTTATATGTTGCCGCAGTCAAGTTTATTGCATTCAAATGTTCCAAGCAAAATAGGAGTGCTCCCTAAAAAGGAAGATCATGCGCTCAAGGAACACGAGCCTAGATTTGTCTCTACCCTTGTTGTGCAAAGAGAAACAGCAGTTATTTGCTTTTTGCATTTCAAGCTTCCTACAGAGAACTGATGATTACGAGGAGGCCATAAACTTGGAAACACTTCCCAGGGACAAAATTTTTTTTGTTATCTCTCCATTCATGGTCAACTACAAAAGAATAGGTCGTACATCATAATTTCCAATCACACCAGAGAAAAAGAAGAAAATGCTTGTACATTCTAATCATTCCATCCTTATTTTAAGGCAAATGTTGTAACTAAAAGAAAAGGTTGTAAACCTAAGGAGATCATTAGAAAGAATTTGACTATTGTACAACAAACAAAGAATGTGGTATTTGGATGGATGCTAACGTTGTTGAATCATCCATTGCTATGTTCTTTCTACGTAGTGACAAGTTCCAAGCTCACAATACAGTTCCATGATGTCTTGGATGAAGAGGTGAGCGACGATCCATCGATTGATGACTTACACACGATTCGCCGAGGAATGAGAACCAATTGTGGGTTGCTTTGATTTATCCTTGATCAATTCAATCCGTTCCAAAGTCTCCACCACCTCTGTCATGGAGGGCCGATGTCTGGGTTCCGTAGCTAGGCATTTCAGAATGAGCTGTGCGGTTTGTAACGCTGCCTTAAAGGAATACTGGCCCTCCATCCGGGAATCTATAATATTCTTCAGCTTTCCTCTTTGAGATAGAATTGGCTTGGTCCAATCCGCCAAATTTTGCTGCCCACTAGGACGCTTCGTGTCGAGTGCCCGCAAACCGGTCAGCAATTCTAGTAGGACCACACCAAAGCCGTACACATCGCTCTTCACATACAAATGGCCTGTTGAACAATCTTTCACGTCAGCTAATATGTGTACTGAGAGTGTTAATGGACACAAATCTAAAATGGCACATTGGGTGTCTTATGGGTAAACAAATTATTTTTCGTTTCACTCTAGACCTTTGGATGTCTTTACTACCTTTTTTGTAATCATTGGCTGAAGAAAATGACAAGACAAAGCAAAATGCTGCACAACTATAAGAAAGCAAAAGTTACTTTCTTGCGGTTGAGTACATCACGCATCTTCTGGCATATACCTGTTTAGGCCTCCTATTTCTAGTCTAGATAGTGCCAACTAAAGATGAAGAGACATTTGTCTTTGAAGCTTTATTAAATTGTATTGTATGTAAAGTGAAGAATATGCAGTTACCTGTTGCTACATACTCCGGAGCAGCATAACCGTATGTGCCCATAATTCTGGTCGTCACATGCGAGTTGCCTCCAGAAGGTCCTAACTTTGCCAAGCCAAAATCAGCTATTTTCGCATTATAGTGCTACAAAAGACAGGTAAAAAAGAAGTTCATTGAAAAGTTATAAGCATAAGATCTAAAGTTAAATTTTTAAGGAACTCCCTAAAAATCACATCTGCCAATAAATTAACTGAAACAATATAGTTTCTTCTAATTGATGATGAAATGTTTTTACAAATACAAGCGTGCTAGCTACCAAAAGATTAAATGTTTAAACTAACCTAAGAGTATGGCATCTGCTATTCTTTACTTTATACGTATCAGAGAGAGCAAATGGCAGGATTGTTCATACATTTTCCTCTTCTGTGGAAAAAGGAAAGAGCATGTACATTATATTGCTCGCTATAAAGTTCCCAATTATTCCTTTAAGCTTCATCAATAGGCTGACCTAATTAGTCATTTATTGCAGCGGCACAGCAGTCAATGCTCTAGCCTCTAAACTCACACTTGCACATAAAATAGGAACTAACCGAATCGAGCAGTATGTTTGAGGCCTTAAAATCCCTGTAAATGATTTTTTTCTCTGAAGTATGCAGGAAACACAGGCCACGAGCTGCTCCGATAGCTATTTTGACTCGTCTATCCCAAGATAGGGGTTCAATACCAGGACTCCCTGTGCATCGTGAAAGAAGAATGAATTATAAGGACTTCTAAGCAAAGGATGTCTGACTTAAAAGTTTCACATTCTTCTTTCGTTTTTTTCCTTGTTGAATTCTTACTTCTAAAGAGATGATTTTCCAAACTGCCCTTCTGAATAAATTCGTAGACAAGGAGCAGCTCTTTCTCGTCCCAACAGTATCCCAATAATTTGACTAGATTGGGATGCGAAAGCCTTCCGAGAAAGTTCACCTCCGACTGCAGTGCACAATCAAAAAGGAAATAACTACTGAAACACGTTGGAGAACATACATAAATAGAAGATACAATGGTTAAGATGTCTGGTTATAAGATAACTATAGGTTCTTCTCTCCACTGGAACAATAATGCCAACATAACCAGATTAAATGCACAACTAAATTGCCAATGCAACAAAAACTTGGTGGGGAGCCATTACACAGGGATTAAATGCATGTCTGGTTTTTGTGTGATCAAATGTTTGCATGTTAAATGAGGACAACGATCTTACAGGAAATTGAAGTGTTCCAAAGGTGTTTTAACCATCTCTGCCTTAAAGTTGAATCTCCCAAATGCCATCTGACTAAATCTGTCGAAGAGCTATTGACCAAATGCAGAAACATACATTGCTGAGAAGTCACAAGTGAAGTAGACATTGGGCAAGCATGTTAAGACTTTGACAGTTCGACTTTGCAGACAAATATAGAAATTGGCGAGTCTAGCAGCATTTTCAAGCACCTTCCAAGGGAGAATTTTAACGTACAATCTAGTCTCACATTTGTGCCAGTAAAATGTCCCAAACCTAAGTTCATATGAATGTAAACAAAAAGTGCTATGTAGAAATGTATAATTGCCACAAAAACAGCTAGATGAAGTTTAATATAGCCAAATACCCAATGCCTCCCTAATAAATTAATTGTATATGCAGAGATTGTCAAGGAGGGTAGCTCCACGCACTTGACGCCTTGGTTACGGGTTCTATCACTGGCATGGAGCTGGATTACAACTTCGAAGGGAGGGTTCAGCTCAAATTTGAGTTAGAATCAGAGAGGCAGAGTTAACGTAGGCCAACATCGTTCCCGGCTTCAACATAACTTTGTCACATTCTTGAAATTGTGGATATTAGTTGACCTTTATCAAAAAGGGAAATCAATCCTCCACCATGCATTTGTAATCTATTAGAGCAAGGAAACTAGAGAGTGGCCATTTATTTGTCAACGAGGGACCCCCCAAGTGTGCATATGCTCAATAATGGAGATGGAAAAGAGGAGGTAGTGACAGTCCACTGATCATAATTACAGCTAATTCCAACTTCTTGACCGTCTCTTTCTCCCTCCCCTATTGACCACTAATTCGCAAGTCAATCTTCAATGGAGCCAACAACAAATTGCTGATGAACTTTTTGAGTTAGAATTTACCTGCCACTCATCGAAACCTTGCACACTCTCTGGGTTCAGTTTCTTGATGGCAACAATCATTCCACTCCCCATTTTGGAAGGTGCAAGTGTCTTCTCATCAACCCAGCCCTTGAAGACCTTACCAAAACCTCCCTCACCCAATAAATTATCAGACTTGAAGTTCCTAGTAGCACTTTTCAGGTCAGAAAAGCTGAAGACCTTCAAGCTGGGCGTCTCCAGAATCTCCCCATTCAGATCTGCCCCGTCCAGGCTCGTGCTCGCGCTCGCCGCCTCCGAGAACTTACCATTTCCACCGCTGCTGCTTGTTGCAGAGAATCCCGCGCTGTTGCCGCGGTAATTTGATGTCCCTGCTCCACACAGAGCAGCAAATGTTGCGTTAAGTGGTGGACATAATGGGTTTTTGCGGTAAAAGAAAGAAAATCTCACAACTTCTCGAGCTGCAAATGAACCGAGACATAAGCAAACAGAGAAAACCAACAAAATTGCAAAAATGAAGCAACTCGATCCGAAAGTGGAAGTTGAGCATAACCAGCTCCACGAGGTGTCGAGGCAACAAAAAGGGTCATCAAAGGTTGAAACTTTTTCCCCGGAAGATTTCAAGAAACAACACCCAAAAAAGGCGAAGACCCAGAATTAGCAAAGGCTCGATCTTTGGGAAAAAGAGGAAGTAGGGGCTCCTGGGATGCACCTGATGTGGAAGTCCTGGCGTTGCCAGAATGAACATACTCATTAGCTGGAGAACCCAAGCAATTTCCCATCCCGAACTCAGCTCAACACTTCCCCAAAGTCGCTAATTGCCCGAACAGAAAGCATACAACACCACTGCTGCTACTCCTCCTCCTCCTCGTTCTTCTTCCTCTCCTCGCTAACACGGAAGGCTTGGGCGTGGCAGCTCCAGATTCTTTATAAGAGCCAAGAGAATTCTGGGAAACAGCGAAAAAGGGGGGACAAGAGGTGACGAGTGACGAAAGTCGCGTTTCACATGATTGGAGGGATAAAAAGCGACACTTTCGTGTTGAAAACTGGGCAAATTCCTCAAAAAAAATTCCAGACTTCAAGTCAAATTTCAAATTTGTCCTAAATATTTTTTTTTCTCAGAAAAAACCTCATGCTTTGGATTTAGTCCCAAATCTATCTAAAATTTTTTTTATCTTAAAAAAAACCTCAAACTTTACTTTCGATCCCAAATCTATCCCGAACTTTATTTTATGTAAAAAAAAATCAACAAATTTCAATTTATTTTCAAAAATATACCTCCGTGATTCAATCTCAACTTGACTTGTCACTTCCACGTCGTAACAAATCCACATCGGCAAAGTAATGAGGCGATAGGTACAGACCGACGTCGTATTTCCATTTCGATAACAAATCAAACCAAATAAAAATTATTGAAATTCTCCAAAATAAAATCATTCTAAGAAATGAAAATTAGGAACAATAACAAATCCATCCCAAAATTTTTTTTTAAAATTTAAAAAATAATCTAATTTTTAGGTTCAGTCCAAATTTATTCCAAACTTTTCTTTATCTAAAAAAATAACCCATTACTCTATTGATGTGGATTTGTTATCGACGTGATAGTGTCACGTCAAGTTGAGATTAGATCATCATGATATATTTTTGAAAATAAATTGAATTTTTGTAATGTTTTTATACAAAACAAAATTCGGGACAAATTCGGAATTGGACTTAAACTTTATGATTTTTTCTCAGACAAAAAAAAGTTGGAGGTAAATTTAGGACTGGACCCAAAGTTTGAAGGGTTTTTTCTTAGACAAAATAAAGTTCGGGATAAATTTGGAACTTGACCCAAAATTGAGGGTTTTTTTTTTAAAGGGAATTAGGCAGCCGAAAACTCTCTCTTTTCCCTGTTTATTCGTTCTTGGTTTCAGATTCTCTCTCCCTCCTCGTATGGAACTTACTATGAAACCGCTTCGCCGATGCACGGCGCTGTCCTTGTTTCTTTCTAGCACCATCTCCAATTTGCTCCTCGTGCGGAAATTTTTCATCGCGGGACGACGGCGGACCCGCCAAGAGTTTGGTGACTCGGCGAAATCCAAGAACGTGACGGAACAGCAAAAAGTCAGCTTCTCTCTTGATGGGTTCCCCATCAAAGCTCGAATCTTTCTTGCACATTTTTGGTCGTCCAAAGATGGGCTGCTTCTGAAAAGCTCGATGCATGCCTTTTAACTTTTAGTTGATGCCCTGGCCTCGAGGCACATGGTGGTTGCACTGCGGTGATTCCGATGTCTTCGAGGCATCATCGAATTCCTGAGGCTTTGTACGAGGAGAGTCATCTGATGTTGAGCGGATGATCCCGAGCGTATTTATGTGTAATGCCGAAGGGACAAGGACGATTTGGAATATTATTAGACGGCGGCACAAAATTCTTTTTATTTTCAATAAATAAAGTGCTGCACTTTTTTCAATTCTAATTTGACTAAAATACTCCCCGATAAAGTGTTTTGGCTATTTCACCCATCGTAGGTGTCACATTTTAGCATCTTAAACTTTCCCGCAGTGTCTTTTTTCAGTTTTTTATTTTGCGGTTCCCGCTTTCCTTCCTCTTCATCCCAACTTTCAACATCTTTCTCTCTCTTATAGAAAAAATGCTACCGTAATCACCTCCGTAAAAGCACAGAACTCAAATCGAATGATATTTTCTTGATCTAATCGATGGCTGTGCAACAAACGAAAGCCCTTCTCTATTCAAAACCAACCCAATATAATACAGATGAGAGATTCAACTAAACTTTGCACCAGACTTTACCAGCTAATTTGTGAAAATGCATTTGGTGTGCCCACTGGTGTTCCACTTTATCAAGAACCGGTAACACTAAACCAATTGAAATGAGAAGAAAACTAAAATCAAATGCATACTTTATCCAACAGGGTCAAAGAAATCGGCAAGTTCAATCATTAGAAGTAAATAAGATGAAACTTTTTTTCACTTGGTGAAATCAAAACTCTTTAGGGTCGAACAAGATCTGCTTTTTTCTTTCCACTCTTCCCCACAGTATTTTTAAAAACTTCAACTAACAAAATCCCCAGAAAAAGAGAAACTCAGCAATGCCAAAAAGGCCTCACTAAAGATCCTCAAAAACATAAACTTTAATCAGATTCAACACCAAATAAGGAATAAATCAATACTAACATTTTCAGACATAAAAAAAAAAGAGATGAAAGAAGAAATAGAAAAAAAAAACCTTCAAACTTCATTGACCTAAACCCATCTCTAGGAAAATTATTACATTAGTCAACATTAACCAACACTTTGAACTTAATCAATTTATCCAGCACCTACCATGAAAAACGACACAAAAACCATCTCAAACATCAAAGAAAAGAAAGTTAAAGGAGAGAGAAAGAGAGAAGGGTGAAGATGAAAGAAAGAGGGACCTACAAAAGAAGATTGCAAAAAGAATGTTACTAAGAGATTGCAGAGGATGTAGAGGATGCTAAAAGGTGAGACCCACGATAAATAAAATGGTCGCAATCTTTTTGTTGGGAGTGTTTTAGCAAATTAGAAGTGGAAAAAGAGTGGCCCTAAATAAATTAGTATTTTTAAGTTTTTGTCTAGCATTGACTAATAAAGTTTTCTTTTTCACCCTCTTTTTAGGTTTTCAAGTTATTAGGTTATTGTTAAACTCGTCAAATAGGTGGGTCGTGTCGAAAATGATTCGATCAAATTGACCCATTTCAACCTATTTCGATGATTTCTATGTAATATAAATCTAGTGACCTATACCAAATCTAACTTATATCCAGCATAACCCATATCACTACAACATTTCCATAATTAGCCAAATCTAGGATAACTCATAATGCATAGAGTGAGCGAGCACAAGATCAAGCGAGGGCGAGAAAGAGTCATAAATGTGAGTTGAGTCTAAGTAAGTTATCGACCCATTTATTATTCATATTATTTCAGGCATTACCATTCTAAATCCATTTATGATCAATTTATTAGATATAACTAATTTATTTAACAATTCAACTCATCAAATATGAATTAAGAAATAGATCTATGACTTATCTTGACAGTTCTAGCTATTGTTATGATGATCATCATACCACTAATACTTTTTGTAAAAATCTGTATTATCCTTACTTTTTTTATCTATTAATTTGCGAAATGAGAATTTTAAGAGCTGTATTATTATTCTCCTCCACTTTTGAAATACAATAAAAAAAATATTACTCGCTTTGGCCAAGACCCAGCATGATTTCTTTAAGAATGGCGTAATAATAATAATAATAATAATAATAATAATAATAAATTAGAAAACACATGATTTCTATTGGATGCTAAGTGGATAAAGAAAGAACAAACAAGTCACGCATACTTCAACCAAGACCCATCATTTTTTTACGACAAACGAGTGGAAAAATGTAGAGTTTCGTTATGTTTTACGCGCGTGAACGTACTTGTGTAGAAAGAAGTGAAAAAAGAAAGAGGGCGATCATAAGATCCAACAACGTATCTAAAAGTTAGCCTAATTTGATTCTGGGGTTGGGTGGGGGGGACCCTTCAAAAGTTCAAATGAACAGTGTTGGCGGTGCTGCTGATGATCTTCGCGTTTCGTGACCTCATGTTGCAGCACATAGCCGTTCACGCGGTCTTCTTCTTCGATCTTTTACGACCCGGTCTTTGCTGTTCATGTGAATGAATGATTAGTTCTCTCTAAGTTTGACGTGCATACGGCGGGAGGTTGTTGCCTGACGACTTCCCACATCTTTTTGTTCTGTAAGAACTCGTTTTGTTTTGCTTGGAAGGTGGAGGACTCGGCTCGAGTCGTGAGCTTGATTGATAGCTACTTCCCCCCCTCCTCTGTATGGTCGAGAAACAGGACACATGAAAATGGGTACATGAAGCACTGGAGCACTATTGTGTTTAGTTTCTCATCGTTCATGATTGAGGAACGGCTTATTCACATTTCATTTGATGGTTTGAGGCGAAACAGAAATGTTACGGAAATTTTCAAAACTACGACCTTCGATGGCTATTTACATGCCGATCGCTGATGTCTACCTGTTCTCGGGCTACCGAGATGTGGGAATGCAACTAATCACATTTATTAAAATATAATCTTCCCGTTGGGAATGCAACTAACTATGCGTGCTCTCTGTTCAGACTTTGCGCAAAAAGCGAAAGGGCGATGAAATGAGTAGCTTTCTTCCAATCAAGACTCGGAAATTATGTTCATGATCTGCGGAAGAGAGTCCGCCTTTGGGACTTTACTGAAAAAGAGCTCTTGATAAGTGCACTACAGAGAGGAGGAGGAGGAGGGAGAGAGCCATTGACCCGCGATGCACACTCATGACAGAGGTAATCATTCACGGAGGAGTGCTTTCACTGTTCCAAGAAAAAGTGCTGAAGTGGGCAATGGAGGTCTAATCGGCCCCCAAAATGACATCATGGCCCATCAAAGTTCTTCATTTCATGGGGACAGATGAGTGGAGTGATGGGCCATTGAAAAGCCTCATGGAGCAACCGCATGCATTTCAATCTAAGTGCAGACATGGGATTTCTCATTAGACAATCAGTGAAGTCACTGTCTGGTACAGTTTGCAGTAGAGATGTTTTGGTTTACAGTAGATGTTTTGTAGACAAGAAAGGGGAATTTTCTGCTCCCGAATTGGGAAATCAAAGGGGAAAATAGAGATAGTGGTGCAGAGCATTATCGGTTATGTGGAGATCCAAAGCCTCGTGATTGACTCGGAATGTGCAAAAAGTCTGCAATTTTTCTGGGTGCTGGTTCTATCAGATTCAAGTGGAACAAACAAAAGCAAAGGTCAACCGTTGATTCACATGATTAAAGCCCGAAAAGTGCAAAGAACTTGGAAAAAGGGTCTTCTATTTCTGTCTCTTTTTGACTCGCACATTCAAAAAGCCACAAACGTATCATCTAAGGTCAACGGTTCGAACACGCCGGCCACAGCATGAAACATATGTATGCTCTCTTCATGGAAAGATCAGAAGGTCAAATGTGTTAAAAAGTCCCCGACCATGGATGAAGCAATGGCCAGTTTAAAGTAAGTTTTTAAGGATTTAATCTAATCCTTATGTTATCCACAACAATTTGAAGCGAATATACAACCCCTTCCCACTCATATAATGGTCGTAGTAGTTACCCTCATTTAAAGGCGCATTATTGTAATGGTGCACTAAGGAGATCACGCAAGGAGGAAATAGAAAAAGACTGAGGATCGTGATCAAAATATGCAGAGTATTTTTATCAGGGGTCACAAGTGAACCATTACATGCACCCCTTAAAAGATCTTACAAGAGTTGGAAAGAAAAACGAACGATGAGAGAAAAAGGAACGGATTGCATCTGAAGTTTCGTTAAGAAATACTTCGGTAGTCTACATAGTGGACTTAGTAACTAAACAAGAGGTCTCTCTTCGGCAGAACTCAGCATGCCTGTAAAGCCACAGCACAACAATGCGCTACAGTAAGCAACTAAATGTTACAAGAACTGAGTAAGAAAAGGTGTTGTAAGAGTATCTTCAGAAGAAAAGAAAGATCATCCACAGCATATTCCTACCTATGGAGAAAATCTTGGGGGAAACAACTCCATGGATCATCTTTAATTCGCTGCAACCTCAGCTTAGGACACAAACCATTTTTCGCACCAGAGGTTGAGATCCTCATGTACCCACCAATGGCACAGAACTTGTTGATTCCCAGATCATATGAAAGATAAGATGACTTCTGACAAATTTCACTCAAGTCTCAACGCTAAGTGCCCCATCATCTTCAGGATCTTCAGCTGGTGTCTCCGGAAAGAATGGTTCGTGAGGATAAATCGTCTGAAATAGCTGCCAGAAACAAAGGTAGGCCAAAAATTACAAATAGAAACTGAGTATCAGCTCTATCCAAAATGAGCTAAACAGATGATGATATGCACATGAATCCATGCCTGAGTATGTGTGCCCACACACACCAACAGATGTGTTCAGTATTACGCCTAATTTTTTTAAAATTCGAATTGAATAATTATATTAAGCATTTAGACCAATCAGAAATTCAGAGTTACGCCAGTGGGCACTATGTTGCAGCTTTTTCTTCTTTTGGGCTAAGTATTGCTATATGAACTTTAGTTCGAAGATAGCGCTTACACCTACTTAAAAAAGATTTGAACCTAGAAATACAAATACAAGGTGAAATTAAACTAGAAAACAACTTCTACTGGCTTTGGACAAAGTTCAATGTCAAGCTGGCTCAGGACATAAAGATAGGTAAAGCCAATCAAGTTATCTTTTCTACACTTCATCCAGATATTAATATTCTCTTTTGATAGGTATGATATGGATAAAAACAACTAACTTTTAAGTATTAATAATCATTCATAAGCTAAAATCAAAGAAAAAGCAAAGGTACTTTCTATGGTAAGCTGATAATCTAACAATATAAACATATGGATGCTTGGTCCTATTTGCTCATTTGGGTCACGACTATTGGACCACAGACGCACTAAAAGGAAAAACATTCTAGAGCAAACCCCACTAAAAGGAATAACAAGAAACCAGAATATCAACTCCAGAGAGAAATGAAAAACTGAGAACAGGACCTGGAATGTAGAACCTGAGGTGGGTCAACTGTATGTATACCTTAATAGTCGCATCTAGAGCATCATTGAAACCTAAACTTCCATCAGGCATAGGAGTGGAGCTGACAGTTTCAACTTGCCCCTGAAATAAAGAAGATAGTAATCAGAACATTAGAGAGAGTATCACCACAGAAGACATGATCAGTGTTGCATTTAAATGACTCGTATCTTCTTCAAGGTCTCAACAAGAATACCAATGTTTTAAAGGGCCACTTCAGATCAATCATTGAAACCGTGGATCAACCTTCAAGAGGTCACCCTTTTTACTGTGATTCTCTCTCAGCATAGATGGGGCCCCATACTTGAATTTTGACAATTCTTTTCTTTCTCACAATCAAGAACGCATATTGAGTTAGTAATTGACTCTGCAGGAACCTTCCTCTGCCAATTGGCATGCAAAGCATGAGCTTTTATCTGAGATTGGTGCCTATGGAGTTGGCCAACCACAAACTCCTAAACCTAGAGTCCATTATTTGAATAATTTCTTCCATCAAAAAACTCTTTTTTTTTGCATCCACTTAAATTTTCAGATTTAATTGCCTTCAAATACTATTTTCCCAAGACATATTCGTAATACTTCTCATGCAGATACAACAGTATTTGACAAATTTCCTAATTTAAAAGTTTACAATCCCATATGTGGCAATAAAATGTTTTTCTAAGCCCTGGGTGCTTGACCTTATCTTGTTTCTCCCCAAAAATACTCGTTTGAAGGGGGATTTGGGTTGGCAACATACGGAGAACACACACTTCTTAACAGACATAGGTCAAACTAAAACAGTAATAAGACATGAGTAGCTCCAAATATGAAAGGTCAAGAACCAAACCGCTGTCAGTTCTTGGATATACAATGCCCTCCAAAGAAGAAGTGGATCTGCTCTAGTATCCTCTGTTTGTACTGTAGAAGCAGGGGTGCTTTCAGAAATCCCAGAATCGTCACAACTGATTAGAGCATTTATGGCTAGATGCAGTGTTTTCTTCCCCTGACTGGCCTCATCACACAAAGCTGAAAGATACAGCACGAACCTGATTGGAGACAATTATATATAAACTCAATAAGATATTCTTGAAAAGGAAATATGTCTCTTTCTTGCAAACTCTAATCTGTTCCACTTTGGCATAATAAAACCTAAATCTCATTGTTTTCTGGAACAATATCTACCTTGTTAATATATTCTTGTAGCCATACAAACATCAAAAGAGGTGATATCTCTGTCCAAGTCAGGAGTCAGGGCATTCCTGACCAAGCAATATAAGGAGGACTTTGTTAAAGAGAGCCGCCAGGGCACTTGTTCAGTAACTAGATTACGAAGTGCAATTTTCAATGCCCTGTTCTTCTCATACAATGTGTAATCACTACTTTGAAAATTGAACTTTTCCTGATTAAGAATGCTTTACAAGTGCCATGAGTGCCCCGGCGCACTCATTAACAAGATCCATAAAGGATTCAACTGCAATAAAAAAAAAATCCTTTGTAGAACTCAAGAAAGGTATAAATAGACATGTTCATTTACCCCAAGTTTTTTTACATTCTTTAGATTAGCAACATCATGGAGGCACACTCTACATCCTACTCCAAGATAAACACACAAAACACCTTCTTTCCCACTTTGAATATGCATTATTTCTCAGTTCTTTTTCTCTTTTGTTATGCTATTATTATGCAATTAAAAACCGAATTTTTCACTTTGAAGCGATTATGCAAAGTAAATTAATACTTCAAAGAAGAATAGACCTATCACCTATCCAATCGCATCACTCAATTTTTTTTTTTTGGGTCGAATCGCATCACTTGATAACCAGCAACTAAAATTCATTCCATGGCGAAAAGTAAATGAAATAGCAAGTGTATATTTGCAAAGCACTGAAACAGGTGTCTTATCTATTTATCAGCAAATTTTAGGCTATATTCTTGAAGCAGGTAGTGTGATTTGAGGAACAAGGATAGACTTACATGCCAGAGGGACAAACAGCTAAATTACCACCAATCTGCAGAACTCGAACTGATGTGACTTGCTCCGGATACAAAGCTAGAGGTCAAGCAAAACCCAGAAAGCAGTGAATAAACTAAGCTCATCCACCTTAAGGACATACAGAGGAAACCGATGAGCAGTCTTACATTTTGGAGGATACACAATAAAAAAGTTTGATACATCTGGTCTCAGAGAAGACGTCAGAATGCATATTCCCCTAGCCACCTTTGCTTTAACTTGTACGTTTTCCACAAGAGACATCTGTGGTAGTGAGGCTTTCGACGATGGAACTGTAAATGATGGATCCAATACCAGCTTATGACTGAAAATGTCCTGACCAGAACCTAATCTAACACCCCTGTACTGTCCACTCTCCTGCAGAACTTCCAAGCAATAACACAAATGGGACTCTTATAAACAGACAAACAGATACCGGAAAAATAATGTCACGACTATGTACCTTATCCATATGCAAGGCAATCACTGGCATTCTCAAAACCTGCACAAATAAGTTCAAGACCAGGAAATGCAACAATTACTAAAACAAAGTTTTCCTTTTTTATCAGCTAACATTCAGCTTTAGACTCGGTTCTTCACATGAAGAGAATGAACATTGTCATCACATTCTATAGAAGACCGAGTACAACACACCACTCAGTGTGTAGCACCATTTTGAGCCAATTACTTGCATATGAATTCTCATGTAACCCGAGCTTGAATATGAATAATGTTCCAAACTTCAAAATCAATTTCACAGGTAGGATGTTAAGGTTTGTACTAGAACAGCAGCACAGGTGACTTTCTTCTTCCTTAAAACCGATATCATCATTGACTGTTAATTGTACTATCATGAATATTTCTGAACAAACCTCATTCCTGCAATTTATCTCTAAACAAATATATAAAACTAAAAGTCTGATAACAATTAAAACCACAAAGCCATACGTCTTGCAGTTTCAGATATCAAAGTGTTCATTGCATTTTCTTCATCCCGTCAATTTGCTCATACATGCAGTGTCTGGTCATTCTACAGGATGAAGGAGCCGTTTCCCTGGTTTTTGCAGGTAAAGACTGTCAAATGATTTTCACGACATGTTAACTTTCTGTTGCAAATTACATTTGAATTTATACGCCGTATAGTAATATTAGCAAGTTAGCTGTGACAGGCTGCATCTTGAAGGGGATAGCTAGCTATTAACCATGGTTGTCAACATATATCCAGGTATCATCCTCACCTGTTGAATCTCCTGATCAGTTTTTTCCTTTCTGTCATCTATGTAAAGATGTACAACAAACACATATTCATAAACAAGCTTTTTGTACATCACTTCAAGTATCACATCCTCTAATCATATGACTTTCCTCTGTGATTTTCTTTGATTCCAAATACCTGATAGAAATGTTAAGGCTGATCTCTGGACCAAGATAAAGCAAAAAAAACTAACAACACAAAACGGAGACTAAAGAGTGCAAAGCATGCAACGTCGACAGCATCAACAACCAGTGATGCCATAAAGCAAAACGAGGATTCATGGACCTGTTACTGGACTTACATAGATGCAACCTTTAACAGCAGCACGTCGGCAAAACGCCTGTGCAAGCTCCCCTTGACCATAGATTGGGTATATCAAAGCCCCAACAGCATTTGCAAATCTATAATGTAACCAGTAAAGCCATCAGAGTAGCCTCAAATCCCAATCACAACGTTAGCAACTTAACAATGCCATGATCTGTAACCAAGTAAATGATGTCCAACAGAGTTATGATATGCTCATTCAACACTACAGAACTATTATGTCTCAATCTTCCAGTTGTAGCTCAAAAGAGCATTTACCATTTTTCACACTTAAGGACCAGTCTCTTGCTTTCATTACGTCCCAACCAAAGAAACAGTTTATAAAAGTTCTGGCTGATTAATGGAACTTGCTGTCAGCAGCTCAATATATGTTCCTTTCATGTTCTGGTTCTCAGAAACTTCACCTTCATTAAGCACTCTACCAGTCTGTCTAGTTTAAAGGTCATCATTAGCAGCAGGCCAGATAGACTCCTTACCTTCCTATCTCTGAATCCTATTTAAGCTTTTGAAAAAAAAACTATAATTGTTTCCATGCGTATGCAAGCCAGAGAAATCACTCGGGAAGTATAGCCATGCTGCTCATCAGTACAAACCAGTAATACAGGTTGAGAATGAGACAAGAGAACAAGAACGAACCTGCCCACTGATGAGTGATAGAGCGCTAATCGCTCGATTCCTTCTTTTGTACTGATCACAACTTTACACGCCTCCTTATCTTCCTGATCATAGTCGGCCATGGCTATCGCATAAAGAATAACCCTAAACACCGAATGACAAGCTTCATCAATTCTAGCTAAGCTGAAGCATTACAAAAAAATTTCCACTGCACGCATTGGACAATGTCCAAATAAGCCATCGAATCTCGTTAAAATGAATATAGCCGTAAATGACGAAGCTCGAAAGGCATGAGCTCACGATTTGATCTTCTCCGGCAATCGCATTTTCGCCAAAAATTCGACAAAGGGACTCGCCAAGTCCTCCTCTGCAATCCTATCACTCTCACCATCTCCACTAAAATGCTGCTGAACAAGCTTGAAGAACCTCATCAGCACATTCTTCTCCACCAAGCTCAAGCTCTTATCTTTAAAGATGGCGGCACGAGAATCCGGCACATTCACCAGATTCCCACCCTTATCGTAGAAGAGGCTTGCATCGATCGACTTGAACTCCACATACTGATTAGCACCGGATCTCAATATCGCATCGATGGGCTTGTCCGCGCAGAACAACACCCGTGGTCCCGCCAGGTCCAAATTGAACTTCCTCGAGTGCTGCTCGAGCGTCTCGGGCGCAAAGGAGGAAATTTCCACGTCGGAATAGAGCGATCGGAGGTCAATCCTCGCGGCGGCGAGATCGCCGCCTCCGGACCCGGCGGCAGGGTCCGGAGAGGGAGGACGGGGGCCGAGGAAGCCGGCGAGGTCATCCGGGGAGAGGGAAGCGAAGTGGGAGCCGTAGAAGGGGTTGGGGTCGAGGTGGAGGACGGACTTGCCGGCGGCGGAGGCGGCGGCGGCGAGCACCGACTCCGGGAGGCCGGTGCCGACGATCACGAGGTCGAAGCTGGACGGCTCGATCGGAGGGTAGGGCGGGAGGTCGGCCATGGCGGCGGCGGCGGCGGCGGCGGCGCGTGAAACCGAACCGCCGAGATGGAGGGAGGGAGGGAAGGAGAGAGAGAGAGAGCGCGCGCGGAGGTGGGGGGGCAATGGCGATGGACGAGACGAACCGTAGCGGCGAGGGAGCTCTGAATCTCCGCTGACAGTCGACCGCTGGGCTCGTGGGCCACCGGGTCGGGCCTAGACATGGGCTCGTGGAGCGGTCATTGTGGGCTTTCTTCCTCGCGGAGTTCACACAGAAGAGAGAGAGACTGTGGAGAGGGAGAGACGGGGAGGAAAGGAGGGCGGCAATGGCGGCTCCTGGGAAGTGCTTGCTGGTCACAGGTCCTCCTGTAAGCTCCGTTTCTACTCTCTCTCTCTCGAGCGAGCTCGTCTCTGATACTCTCTGTTATCTCGCGAGCACTTCAATGGGAACTTCTTTTCTTCTTCGTCGCCGCAGGGCGTGGGGAAGACGACGCTGATAACGAGAGTCTTCGAGTCGCTCAGAGCCTCGAACCCTGGTTTGAAAGTCCAGGGTTTCTATACCCGTACGTGCTCTCTGTCTCTCTCTGTCTATTCCTTGTTCCAGTTGCAGTGAAGACTTGTGATCGAATTGGTGGTTGATGCAGGTGAGATAAGAGAAGGAGGAGACAGAGTTGGCTTCGAGGTGGTGACCTTGGATGGCCGTACTGGTCCCCTCGCCTCTTCCACCATTCCCACGTACTCTCTCTCTCTCTCTCTCTCTCTCCGTGCCTGCTATGAAAATGAAGTCGCGTAGAGTTATAGAAGATTCGATGTCGTGGCGGCGCAGATAGATCATAGTGGATAGCTGCGGGATATGATCGCTGAGCCCGTGATTTATCAAGTTCTTGCATAGAATTCGATGCGGAAACTCGGTGAAAGGGTGTTCGGTTTCTGCACGTTGCTGTTGCTGCATTGCTGTGAATGAACCGATTGCATATCCAATCTCGTCTTGCCCTTGATCGGATCGAATTTTTTTAGGCTTAATTGTCGCCTGAATGCGTGATCCTGTAAGGCTATGCACTTTGCATCGAATGATTGCTGGTGCAAAGCCCCTTACTAGTAATGACAGCACAAAGCCATTGTGAGAAGTGTTTGATTTGACAGACGTGTTTGTTTGAATGCGAGAGACTGAGGAGATTGAAGAAATGCAAATAGTGACTTAACAGATATATGCTGTTTTCTTTCTTCAAGAAGCTGGTTATTTTAGTGAAAGCGTTGAATTGCTGAATGGTCTCTAGCAAAAAAATTAAGTGCTATTGCTTACCCTTTGGAGCATTCCACTCTATAGGTGCTAAACATCACCATTCATCTTTGCTTCCCTAGCTGCTTGTTAAGGCTTAGTTAGCGTTCGCTCTCTGCTAATGCATCTTTTGCGGTGGCAGCTCAGATTCTCTCAGATGGCCAACCGTTGGGAGGTACAAAGTAGATATAGCTTCGTTCGAGTCACTGGCTTTACCCGTGTTGCAGGTTTGTATTTCATATGTTGTAATTGTGATATGAACATGTGTTTCCTGATCTTTGATGTTTTAAGTCCCTGATATGGTTGACTTATCTCCCTTGATTTGGCCAATCACCTAATCCATTTTATTCAACAAGCAGATGTATATGTGTGCATTGAGTTTGCATCCTTGACATCAAGGTAGAAAAAGTAATAAGTTTCATACTAGGCAATATCTGCATCAATTATTCAAAACTTGTTGAGGCCTGTCAATTTGATTGTTGTTGTTGTTTTTTTTTAATCATCTGGTCATCTTTATGAACCGATGTCCTACTTGTTGTGTCCAAAATTTAATGTACTGTTCATGTTAATTAATGGCAATTCCCAGGCCTGGCTCGATTAGGACTACCTAGTATTGATTGATCCTCTAGAATCCTCGGTTTTGCCACATACTTCTGTTGCTCATATTTTGTAGCTATTGTTCAACATTCTAGAAGGGCGCTGTTGATTGAAGCTTGAATGACAATATCATCAGGTCAAGGAAGATACCGATCTCTTCATCATTGATGAAGTTGGTAAGATGGAGCTGTACAGCTCATCATTTTTCCCAGCTGTCCTGAAGGTTCTCCAGTCCAATGTCCCGCTTTTGGCATCCATTCCCATTCCAAAAAGTGGTCGCGATATACCCGGAGGTATTTTTTCTATAGGCAGATGCTACTCATAAGTTACCGCATTAGCATTCCAATTTTTGTCAGATAATAAGACTTTTGAGAACAGTACCTTCACAGCGGTAGACTGGCAATTAGGGCATCATAATGTGGGAGAGAAATTATACAGACATATAATAAGAATAAAGTCTTTTTAGAGGAAATTGATGCCTGAAAATCTTGAGCAGAATGAAAATTACGCATTAAAGTTAAAATGTTACTCTTCGGGCTCTGTTAGTTAACAGTGTGACTCTGCAGTTGTGCGGTTGAGGAATCATCCGGGAGCGGAAGTTCTCACTCTGAGCACCAGTAACAGAGATGCTGTTAGAGAACAGATATATTCCAAGCTACTCGACTTACTCCCCAAGCAATAGGGTAAGCACGAGTTTGGGGTTTCAACCCTCGTTTGGGATACCAACTTGCCTTGCGTCATGCTGACAAATGACAATTGTCCATTAGTCTCAAACTGGTTCGATTTTCGTCTCATCATTGAAGAAGCGGGACGTTTGTGCTGTATAAGGTAATCCACAAGAAATCTGACAATCAGTTGAGTTAGTCTATGAATGTTGGGATTTTGTTTTCTTCCCAGAACACGTAGTTTTTGAGCAGTTACTTTGTTAGACGTCGATCCCTGATGGAAAGTACAAAATGATCTACATTTATTGTAGTCACATGGAAAGTTTCTAGATGTCGATACACCATGACATTGTAGAAGTTAGTGGTCATTATGGAACCAAGCAGCTTTGTCTAAACGACAGGTAAACGATATCCTTGATGGTATGTGGGCATGAACCTCACTGGCCTGAATTCTTGCATGACTGACTTGAGAAATTGTTGGACTACGCTCCATCCTCTCACATAATTATTGATTTTACAAGGAGCCATAGAGATCATATTCCAGAACTTGGGTTGGATATTGAAGAAATGATCGCAGTTGGGAGCGATTGTTGGAAACTCTTTTGAGTTTCGAAATATCACGGTGAAAGCGATTGTCAAGCTAGAAACTCTCTGCATTTCAGCTATTGGGTTTCGTCTACAATCTTGTGTTGAAAAGTCAGTAGAATGGTAATTCTCGACATGGGTTAGTAACTCAGAAGTGATTGCGAAATACAGTTTCTCAAAGGATAGAACTTAGAAGCTCTAATCTTGTCCTATATTTACTCATCCTTTTCTATCGCTTTCAATTCGACCTGGATTGTTCTTGTTAACCAAGTGCAGGATGGATGGAGTTCTAATCCTTTGGGCAATCAATTTGGGTCGGATCATTTATGACCCGAGCCCCGACTCATCCGTTTGACATATAAAGATTGAGAATGAAAGAATGAATGGAGTTCAAGCTAAGGTCCTGCGAGGCAGTGGGAGTTCTCTACTTCCATGACTTGCTTGAAGACATTACCTATCTTATTGTGAACATGGCTGAGTTGAGATGGTAGTTTTGGTCTTTATGGAGATTCAGTTGGATAAATTGTTATTAGCAGAAGAAGAACAGTGATGGATCTGTCGGCACAGACTGTTGAGAAGTCGGCTCATCATATGAATCGAACTCGTGACCTTGTGAAAAACAGGTGACCCTTTCACCAGTGGGCCAGCCACCTTGGTGGCAAACGCTAACTTGGCCGATACAGAGTTTAGAGTAAAATAAAAACTCGAGAGCTTTGATCCTTACAAAGATACACTCATAATAGTTACTCTAAATATATAGTTTATGGACGTAAGCTGTGCACCGGGACACCCCATACGGCATTTGAGATCGTCGGAACACCGAGTTTGCCATTTCGTGCACCGACCGCTTTCAAAGATCAGCATGACTATTCAACGACGATCGACCCCATCAAGAGAGGGGCACCAGCTCGAGACCAGTTCAGGTCAGGCTAGGCACTCGGAGTGAATCCCATTTCCTGCCTTGAGAGATCTTTCGGGAAGGCAAGCATTACACTCACTGAGTTCCTAGCACTAGCGCACAGACGCCGACGCCGCCACCGTCGGGCGATTAATCATCGTACCCAATGCTTGAAGTACCAAAAAAAAAAAAAAATTGGGCCAATTTCGGCATATCGGCCTAAATTGGATGACTAATTTCAGAATCAAGGAGTCTCGTACCGTGTCGAAAATGTGGTTGCTTGATTGGTTCTAACTTTGATTATAAACGAAGATAAGGACAAAGTTTGGTGTTAACTTTTGTTAGGTATATACAAACCTCTTAAAGTCTTCAAACCTTATAATCATGTCACCAACTCAATGGACCTGCAAGCATAGGACAGATTTCCTTTTCGGTGCGCCCGTTCGATATTTGTGGCCGTTGATTATTAATTTTTCTCTTCTTCTTTTTTTATTTTTTTGTAAGAATTAATAATAAATAAAATAATCATAAATTTGTTCTATGTGATCCAATCACGGCCATTTGATGGCTTGTGTCATGATGCGTTCTCAATAGCTACCAAATTCACCGACATATTACTGTCGAAATTTAAAACAATAAACCATGCATTCATTTAATAGTTTAAACTTTTAAAACGGTTGACAATAACCTTACAAAATTTTACATGTATCGGAGCAGGGCGAGGGGGGAAGGGACCCGTGATTAGAGAAGCCTTGATGTTTTGGAAATAGTACGGTTATATGAGATTTAATGTCCGGAGCATGCTTATGCTTCGATCTTTTAAACAAATCGGCCATTTTTTTTTATTTGTGATTCATGGGCTAAAGATGCTGCTTAGACTAAGGTTCCATATGTTTTGAAGAATATGAATGGTTTGAAAATTGTTTTCCTAAAAATGATCGTTTATATCGTTTGAAGTAGTTAGTAAAATGAAAAATGTTTTCATTATCGGCAATTATTTATATCTAAACATTTTCGTAGACGATGAAGATATTTTTCATTCATTTATTTTCGTAAACGATACAAACGATCATTTTTTGGGAAAATATTTTCCAAGCCATTTATTTTCCATAAAATGAACATATCCTAATTCTTACCATGAAAATTCCTTTTTGCGAAATTAGAAAAGTCCTCAATTTACTAAGGTTTTATTTATTTCGTGAAAAATGAATTATCTGAAAAATATCTTCCTAAAAATGATCACTTAATTAGTTTGAAATAATTAATTAATGAAAAATATTTTCATTTTCCACAACAATTTACATCTCAATATTTTTGCGAACGGTAGAAATTTTTTTCATTCGTTCATTTCTGTAAACGATACGAGTGATCATTTTGAGGAAAATATTTTCAAAACTACTCATTTTTCGCAAAATGAACACACTCTTTCGTGCAATTTCAGCTAACTTGTCTTGCCCTAGTACCAAACCATCACAAACTTTAAGAAGATCTTCCAAACTAAAATGTTTTCAACGGTTGTGGCGGGGTATGGCACAGGCCCACCAAGAGGAATCTCTCCCCTTGATAGTCTTCTTGAACTTTTTCTTTCCGGTCGAACGAAGCAATTTTTCTGAGTGGGAGATTGGAGAGATGCGTGTCCATATCGGCATTGAATATGCATTAGAGGCCAAATCTTATGCCCTGTAGAACGGGGTAGCATCCAAGGAAGAAAGCCCCATCATGACTTCCACCTTACAAAGGGGGTGTCAAAAAGACGAATTCGATGGACCCACCAAGATCAGAGAGAGAGAGAGAGAGAGAGAGAATGACTCGATGGTGCTGTGGAATCGGTGCCGATTTCCATGTTGATGAAGCTACTTTGGGTTAAAGATGAAGAGAGCCTTAAAAATGACTGCAAATTGAGAATTGCATGGAGTGATAGCTAAGGAATTCATCCCGGTGGTTCGTAACTTTTTCTTAGTCGATTAAGATAAGAATGATGCGGAAGAGAGAAATTAATTATAGAATATCCGTATATTTTAATGTATTTTTGGAGTCATCATAATGATGGCGATGAGTACATCTGCGCATCATCATAAAAGATACGGAAAATCGAGGAGAATATTCCGGACATCTCTAGGAACCATCTAAATATCTCTAACATGCCAAGTCGAGGCTTTTGTGATGAAGGTTGCTCTTGCATTTTCGGGTTGCATGAACTCGACCATGGGTCGATGTGACCCTCAGCTTAAAAGTCTCCTTCCCGTGGGCAACCACTATGCTGTCTCCTTCGCTTGACGGGCGGCTCGTTCAAATTAGGGTCGATGTGGTGCCAAATGAACACATTGCATCGCCCTAAAGAGTCTCTTCCTATGTGGCATATTTCTGCCTTAAACAGGTCGTGTCCATAGTTCATCCGGCATTGAGCAGGAAACAGTCAATGTACATCCTTTGCAAGTAAATCAAAGTCGAGCGCACTTGATGAGCAAAATTGAAGTCTAGTAACTCACACCAAAGTACGCTAATCATCCGTAAGGAAAAATGACACCACGAATATCATAAATTTCGTATGCACGCTCGTTTCAGTGCCATAATTTTTTTCTCAATCACTTGAATGTCATATCGATGAAAAATTAATCACTTCAGTACCGAATTCGTTAATTTAGAGCAAATTATTGGCCAAACGATGTCGTTTACACACCCGCTTGTTGGTTATATGATAAATTTAAAGCATGTCGGATTTCACAGCCATATAAATCGCCAACAGCCCCTTGTTTTTTTTTTTTGGTAAAGGCCAATAGCACTTAAGCGATCGATTTTTTTACGGAAGTGGCATTTAAGTGATTGGGATAAAAGTCAAAGTATCGAAATCAACGGCATATGGAAGTTACGATATGTGCTGTATAATATAGTCTTTCCCATAGGTAAATAAAAAGGAAAATTTCAAATAAAAGCCTAAGGTGCTATAATTTTTTCAAATAAAAGGCATGAAGTAAACTTTGTTTTAAATAAAGGCCGGAAGTGACCAAATTGTCTCAAATAAGGACTTTTAGCTAGCCAACTAACATGTAATTATTCTAGCCATTGGAGAAGGAATATTTCAATAAAAAAATTTCGAGTATTTTTTTTTAAAATTTTATGATTTTTTTTTACTTTCTTTTTATTTTCCTTTTCTTTTTTTTTTTTCCATCCCCGCTATTGTCCCGCTTCATTGATAGCCTGCCAGCGTCAGGCAAGGGCATTCCTCGCTAGATTTAGTGAAGGCAATCGGACAAGAGTCGCCCTCACCTGGGCGGACGAGAGACCCTCACCGGCATTAGACAAGGGTGACCCTCGCTCAACGCAGGCGAGAGTCGGCCTCCCTTGAGTTTGCCGGCCATTGTCAAGGCTTAGCGATGGCTGGCGGAGGAAAGAGGGAAAAAGAAAAAAGAAAAAGAAAAAATAGAAAAAAAAAGAAAGGAAGAAAAAGGAGAAAAAATTTCAGAAAAGCAAAGGACGAAAATGTCCTTCGGCTACAAGATCAGGCCCTTCTTTAAAATCAATATAGCTGCTTCAGGCCCTTATTTAAAATAAGATTTATTTTATTTTCTTATTTGAGAAAACGATGTCACTTCATGATTTTATTCAAAATAAGCTTACTTCGTATTCTTATTTAAAAAAATAAAAACAGTTCAGGCCCTGATCATGCCCTCATTTGGAATTTTCCCGTGAATATATATACTCTCCCGCTACGTATGATAAAATTTTTTGGCGACGGCGGCGACTCGCGCTAAATACGATACGGTCAGCTAAGCCCTGGAAAACGGTGCACATAACGACAAAAAAAAAGGAAGAAAAAAGCGGGTCCCACGAATTTCTCTTATCGAGAGCGAGGGGGGACTGGTATAATACGACAAAAAAGACACGACCATGTTACCCCCCCCCTCCCCTCGGATTTTCCGATTTCACAGTGGGAAAAGACATTCGTGGGGCGCAAATGTCGCATCAATTAGCGGCGTCCTCTCGATATTCAAAAGGGAGCACCACCATCTCGCGATCTCCACCGACTCTTTTCTTTATGTCCCCCCAGGATTTTACATAATTCTTTTTCTTTGCACATTAAAAATCTCGAACCTTTTCATTAATTAGGAAAGAAAGGGTAGACTAGGAAGAGAGAGCGATTTTACATCGAGGTATTTTTCTGCGGATGAGAAAATCGGTTTTTTAAATTAACTCGACTTTTAAAGGGGTACGATATCCAGAATAACGATACAGATAGTCCTTCAACTTTGGCACGGCATATAATGTGATCCATAAATTTTTAAATGTAAATTTTAATTTCGTGTGTAATGTGATCTCTGAACTTTTAATTTACTTAATGTATTCAATGTTCATCGCCGTCTCTCCGTTAATTCAAGTCCAAAGATAGCATGGAATGTTTCACTATGGTTGAAGAACCAAATCGAATATGTACAAAAAAGCTCGAGAATCACATGGAATAAATTAAAAAATCTAGGATCGGAAGTTGCACATTAAGTTAAAGTTCGGGAATCGCATTGAACAGATTAAAAATACAAGTGGCCACAACTGAGCCAAGCTCGCGGAGATCGCTCGTGTTATTTTCCTGGAATGTTCTTTTTTCCCGAATTCGGTGGAATTTATTTAGGGGAAATAAGTTTATGACTTTAGGGGAAATGAAACGGGGCGCGGGGAAGGAATCACGGGGATCTTCTTAAAATGGAAGGTGGAAACACTTTCCCCCACACGACCCGGGGGACACGTGTCGCCCGCCGAGGGAATCGAACGGCAAAGAGCCAAAACGACGGGCAGCACGGGGCGCGGCCGTCGCTAACGTGCGCACGTGGGGGCCCCAGTCCCAACCAACGCTCTTTAAGGACTTTTGCTCCACGCCTCTTACTCTTTTGTCCTTGTCTCCGTCTCTGTCTCTCTGTCTCTCTCTCTCTCCTTCCTCCTCCTCCGTCGCCGTCGTCTTCTTCTTCTTGTTCACTGGTCACTGCAAAAGTACGCTCTCCTCCTCCTCCCGCTCCCCCTCCCCCTCCTCCTCCTCCTCGTCCTCAACAACCGCCGCACGCTCGGCGCATTCCTCCGCACCCCTGCGCGTGCCATGAGAAGGAGGCCGTGATGGAATGGGAGAAGCAGGAACACCACCACCACCACCACCACCAGCATCACCAGCAGCAACAGCAGCAGCAGCCGCCGCAGCAGGCGAAGGAGGCTCAGCAGCAGCAGCAGGGGGGCGGCGAGGGCATCGGTAACGGGGCGGCGGGCGGGAACGGGATGCTGTACGTGAAGGTGATGACGGACGAGCAGCTGGAGACGCTCCGGAAGCAGATCGCCGTCTACGCCTCCATCTGCGAGCAGCTCGTCGAGATGCACAAGAACCTCACCGCTCAGCAGGATCTCGCAGGTCCTCTCCCCCCTTCTCTCTCTCTGTCTCTCTGTCGGTCGCTCGCGGTAATGGTGGCGGCGCTCGCGCCGTTGTTTGCTTCGGGATAGGACGATTAGGGGTTGCTGATCGGGTGCAGTTTGGTTCGGCGTTGTACTATTTAGGTTGAATTACGGGGACTTACATCGTATGGGTTGTTTTGCTGAGATCTGTCTCGGCATTCCTGCCAATTGCCCGCGCACTTCCCGTGTCTGCTCGAACGACTGGTACTGCGATTGGTCGGACATTCATGAACGGGCGTGTCCGTGCGGATTTTGTTATGATGGGGAGGAGTTTGGCACGTGCACTCCTGAATTGTCGGTCACGGATTTGTCCTGCGTATATTTATGTTGTCGTTTGGTAGCGGAGTTCCTCCATTTTTGCAGAGAGTTTTGTGATATTGGAAGCAAGCGGCGCATTCGTGTCTGATCAGCTAACTTTATTTTGTTTATTCTCTTACTTCTTCATTCGAGAGTGGTTCTGATGTAATTACTCCTCCTATTCACTCAACTCTCGTACTTCGATGTGTCATTTCTGTACACATTCGGTGTCTCATGTCAAATTCGCGTTTAGACGTGGTGCGTCTTCTTTAAGAAGTTGCTGGCTGTTGGAATGTAAAAGTGTCATTTTGAGACCCGTTGATCACTCGAAATGGAATTCTTGATTAGGCAGGATCATGCCCAGTGGCTGTTCCTTAGTAACTTTTGGCTTCTGACGAGGATCTCACTCTTTATTGGCTTCTGACTTGGATAGTTGGTAGTAAGATTCTTTTTCTGTGCTCTGAGTTTGATTTCAGTTTTATAGATGAGGATTGACCTTTTCCATTTGGAGGATGAATTTTGTACCGTTGGTTTCTGACTTTTCAGTACTGGAAAACTGAAATCTGGGGTTACTGACGGGAAACATAATATTTAGAGTCCATCTCTCTCTCTCTCTCTCTCTCTCTCTCTGTGGGATTTTTGCTTTTGTCAGTCCAAATCAGTCTGTGGCTTCATATTTTGTCCATGGGGTGTATGAGAAATACTGATGCTCGTATAACTTTTAATCCATTCTTCTGTAAAAGCACATGCTACATTACAGATTGATGAACTCAAAAGCATATGCTTAAATCTTCTGTGACTCTCTTTCTTTCTCTGGGGATTTTGTTTTCCTTAGTGTGGCTTCAAAATTATGATGTCTAGGAGCCTTTTTCTCCATAGAGAGGAGGTTTATGAGATATGTTAATTCCAGTAAAGCACATACTACATTATGTGTTGGTGAACGCGAATTATACCACTATATTTCTGAAGGCTACAGTTCTCTCTCTCCCTGCTGTCTGATATGTAATCTACCGTTTTAGCTGTGTAATAGCTGCCTATTTTTGTTAGATGACCCTAGAAATTTTTGTGTTCTTCTTTCTTTTTGAATGCATATCGGAGGCTTTAGCACTTCTGCACTTGATATTCCTAACTTTCTTGCATCATTGTAAAAACATCAGTTTTACGAAGCTGAATGTAACTTTTAAGCTGACGTTTTACTGGTTCCATCAGGAGTTAGGCTGGGAAATTTGTATTGTGACCCCCTGATGACAACTGCTGGTCACAAAATAACTGCCAGGCAGCGATGGACTCCAACTCCTATACAACTTCAAATTCTTGAGCGCATCTTCAATGAAGGAAATGGTACTCCAAGCAAACAGAAAATCAAAGAGATTACTACCGAACTGAGCCAACATGGACAAATTTCGGAAACAAATGTCTATAACTGGTTCCAGAACCGGCGTGCACGATCGAAAAGGAAACTACAGAATACAGCTGGCAACAATACTGAATCTGAAGCTGAAGCAGAAGTTGAGTCACCAAAGGAGATGAAGACAAAACCAGAGATCTTTCAGTCTCAGCAGAATCCAGTATCAAGGAACGAAGATATGTGCTTCCAAGGCTCTGAGATTAGCTCAGATCTTCATTTTACTGATTCACAGACCAAAGTGGAGAGCATGTTTTCTTCAGATGGCAGTTTAAGATCCAGGAGTAGGAACCTAGGCCAGCTATCTTTCTATGATGCCATGTTGTCGAATGCAGGTACATACTCAGATATACACCTCATTATTAAGGGGAGTCATCCAGGTTAGTAATGTGTAATTTGATTTGATAACTTAGAGTCTATTATTTACAGACGTGCTTTTGGATGCTATCTATGTGAAACACAACAGATTAGGAGATTTTTAGTGATAATATCGGCAGAGAAGTGTTTGTATATCCATGCATTTGCTGATTATCCTGTCAGAGAGATTTAGAAATTGGTATGAACAGTTCTTGGCAAATTTAATAATTGATCAACTCGACAACACAGAAGTGTTCAATTGACCCTCCCAAGCTTTTCCATTCTATGTAGTAGCAACATTAACTGGTTTTTGAGTGTAAATATTCCTCATCGATTCTTATTTTCATAAATAGGTACTGTGAAATTTGGTTGTTCCCTGCTATCTATGTAATGATTATACTGGGTTTCCCATCTTGGATTTGGAAAATAGATCGATGATGGTAACTGAATTGCAAATGTTCCTTGGCAGAAAGCCAGTTTTGCCTAAGCGCAATTGGAGTTGCTAATTTCTGATAAGTCCCTAGTTGGTCTTGCAGGAAATGAGCATCTGGGTGGGAAGATGGAAGTACCAGGAGCCTATGGTCTGTATCATCATTCGGAAGACTTTGGCATGAGCGGATGATGCTGATTGGTGCTGCAGATCTCTCTCTCTCTCTCTCTCTCCTACATATAGCATAACTTGCTTGCCATGCTAATGCTGATGTTTAACTTTTGCGGCTCGCGGCGTCATAGCTAGGTTGGAGCCTAATCTTGCAGAGTCGGGTGTTCGGTTTGCTTTTTGTGAAGGAACTGATTTTTACTGAAGATCATACGCTAGTTTGACTAGTTTGTTTGGATTTGATGAACTAGTTTTGCGCAGATTTGTTCATGGGAATGGGATGACCGCTATATATTCTGTCCAAGTTGCTCTGGCTCTTGCAATTCGGGATGCGGGGGCGTTTAGATAGACCCTCGAGTTAAGCCCGGTTTTTCGTCTGTCCTAGGTCTTACCTACTGTTGAAGATGAACCTGTGAAGCTTTGTATTTCATCTAGTTTACATATATGCATGATGTCGTGCACCCGTTCAGTCAATTGTCTTGAGCGTGCAGAATTCATTACCTTGGTGATCGACTTTGATGGATTCATGGTTGAGGAAGCAGTTCTCTCATTTTCTGTGTTGTGTGTGCGTGTGCGTGTGCAATGCAATTTGAGGAATCTCACTTCTATGCCTTGTCGACTCCGACAATGCAATGAGATTTCCTATAACAAATGCAGGTTTGGGTTTAACTCACGGAAAAAGTATTTATTATTTTCTCGTCCAGCTTGTTAAATTGTGAAAAAGATGTTCCAATGCTCTTTTAGTCACAACACGTTTCGAATAATTTGGCATGCAGAATAATTTGTGTTGTATTTTGAATTTGACCGTGAGTGGAAAAAGATAAAATGTACGAAGCGCGCGAGACTGTATCGACTAGTCCGAGTTCATCCAACTAAAAATTTGTTCTTTGAAACAAGAAAGCGCACATCCCATTAGAATGTATTACATTTTTAAGTAGTAACCAAACCGAATGGATTCGTAACTTAGTTGTGATGACCCTGACCAGTTTGCATTTGTAATTGTCCTTGGGGTACGCAACATGAAGTTGTCAACGCTCGGAAAATGCCCAATAGCACAGGAGAAAACCTCAATGACCGGACGTGATGGTGTCATTCGGACTAGTGACAAACTTTTCACGCGTGGCCATTTACTTTAGGTCTCGCATGGTTGAATATCCGAGTCTCCGTAGTGCTTCGTGAAAAATCGCTAGTAACCTAAATTTGTTGCAAGTCTTTGGCGATTCCGACACTTCTTCACTGGTCGTGAATTTTAGTTCTATCATCGAGTAATTGCCCTCCCATGCCGTAATTTGGCTTAAAATCAAAATAGCTACATCCGCAATCTCACGCTCAGTAATTTTTCTTAGATAAAATTTACAAGTTACCATTACTTTTTCCCTTTATCCAACGATACAGATTACATGCGGGAGCCGATCCTGTGAATGGCTTCTTTTGAACCATAGAATTACCTCGGAATCGTAGCCCTTGTTTCCCTTCATCGGACAAACCCGAGCAACGATCCGGTCACGGGTACACAATCGTTCGAGTCCGAGAATTGGCGACGCAGAAATCAAACCTCGGATTGCGGGCATCGTCGAGGTTGGTTCTGCTCCTCTCTCTCTCTCTCTCTCTCTCTAGCCGCTTTCCCCATCTTCGAGAAATTCTTGGTTGATTTCGCGGAGATCAACGCGGACCCATCTCGAATTTCCAGCGCAGGGGCCTTTTCGACTCGTCGTCTCGCTGC
This sequence comes from Syzygium aromaticum, assembly GCA_024500025.1. Classification (NCBI taxonomy): domain Eukaryota; kingdom Viridiplantae; phylum Streptophyta; class Magnoliopsida; order Myrtales; family Myrtaceae; genus Syzygium; species Syzygium aromaticum. The sequence goes on from CM044893.1 coordinate 13,247,891, forward strand.
ATCTCTGATCCGTGAGTGCACCCGTTTGATTGGTTTTCGTGGTTCTTGATTTGTACCTTGGTTTTGGTAGTTCCGGTCGCGCGCGCATCTCCCGTTTGATGAAATGCCCCCGAGCAGTTGGAGTGCGATCCTTTACTGAAATTTCGTATGACCCAGTTGAACCACAATGTTGCTTTTTTTTTTTTCTTTTTTGTGGGGACTGCAGTAAAGTGACGACTCTGCACGGAACGTGCAAGAACTGTTCCGCTGTGATGACTACCGGGGAGCTCTCGGGCATATATTTTAGCAGGTTCTTTTTGTAGTTGGTTGGGCGATAAAGAGAACTCGATGGCAGCTAAAAGCTGTTTTGAGTTGAGTGGCTGTGGCAACGCATTTATCGATCTAAGTTCTAACACTGATCGGTGGGCAAATTGGTTAAGAAAGGTTTTGGGGGCTTATGCTGGTTTTTTTTTTTTTTTTTTTGTTTAGGTTCTGAGGAACACTTAATGTCTCTGGGAAATCAGGTAGAAAAAGCCCGGGGTTGGGGGGATTGTGCTAGATTTTTAGTACCAAAGGTCAAGCTTTCTAGTGGAAGCTCATGGGATGAACATTATGTGCCTGTCAGAATCACCACCTCTTATTCTAAAGAATTTGGATATTTTGCGTTTCAACTCATTGTTATATGCTGACATATCCATCTGGGCGATTGTATTCTAAAGAATTTGGATATTTTGCGTTTCAACTCATTGTTATATGCTGACATATCTCTCTGGGCGATTGCTTTGGTCCACATCTTCTTCATCTTTGATTCCATGTTATTTACTTGGGAGTAGATATACTGCTCTGATTTGATGGAAGACCTAACATCTTGATGCTTTTCGTTATTTGATACAGCGAAACTGTTATAAGCTTTTGTTAACAAATTGTAGACATCTAAGGTTACAGTGTTTTTTGCTCCATGCAGGTAGAATGTGAAACCAATCGGATGGTCATGAACCCACATCAATGGGAGAAAATTCATTTGCCCACAGAAAATATACGTATTTCCATGACCGGAAGTATCCCAGTGAAGCAATCGACATCCACCACATTGAGGTCGGAAGTAATGGTGTAAAGGGAGTTTCTGTCTCTCTCCTTGCTGCCATCATTGTGGGGAATGCGTTGTATCATGTCCTTGTCAAGGTACATCAGTGACTAGTCAGTGTTTATGTTAATGGGTGAAATGAAGTGTCCTTGCTCTTAATGACTTCGACCCAAAGCCTTCTATTGCTGTATTATTGGTTATAAGTCTGTTTAATTTTTGTGTCTCATTCTTTGTTTTCTTGTTTTATTTTGAGATTGTTGGGGTTTGAAATCAGACTTTCATTTAACCTTGGGTACTTTAAATCTTAAAAAATGTGTGGATAATTGCACTTGAAGTCACCTTATTTGTTCCAATTCTCTTTTTAGTTTGGCGGGAAACTCGAAAGGAGTCTTTTGGTTTTGCTCAAAGTCAAACCCAACACAATAGATGACTGGAGTTTGCAGCAAAGAGTTCTGCCATCGTCAAATAAGTTTAAAATTGGAGTTGACTATTAGTATATTTGGTCCAGTTCAGTCTAGTTGTGTTCATGCGGTATTCTGCTGAATTTGGAACATGTATACTCATGATGGTTGTTCTATTTTTGTTTTTCCGCTTTTGTTCATGTGACAGGAGAAATCAGTTACTCTTCTTTTCTCAAGCTTCCTTTTGTGGGCATTTCTGAGAAAATTGTTGCTCGGGAAACCTGTTAAGAAAGGTCAGCGGAACCCAGGTCCTGCCTACTCTCGGGTGGTCTTATTGTATCGGTTTAGTGTCTGACATCTTTTCATTTGATAATTCAGAATCTGTGGTGATTATGCCGACTCTTGGGGTACAGCTTGAAACGCTCTATCTCAGGTACTTCTGTTTCACGTGTACTAATATGCAGTTTGATTGTGGGTTACACGAAGAATTTGTTTCTAGCTGATGACTTGAGCTCTCTACCATTGCATGGAAATATTAGATTCTAGATGCTTAATGTTTATAGTTGAATCATATCAGGATTCATGAATATTATACGCTAATTTAAGAGAACATGAATTTGATGAAGAAGTATGATTCTAAAATGAGAGGGGGTATGTATGTTTGGTCGATTGTCAGAACTGAGACCGAGTATTTACTCTGCATTTTCTCCTGGAACGACAAGTGGCAGCCAATTCTTCTCATTCATCCTCTATGTGTATGCACACTTATGAATCTAGGAATTGCAAAGGACCATTGTCAGATATTTAAATGCATTGTTAGGTCATTTTGTTGAGACGGGACATGCGTGCCATTTATGTACTATGTTGTGCCATATTCTAAATTCATGTTTCGAACAGTGGTCGAATCATGCGTCAGTTTGTTTCCGTCAGCAAGATTTTAAAACCTGTGCTACAAGAATGCGTCACGCCAGTCACTTGTTATTGGAGCCTGTCTTTGGTTTTGCGTGAGGAAGAAGAACTGACGCCCGTTTTCAAGGTATGGCGGATCGCTTAATTGAAGTACGCAGAAAGAGGGGGAGTGAAATGGTGAATTTGTTTGGGCTCTGAGATCTAATATTGATGGATGCATTGGAAACATATTAAGACCTTGTCCTTGTCATTTTCAGGAACTACGTCCACCATTGAAGATGCTAATCCCAGTATGGAAAGCACTCTGTGCTGCCACTGATGAAGGTAGCTCGCATCCATGCACAGAGGACGGCGGAGATGCTGACGAAGGAGTTTGATCTGAGATAAACCCGTGACGTGATTGAGCCATCAATTTTGAAATACAGAAGCCAGGTGACCCGTCGCCTTCAAGAAAGCCGCGCCACGGTGATCCTGTCCGATTTGGCCAACTCAACCGTTAATTGCACTACTTGAGATGTTCTTCGACGCAACTACAATCGAAGGGGTGGGTGCTTCCATGTCTCGTCTCACCCCGCTTATACGTGTGGATATATTTGCATATACGTGTGCTGGGATATTGAGGTCACAGAGTAGCGCGAAAAACCCCAATCAAATCTCGTCAAAGTCTCAGTGGACGACACCGCGGGAAACCCATCGGAAGCTGAAGCCGGAACTGACGAAAATTCGAACGAGAAGCTTTTGATTGATCGAACCTGAACTCTCAGTTCGGGCGAAGAGTAAAAGATTGCCCGGTCGAACTCGTTCGAACTGGGTCCTCGATTCATCGATATGCGTGCATTGAGAACGCGAGTCTACCGGTGCGTAGGCCCAGATTCACCTCCGGAAAATTATCACGGTGGTTGTTGGTATGTGATGCGATAGCCGATGGGCCGTTGTCCAGACAAGCACGGACATTCTAACATATAAACGGGAAGGGAGATGTGGTTGCTCGGCCTGGGCTAATGTGAATTCATGTAAGTTTGCGTACTCGTGCACGCTAAATAGCGACGCTCACCCACGCGAACCACGAGGCCGGCGGCTCTTTCTTCTTCTTGCATAGATGTAGAAAAGCGAAAAAAATAAGAAAAAAGCTTTTCCATTGCAAATGTTGTCATAGGTAATAAAAAATGAAATAATGAAATCAAACCCACGAACGCCCTTGATATCATTCATTAGCGGAAGAACGTTTTAGGGTAACAGACTTACGATGGATAGGTTATGTTTTATCCCATGGTTGGAGAAAATGTCTCCGATTGGTCGGTTACTAAGTTACGAGCATTTGTAAGCTTTACTAAATGTAAATGCGGGCGGGCGGGCGGCCTTCGTCGGTCCGATCAGGGATCGAAGAAGAAAATAGGGTCGGTATCAGATCATGAAAATGTACTGTGGTAATGTTTAAGGTTACCCGATGGTCAACGAAATGAAAATTTAATTGAGCGCAACGTGGGCTTGCGACGTAGAGGAGGAAGCGATCATTTTCGCGCATTTATTACGAAATATGGCTGCCGTTCGATGTTAATTAAAATTAAATTTCCACATTGAGTTAATTTAATTCCTTCTGGTAGCAGGAGCACCTAACCTTCTGCTAACTTGTGGGTACAACGCACCTCTTTCGGATTTCGGTGTTTGTGGACCCTAATCGACCTTGCTTTTTTTTTTTTTTTTTCTTCTTTTTTCTCTTATTTTTTGTTTTCCTTTTTCATGTCGAGACCGATTTCACTAGGAAAATTAATGAATTAACACGATCGCGTGCCATGACCGATGGAGAGGGAGAAAATGAAAAAAAAAAGAATAGATGAATTGATGAATGCCCGAAAAATAGAATTGTAATATATGTGAATTTCATATTCGATATATAAATGACCAACTTTTAGTTCGAAAAATTAAAGAAAAAAAATCGAAGCTATGAAATTCATGGGAGAGGCGCGAGAAAATGTGGAGAGAATAGGCAGCCACTCTAGAGATAAGGACTTCACATTTGGCCCAAAGTTATTGGATGGGAGGCGTGACGTGGCTCACTTCTCCATTCTCGATTCTCCTTTCCTTTTCTTTTCTTCTTTTTTTTTCGAGGATTTTCGGAAAATCGGCATGCATTTCCACTTTTCACGAGAAAAAAAAGGAGCAAAAAGCATCCGCAAATGCCCTTGCTCTTGAGCTAAATTACCGCTCTGCCAACCTCGGTATCTTCCTCCCCCCCCACCCCCCCCCCCCCCCCCCCCCCCCCCCTCCCCCCTCCCTCATTCGTAATGCAGAAAAAAAGGATGTATGTCGTCGTTCTTAGAACGGGCAAGGTTAACAAGTGCTCTTGGGATATACTTGTTATGTAGAGTGAGATGGAATAGTTCGATTTTCAAGGCACCAATCGTTCATAATACGAGGGCAATTGGTGCACTGGAAATCGTAAAGTTTCCCTAATTGGTTACTCAATAAGTTTCATCTTATTCTTCTTATAATGATCTAGTTAACCGGAGTATAAAATGGAACATCTTCCTTTTTCTTATACTTGGTATCCCCAAAATGAGCTCCTATATTCACAAAAAAAAAAAATTGCTCAATGAATCGTAATCTTTTTCGATCTTCTCTTCCTTTATTTTTTTTTATACTTGGGACGGAAGAACATGAGAATGGAATAGTCGCTCTGTTGGGATAGAATACGGTAGGAATACGAATGGCATAACTATTCTCTCTTTTGATTTGCATTATGGAATAGTTCCGAGACCATGTCCTAATTTGGTTTACCAGCATTGCACCGGAAATAAGTTAAGAATGATACCGATACCCATCTTTAACGAGATTTTAGCAAAGTGCAATTTCTTGTCTTATCATAATGTTAAAATTCATATGGGAATTTATTACAATTTATCAGCAACAATATAGATTTTTGATATCCATATATCGATTGTGCTATTTGTTATATGATTAAGATTTACTTTCCAAAATTATTGTGTAAATTAATAGGCCAAAAGATAGCATTCGCTTTTCAATGTAATGAAAGGTATAACTTATAAATTTTACTTATTTCAATAATTTTTGTTAGATTTATTTGACTATAAATGGTAAATTATTATTATTGCTAATGAATATTGCTAATGATCTATCCATGGAAGTAGGAATGCCATTAAATTCATGTTGTAAACTGGTGTATTAAACTATTCATAATTAGAATTATAACAATAAAATAAGCTTTTAATTAAGTGTATATGCCACAATTGAATTAGATCACTAATTTATATGCTGACTATAACAAAACTAAAAATCATTATATAATCATATACGGTACTTTATTAGTTCTGTTTAATATTTTTGCAATACGCATAATGTAATAAACTATATTAAAAATAGTTTTCATTATCTAAATATAGTAAGTGGAATCATCACGAAAAATTATGTAACAGACAATGACGATTTAAGGATAACTTTATGTTATTGAATAGTATATACTGAACTATTTATAAATTAGACTCATAACCACGAATCAAGCTTTAACTTTTTTGCTAAACTATGCTATAAATAAATTAGGTAGTTAATTTAATTTTAATTATAATTAACTAACATGGTAAAAAATAACGCTTTTTTTATACTATTAAAATATTATGTAAAAAATATTCAAATAACGGGCATTAATTATCATTGAACAGTTTTGATTTACTTTAATTATATATACATAGTAAAATTGCTAGGTCATTTCTAGAATATAAAAGTAGGAGCTATTTCAAGCTACACAGAATGTTTCATCATGGGTGAATTGGGCATGGAGCAAAAATGCGCTTTAGTTCATATTTGCAAGAAATGGGTGAATTGGGCATAGAGCAAAAATGCACTTTAGTTCATATTTTCAAGCTATTTCAAGCTACACAGAATGTCTCTATTGCCTTCCGGTGGCCGGTGACATCAACAACATCTTCGTCCCTGTCAAGGCGTCGTCGAGCTGCGTTCCAATCTCTCCTCATCATCGGGAGTCGTGTCTCGCTGTCATCAGTCACGTGGTGGAATTCCCAATGTCGTCAAGCACTCGACAATGCCTACTATGGACTTCATTCGTTGTTGTGGGACTCTCTTTCAATTGCCGAGTATCTTCAATGAGCGGAAGTTGCCGTCGAGTATCCGGGCGGCCGTGGGCGTCGGAGTCGAGCGCACCGCCTTCACGGAGCAGCCAAGGCTGAGCGACGCGGGGGCGACACTGTCAAGTATCCGGGCAGCGGTGATAGGCCGAGGTCGAGCACACCTTCGTCGAGCAGCCGAAGCCGAGCGCCGCGAGGTGAGGCCATTTTCAGTTTGCCGCAAATTCGAGCTCGGTTCCCCCGCACGGTCCGATTAGGTAAAATGAGAAAGAGTGTCCACTTTTTTTATTATGTGTTTCTTGAACGCTCGTCAAATTCGGTGACGACGTGGATTACACATTCAATTTGTGGTTTAAGATCCGGCTTACACAATCGTTCATTCTCCCTTTTTTCAGTTCAATTTTTTTTCTTTTATAATTTTTTATTTGTAAACTCCTAACAGTTACAAACTGAAATTAGGAAAATAATTATAAAAGAAAATAGGCAATACAGAAACCCAAGCAACCCAACCCCACAAAAAAATTGCATACCACAACAAAGACAAATGGGGGAAGATCTCCATCTCTCCACATGACCTGGATTTCTCACACCACCTCCTCCTCCTCCTCCTCCTCCTCAGAAAACCCTAATTTCACCTCTCCTTCTGTAGTATTCTCCTCTGTCTCCATCGCTCTCTCTCTCTCTCTGTACTCCCTTGAATCTCCCAAAGACATGGAAATTCGGAGGTTAGGTACGTCAAAGTCCAAGGCTTTCTGCTCTCCGCACTCATCTGGGAACAGATGGGTTCTTGGTTTTTTTTTTTTTAAATTTTATTTTTCACGTGTTTATGGGTTAGATTTGCAAAGTTCTCTCGAATCGTGCTTCTGGGTTTTTTGGTTGGCATTGAATTTGATCGAATTGCTTGGTCTTGATGCGGTATATTGGCTGTTTCAGCAAATTTGTCAGCTTGACGTTATAGGGAGCTTGGTGTTTGATTTTTATTGTGGTGCATGTTTGATTTGGAACCACGCTGGTGTGTTTGATGACGATCTTATTGATTAGAGGACGGTACGATGATGCTGGATGGAAATTGGGGTGTTGGGTTTTTTTTTCTTTTTGGTCCTTTGATTTGTAACATTGGAATGAAAAGAAGAGAGCAGCATCGATTTAAGGAAATGCAACCTTGATCAATGCTTCGGTCAATCTGAACCGGTTTTCTGTTGAAAGCTTTGGCCAATGTTTGGATACGAAAAATCAGATTTTAGGTTCTCTTTCTACATGAGATGATGGACTTAGACATGGTCTTGTTTTTGCTGTTTTCCAGAGTGCACGTAGATGGATTTGCATGTTGTGCCGATTGAAGAATTGTTCTCGCCGATGAGCTGGAGCATCTGATCATAAGGGGATGATGGAGGGTAATCTATGCGATGTCAATCACTTGGATGCCGATGTGCTTTTGCCCCCGAGGAAGCGTCTGCTCGCAGGACTGAAGAGGCAGAATGGCGAGAGCGATTGTGCTTCTCATGTCTCCTTCTTTGCCTCGCCGTCATCATCATCACCGTCAAGTGTGTTCGATGCTCATCTGAATAATTTGTTGCGTTCTCATGCCGGCGACTCTGACCTTTCGCCTGAAGAAATTGTGGAGGCATCAAAATCAGCAGCTGCATCTAAAGCTAAAGCTGCAAAGGCTGCGAGAGCTGCAGCGGAAGAGAAGGCCGCCATTGCAGCAAAGGCAGTGGCGGCTGCCAAAAGCGCCATGGATTTGGTTGCTTCTTTTCCAGAAGAATTAGGAAACAAGGACAGGACTCTAAAAAGGAATAAGCTGCAGAAGCATGTTCCAGTTCACTCTTTGTACAGAAATCAGAGGGCTGTTGAAAGTTGTGGGGAAGACGAAGAGCTCGCACGAAAGCTGCATCGAGCTATAAATAGCTCTCCTAGGATTTCAAAGAATTCATCGAGCTCTGACTCTAAGGGTCAGAGGAAGAGACCCAGAATATTGCCTAATCTAGATGAGGCTAGGGTTCCAAATGCAGGTGTAGTACCGGGGGAGATTTCACCCAAGTGCAACGGACATGCTGTAATGGGTGAGATAGATTCCGAGGGATCTACGTATGAGGTGAACGTAACTAAGGTGGACGAAAATTGGGAATCCAGTCGGTCGAAGGAGAGAGTTTGGGATGATGGGTGCAGTACTGGTAAAAAGAGGGGAAGAGTGAAGTTAAAGAAGTTACCTCTGAGCATCTGTACTTCTAAAGATCAGGCAAACCCGAAGGATGAGTCGAACAGTAGACGCTCCCCATCGAGTGAACAGAAGACGGGCAAGCCTGTTGCTGGCAATGTGCCTTTGTTTTCTGTAGAACCTTCTATGGATGGTGTGAGGCCCTTCGAGGCCACTCCAATTTGGAAGTGTCAGGAGTTTAAGGCTCCCGCCTGTGTCAAACAAAATAAAGTCGTGCAGTCGTAATGTGCGATAAGCAAATTTTGTTTGTGACCGTTATGATAAGAGTCGATAGCTGAAATAGAGGTCCCAATATACGTTTGAGAGAACGACCTTTATTTGATTTTTTTGACCTTCTTTTTTGCTGTTTTCCCTTTGTTTGTAATCAATTGAACACTTGCATGTATATTACTATTTGTATGTTCTTTTGCTTGAATCCAGGCTCTGCGTTGCATATCTACTGTATTCTGCCCTAGGTTTGAATAGGAGAAGGATGTAATGTCATTTGACACAGAATATCTTGTCCTGCCAATGGTATGAAGTCTGAGGTTGTCGTGGCTCGACCTCATTAATTTTTCCCGGCGAGTATCGCATCCCTGCAGCATGGTTGCAGCTTGTACATATGGTCTCGGCCTCTGCCTCTGCAATGCATATTGCATTCCTGGCACATGACATTGTTTCTGATGAAGATTTTCTTCCTGGTGTTTTTCATCTTCTGGCAATTTTGTGAATGGGACATGAAATGGCCATGAAGATTTCTGTCAGCGTTCTCGAGTGTTTGGAATGGTCGTGAGATGGGCTGCTCCACTCGTTGGCTTCCTTCAATTGACTGGTCAGAGTCGGTAATCTCCAAGTCCAAAGCATTTGCTTTACTTGCATGGCATTCAGTAATATTTGCTGAATATATTCCTTGATGATAATCTTCGGTTGGTTCACGTTTCCCTCTTTTCTTCTCCCCCTTTATTTTAGGTTGGACCGACCCATGTTTGCTTACCCATAAATCCAACGTTTTGTATGTGATTTGAGAACAAGTTAACTTCTTTCTTTAGAACGAAATGATTATTTCCTACGGCATCTTTTCGTTTAAAGGTCATTAATGTTTAAAATGCACGCTTGCATTTTGAGCATCACTCTGTAATTGATTTTCACTCATCACGTCTCTTCGCGCATTCGGAGGCTCATCAAAGGCTACGAGAGAGATGTTAGCTTCAGATTCTGAACATGGTTTTTGCAGAGGTGCTAGCGAGACCCCCCCCCCTAACCGATGACACTACTAAAAAGTTTGTGGAAATATTTTATGTGCCGGTTATGATTGGTGTGTTGTAACCGATCAATCATATTGTTTGCGTGATATATATTTTAATCGAATTTGTGTCTGAGTTTTAAAAACTATACTTGTAGTTTGATCAAACTTGTACCTATGATATTTGACGACTCAGCTGGGCCTGCCTACCCTGCTGAATCCCCTTCTGATTCCTTTTTCCTAAATTTTCTCAAAGCAATTATGCTTTACTTGAATTTGTGGTTAGTGCTCTAAGTTTTTCTTTAGGGTTTTTTGACACATGGAAAAAGCATACCACTCAACTTTCTTTTCTCCCTTATTGGTTGCTTGGCAGCAAAATTCGAATCCAAATTATGGCACTCGGGTATTCTCTCGAGGCTATCTTCCGGAGTACGGACCCGTCGTCGACAATTACCCGTCGTTCTGGTGAAGAGAGGCTGTCGTATTTTGGTGAGGATTACTCGGGATCTTGGAAACCCTAGAGGAAAAGAGAAAGAGACTCCAATCTCAAAAGCTCAAACCAGACATGAATATGTACAGAGCGAGCTAACAATTTGACATTTGGGTGAAGTGAATTGAAGACAAAGCGTTATGTGTCCATGTCTAGATCACGCTAATAGAGATAAGATTGGCCACTCGGACCAAGCAAAAAGGCCCAAAAAAAAAAAAAAAGGGCAAAAGCTATCCTCTATTCAATTACATCAAAACAAGTCGCACTCCCTCTCTTAGTAGATGATGACATTGCACCACCTAAATTGCTCTGCTTCTGTCACTGTCTTCTGTCCTAGAGCCAAAGAACTTATAAAAATAAATGGTTAATTTACAAAAAAATACAAATTTTATCTGAAGTGATAATTTTAGCTCGAAATTTTTTTGTCTTAAGCATTATTCGAATCAGATTTGAGATTTAAGTGACAGTTAATGATTTTTTATGAAACAAAAAAATTCGAGTCAGAAATATCACTCAGAGCAAAATTGATACTTTGTTTTGGAATTAAGCCTAAAAATAAAAAAAAAAAGGAGTGAGCTTCAAGACTTGGGATATTGTAGGATAAAATAAAAAAAAATATTAGAGAGAGAGAGAGAGAGAGAGAGAGAGAGAGAGAGAGAGAGAGAGAGAGAGAGAGAGAGAGAGTAGGATATGATATTGATAATGAGGTGGCCAAAATTAGAAGTTAGGAATTTAAAAATTTTAATAATAGTGGAGGAGGGACCACTGGACCCCCCCATCCTTTTCGGAGTCGCTCTCTTCTCCTGAAGGGGCCCACACTCGGAAAAAAAATAAAAGAATCGTCTTATTGAAATATAAAAATCAAAGAGTGTCCTAATCTACTGCTTCATTTTTTATTTTGAAATTTTTTTCTATTGTTTCATTCTCAAAGATCAACACGCGAGACAAATTAGGCCCGTGTCATCAAAAGATAAATTCAACTCAATGGGTTCGGGACATTAAAACCCGTTCGTCAAATTGATTTACTGGGATAATGCAGCATTGTATTAGTGAATGCTCGATAGGAATCCATCACATCGCTTGGTAAACGAAATTTACTGACGTTCGACGTCGTTTCTTTTCCTTGCATGTTCAATTTCCTGAGATGTAGAATGAGTGGATCTTAGTACCTCTTCATTGTCCCAGGGAATGTTTGGTCGATAAAGTTTTGCTAACACACAAGAGTCGCACCATACATCATAGGCTTTTTCGGGATGTTTATTAGCCAATGTCGGCGTAAGATATAACCTACCCAACACTATTTGAATATTAACGTTCGGAAGACCTTTGTTATGATACTATCCTGAAAGCACGTATGTTGTTCAATGAACGGTGAATGTTTCCGCATTTTGTCACACTAAAGGTAAGCCTAACAACAGTCCTTTTGATCCGAGTCGTGTCTGGCTCTTTTTGCCGCATCTTGGTTTCCGGTTATATCGACCATGTTTTATGAAAGGACACGACGCTCCTATGCATCAGGGTTTGTGAAAATTAAGGTTGCTGTGCAAATAGTAGTGCAAGGAATCTCATTCGGGCATTAAATGAAGTTCGGTGTTCGTAGTCAATTGCCCTTTTCAACTGTCCATACAAAGCAATAGAGTACTTCAGAGAAAAGAACCGTGGAGCAGCAGTAGAATATATAAATATAAATTCCAATGTCAAACAAAACAAACAACTTCTGAAAGCCAACGTATGTGTTTTGTTAAAGCCACAGCTAATTATACAAGCCATCAAAAAGGCCTATCCGCTCCTCGTCATTTCCCAGAGGGGATAAAAAATATTAACTTTACATCTGTTAGCAGAAAAAGAATCTCTTTCGAAAAAAAAAAAAAACCCACCAAAATTAAATTCCCAAAAAAGAAAAGGGGCTTCAAAAATGCTTTTAGAATTGCAGCCAGAACTCCCACCCCTTTCATTTGCCCACCTTGATCTTAAGGTTGCTCACACCAGCTTCTAGCTTGTGGACTCTCGAATCATTGCTCGTGACGTTATGGGTCGAGTCTCTCAAAACGAGCCATGGATGTTGCAGGTATTGCTGAGCAGTAGGCCGCTTCTCAGGAGCAAAGTCGAGAAGAGGGCAAAGGAACTCAGAGAGCTCGAGAGCATCGGTCTCAGAAAACTTGTATTTTTCCACGAGTAACCGATCTAATGACCAGAATTTCAATCTCCTGATCCTTTTCAGATCGCCATATCTGTCAAAGAAATCCTTGGATCTAACTCCACCTGTGGCAATCTGCTCACAAAGGGGAGAGAATATAGCGCACCCTTCAAAGCCGTGATCACATATGTAACGGAAGGAAGACTAAGATTAATACAAGGCGAGCTCACCTTTTTTGGAATCTTCCCAAGAAGTTCCATCATCAGTGCTAGGTGATCCTAACCCAACAAAAAAAATTTCAGTTAAAAACGATTTTGATGCAGCTCAAGAAACTTCCACCTTTACCAAGCAACAATGACAAACTGACGCGTGATGGAAGGTCAACTTCATAAAAATTCAACCAAGCACATTTAGACGAAAATGGAAGAAGAGATTGCAAATATTCATAATGAATCATACATCAAGAGTTCTGAACAAGTCAACGGTTGGCAGATCGTCCATAACTTCAAAGCTCAACCACTGACAGAATCAAACTCAATAACAGTTCAACAAATTATCATGTCAGCCAAAGTATTTCCTTGTTGACCATCTCAAGGTAATTAGCAGGTGCCAACAACAAGAAAATATACCTAAGAATCATATAAGAAGCAAACTGACAAATGAAGTATCACAAGAAAACTCATAGAGAATCTTCAATCCAAACTGCAAAAAGTCAAGAGAAGCTTACATAGAACTAACAAGTCAACCTTTACAAGCAAGGAACACCCATTTCTGGCCAATGATGTTTAGTATCAAACATGAACTGATCAGTCAGATGTTTCAACTCACGCAATTATTAGACAGTATAAAACATGATGGGCAAAGTAATCCCACCTCATCCTCACTGAAGCCTTGACCACTTTTGGGAGCAAATAAGATATCACCGGTAGCAAGCTCGAAGGCAGTGCAGGCAAATGACCACATATCTACAGAAAAGGAATAACCAGACTGGAGTACAACTTCGGGAGCTCTATACTGCCTCGTTTGAATTTCATCTGTGAAAGGCTTATCCACCCAACATGCATTCCCAAAATCCACAATCTTACACCTTACATCAATCCCATCCAAGCTTCTCTCGGGCTTCGTAGCTGCATCTCCCATTGATTCTCTTCTCGCTGAAATCTTAGCAGCAGCTCTCCTTGCTCTCCTTTTCAACTTTTTCTCGATGATGCTCATGGTCACAGCACCATTGAGATTGCCCTCAGGCCTTTCAAGTATAGGAGACACGCCAGACCTCACTGGGTCTTTTGCCGGATCCATAGTGGAACAAAGGAGAATATTTTCAGGCTTCAAATCAGTATGGAGCAAACCAACTTCTCTGTGCAAGTAATCCAGACCAATCAAGATGCATTTACAGATTTCTCTCACTTTGTTCAATTCAAGGCCCTTATACCGATTGTACTTGATTAGTCTAAGTAAGCTATCACCAAGAAACTCAAGGACCATACAGAGATGCTGCCCATTTGGGCCAGCATGCTTAAAGTGGTCAACCAGTCGCACAACACATTTTGAATTTGACGGGTCACCACTGGCAATTGCCGACAACAGTTCGATCTCGTGTAAGGCAGCTTGAGCAAATTGCGCCGCACTTTTCTGGATTTTAAGAGCAACATATTTCTGGAGATAATCGGAAAAAATTCCAAATTCAGGACAAGAGCATGGATCACAAGAACCAAAATACTTAGAAGCAACTAGGAAAGAAGAGAGAGCACATCGTTGAACTAATAAACTACTTTGGCTTCATAGGTCCATTGTAAACTCCTGACACTGACGAGGTGGTGCACTGATCCTATTTACAGTATACTTAGTTAATTGCTTGAGACCATTATAGAAACTGATGACTATCATGGTTCCATGTCAAGAAGTCAAGTAAATAACAGGAGAATGTTGCGAGCATTGTCTATATTTAATGCGGAGATTCATTCAACATTCAAATTATGAGGACATCAGGCTTATAGGAGACCGCACCTGGAGACATTCAAGGGATGCTAATCTAATATAAGCTCTTTCTTTTAACCCACTACAGCTCAGAGCACATGAATGATGTCGGGATCCCCCAGCACGAGGGTGATAGTTAAATATGAGGCTACATTAAATTCATTAGCCAGATGAGTCCAGGCACGTAACGCCTCTACACGGACTACTTAACAGTTCAACTTAGCACTCTGTATAAACCACAGTGAGAACGAAACAACCTTAGATAAGGTCAGATTAAAGGAAACACATGGCTTTAAATCAGGGGACAAAACCATCCGAAGATCATTCGGATAAAGGCGCTATATCTTCATCCGGACAAAAACATTTTCTCTGTCATTCCGGCCCCCAAAGCAGTGATATCCCAGATCATAAACCACCTTGGTCAATAACAACCAAACAACAACACACCATCTGGAAATACCAGTCACCACCACCAACGATCAGAGCAAAAATACATCTTTCCGAAACTCTTCCCCGACATGATTTCAACCACTGAACAGCCATCATCATTCCGAAAGGAAAAAAAAAGCGAAACTTTTTAAACATGAATCAGAGAAGTGATCAATCGTCAAAAATCAAATCAATTAACATTCGCGCAAAACCAACAATACCAGATCAAAACCACCTTCCCTTACAACAATGTTCCAAGCAACAGCAAACACGCCCGCGATCAAGAAACACCCAAAAACCGCCGTTCAGGAGATCACCCCGAGCCAAATCGCCAAAAAGTCAAAACGAACCAAAAACGATCAGACATAGAGAGAGAGAGAGAGAGAGAGAGAGAGAGGGGTGTTACGGAGGATCGAGTGTCGTAAGCGAGCCAGACGGTGGAGAACTGGCCCCACCCGAGCTTCCTCTGGGCGATGTACCGGCCGCCGGCGAACTGGTCGCCGACCCGCACCGCGTGGTACCCGCCCTTCCGGTAGTTCTCCATCCCCTCGTCGTCGCCCTCCGAGCCCGACGAAGACGAACACGACATGGCGATCCTCCTCCTCCTCCTCCTCCTCCGCCGGCGGCGGCGATCCCCAACCCGATTCGATCAAAGAAGGAAAAAATTCGGGATTCCACGAACACACGCGCACCCGGATGATCCCCCCACCCTTCAGATTGCACCGCGGGCAACCCAGTACTGGCAGATTGCGAAAATGATGAAGAAGATGATGATGATGAAGAAGAAGGAGGAGAAAAGAGGAAGCTTTCTTATTGATCCCTCGTTCGGTGCGATCTCAGAGCGAGAGAGAGAGAGAGAGAGAGAGAGAGAGCGCCTTGCGGGAGAAAAGGCCACGCGTATCATCTCTCTCCACTTTCTCTCTCCTCCCCGGCCCCCTCTTTCGCTTGCGCTGGTGGGTCTCCCTTTTTTTTTTTTTTCCCAATTTCTCTTAGAAAGCAAAATAAATATACAGAAAGAAAAAGGGAGGAAAGCTCTAATTAATTTTGGAAAAAAATTTTTTTTTTTGGGTCAGCGGGAAAAATTTTCATTTCGCTTGTGTAATTTTATTGCCCCCTTCCTTTTTTCATTTTTCATTTTTCTTCTTGGAAAAGGAAGTGAGAATTAGAGGGCAGGATTCATGAGATTGGTTGTGGTTAGGTTGAGGAGAGGTATCATACGGTGAGCAACCCAATTTGATTTGATTGACAAGAGAACAAAAAGAAAGAAAATCTCGATTCCGGCGCGGCGAGATCGCGTGAGAAGAAGTACGAATGAGGCGCGTGCTTTTTTGGGTGCAATCTCTCCTTCTTATTTTCGTGTGTTCCGTTGATAATTGAATGCAAATCTACAAACTTTACGCATGCATGGATCGCGATAACATGTCGTATCGGGAGCTAGTAGTAAATTGAAACACCTCTTTGACGGCAACCGTCTTTGTCTCGGTCAAAAGACAATAGGAGCATAACTTCATCTATTCACACCAAACTTCTTGCCCCCCAAAAAAAAGGAAAGAGGTAAAAAAAAAAAAAAAAGACATTTCTTTAGAAGTTTGCCACGACAGGAAATGTGCAAAAAGACCAGATTTCACCCGGGAAGGTGGTACACAAAGCCATTATTCTTTCTTTCGTTTGATAACCGAAGAGGTTGATGGATGGCAGATAAATTAGCCAACCCACCCCATTTTTGGGTCCAGCTCTGTTGTTTCCTCAGAGGTTTCTTGTTGCTGTCC
Organism: Syzygium aromaticum; assembly: GCA_024500025.1. Lineage (NCBI taxonomy): Eukaryota > Viridiplantae > Streptophyta > Magnoliopsida > Myrtales > Myrtaceae > Syzygium > Syzygium aromaticum. The sequence continues at coordinate 13,264,606 of CM044893.1, forward strand.
CATATGAAGGGACAGAGAGCAGAGCATCAATGCCCCATTTTGAGCAATTTTAACCCAGAGAGAGATGTCAAAAGCATGCATTTTTTCTGGTAAAATTTGAAGGACATCATTGATTGGCCGGAGCAATTAGTACAAAGGGTTCACGCGAAACCTAAAAGACAATCAACCAACCCACTCATCTGCCACGGAAGGGCCTCCGTGATCATAAAGAAAGAGGAAAGCGAATCGTCAAAAAGCATAATGTCACCAAGCATCAGGGTATTTAAAATTATGTCCAAGGTTTGATGAGTATGTATATGATTTGAGTCAGAGAGAGTGAGGGTCTTGACCAGAATACTCAACTCTCGATAACCGACTGTAACATGTTTCTGCACATATCATTTTTCATTGATGTCTCGATAACCAACGCGTTCCATATGGAATGATCGGGGGCGATTCCCATTTCCACCATCTGTAATAAGAGCTTCAAAGCCATGCCGAGTTCTCCCTTCCCGCAAAAAGCATCAACCAGAGGTCCGTAACTCTCTGCATTAGGCCTACAACCTCTCTTGATCACGTCCTCCATGAGCTTCAAGGCGCCCCCTAGCTTCCCGTGCTGGCAAAAGCCGCTAATTAGGGCATTAAATGTCGATGCGATCGGGAAATATCCCAGACTGATCATCTCGTTCATTAGCTCGAATGCGTCTCGCACATTCCTGTCCTGGCTCAATCCATGTATCAGGGAGCCATAAACAAGAGCATTTGGGAATCCACCTTCCCCTATCATTTGATCATAGACAATCTTTGCGTCCCCTGATCTGCCCTCGAGACAGAGACCTAATATTTTCATGCAACTACCAACGGCCCTAGGAAATAATCTCTCCATCTTGATCATGAACTCCAATGCTTCGTTCATGCGGTTTTCCTTGTATAGACCATATAATATGCTATTGTAGGGACTAATACGACCACCGGAGCCACCTCTGTTCTCCTCCATGAGCTCCAAGATCTTAAAAGCATCATCCGTTCTCCCTCCAGAGCATAAACCTCGAATCAGTGCATCAAATGTAGCATAATTCCAACCAATCCCATCTGTTTTCATGTCATTGAACATATCAAGAGCTAAATCCATCATTCCAGAATCACAGAAGCCAGAGATCAGCAAATTGTATGTGTCAGCATTTGGGAGGCACCCCTTTCTCTCCATCTCCTCGAGCAAGCGATGTCCTACTTTCACTTTCCCTATTCTGCAAAAACCCTTCACCAACGTATTATAAGCCACAGCATCCACAGGACCCCCCTTGTTCTCAACTTTCTCCAATACGTCAACAGCTTCCATCACGCGGCCTACACTGCAAAGGAGTTGCAAAACTTTGGTCACTGTAACAACATCAGGGACGAACCCCAAGCCAAGGCTTTTCTCAAGTAAGACAAGAGCTTGAACCAAGTTCTCTTCACTACAGTATGCCGATATCAAGATATTAAATGTCACGTCATTTGGCTCCTCCATCTCATTCATCAAGCTCCTCGCCCGCCCGACCTTTCCATTCTTGCAGAGAGCATGAAGCAAAGTGTTGTATATCACTGTATTAGGCTTGACAACAACACCAGACTTCATGACTTGCAAGAGCTTAAAACCATCAGCGATCCTATTCGTCAAACACAGACCCTTCATCAAAATCCCGAAAGTGTACTCATCCCCTTGAACGCCACTCTCCATCATCTTCTCCCTATAAAACTTCCTGGCCAAATCAATATCTTCCTTCACAAGAATGTCGAGGATCGAGTTGTACACCCTCAAGGACGGCTCCTCACCGAACTTGCGTGCCAAGTCGAGAACTTTGATGGCCTCACGGATCCTCCGAGCACGGCCCAGGCCCCGGATGATCGTGAGGAAAATGCTTTCATCCGGGGGCGACCCAATTGAGCTGGGCATTCCGTCGAGCAGTTGCTGGACGGCGTCGAAGCGGCGGAAAGCACAGAGCTTGTGGATGAGGGCGCGGTAGGTGGATTGAGAGTGGGCGAAATTGGGGATCTTGGAGGCCCATTCGAAGGTTTCTAGCGCTAGGGATGGTGTTTTCTGGTCTAGGATCAAATGGGCAATGTGCTGGTCGGTTGGGACAGGGCTGAAGGATCTTGTGGATGAACGTGGTGATGATGATGACGAGATGGGTTTTGGATGTAAGGTGAGAAGGAACCTCTGGTTGGAAAGTGAAGAGAAGAAGATGGAGGCTTTGGGGGAGTTGAAGAATTTGGGCATGGAGGGGGGGGGGCACATGAGCTGCTGCTCCTTCAGCAGAGTCAGGGTTAACCGTCACTGGGCAAGACAGTGATTAAAATACTCCACAGAAAAGAGGGTAATTTGTGACACTGCGGATCAACAAGAGGAAGCGAGGTAATTACAGAGGACTGTTTTAGTCAAAGCTCAGCCTGGGGTTTTTGTTCTTGAAGTATCCTCTCTGTCTCAGGAACTTACGGCGGCCGGTTGGGTGCATGCAGCTTCTTACACGGCTTGGGTCGAGGGACTTCGTGAGTGCGCTCCGACTCGTTGGCTCGACGATTGCTCGATAATCAATGCCAGATTTTGACTTTCGAGTGATCTCGAACTCGTCGATTCTTAAACTCAGAAAGACTCACGAACCCACTCATGCTGTCTACTGTATTTTGAGAAACATTTAACTAGTCATAATAGAGAGGTTTAGAAATTGGGACGATAACACGGATGGTTATTGAACTTTGACCAACGTGCAATGTAGCCCCCTAAAATTTTAATTTATTTAATGTGGTTCATGAACTTCAGCTTAATGTATAATATGGTCCCCGAACTTTTAATTTGTTTAATATGATCCCTGGATATTTGGTAAATATTCAACTTAGTCCCTGTCAACATTGAACGTTTTCATATAATTCAAGGATTAAGTTGAACATGTACAAAAAGTCTAGGAATTACATTGAACAAATTGAAAATTTAGCGATTACATTGCACATTAGGATATAATTCAGAGGTTACATTGAACAAATTAAAAATTCAAAAACTATATTACAAATTAGGTCAAGGTTCGGGGATCATCTATGTCATTTTCCTTTATAAATTCTTAAGATTACGTGAGACCCATTACCTCCTCATGCAAAACATATGTATATTCAAGCTTTTGCTTGACTTCATTTACAACCTAATTGTTCTACAATCGTGTTCCGAGTATCTTGATTTTTCATTGGAGTCAAGCTCGAGTTCAATGAAGCAATTGTCATTTTAAGCAATTTCAATTTGTCTCAATCAACTCTCGTATAGAGAAAGAACAAAAATTAATGCTTTGCATAAAATTGTCAAGAGATGATGCTAACTGTATTAAGACAGATATTCAATGTTGAATGTGATCCACTTATTAAAGGTCCATTTACAATCTTCCGCGCAAAACGTGAAAGAGACTAAAGAGGGATGGATGCATTCACTCAAGCAGGCTTCAGCTTGCAGAAATTGGCCATTCACCCGACTCCCATTTGAGTTCATGCCTATCAGAGGAACTGCACTAATTCAAACCCGGATGATAAAATGTGAGCAAAAAACGACAACTATTCCTTGAATTTACAAGACATACGAACACAAATTTTCTAGCTTTTGAAAAGGTGACGGGACGGCGGTAACTCGAAAAAATCCACTGCCCCCAGCAACACTAACTGATTCTAAATTTCACCTACTCAAGCAATGAGGCAGTTCTTCATATACCATTCAGCACGCCCTTGAGAACGTCCAGCCCTTCAGCAGATATGCTCCTCCTCTTGTGGATTTTTGGGATTTCGATCTTAGGGGGCGGATCCGGCGAGAAACAGACCACAACTACTGTCAGATTGTCGCATGTGTTGCGTTGGAGTGCCTCTTTGACGAGTGCTATTGAGCATTTATTGGGATTGTTGTGTTGCATGAGCTCTCTCCTAACCATGGTGACCGCACATTGGCTGCTCATCACATCCCAGAGCCCATCGCAACCAATTATTAGGAACTCATCTTCTTCCGTCAAGACGAGCTGCTCCAACTCTGGCTCAGAGCTCAGAGGGCCCTTTGAACCCTTTGAGCCCTTGATGTGCCAATCACCAAGGGCACGCGCTACCGATAGTTGACCATTGAGGTAGCCATCATATATGACACCGCCCAGTTTCTCGATTCTCAATCTTTCAGAGGTACAGTTGGGTTTATGATCCTTGGACAGCTCGATTGCTCTCCCTCGTTTGCCTAAGACAGCTCTGGAGTCTCCAACATTGGCAATTAGCATATTACTGTTGAAAGCAGACAATGCTTTGTCAAAAAACATTGCTGTGAAATGAACGCCAGAGACATTGCAAATGCAAATGTAATCTCAACTTCATCAGGGCCAAAAAGCTATAACCAACAAAAATTGTGAAGGGAAAGTGACAAGCACCCTCACCTGCCTAATATAAGGGCAGTCAGAGCTGTGGTGCCTGATGAACTATCTAAGGAGCCAGCTTCCGCAAATGCATAATCAGCTTTCGCAAAAGCACTCTTCACAGATTTTTTTAAGCCACCTGGAAAGTTGGAGTCCTGAACTATGTACTTAAGTATGTTCTTTCTGGTGAAAGACGCTGCATCAGTACCACCATGCCCGTCAAACACCTGTATCAGTTCAGTTCACCAAGAAGAGCAACAAAAAAAAAATACTTAGTGTGTAGAGATAAAGGCCCATTTCTCACACGACAGAGCAATGTCTGAAAATGCACATGCAACTGGACCAGAGAAGGTAGCAAATACATGATTTAGATTTAGATACACCAATGCTTGAAGCAGCGATAAGGTGGATAATGCCCTCAGGCAAATAAGTTTGACTGTTTCTAATAGTGAAGGAGTGTTACAACAACTTATTGACATTTAGAGATTTAGGCATCGTAGCTTGATGGTGGGTGAAGGTTGACTATGCACAAGGAGTGCATTCCCATGTCGATATAACATCATTTAGTGGTAAGGGGTAATTGCATGAAAATTGGACCTTTAAAATGTCTAGACAGTTACTGCAGATGGTCCAAAACGAAATATGTGAGACAGTAACAAATGAAAAAGATACACACCCCATAAAATGCCCCAGGGGAGGGGACTTGCACAGCTGAATCGAAGTGTTCATAAAGATTATCCACACAAATATACTCATCCTCCATAAACTGTTTTGGTCCTTTCTCCGAGCAGCTTCCCGAGCGAAACACAGGTAAGAATCCTGATTTCTCAATCGGTGGTGACTTGAAACCAATAATTCCAAGGTCAGAGTCCTGCATGAAGATCCGTTAAATATTTCATGGAATTGATCCTCGCTCCAGGATCAGCCAATCTAGTGGCTGACAATCTATTAAAGCTAGTAGGCAACCCATGCATCACCCAGAATAATATAAACATTCCAATGAACTTAAGCCAAAATGTGGCCAAAGATCAGTAGCCCCAGAGTTCCGTCACATGAAGCAAAACAAAACAATAGAAAAGAAAAGGTTTATTCCGAGGCCATAATTTCATATTTCGTGATCTGCATCAGCATCATAATTCTTTCGCCAAAAGACACATCCTTTCAAATTGCGACGGTAGGAATTCACCATAAGTTGCAGACCAGTGACCAGAATTTTGGCCAATGCAAGCCCAAGGTCCTTATCTTAATTACACACATGCCATCTTACTCAGCTCAAACAAAGCAAAGCTAAGATTTGATGCCAAAACAGCACATGCACCGTTGTAAGTAATCGAGTAACATAAAAAAAAAAAACCAATAAAATGAACACTTAACAACTTTATTCAATTAACAAATGGAGCAAAAGAAAATGTGGGATGATGATGATGATGAAGATGAAAAGCAATGCTCACCATTTCAGACAACCAAGCAGAGCTGTTACATTGGCGTATAACAGAGAGGTTCCTTGGAGGTTTCCCACTCATGTTTGAGGTCAAGTTCTCCAACGTGTCATGGTCCTCATCCTCCGTGGACGACGCACTTCCCTTGCATTGTTCGTGCTCAAGCGCCAACCGGGTCACCAGAGGTGCAACATCAGAACCTGGAGCCATTCCAACCCACCATATGCTCACTCCATTTCGCAAAACACAAAAAACCCAAGCCAGGATTTCTAATGCAACTCGCCAAGATCGGTTCTTTCCTCAGAGAACTCCCCACAAACACCTCATCCGCAGACACCCACCTCAAGAAATCCCACGGACTTGCCGTCGCCTTTTGTTCCAGCTCCAAGATCAAGGATTGCAAGATGAACACTTTCGCCAACCAGAGTTCGCAGGCTTCGCAGAGACCATAAGCATCGGAGATTGAAGCCACGGAAAAAGTAACAAAACGGGGAGGGCCATTAACAGGAAATAGAAGGAGGGTGCCTTTCCTTTTTGCTCTGTTAATCCTCTCGGTGCGCGAGCGAAGCAGGAATGCGAAAGAGATGGCTGGGATTGCGGATTTTGCGGTCGACATTGTAGCCATTGCTGGCGTGACGACACCTGGGGACGGTTTCGGAGGAGTGGTGAAATCGCCAAACGGTTTGTTTGACCAAGAAATGGGTGGTGGGCTCTGCCCTGTTCGCCTGCGAGCGCACTCCTTCGTGCCTCTGCACCTGAGTTCAAGTGGCGCGCCCAAAACACCACACGGCCTATTTCCGAGTTGATCGGAGTCGACCATTTTGCTCATTTGACACGATTCATGTCATACGGGACACAAATGATACCATGTATTCATGATTTTACCGGAAAATTATGTAAAAATGTCATAAACCTATTACATAATTAACTGAATTCTTTTAATTTCTTATCAATTGAGTCCATCCGGTTCCGGCTAATCTTGACCGGAAATTGTTAACGTGGATGCCGGTCGATTTACGTGACGCCGACATAGATAATTTTTAATAATATTTTCATATTTTTATTTTATTTTAATAGGCTTTTTTCATTTGAAAGAAAAGTTATAGGTAATAAAAAGCAACACTACTTTAAGAGAGAAGTACTCATTGAGCGTGCGTCCGAAATGAAGCAGAAAGTGAGATCTAATGTGCTGCCCAGCCCGACCATCGCTCATATGCACGTCGAAATGTTTCGATTGGGACAGGATAAACGTTGAGCAGGCCGAGCCTTCTGACGCCAGGCCATTCCTTAGGCCGCCCGTTGGTTTTCCGTAGCTACGGGGCAATAGGCTGATGGCCTTTTCCGAGCATGTTCTTGTCTTGATTTTTTTTTTTTTAAGTGAAGAGTTACTCAGACTTTGGAGCCAAGATTTAAAACATTAATTAGAGTCCATTTGTTTGAAGAAAAACTGTTGCCAGAAAATTACTATTCGACTTTCTCGTGGTTGGATGACGGAAAACTTATCGACGTACATAACATGTTTTCCACTGACTGAAAACAATAAACTTAGGTCAATCGTTTGTCTCGTGAAAAGTGTGACATTTTTAAAAAATATTTTTCATAAAGTTATTTTTCTAGTAAAATGACAATATTTGAGTTGAAACTTGAAAAATGAACTGGAAAAATATTTTTTGTCATTTGGTAAGGAAAATTTGACTTGATTTTCCTAAATAGATATACATTATTTGGGCGCTAGTGATTTACACATGGACAGCCAACGAATCAAGTATGGGCATCAAAATCCTAAGTCTGGCCTCAATAGACTCCAATCCGAGTTTTGGGAACCCAAGTTTGACCTTGATGGACTTGGATGCCAAGGACCAGGGCACGGGCTCCGGGATCCCAATTCCCGCCTAAATGTACCCAGACGCAGGTGTCGAGTACCCGAGATTGAGCACCGAGGTCCCGAGCCCGACCTTGATGAACATGGACCCGCCCTGGATGAACTTGGGTGCGGGCGCCGAGGCCTCGAGCTTCGTCTTGATTGACTCGAGTAGGCATCGGCATCTAGGACCCAGCTTCGATGAACTCAAGACTCAAGTCCAATCGCTAGGGACCCTGGCATGGGCGTCAAGGTCCTAGTCTCGGCCTTGATGTACACAAGCATGGGCATAGGGGACCCCAACCCTGCCTTGATGGACACAAGTATGACCTTGATGGACACGAGCTCCGGCGCCAGGGACCCGATCATTGACATCAGGATCATGGTTTCGACCTTGATGGACCCAGTCCCAGGCATGGGACCTTGGGCTTGGGGGCTGTGCACAAGCCCAACCTCAATGTACTTGGCCTAGGTGTTAGAGATCTGGACACGAGCATTGAGGTCTTGGGCTTGGCCACTATGGACCTAGCCTAAGGCACTAGGAGTTGAGCAATGTGCTGGAGTCCTCCGCCTAGACATGGGTGCTGGTGTCCCAAGCTCGACCTCCATCCACGGGGCTATTGTCAAGGGCTTGGGAACAAGAGTTTGGGTTCCTATGCCATATGTATATTTTTTTTATCTAGACGTTGATATGTAGTCATGCTTTGGAAAATAATTTTCAATTTTTAAAGAGAAAATTATTTTCCTGAATTTAATCATAGATTTTTTATTAATTAGGAAAACATTTTCCACTTACTCAATTTTCTAAGCGATCCAAACATCGGAAAATGTTCTCCCAAAAAATGTCCTCCACAAAACAAACGGAATTTAAATGAAAACGAGAGTTTTCCCTAAACTACTAAAGAAATTAAAACGGATCATTTTTCTTGGAACAGCTTCCAATGAAACAACCGCGCCCCAAATTCTAAAATCATCAAAAAAATGTGTGTAGGATCGTTCGCGTCCCTATCAATGGATTGAAAAAGGCCTTCTGTGTTTGGCGTCGGCCAGAAAGATCAAAACTGGAGATCTCCAAGATCTGAAGAAAGCGAAAAGGTTGGAAATATCCACTTTGTAAAGTATGGTGACAAACTAGGGATCATGGTGTAATTGCAGAACAGTTTGACAGCAGATCCCACTGATTGTGGGGGCTTAATGTCCGTGGGCCCCCACGAACCGTACGTTGGCCCTGGTCATGTCCACGAGAGAAATCGAGATTGGCAAGCAAAGCTCCTCGGTGGAATTCCTGCGGGATGTCCGGTTGTACCCTCCAGAAAAAGTGTTGAGAAAATCTCTTAATAAATTTTGAAATAGACAAAATTTTTTATGTTTATCTTATAAATTTGACATGCATTTCATTCAAAGTTAATATATTCTGGAATTTCAGAAGGAAATATCAGACTTTACAAGTTGTCAGAACTAAAAGTTTAGACTCAGAACTAAAAGTTCAGACTCAGATATAAGATATTCAGACCTTATCATAAAAGTCATTCAGAAATATTCGGATTTTACTGAAGACCTACGCTGAATTAGGTTCAAAATTCGAAATTCTTCAGACGTAGTAATTATACAGATGCAGTTGCTGAAATTTCTTAGACGCTGAAGTTTTTCAAACACAGAAGCAAAACTCATTCAGAAGAAATCACAACAGCTAATGATCCGGCATGTATTTCATAAAATGAAAGTTTTGATTAACTTAATCTCAATCTAATTGATTGACAATCAAACATTATGACAAGTATGCATTACAACGTATAAAGCTCTATTTATGGAAATCAAGATTCTGATTGTATGGGTGACCAAAATTAGCAGGATTCAGATTTTGTTAACTAACGGCTACTCAATCCATTTTATACAAATCTGTCCAGGATGAAGATTGGAAGATGATCCTATGAAGACGGTCCAATGGCTAGTTTGGTAGTTAGGGAGTATAAAAGGAGACCTACGAGAAGCAAAAGGAAGAAATGAAATCGAGAATCAACAAGTCCAAAATCTGAGTATACTCCAATCTTTTCTCTTGTTTTTCTTGAACTAAACATTAAAATCTCGAGGGACATCTTGTAAGAGTGATTGTGTGAAATAGAAAGTCCTCTCATATAGAAAAGTCCTGTCACTCAGAATCTGTAATTCCTCTTTATTACATAGTGAAATCCAGCCAGTAGGCTGTCAACGTGGGAGAGTGGACGTAGGCTTGCTATAAGCCGAACCACTATAAATTTGTGTGCAGTTTTCTATCACTTATCTCTTACTTTACATACCGCATATCAAGAATATTGTCTATTTAAACTGTTTTGAATTTGAATTTTATTCAGACTCAACCGTGGTCAATTGTTTTCACTTAGATTGATCAAAATTGTTTAAGATCACCTATTCACCTCCCTCTAGGTGATCTTTGCTAGCTACATCAATTGGTATCAAAGTAAGTTGCTCGTTTATTGAAATGTATTACTTCTGAGATAACAATCTATATGGTTAGCTTGAGTGCCCTAGGTCTCATTGAAGGACAAAGTAATAACAGACCACCATATTTCAATGGCAAGGAATATAGTGTCTGGAAGAATAAGATGAAGACATTTATAAAGTCAATTGATCACATATAATGGGATGTCATTATCAGAGGAGTTAAATCAAGACCTTCTGATTCAAAAGAAAAGATAGAATGAAGTATACCAGCAGATCCTCCATTATCTCAAACTGAGATATCAAAAAGAGAAGCCTTAGATTCCAAAGCAATTTATTCTTTCTATTGTGCCTTAGCACCTATTGAATATAAAAAAAATTGCTTTTTGTGAATCAGCTAAGGATATTTGGGGTACTCTCTACACTATTTATGAAGGAATAGATCGAGCTAAGGAAACTCAAATCAATCTACTGCTTGGTCAATATGAATGCTTCAAAATGACATCTGGAGAATCAATTGCTGATATATATGACAAATTTGTTAATATAGTAAACAATCTTGCATATCAAAGACAACCAGTCTTAGATGCGATGAAAGTTAACAAACTTTTGAGAGGACTATTAAAACAGTGGGATAACATCAAAACATCTTTTTGAGGGACTCAAATGATCATGGCTCTATTAGTGAATGAGCTAATCGGAACTCTTCAATCATATGAGACTAAATAACTGAATGAGGAGAATGAATCCAGAGGTAAAAAGTCAATTGCATTAAAATCTACTATTGATTCATAGATGTAGATTCTGAAGATGAAGATGTTGCTAATGAAGAACTGGCTCTCTTCATAAAAAAGTACAAGAAGATGAAAATCAAATGAAGAAATTTGAAAGGGAAGAAGCCTTTTGAGAAGAAGAAGGCTCTCGACGAAACAGAAAAATCAAAGGAAGTAATTTGTTTTCACTGTAGGAAACGTGAACATATCAAGCCAAATTGTCCACTTTTAAAAAAGAAAACCAAATTTGAGAAAGCAAAGAAGGCATTAAAAGCAGAAACCTGGAGTGATACAGAGTGTGAAGACAGTGATGAAGATATCTCAAACTTCTGTCTGATAGCTAAGTCAGACTCGGACTCAGATTCAGATTCTGTTGCGATTGAGGTAAAGAATCCTGAAATGCCAATTGAAGTGTTAAATTACATTGATGAATTATGCTTTAAATTTAAGGCTGTTCTTAAAAGAATCTCTTCTTTAAAAAAGAAAAATTCATCACTGAGGCTACATGATGTTTTACAAAAAGAAAAAATTGATTTCCTTCAAAAAGAATTTTATCAAGTCAAGGAAAATTGAGATTTTCTTTCCAAAGAAAATATTGTTTTGAAAAAGGAATTTTCAGAAATAACTTTCAAGTTTTCAAAAGGTTTAGAAACCTTGAAGCATATTCTTTCTATACAAATTTCTTACTACAACAAATCTGGTCTCGGATTTATTAAGGAAAGTGACAATTTAATTGATTTTTCAAAAGTCAAGGAGAGATTAAAACAAAGACTTCCAAGACAAGTTCATAAAAATCATTTTAAAAAGAATTTTGTCGAACATGTTGGTCAAAGTGAACTCAAGTGCTCAAAATGTCGAGATCCACAACACTTTGAGAATGAATGTCCTAAGATCTGAAGACCAATTCGAAGAGACTTTGTTAAGATAGCATATACTAATTCTCAAGAACCCAAACAAATTTGGGTACTAAGAAAAACTTGAGAGGTTGTGATTTTTGCAGGTTACCACAAAGAGAAAAAGAAAATGGTACCTAGACAGTTGATGTTCTAGACACATGACAGAAGATCCAAGTATATTTGTTAAATTATAAAGCCTAAATGGTGGAAAAGTTTTCTTTGGAGGAAATAACAAAGGAAAGATAGTTGGCAAAGGAACAGTTGAAATTGGAGGACTCACAATCAATGATGTGTCATTGGTAGAAGGACTCAACTATAATTTGATAAGCATAAGCCAACTATGTGATACAGATTTCAGAATCAATTTTCAAGAAGATGCATGCTCAAGAACAAGCAAAGATTTTTCTTAAACATTCATAAGAAGAAGACATGGCAATATTTATTTTCTAGATATTAATCCAAACTCCACTCATTGCTTGATCTCAATAAAAAAGGATGAAGATCTATGGCACAGAAGATTGGGGCATATCAGTATGAAATAAATCTAAAAAATCTCAAACAAGAAATTGGTTCAAAATCTGCCAGATTTGAAGTACAGGAAAATAGAGTTATGCAATACCTGCACTCTAGAAAAACAAGTAAGAAGCTTTTTTAAGTCTATACATTATGTTTCCATTAATCGTGCTTTGCAGCTTCTTCATATGGATCTATTTGGACTAACCAGAACATAAAGTATTGGTGGTAAGAAATATTATTTAGTTATTATTGATAACTTCATAAGATTTACTTGGATGTTCTTCCTTGCTCATAAACATGAAACTTTTTCATATTTGTCAAGATTTGCAAGAAGAGTTTAGAATGAAAAGGGTTATACCATTTCCTGCATTAAAACTGATTATGAGGGAGAATTTGAAAATAAAAGTTTTTCAGATTTCTGTGAGGAAAATGGTTTTCAACACAATTTTTCTACTCCTTATACACTAGAACAAAATGGTGTTGTGGAAAGGAAAAATTATTCTTTACAAGAAATGGCAAGAACTCTTTTGATTAAAAGCAAGATTCATTTTCATTTTTAGGCAGATGCAGTTTTTACAGCTTGTTATATCATTAACAGAGCTTTTTTTAGACCTATTCTTGAGAAAACCTCATATGAGCTTTACAAAGGTTGAAAATCCAATATTTCATGTTTTTATGTATTTGGTTGTAAATGCTTTATACTAAAAAATCCAAATGACCGCTCTGGTAAGTTTGATGAGAAAGCAGATAAAAGATTTTTCCTTGGATATTCTACTACAAGTAAAGCATACAGAGTCTTCAACAAGAATTCTCAGACTGTGGAAGAAACAATGAAGGTGAGGTTTGATGAAAATATTCCGACTCACAAAGATGAATCTGAACCATCTTCCAATATTCAAGAGTTATCTGAAGCTCTACAAGAATCTCCAAAGATCGTTGAATCTGTAGAAGAAGGAAAAGAAGATTCAATCCAGACTCAATCGGAACCTTCAGAATCTGATGATATTCAGAAGGAGAGATTTGACAGAAACTGGAAACATAAATCCAGTCATTCGAAGAACCTCATCATTGGAGAAATAGAAGCTGGCATCAAGACTAGATCTAAACACAAGAAAAACATCATCAACTTGGCGTTGATATCGGAAATAAAACCAAAAGAAGTTAGTGAAGCATTATCAGATGAAAGCTGGATCGAAGCTATGTAGGAGAAACTTTAGCAGTTCTGAATCAATAGAGTTTGGGAATTTGTTCTAAGACCCAAAAATCATTTAGTAATTGGAACAAAATGGGTATTCAGAAACAAACTGAATGACAAAAGGAAAGTCATAAGAAACAAAACAAGACTTGTAACAAAAGGCTATTCATAAGAAGAAGGCATCGATTATGATGAAACCTATGCATAAGTTGTCAGGTTAAAAGCCATTAGGCTACTATTAGCTTATGCTTGTTTCCATGACTTTAAATTGTTTCAGATGGACGTGAAAGTGCTTTCCTGAATGGCTATATCAAAGAAGAAGTATATATGGAACAACCACCCGGTTTTGAAAAACTAAAGAAGACTGATTATATTTATAAACTTAAAAAGGCCATTTATGGTTTAAAACAAGCATATCGTGCTTGGTATGAGAGGTTAAGTAACTTCCTTCTGCAAAATGACTTCACAAAAAGATAAGGTTGATACAATCTTATTCATTAAGAGAAAATGTAAGGATTTTTTACTTGTTCAAATTTATGTTGATGATATCATTTTTGGATCTTCTAATGAACTGCTTTGCAAAGAATTTTCTAAAGATATGCAGAGTGAGTTCGAGATGAGTATGATTGGTGAATTGACATTCTTCCTTGGACTACAAGTGAAACAAACCAAGGATGGAACCTTCATTTGCCAAGAAAAATATGCAAATGAGATTGTCAAGAAGTTTGGATTGCAGAATTGCAAGAAAACAGATATTCCTACGTTTCATTCATCTAAACTGGACAAAGATGAAAATGGTAAAAATGTTGATCAGAAGATATATAGAAGCATGATAGGATCATTGTCATATCTTACTGCATCTATACTTGACATATTGTTTAGTGTTTGTATGTGTGTAAGATTTCAATCTGACTCAAAAGAATCACATCTTTCTGCAGTTAAAAGAATAATCAAATATATTGGAATTTATCTAATGTTAGGTCTTTGGTATTCCAAAGAATCGGATTTTACTTTTACTGGTTATTTTGATGCTGATTTAGCTGGATGTAAAGTGGACAGGAAAAGTACTACAGGAACATGTCAGTTACTTGGAAATATGTTAGTATCTTGGTAATCAGAGAAACAAAACACAGTTGCACTTTTTATAGCAAAAGTAGAATATGTGGCCTTGGGGAGTTATTGTGCACAAATTTTGTGGATGAAACAATAGTTGCGAGACTTTGTTATTGAAGATTCAAGTGTTGCAATTAAATGTGACAACACAAGTGCTATCAATTTGACCAAAAACTCAATTCTTCATTCACGAGCTACGTACATTGAAATCAAGCATCACTTTATTAGAGACCATGTTTATAATGGTAATGTGAATATTCAATTCATTGATTCTAAGAATCAATTGGCTGATATATTCACAAAACCTCTTAATAAGTCTTCATTCGAGTATATTAGAAATAAACTATGCATTACTTACCCATTTTCTTGAAGTATTTGTTAGACATGAATTTTTCGGACTCAAATGCTCTCCGTCTGAATGTCCATTTCAGACTCAAAAGAAATGTACGCCCTTAATTCAAATTTTGGCGGGTATATTTTTGACATTTATGGTAGGATATTTTCATACATGTTACTTTTGGAAGCAAATCAGGTATGTATTCTAATTTATCTGATTGATTGTTTGTGCTTAAAATATTTTTTTCCATTCGTATAAAATATGATCACTTCTTATAACTTCTAAAAGCGGTTTTTTTTTTCCAAAAAAACCGTCCTCTTCTTTTTATAAAACCCTAACAGTACGAACCCTTTCACTCTCGACCATTGCGACACTCAGAGTCTGCTTCTCCTCCTTCTCCAAGATCAAATCTTTTTGTCTCTGTGAATCACAATGCCTTTCAAAAGATGATCTTCGCGTATTCTCAATAAAGATTCAAAATCTTCAGCACCAGCAGAATTCATGAAGATATCAGACACAAAATCGAACCACTACCAAGACCCTTCAGAAGCGACATCACAAGAACCACAACCATCATCTCCACCAAAAACCACGGGTAAAATTGACTTTCGTTTCGGTAACATTAAACTTGTGTGGAAAGCATGCAAAAGGTTGAAACACAATAATGCTTCTGCATTGGTTCTTCGTCAGTGTCTAAAAGATAACGACTTTCATACTAAAAAAAGTCTTGTGCAAAGTTATTCTAAATTTTCGTCTAGAACTGATCACGATCAGGCTAATAATACTACTCCAAAGGAGACTACTTCCAGAAAGGGAAAAGAGAAAGTCGGGGAATCATCCACTCCCTCTGACAAGAAATCCGTTCGCATAAGCCCTAAGTCTACCAATGCATCTAAATTTATGATTCCTGATGATGATGCTAGATTTTTTTCATAATTTCGAGATAAAGGTTGAAATTGCATCTGGTGTGCAAGGTAATGGCAGTTTATTCAAAAATACAAAGCACAATGTATACCATCAATTGCTACTTGCTAGAGGAATTATGAATCATCGTAGTGTGGATTTTGACTATCTGGAAAAGGCTGGCATTTCTGTGAAACATCTTTTTGAAATATTGAGTATTTATGAATTATGTCTGCAATCTGCACATGTATATGCAGAATTGACTTCTTATTTTTACTCAAATCTTTTCATTCTGTCACCAAATTGGCTTCAATTCATTGTTGGTGATAAAAAGTATGATTTGAAAGTGGAAGATCTGGCTCTGATTATTGGAGCGAAAAATTACAAGTTTATTCCATAGGAAGTGAGCCTAGAAGATGCTTCCAAAGTGGCCTCAGAGAATCAGAATGTTGCTAAAGGCTCTAAACGTCATATCTCATATTCTGATCTGACCAGAAGAACTGTGATCTCGCATAAGATCATTATCAATTGCTTGAGGCCTAAAGCTGCTTCCAAAATTGACTTGTCTAAGTCTGAAGTCAAGCTTATTTGGGCCATTATGAGTGGAAACTCTTTCTCTCTTCCACACATTATCATCTTCCACATGTACAGAACTCTCCAAAAGAACAAGAAACAACTTCCTTATGGTGCACTCATCTCTAGAATCTTTATCTTTTCAAACATAACTATTCCTGATGACTTGTGCAAAACCTTTGTTCCTTTGATGTTTGTTGGAGAAAAGATGCTTACTAAGATGAATCTTAAGCATTTTGATGATAAAAAGGAAAGAGCAAGTACAGTAAGAGGAAATGATGCTCAGCAGTTAGAAACAAAATCTGATGGTAGAAAAGATGACAAAAACAAAGAAGAAACAAAAAGCATAGGACAAGCAAGAAAGCAAACTGTCTCTTCAAGTCCTTTCAGAGTGCACAGGAAGAAGAGAAAAATTCTTCTCCGAGATAAAGATGATGAATCAGAACACCTTGAAACTGGACAGAATGTCGATCCAGAACATGTGTCAAAACCTACTAAAAAGGTTTCAGAACCAGTATCTGGGGACTCACATCTGCATCAACAGAATGACATTCCACAGGGGACAAATGTAAGTTAACCTCCAATTCATTTTGAAGAGACTTTGAATGAAACTATTACTGCAGAACATGCAGATTTTTAGGGGAAGATTCCAACAAAGACAGGGAATAAGTTTGAACAGCATGCACTGAAAAATGTTCAAGGACAGACTTTAGAAAACATGGCCATTTTGACCCTTCTGTTAGAAATAAAAAAAAAAAAACAAGCTACACTTGACGACGTGAAGAATCTTTAGAAAATTGTTGAGGAAAACAATCAAACTCAACATCTTCAGACAGAAAAAGACAAAGCAGAGATAAGGGAAGCTGTTGCTCTATGTTCAACAAATATAGAGAAAGCTATGGGTTAGTGTTTTATCAAGATTGAGGAAGCTGTTTCTATCTTGGAGAACTTTCAACTTGTTCAAATACCATTAAAGAAATAAACTATTTTTTGTCCTATCATCTTTTTAGACCATTATGGTTCTATTTTCCTAACATTTGCCTTTGTTAGATTGATTGGATGTTTTATATCAGTGTATTATTATACTTATTATTCTTTTTACTGATGACAAAAAGGGGGAGAGATTATGTAGATATTGTTGTACTAACACTTCAATATGCGGGTTATACAGATTATATTCAAAGGAAGAGAAATACACAAATCTTATGAGTTTGCACATCTATATATCTGTGTTTCATGTGCTTAATATGATTATTTTATTCAAGTTTATTTGACATTGATTGAATCTGTATGAAAGTTTCGTCATCATAAAAAAGGGGGAGATTGCTGAGGAAAACTCCTAATGAATTTTGAAACCGACAAAACTTTCTATGTGTATTTTGTGAATCTGAGATTCATTTTATTCCAGATTAATATATTCTAGAAGTTCAGAAGGAAATATTAGATTTTACAAGTTTTCAGAACTAAAAGGTCAGACTCAGAACTAAAAGTTCAGACTCAAATATAAGATATTCAGACTTTACCATAAAAGTCATTCAGAAATATTCAGATTTTACTGAAGACCTACGCTGAATCAAGTTTCTAAATTAGAAATTCTTGAGACGCAGTAATTATGCAGAAGCAGACGTTGAAATTTCTTAGACGAAGAAATTTCTTAGACGTTGAAGTTTTTCAAACACAGAAGCAAAACTCATTCGGAAGAAATCACAACAGTTAATGAACTAACATGTATTTCACAAAAGGAAAGTTTTGATTGACTCAATCTCAGTTTAATTGATTGACAATCAAACATTATGACATGTATGCATTACAACGGATAAAACTCTACTTATAGAAACCAAGATTCTGATTGTATGGACGATCAGAATCAGCGGGATTCGGATTTTGTCAACCAATGGCTATTCAATTCATTTTATACAAATATGTCCAAGATGAATATTGGAAGATGATTATCTGAAAACTGTCCAACGGCTAATTTGATAATGGAGGAGTATAAAAGGAGACTTACGAGAAGCAAAAGGAAGACATGAAATTAAGAATTAACAAGTCCAAAGTTTGATCATACTCCGACCCTTTCTCTTGTCTTTCTTGAGCTAAACATTAAAATTTTGAGGGACACCTTGTAAGAGTGATTGTGTGAGATAGAGAATCCTATCATACATAAGAGTGCTGTCACTCAGAATCTGTAATTCCTCTTGATTACATAGTGGAATTCAACTAGTAGGCTGTCAGCGTGGAAGAGTGGACGTAGGCTTGCTATAAGCCGAACCACTATAAATTTGTGTGTAATTTTTCTATCCCTTATCTCTTACTTTACATATTACACATCAAGAATACTGTCTATTTACACTATTTTGAATCTGAATTTTATTCAGACTCAACCATGGTCAATTATTTCCACTTAAATTGATCAAAATTGTTTAAAATCACATATTCACCCCCACTCTAGGTGATCATTGCTAGCTATATCAAAAAGAAGCCCCACCACCACATCTACCTAAGCTTAATGCTGCTCTTTTAGGAATTTGTGGTTTGTTAGTAACATGTCCGAGGAATCACCATGCGTAACGCATCACTTCGTGTTTGAGAAAGTTGCACGCTTGTTCGGAAGCTCAGACGTTGATTCCAGATACTCTTTGATAATGAGGTATAACTCGCCAACCGGTCACGGGGACATGTTCAATCTCGCGAGGCGGATTGAGCATCGGAAATGATGTCAGAGCACCTGGGTATGCAAAAAGCAAACGGGTTCTTGGTTGGCGGATGTGGCATCTTCGAGGGAAAATAAAATGGGAGCTATTTTTATTCGAATGATGACTTTGATTTGGGACATGTTTTATCGGAAGCCATCGATGTCAAAAGGCATAAACATATTCCAAACTTGATAGTAATATTTTAAATAGCACCGGCACGTGATATACAATACGACACGATACGACATGACACGCTATCACGTCATTTCTAAAAAAATAAAGAATTTCAATGTGTTGGGATATGTCATATATTTAATGCATATTTTTATATATACATAATAAATGATCATTTTTATGATTATTATAATCAAATTAATGTGATTCAAATTTATAAATAAATAAATAATTAAAAAAAAGCGTCGGATGAGTGTCGATACCTGACACGTTTGACACAATACGAAAGACGTGGGAGAGTGTTTGTGCTTCCTAGGTAATTTTATAGATGAGAAAGGTGATTACGATGAGGGCATAGATAGGCAAAGCAGTTAAAGTAGGGACATTGATAGCTCTACTGTAGAAGCTGTTACGTCGATGTTCTTTTCATACACCGAACGTGACTGTTAATACATGATTTAATAACTGCACGGACGATTCCTCAAGTGTTTTGGACACAGGGAAAATGCCAAGTAATTAGACTTTTCCAGACGACGTGAACATCCGCCCGAGTATGGAATCAATCAGAACTTGATAGAGTTGCTTTCACGCAGTCGTTTGACAAATTAATGGACAATTCTTCTTGTCATTTCCATGTGAAAGGGATGCTGCTTTGGAAAACTTCAGAAACGAAAAAATAAGAAAAGTAAGATTGGAGTGGGATGCCTGTTTTCCCCCTTGTGAAAGTCGTGGTAGCTTTCCACGAGAACAGTAATCAATTCGAGGACCACCGCACAGAGAGAGAGAGAGAGAGAGAGAGAGAGAGAGAGAGAGAGAGAGAGTGGCCATTTTTGATGATGCAAGGAAAAGATGCTGGCAAAGAGAACCCTCCAGCAGTGGGAGAGAGAAAGAGAGAGAGAGTGGCCATTTTTGATGATGCAAGGAAAAGATGCTGGCAAAGAGAACCCTCCAGCAGTGGAAGCAGCCTCTCTCTCTCTCTCTCTCTCCTTGTCTGCAGCACCATTACAAAATCTCTTGATTCTCATTGGAGTCACCAGTGACAAATCATCTGATGACAACCAACCAAACGCAAAGCAGCGAAATGCTCTCTCACCACACACCCACTTCATTACCCGTTCTTGTCTCGGGCGGCTAGTTCATGCTGCTCCTGGGTATAGTAGCCTGATTCTGAGACCAAAGCTCTACAGGCGAGAATTGTTGGAGAGTCTGAGTCTTCTGAACAAGCATGGTCTCCAAAAGGGTTTGTCGCTAACCTTCCAAAATAGCTACTTTTTGATGTTCATGTCACTTCTCTTGCTTGATTTTTGTTGCATATTTGGACCGGCTTGGTGTTCACTTTTGAGCAACAAAAGTGAAAAGATATTATAAGCCTTTGGGAGTATGCAAGCAAGCACCAGCATGGTCTGGCTCGCGGTGCTTCTGGTTTTGCAAAGTGGGTTGTGCTCATTTGGAGCAAGCACAAACGCTTCCACGAGGCCAGAGTTTGTGAACATTGGGGGTGTCTTCTCTGTCAACACCCTGATAGGTAAAGTGGCTCAAGTGGCTATTCTTGCTGCAGTTGAGGATGTGAACTCTGACCCATTAGTTCTTGGTGGAACCAAGCTCAAGCTTACAATACAGGACACCAACTACAGTGGCTTTCTGGGCATAGTTGAGGGTAAGTCGATGTTTTCTCTCGTAATGCCTATTTATTCTGGCATGAAGTGTGTAAATCGTGAGATTCAGGGTTTGTAGCTGAATAGAGTCCTTTCTTTCAGCGTTACAGTTCATGGAGAGTGACACAGTTGCCATAATTGGACCCCAAACTTCGGTCACTGCTCATGTGATATCGCACTTTGCAAGTGAATTGCAAGTCCCTCTGCTCTCGTTTTCAGCCACGGACCCGACACTGTCTTCACTTCAGTTCCCTTACTTCATAAGGACTGCACAGAATGATCTGTTTCAGATGGCTGCGATAGCGGCAATGGTGGACTTTTACGGGTGGAGGGAAGTGACAGCCATCTATGTCGATGATGACCATGGGAGGAACGGTATTGCTGCATTAGCAGACAAGCTTGCGGAGCGCCGCTGCAAGATCTCTTACAAGGCACCAATGAGCTATACTGCGAGTCAGGATGACATGACCGATGTGCTGGTGAAGGTGGCGTTGATGGAGTCGCGCATCATTGTTCTTCACACTTACTCCACTCCAGGACCAATGGTGCTTAAAGTGGCCGAGTCTCTTGGAATGATGGGTAATGGATATGTTTGGATCACAACTAACTGGCTTTCAACAATCTTGGACACGAGCTCGCCCCTCCCTTCGGATGTGATGAAGGCGTATCAGGGAATCCTATCGCTGAGTGCGTACACACCAGACACCGAACTCAAGAGGAAATTCGTTTCTCGGTGGAGCAATTTGACAAGCACATTTTCGTCTAATGGGACGTTTGGACTGAGTAGCTACGGCTTATACGCATATGACACAGTTTGGGTACTTGCACGGGCAATTAATGCGTTTTTCGATCAGGGTGGAGTCATTTCCTTTTCAAATGATTCGAAGTTGACCGAGCTGAAAGGGGGAAATCTGCACCTCGATGCGATGAGCATCTTCAATGGAGGGAAATTGCTGCGCGATTCCATTCTGCAAGTCAATACAACGGGCATAACGGGCCCTATTCAATTCACTCCTGACAAAAACCTTGTTCATCCAGCATTTGAAATTATCAATGTGGCAGGCAGTGGATATAGGAAGATTGGTTATTGGTCTAACTACTCTGGCTTAACGGTTGTGCCTCCCGATATGCTGTACACAAGGCCACCAAATCGTTCCAGCTCGAGCCAGCAACTGTACCCGGTTATTTGGCCCGGAGAAACAACACAGAAGCCTCGTGGTTGGGTTTTCCCAGACAATGGTAGGCACTTGAAGATTGGAGTCCCAATGAGAGTTAGCTACCGCGAATTTGTGTCGCCAGCGGAGGGCACGACTGATACCTTCACTGGTTACTGCATTGATGTCTTCACAGCCGCTTTGAACTTGTTGCCTTATGCCGTGCCTTATAAGTTCATTCCGTTTGGGGATGGACACAGCAACCCAAGTGCCACGGAGCTTGTTTGGTTGCTAACAACTGGGGTTGGTGTCAATAAAGATCTCTTGTGAGTTTTAATTTGTTAGCCACTCTTTTCCTTGAGTGATCAGTTTTTTGCCTCTCTACAGACCTTTGATGCTGCAGTAGGAGATATTGCGATCACCACCAACAGGACTAGGATGGCGGATTTTACACAGCCGTATATTGAGTCTGGGCTAGTCGTGGTGGCCCCAGTCAGGAAATCAGACTCCAATGCGTGGGCTTTCTTCAGGCCGTTTACTTGGAAGCTGTGGTGTGTAACGGCCTTCTTCTTCCTCATTGTTGGATCGGTAGTGTGGATTCTGGAGCACAGGTTGAACGATGACTTCCGCGGACCTCTTAGGAGACAAATTATCACTATGCTCTGGTGAGTGACCATAAATTTTTCATAGCTGGCATCAGACTGCTAAAGATTGATTTCATTAAGCAAAATTTGCCAGAGTTCAATCACTTACATAGTGAGAGCGAATCTGTTTGATTTGCGTTTCCATGGTGAACCCACGTGACTAGTGTTTCCACTTCAATCACTGCTATAGTACTACCCAGATCGATGGGAAATCTGGAGAAGCGTCTAAATAGTCACGGCTTGAATTAATGCACATGCTACTATGGTTGGGTGTTGACAAGCTCCAACACGTAAGACAGATATGAACACTCCACGGTCATGATCAAGCCCTCATGTCCTCATATGAGATTCTTGACTTTACTTGAAGTCAGCTCACCATTTCCAGCTCCTACTTTAACTAGATTAGATGTTCTAGGTAAGTGAGATTGAGTAAAGATTGAGAATCAATATGAGTTCGTGTAGCAACATGACTTTGAGAAGCAGGGTTGCAAGCGTATCTCATTTAAAGCAACCCTTCAGTGTCATCTCACAATTTTGGTTGGTCGTAATCTATGAGGACAAGCAACATTTGTCACTTAAAAGAGCTCGACCAGGCCGATTGCGGAAGGTTAAGTGCTGTGGAGGTAGATGAGGTAACCTGTACAAACATTTGAACAGGCATAAGCACTTGCAGTAGCAGATGTCCAGACTTGAGTGTCCTAGAGAATGACATCTGTAGCTACAAATTCTAACTGCATCCAAAAAAATGAAGAACAGAAAATTGACATTTTGCGGTAAACATATGACTGCATCCACCTGATGATTCCTGACCCACTTATCCTTTCATTCTGCAGGTTTAGCTTTTCAACTTGGTTTTTTGCTCATAGTAAGTCAACCTCCCCTCTCTCCAACACAGATATATATGCGCGTGCGCACAGTTTCCAAGAAAAGGCTGCTCTCTTTTAAATTCATTGTGCTATCTTGTTCGCAATTGTGCAGGAGAAAATACCGTGAGTATGCTCGGTCGCTTTGTGCTGATCATATGGCTGTTTGTGGTTCTTATCATTAACTCGAGTTACACGGCGAGTCTGACCTCGATCCTTACAGTCCAACAGCTTTCTTCTCCTATCAAAGGAATTGAAACGTTATTATCAAGTAACGATCCCATAGGATACCAGCTGGGTTCGTTCGCCCGCAATTATTTGATAGAGGAACTTGGCATCCATGAATCCAGACTTGTTCCTCTCATCACGCCAGAAGATTATACCAAGGCCTTGGAAGATGGTCCTCACAAAGGTGGAGTCACTGCGGTGATCGATGAGCGCGCATATGTCGAGCTTTTTCTCTCAACTCGATGCGAATTCAGCATTGTGGGTCAAGAATTCACCAAAAATGGATGGGGATTTGTAAGTATCAGTCTTTTCTTCTTCTTTTGAAAAAAGTTTTAGATAAAAAATTGTAGCAAGTCCATGGAAAAAGGTTAAGCAAGCTTGACAGATGCATGATTTGTTGATCTTGTATCATTACAAATAAATTTATCAATACTGTCAATGCGAGGGAGATATTGTTCGGTGAATCGTGATTTTTACGCCGTCTGTAAATGATTTGCGATGACCAGGCATTTCCACGGGACTCACCCTTGGCAGTTGATATGTCGACGGCGATCCTGAAGCTCTCGGAAAACGGGGATCTCCAACGGATGCATGACAAATGGCTAATGAGCAGTGCCTGCACATCACAGGGGACGAAGTTCGCACTCGACCGTCTTCACCTTAAAAGTTTCTGGGGCCTCTTCGTTCTGTGCGGATTAGCTTGCTTCTTGGCCCTCTTGATATATTTCCTAAGGATGTTCCGCCAGTTCAGCCAGCACTATTCCGAGGAACCCGAGAGCTCCACCTCAAGCTCCCGATCGAGCCGTCTATGGACTTTTCTCTCCTTCATCGACGAGAAGGAAGAGACGGTGATAAGCCGGTCCAAGAGGAGACAAATGGAGCGGGCCTCCAACAGGAGCACTGACGACGACGGATCGCTGTATGATTCCAAGAAAAGGCATATCGAATACTCTTCAAACAACAACTTTAATTCTGGTAACGAAGTTTAAGTAAATGTAAATCCGTCCCAAAACTCACTTTTAGTCACATGAAATCTTTCTGATACGGTATTTCAAACCTTGTTATACTCCATAGATATGTTATACTTGTGGACAATTGTAAATTGTTGTGAATCAGAAAAATTGAGTAAAGGGTATGCTTTCCAGGGCAATTTTCATGTGCAAGTATTTGGATCACATGCTCAATTCTTATGCAGTGGGCTAAGTTCGCTATGTAGACATATGTCGCGTGTATGATGGCATCAGGAGAATTGGTTCTTATTCATTGTCTCGTCCTGCTAGAGTAGCGAGAACAGGTCCGCACGCCGCATGCCGATGTCATCCATCAACGTGTATCTGCATATAGCAATTTGCATAGATCAGACTTCTGCTTAGTTTCGAGCACAACGAGACGGTATTGTTACCGGTTGAAAGCCAAATCTAAGGGAGAAATACATAATGGCTACCTGAATATTAATGCCCAAAGACCCCCGAGTTTTTTTTGGTTTTAGTCAGTCATAACAAGTAAAGGGTCTACCCACCTATGCATGGGTAGCTCAATTGGTTAGGGCGTACTTGGGATTGTGTGCTTAGTCTAATTGATTCCAGGTTCAATTCCCCATTTGAGTACTTGTGATTTAAGTGAAAGGCCATGGCGGTGGGTTGCTGTACTAGTCTCCCCTGAGGAATAGTTGAGGTGCGTGCAAGCTGGCCCGGATACCTCGGTTACCAAAAAAAAAAAAAAACAAGTAAAGGGTCTTGAGTTTGCTTAGCCATGAAATTTTCAGATTAAATTTAGTAATAATTAACGAGATAGAAATAATACAAGGTCTCCTGTCTCGACTCCTCGGATCTGTGCCTTCTCCTGCCACTCTTCACGGGTCCAGGATGACTCGAGCTTGCGGAAGGTTCGCCGATCCGCAGACCTGCGCGGGGATGATACTCCTCAAAGTATGGCATAGCAAAACGAAAAGATAGATGAATAGGTAAAGGGCGTTCCCAATACCTTTTTGATAGGTTATCTGCTCGCCTCAAATGTCTCCCACCTTGTTCCCGTTGTGGTTTGGCTCCAGGTTGATGGTTTCCGAGTAGATTTTTGTTCCTCTAACACAGCAGAAGATTTATACCAGAGTTAGAATTCTTGGTTGGAGAAGATGCGAAGCCAGCATTTTGTCTAAATTTTCCAGGCTTATTTTTGTATGCAGAAACCGACCATACGTTACCGTGGTAACTAATTTAAGTGTTGCGGGTAAACAATCGGCGGTTAATTACCCCGATCCGAGATCCTAAGTCGTGATTCGACGCTATGAACAAGGACTAGAGAACTAATCAGACACCAGATGAAAAAAAGAGTAGGCCCCGGCTTATCGGCTAGGGAACTAATGGGACACTAGAGAAGAGAAGACTTTTCGTTTTCTCCCACCATTTCGAGCATCGATCTCTTCTCTTACCTCCTTTCCTTTCCCTTCATCTCACGGCTTCATCTGTCTTAGTGACATTGAGGAATCATCTTGTGTAACTTTAAAACCATTACGAGCTCAAAATGAAAAGCTTAATCCTTTTCACTTGAATTTTTTTTTGTATATGTGCTACATACCTCAATATGGACTTCCGGCACAAGTGGCCCTTGCCCAGGGCTTTCGTGGCCAAGGGCACGGTGGCCCTCGCCCAAATTTGGGCAAGGCCTTCACAGTCGGCGAGGGTCACTGGCGACCCAAGCCGGGATTGAAAAAAAATTTGCTAAAAATAAAAGAAAAAAAGAAAAAGAATAAGAATAAAAAAATATTAAAAAATTATTCACATTAGCTCCGGCGAAGCCATGTAGGATGATTGGCGTCCATGTTAGATTTTCTGATGAGGCAAATTGCCAATAGCACTTAAGTGATTAATTTTTCAAATTTATGGCACTCAAGTGAGCGAAAAAAATGTTATAATACTCAAGTAAGCGTCGTACAAAAGTTATGGCAGTCCTAATATTCTTATCCCTTTAATCTTTATAAGAAGCACTCTCTTTGCTTAAAGAGCACTTCGACTAATAAAAGGACAATTTGATGCATCTAGGATTCATCAAACTAGGGCAATGTTTCTACGGATAGAAATTCCTTTTGCATGTCCTATACGTTCTTTCTTTTTCCGGAAATGAGGCTTTGGCTTTCGCTGAATCCAGCGCCTGGGATGAGAGGATTAAAATTATAAAAAATGGACAGCTCTTTCCAAAGGATGGAATTCGACAGTTACCAAGGAGGAGCTCAGAGGACCTCGTCCGTCCGTGAGGCTAATGCTCGTCCAAGTCGAGTCATTCTCGATGATATATAATGGCAGGACCTCAATCAAACCCGGCCGCAACCCTAGGGCCAGAAGCGCCTCGTGCGCTCCACACCGACGTGCCGATGTGGCAAATGGCCACGCCGTGGTTGATCTTGACCTTGGTCTTGCGATCGAGCAGATCCGCCTCGTGGACCTGGACCTTGGGGACCGGAGGGGCAGTGGTAGAGCAGGCACGGGAAGAGGATCCGGTGGCACAACACGGGCTTGGTCAACCTCCCGCTGTCGTTCCCCTTAATTGTCTCGACACTGACGTCATGCCTCGACCCGGCCATGCTCTCTGTGAACCAGGCTGCGATGTTTTGAACTTGCGTTTTGGACTTGTGTTAGGACGAAAACATACGTAGTTCTCTCAGTCTGAAGTTTCTCATCTCTAGTATAAAATTTGAACCCTTGAAGTAAATTCCACAATATGAACAAGATCAATATTACCATATGCTTTACTTTCGAGAATAATTTCTTGAATCAAAATACTTCAAGATATTTATCAGACTTACAAAACGCACATGAATAGTTTTGTAAATTTCAAAATATAGTAGGAAGTTTTCTCAACAATAAGGACTACGGAACTAATTAGACATCAGATGAAAAAAAAAAAAAAATAGGGACCCGAGATTATCGACTAGGGAACTAATTGAAAACCAGACAAGACTTTTGTTTCCTCTCACACTTTTGTCTCTCTTCTCTTACCTTCTTTCCTTTCCCTTCATCTCGTGGTTTCTTCATTTGTCTTGGTGATATTAACGAATCAACTTGCATAATTTTAAAACCATTACGAGCTTAAAACAACATGCAAAAACCTTTTTAAACTAGAGAAAGGCGAAAATTAGTAATAATAACGCACTTTGCATTGGCTAATACGTTGGATTATGGTGAAGGCCAATGCCTATCGATAGACATTCCATCATAATACGGACACCTTAAACATGATTAAGTGGCGTTAATTTCTAAATTGATCGAGCAAACGCATAAGAGGGAAATTCATCTGAATGACCTATTTTCCCCTATGGATATCCTAATCACCTAAGCACACTTAAAATCTTTCGTACTTAAGTTGCCGTCCACACTTCATTGTAATGCATTCTATAGTAAGCTAAAAGAAGAGAGAGAGAGAGAGAGAGAGAGAGAGAGAGAGAGAGAGAGAGATGTGCTCACCTCTGGATAAAATTTTTGAAATTGGGAGTCAGAGCCACAACCACCCTCTTTCTTGCCGCTGTTCATTGCTGCGAAATCACACTTCTTGCCGGACGTAGAACTTTCGTAGTAAACCACGCAATAAGATGAAGATGTAGTAGGATCCACTATCTGTGAGCCGAATCTAGACGTCTTAATTTCCCTCTGAAACATATCATCGAATGTTTCCTGTAAGTCTTCAAAGCTCCATTGCCCCCTTTCCTGTAGATCACGAAATTTGCAAGTCACGAGGGCAACGAAAAAACCCAGAGACAAGAAGGCACATCTGGACACGGGGCTATTACAAAAATGGTCGCGGATAACTACATTAAGTACTAGTCATCCTTCACTGTGAGTGAGATCTTACGAGAGAAGGTCCACCTGTTCCCTTCTGATCCATCAGAAAATGAATCGAACTATCTCTCTTCCTGGGTTTCACTTTCTGTCCATCCATGAAAACACGATACATACAGCATCTGCTCCTATAACAACTTTTGGAACTAAGCAACACAAAAGCAAAATAAGATTCAGATGGCCTGCTATTAGATATGGTCGGGCAGTAGTAATGCAAGCGAAGGATGAATTGTAAGAACTGGAATGACCCGAAGAATGATCTTTCCTGTCCAAATTCTAATTCATACGTAAGAATTAGCCACAGGGATCTTATGTTGATTGGTTTGCACAACGCGAAATGGTAAGCAGACGAACACTAGAGCAGATGTACACTTAAGTATGGTTAACAGAGCTCTTGATAACAAGACCTTTTTTTTAATGCTGGAATTAAGTTGTTTGGTACTTTAATGTTAGTCGCCTAGAAATTGCTGATGTGACAAAGCCTGCACGCCCTTCCACACCACTTGACGATGAGGCTGCGCAAAAGCGGCACGTCTCTTTACCTTGTTGAGCGCCACATTGATATGCCACCAATGCCTTTGACAGAAGGTAAAATGTCATTTGGAGCTTTAAAATCATCTCGTTGATACCGGAGCAAAGAGACCAGTTGTGTTTAATCCATAGTCCTTCCTCGATCTAACTTAATGTGCAAAATCTATGTTGCAGACGTATGCTTGTTTTGAGCAGATGTGGAGAGACTGGCTTATTCTGTAATCTGGGTTTGTGCTCCTTCTTTCTTCTTTCACATTCTCTGTGACCTTTTTGGATGTGGGATTTCATATCTTCTATTAGCCAACGTCACTAGACTACACAAATGATAGTTCGTGGGCTGGCTACGCATGAACTTGTTGGCCCTGTGTGATTGATCTACTCAATGAAAGAAGAACGCTTTTCTTCTTCTTACGTAGTTCACTGCCCATTTCAGGAAATGACATCTGAAGCAGAGATGATATCCATAAGATACACAAAAAGTGTCACTAAATCAGGTGCAGCTCTTTCTTGTATTGAAGCTTAAGCAAGGATGGACCACAGATAGTTAATATAAACTTAGATTGTGCAGAACTGCAGATTGATGTTAAACAGGTTCTTCCTCCGTTCATACGAGATCTTTTCTGGTGCATAACCTCTTCTACAAAAGCTAAACGTATGCCAAATCATGTGGAAATAACTAAAAGAACTTCTATCTCCTCTGTTTAAATGCCAAATCAAAAACTTAAATGATAATATAACCTGTAGATAAACGACGCAGAATACTTTAAAACCCCTTCACACATGCAAATTGAACTGAGAACCACAAGTAAAATTGACGAATGGGTCCATAGAAACGAAATCAATTAGGGCGTAACTTGGTTTTTGATATATGTTAGAATGTCTGAACAGAAAGTTTAAACTGTTAGGTAGAAAAAGATTACATATATAAAACAGACTTCATGTTGTTTAAAGATAAAGCACTTGCAGCATCTGAATCCCTATACAACTTTTTTGAAATTTCTGGCTTGGGAAATTGCAGAAATCATCACGCAATATGTGCATAATTGGCATGACGCTAGCGGAAAGAAATCCTTTTAATAAAGTTTGTAAACCATTTCTGGTTTGGTCAAACTCATCTAGTGGACAAGTCTGCCGTTGTCAAGAGTGTGCTCAAACTTGTTTGAGGAAGTATTAATGGGGCATTTGAAATCATGCAAGGCAAATGGAATGCTTAGACAGATCCAGGAAAGGGAAACTTCAGTGGCATTTGACCATGAGAGATATGATGCATTTCTTTTAATTCCCTTCCTTTTGGCTTCATGACGCTTTTGCTAATTAACATTTATATTTCCACATGACTAGTCCTCCGTCGGATGAATTTTTCACGTTAACAAATATATTGGTCATGCTTGCTATGGGCTGGTTTAATCCAACATCCAGACAGGTTACTAATCCCATTGCCCCTCTTCTTCTTTGAGACTGAATAGAAATGAAATGGAAATAAGTAAAAATGCAGAGACAAGTGATTACCACGTTTCATCACTA
Organism: Syzygium aromaticum; assembly: GCA_024500025.1. NCBI lineage: Eukaryota > Viridiplantae > Streptophyta > Magnoliopsida > Myrtales > Myrtaceae > Syzygium > Syzygium aromaticum. Next base: position 13,295,328 of record CM044893.1, read on the forward strand.
GTTTACCAAAGGTAACACCAACAGGTACCTTCCCACCAAAAAGAGTATGGCAAAAAAAAAACCATACTATAAACTGCGTTACCCAAAGCCTGTTTTCTCCCTAGTTAACAGCGGAGGCAAACGATGACAAATTTAGCTACTGATTGCACGCAAAAAAAATTGGAACAAAGCCTACACCCTAAAGAAAACAATCGACTATATTGACCCAACAATGTATTAATGCCTGCCCGAACAATCCACTGCGCCAATTGGGTTGGCCCTGCTTGAGCTGAAGAATTCTCAGGACAAGATCCACATATACACGATCGACCAGAAAGTGAGCGCTAGTGCTGCAACCAAGTATGTCCACAGGAAGAGAACTGAACACTCTTCTTGACCCACATTAAACAGCTGGGTCATAGTCCCTGCATTGCCATTCCACATTCATTTCAGCCTTTTGTTGCCTTCTGTTTCTTGGTGAGAAATATTTCAGTTCTATGAGATTACGAGGCTGCAGTGAAGAAGATGGCTTACCGATATTCATGGCTGGTGGCACTGTGAATTGGATCATTAGCACGTAATGGTAGAGGGGGTCTGGTGGGAGGAAGCCGAGATGATCAGCTGCTTTGACGACCCAGATGCCAATCACTGGGAGTATCATGTACCGAGCAGATATTACGCCAAGGATGACCGAGGGTCTGATTCTCGAAGAGCGCAGGCCTGTATGAATGGGATCCGAGCAATTTAAGTGCAGATAATTTTTACTATTGTCTTTTGATTGGCTCTTCAAAAGGTACTTGACAGTTTTGAAAGCTCTTTTTACCTTGAGTGAGGTTGCCTCCAAGTATGAGGGTAATGCAAGGTATAGTTCCATCACTGCATGGTTAAAAGCCATTAAGAATCTCGAAAACACAAGGAAGAGTTCTAACTTGAGTCATAACTTGACCTTCCCTACTATTTAGAGGAGTCATCCAGTCTTGGTTACTTCAAATTAGTGATGTTGTATGCAATAAAGAAACGATATTTACCCCAGTAATTTGATGGAATCTTGGATCACCCGCAGTGGGGCACTGTTGCCTATAATAAGCTTCCTCAGCCATGAAACGGCCCCGAAGATGAATCCCAATATCTGAGAATATATGCAACAGTTAGTGCATTGCTCACTTTTTTACTCAAACTGGAAAGATGAATCGTAGCTGAGCAATTAATATGCACAGAGGGACTCACACTAGCGAGGGTTGGAGGTGCCATCAACTCCTCCAAGATCGTGTGAAGAACTCCTGCCAATTTATCCCAGAGTGTCCCTGATTCTTTTTCGGACTTGCTGTTTGATTCTTGAGATATGACCTGCGATGTGGCAATTGAAAGGTTGAGACATTGTCTTGTGAAAGATTAGGGCTGAAGTGGCTTCGAGAGATTTGATACTACGGTTTTAGGTTCATGAGAGGAAGACTTACAGCTTGGTCTTCTACATCTTCAACAGATTTTGTGGACTGCACACTCATTACTACTGGCTCTTGATCTTCTCCTCTGAGCAGGTGTGTGCTCTCATTAGAGTCCAAGTCCTTATTGGGCTGCTTTGCGAAATTTTCCACTGCTTGAAGCTCTTTGTATTTCACCGATGAAGATCGTACCAATTGGTAAGTATAAGTCCAAATGAAGAAACCTCCAAGCTGTGTTAAATCAGAAACACGGATCAGAACTGAATTCAGAGAACAAGAAGCAGAGGGTATGCCATATTAATGCACCTAACAAAACAACCATACTATCCTGCTTATCTTCAAAAGAGTTGGGGAAACAGATCGTCAATGGTTTCATAGAACCAAATGTCAAATTTTGAGGAAATTTACTAGGTAATTCTTTTTCACTCCTCTTCATTTCATCTCATGAGATGTTTCGAACTTAATCACATATTGGGTAATGGGACATGTGAGGCTTCATTACCGCCATGGAGAATGACACGTAGGAGAGTGCGACAGCGCTGCAGGTGCTCTTATCCCCGAAGGGACTGTTGTCTTCATCACAGATTGGTGGCACAATTATCAGCAGAAGATTTCCCAGGTTACCTTTTAGGAGGCAGACAAAACTGTCATCAGACTCGAGAGCTCACATTTCTAGTCACATAGACGAGTTCTAATTGATTTGTTGATTAAAATCAATTACCTGATGCACATGTAGCAATCACCAGGCCCTCTAGATATGGCTTGGGCTTGAGTAATTTCACGACTATCCATCCAAGCATCCCTCCGAACAAGAAGGTGATGGCAATGTTCACTGGCATGAACCACCTTCATATCCGAGGTCATAAGCATCAGTATCTTAGGTGCAGAAAGAGAGTCCTCAATGCTCTTAGTAAAGGAGCTAAAAACTATCAACTTTTAAAGCATAATAGACTCAGACTAACAATGGTGGAGCTCGGCAAGTCTTTCAGTGGCGCAACTTAAAAAAATGAAAGTTCATATCATCTGCTGACAGCTACATAATTATATCTTTCTAGCTCAAGTGAATGCAGACATCAAAATGAACACCAAAAGGAAGCGAATGGCTGAAAAAATTTCCCTACCATGAGATAATGTCTTGGAGAGTGACGGTCCTCGCCAGACTGGCAAACATCAGAGACGGAGTGAACAACATGAACACTATCTGCATCAAATAAAATTCCCTGTTCACTAAGGTATGCATTCAGGAAGAAAATGCATCACATAGAAGCTACAGGTGTTCAACTTTCCCTCTTTCAAGAGGCAAGACAACAATTATTTAAACATATTTTACCTTGTTCAAGGACTTCCTTGCATCTGCAGTGAGAAGACTGCAATATTCAGTTGCCATGAAAGCTCCCAACCCACTGATCAGCAGAACTTGCAAAATTGGCATCGATGCCACCTCAAACAGTGTCCAAAAACCCATCTTCTTCTTCTCAAGACAAATGTACCCAGAAATACGTCTGTCCCTTTTGCTTGTGTTTTGGCTCTAGTTTTGCTTGCTTAATGCAGCAAAATCCTAGCTCTGGCCCCTGTATATGAGCTGAGCCTCTCTCTTTTTTTTTTTTTTTATATATAGCTAATAAAAGAGAAGGAAAATCCTGGGAAAGAGCACAAAAGAGAGGTGTGTTAGAAAGAGAAACCCATTGATTATCACTGAGACAAGAGAAATCATCAAACAGTGAATCCCAGACCAGATTAAGGAATGACATAGTCCAAAGAAGAAGATGATTGTGGAACAAGAGTAGATCCAACGGTCATAACTTTTGGAAGGAAGGAAGGAACCATGAAGGTACCGCTGGTTTGTCTGATTTTGGGGTACTGTTGTGACAGGTACACAAGGCACCCTGGAGTTTCTAGGGCTACTCACGTACAAATTTGCTCTCGGCATTTCAAATTCAGATCCATCTGCTTTTGTTTTCAGAGAAATTTTTTTGTAACCAAAAAAAAAAAAAAACTCAAAGCATATGAATATAACACAATGAAGAATCCGATATCATCAAGTTACTCTAAGTTTATCACATCTCTTCTTCGAAGAATAAAAGTCACGTGATAAACCGATCACTCTTATGTTGATTCACAGTGTTCAATTCACATTTGATTACCCCGATCCACCACATAATCTTTCCTTTCCCAAGTTTTTCGAATCGTCAACGAAGAACAACTCGCACTCTAATCCAGCTGGGAAGAAATGAAATAGGAGATGCCAAATGTATTCAGATGAAATCCTAACGAATAACAATTGCCATCCCAACTTTTAGAACTTCGCCAGCTTTCGATGAGATACCCATATCGGGAAAACACCTGATTTTGCATCATCAGGACGAGATCATCACATTGACCTGGCCAGATGCATCTGTTACGAAAAGACGTGCAAGATCACGACATCTCATCAAAAGCCAATCACATGACTAAACCCTTGGATAAGGATCATTTAACCATCTCTTTCAGGGATGCGGGTGGTCATCACCATGTTTATTCAACATGAAATTAAGCGAGAAATGCCCGCAAATGTTCTTGACAAATTTGGCTACACCAACTTGACCACCAGGATCACTCATGCGGCTCGTAAATCTCTATTTTTAAATCACTAATTACTCTGGAATTTGGCGTGAAGAGTGTTGATATCATATGATAATAAAGAGCGTGTGGTCTCATTCTTATATATTATAGATTATATTATATTTTTGCGGACCCGATTCGCTGCCAATTCGTGGACGTGGAAACACCAGCTTTGATCTAGTCAGTTTGGACTACATCAAAAACGTTAACAACAAATCTTGTTGTTTGGTTCATAATGCTTCTATTATTTCTCAATTTTCAATTTACACGACCTTTTTCTATGTGAAGTGGGATCCCAAGTGGGACCCAACAGCATGGATTCTTGCCTCCAGGGCGGGGCCAGGGAGAAGATGTAAAGGGCAAGTGGCCTGTCAAGCTCATTATCTTATCATCTAGTCCCGAAATATTCTCTCTGTAAAAGGATGGAAAGTGGGAGGATGACTCTACCTGGAAAGGGCTTCTTCCAAAACAATCGATGCGATGCAAAACTTAGGGATCGATTCTTGCCAACAAAATGTACAGTACGATTCGGTAGATCGGCTCTCGAGACGGCACACAATTTGGCAGTCGAAGAACTCTCTTATTCAAGGGTTATTACTGGACGGCGGATCATTCAGATATCGAGGCAGTTCGATAGCAGCCGCTACATCTTGTTTGGATTTTTTACCTATTGAATCGTTTTTTCGATGGCGTTCTTGCTGAGAAAATGATCCCGTCTCCTCCAGCCCCTCTATTACTACCTTTCCTCGCCTCCTTAAACCGTCTTAATCCCGCTCTGCCGGTGGTCGTAAAGAATAATCAAACGATGGTTTAACGGATGATAGAAGCCGAAACACAAATGATCAAGTTGCGGGGTTGCCTCATCGATTTGAACTTAGCATGCTGCTCTTAGACGACTCCGTCTTGTCTTGGACGTGCCCGACATGGAATATACAACCAAGTCGAAAGCAACCCAACAAAGAAATCTTACGTGCGACGACCTTCTACGGAATCTCGGAGAGTCAGAAATGCACAGGACGACCACCAAATTAAGAAACCACAGCTGATCATCGAATAAGAATAATCACAGCAAATGGCCGACAATGGCCAAAATTATGATAAAGAAGAAGAAGAAGCAAGCAAAGGTTTGGAGAGAAAGCAGATCCGACAACGGTCTTTAACGACGAACACGATAAGACTTGCATGGCGGGTCCAGAATCGAGATCTCGGCGGTCGACAGAAAGAGGCAGATCAAATAATTAAATATGAAGCGAGAATGTTTTTTGAAATTATTGTTTTGCGTTCTGTATTGGAGGCTTAGAACGAGATAGAAAGGGAGGGGCCCCAAAACTTCCAACTCGCATCCTCGTCGGGGTCGTAATCATCGGAGAAAAGACAGAGAGATGTAGAACGAACGGTCGTCGTGGAAACTGAGAAAACCAGTAAAGAAAGGGGAGAGAACATCTCTATCCGATCGGGGGGGGGGGGGGGGAAGGACGGCCGGTGGCCGTGCCGTCGCCGGCCACCCCGTCGGTCCCGTCCCCGCGCCTCAACGAACGGCTAAACGAGACGTATGCGAATGCTTCCCGATATAAATGAAAGAAAACACCAATTGGAAGACCAAGAACAAGAAGACGGAAGAGAGAGAGAGAGAAGGACGAACCTAGAATCGAATTTGAACTGGGTCTCGAAGATCAACGCGGGCCAGTAAGAACCGGGGCGAGACGAACGGGGACTCCGGCAAGAACGCGAGAGAACGAGACGAGGAGAAGCGTCCATGAGACTCGGCGATTCAATTGGAGCGAAAGGCGTTCGCATTTATAGGCGAACCCTGGCCTTTCGAAGATCGGACACACTTCTCCCACGCACACGTCATCGTTTCCATTTCCACTTTTCTGTGGCATGTACGTGAGACATCTGGACAAAACATCTGGACCCTTGTCCGCACTCTAATAATTGGTCACGAAATCGAAGAGACCAAAGCAAAGTTGGTATCCTGTGCGTGAATGCGTTGCCCTCTTGTGTGATTTCCTTTTTTGAAATTTAGTATAATCCACCTCCCCGAGAAGAAGACACATTCGTTAATCAATCATGCCCTCTCGGTCCTTTCATTAATGTAGCCGCCCCTCCTGAACGCTTAAACTTACGAGGAAAACGTTGCTCGCCCCCAAAAGCGATAGGATGACCAAAGACCTGCAATGGGGTGAGCTCGAAAATGAGTATCATGTGCACATATGGATTGGGTGCATGATTGATATGGTGCAATCGGCTAATTACGATGTTCGCCGTCGTATGCATCGGAACCGTATTTTATGATCCTTGCTGACTGACGTGTGGTTCCCACGTGCCGCGTGCTCCTCAGGTTTTGAAACTCCGAAGAATCTCATCCGTGACTTGTTGACTTCTTACGAGTGTTGCGCACCGTCGTGCGACATAATTGCCCCGTAATATATCGATGAACTCGATTTATGTGGGCGAAAGAATTTGCACATACATAGAACACATAAAAAAAAAGGTGTATCTTCCTACACTTATACCGTATATTAAGAATAAAACCGTAAGTGTCACACTTTTGCCGAGACATGGCGAGAGGCGAGGTCGACCTTGCCAACTTTTGGTGAAGCTCGCCATCGACCGGCCACTTGCAAGGGCGAGCCTCGCCAAATCAGATGTCGTCGAGCCTCTCCGGCCCTCGCCTTTAGATAGTTACTGAGGCCCAGTGTTGGCTTTCTTGCTACGTAGGCTGGTCAGCATTTACATCAAAGATTTTTCGGCCAAAACTGATCAGATGGACTTAATTAGTAAAATATTAAAATGTTTATGAATTGATTGGCAAAATGTAAAAAGGTTTATGACTCAATTAGCAAAATTGAAAAGTTCATGATTGAATTGACAAAAATGAAATAGGTTTAGGACTTTTTGGACGTTTTTCGCATGCCGAGGTATACTCCTCATCAATAATTGGAGAGAGACTTGAACACCTTGTGGGATCTTACACTACCATTTCATTAGCAAATACAAGGGATGCAACATTTCTCTCATGATTATCATTGCAATAATTTTGCTATTTAATCACCAACATCATTGATACGGTAAATCTGATCTTACCACACCCAACGCCTCTCGAAATAATTTCATGGAAATTACCCAATTAGTTATAATTCTATTGTACGAATAGTCATAAACTTTTAATTTTTGCCAATTTAGTCCCACATCTACGTGCAAAATTTGAATGTCGTCATTCTGATCAATTTTGCGCTTGAAATTGCTGACGGGACGATCTAGTGATTTGCTAGCCATCTTATGTGGCATACCGCCACGTTGGCAATTTTTACGAAAATTGGCCAAATGACTACATTGGAATTTCATCCAAAAGCTTAGGACTAAATTAGCAAAATCAAAAATTTTATAACTAAATTGATAAAATTGAAAAGTTTAGGACCAAAATGGCATTCGTACGATAAGTTTGCAACCTGTTGGACAATCTCCCCAGATAATGTAGGTACAGCCAATTCTGAGTTGCCAACTCATGTGGCAACCTTTTCTTGGCCCAGTCAAACATGGGAATTGAATACTTGGTGACCTAATCCTTTCTGCTAACACAAGCATGGCTATTTTCACACTAAAGTTTAGCCTAAAATCTCGTCCTAAAATTTAATAAGAAGAGTTTCCCAATTTGCAATTACAAGTGGCTGTCTAAATTCGACCCTATAGAGATAAATAAGCACATGTCGACCCGCTGCACTCACATCCAACCTAAAATGTTCATCATCCACCTAAAATGAAAGTGACAAATCGACTCCCCACTAATTTGGAAAAGAAACATTTCTCAAGCTTGGTCATTTGTGAATGGGGCCGAATCCCAATATAAATATGTTGAATATATGTGGTTTCCAGGTATTTTCACAAGAAAAAAGAATAATTTGTTGCGCACTAAATTAAAAAAAAAATCATATTTTTATGGTGATTAGGTTATGCATAATCGACCGAAGTTCTATAGCATCGTTCCCTTTTCTCAGTATTTAACAAAGGACTGGACATGTATACATGTAAGAAATAAAAAAAGTACACGAAGAGAAGCATCTATATCTAAAATTTTAGAAAAATAAATGTGTGATTGCAGAACGAGACAATTATAAAAAAAAAAAGTCTTAAACTTATTATATCTATGCCAATTCAGTCATAAACCTTTTTATTATATCTATTGAGTTCTAAAAATTTTCACATTTTATCAATTGTGTCTATCCAGTTAATTTTGGACGGAAATCACTGACATAGACGCCAGCCATCCGATGTGGCACGACTGGCACTACTGTAGACATTTTTAAATTTTGTTTTTTTTCTTTTCTTTGATTTACTTTTTCTTTTTTTGGATTGAGGGCAGTTAAAGGTCGCCGATTGACCCTCGTCGGCACTGAGCAAGGGCATTGCAGCACTTGCTAGCCAAAGCAAGGGCATGCAGCCCCTCGTCCAGTTCTAGTGAGACCACAATGCCCCTATGGCTAGCAACCCTCGCCCATGGCGAGGGCGTCCTTGCTTCTTTTTGTACTATCGTATTCATAGTTATTATTCAGTTCAACTTTTCTAACTGTAATACTATTCCTTCCTTGCCCCCCATAACTCTCTAATACTATAGTAAAATTTATTTTATCGACTTCCTCTAATCATATGTTAATCCCATAGCAATTAATTTTTTTATGCAGCAGGATGGTGATTGGTTTGTATCTCGGATCTAGTAGATCTTCGGTAAGTGACTTAGAAAGAATACGATTTCAGCACGCTTATTCTCACCCTAGTGGACAATGAATTCTACTTGGCCATCTCAAATAGCACGTATATACATTTTCCGTCGGTCCGACACAAACTCCAAAGATTCAAATAAAACAGATCGAAAGCGGATGGAGTTGACAAGACACCATACTATTCTTCAATTTTTATAATAATTCATGTCGACATGCCACGTCGATTCCGACGTGTGCAGGAGGAGAATCGAGATTCGTCTCCTGCTTTTTCTCTTGTACGAGCCGTGTTCATTGCATCGTGCTGTATGGGGGAACCGAGGATCTCAATCATACAATGTGATGAGCACGATACACTGTCTATTCTCAATTAATAGATTGGTCATAATTCACAACCAGACAAATTTGACCAATTTCTGAGGGTCCCCCACCAATTAAAATAGCCCAATAATTTTGGAAGAAGAAGGAAACACTCGGCTTTGTTCTTTCCCGTCGAATTATTTCTCACAGTACTCCGGACCTTGCGAGTCTCTTTGCGAACACTATGAGATTATGTGAGATTTCTATCAGCTATTTCAAAAGTTAAATGCGCGATTTAATAGATTGGGGGGATCCAAGCATCTCAATCATGTAATGTGATGAGCATAATATACTGTCTATTCTCAATTAATTAATAGATTGGTCATAATTGACAAGCAGATAAATTTGGCCAATTTCTAAAGGGTCCCTCACCAATTAAAATAGCCCAATAATTTTGGAAGAAAAAGGAAACACTTGGCTTTTTCCTTTTTTGTCGAATTATTTTCTATAGTGCTCCGGACCTTGAGAGTCACTTTGCAAACATTATGAGATTCCGTGAGATTTCTGCAAGCTATTTCAAAAGTTAAATGCACAAGATAATTATATATCCTAATATTTACCCACACGCGTAAGCTTGGACTTTCACCTAAAATTGAGAATAGAAATATATAATGAGGGAGACAATTAAGGGAGTTGAAAAGATTTGAACTCGGGACTTCTTGCTCTGGTATTAAGTTAGAATGTTTAACCTAAAAGCTCGAGATCACATATGTATAAAGAACATATGAATTTCGTAAACAAGCGATTGCAATACTTTAACAAATATGGGTATAGACACTACAACTTGCAATGGAACGAATTAGGGGTGAGCAAAAGGAACCGCCCGAATCAAACCGGCTAGTTTTGGGTTGTTTGAAGTTCCAATATGAAATCGGTGAGTTTTGATTCAGTTCCCGGTTCCAAGTGTAGAGTTGCCCACCTAGACCATCTAGACTAGATTGATTTCTTTTAATTTTTTATTTCTTGAAAATATGTGAAAAAAACCCAAATATATCTCTTATTTTACAAAGGAAGGCCCTTCAAAGCTAGAGTGACTGCGATTACTTATGCAGTATTGCTCATTCTAATCAAATTTTGTCACAAATAGGAAAAATTTCTGTGAAACCGACAATGTTACACGTAACTCACCGATTGTAAAAACGCTTTAATTATCAAAAACATCTTCAGTTTCATCTTGAATATTAACTACAAATAAAAAAAAAAAAACTGAATATGTTACCGGTTCCATTGGCTGGTCCAGAAATCAGATCGCTCAGGAATCGATCACCCCTAGGACGAATTGATTGGAGACAAAGAAGACAAGATTTCCCCCCCCAAAAAAAAAGGTTTAGAAACGCAACTTATTTTTGCTTCAATTATTCATTATTAATTCTAGAATTAGCCCCAAAAAATAAAAATTCTAAATTATTGTGGGGTTGGTGTTGTGGTGGAATTGGCCATGGAGCCCTTTCCTATTGGTGGTGAGATGGAACGAACCGGTTCATGTCTTATTTCATCGTTAGGACAGAAGCACATACATGTCCTTTTGTCCATTTTTTTTCTTTTCTGGACAATCAATGGGTGTGCCAAAGTCTGTGATGCATTTATCACGCCCAGAGAATTGACACGCTAGATCGATCGGTCCGTGACACATTGCTGCGTCAATCCGACAAATTGAGCAGATCGAGGGCAAGACCTGCTAATCCTCGGTGCCTGCAGCTTGGCACTCGCCGGAAATAATGCAGAAACATGTCGATTAATGTTGTTTGGATTTGGTTGACTCGTAATTCAATTTGCATGGTTGGCTGGCCATATTTCGGGACCGCGCTGCTCGTGCTCGTGTTTTCCGGCTGAATTTGTTTAATTTTATAAGCTAGTCACTTCGCATGCTCACGGCGGCGAGCTCCGGATCTGTCCGAGGCGGCGAATGGAGATCAGAATTCCCATGGAAGTCCGGTCCGTGTCTCGATCTAGCCTCCTTCCGTGTAGGTTCAGATCCTGTCGTCCGCGGCTGCTCCGATGAGCTAGTACTGCCACTCCATTTGCGTCGGAGGGAAAGAGGAACTCCATCCATGGGAGGAAGAAAATAAAGATCGATCCATTCCATGTGTATGGGGGCGCTAGTCAAGGCCCGGCCTCTGTGGATTTGACTTATCAACGATACGACGAAAGTAATCGGAAATCTCAAAAAGCAAAAATGTACAGCGGGAAAAAAAAAAACCGTTCCCGTGTTCTCTTCTTCTTTCTTCCGTTTGAAGACTAGTTATGAACATCGCGTGGTTCCAAATAGATTTTGATTATTCTTAACAGAGAATACAGATATAGATTTCAAAGTCGAGGATTTATACATATACAAAAAGAAGGAGATCTTTGAGGTAACTAACAGAAGATATTGAACTTTAATTATTAATAATATATATGATGTTATCTTAAACTGTTTCTACATCGAGATGTGATGATGGTGTTTCGATCGTATGAAAAGTGGGACACAGAATTTGAAAGTCGACTTTATGTACAAGCATAGACAAATGAGGAAATATTGAATTGTGGTGGGCAAGTGCAAGTTGAATTCCAAGAACTTTATGCTGTTCTAGTGTTACTCCAAAGAAGATATTGGGATAACATGAACTTGAACTACTACACAAACGGAAGACGGGGTTCCTGGTTTTGTAGAAAAGCATTTCCAAAAGTTTACTTCATTTATCTCTTACGTGTCTCGCATTGGTTGAGAAATTATTTCTCGGTGATTTCATCAAATGGGTCCACTTTTATTGTCTTGATAACAATAATAACAAGAAAAAAAGTTTCGGGTTCACGCGCGCGAGATTGGACCGAACCAAGTATAAAGTTGGATTTCGCCCCTCCCCGTGCGGAAAGTATACACATTGCCCCGGTCCGAGGTTCAATTTTGCCAAGCTCTTATTTGAGTCTCAAGGCCTCATCTAGAAATGCCTAAGCCAGCCGTTCTTATTCATCTCGTTGATCGTCCTTAGCAGTTTTGCTAGTCTTTTTCAGATTGATTCTCCTAAGCGTAGCCATTCCAACCTCATGGCCAACTTATGTCTCCTAACAATACCGAATCGCTCTTCGTCATTCGACACACGGATCTCAACACAAGAAACACTCTCTTCTCTTACCCTCCCTAGTGGTTTTACATTTCTCGTTGTCCCCGCTTCGCCTGAACAGTGGAGTACTAATCGGAAGGTCGGCTGAATCCCGGAGGATAGCCGCACTAATCGGAAGGTCAGCTGAATCCCGGAGGATAGCCGCATACTTACCGTAAGCACTCTGATGGGCGGAAAACACACTTAGAGGATGGTCCCCGGACGCCTCACACGTTCTTCATTTTCAATTTTCTATCGGCAGTTCTCGAAATTTTCCACAAGCACCTATCAATCGATTGGAGGCAGACACGAAAGCGAGGTAGCGAATTTCAAAATGACTAAAAGAGCATAAATGACGACTCGATTTATTTCACGAAAAATTCAAGTTTTAAAAAATATTTTCCGAAAAATAATCATTTTGAATGCGAAATGTTTCTATCACCCACGAAAATAACTAGGCATAAATTATTGTAAATAATAAAAACATTTTCCGTTGAATAATTTTTAAGTTTCTAGAAAACTAAATTTATAAACCTAGATAATTTCATTAATCCCATCGCTTTCTCATTCTCATTTCTTCTCAATAAGTTTGAAATCGACACGATTCGAAACGGTTGCCAATCATACATCACACAAGAACTGTATGAAAATCTTGGAACACGTCCTTCGTTGCATCTGACAAACTTTAGTGTTTTGTCATCGTCGCACCCCTTCTTTCTTTGAATATCCAAGCCATCTTCGTGCTTGATAAGATATATGATGGAGATGAAAAACATGATTTGGACCGGATGCCCAATAATTCAGCAAGTGGATGACTTCTTCTCGGCCAGGCAACTCTGATGCTAATCATGTTATATTCAATGAAATGAAACCTGTGATGCGGTAGTATGAGAGGATCAAGGCCCGATCATGCGACGATAAGATGAACGAGCCCCTGAAAGAATTCGACTTTCAGAGGACCGAAGTGGTACCTGGGGAACTGTGGACGATGGCGAATGACAGAGCAGAAAGAGTTTTGTGCCCAACAGGGCACTCCGCACTCAGTCACGCTTCCTAGTTTTCATCTTCAATGTAATAATGAGTCAAGAGGAAATTTTTACATCGGATAGCGTAGAAGATGTACCGGGTTTTACTTCATGTAAGGCTTTCGAACAAGTGTGGCGTCATATGGAAGCTTCGATTTCATCCGAATTTACTGCAGTTCCATTGGGAGGATCATCTGCGCGCAGCTGAGCAGAAACTTCGTCTATGGCGGAATTTAGCTGCTCAATCTTCTCCGCCAATATCTTGCGAGTTCTCTGCCACAAATCACAAAACAGGAAAAAAGCAATATTTAGAGCAGGGTGCAGACAGAAAAGTTTAGAATACGGCCAGACGTTTTGCCCTTGGGCAATTTCCAATATCTCATGTATCATGTTTGTGCGCAGAAGGGTGGGTTTAGCGCTCATCTGAAAACGGAAACGAATCAGAATGAGCATCTGATTTCTCACTTTTACACAGCAATAAATGAGGGAATAGAGAGATTGATGCTATGAACGGGAAAGCGGGGAAGAAATTTTAGATGGAAAGCACACAAAAGTTTAAATTTTTCTTCCATCCTTCTCGCAAAACTTTTAAATGTTCCCCTTTCTTCACGCAAACTCTATTCCCCCCATTTTCCTCCATCTCCCAAACATAGGAGTTGATGGCACTTGCTTTTGCGATATCAAATATGCACTCGATTTGACAGCAAAGAAGAGTGCATCTTTGTGATCGTTTAATTTGAATATGCAAATACCGCAACAAATTGAAAGCCAGAGCTGCTGTCTTTGGATTGAAGGAGCTGCTGTTTTGCTAGGACTCTGAAAGTTGCCACTTAAGTTGTAGCTTGTAATCTGTGTCTTTCATTTTTCATAAGTTGTACCATAGAGAAAAGAATAATGAAAGCTAGGAGTAGATTCAAGCTCGATTCCCTATTTGTAAAAGTCAACTACCCACTACCAAGGAAATCCAAACATGACGTTGTGGTGGGACAGATTTTTACCTCCAAAGCTTTCTCCTCATCATATATGAATTTTGGCAGTCTTCTCATTAGATCCTTTCTATCAGCTCCTGCTAGGGCCTTACTTATCTGTAAGATATGAGCCATAGTTATAATTCAGTGCCTACTTCCATTTGAAAAGCATGTGTCCGTGAATGGCAAGCTCGCATACCTACATGTATCTGGAGAGAGAGAGAGAGAGAGAGAGAGGCATGAAGTGACTATCAAAGCAAAAAGTTTAGCGTTCCAAATGATACCTGCGGTGCATACACACAACCTAATGCTCCAACAATAAGTCCACCCAACACAAATCCACCAACAAATATACCCGCACTGCTTGGTCTGCCATCATCCCGACTACAATTGAACAGAAAGAATAAAAAAGCAAATGATTATAATACAGTGAAGAGAATATTACAATTTGCAAAATCATATTCTGTCCAGAATTCAGTCACCAACTGCAGAGAAAGCCAAAGGAGAAAGAGAATGTCCAATCAAACCACCATTCAACATTATACTACCTGCAATTAGACTAGGGGATATCCCACACAAATTACCCCCATTCCCACATCTGCAATCACAAGAAGCTCAAGAACTGGGAAACATGAGGATGCTTGTCAAGCAACTATTACTACATACTTAGCCACTTGATACTTTGAGAGAGATGTCTAGTGCCAAATTAGTTTCTATTAAGCGCCGAACTTGTCCTGTTGTTTAATTACGTATCATAGGATGCACACAATTTACATCTCCCCACCGAAAAATTATCGTGGTGGTTCAATTCCATTAAAAAAAAGAAATTGTACAAGAAAGCAATCATGCTGTTGATGACGAGTGAGACACTTACGTTGCTCGAACAGTAAATGGATTTCTACGCATTGTAAGCTTTACTTTTCCATGAAATCTGCTATTAAGAGAAACGTTGCCCGAGCTCAACTTCATAGGGCAGTGGTCCACCGACTTTAAACCTGCACAGAACACAGCATAATCCCACCCATGAGTAAATACTTCATAGTAGCCTCTAATCAACTGATACGGTAACTTGAAGAAAACATCTTAAGTCTGTACGGAGTGGGGCAGCATAGATTCCTATGATGGCATAAGTTTCAAAATGAATGAGCTTACCCAATCCAAGAAAGCAAATGCCCAATGAAGTAATCATGACAGTTTTTAACCAGATTGAATTAAAACGAAAATACAAGCCCTTCTACTCTAGCTTCATCAGGTCAGCAACTTTAATTAAAAAAAAACCGTCTTAAACGCAATTCGATGCGAATATTGTTGCTGTCCATGATCACCCATGATAGGTTTCTCACAAGATCCCCTTCGTACGCATGACAAACATAAGCTATCACCAGATGTGATACGCCCCACGAAAGGCTCATCAACACAGATGATTCCACCTAAAGGCACGACTAATTAGCACATGCTACAATCACTACAAAATTAGACCCCAATAAAAGTAAAACGTGACGCTTTTCTCATCTGTTGTAAAAGCAAGACCTTTTGCTCTTCATTCCTCGCTCACACTCCGAGCAACAGAATCACCCAACAAAAGAAAGAAACAATCCTTGATAACCGTAACCCTCTCTCTCCGGACAAGCACACTCCACGTTTCCCCATGGAAACCGGATAACATGGACAAGGCAAAGCGGGTTCGAGCTCCAATCACGCAATTCCACCGAGAAACGGAGCTGCGGGACGCTAAATCCACCAAATTTAACGACACGCAACCGACGGAGCAGCAGCAACAAACACTCCATGGGCAACAAACGAATCGGCAGAAATGCCTTCTCTTACCAGGGAAGAGGCCGCTGGGTGGATTCTTGATCGAGCCCGAGGCGACGGAACTGGGAAGGGCGCTCATCTTTTCGACACGGGAGGAGAAGTGGCGACCCGAGGAAGCGAAGTGCGGCGGTTGCAGCGACCGCAGCTGAAGCAACGAGGGCGCGTTGGTTTCTTGGTTCTTGGTTCTTGGTTCTTGCCTCTACTTTCGATGTTGCCGAGGAAAATCGGGAGCAAGAAAAGGAGGAGGAAATCTGTTGGCAATATTGTGGGCTGGGCTTTTGGTCCTGGCCGCTGTATGTCTCTCTCTGTACTGCGCTTCGCCAAAGCCCACCTCCCCCTTGGAAATTTGCATTTGGGGCCTTAACATAGAACCTTTGAATGACCGGGAAGGGAAGGCAAATACATTTTTCTCTGAACGAGAACACGCCTCGTGCAGGAGTCACGACCTTTCACCGCCTTGTTTGATGGGAAAACAGCGATAGAGAGCTCGAGCGAGGAATTGGAACATCCGTCCCGACGGTGATTTCACCCGAGCATGACTAGCACTGGAGTTTCGACACTGAAATTACCTCGTTAATCGAAAAGACACCTATTGAGAAATACTTTCTATTTCGCATACATGGCAACTCTTCCACAATCTCACATGTCATATGTTATTCGATTTGCTTTTGCTCACTTCGCCGTTCCAAATAACTACTTGAAATAGCATATTATTCTAATCTTTTGCCTAGATGTTGATCATTCCCTCTCATCAAACTGAGTTGTCATTGGGAGTTTACAATTCGTCAAGTCCAACGTCGGATGAGAAAGAATCTATGATCTTATGCATAAGTAAAGACCTAATTCAAACTAGAGGTTAACTCAGGCAAAAATGGTAACAAAAATGCACGAATGGAACACTGGATTTTATAAGCAAAGAGATTTACTTACAGGTGCTGACCAGGGGCTGTATTGCACGTACAATTGTAAGATCAGTCATCATGAGATGTGTCGGCTTTGACTGATTCATCCGTCCGCGACTACGAGAACATGAGTTTTACCGTTCTTTTCCAGAATCATCCCAACAAATCAGAAAACGGAAATACGAAGAAACATCATTCGTTATGAATGAATAGAAGAGCAAAAAAAAGTAAATTTGGAGCTGGGTCCTGCTGCCCCAAAGACAAAGTAGGTCAACACCAGTTCCACCAAACCTACGAGTCTTCTACGGACACACGAGCGTAAACAACATGCGGAGCGCCACGTGGAGCGCACCCAGGACCGAAGACCCGGTCCAAAGATTCTTGGTCGAGCAAGAACCCCCGCAAGAAGAGGCTAAACAAGATGGCTCATAGAATTAGGTGAAAGGTCTGTGCAGAAACATTATTCAAATGCGAAAGGGCTCGACAAGAACAATGTGGGCAAGAAGCGGCTGAAGCACACGCTGTCATTCCTCCTGAGTTACCAGTTCCGCAATGCCCGACTATAGCCAAAAAAGGAGTCTTCACTCTTCGTTGCATAAGACCCCTTTTAAAAATTTCGAGACTGATCCATACTTTCGACTTCACCAATCACGATGTCATGATCGCTGATCCGATTGCGATTAGCCTCGAGATTTTAGGATGAATCGTATTACATTGCTCACGGCGTATAAAAAAACTCTCTGGTTTTGGCTCTAATGATGGGATAAACGTGTCAGCATCGGTGGTCGTCTTTTTCCTGGTACAGGAAACAGCGCACAAGCCGGCAACGTTTTTGTTTGTTTATTGGCGGGCTTTACGAATATAAGTCACTCCAAGACCGAGAATGTTGCATTTCTTGCCCGAGTTTTTTCCTGTGAAACTTGAAAGCAGTTGTTGTTGCAGACGTTTCTTGAACTTGGCGGATCGAGTCCTAGGGATAGGGAGTGCTGTTTTGATCAGCCATGGCTCCTAAAGCCGGATATGAGAGGTCACTGAAGGAGACACCCACTTGGGCGGTCGCAGTTGTGTCTGCCGTGTTTATCATCATTTCGATTGTCATCGAATATGGGATTCATTCTCTTGGAAAGGTGAGATCTTTGGTCAAAATGAGTGACTTATATGGTCCGAGTCTTGACTCGTGGATTCTTGATGTTTCACACGTCCTGAAGTCCACTACGAGAAATCGATTGGATCAAATTGATGACTCCAGTACTCACATTTTCCGACCCAAAAAAAAAAGAAAAAGAAAGTACTCGCATTACGCGAAAACATTGGGTCGGGTCACTTACTGATATCGATTGTTCAACTGTGACAGTGGTTTCAGAAGCGCCACAAGAAGGCCATGATCGAGGCTCTGGAGAAAATTAAATCCGGTAAATAATGCATGTTGCATTCTCCTATCTAATTTATGCTTTCGGGACATTTTCGAGCACTTGAGCCTGATTCTGACCCTACACTGATTACTGTTTTATCCTGTAGAGTTGATGCTACTGGGCTTCATATCTCTGCTCATCACTGTGGGCACGCAACCGATCTCCATGATATGCATTGCTGAGAAATATGCGACGATCATGCTTCCTTGTAACAAGAAGGATACGGAAAAGCCTGGCAAAGGCGAAGATCCGAATGATAGGAGAAAATTGCTGTGGTATGATGAGGATGTCTCGTGGCAACGTTCTCTAGCTGCTGCAGACACTGGCGACCATTGTTCTAAACATGTAAAAAGAATACAAGAATTATCATAACAGAAAAAAAAAAAAAAAGAAGTTTTCCTTCACAATATGCGAATGATCATTCTGACTTTGGTTAACGAATTGCTCTTTCAGAACATGGTACCATTGATTTCGGCGTCAGGGTTGCACCAATTGCACATTTTCATATTTGTGCTTGCCGTCTTTCATGTTCTCTACAGCGTCATCACCATTTGCCTGGCAAAAGCCAAAGTACGACCCTTCATCCTATTCTTAAATAAACAAAACTTTGAAAGGTCATCAAAATTTTTATTTATTTTATCAATGATAAAGTACCATTCCATTTTAAATTTTGTGAATAGATGAAGAAATGGAAGGCATGGGAGCAGGAGACAACTTCCCTGGAGTATCAGTTCAACAATGGTGATCATCTAGAGGCCAGCTTTCTTTTCTTTTTCCTGCTTAAAAAGCACGAGACTTCTAAGGCTGGACAATTCAACTGACGATCGTATTGTCGGTTATTCTTGTAGATCCTTCCAGATTCAGATTGACTCATCAGACATCTTTCGTCAGACGACATAGTGGCCTTTCGACAACTCCTGGTGTCAGATGGATTGTAAGATGCTTTATTCTTAGATCTTTCCAATGATGTTCCCGTAGCGTTGCTCATGAATTCGCCGGGCCCTGATTGGATAAACAATGCTTCCAGTCTAATTTTGAACATTGATGTCCAATTCTCTGACTGACAGAGAACATCTGTGAATTCCACAGGTAGCATTCTTCAGGCAGTTCTTTGGTTCAGTCTCAAAGGTTGACTATTTGACAATGAGGCTTGGATTCATCAATGTAAGTTGTTTTCCATGTTTCTGTGTTTTCTTCCATACAGTTGAACTTATGTACAATAAGACATCTAAAAAGACTATTGAGACAACTACCATGCTTTAGGCAATTGATATTTATTAAGATGTTCTGTTTCCTCGTGTTAGAGCTAAGACCTTTTTTATATTAACAAACTTGGTGGATCTTTTCAGGCTCATTTAGCTCCAAACAGCAAATTCGACTTTCACAAATACATAAAGAGGTCTATGGAAGATGACTTCAAAGTGGTTGTGGGGATCAGGTCAGCTTCTTTCCCTTATCATGTTGCTTCATATACATTTCGCACACTTGAGCATTTGAATGAGACCTAACCGTTCTTGTAACCTATTCACAATGCATGTTCTTTCTCGCAGTATACCCTTATGGATTTGCTGTATCCTCTTTGAGCTCTCCAATGTCTACAGTAAGACAGTTTTGTGGGAACCACCATCCCCCATATGCATCCTTGCGATTAATTTCGGGAATTGTACTAACAGAATGATTCGCCTTGTTAATGTGCAGAATCTTATGCCCTTTCAATCATCTCTTTCATACCTCTAGCAGTAAGACACACTTTTCATGTTCTTATGTTGAACCTTCCAATACCCAAAGCACAGATAAATACGATATCAATTGATAGATCTTGGAAATAAGATGAGTTCCTTGACATTTATCATTTGACAGATACTTCTGATAGTTGGTACCAAGCTTGAACTCGTTATAATGGAGATGGCTCAGCAAATTCAAGATAAAACCACCGTGGTGAAAGGAGCTCCGATTGTAGAGCCTAATAACAAGTATTTCTGGTTCAACCGGCCGGACTTTATATTGTTCTTGATACATTTAACTTTGTTTCAGGTAATGGAGATGTCTGATTAATGATCCTGATATTTTCTTCTGTCGTAAAATTCATAGTTTGAGTACCAGTAAATCCATTTAGGCAGAAATACAACAACATGCATATATGCACATAACTTAACCAAAAGATAATGCGAATGAGATTCATAAATTTCTCCAACGTTATTATAGAAAGAACAATAATCATCCTTCGAAGAAGCTGAAATCTGTCCAAGTCCTATATCTGACTACTTTCTTTTTGTCCTACACAGAATGCATTTCAGATGTCCTATTTCCTCTGGACATGGGTAATCTTTCTCTTCGATTCGCATTCGCCTATTTTTCTCCTTTGAATTACATGCTTTCTATAATGATAGTGACTTATTTTGTGTCAATTGACCTCAACCTACCTTCAAAATGCAGTATGAGTTCGGCTTGACTTCATGCTTCCACGAGAGACTAGCCGAGATCCTTATACGGGTTTTTCTCGGTGTGACCCTTCAATTTGTGTGCAGCTACATCACCTTTCCTCTCTATTCACTAGTAACCCAAGTGAGTATTCGCTAGTCCTAATCCGTGTCCCATTACCTAGTGGAGGTAATAGTTTCAAACGAACAGTTAGGCATCTAACAGAAAGAGTCTAGACATAAGTGACGAATCGACTCACGGCAGAACTGTTGAGGACGAGCATAAGAACAATGAGACACGCTAACATGTTTCGGTGCAGATGGGGTCACACATGAAGAAGGCGATATTCGAGGAGCAGACGGCAAAGGCGCTGAAGAACTGGCAGAGGGCGGCGAGGGAGAGGAAGAAGCAGAGGAAGAAGGAAGGAGACCAATCAGTGTCGTACTCAGGGTTCATGAGTCCGGACAACACGCCGAGCCGTGGCTCGTCACCGCTGCACTTGCTCCACAAGAACAGGCACAACTCCTCCACCAATGACGTGGAGAGCGTGCTCCACTCTCCCGCGACCGATATCTCTGAGACCGAGCTCTCTGATTATGAAGGCCCTCCTCCAACCCATTTCACTGACCCTCATCAACAAATTTCAGATCAACAAGGAGGGCAACAGAACAACAACAATGCCCGCCACAAGGGGGGTGATATTCAGAATGATTTCTCATTCTCTCATGGTTAAGGAAGATCAGATCTTCTGTCAAAGGTAGTTTAGTCATTGGTACGCAAGCGTGTAAGACAAATATACAGGTTAAGTTCATGATTCTAATCGATTCGGTTTACC
This sequence comes from Syzygium aromaticum, assembly GCA_024500025.1. Lineage (NCBI taxonomy): Eukaryota > Viridiplantae > Streptophyta > Magnoliopsida > Myrtales > Myrtaceae > Syzygium > Syzygium aromaticum. The sequence goes on from CM044893.1 coordinate 13,316,889, forward strand.
TTCGTGTAATTGATTCTAAGAGACGTGTTCTGTCAATTAGTTTGCGTCATAAGGACAGACAAAGCGCTCAATGCCCTGGTTCCATCCTTTTGGACATACACACATTACACTGTTCCATCCTTTTACATCTATTTGGCCGAAAAGTCTCCCAAATGTTATATAGAATATGGATGGATGGATCGAGAAAGGTTGTGAAGAGTCTTCGTTGATTTTGAAGAGGAAAGTAAATGGCAAGAGAATTAAAGCTACGAACACTGTAAATGCAAGAAAAATAAATTGCAAAAAAGGTAAAGATGAGTTTTGTAATTGATTGGGATACGATGTGCCTATTTAAAGCCTATTAATCAATTATTAGAAATGGTTGTTGAATTTAAAAAGATAAATTCTTAATCTTATTTTCAAAACAAATAATCCCATTTTCGGTTATTACAACGATACTTATCCACAAAAAGTAACAAAAATCCTAAATTAGCGACAATAAACATAACCACCAAGGAGTTACGTTTTTGCGTCGATTGCCCGTCGTTGATGACGTCTTTGTTTTCATGCTCATCAAGTTGTCAACGGTTCTTTTCCTCGATGAATTCTGCTATTCACCAAACTCTGTTATTATCAACTGAGTCTGTCACTTGTCGATTATAATCAAACGTTTATCATATTTGGGAGTCAACATATACCTCTTTTAAAAGAATGGAATGATTCATAAATCATTCGATTCTTTTAAATTAGATAATCAAGGGTCATCATATGCTCTGTCATCGGCAAATTTGATTTTTCCTTGCCAAATTGTCTCTTGAATTGTTTTCTTGAAAATAATACAATTAGCTGTGTTATGGCTCCACAGTGGCGCCACTCATAATATCTTTTGTTTACTAAATCTTCTTTACTCGGGATAATTTGACCTTACGTTAATTTTATTAAGCCATCTTTTAAGAGTAAATCAAAAATTTCATCCAACTTGTTAATGTTGAACAAGTAAATTTGAGTGTCTTTAGCCCTAGTCATTTGTTTTCCTTTTATTTTGGCATTTTAAGGATCGACAAACGTAATGCTTGTCAAGCATTATAATTGCCACGTTTATTTCAATGTTTTCAATTCATACTCCAACTCATAATTTTCCATTAAAGTTATACCTTGTGCAAATTTTTCAATTGGCCCTTTATCTCCATGCTTTTGAGAAGTTGCTCATACTTGACACTCTGGTTGCCAATTGCAATAAATCAGCAAAGTCTTGGCCTTCGAATTTTTCCTTAGATTAAATTTCAATCCATCAAAAGCCAAATACGTGAAATCTTTCTTCGAGAGCGAAGTAAGGCATTCATTCCTAGCCTTCTTATATTGAGCAACAAATTGACCCACTCATTATTGTATTGATAGAGTTTGGCCAAATTAGCACTCGATACTTCAGGTATCGTTCTATAAAATTATGAACGGAATCATCTTTCCATCTTTGTCCAATTGCACACATGAATTATGTGGTTAATTAGTGTATCGGGTAAAAGTGATTTTTGACAAAGATAAAGGAAATAATCTAAATTTTAAAAACTCATTTGTTCATGCTTCTCCTCACTAAGCTATAGATCGAACCGTGCCTCCGATGGTCAATTGTTCATCTTCGCCAGTAAAAATGCCTTCGAGTGAACACCTTCTGTCGCCTTCGCGCCACGGTTGCACCCAAGTCCCCGTCATTTGTCTCCGCCCCTTTCGCGCTCGCCTCTCTCTATCTCAACGAAGAGAAAGGAGGCCGTGGCTATCACAACCATAGCGAGCTAACCTCATGTCTAGGGATGCCTAAGGTTAGTGACTTCGATCTAGGCTCGCTTACCTCGAACGGAAAACCACATTTTCCTATTTAACTTTACACGTAGAGAGAGAACGTAGAGAGAGAGGGAGAGAGAGGTGCAACTGGGCAGGGGCCGTGCGGGTGTCGACGCCATGCGGCTCGAACGGAAATTGGCAGCAGCGGCAGAGTGAGCGCCACGGCGGTGTTCTTCTTAGGGAAGGGCAGAAGGGCAAAAGGGAAGAAGAGGCGATATAGAAGGAACAAGAGGAAGAATGAGAAGGGGGGGTGAAATAAGCAAGAACAAGGATTTGGACCGCCCCAAAGTGATTATAAAAACTAATGTGTCGATATTTTCTAAAGGAACAAACTACACGCTGCTCAGTCAATGTTTCGAGAATCCAATCAATCCAAAATCGAATTAGGCCATTTCCATATATTATCCAAATGCTAGGACAAAGTACGTGATAACATATGCATGGCCCTACCTCGCATGCTCAACGCCCATTTGACTATATATCCTGCAAACGACGGCTGAAAGTCTCAAGGGGCTCTCTACCTTATTGCTGTTAAAATAATCTCGGCATGAAAGAATTATTGATGTTTAGGTCGGAACAACGACCCTTTCATGATCCTTTCAATGATCTGTAAATTGAAGTAATCGTACAAGGACCACGTCCCTAGAAGTACCTAGCCTGACCTCTCCTTGGACATGCACAAATTTCAGGCATCATTTGATCGGTCCGGGACAACGAAACGGCCCTCCTACAGAAGGCGGTAAAGGACAGAATCAAAGAAAAAAAAATCCAAAAAGATCGACGAAGAGTTTTTATTATTCAAGGGAAAATGATATAAACGATTCATGAATTTTAGTTTAATGTGTAATGTGATCCTCGAACTTTTAATTTTTTTAGTATGGTCCTTGAACTTTAACCCAAAGTGCAATGTGGTTTTTGAATTTTTAATTTGTTTAATATCGTCCATGAACTTTTAGTACATATTCAATTTAGTTTTTGAACTATATGAACATGTATAATGTAGTTCTTCCATTTATTTAAGTTCAGGGACAACATTAAACATTTTCATACAATTCAAGGACCATATTGAACATGTATCAAAAGTCCAGGGACCACATTAAATAAATTAAAAGTCTATGGACCGCATTGAATATTAAACTAAAGTTCGAAAACTACATTAAATAAATTAATAGTTCGGAGACCAATTGCACATTAAGTCGAAGTTCAAGAATTATTTGTGTCATTATTCGATTATTGAAGTCGGAATTATTCTATTCCTTCCAATTCCAACTTGAGCGGAACCCCGCCGGGAAAAAAGAAACCCCATGGAGACGGAAGCACAGAAAGGGAGATGACCTGAAGCTGGGGACTATGGACTAACACATGAGCAATTTTCGTGACCACACACCTCGTCACGGCAACTCAGCGCCGAAGATCGACTTCGAGGCGCTCTGAGTCATGCTCCCTTCGACGGGCTCGATTTAGCAGAACGAGTCTGGAACTCGGGATGGAATTTGGAACACTGACACATCAACTTGCTTTAGATATTTGCCGACTTCTAGAAGCCTGGTCTCGCACATTCTCTTCTCTACTCTGAAGTTACCATGAGAGAAAAGCGTGGACTTTTGGGAGCGGCCGGACAGAGACAAAAAACCGCCTCTTACCCATTAAATGCAGACAGGAACAGCCCCAGGAAAGGCACTGACATCACCCTTTCTGTTTGGAAACTCGCCCGGTGCGCGAATTGTACTGTGCTTTTACATCTCTTCAAAGTCTGTGACACGGCATGCAGATAAGCTCGGTCTTCCTCCTGAAGTAATTGCAAGCTGACCAGACATCTTCCGGGTCTTCCCCAGTTCTTGTTCTGAGAAAAGGGAAAGAAAAGAAACGCCATGGCAGGATCAGACAGCAGCGGTTCCCAGTCGAGAGAGCTGGACCAGACCCCAACATGGGCTGTGGCGATCGTTTGTGCTGCATTCATCGTCATCTCTCTCGTGCTGGAGAAGTTCCTGCACAAAGTTGGAACGGTAAGCTCGAAGATTCACGAGTCTCTGTCTTCCTTCTCTGTCCTGTTTACGTTTTGGTACGTTTCTTGATGTTGCTCGACGGGTCTTTCTTTTACGCCTATCTGTTCTTGCCACCCGAGCTACTTGTTTTGAGGAAAACAATTAGTTCCCGTGACAGAAAAGAGCACCCCTGATGATGGAAGATTTTTTCATTTGAAACGAAATCGGATTATCCAATTCACCGTGACGCGAATTTCCACTTAGAGTAACCACAGGGCCTCCGCCATGCCTTGTCGCTTACAGGCTACCGCATCGTGTTTAGAGTCTCAATTGAATATGCACGTGGACCGTATGGTTTGCGTACACATATGGAGATTGCTCAAGTCAAAAGTTTGGATACCCGAGTTATCCAAAAGGAAAAATCTTCGTAATAGTAGCTTGGCATGGCAACAATCAGCTTATTTGATTGGATATCGATTGTGAAAATAAGTTCTTGTTACTCTATGATGAACTATTGGGCAGTTGGTCCGGTGTTTTGAGTTCTGTTCATAACATGGCTTGCAATTCAGTGGCTCACAGAGAGGCACAAGAGCGCTTTATACGAGGCTCTGGACAAGGTCAAATCAGGTAAGACAGCAGATATCGATTCCGCAATTCTTGTTTCTAAACTTAGATATGCTTGGACTTGGGAATTCATCCCCTTTTTTCTGTGCAGAGCTGATGATTCTGGGCTTCATTTCACTACTCCTCACTTTTGGTCAGAGTTATGTATCTAGGATATGCATTCCCCAAAAGGTGGCAGACACTATGTTGCCGTGCCGCTACGACAATAAAAAAGATGAGTCCTCAAAAGGAGGACATCGAAGACTTCTGTGGTACGAGAGGAGATCCTTGGCTGCCGGTAGCTATGCTCCTAGTTGCAAGACGGTATTCCGTGACATGAGCTTTTTCCATGGGGTTTTTTTTAATCAGATATGTTGAACTGTAATTTGAGCTTTCCTTAATGATAAATGCAAAATGCTAACTTGCGCAACAAGAGTTGCAATCAGACCTGTTTTCCCCCGGTCTTCGTGTACTAATCAGTCCTTTCCTTCCCTGAAAATCGCATCGCTTTTGCAGGATCCCCTGGAATTTACCTCATTTTCTTTGGTTACAGGGGCAAGAACCTCTTATATCAGTCAACGGATTGCATCAGTTACACATCCTGATATTCTTCTTGGCAGTCTTTCACGTGCTGTACAGTGCAATCACAATGACGCTTGGGCGACTGAAGGTTGTAAAGATGTTTTGTGTGCACAAGAGATTGAGCGCTCTGCTAGTTGTCGAGATGGATATGATTAGCAACTCTGTTTAACCGACATATACAATCATACTTCTTAGAACAAGATAGCGAGTTTAGCTTTAGAATAATTGTTCCAATCCACGATAATCAATCTAGTAGTCGAGCCAATGGTTACTGTGCCTCGTGGATTTTATTGATCATAAAGAAGTGAATAAAACACCATGCTTCAACTTTCATTCGAAATTGTCAGACCGGCCCAATCTGTAATTGCACCTCTATTTGCAGGAACCCTAATCGATTCTTAAATCTGCTTCTCGGAATATGTGACGCAAGGGGCCGTCGACAGTTTTTTTTTTTTTTTTTTGGGATACTTGAAACAAGACGCGCCTGACTGTCTGTACTTTAACTTGCCGCCAATGCATATCATGGGCAGATTCGTGGCTGGAAGCAATGGGAGCAAGAAACCTTGTCCTCCGACTACGAGTTCTCCAATGGTATCGTGTCTCACAAAAATGAACAGTCCTATCTAGCCACATGAAATCTCCACCCTTGTTCTTAATATTGCTAATTCAAACATCATACTTGTTGATGATGGCGCAGATCCATCTCGATTCAGGCTAGCTCATGAGACCTCCTTCGTCAGAGCGCACACCAGTTTCTGGACAAGGATTTCCTTCTTCTTTTACATCGTAAGTCGCGGCTAACATCAGGCATTTTCACGATGACACTATTGTAGCATGACACCATTTGCATTTGATTTCTCCGATGCACCTTCACTTGCAGGGATGCTTCTTTAGGCAGTTTTTCAAGTCTGTTGGTAAGGCGGACTACTTGGCGCTGCGTAATGGTTTCATTACCGTAAGCCTTCTGCTCTGTTCAACTCCTAGGTTGTCCCAGTGCACCGCTTCTTTCTGTCACACGTAAGAATTCTTGATGCAATATATGCAGGTCCACTTAGCACCGGGAAGTAAATTTAACTTCCAAAAGTATATCAAGAGGTCATTAGAAGACGATTTCAAGGTCATCGTAGGAGTCAGGTAACAAGTTGTTTTGATTGCTAGTTTGAATGTCTTAACTCTGCGTCTGGAAAAGCGTAGGCTTGTGCTGACATTTGTTTCTGGAATCTTGCCAGCCCTGTGTTGTGGGCGTCATTCGTTATCTTCTTGCTTCTAAATGTCAGAGGTATGCTGTTCTTCTTGGAAGACCGCTTTTTCATTACGAGTTAAAAAAGTTCCCAACCATCGGCGCTTCCTTTCAGGATGGCAGGCACTGTTTTGGGCGTCGCTGATCCCCGTGGTTGTAAGACCTCTTCCCTCTACGTGGTTTCGATTAAGATTAGGAGACGAGGACGATGATAACATCACCATGCAAATGTATTGCAGATAATCTTGGCCATCGGGACACAGCTTCAAGCTATTTTGACAAAGATGGCCATCGAAATCTTCGAGAGACATGCTGTGGTCCAAGGGATTCCTCTCGTGCAGGCTTCGGATAAATACTTTTGGTTCGGTCGCCCTCAGCTACTTCTTCAACTGATGCACTTCGCTTTGTTTCAGGTACTCCAGGCCTTACCTCCTTTTCTGTACGTGAGCATTAGGATGATGATGTTCATTTTGAACTAGGCTTTGCTTAAAGTTCGCGACCGAAATTTGGTCCAACAACGGAACAAAACCTCATTAAACGACAGCTTGGTTCTGAAAGATCTCTGTTAATGGCAGTTTCATTTGTCACTGTCTGATTATGCATTGTCTTTTGACAGTATAACTCTGCCGGAAGATGTATGACTTGCTCTTGCTTTTGTTATGTTCTGATTTGGCCTTGCGCTTTCTTATTTCTTTTGAACAGAATGCATTCCAGATAACATACTTCCTGTGGATTTGGGTATGAAAGCTTATCTCTATAGACCCTGGCTTCTGAGGCTTCGTCGTCATCAGCGTCCGTCTAAAACCGCCAATTCTTTTTCCGTGCAGTACTCATTCGGGTTGAAATCTTGCTTCCATGCTAACTTCACACTGGCAGTCATCAAAGTGGGTTTAGGGTAACTCTCTTTTCCATCATCCCTCTCCATATTATGCAGATCATAGTCCCTTGATAAATCCGACGGTCTTTATACATTTCGGCTATTCCACAACATTCCGGCAGTTTGGCACTGCCTTCATCGATCCGTCCAAGATTCAGTTGATGGCTTGAATGTTTCCGTTTCTGGAAATTTTGCAGTGGGGGTGTGCTATGTGTATGCAGCTACATCACTCTCCCTCTTTATGCTCTTGTCACTCAGGTAAATTCTCACTTAGATTCCATGGCCTTTGTTCATCCTAAAGAATTGACAATTTGGTACTGATTACTAAATGCTGATTGATCATCCTATGGTCATTGAATAAACAAAAAAAAATTCAATCAGATGGGGACGTGCATGAAGAAATCAATCTTTGATGAGCAAACGTCAAGGGCACTCAAGAAGTGGCACAAGGCTGTGAAGCAGAAGAGGCTAGGCAAGGGAGGGAAGTCTGCCGCCACCGTGACCCTCAGTGGAAACGCGAGCCCGAGCCCGAGCCCGAGCCCAAGCCCGAGCCTCACGCTTGTGAGCACATCCACCGGGCACGCCCTCCACCGCTTCAAAACCACTGGACACTCGACCCGCTCGTACACGTACGACGACCACGACATGTCGGATCACGACGACGACACCTTGTTGCCAAGGCCGCCGGCGGCTAACCTGATCGCCAGGGCAGATCACGACCACGACAGCCATCCTATTGAAATCGACGATTCCCATCGAGAGGAGGGAATCGGCAATGGGGACGACTTGTCATTTGTCAAGCCCGTCCCGCAAAGAGAGCCGTGAGAGCCACGTCGGCCCGTTTTGTACTGTTGTATCATATCGTTGTGAATTGACTCATAGTAAACCAACATGGTTAGGCATGTATGTCATATTGGTCGTGTGTAAATCACAAGTTCTAGTTTTAGAAAACACGAACGAAAGGTCATTTTTTTTATTTTTTGGTAAAGAACGAAAGGTCATAGTTTTGTTTTTTTGGTAAGGACGAAAGGTCATAGTTCATCCTCGAATCGACGAATAAAATGGTCACGGCCGCCCATATATGAAAATATATCTCCAATTTAAGTACATGAACGAAACCCAATTTTTTTAAAGTTTTTCGGCGATGGGATAAATATGAATATTCTAAATTTTATATTATATTCTCCTTGATTGATGTTTCCCAGTTAAGCCCGATTGTGTATTGGAGTCGCCGAGGAAATAAAAGGAAAAAGGGGAAGTCCAAACTTGGACTTGTTGACCGAATCACATGGAATTTCTTCTCCACGTTCCTTTTCTTGGGTATATATAATCAATAATAAGAAATATTGAAATCCAATTGGACTACATATATATAATGGGAAATCGTGGGGGTTTGCTGTGGAGTAGATATTCAAGTTCGTGTGGGAGATGTTTTTGGCGTGATATCCACGATTGCTTACTCGTGAATTACATCCCATGAAGTTAATGTGTTGAAGCCGATTAAATTTTGTGGTAAAATTTGTTAATTTCCTTATGAGATTAAGATATCAATTTTTGAGGAATTGTGGGGTTAAATAATGTGTGAGTTGTTGAGTATAATCGGGATTGAGAAACACATTGTTTGACTGACTCGAGCATGATTAAAATGTCAATTATATCGCTTGATTTACTGTAGAATTCTTTGTTGCTCTCCCTGTGGACATAGGTCATCTAACTGAATTATGTAAATTTAGTGTCTGATTTATTTTTTTGTTCTATCTAATATATTGTTCGATTGCTTACTTCCACAACAAAAACTTCAAACTTGTACCTCTAAGTCACCTTTACCGTCTTTCAAGGTTCTGTTAAATGATTTTTCAGCCACAACTAAACCTATCAAAATAGGTCATAAACCCATTCTTAACCCATATATTAGTAAATGGGTCATAAATGGGTTAGTTATATTTAGTAAATGAGTCATAAATTGGTAGAAGTCTTATATTGGTGTTAAATAAGTCGTAAATGAATCATAAATAAGTTTACAACTGATTTAAACTCAACACATCTCTCTCGCCCTCACTCAATCTTGCACTTACTTACTCCGCACTCTCATTTTAGCTTGGGTATGAATTTTTCTATATCTAATTAAATATGGAAGTGTTTTAGCAATATGGGTCTGATCGGATGTGGGTTGGGTCGGGTATAGGTCAAGAAAATTACATTGTGCATAAATAGATAATAAATGGGTTAATAGGTCAATTTGGGTCGGATCATTTATGACTCGACCCAAACCCGATCCGATCTACCCATTTGAGAGGTCTAGTCACAATAATGTTTTTATTTCACTTAAACCACGTGACATCGATGTAGGTAGATTTTTTACAGTTATCATTTTACTAAATTTTGACGGAGGGTAAATGTATCACATACGCGTGTGTCTCTTTATCCATTTCTATTATAGTCGACAAGAAAATAGAAATAAAACACGATTAACAATTATGACATTACTCGATGCATTTTGACTTGTAAGCACTCGATGTCGAAGTTTTTAAAGATAAATCAATTCGAGCTTTGCCAAGATATTTTTAAAAATTAAACCTTTGGTTACCAAACTCGGGAGTATGTATTTATTGTGAAACTTTGCTTTTGATCATTCAATGAATTGATTTTACTTTTTTACAATCGATACACTTTAACCCGGATCGAACCAAATTCTATAATGAATATGCCGACATGACTGGCACATGCTGACCATATGCCAATCAAGCACCATGTCAAGACTAACAAACCACTGAAGGTTGCACCAGTGGTCATCCTTCCTATATAGGAAGGGGGAGATGAGGAGTTCGAAACCCCACCTTCTCAGGAGACTAGGGGTGGGGACGTTTAATTTAGATGTGGGGTTCGACTTCCACACTCTATAAAGAGGCAAAGCCAAATTCTCAAAGTGAGTGGAGCGTCAAAGTAGGACAAGACAAAAAAAAAAAAAAGACTAACAAATAAAGCTAGTAAAATTGGGAAAAAATGGAAAAACTAAAAAATAGGCTGGATAATTGTTTCAGTGATGGTGGAGGATAACGACCCCTACACCAAGTAGGGGCGATTGGCTATAACTAGGGGCAATTGGCTCTCGAGCGGTCCATTTTTCGAAAGGGCCAATGGAATCGGTGTCATATTTAGTTTTTTTTTTTTTTAATTTGCCTTTAATATTCAAGATAAAATTGGAATTTTTTTTGATAATTAAGACGTTCCTACAACTAGTGAGTTACGTGACAAAATTTGGTTGGGATGAGCAACTATTGCCGTGTTTTGATTTGTTCTTATCATTTTACTCTCGTGCGTAAGTAAACCTTCCTTTGTGAATTGAGAGATGGATTAGGGTTTTTTTTTCTATAGAAGAAATAAATAAAAAAAATCAGTCCGAGTGGCCAATTCCAAACTTGGAACCTGGAATCGTATCGAAATTCACCGATTTCAATTTTATTGAACCGAAAACCACACCGACGAACCCAGGAACTGCCCAGAACCGATGGGTCCGATCAGTTCCTTTTGCTCACCCCTAAAAATAACGACGGGCGGAGTACATGCGACCCTCCGCACTTGTTTCAAAGGGTCGTTGCCGCCCTTCACGACCGTGGCAAAGGTCTCGTGGCCCCGTAAATACACGAACTCTCGTGTGTCCCGTGCCATATGCCTCGTGCCTAAATATATCAAGTTGCGGAGTGCAAATTCGGTGGAATTCCGGTCAAAGTGCATTAGAAGAACTAATGACTTAGGAGTGGAATTTAGGGGAGATATTATTTTGTGGTCCAGGCTCCCAAGCACAGGACATCATCCCTATCCTCATCCATTAGCAATTCTCATCATTTTCTCTATAACTTTCATCACTAGCGCACTCCAACAAAAATATCCATGTCCCAACTCGATATTTCCCTCTCACGGTACGGGGAATTCGAACCTCTCTGACTTCCATCCGGCCATCACGGATGAACTTTAAAATCCCCCGCGACCGCACGCATCAAGCGAGGCTCTAGCCATGAGACGACGGGCCGTGGGGGGAGGGAGGGGGCCGGGGGGTTGTGCGCTTTTAAAGTCACTCTGATCGAGCGAGAGGCGCCGTGACTCTAAAAAAAAAAGGAGGGAAAAAAGAAAAGAGAAAAAAAAAAATACGAGATGTATAAGTCGGAGCACCCGGACGAGTCCCCCGACATGCATCAACCCCGCCCCTGTCGAAGAACTATCTTCCGAAAACCCGGTCTCTTGAGAAAGCGCCACGAAGCAACCAAAACAAGGAGGCGCCGATCCCCCGATTGTCCCCGATCGTTCTCGTCGTATGCACAATCGAACACATCGAGAGACTAAAATTGTACGTACATTTTTTGTCGTTAAAAGAGGCTGAGGGTGCGGGGGGGACCACGGGCACATGGGGAGTTTGGCCCACCGCTCCCCCCTCCCCCGCTCCCCCACTTGGACGACCCAAAGTTGGGGCGGCGGCCGGTGGGGGAAGAACGAGTTGGGCCCACTATCCCGCCCGCCATCTTTAACACGTGCGCCCCACCGGAGGACACGCGCGAACATCGAATCCTCGGTGAGCACGAACTACGAAATTGGTTTTGGCGCACAGGTGTGGGAGATAGAACCCCCGTCGTGGCGGACAAGAGGCGGTTCGCGTTGGGATTTGAGTAGATTAATGTCGTTGTCGCCGAGTCCTCGGTGCTAACCCCCCCCGTGTCGTCGTTCCTGGCTTCCTCGGTTTTTTGAACTCGGCGGTGGTCTTGGCAAAACAGGGGGGGAACGCCCACCGTGACATCTATCCTTCTCATTACCTATTAAAGTGCTCCCGCTCTTCTCCCATCTCTAGTCCACTCAAATTCTGGGGTGTGCAGCGGTGGTCCCGATCCAATTCGGGAACCGGACCGAAACGGGACTAAATTGGCCGGTTCCGGGTGATTCCCGGGGGGAGGGTTTTCCCTTTTTTTTTTTTTTTCTGTTTTCTCTTCCAAAGCAAATTCCGATTAGTAAATTATATATTTTTTTTCATTGTTGAGGAGCTCCCATTTGTAGGGAATAGAAGAAACCTAAAGAAGAAGAAGAGGAGGAAATCACCGGCTCTGGGACCGACCCTCGAATTGGACCGGTTCCAGGACCGCGTGGGCCGATTCCCAGTTCCACTAACGGGGAACCGACCCTGTCCAGTCCAATTCCAACTCCTGGTTTCTAAAGTGAGAACCGATTTACCCCGAAACCGATCACCTCTGTCGTAACACCGACGAAACACTCTCAATAGAGACTCAAACTCCAGACCAATGGATTTTCGGGGTGGTGTTCGAGCCGTATTGTCATCTCGTGTCGGAAAAAACCCACCCGTGATTTAAGCCGAGTCGAGTTATTTGATTCGTTCGATAAACACATCGTGTTCGAATTGGTCCAAAATTCTTCCGTAGCCAAAATCATGGCACAGAAGATATTACGAAAACTTACGACGTAACGAAGAAGTTTTCTGTGGATTCGGCGGTTTTCACCGTATTCGCGGTATAGTGTCCGAGAAAAAGAAAAAAAATAAGAAACCGGCATTTGCCGGTTGCACTTTACTGGGGGGGAGGGGGGAACGGTATAAACATTGTACCGCAAAAAGCGCCCCTCAAGAAGTTTTCGAACTTTATTTCTAGTTTAAAAGACTTTTATTAATAAGCCCCGCTCGAGACCCCTTACTAATGATATTCAAAGAGAAGAAAATGATTCGATGTCCAATACATTGGACATATAGGAAATAATAACCATCCCCTACTTAGATATTTATCGAGCAGTAGCCGTACACACTCGGTAGTCAAACCTGCCCCCCTACCATACGTTAGGCATACGAGAAAGGAAATACTACATCTTTCGATTTTACGGACCGCGCTGGAAATCGCACACCAGACAATAAGATTTGTTAGGTCCCCAATTTTACTTTCCTTTCTCAGCCGACATAGTCGGCAAATTTTGATCGAGCGCCTTTCAAACTCTCAAATTAAAAAATGCGCGTGTCGGCCCATATCGGGAGCGGCAAAAATAGAGATTCACGTAAAATGCAAAATCGAGCAAAGCACGACCTACTAAAGAGGAAGTCGATTTCGGAGAAATTACAGTTAAATTTGGGAAAATTGGCGCCCCTCCTTTTCGCAGCTCGACTTGACCCTCGAAGAAGAAGAAGAAGAAAGAAGACGAAGCAGCATCCTAGACCAGAGTGTCTTATCCTCTCTTATCCTCTATCTCTATCTCTATCTCTCACTCTCTCTCTCTCTCTCCTCGTTCTTCTGCTTTCCATTTTCGTCGTTTTCCTAACTCCCACCTACCTATAAAGCGCGACACCGTCCCAACTACTTCTTGCAAAGGAACTCTTTTCGTCCACTCGTTCCAGGAGCCCATCATGCCCCGCTCTGCCCCACCACCTCCCGCCGCCGCGCCCCCGCCGCAGGCCCTGGACGTGGAGTCCGACTTCGTGGTCATCCTCGCCGTCCTCCTCTGCGCTCTGATCTGCGTGGTCGGCCTCATGGCCGTCGCCCGCTGCGCCTGGCTCCGGCGCTACCACCCCGGAGCCGCGGCGGCGGCTGCGGCGTCGCGGCCCCCCCCGGCGGCCAACAGGGGGCTCAAGAAGAAGGCGCTGCAGTCGCTCCCCAAGGTCGTGTACGGCATCGAGGGTGCGGGCGCCGCCGGGTTCCCGGTGGAGTGCGCCATCTGCCTCGGCGAGTTCTCGGAGGGGGACGAGGTGAGGCTCCTGCCTCAGTGCGGCCACGGGTTCCACGTGGGCTGCATTGACCCGTGGCTGGCGTCCCACTCGTCGTGCCCGTCGTGCCGGCGGATCCTGGTCGTGGCGCGGTGCCAGAAGTGCGGCCAGTTCCCGGCGGTTCCCGGCGACGGGACGGATCCTCAGCTCAAGGCGAGAGAAGACGGGGGTAACAGCCACAGTTTCTTGCCTTGAGGAGAAAAAGGGGCTCTTCTTCTTCTCCTTCTTCTCCTTCATCCTCTGTTAGTTTGATTCTCTCTTCTTCTCTTCCAGGGCTGCTGAGGATTGACCTCGGTCAATGAGTTTTGTACACGTGATCAGAAAGTTAGGAACAGCGCTGTAATAAGTGTTTTTTATTAGGTGAGTACACACCGCTCATTGACACGTGGAAAACTAAATGTTATATACACATTTCTCTTATTCGATCACGACGTTTCCTCGTTCCCTGAAGAGCTTAATAGTAGCCTACCGGGTTCTCTTTCCTCGTACCTTAGCCCATCTTATTCCTCTTTTGTGGATTCAATAAGCTCAAACCAGCCTGCTTGGTAGTATATAATCTTAGGAAAAATGTAATGTAATATTGTTTCTCTGTCAGAACGGAACTGGGTTTGAGATCTCATGGGGTTTTAGTAGCACAAAATTAACAGGTGGACATGCATATCCCGAGTTGATCTTGCTTTTGGGAGTTCGTACTTAGCCGCGAGTAGTAGGCAGTGGAAGCTTTTTACCAAGCTGGGATCTTGCGAATAAGGTCCTATCCAATTGACCCCGTGCCAACTGACCATACCTTGCCAGATAATGACACCGCTTCAATTGTAAGCAGCGGATAAGCATCTCCTTTTTTGGGGCTATCTCAATCTCTCTAGGGCAACCATTCACAGCATCAAAAGTTCAGTAAAATCACACGTCAGGCGAATCCCTTGTCCCCTTTCATGCGCTTGACCTGGATGCTTGAATCGCTTTCAGAACTAGAACTACGAACCCTAATCAATCAACCCCCATTTCGTATTCAATCGAGTCGATCGCGTTCAGACAATCGAGTGCTCGATGAATCACATACACAAAAGTACTAAGATTCTCGATCGAATGGTGCTTTCGATGTGAACCCGAATCAAAAAGTTAAAAAGTAGCAATTTCGAACTAAAAGGCATCTATATGGCCGAAAAGCGAAAAATCCAAAGCCATCGCACTAGTCACTGCTTTCTCGTAGTTGGACGTGGGACCAAACTACCAACCGAGGTTATCCTTCTAGAAAAAGGGTGTGAAAATATCTTTGCACTCAGGGTGACGATGACTTTGTGCTCCTTATCTAAGAAAAAAGGGAATGACAGTATGTTGATTCTACTTAACTGGTAAGCATGATCATGAAAGCACTAAGAGGAAAAAGACTACACTTGTCCAGGTTGTCCTCGAACATGCATGCGGAATTCCGAGGGGCAAAAAAAAGAACGAAAAATCCGGCTGTCACTCTCTCTTTCTGATTAATGCCCTTTAAGGATAAGAATCATTGCAATACCTAACTCCACAACACAGCGAGCCAACGTTCATTCGTGACCTCTGGCATGCGTACTAAGTCCTTTTATGAGTACAGAAAAGCATTTGAGTTTTGAGAGTCATTATCAGCAACCTGCCCCTAAGGTTAGGCATAATTCGCAGGAAAGAGTAGTGTAACAGGGGGCAAAACTCCACATGATGCTCTTCTATTTGCATACATAGACAGAAAAATAAAGACAAACTCTCCTTAAGTGTTGCACAAGTAGATGAAGAGCATCATGTGCAAATAGCCATCAGTCTCCAGCAGCAATGATAACCATGCCACCATAAGAATTCAAAATTCCCAGCAGATTAACAACAGATAGAGAGAGACTTACTTCACATCTTCTCTGGCACATATTGACTTCCAAATCATGGCACGAGCAAAGGCTTTAAGGCGAGAAATATCCCAATCTCGACTAATTGAAGCCATACACCTCAAACCGACATCCTTTCACCATGACCTGCGTAGCTCCTGTAAAGATCAACTTCGAAATATTCGGTTTGCAGGATGCACTAGTATGTTACTCCTCGTCATCACTGCTTCCACCAAACATGCTGGCCATTTTCATAGCAAGTTTCGCAGCCATTTCCCTCCTTTGAAAGTCGGGCATGAACCGCAGGTTATTGCGAATATTCCCTATCTCGGACATCAACTGTTCCAGATCCTCAAAATCGATCTGACTATCTGGATTTGGCTCTGTGAAGTCATCAGGGTCTTTTGTGACCGATGATCCGACATCATTGTTTTTGTCAACCAGGGAAGTCTCCGAGGTTGAGACCTGCTGATCTTTCCTGTCATAACTTTCTCCATTTTCATGATCACTTTCTGTGACAGAAGTATTCTGAGCCACAGTCGATCCATCGGCATTTGAGGGTACTGTAGAACTGCTAGCTGAGACCCATTCTTCATCTGCATCATTCCATGGCTCTGCTGAACCCGCCGAAAGAACTTCATATTCCAATTCATAATCTGATTCTTCTTCTGATGATTCTGTAGAAAAGGGTGATAAACATAACAATTAGGATTCTAAAATAAATCATAAATAAATGGGGAAATTTTAATCTCAACAAACGTTGCAAAGGAAACCTTGTCTTTCAGGCAATGATGGTTCCCTTATCTTTTCACCAGATTTCAGTATCATTCCAGGCCACATATGAGAAGAAAGTGCAACAGATAGACGTTCAACTCCTTGTGAATCGCCAGCAACTGATAAGCCTGTGAAATGTACAGTCCAATATTTAGCATTTCTTTAAGATCTAGATTAATTGGAAAATCAGAATAGAAGACCAAATTTTCCTTCGACAGTTCATGAGAACACAACAGCCACACAATTTATAAGTTAAAATGAATTGAGTGCAAAACCAAGAATAGACAGCAATTATGCATAAATGTATCACAGCGACAAAGAGGATCTTACATTTGTCAAAGTCAGCATTGGAAGCACAAGCTTCAATGTATTCAATATTGTGATCAACGCACCAGTCCAGACATGATTTTCTAATCTCTAAGGTAGATTCATCACCACCCAGTAAACTACTTCCCTCAGTCTCGGAGATTCCGCAGTCATTAAGTTCCGCATAATAATCAACAGAGTCGTCTTCGACATTTAGCAACCTTCTTCTGTATTCAGCATGAACCGGATGACCAGGAATAATGTCTACTTTATTCCCAACGCACATCAATATCTCAAAATTCTTAATATCATTCTTAGAGACCCATTCCTGTAGTGCAGTAAGGGATGGTGGCTGCAAATAAGGGCACAGAGGATGATAAGTTCTTCTACACCAATACAGAGGCTATCATGGTAGTATAGCCCTTGATTGAGAAGATCTCCTAGAGATGAAAAGCAAAAGAAATTAGACTGAATCAGAACAAAAATCAATCGGAGGCCGACCTTACTCAAGTCAAAAACCATCACCAAGGCATCCAACTTCCCGACAGTAGGCAGGGATTGTGCATCAAAATCATCATGGAGATGTGCCATCCATACAGAAACATCCGCACTATAGTATTTTGTGTTTATACTCCACCTGTTTCACCGGAACCAATTAAGTACCAGAAAGATGCACCGGAAATTGTCCAAATGACAATGAAAATAATCTCAATATGACAGAAAGAAAAAGCTCTGGAGATACTTTCTGACTAGAGAAAAGCTCGATGCATACATACCCATGGACAACTACATCCGACGATGGGTCAGAACCTTCCTCGATATCAATTGATAGCAACCCTAATATCAACAAATATCGTAACCATCAGGTCAGCCGGAAAACTCAATATTCAGAGAACACGAACCCAGCCGAACATATAACTCCCGCTAAGCAAAAGATAGAGAAGCAACACAGACACGCTAAAACAATGTACAGAACTTCCATTACAAACCAATACAGTAATCTTCATAAACTCGAATGTATCTTAAACTTGCATTTCGCAACACTTCAATCCACTCTTCTAATGTTTTGCATATTTTACGAGTGTTCTACGACCTGGATTAGCATAAGAAAAATTCCTACCATAATCCCAATAGACATGTGCAGATTACATTCTCCCTCCAGCACGTCAAGATGCATCGACAAAGCAATCCCCTAACAAAAAAATGCCTATATATTCACCTAATTGTCAAATTACCAATGGCATATTCATCTGCCAAGAAGGGACATCAAGCCAAAACGACAGAAAGCAAACGTAAGCACAACTCAGGCAGCAAATCCAGCGACCCGTCACAGAGTCCAGCTCGTCGACCTCCTTTTTTACTTTTTCCAATTGAAGCAAAATGAGAACGAAACCCAAGAATCCAATAACTTCCAGGCTTCAACTACACAGCACACGACCCAATACCAACAAAATCTGTAGACAAGAAAAGAACTTCCGCCATTTGGTTCCAAATTACAAACAACAACGAACCCAGAAACTTGAATCACCAGCTTTAAGTTGAGAGCTGAACTCACGAGACAGAAGAGTCCGTTTGCCGACGCCGGAGGGCCCGATCACGAAGATCCCGGGCCTGTTCTCGAGTGAACCATCATCTTTCCCGTCGGCCTGCATCTTGCTCCGATCGGAGAGACTGATTCGCGGACGGGGATCTCCTTCTTCTTTGATGGGTCTGTTGCAGGTGCCCCGCGAGAGGTGATCGTATGCTCGAAAACTTTCAAGTCCCTTCTTCGATCGTCTCTATGAACGGGGAAGCGGAAGCTGCATCAGATGACGGCCGAACCTAACCTTAACACACCGTGCGAGACAATATAACATATTGCCCCCCTAGGTTTTAGGGTTATTGCGAATTGCCCCCCGCCTGATGCTTCAATTTTCTTAATTTGCCCCCTACATATTAGAAAGCGATTCTAATGTTCCCTCTGATGTTGACTTAGATTAAATTTTGCTTGGAGCTATATAACACGTTGCCCCCTAGCATGGGATTGAACCAACGGCAATAATGTGATCGACGTTAACTCCAAATGCACGTCGATGTATAATTTTGTAACGTACATTTGAGTAGTCCGTATATTTTTTATTTCTCGTATACATAGATGTTGTTAATGAAAAACGTCTCGCTATCGACAACAATTCATGCTCTAACATTTATGCGAACATGTAATACAAGTAATTATTTTTAGGAAAATGTTATCCAAACCATTCACTTTTCACGAAATAAAAGCACTCGGAACCTCTAATTATTCTTCGATCAATTTCTCCTATGCTTTCACCTCTTTCTATCTCCATATATTCTTTTCCCACCCATTCTACCATTCCCAAACAAGTAGTAATAAAGTCAATTACAAAGTTTCTAATCAAAAGGTGAAACTGGGGTCGGACTCCGACAAATAGTAACGAAGCCTAATAAGACCGAATCCCATTCGATAGATTTTCATCTTGCGAGTTTCCCAATTCTAGCATAAGCTTTATAACGTGCGAAAAGAAAAGCATCAGCTTCTACCCGGATCCAAAGTTAGCACCTACAAAGCTACCGTTCATCTTTCACGTTGAAAAGCCGATGTGTCATTCGGCGTGTTCTGTGCACCTCAAGGCCATTGCTGACGCGCGAAGGAGACGACGTGGTTTTGTCAATTACAATGGGGGCTTGAAGAGAGAGATTTTGCCCCTAGGATTTAGGACTCTTGAATTTGTAGCAACGGTCTCTGATTTGGGAGAAATTATGGGTTTAGGGGGACAAATGGAATAGGCTTCTAGAGATTGACGTTTTTCACTAATTGTCCAACCAATCCTGAACATATTGTATGGACGCAAATTTAATCATAAGTTCTGCAATTTTGTCAATTTTGTCCTAAACCTTGGCGCGAAATTTCAGTGTATTTCTTCTGGCCAATTTTTGCCGGAAATCATTGCGCTGATGTGACGATATGCTGCGTAGGACGGCCAGCGGTGACTAAACCGCCACATCAGCATTTTCTGATAAAAAATTTACCCAAATGACTATATTGGAATTTCGCATCAAGATATGGTACTAAATTGACAAATTTGAAAAATTGAGGATTCACTTGACATCCGTATAATAGGTTTGGAATTGATGGGGCAGTCTTTCCATTGCAGAAGGTGCAAGTTCAATTGAGCCCTAACTTGAGCAACTACTATTTGCCATGCCCGTTCCAAGGTGGAAGCTCCATCAATTACCCTGAGTTCTTCCCCTAATTTTCTTCAACCTGAGAGTGAAGTAAGCCAATGGCTAATTTTTTTATAAAATGCTTCGTTTAA
This sequence comes from Syzygium aromaticum, assembly GCA_024500025.1. NCBI lineage: Eukaryota > Viridiplantae > Streptophyta > Magnoliopsida > Myrtales > Myrtaceae > Syzygium > Syzygium aromaticum. Next base: position 13,336,986 of record CM044893.1, read on the forward strand.
ACGACGTCGTCCTTTGCCTAACACAGCGCACGTCAGCAATGACTAAGAGGTCGACAATGCATGTTGGATGACACATCGACTTTTTGAAGTTAAAAGGATGGTAGCTTAACGACGCCGGTTTTGGGTTGTAAATAGAAATAGATTGGGCACATTGTGAAGTTAGTGTCACGATCGGGAGAAACTTACAAAGTTGATGCTTTTTCAGGGAATTTTGGCCAGCCCGACCAAAGTATTGAATAAATTTCTTGTTAAGACAAGTAGCCTGATCAACTCGCATGATATAACCTCTGTGTGAAGTGTTGTCGCCCCTTATTTCAAGGAGGATGTGCAGGATGAACGCTGCTGGAGAAAAAGGTCTCATCCTGATGTAGGTCGTCGGGTTGAAACTCCATGTCTTGTTCCAGCACGTCGTGTTGAATTGCAAACAAATATTCGCGAAACCTAAAGAAGATATCAGATGCTCCCGACACATGTCGAATTGCAAATCGTCGCGATTTATTTGCAAACATGAAAGAACTCTCGCTCTGTTTCTTCTGATCAATTTCCACATTACCTGAGAGTGCCTCAGGAGTCGAAAGAAAGCATATTTCTCTGTTCAATGTGGTCTCTTCAAGCTATGCAGAGTAATTCTGCAATAAATGAAGACCACATTGCAGCAATCCACATGATGTGTGACCACGATGATTCACGGCTCATCACGGCCACATGAGGCCAACTATATGTCTTGCGCAATACATCCTTGAAGGGAAAACAGTATGAACAAAACCGCCGTTTGGACAATGATGAGTCTATGTATCGAAGATCTCTAGGACCACAAGTACAAAAATGGAGGGTGCTGGGATATGTAATGACATGCGACAATGGGCGAAAAATAAGACTAATGTGCCCCTAGGAACTCAATATGCTCAAAGTAAATTTCCAGGACTTCCAAGTGCATAACTCGCCGTCGATAGTGTGCAAGATGCAAGAAACAGGAACACTGGCATAACAACCACGTTAGCTATCATTATCACCGGAAGCCTGATTAGTGCCCGCAGCAAATAACTCGGAGATGACCTCCAGAGGCATGCCCTTGGTCTCGGGAACCCTCAAAAACACAAATATCCAAGACACAATGCACCCAAGAGCATAAATTGAGAAAAGGCCGGCAAGGCCGATCGAGTTGAGCAACACAGGAAGCGTGTAGGTGATGGTGATGTTTCCTGCCCAATACGTGAGAGCACAGATCGTAATGCACAGCCCACGGACCTTGGTAGGGAAGATTTCCGAGCACATGATATTCGGTATCACTCCGTACCCCATGACGAAGATGCTCTGATAAACCATGATGCTGATGGTTGATATTACTGCATAGGCGACAGAACCGAGGTTGAACATGCTGGTGACAACCAGGACGAGAAGCGACAATGCCAGGATAGGGATGGTGGAGAGCAAGAGAGACCTGAAAAAGGAAGGATAGAATTAAACTGGCATCGGTGAATTTTGTTTCTCAAGATGACCAGAAACTTCTCCAGGTTAGACAGTTTGTATCAAAGAAGTATTTACCTTCTTCCAGCCACATCCATTAGCTTCATCGAAAGGGTTATGCACGGCAGCATAGTCAATGTCATGATGCTGCTTATAAGGAAGGTTGCAGAATCGGTGCTAATGCCCATGCCTGACAGAAGAACAGCAACACCTGCTTGTTTGAGGATTTGAGGAGCATAGTAGAGGACTCCATTTATGCCCGACAGCTGCGAAAACGCTGACTCGTTGACATGGTTGAAGGAAATCTTCTAATTGAACATTACACTGTTGCTAAGATAATCCAATTAATTGGGATTAGCTTTTCACAAGCATATACCTGCATAAGAACTTGAAGACCAATTCCAACAAATAGCGCTCGACGCACTCCTGGTTCAGAGAGATCATGCCAGCTAGGCCCACTTGTAGCAGCTCTTGGTGGCTGAATTATTGCTAGACCCGCTGGAGACCGACCCATCATGTCCTGAGAGAAAAGAACAGACCGGCTAACCAAAGCAGCTGCGCGACTCAATTGGCCCTCTTCATGATAATCGACACCCGAGATCGAAAGAGCTGACTCATGTCGAGAACCATCAACGGTGCTGTCCTGATGCAAATAGATCCTCTTCACTCCTTCTTTCACGCCGTCCTCTCCTTCTCTCCCTGACCATTTCCATGCGAGCTTCCAACCACTACCGATATCCGTGCTATTGATCGGTTCACCGGCATCCTCCTGCATTAGCTTGCTTGCTAGTTGTGTGCTCATATAGCTTCCATGAGATGCCTGATTGGCATGGTCCTTGCCTATGGCACTAGCCTCGGGAGAAAGAAATGGTGTCTCCAAGCTCTCGTCCTGGTCTCCGCCGTCGTCTGCAGCATAGTCCTCGCCATCTCCCTGGTTCTCCAAATCCAAGTGCAAATTCTTGTAATTGGTGTTGTCCGCCGTGCTGAAAATGCTTCCAAAGTTCGGGAACACTGTGCTGAGCATGCTACCTCTCTGCAAAGGCGAGTCACTGACGCTGCTAAACATTGTGACGATTGGATCCATAAGTGGCACGCTTTGGTTCATTACACTATGCCCCCGGGACCCCTTGTTGGGAATACTCTGCCCAGTCGGAGATTTGCCAATCCCTAAATGGCCCATCTGGGTTTCGCATAACCTGATTTTATCTGTTTCTGCACCTTCTTGCTGGTACGGATTGATCTCTTTCACTGGGAGGACTATTACCTCTTTGATAGATGTTTTGCCTCCAACGCTTAGACCTTCGACCAGCAGAGCCAACTCACCTGTAGAGAAAATCTGAATTTGCATCAGGATTTGAATCAAATTAGAGTGCCCATATTGAAGTCCAAATGCTATTAATGAAAAGCAGAAACCAAACCCGAAACATCTTCTCTCCCGTATAGTCTCTGGAGAACCTGTCTGGCCTCATTCATCCTTCCTTTACTCACGAGCCAACGGGGAGATTCAGGCAAAAAAAACACCGTCAACATGAAATATATTAGAGAGGGCAGACTAAGGACTCCAAGCATCAATCTCCAGCTCGGTGACTCCAACAGTGACATCCCGAATACCAAGCAATAAGACAGAAACATTCCGCCAGAATTGGCAAATTGCGGAATTGTGTTAAGCTGTCCTCTTATCTCAGAGGGGGCGGTCTCAGATATGTAGATCGGTATAAGAGTGATGGCGAGGCCAATACCAAAACCGCAGGATAATCTTCCCAAGAGCAGCACATACACACTTGGAGCCCACAGCATTATTAGGCCGCTGACAAAGTATAGCACCGAGGAGATTATCATCATTGGACGTCGTCCAAGGGAATCCGAAAGAGGCCCTGAACAGGTTGTTATAGCCGTGCCTCCAATAAGCGACATAGCTACTATTAGTCCTTCTATTGTCGGTTGTTCCTGCAGATCAAACTCCTCTTTGATGTAAAGAACAGACCCTGCAGGAAAACGAAAAGAAGCAATATTTTTCAGTTGTAGGAGTTTCGCGCTCCCTTTTGCCAGATACAAGGCGACATTGCCCTGTCCATCTGACTTAAAATTCAGGTCGACGAACCATAATATGAATGTTTATATCCAAAATACAAAGGAACCAACAATCGAGATGTTTGATATAGATATTTGGCCTTTTAGAATTTCCTAGGCCTTGCAGCACTAATACTAGGCAAATTCCCTAACAATTTGATTAGGGGCGAAGTGTTGGAGTATTTCTATTGATCGGCCATGTCTTTAGCACCAAGCCATACATCCAGTTGCTTCCATTGAATTCTCTGGTGGTGTAATGACTGATCGAGAGGCTCGACTAGAAGGAATCTGGAAAAAGAGATCTCGTACATGAGGCGGATGAGGTTTGTTTTCATCAGATCAAGAAATTATTGAATATCCGCGAGACTAGAAACCAATTAAGACATGAATTGTTCTTCAATGAATCACTAGATTTTTTCTCGGAATGACTAACTATAAAAGATACAGGCGAGGCTTTACCAAAAAAAAGATACAGGCGAGGAAAACATCACCAACATATTCCGATCTCAAAGAGACATCTGATAATACACTGGCGACAAATACCTGCAATGGTTGAACTATCCCATCCTTGTAACATGCTGCCGATCGTCGCAGCAATCGCCACAAGCACCGCTCCCCTCATCGTTTCTCTCCAAAATCCGTCCTCCAACCCTAACCAAGAGCGACGGTTTGGTCTCGGCTGCGGAGTTAATGAATTCCCCGCCTTCCAAAATCAAATCGGCCCCCCAATATGCCGCACGAAACAGTGCCCCGCTATATGAAAAATCATCCGCGCACGTAACCTCATTCGCATTTCAAAGGGTATTCCTCAAGAACTGTCATGTGCGGCGGGGCAAGAAGATCCGAGCCTATAGGAGTCCAAACCTCGTGAACCCAAGAGATAAATGAACGAACCCAACAACGTATCAGATTTGCAGAAACGAATCTACCGTGTCACCGAAGAACGGTAATCCGAGACGGATAACAGTAGACGACGACACGGGAAATGGGCAAGAACATTCTACCTGTGGAGAACCCAAAAATTGCAACTGTGACAGAAGAATGTCAGGATTAGCCGAGTGCCAAGTGGATGATGTGCTTAATCAACGTCTAGTTAGGACAGACGTGGAAGTGATAAGTCCAAATCTTGTTGCTCGATTCAAAAATCGTAAAGTACATTAATAGCAAACTTCCAAACAGGCGAAAGGACTCCCCTCGAGGCAGTAGCTTAATTATAGCCTCATTCAATCCATGGAAAGTTTTGACGTGTAAGGGCCGTCCCTTTCGAGAGATCTCAGCAGGGGTCTAAAGACCTATTCTTCCCCATGAAGGGGGGCATAAACTCGAAAACAATGTTCCTTGCGGTATAATTACACAATTAACACTATGCCTGTGTATGGAAATCTATTGAGCCTTTTGAATAATAATACAATGAAATCCTCTCGAACAACTTTCAGTTGAATTTTCTAATATGATAATCCGGTAATCGCTGCCATTTTAGCCTTCTCCGAGGCTTTGAGCGCTCATCCCTGTGTCCTTTTGATGACGGAACGTGGGCTGGAAACTGCTGATTGCCTGCCAGAGCTCGAGATATCGTGTTTCTTGCCTTTTGGATGCGCTCGGCCTCAGCAAATCATTTGAATCTGCAATAAATCTCCCGGACAAGTGATTCCTTCGGCTTCTTTCGAGTTTTGTTAAGAAAAATTCGACCTTGCACCATTTTTCTACTTGCAGTGCTTCCAGTAGTCACCTGCCGCTGATCAAGCTCCGGCGTCATGCCACTGTGTCGCTTCTCTCCAACAGAGGTGGCCTACTTGTGTTAGAAAGTCCCAATATATCCTAGTGTTTTTTTTTTTGTCTTAACCAATATATCCTAATTGGTTCATTAACAATTGACTTAAGTTTTTAAGTGAATATGAGTCCAAATAGATATGTTAACGGGCTCAAACTCGTTATTAGAACAGATGATTGATTGATGGTCACTTTCAGTGTATATCGATATTTAGTGAATATTTCAAGTGGGGCAGCCTTATGGGGTGCCAAGTAGTGTAGCAGCATCGTTGTGGTGGCATCCTTCATAATTTGGTCTAGAGGACAAATATACCATGAGTAAACGCAACATGTGGAGACTCGAGTTAATACAAGTTGATACAAATGGATACTTAAATGAAGGGGAGTTGACTTGAGCTAAACCATGATGCTATATTTGAAGCTTCAGGGTGATGATTTGGTTGAAGAATTTACTTAAAGAAATAGGTGAGGAGCAGAGAGCGGTGTTTTTTTCAATGACAATCAGATGAAGCAAAAGGGTGTTTATGGAAAAGAGCAATTGACTGAGAATGAGATTTCTGCAAATTCTGCGATGTGGGCCCCACCGGACACGTGGCGATCAACGATCGGATGGAACTACGGTTGACATGGAGGTCCGGAACTATTTCAAGGTGCAATTTGCCAGTGAAGTTTGACCAATTAAGCTAACCATTTTAGATTCACTCATCATGGGTAAGTACGCCTATCAAGTGGGCCGATCGGATCGAATTTGGATCGATCTAAATTGATCTATTTAATCCGATTTGACCCATTTATATGCAATACAAATTTAACGGCCTATACACGACTCAACTCGAGATTTAACTTTAGCAGCCTTTCTCCTTAAATTGTTGTGTTTGAAGATCGGACAGTTCCATCAGCTGGCTCATCGAGTTGGCGATGGAGTTTGCGGTTGAGTTATAAAAGGGGCATGGAGGTGGTGGTGAAAGTCCAGCATGTGCCTTTCATAATCGTGAAATGTGCTTGGGATTTGATTTTGGGTTAAATATAGACCGGATCTTAATTTATTGGGCCTGATGAATGATCAACCTACATCTCTTTGGTACTAAAATCGAATCCATACTAATTTATCTTCTTTTGATCATGATCCAAAATTGCACATCTCAATTGACAAGCAAGCTATGAAACGACTTATTTGTCGAGCAATTATTGCATCATCGATTATATTTTTTCGTCGAAAGGCAACACAACAATATGATTTAAAATTTTAAATTGTTAACAATGAGAGAATACATAAATCGTCTTCAAAATATTAGCATGGAGGCTAAAATGCTATGTAGAGAGGGGAAAATGAACCAAAAAAGAGAAGGATGTAATAATATCTACATCCTTAGATGTTAATCAAACTTTAAAGAAAATTTCACTACTAATGTACTCACATTAAATGCTTTTATATGCTTGATCCCAAGAAGGTGTGAATGTGAATGACGACCATCATCACTTCCTCTTACTAGCCATTACAATACAATGACTCTAATATAACACGCAGGGTACCCATTCACATTTTTTTTCCAAATATCAAACAGAAAGAAAAGTAAAAAAGACAAGAGAAAAGAAAAAAATATATTTGTTGATTACATTCTAAAATTTTTCCATCACTCATCTCATCATTTTATGACAACGAGCAAAGGAAGCGGGAAAGTTAGGCGAGACGTGCCGGGTGAGTCAGCTGTGTAAGACTCATGCAGGTGTGTCAAAAATGGATTGTATGTGGGTTGGTGGTGTTTTGGGGGCAGTAAGCTTTTATTTTTGCGTCATTCAATATCATCTCATCACTAGCTTTTGGGGCGTCCGGAGTTCATGACAGGTTAAGTAGGTGTTTCCTGCGGTGTTTTCACTGCAGCCATAGTTACAGAAAGGGATGGTGTAGCTTTTGCAAGGTGTTAGGCAAGAACCTAACGGCCGTAGCACCCGCTGCAATATCCTAACTTCAAGGGGTTACATTTTTGTAGGAATTGGACCGTAGTAAGGTAAGGGTCGCATCCGAGTTGGTTTGATCTTCCCATTGATCAAATCATGTGCTTCAGCAGATTTCTGCCGCCGTCGCATTTCCCAAATATGCTCACAAGGTCACTGAAGCTGTCAACTGCAACATTTTGGTGTGTCTGCAGAACAGATCGGGAGAGCAAATTGAAACAACATGCTTTTCATGATGGAAAGAGCAAATTGATGGACAAGACAAAGTTGCTGTTGTTGGTAGTTAGAGAGCAAAAGATTGATCAACCTGACCTGACATTCCTGGGAAAAACCTAAACATGTCAACTGATCTAATACGAGCAAGAGTTTGTTTCTTTTCACATTCCCCATTCATACGCCGGACGGACTTCCGTTTCGGTCGACAATGTGGCCATGACCATATATATGTTATCATACTGTCACAAGCATTCTACTCATATAATGGACCCCCGGACTGATCAGCCTCTCGCCAGAAACAATTGTCGAATTACACTATTCGCATCTCACATTGGAGAAGTCTATTAACAGCATCAAAATATTGAAACTTTGCAAGCCAGAAATGCGGAACTCTTTGAATCTGCAAAATTCACCAATCTGTGGTGCTAGCAGCCTGCTTCGCACCCACGGCGAAGAACTCAGAGATGACTTCGAGAGGCATGCCCTTTGTTTCAGGAACCTTGAGGAAAACGAAGAACCATGACGCAATGCATACAACGGCGTAAATAGCGAACACACCGACCAGGCCAATGGAAGAGAGCATCAGGGGGAGTGAGTAAGTGACAATGATGTCGCCGATCCAGAACGTGAGTGCACAGATCGCAATGCAAATGCCACGCACTCGAGTAGGGAAGATCTCGGAGCATAGGATGTTGGGGATCGGGCCAAACCCCATGACAAAGCAACAGAAGTAGACAATGACACTGGTAGTTGAGATTGTGGCGTTCACGAAGGTGCTAATGTTGATGACGCTGCTGACGACTAAGATGAACAGCGACAATATCAGGACTGGAATCGTGGATAAAAGTAGTGACCTGCAAACAAGAAAGTGTTTCCGGTCATCTATTCAAGAATTTACTAATAGAATGCGTATCTATCATCCGGTGATTAATTGGTGTCTTTCTGAGCAGATCATTCATGTGGTTCTTGTTTATGTTCTTGCTATCTTGAGAAAAAAATTATAAATGTAGAAGTAATTTGAGGCCATAGTTTACCTTCTGCCAGAGACATCCATTAGCCTCATAGCAACAACAATACACGGGAGCATCAACAATGTAGTGAGACCGCTTATGAGAAGAGATGCAGAAGAAGAACTGAGCCCCAAATTAGATAGGAGGACCCCGACACCAGCTTGCTCGAGAATCTGCGGTGTGTAGTAGAGAACTCCATTTATGCCGGAAAACTGCAGAAACAAATGAATTTAGAGAATGTCATACGCCAAATTCAGCTCTAGCTTAGGTAACCAAAGTTCAAAGAAAGAACGGTTCAAAAAAATCAGCTAATGCCCGGAGTTTTTAGTATGGAAAATATTGAATTTGTTGCACAGTCCTGAACAAAACGGCTGTGATTCTTGTGCATAAGCGAACACTTTTCATCAACAATAAGCTAGAATTTCCACCTGTTGAAGGATCTGAATTCCAATTCCAACAAACAGTGCGCGCTTCACCCCCGGTTCAAACAGGTCGTGCCAGCTTGGCCCTTTAGTGCCGGTTTCCTGGCTCCTGTTCATGGCTGCGTCAACTGGATTCTGACCCATGAATAGTCCCTCGGGACCAATGACAGAACAACTCACGAGAGCGGAAGCGTGAACCAGTTCACCTCCTTCTGGCGGTATCACACTACCGGTAACCGAGAGCATTGAACCGGGCCTCGAGGCTGCAGCACCATCCTGATGAAGGTAAACTCTCTGAAGCCCTCCCTCCTTTTTCCCATTCTCGCCCGTCTTATCCGACCACTTATACGCTAACTGCCAACCTCCACCGATGTCAGTGCTGCTGAGTTGCTCGCCGCTTTCTAGAGTGATGCTACCTTGCCTCATGCTGAAACCGTGGCCGCTTCCAGTGGCACCCATCCCTTCCTTGTTGTCTGTGGCAGTCGCTTGGCGGGACAACAGCGGGCTCCGCAGGTTGTCGTGGGAATCTGGTGCATCGTGGTCGGACGCACTGTCCGCAGCATCCCTTTGGCTTTCCACGTCGGAAAGTTCGTTCTGGTTGGTAGGATGTTCCGCCAGTCCGAACATGCTTCCCATGGTCGGGAAGAGCATGCTTCCAGCCTCGGGGAGGTTCTCGTGGATGCTGCAAAACATAGGGACGAGCGGATCCATCAGAGGAATGCTTTGGTTGACTGAGCTGGCATGGCGGGAAAGCATGCCCATGGTGCTCTGTCCAGAAACTGGTTTGGCGATCCATGATTGCTGATGCGGAGGCTTGTGCCCGTTAATTTGGGCCATGCCCGACTTATGCTTGTCGATTTCCTCGTCAGCAGGGCCGATAACATACTCTTCTAAGGATGTGTTGGCTCCTACTCCAAGACCTTCGACTAGCAAGGCCAACTCGCCTGAAATAATCGGCAGAGAAACATCACACGTTAATCCAGTGGCAAAGTGTAAGACCTTTATCATCGAATTAGTCAGACAATCAATCATATCGTCAGATGAATTTTATCTTCACTAAGGCACACCAATGGATTTATTTGTCATAACTATCTGGTCTAATCTCTCAGGTATGAAAGTACTTGGACATACCCGAGACATCTTCCTTCCCACGCAACCTCAGGAGGACCTGATTGGCCTCGACCATCCTGCCTTTACTGACGAGCCACCGAGGAGATTCTGGCAAGAAAAATAATGTCAATCCGATATAGACTACAGAGGGAATGGAGAGCACACCGAGCATCAGCCTCCAACTCGGCGAATCCATCAAGGACATTCCGAATACCATGCAGTATGATAGGAACATTCCGCCAGAACCGGTGAACTGAGGCAGGGTATTCAAAAGCCCCCTGATCTCGGGCGGGGCAGTCTCGGATATATAAACCGGAACAAGAGTGACGGCGAGGCCGACCCCGAATCCGTCCAGGAGCCTCGCCAGAAGCAGGACATAGACATTGGGAGCCCACAGCATCACCAAACCGCTGAGGAAGTAAAGAATCGAGGAGATGATCATCATGGGGCGCCGTCCGATCGAATCTGACACGGGCCCGGAAAACGTCGTGATTACAGTGGCACCTATGAGCGACATAGCCACTATCAGCCCTTCAATCGTGGGTTGACTTTCCAGATCGAATTCCTTCTTGATGTAAAGAACCGCCGCTGCAAAGACCAACAAATCCTAGAGTTTTCAGATTCATCACATCGTGGAAGATTACGCGTAGTATATTTTAATTCCGGACAACTGACCTAATCATCTAATATATGAACATTCAAAACGAAGAGAAGACACCAATCCTTATCAGTACCTGCGATGGTCGCATTGTCCCATCCCTGCAACAAATTGCCGATCGTGGCAGCAACCGCCACGAGCACAGCTCCTCTCATCTCTCTTTGTATTTGCCAGGCTCAAAGAATCGAAATTGCCCGAGCTTCGACTTGCAGAGGCGATCCGAAATATGGCACGAAAGGAACGAACCCCTCAAAAAGAAATTGAACCCTTTTTCGCAGCCATCACAATCGGTTCATCTCCCTCGATTTCCTCTAGAATGAATACCCTCTTGAGAAATTAAACGCATATGAGATAACCTGCCAGACCCAGGAAAAGATAAAAAGAACAAAGCGTCCTTGAGATCCGAAAACGGCAATGCAACGGAGACAGGTCAGAGATCGGAGAGAGTGTCTCTGGAGAGCACACTTGGTGTGACACTGAATCGTGAAACTTTCTTCAGATTTGTGGAGGCAGGACACAAAATCTGCCAATCCACAAGAATTGTCAACCGGAAAAAGCGGAGGATCCGCAACGTTGTACAGTGTCCAATTTTGGAAGTTGGCGGGAATCTCTTTCCGAGCGCCCCCCTGTCAGGTTCGTTGGCCATGGCAGGGACCAAATCTGGAGATCGTGTCCCTAGGAATGTGATTCGCTGACCTGTTCCTCGGCCATTTTGTACGGCTCAAAAGGCACCAGGAAAAATTTTCATCTTTCTTCGACACTAAAAACAGGAAAAATAAAATAAAATAAAATAACAGGAGATCTGGGGAAGAAATAGTAGGCAATAGGCAAAAGAGAGAAGGAAAACATGGGAAGGGGCGAAGATTCGATTTGTGTTTTCGATGTTCGATCGAATGGCGAAATCTTCATTTAGCTATGGGCGTCGAATTGAATTATGAGGGTGCGCATGTTTCGGGGAAAAACTTTATGATGGAAGACAATGCATTACGCGAAAATCATTGTCAAGGAAATTCTCTTTTTCAGATTCGGGAATTCATTTTCCTAGCTTCAAACAGGCATATTTTCTTTGACCGTAAACGGTTTTTCATTAACTAATCATTTCCAATAAACCAAACGGGATAAAGTCCGGAAAATTAATTCCCTAAAACTTCTTTCACTCGAGCAAACACGCCCTAAATTGGAATGTTAACAAGGCGTACATATCGATGGGATTCTTATCTTGGACCAACTTACCAAAGAAGAAGAGGGCACGCCAAATTAGGCATGTTCAGATGCGCATGTCTATCATGAAATTATATTTGATGTTTATGAGTGAGGAAAAAAAATTATTAAAAGTATATTTCCAAGTTCACTAATAAGGGTTTTCTGCCCAAAAAATTTATTGAAAGGATGCTTGCATGCAAGGATGGCTTGTGCACTCTTCACGGTGAAGGTCACGTGCACGGCCTCTACAATTTTAACTCTGTATTGGTGGCAAGATCTCGATTATTTCTATCTACTTGCGGTAATTTATAGAGTTTTGGCGTGATGGACTTGGAATGGGCTCGTTGAGCAAGACTTAATCTACCCACTAACTTTTTAAAAGATATTAATGTCATTTCATCTTCCCATGACACGGCCCACTTTACCTCCCAGCCCGTATTCCCTTAACACATGGTGAGACATCGTCCGTTGATTTAATACACTTAGATCGCCACATGATAAGATCCTGTCAACATACGTCTCGTACCTCTTATTATAAATACCGCTAAATCATTCATTTAGGCTAACATGTTCCTCTATAGTTTAAAAAGCGCATTGTTATTTAGAAATACCAAGTTCAATATTAAATTGGAGTATTAATGAGATATCGATCTCAATAGAGATTCTTTTCTTTTATTGACCAAATCTGGTTATGACATGCTAAAGTGGCCATGTTCTCCATTACCATGCTTCCTTCAGTTTTGATATTCCATCATTCTATTCAAGCTTTGATATCCATCCTATAAAAACATAGAGAAGATGCCATTTTTGTCTAAGCAGTGAAAGTGAAAGGCAAACAATATAAGCAGTTTGTTTATTTCAGTTATGTACATTAATGAGCCACAAGTGAATGGTATGCTTAGTAGACACATGAAAGAATGACTCTACTTCAAACCAAGTTTAAACAGCTACCGAATTAAAGAACTTCTCTAAGCTTTACATTTACTTTTCATGTTTATTTCTTGAAAAAAAAAATGGTATGATATATTATTTTAATTATCTGTAAGCTGTGAATTGTAACAGTTTGTAAGAGTATTTAGACGTTAAGTGTTTAATTTGAGGGAAGTAGAAATTTGTGGAGGTGCAACATCTAAATGTTTTCAAAGAAAACAATAATGGATTCTATCTTTCTTTTCAGCTCATTGGCATTAGAGCTGAGAGGGTGGAGTAAGCTAAGTGGACCATAAGAAGTGAGGCATTCTCTCAAGTCTCACTTGGTAATTAGCCAAGCTTAATAGGCTAGTGGCCACTCCCGTTTCACATTGAATCTATTAGGCTAAATCATAAGTCAAAGTGAATCCAATGTCACGTGAAATAAGGGCTTGAAAGAGCCCACACCTAATTGAGGGCTATCGTCTTGCCTTTTAGGCATTACCTCTAAACCTATCTTTTCCCTGACACGATCGCGTTCCATTGTAAGGTTTTTTTTTTATCTTCTATCCCTTATTCAATTTAACTTTTTTTTATTGATTATTGCTTATCTTTCATAGAAAATCAATGATTAAAAAGGCATTTTTTATAGACAATTGTCCATATCTTTAGAAAAATTTAATTAACTGAAATAATTATCTTTATCAAAAATAATTTAAATCTAAATATTTTTATTGATAGTGAAATATTTTTCGTTAATTTATTTTTATAAAAAATATAAGATATCATATTTATCAAAAGTGTTTTCCAATCAGTTAGATTCGCGAAACAAATACACCCTCCATTTACATGTTGTTTATACCTTATTTAATTATTAAAGACAAAATTTTAAAACTTTTCTGTTTTCAGTCCATTTCAAGATTATCTTAATCCATTCAATTTAAACATAAAATTAAATGGAATAAAAAAAATAATATGTTACCAATAAAAAGTATTTTTTTGTCGGAACACTAATAAAAAGTAGGGCAAAAGCCACAAAAAACCCTAGACTTTGAGACATATTTACCCTAAACGTTTTTTTTTCAACTCCAAAAATCTCTAACTTGTACCCATGTGATATATTTGCTCTCTATTAAAGTTCTGTCAATGAAAACCGTTAAAAATCTATTTAAATAGACGCTAGAAAGTAAATAGAGTTGACATAACACCAACGTGGCCTAAGTGAAATAAAAACAATATTGTTTTCAATGTCACTGAAAAAAAGTTTATAGTAAATGTGTTACAATGGGTATAATTTGGGGTATTTGTGGCTTTTGCCCTAAAAATTATTTATATCTCATAAAGTGACATATTTAAACTATTTAGAGCAAGAATTCATTGCACTGTTAAAGAAATTGGAAAAAATAGTATCAAAATAAGAGCTATTTATAGTTTAATCTATGTGCGTATTAATATCATTGTAAGATTAAAGTTATGAACAAAAGCTAGTTTTCGAAAATGTTATACTTACATAGACAATTTTTTTTCACATTTTTGACAGTAAAAACCAGTTTTTCATGTGGCAACACCTTTTAGAGAATTATGAAAGCAAAATTATTTTTCATAATCAAAATCCAGATTTTAGATTAATGGAAGAAAACTTTAGGCCAAAATACGCTTCTATTGATAACTTTTATATTTTCTTTTTCTCCACCACAAAATTGATAGGAGGCATTAGTGCTTTATAAACTTTGTCAAAGATGAAATTCTAAATTCAACTGCAGTCCATATTATTACCATTAATAATGGTCCTTCTTATATCATGAGATAATAGCAATTGCCGCCTTTGAAATTCTTTTCATTTTTTAATAATTAGATTTGCCTACTTGATAAACAATGATATTTTGGGTTAATATCACAAAAAACCTCAAATTGGTACATTTGTGACAAATTTACCCTAAATTAATTTTTTGATTATAAAAAACCCCAAACTAATACACTTATGACAAATTTATCACAATATAATTTTTTGACCACCAAAAGCCCCAAACTGGTATATTTTAGACAAATTTATTATTCATTGGTTTTTGTTAAATTGGATTAATGCCATAAAAAAATTACAAATTGGTACACAAATGACAAACGGAGAATAAAACCCAAAACTAATACATTCGTCAACTACCGCGTGCATTTGACAAAGTAATTTGACTGTAAAATTTAATGAAAACTAACGGATGGTAAATTTTTTTTGGAGAAGTAGATGTGTTGCTTTTGTTTCTAACCAGCTATTATTTAATTTATCTATATAATTAAAGGTCGAAAAATAACATAAAGAAAGACAACCGAAAAAGAACTTCCATTAGCATGTAGACATGAGAAATCTTGTTTATTGCACACGATGTTAATCAGATATTTATTATTTGGTGTAACCAAACCTTCTAAACATTTCAATAAACTTAAAAACAAGCTGAATGGTTTTATTGGTTGATAAATGGCAGTATTACTCTTGCTTTGAATTTGTCTCTTGCGATAAATTCTAATACTAAAATTTAACAATTCTCAATTTATTTTCAAATGTGTCCTGTTTAAAAACTATCTCATTCCATGTCCTTTCTTTCAGCATCCAAATCGTACCGAAATAGAAATTAATCCACTCAAAAATTCACTTAATTCGAAAATTCAACGCTTATCTAAAATAAAAAACACGGGATGCCGAGCACGATTGGACGCAAGCTACGAGACGCCGACTTTTAATCCTCCTCAGACGACACTTCTCAACTAAGGTGAAAACGCTACTTTCTTTTTATCGCGACCGCCCGCGGCCGATCTATGTTAGGCACAAGAATCAAACTATACGTAACTTTAAAAAAAAAAAAAATACGGTACGACAAGCGCAATTAAACCAAAGTGAAGGGTACAAACTATAATTTCACCGAAAGATGAAGTCCAAATTTTGTCAAAAGATTCGGGCTCCGACTAGGTCTCCAATCAGTTGCTCTTCTTCTTCTTCTTCTTCTTTTGAACAGAAAATCAGTTACTCTTCTTGATAATGAGCAATCTGACTCCAAGCGATTGGCCAGAATATG
Organism: Syzygium aromaticum; assembly: GCA_024500025.1. Taxonomy (NCBI): domain Eukaryota; kingdom Viridiplantae; phylum Streptophyta; class Magnoliopsida; order Myrtales; family Myrtaceae; genus Syzygium; species Syzygium aromaticum. The sequence goes on from CM044893.1 coordinate 13,352,842, forward strand.
ATCTTGAGCCTGATTATTAGCATGGACTGCCCCGTACGTGAAGTCAACGTCGAATCAGCACAAATTTAAGTTAACACATTTCAGATGGGTACTGAGAATCCCGATCTTGAAAACGACCCCACTAATCATTATATATAGCGGCACAAGATCATTAAAAAACCCTCTTGTTCCTACTGATGATTGAAGCTTCTGGTTACCCTATCAAGATGTGGGGCGTTCTTTCCTGCTTCTTCGGCCCTCTCGTGTGCCTTCTGATGATCCGTTCTTCGCGAAAGGCTATGCCGGTCGTGACCTTCCCGACCCTCCACAGACCGGCCAGCCATCCAGAATACGCACGCCGCGCGAGCCCCGGGCGCTTGCCCGAGGGCCACGGCTGCACAAATGTTTGCTGCTGCGGCGGTGCCTGGACCTTCCAAGAGGACAAGCGGTTCGAGAATGCCTTGGCCATGCTGCCCGGCCAGGTTGACCTCTCCTCGTTACGCGATTTCGTCGAGGGGATTGCTCCCGAGTTCCCCGGGAAGTCGGTTGAGCAGGTCGGGAGGCACCTCGAGGCGCTGTGGCACGATGTGGAATTGATAGATTCGGGTGATGTCATGTTCCCGGAGCAATGGACGATGGACAAGGACAGCGAGCGCGAAGAATCGAAAGGCAAATCGAAAGTTCAACGGAAAAGAGGGATTGCATGGACTAAAGAAGAACACGAGTATGACCGATCTTCCTCTACAGTTGCCATCCATGTTCTCTTTTCCTTTCCTGTAGGTGGGCTAATATGGAGATATCTTTTAGTAAAGATTAGAAACTCTAAGATTTCCAACTCGAACTTTATTAGTTTGTTTATGGCCAGTGTTAACTCTTTCCGGGCTCTCGATAATTTGTCCTTTATATTGACTTTTTTCATAGAAGTGTATCAAAGGATAAGCAGATATGGCTATGGAGATTAGGAAAATTAGGTCAAAATGTTGTGTAATCACCACATTGGCGAAAAAATCATGTAAAAAGACCACAATCTAGATCCCTTTTCTTTTCAAAGAAATTAATGATTTGGAAAGCGTTTTCTTGAAATCTGGAAATAATCAGTCTGTTTTTCGTGTTGTGATTATGGTGTGGCTCGATTTATTGTAACGAATCCAATTCATATTTTCTGATGTTGCTATTATCGACAAATCCAGGCGATTTCTTGGAGGATTGGAGATATATGGCAAAGGGGATTGGAAGAACATCGCCAGATACGTCGTGCTAACGAAAAGTCCGACGCAAGTAGCTAGTCATGCGCAGAAGTACTTCAACCGCAAAGACCGCACAGAGAACCAAAAACTTCGTCGGAGCATCAATGACACTCACAGCATCGGTGACATCAGAGCTGCGGCTTCCCCATCCTCGAGTTCGCCATCTACACGTTACACGGATAGAAAGTGACTGCTTAGTTTCGAGTGCCTCGACTCCTGAAAGCAGATATCACCGCACAGCTTCTGGTCGATTGATTGCGTGAGGCCCATTGCCGCGATCTTTGAATCTTTCGAAATGTGTCACGTTTGGTTTTTTCTATACATTAGGAGAGTCATTCCTCAAAGACTAGGTCATGACGATCGTAGTCAAGTTTGAGGACCCGGGTGCTGAGTCATTCCTGTTGTTTTCATGGGATACAATGAATAAGAAATCGATGGCCATATTGAAGGCTCGGGGCGGAAGAGATATGTACATGTTTGTACATGCACATATCAGTTAACTTTTACAAACTGAATGTGTTTTCTGGATGTGCATGTGCCTAAGTAACGCAAGAGGATGGGTAGACGTGCGACTTGCCTTCTCGTTCCATCTTGTATGTATTGTAAGACCCTATTCCTGTAGGTAATCGATGCCATCGTTTGGAAGCAATGGACTGAGAATGACAATAAGTCATGTGAAACTTTGTGTTGGGAGAACAATGGCGTCCCGGACAATACCGGATTAGCACAGTGGAACAAAACAATCTCTGCTCTTGTGCAAACCTAATAGGAAACAATATAACGTAGCTATACAAATTTTACGTGGAAAACCTCCTCGATGAGAGGAGATAAAAAATCATGAGACCGTAGTCCACCCAAGTTATTCTGTAGTTAATACTTGAAGCCACAAACCTGATGTAGGGAATTTCAAGTGAAAATCAAACTAATTAAATTTGAGAAGAATGTGTCACGAGCATGCTGACAAATTTCAGCTCAATCGGACTATGACTCGACCTCCGACATTGGCTTGATGAAAACCACCAACGTTCTTTGCAACTATCACATAAAAATAGTAAGAAACCCTATTTTTTCATATGAATTATCATATGGGCTCAAGCCTTGAGCTTGCAATTCGATGGGTTTCCTCTACATGGGAGTCAACCCCGCCTAAAACTTTGGATCTCCTATTTCGATTAGTTTGCTTAAGAAAGATTGAGGCCTTGTTTAATTTGTGCCGAATGGATTACTGACAGGATAAGATACGTTAAAAAAAATGTTGAATCAGATTATTTAGCAATATATAGTACCGACACCTCCATCGTGGTCTTTCCTCTCCGCGTATCAGGCTCATTGCTGCACAATCCAATCTCTCTCTCTCTCTCTCTCTCAACTGTATTAAGCCCCAACCCCGCAGCCATGGGGGGTCGTCGTACTAGCGACACCACGGGTACGGGGTCTTGCGAGGAAAGCCATAAGAAACATGGTGCCCAAGACGCTACAGGCTAGGTCCATGACTCCGAAGGTTTAGATTCGAGATGCTAACACTGAAGCCAAGGGCCTGAGCTCCTGGACTCCGGACACTGGAATCACGCCCTCAAACCCCAAAGTTGGCAAATCTAGGCTTTCGAGGCTGAACCTACGACCCTGCCTCTAGACTCTTGTCGTCGTCCCAAATCTTGGCATCTCAAGTCTACTCCGAGGTGCCTGGTCCCTCGCTCCAACCTTGGTGATCTCAAAGTCCTGGGGTTGGCTTCCTTGATCGGGTCCCTTCGGAGCCTAGGTCTACATAACACGGCCCAAGTTCCGGGTGGTCACATGTCCCCGCCCACTTTAAGGTCTCTCTCTAGTTTTTTCCCCCTTTTAAAAGTATGTGATATGTGCACTAAAAATTCTAAAACTTGTCACAAAACTGCAATTGAGTTCTAAAACTTATAAAAGATGCAATCGAATCCTAAAACTTGTCAAATTGATTTGATCGAGTCCTAAAGTTAACACTGTCTAATTTACTAACTGAAAATGTTAACGTGGCGTTGACGTGTCTTATTTTATTACTTTTCTTGAGACATACGGTAAAAACGTGACGTCCAACAAGCGCCACGTCAGAAAAATTAAAAATTATAAAATATAAATTAAATTAGAAAAACGCTACAAAAATTAAAAATTTAAAAGAAGAAGACCCCAACCAGCGATTGTGGCGGTGGCCACTACCACAGCCACTAGGAAGAGCCGACGAAGGTCGCCTAGGCATTTCTCGAAGCCTAGCGACCCTCGCCAGCCCTGGGTGAGGGCCTACAACCCTAATTTAGGGGAGGGTGTGACCCTCGTCCCATATCTAAGCAAGGGTCGCCGACCCTCACCTCGACAAGGGACGGCGAGGCCTTGCCTAGCCTCGCCCACTCCAGGGGAGTCCTCTCTGTCCCCAAGTGAGGGCCGACGACCCTTGCTCAAATATGGGGCAAGGGTCACACCCTCCCCCAAATCGAGGTTGCAGACCCTCGCCGGGGCTCGCTTAGGACCGATGAGGGTCGCCGGGCTTCAAGAAGGCCTAGGCAACCTCTACTGGCCCTTCACGGAGGCCATCGCCACAATCACTGGTTAGGTCTTTTTTTGTAGCATTTTTCTAATTTAATTTTTAATTTTTAATTTTTTTCTGACATGGCGCTTGTTGGACGCCACATGTCTCAAGAAAAGTAATAAAATAAAATACGTTAATGCCACATCAGCATTTTCCGTTAATAAATTAGATGATTTTAACTTTACGATTTGATCGAATCAATTTGTCAAATTTTAAAATTTGATTATACATTTTATAAATTTTAGAATTTAATTGTACTTTTAAAACTTCTAATACATATATCCCTAAAAGCTTTATAGCTTTTTTCCTGATGTGACAGCCACTTGGCACCACAATAGCAGTAACAATCCCTAAAAAATTTCAAAGCCACTTTGAATTTTCAGGTCATTCAACATGCAACAAAGTCAACAAAACAACTCAAGTATACCTTCTGGAAAAGTTTTGAAAATTGATTGCAATTTTGTTATGTCGTAGGATTTCAAGTGCACTTCATCACTAAATATAATCATTCGACTAATGCTTTATCACCTACATTTAAGAGGTATTGCAACAATGAAATGAGAGTAACTTTTAATATATGACGAAATAGAAAAGGCAAACTTAAGATGTGTTTTCAGGAATACACAATGAATACTACGGAATATGTATATGTTGGGGAAGAAACTTAAGTGTTGAAGTGCACGTGTAAGCCATATTAGAAAAGTCTCACATTAGATAAATGGTGTGGTGTTGAGCAATTAATATACCCTAGTTGACTCATTAACTTAAACTTTTGAGTGAATATAGGTCTAACTGGGTATATTGACGGACTCAGACTTAGGCTCCCTTTTGGCTATCTCTCCATGTGAAGATATCGGACTTCTGCTGCTTGCTCCCAACAAATACAATGAATAAATAAGCACTATAAGTTTAATTGAAACCTACCGTATATCATTGGAAACTATTTCAATATGTTCCCAGTCAAGGAAAACAAGTTTGATAAGAGAAAGAATTATTTGACCTTCTTCGTTATAAACATAGATTACGTCATCCGAGTAGGATTAAGTTCATTCCGAATGTCTTCGGGTCCCTATAAAAAGTACGAAAAATTCATAAAACAAAGGATCGCGCGGGACTTCCCACCGGCACATATCAAGAAAGCGGAGAGAGATGCGAAAGCAAGCATGGCCGCCGCCCCCACCCTTCCCTCTCTAATGGCGAAGTTTCTACTGATGACTGTAGCGCTTGGTTTTCGTACCCCAATGCGGGACGTTCTTTTCTGTTTAGTCTGGGCTTTCCCATTCCTGCTGATGATCTATTCGTGTAAGGCTATCCCAAGGGCGACCGCTCTTCCGTCTCCATGCGGTTCTATCGATCATCAAGAACATCGCTCGTGCAAGGAACGCAGTCGCTGGCGTGGTCGTGGCGGCGTCTGGACTTTCGAAGAGAACAAGCGGTTTGAGAATGCCTTGGCCACGTACACCGGTGAAAGCCATTCCTCCGCCTCCTTGAATGGTTTTCCCGAGAAGGTCGCTCCTGAATTCCCCAGAAAGTCGGTCGGGCAGGTCCGCTGGCATCTTGAAGCGCTGTTGCACGACTTGGAGTTGATAGAGTCGGATGAAATCTCTTTCCCGGAGCAATGGACGGCGAACGATGAAGGCAAACGTGAGCTCACAGTTCGAGGTGTTGATAATGGATCCTCGTCGTCGTTTCATAAATCGAAAGTTCGACCCTGTAAAGGAATATGGACCCAAGGGATATGGAGTCAAGAAGAACACGAGTATGACGACCTATCTTCCTCTACTGCTGCAATCCGCATGTGCTTTTTCCTTCTTTGGTTAGATTAGAGAGATCGTTAGGTTTGTGATTCGAATTTTGTTAGGTTGTTTAACTGTTTCTAGGAGCTCAAGATTTTCCCTGCTGGCTAGGTGATTGAATGCATTTTCACAGAAGCATTATCAAGAAAGTGATTGAACTGTTAAAATGATAGTTAATTAACAATGTCTGATTTTGATTTTTATGGACATATCCAGGAGCTTTCTTAGAGGATTGGATATCTACGGAGAAGGCAATTGGAAGCAGATCTCTGTGAACGTCATCTTCACAAAGAACCCGAGGCAAGTAGCTCGTCACGCATACAACTTCTTCAATTGCCAAGACCGCCCGACCAATCGAAAACGCCATCGAATTATATACAATGACGAGCCATAACTCCCAGGATCTCGAGTTCACTCTCTAGCACTCGTCATACCACCAATGACATCGGAACCATTACTACTTCCCTGTCCTCAAGACCACCCCATCTACTGGTATTATACAGGCAGCAAATGACGCTTGGTTTCGAGCACCTCCACTCTTGAAAGAAGTTGTTCTCACGCAGCTTGTGGTTGATCGACTGCATAAGTTCACACTGTGATCTTTGAACTTCTTAATTGTCTTTCACGTTCGAATTTTTCGCTAAGAGGGTCGGTCCTCCTAGAGTGATTCTTGCAAATTGAAGTCAAGTTCTGAGTAATGAAGTGCTGAGTTAGTTCTGTCATCTTCTTGAGACGCAGTCAGATAAGATTTTCAAGGGCCATGTTACAGGCTCTGAGCGGAAGAGATGCATGCATGCATGCTTGCGCAAAGAGACTAAACATTGCGATTGGGGTCAGATCTTGTATATAATGTAAATGCTACAGTCATCAATTCCGATATCCAGAAGGAATGAACTGAGGTTATGCAAAACTTTGGATCTCCTGCTTTGATATAGCTTTGCTCAAGAGAGATCGAGGCTTATTGTTTGATTACATGCGGAATGAGGTTTAATCGGGAGACCGGAAAACTATACTTGCGGAGTTAGATTCTTTCAAAAATGTCAGATCGGATTACCTAGCAATACCTTGTATCGACATCCGAATTCCAATCGGAGTTTCGAGGACCGCTCTTTCTGTACGTTGAATTAGAAGAGACAAAGTTAAGACGTGCTTTCAAGTGAATTACGCATTCATTACTACATAATACTAAGGACTTCGTGTTTAATTGAAGACTTATGTCGTTAGAGATTTTCTATACAGACCTCAAATGAATTATCATACCAAGAAAAACAAGTTAGATAAGGATTAATTTATTTATTTGACCTGATGAAATTATTTGACCTTATTCATACAAAAATAGTACGCGTAAGATAAAGTTCATTTCTTGAATGTTTTTACATAAGTTCAAGAAACGTGAAAAACTCAAAAATATCTACGATGGCGCTAAAGTTGTGCTTCTCTCAGTTCAAAATAAAGCTCTCCACGGCGGACAACTCGGATGCCATGGTATTACTTTGAACCGGAGAACGCCGTTGTTAACAGCCATGCCAGCGGCAATTGCTTCGCTGCCATGGTTTACGATTTCAACCAAGACAAAATGCACGTGATTAAGCTTAGTGTGAGAATTTGTGGGGCCGCTAATATGTACTTAGGAAGACAAATAGAGGCCTAAAAAGATTTGAACTCAAGATCTCATATTCTAATATTATGTAAGATTTTGCGGGAAATATTCCAACGGGATAAAATATTACTAGATCAGAACTTGTGTGGTGCACGGGTATATGACTACATGGAAGAGTTTACATTGAATTTTAGACCAGAATATCAATGATTAACAACACATTTCATTCTGCTAAACAAATTTAATTATGTATTACAAGAAGAAATTTTTTGGGCGAATGAGCAAATTATCGGTTTTTTTTATAAGAAAAATGCGCAAAACCATGTTTTAATATATAATTACCTTTTACGCAATATATAATTTCTGTCTCTCAACATTGACTTTATTCATTTTGGTGCTTATACTCCTCTGAAATGGCAAAGTTAATTTGGTCCTTCCTTTGATTTTGCTAATGGGAATTGCTGACTTTTTCTTTGGTTGCTGAATCGTCATATTTATCGCAACAATCATGTTACGTCACGTCAACGGATGCAGGTCACACCGTGCTAGATTACTAGTTAGATGCAAATAAGATCAATTTGATGGAAGGACGAGCTCGTGTTCGATCAAATGAGGTGTCATTTCCTTTTCAGCCGGAGTGTTTGATCGAAAGATCACACTAATTGAAATTCAAACAAAATTAAAAATTCTGGAACGGCATTGATAAAAAGGATTACTTTTATCATTGTCCCGAATCTAAAAGAATGACCAGACCGTTAGGTTGGGCATGGCCCAACCAGTCAACAACTATAGGCCCAATGGGCTGAGCTGGGGCCCCGCATGGATGTGAAGAGTTTCTTGAGACTGAGAACAGCATCGGCACCACGCACGATGTCTTCACGGCACTGACTAAATCGACACAACACAAAACGTGGTTTGATTGCACGACCACGACCGTCGCCACGAGTGTGGGTTTGTGCTATTCGCTCACCCGGTGATTAACTGTAGAAACTAACCTATGAGAGACACTTCGTGACATGCCACACCTTGTGCTGTGTCGACTGACGAGCAAAACAAAGCAAGGTAATCACAACCGAGCTGGAAAATCACCAATAAAAATTCAAATGTGACACAGCAATGCAAACGCTTTGCTTTCCTTTTAGCATATGGGAGACTTTTCGTGTGAGTGATGCACCGATGAGGTTGTTTAGAGAATATTCACTTGACTGTCATGGCGTACAGAACCGAAGCATCGGGCCTGCTCAACGAGGGGAGAGCAACCCCGTGGCAGTCTCCACGGACGGATGGACAGCGTGAGGGGCCTAAGGTCAAGGGTTTTTCCCTCAGAGCTAGGAGAGACCTCTTCCGCCGGAAATGGGATGGGGGCCCCCAGCCCCGGACAATAGCGAGCTCTTGTACAAATTATTTGAAGGGTGTCGATGCACGGGGCTACCTAGCATTCACAATGGGAACAAAACGATTGCTAGATACGCACCGAAAAACGACAAGATACGGGGACAACACAACATGAATCATCCATTTCCCACCTAAAGCGTGTGTGACATAAAGCAGACAAACAAATCCTTGGATAAAGTTCGATAAAATCTCCCACAGCACAATGACCGAAGAAGAAGAGGATAGACATTTACCGAACAAAAGTATCGACTCATGCTGGACCAGCTCAGCTTTTGCTTAGTGCAGTATTAAATTAATGTCAAATCTCAAAGGTTAACACATAAAATACCAAGGAAAAAAGGTCGTTTCAAACAGACCCCAGTGCCCTTCGACTTTGCTGTCTAGCGGCACTAAAGTTTTGCTTCTTTTTTCTTTTTTTTTTTCCTTTTTCGTTTACGACGCCATTGACACGAGATAGTCAACTTTCCGATTCGACTAATAATCATTTATGTCGGCAGTAAGTTATCTCGTGGGATAATAATACAAATAGTCACTAAATTTTGATTTAATATGTAATATGATCTATGAACTTTTAATTTAATCAATATGATCATAAACTTTATTTTAATGTGTAATGTGAATATGGTTCTCGAACTTTTGATATATCTTCAACTTAACCCCCGAACTATATGAAAGTGTTTAATAACATCCTTTATTTAATTCAAACTTAGGGACAACATTGAACATTTTCATATGACTCAAGAATTAAACTGAACATGTATGAATAGTCTAAAAACCATGTTAAACAAATTAAAAATTTAAGAATCACATTGTACATTGGGTTAAAGTTCATGAATCATACTGAACAAATTAAAAATGCAAATACCACATTGCATATTCGACCAAAATTCATAGATCATTTATGTCATTTTTCTTTATCTTACCGACAAACTATAAAGTCTCGGGCTCAATCGAATCCAACGTTAGCCAATTTTTCACTAATCTAAATATCAGCATGTCAAGTTCATATTTCGTTCCCGAAATGTCAACGAAGGATTAGAATAAGGTAGGAAGAGGCAGCATGTCACGTAACTTAGTGCTATTGGGGAATGTGGACAGAGGGTTCGAAACCAGTACACGTGAGCACCCATCTGAATCTAGGTTTCTGTCAATGTCCAAACATCTCGCCATCGACGCGAAGCTTCCCTTCCCCCACCAACAACTCGGTGGGATCCTGATGATGATGGGAAGTCAAAATGAATTCTTTAGGGCAATCATCCCTAATTAATCGGGCGAGTAATCTACTTTAATTATGAAATTTTTGTTAAGTCCACCGTCTGTCATCGTAAGGGAAGCTCCACGCGATCACCAACGAATAGGCAGGAATCGAGTGCGTAGCTACTACCTATCCAACCGCCGATGCGAGCCGATATGGCTAGCTATCCTATAAGTCGTCTTGCTTGGTGATTGATGTGTGATTTTCCCACTCAACAGACAATTTCAATGTCCTTATGACGCAAATGATAACTATTCTATTCCAAAAATTAATTTTTTTTTACTATTTCATGGACGAGTTTCTTTACCAAAATACTAGTTTGATAATGACACAAAATTTATATTCCTGAAATAGAATTCATTTGATAACGACACGAAATTTCTTCATCTCCAATGGTCGGTGGGCGGTGGCGGGAGGTGGCTGGTGTTGGGTGGCAACAGACGACGATGGGTAGCGGCAGAGGACTGTGGTGAGAGCGTGGTGACCAATGGTAGGAGGCGGCCGACGTCACGCAACGGTGGCCGGCGGAGGAAGACGTTGGTGGGAGTGGGTCGATGTCAGGTGGCGGCGGATGATGATGGGCGCCAGCAAAGGACAGTGGCAGGAGGCGCCCGGCGGAGGACGATGGCAAAAGGCAGCCAGTGGGCGGCAACCGACAATGGGAGATGGTCGGCGTCGCGCACTGGCAGAAGACTAAAGACGGCGGCCGACGGCAAAGGACAGTGATGGGAGTTGGCTAGTAGGCAGCGACCGATGGTGGGAGGATGAGATGAGACGATCAGCAAAGGACGATAGAAGGTGGCAACCAAGTGTTGGTGAATGGCGGTGGATAGTAGCGGCCAATGGTGGGAGGCGAATGGCGTTGGGTGGTGGCAGAGGACAACAGATGGCAAGCGACGGTGGATGGCCGTCGACGGGTGGTGACGGACGGCATTGGGAGGCGGTGGGACGCGGCCGATGGCGGCAAACGGCAATGGACAACGGTGGCGGGAGGCGATTGGTGGCGACAGGAGGTGACCGGCGGCGACGGTAGTGGGTGGATGGGCGGGTAGTTGGCTAATGGCGAGGCCGAACGATGAGAAGAGTTTATTTCTCATTTTTATTTCAGAAATAGAAAAGTATATTTTTTTTTGCTTCTGATTTATGTTCCAAACCTATTTCTGAACTAGAGATTTATTCTAGAAATAGAAAAATGAAATTGCGTTACCAAACGAATTTCTATTTTAAACCTATTCTCAAGAACAAAAAAATAAAATAATTACTATTCGCGCCTTAATTAACTACACAGGCAAACAGCCATCAAACGGCTGGTCAATTGCCAACCACCCGAATCTTTTTTCAAGGGTTGATCTTTAGGTACCTATCGAGAGTCCAGCTGACGCTTTTTTGCATAATTTCCAAAAAAAAACTCAATTTTCTTTTTTCCCCTTTTTTCAGGAGAAAAAAAAAAGTTGGTGACTGTTTTTCTAGCATAATTACATTGAGTACATACACCAAAAGATATCTGGATTATTAATTATCCCCTCATACGTGTTAAACAACCAAATAAAACGATTTATAATTTTCGATACATTACGATTCTCGGGCAATGTGTGGGCAGATTTTTGAAAATCGATTTATCTTTTTGGTATAAGATATGATTTGATAGATGCCCCGGTGAGCTGTAAAGGAAGACTGGAAAGAAACGAGGGTGCAGATAAGGCTGAACGCGCTGATGAGGTGTTGTGTTAAAAGATGATCACGAGATGGTCCTGAGTTGGCAATAATGATCGTCAAAACAAAAAGGAAGTTGTTTGATTGCACTGTGTGGGGATCGAGAAGATCACAGGGTTCGAGTGAAGCGGTAATCGAGCCTAACTTAAAAGAGCTCCGAAGATGGCGATCCGTGATTGGTAGTCTGCGACGAGCGCGGAATGCAAGACACGTCGGCGTCCAGAAAGGAAGAAGCTCGCAGCTAATTTGATCGAGACAAGAACCGCAACGGATAATTGTTCACAGAAGACGGAAGGCTTCCAATCAACCAAGAACCGTATGAACCATCGATGATCGATTCCTTGTTTCCCTTTATCAGTTCATGCGAGGCGCGGCGTATAAGGCGCAACTCAATCTGTGCATATCAAGATTCATTCCGTCTTATCACTCCACGTGAGACGCTTGCATGTTCATCCTCCCCATTCTCATGGCCCCCCTGCTATACATTATTATTCAAAGAGAGAACAAAAGTACAAAACTTAAAGCAAAGATACAGAAGCTGAGAGAAATTTAATCATTCAACTAACGCAACCTCGCATCTCAAAGACTTTCAGGTATGAAGACCCCCTCTTTTCTCACTGGCCGTGTATTGGAGGACTTTGGGCATTCGGATCTCCAATTTCAGAGCCGCCGCTGCTAAGACACGAGACAGAAAACGCCAAAATCATCGGAGCGGCGGTCCCACGGCTTCAGCTTTTGCTCAGACACTACCAGCGGTGCTGATAGATTCAAGGCTATGCTGCCGCGGGTGATGTCGGCGCGTATCTCATTGGACAAAAGAGAGAGGGGTAAAGAAAGAGACAGGCACCCAGTCTTTGTATATACAACAACATGATGGTCGTCTTCCGTTTATGCGCCGGCTGATTGTATGCACCTCATTTTTGCTGAGTCCAAGAACAAAGGATGAATACACAGTTGATTCACAACAGTTGGGAAAGCAGAAAAATTTGTGAATCTTTTTGAGTCGAAAATGGGAGGAAAACTTTGGGGGGTGAGGACGAAATCTACAGTTTTCAGAAGGGAGTCGTGCAAGCCATAGTTTAAAAGAGTCGCGCTGTGTCAGAATATGGGGAGGGTCGGCTTTCCAAAATGGGCTCTTCATACCTGAAAATGCCGCCGATACCTGGTCACACGATGAAATAAAAATAGTTTCAGGGAACGTTGATGTATCTGCGTAATAAAGAATAACACAGTTACTACCTAACGCAATCATCTTCCTGTCGAAAGAAAAGGAGCTTCCATAATCATATCGAGCCGGATGCTTAAAATTGGCACAATGAGTAGATTAGATGATTAGATTCTGTCGTTTACCCTTTTGTCTTTCAGTCGGGTGATCTTTTAGATTAGCACTCAGACATCAAATAAGTCCATTTTCTTAGTCTGGTCAGAGGCGAGCCATGCCCATCAGGAGGAAGAGACTCGAAAAAAAGGTGCTTCGTCTAAAACCTGATCTCAAAAAGTTCCACCGAGGTGAAACCAAACCATGGGCCTCACACTTCATGGGACACAAGTCCCAAACGCTATTCCAAACCCACTTGCCCCTCAAGATTCGGTTGGATGGGGCAATGGTTTTTTTCTTTTACACCAAACTTAAAGCACCTTTCACAGCTGATGAAAGGTTATCATAGAGGTTAAAGAAAAATTACTTCCTCATGGCCTAAACCAATAGGTTATCAAAGAGTAAAATCTAACTGAAAACCTATAAAAAGATGCACAGTCATCAAACCAAGTTGCTGATTCCCCAGCTCATTTACATATGGTTCCTACATGGCAGGAGGGGAAAAAGAATTTCCAGCTAGATCTACAAAAGGAAAGTCGTAACCCAATATATTATGCAGACTAAAATCCAACTGAAGCCTCACACAAAGATGCAAAGTCTCAGCGTCTAACCAACTTGCTAATTCCCAAAGTCAACTATATATGATTCTAACATAGCAGAAGGGAACAAATTTCCAGCTAAATATACAAAAGGAAAGTCATAACTGATTTGGGGAAGAAGACCACTTCCCTTTTGTGGCTTGAGTTCTTATTCTCCTATGTAAGACGATAACAAAAGATCCATCGTGTTGGTCAATGCTGATGATATTATTTCGATAATAGAAAAAGAACAACATTTAGTGTAGTTTTGACAAAGTTAAAATGAGATACTAAATACTAACCAGTCATTTCATCCCTGTATGCTCGTCCACAATCAGGTTTTCACATAATCAGCTCCCACCTCGCTTTCTTTTATTAGACCTTGAAAAAAAGCATATATGAGCCCAGCCTTTCTTCTGCTTCACAGGTTGTGGTTGGTTCCTTTTCTCAGCAAGTTCCTCCATGTATTGAACAACAGCCTGAGGAGAACCAGTTTACATCAAATCGTGTCAAAATATAATCTTAAAGCATTCAAAATGCAGTAGCTGAAGAAAGAACCCAAATATACCTGTGCACCCTTTTCTGCAATATATCTTGGGGGAACTTCTAAAGGATTTTCTTCCACACGCAAGACACGCAACCGTGTTAACATCCTAAATGAGTCTGGAAGGACCCGTATTTGGTTATTGCTGATATCTAATTCTTCGAGCATTTCAAGGTTCCCAATAGACCTCGGAAGGGATCTCAGATCGGCAAAATTGTTGCCTATATTCAACTTGACGAGCGTGGTAGCAAAACATAAGCTCTCAGGCACAGACTCAAGTTCATTAAAGCTTACATTAAGCTCCTTCAAATTTGATAGAGATGACATTGTAGTAGGCAACTGTCTGATATTATTATATCGAACTGACAACACCTCCAAGGTACTAATCTTCCCTACTGCTTCCGGAAGGGCCTTCAGCCGGTTATAATCTGCAAGGAGCTCCCTAAGTGAAGAGCAGCGGCCAATAGTATGTGGCAGCTCATCAATGTCATTGGTCTCCACATTCAAGATCTTCAGGCTAACAAGAGATCCTATCGACTCAGGAAGTGCAGACAGTCTATTTGAGCTCAAGTTAAGTTCCTGAAGACGCACCAGTCTGCTGAAAATGGCAGGCAGGGATGCCAGTTGGTTTGCACTCAGATCTAAAAAGACTAAGTTGAGGAGATCACCCATGGATTCTGGGAGTTCAGCAACTCTGTTAGCATGCAAATCCAACTTCGTTAAAGATGAGAGGCCTCCGATAGTTGCAGGTAGGGCTAGTAATCGATTTTCTGATAGATCCATGCTGGCCAAACTTGATAGTTTTCCAATTGAATCGGGAAGCCATTCGATTTGGTCCATCAACTTGTTCTGGAGATTGAGTTCTTGAGTCCCTTTCTTTGCAGAGACTTCAATCAAACTGGCAAGCTTTATCAAGCTCAATTTCTCACCATCTTGACCTGTGTACGCACAAAACGTGAACACTAGCAGATTTCAAAACGATAGTACACATAAAACCACGGAAAAAGCTCCAAAAGAAAGCGAGACTGTAACCCATCAACATTGGACACGACCATATATAGGCATAACCCACAGAAACTATAAAGTTGCATCTATCATCTTGCAGTTGCGCAAGAGGAAGAATTATCAAACCCACAAAGGCAAAAGCAGAAAAAAGAAGGGAGATAAGCATACCTAAAGCACTTCCGGCCTTCAAAGTTGAATCCTGTATCTGTGGGGTTGATAAACCACCAGGGCCAACACCAATACCATCGGCATAGAATGAGGACTTCGTCTTCTTCACATAACTATCGTCCCTAGTGAACAAATCACCGCTCTTCGCGGGGTCCTTGTCTGAGTAATAGGAGCTTACCGAAGCACCCGGAAATGACTTCTTCGGTACCGCGGAGACAGGAGCAGCGACGCTGGCGCCGCCGCCCGAAACCTTAGAAGCAGAGCCATTCGAGTAACTCCTCTTGTAAGAATCCGAACCGGACGAGAGGCACTCGGAGGCTCTCTGGATGTGCTCGTCGAACAGCGCGTGGACATTCTCGAGGTCGAGCAATCTCACGGCGTCCTTCTTCTGCTCCTTGCCCAGGTAATAAACCAGGTTCCTCTGCATCTCCTGCAGGATCATGAACAACTCCTCGGGCACGTCGAGGCCCTTGGTCTGCCTCGCGATCGCGTCCAGTCTAGCCTGGTCTTCCTTCTCCACATTGCGGATCAGCGCCTTGGCCGCCTCGGCCTCGTCGATCGAAGGCCTCGTCGGCAGAGATCTGTGGATCCTCATGATCTCCGCCACCACTTCATCCACCGTTCCCAAGCTAAACGCCTCCATTCCTTTCCTTCCGCTCCCCTCCCCTCCTCCTCCTCCTCCTCAAACCCCCCTCCGCAAAAATTCAATTCCCGCAGCACCTCAATTAGCCAATACCAACCCGCAATCTATCTCCCTTTCCAAGAAGCAAGCGCAAGCGCAAGAACGGAACAGCGAGAGCCAAATCCACATCAAAATATAAAGACAGAACAGCAGCAATCAACCGACGGTCACCGGAAGATCTCCGCCGCGGCGCGACAATCCCATTTTCGGGCACGAGGGAACCGGAACCATCGCCCTCGACGAAACCGAAGCACGAGGAAGAGAGACACCGCCGCCGCCAGAAAAGAAGATCCGACCGATTCCGGCTCGGGACCTCGAGCAATCCGGACGCGGAATTCGGAGGCCGCCGGACGGTTTCATGCGGTTCCAAGGGGAGCCGGCGGCGGCGGCGGCGGCGGCGGCTGGGCGGAGAAGCAGAGCACCGTCTCCCGTCGCCGGAGGAATCCAGCTGCTCCCATGCCCAACCGAATCCTTCTTCTCGTTCTTCTGCTTCGTCGTCGTCTTCTTCTTCTTCTTCCTGGATTTCTATATTTGCCAACGAGGGAGGGAGAGAACAAAACCGCGTGCGATCCGTTCCTATATAATGGTGGAATTATAAATTTTTTATTTTTATCGACGAGAATTATTTCTTCTTTTTTTTTTGGGGGGGGGGGGGGGCGTGGGGGGGTTCTGATGAATTAAATTAATTAAATAAAACAGGGGGATTGGGGAAATTTAATTAATTTTCCGATAATGGAATTACGTGAAAATGGGGCTATCAACAGGAAGGTCTGCTCACCTACACTTCGGGGTTGGCTAAATCCGGATATGCCCCCGGCTGGTCCTCTCGATTCACGAAACTGCCACTGGCCTGGCCCCGCCTGCGGCCTTTCCGGATTCTTCCTTCTTTTTTACTATTTTTTGGGCGGAAAAGAGGAAAACGACAAGGGTGAAAAAGCATCGGTAGATTGATAGTCATTATTGCCTTTGTATCGTAACAGTTAAAAAGCGTTAGAAAAGTACTAAATTTTTTGCGTTTTGTGTCATTCTAATGTTAAAACTTTTTATCCGTACCAATTTAATCGTAAACATTTTGATATCACGCCAATTCATTCCTGATATTTGTTGACGTGCACATCGGCTGGACTGGGTGAGGTCCGGCCTTTCCGGATCTAGCGAGGGGAGCCCTCATCAGGGCTCGCTCTTGACTATGGTGGGCGATAGCAACCCTCGCCCAGGCGAAGTCAACCCGATCGGCTATCGCTTGTGGCCACGTCAGCATAAGCGGTGCCATGTAGATCTACTGGCATTCATGCTAGCACTATCTTTCTAAAGTTAACCGGATTAACTGCATTAGAATTAAATCAAAAGGTTTATAACTAAATTGACATAATTAAAATATTTTGAATTAAATTGGCATCAATGTAATAAGTTTAGGACTTTTATGACACTTTCCCTTATCATAATACATTTTCTTAAAAATGATCATTCATAACTCTTACAAAAATAAATAAACAAATTATATTTTTGTCGTCCATAAAACTATTTAGATATAAATTATTGTTGATGATTAAAATATTTTTTCATTGGTTAATAATTTCAAACGACATAAGCGATCATTTTTACGAAAATATTTTTTATTTTTTGGGTCAAGACTTGTAGTATAGTTTGACTGTATTAAATATACGGGTCTTTTTCTATAAAAAAAAATTATTTGAGCCACTAAAGGATGAAAGCTTGGCTGTCGAACGAAAATGATTATGAAGATCAACGTCAATAATCGGGAAAAAAACATAGGTTTCCAATTTCTATCGCCAGTAGTAGTAGTCCAATTTAAATTATAATTTCTCTAAAAACTGGGTATAAATTGGAAAAATCAAGAAAGTGTACAACCCGACAAACGAGAAAGATTCGTCCAATGTGGATGTGGAGGCCAAATCATTTTTTTTTTTATTGGGAGTGCCAAATCAATTAACGATAGGGGTGATCGGTTCCAAGATAGATTGGGTTCAGATCTGGAGCCTGAAACCAATTCTGTTATAATCGGTTCTCAATTTTTTGAACCTGAAACCAATCATGTTTTCCCTGGACCCTGTTTTGGAACCGACTTTATTTTTCCGATTCGGTTTCAGGGTCTACCCGAGAACCTAATTTTTTTTTTGTTCCTTTTTCCAATTTCATTTTTTTCCAGCAAAATAATATAAATAGCAATGAAACGATTCAAAGTAAAAAATGAATAACAAAAACTACTATCTGCTAAAAGTAACAATTCCCAAAATGAGCAATTGAAATTACAATCCATCAAAATCAACAATCCAAAAACATTATATGGCAAGACATAGTCCAATCGCGTAAATCTTTAAGAATCACATTTCCAGGGAATCTGTTCAACATGTTTAGCTCTTTATTTTGCGTTAAGACAAGAGAACTTCGCACTTCTGTTTCCGAATTAAATATCTTGAAAGGAAAATCAAGAGACTTAACAGTAAAGCATCTGCTCTCACTAGAGAAATGTCTATATAACTTATATGAATCACACAATATTTAGATGACTTTAAGAGCCGTGTTGTTTCACTCATAGTTGTAAAACAAATCTCAATATTAAACAGGAAACCGATTCTAAAACCAGTGAAGTAGGGTAACGTGATCAGGGTTTTTACTTTATTTTATATTATCTCAAAACCCATTTTAAACCAGTTCGAGTTGGTTTTTACTTGGAATCGGAAACCGGACCGGTTCTAACCGGTTTCCAAAAAATGGAACCGGTTCCCAGATCTGTTATTGTTAGAACCGGTTCCCGGACCTATTTTTTAGGTGGGCCAGTCCGGTTTCCGGGTAAATTCGGTCCGGTTGCACACCCCTAATTAACGGGTAATCAACTGCTCCATGATTGTCGCGTGCTTCTCACATCTCGAACATCCTCGGATTTTCATTATTTACTAAGGGTATGGCTTAGCTGCTCGCAACCTATTAGTGCAATAAATTTGACATTAGTGTTACAATCGAGCATCCTAAAATCACACTATCTATGCTCGATTAGCGAATGAGACTTGTAGAAATCCAACAAGTTTCGTAAAACGCGATTATGTATAAAAAAAAAAAAAGAGGAGTCATATAAAATACAATCCGAAAAGTAAAATAAACTTTTAGCGTCGGGTAACGTGTTCTACGTGCGTTATTAACATGTTTCCTGACAATTTAAACTTTAAAAAAAAAAAAAAAAAAGCCATGTGGCTGTCATTATATCGGTGCACAGGTCAACTGATTCAATTCCGGCAGTGCCTCTCAAGCTCATTGCTCGTGATATTGGGTTCACCAATTGCTTACTCAAAACAAGAGCTACGTCTATCGTCACATAGAACCTTGTCTTATGTTGTTATGGGGAACTTGCTTGCATGCGAGGTAGAGTGTCAAGCAATATCTTATTTATACATTGTTGATCCCGTCCCCAATAGTTCACTTTTTTTTTTGGGAAGAACGATCCGTAATCAGGGTTAACATGATATATTTTGTCACTCAGTTTCTCTTTCTTGTCGCTTGTTGTGTGCTACCAAATGTGGTATGGAGTACTTAAGGATAGTCGATAATATTTCAAAACTAGCTTTAAGATTATGTTAAGGATTTTCTTAGAAAGTGCAATCTAAACACTTATTGAGCAAATAACTACACATTTATCCATTGTTCTTTATCAAAAGATATTTCCAATGACATGATTATCCTAAAAATATCGAATAAATTATGATTAAACATGCATATCATTAGGTACTTGTAAACCCAATATTTTTTCTTATACCGACATGACAATATATCATAGTTGGCTCATAATTTGCTCAAATGACGAGGAGAAGGTGGAGAAAGAGGGCCCACCAACGTGGAAAACCTATAATTAGAGCATAAATTGGACGAGAAAGATATAAGAACGTTTATTAACAAGTATCGCAAAACACTTGTTAAGCTCCCATTTAAGGAGAGATAGCTATTTCCAATGCTCTGTCTTCTTCGTGTCATGTGTAATCCAATACACTATCGAAATGTTTCATTCATTAAGTTTATGCTTAGGTCCGTTTGTTTGAAGGAAAATTATTTCCGGAAAATCTATTTTTCGGACTTCTGGCATTCGGATGGCGTAAAACTAATCGATGTACAGAAAACGTTTTCCATGGATTGAAAATAATAAGTTTAGACTTGGGGAAAATGACTTCTCCTTCTAACAAGAAACAAATTACCTTCTCTAAAACTACCAAACAAATTCTTTGAAAAGCGATTTCAATGAAAGATGTGTTTCTTTATTACGGAGTTTTCGGTGAAACAAACGCACCGTTAACATATATAGTGGGCGCTCTTTAATAAGACCCGAGATATAATTAGGTGTACGAACGGGAGGCATATTAGAAAATGAGAATTGAGGGAAAGTTGGGATTAAAGTAAAGAAGGGGAAGAACATAGGGTTAAATGATAGGGGACATGATTTGATCCATTGCACGAGAGGCATTCGGCGTATACGTATGTCCTAGGAGGGACCCAAATAATAAAGGACACGAAAGCCATTGGGGGGTAAACATGCCCATATGACCCTGTCCTAAAATACGAGAGATCGAGAGAGACAGAGGGGAAACGCCTTTTTCCTTGGAAGTCAGTCGGCCATTGGAGAAGCTGGCTAGCAGAAGATTGGGGGTATAATCAAGATTTGGTCTTGTTCTCTTTTGATGTTGGATTCGTGTTTGAATTCTATTTCGGGTATTCGATCCGAATTGAGTTTTGGTAATCGAATTGAAATTTATAGTGACCCAACTTGGGAAAAAAAAAATGGAGGTTTAGTGTTGGTAGAGGATGGCTCGAGCCTAATCCTCGGCAGAGGTGCAGGGATGCGGGGGCGCAGAGCGGTATAAATATTGTTTTTCCTGAGTACTTAGGTTTTGAGCGGAGACAGAAAGAGTTCTCACATTTTTCGAGCCATTTTTTGCGATTCTTAAATTTCCATAGTGGATTTTACTTTTCCTCTTCCCGTGGTCTTTCCCACTAGGGTTTTCTACGTAAATTTGCGTATTCTTCTATTCTTCGCAGTTTTAATTTCATTGTAATTTATGCATTTGTCATAACATTTCCGTTTACCGCGAAACTATCTTTTGGTAAAAAATATGGAAAACTAATTCAGTATAGGCCAAAATCACATGAGAAACTTTTCATAGGATTGATGTTTTGGACAATCCCATATACTTTTTAATCATGTATAAGTTAAAAAGCTCGTTGTATAATTTTTCATCAAAGTTAAGATAATAGACTTTCTTCTATCAATAACGTATTAATAATTAAAGAGAAAGTTTTTAAAAACCATATTGACTTTTCAGCTCTTTATCGATTTGCATCCTCAGTTTTTATATGTGCAATTTGCATCTCCGGACATGATGCGTGATAAAAAGACTAAACTACCCTTAATCACTCTCGAATCCTAATCACTCTCATCTTTTCTCTCTCTTTCTCATTTGATCTCTCTCCGACCGACAACAACACCGGATCATCCGCTTCCCTTGCCAATGATGCCCCCCGCCCCCCGGCCCTAGCTCGAGCTTGTGCTCGACCTTGCGGTGGAGCTCGAGTCACCACATTTGGGGCTTGAGTTCCACACCGTGACGAAGGTCGAGTTCGTCAGGCTTGGTTGAGATCTCAAAGTTGAGCTCGACGGCAAGCAGAGTAACAGGGAGGGGAAGTTCCATTCCTCTATTTGAGCACCAAGAGACGTGTATGTTGGTGTTCTCTGGACTCTTATCAAAGATTAGGACACGCTATGAGGGCGATGACAATGCATAGGGACAATGGCGGAGGACGAAGACATCCCATGAAGAGTGACCGTCGGGGCTAGAGAGCAAAGGATAGCAATATTATGTTTGAACGTTTTTTTTTTGGATGGATGACGGGAGGTGAAAGTGATGAGGGTAATTTCGGAAAGAAAATGGTAAAATGGCGAATCGCAGATGTAATTAGAAGCGTGATATTAAAATTTATGATGCAAATTGTCTCTTTCGAAAGTGAAGGATAAAGATCGATATAGGGTGTCAAATTTAAGAACGGCTTTTCAAATTTTCCCATAATTAAAACCTACACTTTGTTACTTTCAAATATTTCCAAGCACTTATATATATATATATATACACATCTATAAACCTTTGTTACTTCTGAATTTATGGTATTTTTCAAAGTAAAAATTCAAAATCTGTTCGGAGTGACTTTTCCTTTTTATTTTCATCGAATCTTGCAATCCACTTATATTGGCTTTTCTTGCTCTCAAACATCTGAAATTTTCTCAACAAATACATATTGGCATGTAAATTTAAATATAATATTTCATAAATTTATTCTAATAAGGAATAATATTTTAAATTTTAACGTGAAAACACCCTATTGAAGCAAAGAAGTGTACAAACATTTCACCCCTTTTTGTTGCAAGATCACAATTTAATCCCCTTTCTCGTTTGCGAACGGTTTAGTCCCCATTGCTCTTGATCATGATTTTGCAAGTTCCATTCTGTCTTCACAACCTTGCATCATTACATTGAAAATACATTAGCAATCCATTCGTCTCCAATTTGGTAATATTTCTTGTCCAAAAAAATTCTCAAACTCAAACCCGAATTTGAAATGCTCTTCCATTTTTCTCCCTTTTGGTATTCAAATTTCATTTCATTTTACTCGTTTTCATCGGTACAGTGGGTACGGATTAGTGCACCGAGTAAAGTAGTTTCGTCCATATAAATGAGCTCCAATTCCTAAAATTTATACAAAATAAGAAATGTCGTGATTCAAACACGGGACTCGCTGTATTTAAACCAAACAAATAATTATTCGTTCGATCTTTTTAGGGATTACGACGTACCCATTAATTCGAGGTTTGATTTGTATCTCAATGGACCGAAGAAATAAACAAAATCAATTTTAAAAAAAATGAAAAAAAAACGAGGGTTGATATCACGAAAATCTTAAATTGATACATCAGTGATAAATTTATTTCAAATTAATTTTTGGATTACAAGAAAACCCTCAAATAGGTACACTCATTACATATTTATTCTTTTTTAGTTTCCATCTAGTTTGATCATGAAATTGTTGAGGTAGATGACATCAGGTAATAACCAAATTGATAAGAAAAGTCAAGCGTGGAAATCCACCACAGGTGTATCTATTCGAAACTTTTGGTGACTCAATAATTAATTTATAATAATTGTATCCGATACGAGTTTTTTCGTGTAATTATCGCCAAAGACAAAGGAGGAGCGCCGCTCCAATCCAACTCGGACAGACAACGGAAACATGGGAGGGGGCAGGTTAATGCGACAGGTGTTGGGGACAGGGTCGCCGGGGGAGGACACGTGTCGGTTGTTGTCGCGTTGGTTGATAATAAGGGGTCCCCCCGAAGGGCAACGCGTCGAATTCCGGGTGGACTGTCTGGGCCACATGACGTGGCGAGACAGTCCCATTCAATATTTCCTAGGGTGTGGGACCGCGGAAAAGAAGGGGCCCATCCAGCTCTTGCCAGCTGTCCCGGCGCTATTCCCCCGCTCTTCTTCTTCTCCTCCTCCTTCTCCTTCTTCTTCCTGGCGGTGGCGGGGGGGCCACCATGGTGATGCCCGTTGGAGACTCTACCCCTCACGCGTTCCGTTGCGGCCCTCGTGACCTGTCCAGCCACAACCATCTTCCTTGGTAGTCATGGCCACGGTTCGGAACCGGCCGGTTCCGGTTCGTGGCCAAGTATGAACCGGAACCGGTGTCGAGCGAGGCCGGCCTCACCAGTTGCAGGCGAGGTCAAGCCTCGCCAGATAATGACGTGAAGTGATTAAGTGGTAGGGCGTCAATTTGCCGGCCGGCTAGAGAGCGCTTGATTTTCCAAAGCGGTTGAAATCGAGTTGTTTTTTGTTCGAAATAAAATCTGAGGACTGACAGAAAGGGGAAAGAACAGGAAAACGAAAATTCAAATCAAAGAGGAGAGTGGTGATGTTGGAGATGGCGGAGCTCACCTTCCATGGCCGCTCACCTTCATCTCCACGCCTCTTCACTTCCCACCGGAATTGCAGGAATTGCAGCGGTGGGGTTTTGGATATTGGCAGATTGGGTCCCTGATGTAGCTCCGGGTTCGTGTCTATCGTATCTTTTTCTCCTTCGCTATCATCATCTTCCTCGTCATCTGCAACTTTCAGTTGAAGGCTTAGTTAGTATGATCTTTTTAGCCTAGCACACTAGGCATGTACATATTTGATTGGAGAGACAATTGGGGCGTGTTAATTATTTTAAAAGCTCGAGCTTTTAGCCGAAAACTTGTTCACATCGAATTTGGAATTCGTGTGTTGGCTTCTCTAGTGTTTGTGTGGGGGTTTTGTTTTGCGGGACTTGGGCTAGCATATCCAGTGTTTTGGCGGTTTGCACATAAGAGCGATTTTCTAATCTCTTCTTCTTGTTATTAAGAAGGAAATCGGTCGACACCACATCGATTTTCTCACTCTTTTTTCTTCTTTTTCGGTACAATTTTTCTCTCTTGAAAATATTTATTTGCATTAGACTAAAATTTTGAGGCAATTCGTTGGGTATAGATCTGTTGTGTCCAGAGCCTAAAGTGAGCGACGATTCCTCAAGCGAAAAGATCAATTGAGCTGCCCAAAAGTTGATACGAAGCTCTCCACAAATCGATCTTCCTCTCTTGTCTTCGATCTTCCCCTCTTCGAAGGAGCTTCGGGGAGGAGCCGCTTTCACCGGGCTTACCTTCCATGGCCACTCACCTCCGCTTCCGCACCTCTCCACTTCCCACTAGAATCCGTCACCCGCAAGAGAGGAAGATCCCTCTCTTTCACCTTCATTTCTAATAAAAACCCGAGTTTATGAGACAACCTCTCTTCAATTTTGACAATCAAAGCGACAATTTTGCCGTCGGTTGTTGCTCTATGAGCATGGCCGTGGATGGACCCTGCCGGTCTCTGCCGCCCCGCCGAGGCATTGTTGTTCAGGGTGGGCCATGGCTCTGATCTCCACGGCCTAGAGCGTGGGTACCCTTTGATTATTCCATCCCATATAAGAGGTCTCGCGACCCCAAGTGATGGTGGCGGTGGCTCGTCGATGGCTCTTCGGTAGCCGAGGCCTTTGCCAGCAAGTTTGGGTTTTCGAGGATAATTCTAGAATTATGAAAGTTGAGCGAAGGCAAAGTTGGAAGACAAAAAAGATATATTTGCATTCCGCGAATGCTATTTTTCAAAGTACCTTCGAATTTATATTGAGTTACAGGTCCTTTACAAATGCAATTCCATCTCCCTTAACTTGAGCAAAAAACGAACCAAACGTATATTTGCATTTGGCCAAAGGAAGTTTAGAGCCCCCGAACCCATTTGGAATGATAAACCAAATGAGACATAAGTGATAGGAACCATTAGATCTAACAAGTGCGATAGCGAAGTTCGTTACATGTGAGAATATGATCTCAAGCCGGAGAAACTCTTCTGTGTGCAATCCTTTGGTAAAGCTGCAAAAATATCTTGCAATTTACATTTACATATCAAAAACCTTCAAAGTTGGCTGCCGATGCCACCATTGCCCGGTGCCCCTTTACCCCAATGACCCACCAGTCTCTCTCGCGTGGAGCTCCCGGCTCGCTAGCCATGGGAGGTTGAGCATGTGCAAGTTGTGAGCTCGACCAGAATGGGCTCGCGGAAGCCGTGAGCTCGGCCCCACATTAGCCTGATGAGCTTTGTGATAGAGCTCGCATGTCTCCCATGGTCATGTCGCCCCGAACCTCGACCTGGACTAGATTTGAGGCGGCGACCGTTGCTGGCCTCGAGTCCAAGATAGAAGGCAACCGGGGACGACAGGGAGCTGGACGTGGTAGCGGCGGCCGGCTAGTGATGGGTAGGAGGGTCTAGCTCTATATTGTAACTTTTGAAAGTGGCGATTACATTTGACACTAGGTGGTGCAAATCTCATGAGGTTTTTCGCAATTATCCCCAGCCTTCTTGAGGCAAAAAACGAACTATAGTACAATCAAACGGAATTGCCCCCTCATGGTTGCCTAGGTACTTCACACCCTATCACGAAATGTTCGACTTTGCCTCTACTACTGTCGGCAGACTGAGCACGCGTGCATGGTGAAGCTACGACTCGAGGTCGTGAGGTGGCATTGAGGGGATCAGAGGTCGTGAGCTGACCACAGCATTACATGCGTCGTTAAGCGGCATCATCGCCCCTGGTGTCTGCATCATACAGAAGACTTCTCTTCCTGTCGTGACAAAATGATTCCGCCCGCTACGACGCAACTCTGAATCTCAAGACTGTCATATCCTAAGTTCATGTTTCATCGAGCGAGGAAGTAACTTACTCCCTCGTTCTTGTCCGTCCAAGAGGGCTCTCAATGAATGTCCTAAATCTCTATCATCCAAACCCAAGCTAAGCTACAACTACTCCAGACAGATATAGAGAGTTCAAATTCATCTTGCATACCCAGAACTATGA
The DNA here is from genome assembly GCA_024500025.1 of Syzygium aromaticum. Taxonomy (NCBI): domain Eukaryota; kingdom Viridiplantae; phylum Streptophyta; class Magnoliopsida; order Myrtales; family Myrtaceae; genus Syzygium; species Syzygium aromaticum. The sequence continues at coordinate 13,379,137 of CM044893.1, forward strand.
ACTGAAAACTTTAGATGGTGGACACTCCAGCATCACAGGGAGAGCCAGGTTTCAGTATCTTGATCACCTACCAAAAGCAGGCCCGGCTCAACATCAATGCTGTTTGAGCTCTGTTGGACTGCTACATGTAAAAAGCACAAAAACCTTGAGAAATTCATGGCATGAAGAAGAAACAAGTGTGCACTCTTAACATAATCAAACGAAATTAACTGGAATGCCCAGCACAGCAAGCATGTCCTGTTGTCTCTCTCCTCACTTTACTTCATCCAGAGAACTTACATGCGAAATCTTTACTCGAATCTTTTAATGCAACTTGCAAGGACCGCAGGACTGAAGAGTGCGCACTCTACATACTTATGAACAGGTTTTATTGGATGGTGAATGTTCTGTATCAGCATGATAAATGAAAAAAAGGAGGCCACTCGACACCTAGAAAGAAAACCAAATGCACCCCCTGAGCATGACCGTTGTCGACAACCGGCCAGTCTATTTCCAGGGCACATGTACTATGCCTTGTGAATTGTTGCAGGCTCCTGTGCTATGGCTAAGAGGGCTTAGAGCAATGCCGGGCGATCCACTGACAGTTCCGCGTGATGGTGGGCTTTCACCGGCCGATAGCCCGGGCGTATATCTTGACGGAGCAGATGAAGGATCAGGTAGATTGCCTGAAGATCTGGACTCCTTCAAGCCCTCTGCAGTGAAACTAGCAACAATTACCTGAAAAAGGGACAAACATCACGCCAAACTTGATTTTTGAAATTCCAGACAAAAAATAAAAATAAAAAGGGAAACTTAAAACATGAGAGGTAACTGATGGGGATTTGAGCAAATATCAGTAGATGCCATCCCGCCAGTCTCGTAACACAAAGCTAGAGTTTACTCATTGGCGATAACTTGAAAGTGAGAGTTCATGAGATTTAGAAAGGCAACTGACACAATTTCATTCTGTGAGCAGGGTGTGAAAATGGTATATAATCAAAGGAAGCATTCTCAAACATCAGAAGAAGAAAATAATCCACTAAGGAGAGACCTGGACTGAGGATGCCGCAGTTAGGAGCCCTGCCACGCCACCGCCCAAAACATGGCCATCTGGACCAGCCAAAGACACGCTCAAGCCCCCAGTTCTGCTGCGGTGACCACCGCTCTCTGATAGAAGGAAGGAGCCCGAAAGAGAGAGAATCTCAAACCTTCCCTACATGGCATTATGTGTAGAAAGTTTAATCCATGTATTCAATTTGTTTACATTTTGCACGAATAAGTTGTTCAAAAAACCATTCCTGGCTTTTGGAACAATAAAGATTTCACCAAGGCTCATGTACCACAAAGTGGTTCAAAATCATTTATTTGAACTGAGAAGTAGGATATTCTCATTAAGACAGTATAATTAAACAACAATAAAATTACAGATCATCTCACTTAATAACTCATAACAAAATATCCTTCCATTAATAAGATAAATCTTGTATGGCCGTGATATAATGTAGAGATCAATTGAAGTTTAGATTACTGCTCTTCAATGTAATGTCTAAATATCCCCTTCTCATTAATATGCACTCTCAAACTCAAGACAGACAGCCCGAGGCAAAGAGTATCCCTGGCTTTTTTCGACATGAAACCCTGCAATTTAAAATATAACATGAAATGCAAAGAACAAAGATAAAACAAACCTCGTAAGTCACAGTTCCACCAGAAGTTGCCACTTGATATAATGTAACATTAGATATTGCTCCATTTGCAGACAAAATGCAGACAGATTTTGGGCCATTATGAGAGAACGACATTATTTTTGCTGATACGTCCTGAGAAGCAAAGTGCAATAAACACAATCAAGTCCTTCCACAAAATAGAGTGCAATATCATGGTGATATAAACTTCACTGGAGAGCACCACTAATATTCGAGCTCCTTGCATGAATGAGGTGAAAAAGGATGGTTGGATCACTTCAGAAATCATATAAAGTGCAAGACATATTCACTGAAGGCATTTAACACAAATTTTGGGGCTAAGTCTGGCGGAATGATGATCATCCATGCTCCAAGACCACTTAAAGGGCATTTTGTGCGGCTTTGAACCTATGGACTCACTTCTTATCCAGCTTTTAATCCACCCAGTAGTTTGGCATCGAAGCCAGTAAAAAGCCAAGTGCATAGAAGTTGCTCCCTCGACATTGAAAACCTAACAGAAACTATTTTGAAGCCAAATTCGAAAAGTTGCATGTAAATCCAAAAAGCTACAATATGAGAAATGAGTGTGTTGCTGCCACTCTTCGTTTCTGTTGTAGCATTATATAGCGTAGCCACTCTTGCCAAGACCACGCAACCCACTCTCCTTCCGCTAAGGATATATTCATTAGAGCATTTAGCACATTTATTTTGTTGCATTTCATCCTACAGCCGAAAATGCTCCAATGTACCAGACCAGTCTCATCCTCAAACAAAATAACACACCAGCAATCTTTTTCTTATCAAAGCCGATATGAGACAAATTAAATCTTCATATATACTTGCAGGATGGGTTAACTAAATTTGCCATTCTTTTTTTTTTTTTTAACTGCAGGTCGGTTATGACAGTTGAACTTCTCTGGAGAAGGAAAGCTAACATAAGACCATGCGCGTTGAAAGTGAATGCAATGAATGAAAGAGCGTCTTCTACTGAAACTGCTTTACAAAATTTCAAGAAGGAATCGAAAGAATATGAAGCATTCCAAGCTCACCTCTCCAGCTTTGACTGAAATGATGTGGGGGGCAAATCCAACTATCGCCGCTCCTGCAAGTCAGCAAGTTTCCCCATCAAAATGATGCGGCAGAGAAAGTTCAAAAACCCATGCTCTTTATTTATATAATTAAAACCTCTTTTAAGAGAGAGGGGTTTATCAAGTATCTTATTCTTGTAAACGAATCAAATCTTAATCTATAGTCACCGTTCCCCACTAGAAAGAGAAAAGAACTAAAAAACTAGTAACTTTGTCTTTGCCTCTGTTTTGGGGTGGGGGGCTTACACAAAGCGTTATCCTCTTTTGGGTAAGTCTAGAGAATATGCTACTGTAACATTGACAGGTAACGATGGCCACAATATCTTATTCTGACATGTTCCTCCCATAAAATCATATGCTTTCTTTTTGCCAGCTTACTGACAACATGGTGAAGCATCGTGGAAGGAGTATTTCTAATAAAAAACACATATATCAAGCTGGAAGATCGCAAGCAGATCAACTAATCTTAGAAAGGCATGATTTTTATTCTTAACAGTTAAACATGGATTGTAGGAAAAAGTTGCCCATCGCCACCATGAACTTTTTATATTCAAACTGAAGGAAGATTGATCAAAGAACACAATACAATTCACATGGAGACGTAATATTAGCCAAGGTGAAATCATGAGAGAGAGAATTTTCATTTACCAACTACTGCCGTTTGCTGCTTCCGGCCCGAACCTGGCGGCCGACCTCTGCCTTTCTTCTTGCCTGCCGTGGCAGAGGCCATCCCAACCGCTGGGGAAGAAGTGAACCTGCTGCTATGAACCGCTGCCCCCGCCGGCACTTGTGCCGAGGATGGCGTCAAGCCGCCATCGGGCGCATACTTCCTAGGCCGGCCCCGCTTCCTCTTGACGGGTTCACCCGTGAGCCCAGGCCCGACTTCACCACCGTGGACGCTACCGTTACCGGGCTGATGGTAAGTGGGCGACACGGCAGCGGCGATGGGCCTGTGGACGGCCGTGCTGTCGGCATTGTAATTCAAGCGCATGTCGCCGGCCACCTGCTGTTGAGAAGCCGGGCTCGGGTGGCTGGGAAAACCCGAACCGTATCGCGGTTCAGCCCCGGACATTGTCGTTAACTGGGAATCTGAGGTGAAACAGTGATGCATTTGAGAAAAATTCTTCTTCAAGTTCCCAGAAAAAAAAACAAGGTGGGCTTTAAACCCTAAACCTCCCCGGTTCTTATTTATTATTTCCTCTGAAAAATGCGATCGAACTCGATACTGAACTAACAAATCGAATCGAATTGTGAAGCAATACGAATTCAATCACAAGGGGGGAAACAAGGGATTGCCCAGTGGAGCTGACTAACCCTAAAAACCAAAATTTTGCCGCAAAAAATGCGTTCTTTTTCTCCCCTGTTTTGTTTTCAGATTGAAATCTGATGAGAAACCAGCGGAAATTGAAATTCAGGAATTTTCCAGGTGGATTTTGGGGAAAATACATAAACGAATTCCGCGTAAATCGAGGGGGGAAATCAACGACGAAAAGCGAAACCACTTTTAGGTTTTCTGCAAAAAAGAATTGTGGCGAAAAAAAATTAAAAAAACAAAAAGGAGAAAATGTAAAAGAGGGGGAAGAACCCACTCACCACGAAATAGATCTGATCAGACAGCTATCAGCTTCACGAACAGAGCATCAGATCGTGGCTGATCCGAAGCTGGAGCTCGGCCGCTTAGAATGCCAGAATTTGCCCTAATTTTCCCCTAATTTTTTTTCTTACATATTTATACTCGCCCATTTTGTTAACGTTTTCGCGCTTTAATTTCCTCTTTTTTGGATTTTCTGGGGAGAGAGGGCAGGTAAATAAGTGCTCCTGACCTTTCCCCACGCCCGCCGTTTGGCCCCACGCGACAGGGCTCGAAATCATGTCAATCCCCAATCTCCTAATGGCAAATAATCCGAAAATACATTCGGACAACTTCATCACCATAGGTTTTCATGTGATGATCATTTGACTGAGGCTTATCGATCCTGTCTTTGCATGACACCATGATGCTCTCTCAATCAATCGCCTCGCGGCTGTGGCGACATTTTGGCGCACGAACAAAAAAAGATAAAATAAAAAACAAGTGCAAAGGAACTCATCTTCCAAATTGCAGTTTCGAAGGATATGAGAATATTCAAATTCGAGGTGGCCTCCCCCAAGGATAGGAAGACACTCCTAGCACTAACACAGCCACAGAAATTAGGACACCACAAGCATTTCAACCGAGCGCATCAAAGACCTCTCAACCAACGATCGGAAGAGACATCGATATTGACGGAGCACACCGAAATCTTTTGCCTGTGATCGTCCTCCGGAGCTTCAACGGTTGGCTGGCTGCATGAAACCCAAAACTCCAGAGTTCCGTCTCATCTCATCATCACCTCCTCAGAAACCTGTGGCATGTGGTCTTTCTACTGGATTCAAGTATCTTTGCACAATGAGCAAAGGGTTCTTGCTTCAGCTTAGCTAGAAAAAATCTATTTCTATACCAGGTCTCCCCAATCACCAATCAAGACCCATCGCTTAATCCTTCCCCAACAAAACCTTTGGCATTTCCTGCCGGCTTTCTCGGAAGAATCGTCACACTAACTTCTCACGTCCTCTATATGGTTGCGGTTAAGAAAAAAATGTATCACCCAAAAAGATAGAAAACCCCAGCTCTTCGGCTTCAATCTAGCCGCAAGCTAAGCTAACCAATCATCACAAGCATGTTCCGGTTAAGCTAGTGCGGCCCACATACTACCTCCGCAGCTTGTGGTGGGTTGTCGCATTACTTTGCTGCAACTGATTCAGTCCTACTCTCTCTCTCATCAGCCACCTTAAATTGGGGCTTAGATGGATATACAAAGATGGTAGAAGCATTAAACGATGGTTGGAAACAGGCTGAATATCTTACTGAAGTCAGAGTAACTTTCGGCAGCTGCAGCGACCCTGAAGCCAGTGGCACTAACTTATAACTTAGGATGTGCTCAGACTTTGGAAGGACATAGACAGTACCACTGTGCGACCCAGATAAAACGAAGCTTTGGGAATCTGCCAGTGAGAACTTTACCTCTTCAAGGAGCTGTGTCTGGTTATGAATTTTGATGAAGTATGTGAACGGATCTCCGAGAATGCCGTAAGGAGGACATTCCAAAGTAATAGTCAAGGGGGCTAACTCCACGTTCACATAGGGTAGCTTGTGTCTTGTCAGAACACTATCTCCTCGTATACAACTGACCTGCTCTCCACTTCCTCGATCCCTCCGCCATCTAAGGCACACAGTTCCCATCCCCAACGTTGAAGAGTTTACCTGAGGAATCACCATGAAAACCTTCCTAAACTCCTCTCCCTGCACAAGAAGGCCAGAATTTGCAAGATCCTCACTTCCAGGTTTTATTAAACATGAGGTAGCAGCACAATCTTCATCCACTTCTACTGACAATGATTCTACCTGCAACGGAATCTCTGTACAATTCTTAGCACTTAAGATTAGTATACTTGTCTCGTTAAGAGGTAAGGATGTGAACTGGTTATTTTCAGAAACCGTCTTCATCTTTGAGAGTAACAGGGGATCACACCTGAATGGCAGCAAAAAGCGATGGCTGATCAGAACTGGGTTCTTTCCTTCAATCTGTAAGCTCTTATGGACATGAATCTTTTGAGCATTTAATTCATTGCCATGAGGAGAATAGCCAAGTGATACATATAGCATGATGGGTTTTGGTCGGTTCCATTTGATCTCTAATTTGCAGGACCACGTGTCTCCAATTTTAAGAAATGGGACGGAAACTAATCCAAAGGACTGTTGGATATTGTTAATTTTATCAGCTTCTTTTTGAGATTCCTCTTCCCATTCTGGGCCAGCAACACTCAGGAGCTCAACATGATGACCGTCCATGGTAGATGGTTCTGTTTCCCTTGGACTGAACAAGCCACCTCCTTTTACATCAACCAAATTGATCTTCAACTCACCAGAATAGATATCATGGCCCCTAGCTGCTATACTAACAGGAACCATGAAGCTCTCTCCTACTAAAGCTGCACCAGAATCACCTAAATTAAGATCAACAAGAGGGTCAGCCTCTTCAACTTGGATAACCTTCTGACCGGTGATTGCAAGAGCAGGATCCTTGGTAGGATAGGTCTCTACGCGGTCTTCAAATTTCCAGAGAGGTAAACCATCCATAGACACAGGACTTTCAGCTCTGCAAAATATGGTGAAGTGCGGTCCAAGTTTTGCAATGACTGATATACATTCTAGCTTTCCACTTTGTTCTGAAAAAGACAAACATGTTATATCTGTGGCAATACAAAAAGCAGAGATGAAGGTCCCAAGAAAAACACTATCGAATAACTTTAGCAGAATAAAGTATGCATATGAAGTATCAAAAATCCACTTGAAAACCAATGACCTAGGAGACAAAGACCAAGATTTCTGCCATCACAAGAATCAAAGAAACTGAAGAAACAGGGAAGAGTCAGTATATTAAAAACTAGATTCTGGTAATGTGTGTACAGTCAGATCAAACATAAGAGAGCTAAACCATGAGCAACTGGTGTCAGCTAACTCAAGGATGACAAAGAAACGAAGAACTACTGCTGCTACTAAAGCCAGGTCCCTGAACTGTTGATAAAAAGAGACGAACCTGATTTAATGTCATATGTCAGCCGGAGCCACTTGTTGGTCACAAGTGATAAAGATGCAGCAGTTTCTACTCGATTATTGTGCTGCCCACTGGTGATTTTTGAAGTTGATTGAGGTCTTTCAGCATTTATGATAGTAAAGTTATACTCTGGCTGGTTGAATTGGACTTCTAACTGATCAATCTCAGTAGTGAGGGGTAATTGAGATAAAAGTGAGAGTGTCATCAACGTAGATGCACCAGCCTTTACTGTCTGTTCATGGAAAGCCACTGAAGCAAGAAGCACTGATCTAAGAGGACTGACAAGGTCAATCTCTAGATGAAGGGGGTTTCTTTCCGTCACATTTAGATCATTACTTTCTTCAACTGATCTAATTCGCGACTCTCCACTGACCAGTTCCAAAACCTCCTTGTGAATACTTTCTCTCTCTGTAAGACTTGGAGGACCAGCTGGACCACATTCCTTGAATCCAAGAGACTGGATGTTATCAGAAGATACAGGCAGCGAAGCCATTTCTAGGGAGCTCTCTACAAAATTTTTCACCACACCCATTTTCTTAGAGCACTCTCTCGAGAAACCTAAGGCCTCCCACAACAGTATGACCCAGCCCTCTTGTCTGTATAGATCGGCAAAATTGTCAAAAAACTGCTTCGCAGTTGTGAAGTCACCAACTGAAAAATATTCTTTAGCGATCTCCAATCCACAAGTGGATCCCATTCTCTGAACTTTGAGGTTACCGTATGATTCATAAGATCTCTTATACAATGCAATAATTTCATAAGAATCCTGGAACCTTTTCCCTTCTGCAAGAGCATAATGAATATACTCCTCATCGTCAATACTGCACGATCAAACAAAATTATCAAGCAGACAGAAAAACTAACAGTATGTAATTTTAGAATTAGCCTCGTAATACTTACGGCTGGAAGGAAAGTGCATCTCCTTGCTCTAGTAGTCGAGCAAATTGCCCTACAAATGTGGAAGGCGTCACTGATTCAACACCACCATCAATTTCATTTGCATTGACCAACATTGACAAGGCAATGTCCAGAGAGGACTGCTTCTTCTTCAAGTAATGAGCTGCCAACTGGATTAGGAAGTGTAAACAGAAGATCATGAACATGAACAAGGTCAAAGAACTTTGCATTACAAGGCCACAGAAACCCTAGCAATTCACATCATTCCAAAGTTATCAGCAGAGGTTAGGTTTCCAGCACATAGGTCAAATGGCTAAGACATAGATCTGCTTCAACCATGCATAGCACACTGCATGCCAAAATTTTCGAAAGAGGTTTTCAACACACTGCGACAGTGGCCAAAAGAGTGTTGCTTCAACCATGAATAGCGGACAGAAGACAAAACTGAAAGAACAAATATGTAACAGTAATCATGCACATCATAATAAAATGGCAAAAAAAAAGGCCTCAGTGGTGGAGAATATATTGACTGGTAAATATTCAAACTTCTGGTTCCTTATCTGTCACCAAGTTTAAGTTACGACATAAGAGGATATAAGGATTACAGATAACCAAGATCAGATGCAGCTAAAATACGTATGACACAATTTTATCAAAAGTGACCTGAATTGCATTCGTTGGTCCATCATGCAGATTAGAAAAAGGGTTCTTCAAAATGCAAACTAACCAGAGGGGTCTGTACCTGATAGTAATAAGCGGGACGAAATTCCCACTCTGTCAAGCCTCTATCAGGATTGTCTGCAGCGACAGGCAAAATGCTTTGAGTAGTTGCAGAACTTGTCTCAAGCAACTCAGCAAATACCAAGAATTGTCTGCTCATCCATTCCCAGTGAAGATATATAGCTTCTGGTGCTCCTATAAGCCTTTTGTATGAAGCATTATGCTGGCGGAACCATGTGACTGCTTCTATAATCTTGCCACCATGCAGTAACAAAGTTGATACCTTAAAGTGCAGTTGTTCTGCAACATGTTTGATCTCAACTAACCGTTGGATCGGGGGCAATCTTGTTGAAGTTCTGATCATCTAAATGTACAAGCAAATTGCAAAAAAAATTTGGCACCAGTGTCAAAGCACATGGGTATAAATTAAACCTTGATAGCAACTTCAAGACATAATGTATGAAGATAATTAAAAAATTCTCCATAAGATATCAAATACAAGCAAGACTAACTTCATCATATGCCCATATTTGTCTTTTATAAATTGACTGAGAGGCCTCGTCTTCCTATAACATGGTCTCTCAATCAATTTCCAGATACTTGAAATATAGGAATTGACAACATATTTACAGGGAAGTACTATTCCAAAATCGAAAAATAAAATATCAAGAGGACCACAGCACTGAACTATACATATATGAACTTGAAATACTACCAAAGGCAGAAGGGTATACCTCTTGAAGTACACGATAAGCCTCCTCATAAAACCTTAATGCTTCAACCCAATCCCTTCGGAACTCTGCATATACAGCAACCTGGCATTGCTCATTCATAAGGACTATAGTCAAAACATAAGAAAGTCGAACTAAGAACAACAAGATCATCCACATATATGATGTCCTCAAACATGGTGCTGCACGCTGCATGAAATTGTCAAACATGCAAGATGCAATTCTCTCTGCCAAAACCCAGAAGTTACGCAAAGCATTGAAGATCGCATAGAGTATGAATTGTTCATTTTGGATATGTATCAAAGCTGAAGCAAAGATTTTGCTTCCAATAATGATCAGTTGTATTTATGAATGAAGAAGCATAGAAGGAGCAAAGCAAAGGAACCAATTTTTCAGATCCAGCATCTTTTATCGGAAATAACTGCCACGCTGTCTTTGCTATGGCCTTGCCATTCAAAGAAGATAAATTCTACTTCATAAGCTAAGAATCTGATTACCGACTAAAAAAATACAAACTAAGAATCTGATCATACAGTTTAGCGGTGAAAACGATAAAATTACTTGTGATGTCTACTACTACTACTACAAACAGATTGTTTGGTAACATATGATGTCACATGAGGAATTGCTGAGTCTTGTCAAAAGATAACAATAGCAATGGTCCTTACTTTGAAGCAATAGCGTATATTTAATTCAATTGAGCTGAAGCTCTTCCTCTCAACCCGTGTTTTTATCCTTCGCCCTTCATCTCTATAATATGTATTGGCTAACTCAACAAATGTATTGGCCAATCTGCACAAAGCAGTTTCGTCAAGAGATCTCAATATCACTCAAAGGTTTCAGAAAGCAGAGTCAACATGATATATACATGCCTGTTGAGAGATTGTTTCAGTTCCAAAGCATCGCTAGGAGTATAGATAACAAGGTACTTGGAATCAACCTCAGCTCGCTTACGTAGAGCAATCATTCGATCTTCATTAATATCATCTGCACCACATAACTCAAAACAATCACAGATTAGTTATTGAAAAGTTAACAGGCCAAATAATTTTAATCCGTGTACCCTAGAGAAACATTAATTGAGGATATGCTAAAAGAATGATATTATGATGGAAGAAAACAAAGATTTATGGTCTTTATAAAATTGGAGAAACCATCCCAAGAGAAATTCTTTGGAAGATTCTCAAAAAGTAAGGAGTACATCTTGCCTTTATCTAAGTAATAACAGACATGTGTGATGGTGATTGTACTCAAGTTAGAATGTATAGGGGAGACAGAAGGCATTCATATAAGCACAGGGTTACACCAAAGCTCAACTCTAAGTCTATTTTACCCTGTAATGGACGAGTTGACAAGACATATCCAAGATGATATACCATAGGGGACAATTAGTTTTAGAAACCATTTCCAGTTTTCATTCTCATCAATTTTCATTATCATTTTGTATTTTCTTCAAAATCTACTAGGTGAATGAAAATGAAAATGTCACAAAAAGAAAATCATGAAAGTGCATTTGGCTACGTCTTCCTTTTATTTTATCTTCTTAATTTAGATTTGATTAAGTTAGAATTAATAATTCGCAATTATCATATATAATTTAGAAGAACAATCTTGTAAATGAATTGTGTTAAAGTCTCCAATATTGCTTCTCTACAGGGTTTGACTAGGCCTTGTATGAATGTAGCCTTCCTTCATCTAATAGCATAACATTTTGGATTGAAATTCTAACATGATATTAAAGCCCTACTTAAGTTGTTCATGCCTTATTCAATGTTATAATTTATGAGAGATTTGTATGTCTCACTCTCTATTTGTCAATTACATGACTGGTTCTTACTCCAATTTGCATGTAGGAAGTGGTGTTAAAGTTTCATGCATTGCTTCTCTACAAAGTTTGGCTAGGTCTCATGCACATGTAGTCTCTTATTAACCTAAGTTTTTGAGTTGCCAATTAACAATTGACATAACTGCATCCCTTGCTCCTCTTTTTCCTTTTCTTTAAATGAATATTCAAGGAAGCTTCAAGAAAACTCATAGAAGCTTAAAACAATTATCCCAAATTCAACAAAGCTTCACAACAACACAAAGAGGAGAAATGTTTTGTTGAAACATGCTATGCATGAGCCCCCAAAAGCTTATCAGCTTCAAAGAGGTGCCATCACAACGATAAAGTTTTCTTAAGATTTATTGCTAAATTCTTTGAGCTTATTGAAGTATTGAGAGAGAGAGAGAGAGAGAGAGAGAGAGAGAGTAATGACACACCAAGTAGAAACCATGCTACGGCAAGGGAACACTAGCATGAAGAAAGAAAACGTAGTGAATAGATAGGAGAAGTAGGAGCTTTGTATTTTGAAGGAAGATTTCGAGTATTTCCATTTGAAACAGAAGTTTTGAGAACCACAAAATGGTGTTTCCATTCTTGAAGCCATAAGATTGGAGTTTTAGCTCTCCATTCTTTTGTTTGAAAACATTCCCAAAGATGACCAAAAACTTTTTTCTTTCCCTTTTTTTAATTCTCGAACGAGAATGAAAACTGGAAATTGGAGAATTCTCTAAAAACAGGGCCTTAGTATATACATTTTGTGGATCATATCGTGATAGGTGAAACCCAAACAGGAGTGAGAACAAAACTAAACCTTTGAAGGGAAGTGGGCTTTTGTCAAAGTTGATCAAAAACAAAATATATGACACGTAAGTTCAACAAAAGTAAAAGTTTCAACGATGCTTTTGTGCAAATTGGAGACCAAGAAGTCCTATGGAGCGAAAACTTCTGATGTCTTGATTTTAATTAGCAAAACATTCAATGGAGATCTCACCCATGGTGAACAAGCATGATGGATGAAATGGATAAGTGTGTCCGATACTTTTCTGCAACCTTCAAATTGCACCTAAGCTTAAGGAAGAATTCCATAGAATGGCATAAGGCCTGCGATGAACTGCGGGGAGTTAAGTATCAACAAGTACACGAATGGGCGTGTGAAGATATGAGAATACTTTACATGTGTGCAGGCACACAAGAAAGATAAGATAATGAATTAATTAATTTGAGAAGAAGCACTTGTTACTCCAATTGAGGATAAAATGAAAGAAGCTCGGGTTTGAAATGATCTGGTCAACTTGTACAAAAACCTTCATACTTGGGTCAAAGGGGTAGGGGAAGGCCAAAAAATACATAGAAGGAGATGATAAGGAAAGATTCAGAACTCCTAGACCTTACCAAAAACTTGATATGGAATCAAGCCAAATAACGTAAGAGGATCATATAGGAAGGTTGATTTTAGCGTTGTTGCTTCTATGGATTTTCCACAATTAATAAGGAAAAAACTTGCCATATCTTCACGAGTCAAGCGGCTGATGCCAACTATTCCGAAACGCTAATTAAAAGGTTCACTAGTGAGAGAATGTCTTCACTTTCTAAGCTAAACCAGATTAAAAGCACCTCTTAACATACCAAAGTAAAGCAGACTCAAAACTAAGGCTTCTATTAATGAAAAACCAAAACAATTCCACTTTCAACATAAACGAAGAGAGCGCCATACCTAACATTTACTTTCTTGCACTACACTCAGCATGAATGGATCAGAAGTTGACCATAATTATTTTCCGAAACATACAACTATAAATAGTTGATCCCTGAAAACAAGCCCACCAAAAAAGAAAAGGACACCGGCTACGTACCTCCAGAAGAAGATTGTACAACAATGACAACCAGTTTGATGTTCCGTGGCCAAGCTGCAGCTCTAAAATCAGACAGGAATCAATGATTAGAGCTACAATTTGGTGAGTGCACCATTGCTAAAACTAAAGAAATAAGTCATGCCATGGGTCGTGACAACCCATCGCAGCATGTCCACTAATGACATGGTGAGTGGCGAGAATCGATTATGTTCTCGTGATTGTGATTGCGATTAAGTCAGGAGGCAATCAACTCCTATTCCTGATTCATCGTCCCACATAATTCTCTTTTTTCAACTACCTAAAAGAACAATGACGAGCCTTCGGTGCAATTGTCACAAAACCGAAAGGAATTTCCATATCCGGGAGGACAGACATGAAGCTAATGAAAGAACAATCATCTCCACCCGATCGGCGCATATCTATTCATAATCCGCAGAAACTGTTAATGCAGAGTCGTAACAAGGAACTAAATCCGAATCAATCACCACTCCACATTATTCATACCGCACGCAACCGAAATCAGAGCTCGCGAGAAATCACAGCTCTTACTTGAGGTTCTCGAGCTCGGTGCACACCTGGAGCCACTGAGCGGGATCGCCGGACACGTGCGCGGAGCTGAACATGGCCGCGACCACCGCCGGAACCCTAGTCCGGTGCTTAAGCAGCCAGCCCCGCCGCAGGATCCCGCCCGGGGGAGGATCCCCGCCGCCGCCGCCGCCGCCGCCGGGGGCGGGCTCCCTCGCCTTCCGCGTCAGGACGGCCTGGATCTTCGCGAAGTCGGGCAGGGCGAGGACGTTCATCGGGGGCTGCAGGGAGTGGAGGTGGCCGGAGATGGCGGGGTGGTGGTCGGAGCACCCGACAAGCGAGACCAGCGCCACCGGCGGCGTGCGCAGCTCCTCCGGGTACTCCTCCATCGGAATCCGATCCGGAATGCGCCGAGATCTGTGCGCTTCCCGGCCACAGAGAGAGAGAGAATTTGCTACGACTTGCAAGTGCGTCGTGTGTGGAACTGGGAAAGCAATATATATATAAAGAAAAACTATATGTATTTTTCATTTTTAATCAACTGTATTTTGCATTTCTTTAAAAAAAAATTTATACAGAGTAAAGAGGATCTTCAATTTTCAAAGCATCGAAATTGTATTTTTTTCTCTCTCTCTCTCTAATTATTTTGGATTGATTATTTTTATAAGCTCTTTTTATCGTGCCGAAATTAATACTCCTATTCTTTGTATAATTTTATTTCATCCAATTAGGAACTTTGGATTTCTTTTTCATCTCCTAAACATCATCACCAAAATAAATTTAGAACTTTAAATTGTTCATCTCCATTTCATACATGCATATGTCTATGTGTAATAAATATTTTGTAAGACCTATTAAATGTTGGGCCTGTTTGGTTCAACTTTAAAAATGTTACTTGGGGGAATGCAAATACTTTTGAGTGAAAGCTCATTGGAAAAATGCAAATAGTATTTGGTAAAAATATTTTGTAAAACTACTTTGGCCAAAATATAGTGTTTGATGAATTTTTTTTGCAAATGAACTTTGAAAATTATCTTATTTATTAAAAAAAAAAAACTAATCTACCCATCGCCGGAGCCGGCCGCTAGCAATGGCCTACAACTGCGAGCGAGATAAATATATCACCGGCGGCCGCCGCCCAAGGTTAGGCGACCCCCGACGAACCAGATCTATCGCCACCGGTGGTCGCCCAAGGCCAGGTGACCCCCGGTAGGGGTCGCATGACCTCAAACGACGGCCGCCTTGGTCGCGTGACCTCAGGCGGCCGTCATCTGAGGTCGCGCAACCAAGGTGACCCTTGCCTAGGTCGCATCGCGCGACCCAAGTCGACGGTCGCCTGGGTCGCGCGACCTCAGGCAATGGCCGCCTAGGTGACGCGACCTTAGGTGGCCGTCGCGCGATCTAGGGCAACCGTCGCCTGAGGTCTCGCAACCCAAACGGTGCTACCCCAATCGGCGGTGCCTGGGCGGTCACGCGACCTTCGGCAACTATCACCTGGGTCGTGCAACCTCGCCGGTGCGATCTAGGCGCCGATCGCCGTCCCTCGCCGAAGAAGATGAACAGTGATGCCCTACTGTTAATATCATTTAGCCAGACCAGCCTTAGACTTTCAGTATTTGGATTG
Source organism: Syzygium aromaticum (assembly GCA_024500025.1). Lineage (NCBI taxonomy): Eukaryota > Viridiplantae > Streptophyta > Magnoliopsida > Myrtales > Myrtaceae > Syzygium > Syzygium aromaticum. The sequence goes on from CM044893.1 coordinate 13,394,701, forward strand.
CTAGCATTAGCCAAATATTGAACCAAACATCCTAGTATTTTGTGAAGAGACTTTCAAGGCTCAAAACCCTTTCTCAAAACTGAACCAAACACCCCCGTTAACTTCCATGTACAAGCAAAGCGTGTGCACTTTTTGCCGGTTACCAATCGAATAAAGTCGCGGGCGCCGATATTGAAGTCCGATTTAGTTCGGCAATCGGGCAACCCGATGGCGGTACCGCCGGTCGCACCCTTAACCTCCCGTCATCCTCTGATCTCTCTCGCTCTTTCTAGTCTTTTTTCCCCTTAAAATGTCATCATTTCCCATAATAAACTTAGCGCGGTCGGCGCCATATTAATGTCTTAGAAATGGTCCGAAAGGAAGAAAAGAATGGCAAAATCTCAATTTAAATTGGAAAGGATAAAGAAAATATAGATCGCGTGATGGCCACTGTAGCTAGAAAATAACAACTAGCTTTTCCAAAAGCATATCTGATGATCAGGTAAAGGATTCACGTTCATTCAGCAAACAAAGATCAGATATTTTAACCTCAATTTGTTTCGCGAAAAATGAATTAATTGAAAAAGATTCTTCTAAAAATGATCATTTATATCTTCTACAAAAATGAATGAACAATTTTTTTTTATTATCGACGGAAATGTTTAAACATAAATTACCATCGATAATAAAAATATTTTCCATCACCTAATTATTTCAAACGACACAAGCCATCAATTTTAAAAAAATATTTTTAAAATTATTCATTTTCCGGGAAACAAAGACACCCTTTAATCACGAAGTGGGACTCATTCAATCAAGACAAAATCAACCGTGCCCAACACATCCGATTGAGGGTTCTGGCCTAGTATTAAGCCCTTGCTTCAGAGCACCCAGCTTACCAATCGTTCTGCTTATGAGGCGTAAATGGAAGAAGAAACCCTCGAGTCTGAGCAATTAGATGCTGCTGCTGCTGTTGCTGCTGCATAATACAAGCTCAATTGTCTCAATGATCAGAGCATGGAATAGAGTAGGAAAACAATGATGTAGACGCTAGGGAGTTCTTTTGCACATCATCCAATTGATAGGCAAAACAACAATCAAGGATCACTGTGAAACAGCACTTCGTCCAGATGCGTGGAAACAATCCGGGTTACGCTAGGAATGGACCACGGAACCGACCCGGGTACGAGATCTGTCCCGAAGAGAATCAGACATTGATTCCTTTAGGGTACGGGGGGAGGGGACATTTTCACATGACCGCAGGAAAACCCTATTTCCTGCAAAACGGGCACCATCGAATCTTTCCATGGCAAATAGTCCGAGCGATGGTGTGAGAAACACGTTCTACTGACGCGGTGGAAGAGCGCCCCTGGCCCTTCCATGCACCTGACTCCGGAGTTCGAAGTGACTCAACATCTTACAACTGACTCTGCGGTATCGTGATTCACAAAAAAGGATGACCTGCAGAACAATCGGATTCATCTTAAGAAAGGTCCATCTCAATGGCAAAACAGGAAATAACAAAACGGGGAAAGGACGATCGTAATGGTTGAATTCATGATTTCTTTATATACTAGAATCACCTATGGCAATACGTTCAATGGCCAAATGAATTCATTCGCACCCAAAGAGGAAATGCTTTAAGTGGGGTTTTAACAAGATCCAAGATAGTTCCCATATCTGGCATAAAAAAAGTAAGGAAGCCCAACAACGGGAAAAGGAATACACTTTAAAACTATTGGTGAACATCATGAGATGTGATCAGACATAAGGCTCATTCACTGTTTCGCCAAACTTCAGTCAATATCGTTACAACCACTACACTTTATAAAGTCATTCCATTATCATCACTCTGTCTTCTACACAAATTTCAACAAACATTAATGTGCTCGTGCACAGGAACACTAAACCCAAGGCGGCATGCCATATGGTAACTACCAAACCCCCTTGACATGCCACATGGGCTACACAATCCACACTGCTGAGCAAAAGCTCCATGTCATATGGCAATGCACACCATGTGAAGCGTTTTATTTACCTAGCCACATTATCTACCACATAACATGGATGTCAAATTGTTCTTAATGAGACAATACCCTTTTTCCCATCAGCAACTTGTACTCAATACAAACTAGGTGATGGAATTGAGTAATTTGGTATAGTTCAGAGGGTAGTCGAAGCACAGATTGCCAGTTGGCGGCAAAAATAGCGCACGCAAATTAAAGCTTAACAGGGCTAGATACTACTTTGCTGATTACTAGATCATAACACAGCTTATGTAAACAGAAATTTTCCATCAAAGAGCTGCTTAATAAGAATATATTCGATACAAAATAAGCAATGCTCCAAAAGTTTATTATAGAAGCATAAGAATATTAGGCTCCACGGAATATTCAAATTGACATGGCAAAGCTGATTTACACAGATGTAAACAGTTGGGTTCAGAGGTTAATTGAGGTTGAGATGATGACAGTGGTCAAAAAACAGGGAGCAACATCAGCTAGAGGTTGATCTGAAAACAAGCCAATATAACATGGCTTAAAAGTTTAATGCAATGGCCAAGAATTTTTATCATGTGGTTATTGTATCTATTTGAGAAGGTCAGAAGTACAAATTGCAAAAGGATGTGCTAAACAACATGCAAAACCCAAAAAAACAAACTTTTCTTGTATTAGTAAAGCATAGAACTTCAGCTACTTAAAATTCTGAGCAGCAGTAATTGCAGCTAAAAGTATTCCTCCATACCTCTAGATGCCAAGATGACAGCTTGCAAGGCTAGATATGAAGCCTGCCACGAAAGTAGCAGAACCGCTGCTCTAAGTCCTGCGGCAATCTAAGGATTACCTGCATACCACCGGGAAAATTATTAACCTTTATCACCAATCTTTTTCGGAAAAAAGAGAAGCAGACAAGGTGAAGAAATTGTGCCTGTCAATGTGACTTCTGATCACCATTCAACCAGCTGTTTGATCAGAACCACTAGTGAACTGGGGAGAATGGGCAGTTACTATAATCTGTGCTTGTCCAGGAGCTGGTGCAGCCATACCTGGGAAAAATCATGAAAAGAATATCAAAGACTGATCTGAATATATTATCTTGTCAAACATGAAAATGTAAGCATCGAGCATCCTGAGAATCTTCATGGTAAAGCATAAAATCTGAAATACATTAAACCCATAACAGCAGCACTGACGTGAGAGACGCAGAGTCATCTGTCAAGTGGCTGCCTTTATGAGACAGACAACACCATTCACGTGGATATGAACAACACAAAAGTGCATGAACTAAGTAGAGAATCAACACGCTTAAGTTCAATACTCAACAAATGACAAGGCATAGAGTAGGGTTAAATGCAGTTAGTCAGAAATATCCACCACTACAGAGCAAAGAAAGCACCCAGCAGTATATAAATGCAATATTAATTGGAAAAACTACATTGTAACATATCGACACCAGATCACCAATCACTCTGTGTCAAGAGAAAGTAAGGACTCTCACAGCTATGCAACATGTTTTGCATTACACACCACATCTCGTCACATGGTAGTTTTTTTTTTTTTTGGTCGGACACATGGTAGTTGAATAAGTGGGAAAATATATGGCATGGTCAACAAATTGTTAAAGTTTGTTAATAGTTTAGATTATCTTTTCTAGAAAATATGGACAGGTATGCGATCAGAAAATAATTACACAAGTAAATGTATAAAACATATATGCACGTGTCCAGACACGATCTCTCTCTTTAAGAATGAGGAGAATAGATTTAGGAAGAGGAACTCTGCCTGCAGGATATGGTGCTTGGAGTGCAGGGACTGCAGCTGTAACACCATTTACATTTGGTCCAGCAAATTGCACTACATGCTGATTTGGCACAGCATAACTTTGGGGGGAAGTGTAGCCATAACTGCTCGAAGGTGGATGTCCCACTTGTCCGTATGAGTATAGACCTGCACCGGTCGTGCCAGGCACACCATATATCTGAACATAATTCTGGGCCAGGTAAGGGTTGTAAGCACTCTGAAAAGTGTTAATTGGGGAAGAGTCGAGTTAGAATATCGACGACATAGAAATAATAAAAAGTCCCTATCTCTAATTCAACACGATTGTTCAAGTAACTGAGATTTGAAGTGCTTACCTGTGGGTAGACATACTCCGGTGCATATGTTGCGTACCTGCCATAAAGAAAATAATGGATCTCTTAGATTATAGGTTTTGACTTATACTGTCAACAGGCAAACTTCCCATTACACACAGAAATTAACATCCTCTTCTTCTTTTTCCTTTTTCATGACAAATGAAGGTAACATATGATCACCACCTTTCGACAGCAAATATCAAAAAACACAAGGCTAATTGATTTAGTTATTTTTCATAATTTCTCCTGATTATACAATGATTACCAGCTGAATCACTGCATTTCTAAAGTTGATGACATACGAGAGCATAAATCATAACTTGATAAAGGATACTGAAACTATTGTGGCAATGTGTACAACCATCAACTATCTCCATATCTCTCCTAAGGTTGCAATAACTGAAGGGCAGACCAGAATCTCCGGTGGAGAGATATGCAGCAATGATTACATAGCTACTAGAAACACTCACCAATTACATTTAGCAAATTATCGTCTCCAACAAGCAACCTCATACAATTCTACTCAATATGGGATTATACCAACACAACACTCAATACCTGTCGTTCCAAAGTTTTCAGTTAGCAGCTACGATAATGACAACCACCACCAAGCCTTTCCTAAATGGAGCTTAGAACGGATCTTTTTGTGCCACCACAACTCTACTCAATACAAAATTCACTGAAACATCCCAATATGCGAGATCTTTCTTCGAAGTTTCTAATTCCACAACAAATTCATGTGAACCTAAGGAATTGACCCATATTTAGTATCTACAAAGTGGGCAATATTAGCCAATCATGATGTGTCAATCGACACTTAACTACTGCACTTTATAAAAGGATCAAACTGGCCAACAAAAAAAGGTTCAAATTAGTAAAGATAACGGATCTCAAGGCATGAAACCTTGCAACCTACCCATAGGGAGGATATACAAATCCGGGTTGATAACCATAAGTACTTGGTTGCTGGTAAGAAGGGCTTCCAATGTATGTACTCCTTGGGGTCTGCATGCTCCCAATAAGAGGAACTACTGGTCTCATCCGCCCTAAAGAAAGAAAGAGAAAGAAAGATGCATGTTAAAGGACATTGACAGTAACAAATCCCATCAGCATCAGAAACAGTAGAGATGTTATTATTCCTCATTGAAAGGCCAGCCTGAACATCATAGTACCAGCGTTCTAATAGGATCAGGCATTACTAGCATTATCTCAACCCTTTTGTAGTCAGCAATTGATCCAACATTAGCAATACAGCTGCCACGTGTATGCATAAGCATTTGCAAAACTCATGGACGCACATGTTTGAATATAAAGCATGTTATCACAAATGTGTGCACATGAAATATACCTCAGGCACCACAAGGCAAACTAAGTGGTTTAGCCCAATTAAAAAAGAATAGCTCAATGAAAGAAGTCCGACATAATTTCACACAAATAGAAAGTCACAAATTCATCTACAATCTCTACTAGTTACCTAGTTCATTTTCAAATGCAGATGGAGTAAATGAAGTACCAAAAGAAACAGGCAGCCGAAGCCGTCCGAGAGCAGCCAAATTACAATTAGCTCTCCTTCCATCAATAACTGGACTGGGATTTTCGCAAGCCCTCCTCGCAGATTCAGGATCATGGAATGTCACCTATCCTCCATATAAATCCAATACAAGTATAACCACATCATAGCTGTAGTGTAGTCAACAGCACCATATTACCATGACAAAAACAAGAATAACCCAAAAGCAAAAACTAAAGTACTAATCAACCAATCAATAGAAAAAAAAACCACATCCAATAACCACTAGGGACAGCCAAACACTTACAAAACCGTAGCCCTTGGATCGGCCGGTGTTCTTGTCGGTGATCACAACTGCCTCAAGAATGTCCCCAAACTGCTCAAAATAACGGCGCAGAGTGTCGTTCTGCGTCTCCCAAGCCAACCCCCCCACGAACACCTTCGTGTAGGTAGTATCCCCGACTCCAGTAAATGGAGAGCTCGGCACCGGTTGGTGATACGCCATGGACCAAAAAAATACCCAAAGAACCCACCGAGATCAAACCCAAAAGAGAACTCGTAGCGTTACTACAAAAACAACTCAACACGAAGAACCAGCGCGACACAGAGCTCGACCCAGTAGACCCTGAGCAGCCTCCTCCACCTCCTCACCATCATGGAGGCAGCATGCTTGGGCGAACGGAGAAAGACCTAGGATTCAAGAAAAAGCAGAGAAAGAAAGAGAGTTTCTAGAAACAGGGTAGGGGGGCAAAAGGGGAGATACACATGAGGTGACGGTGATCAAAATAAAGAGAATGAACAGAGGACCGTAATAGAAAACCCTTAGAACAGTGAACAGAGTACAGGGGATGGGGCACGTCCAGATATGATTGATTCCAGAGAACCACCCAACAAAAGAAGAGAGAGAGGGCGGGCTATAATGGATCAAAAGAAGAGATGGGTATGGCTGATTTCACTGGAATATGACCTGGGAGTGTCGCTAAAGGCTGATCAACGTGAGCTGGATTTTCAGAATCTTCGGAGGCACCACCATCCGGAGCCAAATGCTCATCAGAACTCCAGAAATTTTTCCCTTCCCTTTCCTTTTCCCCTTTTTCCCTTTTCCGTTGCCAACCCCTCCTTTGTCACGTAAGTCGGGACAAATTTTTCTTAGCCACGCACATGAGTTCGCATTTGCACACTAATCTGTCTATATTGTTCCCCTTTCCTGTTCGGACACTGTAGCTTGCGCCTCGCGAGACGATCCTTCGGTTCAGCCGGAAGGAAGTGAGTTCGAGCCACGATGTGATGCACGACTTAACGCGAGCTCACCAGGCACCACTTTGGTGCGACAGTGCAGTGAATGTCCCGACTTGGCCAGCGTCGCCATGTTTGTCATTGTATAGCTTTCTTCGGATCATGCGGCCTAAGATAGCAATCCTTTTGGAAGGCGCAAAAGGCAAAATTGAAGACGGGGAAGAAAATCATGCCTAGGCATGATGGGCCTAGAGAGTTTTCAAGTGGGTGCGAATTTAATAAATTATCAGATGTTTGAAACGTCCATTGATTTAATTCAGTAATTTTGGAGCTTCTTTAATTGAACAGATGAGAACAAAAATCAAACAAACTTTGTTTATACAGCAATGTGATCTTCCAAAAGATTACAATCGTCTGTTGTGAATTTTGATTGTGGGGGCAAGATGAAGGGCGAGTTTGGAATGATAACTTCTTTAATTACTTTATGAGAAATCTCGTGGGGACCAAATTGAAAATATTTTTGAAATTTTATGGTACATGTATGTATTATCAAAACTTTATTGCCCCCACTCTCAAGTAGGTCCGCCTCAAGAGGGAAGAATGGCTGGGAAGAAAATGACAAGAGAAAGATTTTCCATTGTTTGGAGAGAGAGAGAGTGTGTGTGAAAATGAAAGAAAAGAAAATTTTAATGACAAAATTGCTTATTTACATTCTATATTCGAAATTCAATGCATGGCTTCTACAGTAATCCCGGGCTCCGTTTGTTTCATAAAAATGATTTTAAAAATATTTTTCAAAAAACGATATCCTATATCGCTTATCGAAGAGGAATGAATGAACACAAAGTATGTTCATCGTTCACGAAAATGATTAAACATAAGTTACAATTGATAATAAAAGCACTTTTTATTGATCAGTTATTTCAAGCGATACAAGCAATTATTTTTAGAAAGATATTATCGAAATAATTCATTTTTCATGAAATAAACAAAGTGTCGTACAGGTTTTATAAGAGGCGAGAAACGGTTGGATTAGAATAAATTATGGGCAAACGTTGTTGGGATCTTGAACGCTATCATGAGATTCCTATTAAGATGAAATATTCAACTCAATTCGAACCTTTGAAAAGAGCAAGGACCCTCTCTTCTTTAGAACGATGGCTTCATAAGTATCATGCCCGACGTACATTTACGAGAATTGAAAACGATACTCTAAAAGCCGCACTATATTTTTTAGATGTTGGATCCCAAAAAAAAAAAAAAAAACCTTGCATATGCTACTGGAGTTAAACTCAATGTTAATACTACGAAAATTTCAAACCGGTACAACTGTGATAAATTTATTTTAAATTAATTTTTTGATCATAAAAAAATCTCAAAACCAATACACTTTGACAAATTTACCCAAAATTAATTTTTTGACCACCCAAAACTTATACACTTATGATAATTTTACCTTCTGTTAAATTGGATTAATACCACGAAAAAATAAAAATTGGTAAATATGTGATAAACAAGGGGTAAAACCCTAAATTATCACGTGTCATCCAACTCAGCAATTTGACAGTAAAATTTAACGGAAACCAACAATGAGTAAATTTATTATAGGTATACCAGTTTTAAATATTTGATGATCAAAAAATTAATTTGGGGTAAATTTATCACAAATGTATCAGTTTTGGGATTTTTCGTGGTATTAACCCTAAACTCAACAGTCTCAAAGAATATCTGCTAATTGATTGTCCTATTGAGTCAAGTTTATTCATCCCCCGACTTTTAAGTTGCATATACATAGAGATTGAGATTCTATGCAAACAGGGACAATTGAAACATGTCCAAGCTATGACATGATTAAGACCTGTGCCGGATGGGGAAACGGACTTATGACTTGGTTAAGTGCAATTTCGACACCCTAAATCAAATAAGACTTGTGACTTGATTTATGAGTGCGGCATACTCACGAATAATCGTCATCTTGTGTGTTTACATGAGCACTTCTTTCGGAGATTTCGGCTCACGTTGGATGGGGAGGGACATTACAAGTCATATCAGAGTAGCACACCGGTAGGATGTGTGGAAACCAAGTGCCACGCAACACGAAGTGGTAAGTTGCGAGAGAGGACACTTCTAAACTCGTTCTGGACAGAGAGCTACTACATGCATGGCGAGAGCTACCTTTTGAACTCGTGGGAGGCACCTCTAGAGCCGTATTTATCCGAAGCCGTCCAAGACTTTGGGTAGACACTACCGAGGAAGTTGGCACTTTGAGTTGAGAGTTTATTGCATATCGAGGCTTATATTAGATAGGAGAGAACTTGTGACCTGATTCATAAATACGATCCATCCTAAATTGTCATCACCTCGTAAGGTCTCGTGATTACTATTTTCAAAGACTTGGTCAACGTTGAGCGAACTAGAAGGTTATAACAGCCCATCACACAATTGGTGACTTGATTACTTTTTGTTTTCTATGGGCTTGGTCGTGGGGATGGGCCAATTCGTTGCGCGAGCATCCGACCGCTGTCTCCCGTCACAAGTTCATCCATCTCTCTCTATCTCCCCCCTTGGCGCGCGCCACCCCCCTTGATCCACAACCTTAATCTCGGGTCGCGCCACGGGTGACCACAGATTTGACGTGCCTAAGGTTGGGAAAGAGGGCCTGGCTGCAACAACAATGTGAGCGTCGTTGGCTAGAGCCATGAATATGGCGGGGGAGGTGCGGGTCAGCACAAACTGAACTCGTAGAGCAGGAAAGACTGCAGGAAACAGAAGAAGGGCAAAGGCATCTATGTCATTCAAGGAAGTAAATTGCAGACGTCGGCTCATAAGGCAAAACTTAAAGATGTCAAAACACTCTCCAAATGAAGTCTGGGGCCGCGATTCCGGGCCTCGCCGCCCCCTCACGCTTGACATATACGTTGCTCGCAACCGCTTGGGCTCAATGTATTCGAGGGCTCGAATCTTCGATCTCGGTCTCGCGAGACCGGGCGAGCTCGTGGATGCTGGTGCTGATTGCATGGGTTCCTTTAGATAAACAAGGTTGTCCCTCACGCTCTTTTCCTTCGGTGATCCAAAGGCTTCTACCGTTGTATTTCCTCTTAGGTCTGACGTTTCTTATGCGAGCATTTACAGCCCAAAGCCAACTCGCGCTCGATTTGATGGCCCAAAGGCTTGGATTCGTGTGGTGTCTTGTCTTCCATTGCTCCAATCTTCTTACAATCAAAGTCGACGTTCAGTTCCGCTTGTTTTGCGAAAAATAGATAATTTAAGAAATACATTTTAGAAAATGATTGATTGTATCTTTTATAAAAATAAATGGAAGAAAATTTTTTCACTGTCCACAAAAATGTTCAGATATAAATTATTGTTGATAATGAAAATATTTTTCATTGGCTAATTATTTCAAGTGATATAACGATCTTTTTTAAGAAAATGTTTTCTATATCATTAATTTTTCGCAAAATAGTGGAGCCTAAACCGGACGTGTAATGCAAATTAGAAACATAGTATGCCTACGGCAATATGTTGGCGTTCTTAACGACACAAATTAGGTAGAGTGAACGGTAAGTGTGAGGATGGTTCTATGATAGAACCTAAAACTTGAGAACCTGATTGGTGGGAACGCGTAGATTCCACGTTCCATGGTATGCATGGCAAGTTCCAAATTCCAAAAATTGAGAAAACTGTTTCGACGAGTTAGTTCTAAGTTCTAGGTAGATGGAACCTGAAACCTTAAATAAGTTTTTTGTATTTTGTCTTGGTCCATATTTTCATGTGATTATGCGGTGTTCCACGGTGTTAGATAATGAATGTATATCTGGAATCACTAGTCTGAGCTTTTATTTTATGACTTGTCAATATTTCATATTTTTCGTGTATTTAAATATAAGTTGTGGTCAAAGGATTGTAATAGCAAGTGGTGATTGTTAAATGTGATGATTCACTACAATTGTTTAATTAATAATACTAGGAACTTGGGTAGACCCTGGAACTAACCTTAGAAGTTATGACAGGGTAAGTTTCAAGTTCCAAGGTATGTAGGATAAGTTCGAGATTCTAAAAATGAAGAACTTGTTCCCATGGGTAACTACCAGGTGGAACTTGTACGGAACCTGGAACTGCTCACCTTTAGTTAATGAAATGACTCAATTGCAACAATTCGATAAGTTTTAAGATTAATTGCACTTTTTGCAAAATTTAAGACTCAATTGCATTTTCCTAATAAATTTTAGGATTTCCAATGCACATATCTTTACCAGAGCAGAAGATGTGAAAGCCCATCTGCTCTATTGTCCTTGTCCAAGCGTGAGAAGTCAACCGTAAATAGGGATTTGCCTCGGCTCTGACATGCGATCATGCACAAACATTGTTAGATAACACGATACACACATTGTAATTCGAACCTTCGAAGGTTCGATGGCTCACTTGCTGCCACAACAAGAACTACTACCTATACGACGGTATACGTCTCATTTCAAACTCGTATTAGATCTTTGATCACATCAAATCTCTCGATAGTTTTCACTAGATTCAACAGTCCAAATGTCTGCTGATGCACTAGGTAGACTCAATAATGTCACTTGATATATTCAGGTATGCTTGTAGGCATCAATTCCTGACGGCTAGTTCACCGAGACTTCCTAAGCTAACGTGTGAGGAAATCGAGATGTTTAACTCTTGTCGAAAGTGCGGCTCTTGTTAGGAAGCAAATCAAAAGAAGATCGCAATTTTCAATGTACATTAACTTTAAGATATGTGTAACTCTCGTAAATTGCACATGACATAAAGTCAAACTTTTCAGAGCATGCATTAAAAACTCAACAGCCGCAAACGCAAGCCAGTTAGAAGGTGAAATTGTCCCTCTTACTTTTGATAGGTATATTGAGTTTTTGTTATAGATTGTTTGTGAAGAACTTCTTAAGAATATATACGTGCATTCTATTTATTTATAATTTCCCAAAATAACTATAACCACAAAAATAGGCGTCGCAGATTTGATGTGTTTGATAAACTCCTTATGCCAGCAGCACTTCAAAACTGGATGAGAAAACCTCAGAGAAAATTATCCAAAAACTCATGAACTTATTGCACTTTTATCAATTCATTCTTAAACTTTTTAATTTTATCAATTGAGTCGTAAACATTTTCATTTTTTACCAATTAAGTCCATTCGATCAATTTTGAGCCGAAATAGCTGACGTGGGTATTGGCCGTCCTACGTGGCACCACCGGCGCTGACATGGATAATTTTTAATGTTATTTAAATACTTTTTGAATTTTTATTAATTATTTTCTTTTCTTCTCTTCTCTTTTCCTTATTTTTTTTGTCCCTTTTCCCTTCCTGGCCACCACCGGGAGTCCATGATGGGCGGAGGTTGCTAGTTTCAGGTGAGAGTTACCCTCGCTGGCCTCTAGCGATGAAAGCCCAGTCCTTGGCTGGAAAGTGCCGCCCTCACTAGATTCGGCAAGGGTAGCCTTTACTAGCCAAGTGAGGTCGGCGACCTCGACAAGGCTTGGTGGTGGTAGCGGAGGGAAAAAGAAAATGAAAAGTAAAAAAAAAATAGAAGAGAAAAGGGATAAAAAAAAGAAGGAAAAAAGAAAAAAATAAAAATAAAAATTGTCAACGTCAGCTCGGTCATCGTATGTGGTACGGCCGGTATTCAAGTTAGTAATTTTCGGCCAAAATTGATCGAATAGACTTAATTGATAAGAAGTGAAAAAGATTTAGGATTCAATTAATAAAATTAAAAATTTTATGACTGAATTGGCTTTACAATAAGTTTATGATTTTTTTGAACAACATTTTTGGGCTACTTTACTCGCTTATCTTCGACGTGCTGAAACTTTAATACATGTATTACCAAACACGTGCTTACGACACTTCACCGTACGACAGAATTACATCCTACGACACAAGGACAGTCATGCCAAACTAGAGCTCCCCCATTTACGGTTGTACCACTATATATTTACGAGAGAAATTAATGAACGTAATAACGTTTTTTAGCAGCTGTCGTTAATGAGTTGCTGAATGGGTCTAAGAACTTATTGGCTCACGAGATGTTAGTTGGGAACTAGCTATGCCAACTTTTCATGTTTCTAGACGATACATCATTTTAGAGTGCATTTATTTCATAAAAAATAAATAATTTAAAAATATTTTTCAAAAAATAATTACTTATCTCCCTTAAAAAAATGAATAAATGAAAATTATTTTTATTTTTTACGAAAATGTCTAGACATAAATTGTTGTCAATAATAAAATATATTTCATTAACTAATTATTTCGAGTGATATAGATGATTATTTGTACAAAAATATTTTCTAAATTATTCATTTCTCGCAAAACAAACAGAGCCTTTAATTCAGGTTACGTTACATATGTTCATAATATGAGTAAAGGTTCTCGACATAGATTGTCCTTGATGCGTTTCGCGAATGTAATTTCCATTCAAAAAAGTTATTTCGATTCCAAAATGATCTAACCGTAAAGTTGAGGAATTAATTAAATCATGGAAGTGACAAGTTGAAGAGCAACGGGGAATACAGGTAGAGACAAGATCGTGATGTATTTGAACTTCTTGTCTTGGCAAACTCTATCAAATTGAGGCTCCGTTTGTTTTGCGAAAAATTTTTTCCTCGTTTTTCGGCGTTTGGATAGGTTAAGAAAATGAGTCAACAGAAAATCTATGCTTAAATTCAAAAAAATGATTTCCTCTTTAAAAATCGAAAATTATTTTCCAAAATATAATCAAATATTGACGCTTGGATTAGAAACTTTTTGTTCAAACAAGGGGACCCCAATGCTCCTTCCTGAGCCCTTGGTAGCGAACCCGGGTCTAGAGGTCGGGGCATGTCCACTAGGGTCCATCAAGGTCGGGCCTAGGACCCTAGTGCCTATGCTTGTGCCTGAGAGCCGAGGATTTAAGCCCGGGACCTTAGTGTCCGTGCATAGTTTTTCGATTGCTCATTGGCGCCCGAATAGCGTACGTTATTTAGGAAAAATAAATCAAATTTTCTTTATCAAACGACGGAAAATATTTTCCAGTTCATTTTCATGTTTCAATCAAACACCGAAAAATATTATCATTTTCCGAAAAAAAGCAAATGGCTTCTTGAAAAACATTTTCCAGAAATTTCATATTTTTTGCAAAACAAACGGAGCTTGAGATAAATGAATTTCTTTTAATAAATTACTCGATAACTTTGTCGTGACCCATCCAACGGTTGACATTAGTCGTGTCTCCATATATGTACCCCTAAAATATATATATAAAAGAATGTTCTATTTTTGTTAGAGTGCGCGCGACAAAATACTTTTGTTTGAGGATTTTGATGAGTGTCTTAATTTGCCTATTATAAACTTCATTTGCTGCATCACCACGCCGTACGTGTTGAACAAAGTGGTATCGGTAAAATACTTAGCTAGTTGCACCAGCAGGAGTTAAATTCTATTGTACACAATAATATATATTTAATAAACATATTTATGTGTATATATATGTATATATTCTGCTTTCGAAAGAATGAATTTAACCTTGCTTTGCTCCACCATGTACTAGACGTATAGCCGTGCAATGATCGGGCCAAATACTCATAGAAAGTAAAAGAAAAACCCTAAATTAGTATGAAAATTATATTTTTCTCTAAATGAGTTTCTTGTTCGTTTGTTCAGGTGATTTCTTCCCTCCATGCGTAGGGTAAATCTCTAAAAGAGTAATAGTAGAAATCCCTTTACGAAGTGATGGGTGAAGCAGTCATATGAGCAATTGCTAGTAAAATTATTGAAAGAAATTGCAGAAAAATTGCACCACGAGTCTTAAACGTTATGCACAAAAGGCAATTGAGTCATAAGTCTTTCACAGTTCGAGTAAGTCCGGAACCTGTATTGTAAAAAATAAGCAATTCCTAAACTTATATTGGAATGCGCACTTTAAAGATGACCCAAGGCTACTTTTAAGTGACACTTAGGTAAATTGTCTGCCGCATATCATGACGGCTACGATTGCGACGTACGCACATGGTCCCTTGGTGTGAAACCCGACCCTCACTAGAAAAATTGGTCGCAAAATGTTGGTATTTGATTGCCAGAAATTGATCGCTGGGAAGTGATCGCAAGAACTAAGAATTTGGTAGCCAAAAAGTACCTAGAAGTTGCTTTAGGACACTTAGAGCGACCAGAATTTCGGTCGCGAAAAAGTCAGTTCGTAGCTACCAGTTTTGCGAAATCCGATAGCTAGAATTTGCCAGAATTCTATCAATGCTGCTAAAAAAACAGGTGCGGAAAAACAAATATAGAACACAGGATTTACGTGGTTCGATCACAAGGTGATTTACGTCCACGGGCAAGGCAAATCAAGATTCAACTATAATCAAAGAGAGTATAATTTTCAGAAGTCGAAACAACGACTTGACAAAACCTCACAGCTCAACAAACCCTCAAAAAACAAAATTCTCTCTCTCTTTAATGAGAAAACCTAGCAGCGATATAAATAGGGCTTCCCAAAAAAATTTTCTCGGAGGCGTAGCCCCCGAATCCCCCGAGACATTCCTTCGCTTACTCCGGTTCGGGCGGACCACCATAAAGATTTGTTCGCTTGCTACGCGTTGGGCTTATCGGCCCAACCCTCCGCATCGCGAACTAAATCTTCTTTTTTCGTGTCGCACAAAAATATGTCGGGTCGGGTCATAAACCGGACCGAATACATAAAATTCAAGACATATTTAACAAATGATATTTTTTCAATTTCAATCTATAAAAACCTGACTTACAAACTGTGGCAGTTCGATTTACAATCCGCATAAGGAAACTCGAATACTTTCATCTCAGTTTGACTGACATGACGAAATCCAAATATAAGTCATGCAAAGATCCAGGGATGATTAAGAAAAGAAAGTTCTAAATTTATTACATTTATGTTAATTTAGTTCTAAATTTTTTGACAATTTACTAATATAAACCATTTGGCCAATTTTAATCGACTTGAACACTGGCTGTCTTAAGTGACATTGCTAACATTGACGTAGAAATTTTTGTAAGTTTTTCAATTTTTGCAATGTTTTTGAATTTTTTGTTTCCTTTTTCTTTTCTTTTCTTTTTCTACTTCTTCCTTTGCTAGTCGCCGACCATCACGAATGCTTGGCGACTAGCCACAAATGAGGGCTAACATCGTCGACCTCGCCACCTCGCTAGATACCGACAAGGTTGAGCTTGGCAAGGCCGACCCTCGCTGGCCTCTAGCAAGATGAGGACGCTTAAGGCTGGCAAGGGGCAATGTCTTTCGAGCCTCACTCAAAGCTAGTGAGGCCAACCCTCGCATAGGTGAGAACGCCTAAGACTGGAAAGTGGTGATCTCTATTGAGCCTCGCACAAAGCTGGTGACACCAACTCTTGCTGGATTTAGTGAGGGCGAGCCTTGCTCAGCGAGCAAGGTTGACAAGGTTGGCTCTCACCTGTGGCTGGTCACAGGGCATTGTGGATGCTCTATGACCGGCAAAGTAAGAAGGAAAAAGGAAAAAAAAAAATGAAAACAAAAAAATTATAAAAAAATTCAAAAAAATTGCAAAGATTTTTACGTTAGTGTTGGCAATGCCACATAGAATAGCCAATGTCCAAGTAAATGATTCTCGGTCAAAATTGGCTGAACGAATTATATCGGCAAATTGTCAAAAGTTTTAAAACTAAATTAGTCAAATTGAAAGGTTTATGACTGAATTGACATAATCGAAATAGATTTAAGATTTTTTTGATAATTTTCCTCAAAGATCTATATAAACGTACATAGGATATAGATTGACACTACTCAAGAAGCAACTCAATTTAGATTAGAACACATCACAAAAAATTTCAAGTCCAAAAACATTACAAATTCCTAAGACACACATGATTTTGCCCTTTGACCTAAGCAAGTAGAACTCCTCGACTTGTTCCAAATATCAACAAAAACCCTTATAGAGATCTTCTGCTTCGCGCATCCTCCGTCTCGACGAAGTGTCGCTTGTCCAAGTCCAATGGCTTCCCTTTTCTCAACGAACTGTTGCTTGGCAGCGCTGCACATGACTACGCTAATGCCGGCTTTTCTGGAGAACTAGAGAGAAACCATCATAAGCAAGCAAAACAGTGGACCCTTAACGTGAGAGATGGGCACACGTCGCGATCAAATTGCGAACCAACAAAAAGGGACTTGATTCTGCAGGCGAATATAGAAAGAATCAGCACGACAAATCTAGCGGCCTTGAATGGGAGGAAGGCGCAGCGTGCCTCCATAAGCATGCACGTCCTCAATTTACTGTTCTTGACGAAGACGATTCCTGAAGATCATATCACAATCATTTAGCATCGCTCACCTTCCACGGGTGGCAGTCGTATGCGGTGGTCGATGGTAGCACTCGACGGGAGGGGGGGATGGCTGAGGGTGTATGTGTGGCCGTGATTTACATTAGTGAGTGGGCAGGGAGGGAGGGACGGACGGAGGAGAGGCAACAGCACAGGAAAGGTAGCGACCGAACTATAAAATGTGGTCGCAAAAAATAAGTTATCATGGCGGGAGGGTGGCCGGGGGCGTCGGTGATTAGAAATGGCAATTGCATCACCCCGCCACTAGTGAAGATCACTAAACCTCGTTGCCATCGGGCTGACATAAGGACCCAACGGCGCAAAATAAGAAAGAAGCCGAGACGACAGTGCACAACCGGAAATTGTCGGAGGACGAACAAATGGTTCTTCGTTTGCCCTAAACAAGTTTGATGCAACACAATTCGGGTCTCTTTATGCAGAACTCAGTGTGCGAATTCTATTACGAGTAACATTAAGGTATGGAAATGTTGAGGCAATAAACGATCGAATAATAATATAAACAAAACAAGGAAATAAATCGGTAAGTATCACCTATATTTACTAGGACAACAGTAAACAATTACATTATAGATCAAGCGATACAATAAATATTACAATCATACTTGAGTCATTCAAACACTATCGGTGTTTTTCAAGTCCTAATTATACTCAATAACTCATACAATGTTTAACCCCACGATTTTTCACGAAATAATTAATCTCTTAATTTCACAAAAGAATTTACAAATCTTACCACAAGATTTATTGGCTTCAACACTCTCAGATTGCTTCAGGCGTGATTCACAAGAAGTCGTCTCCTAGATACTCTTCATAAGTAACATTCACTTCTTATATATGGGTAAGGATTGGATCCAAAATAAATTAAAAAACCTCTTTTTAGGAAACCTTTTTCAACTAGAAAACCTATTCAAAATACTTGAATTAGGAAAATTTCCTTGAAGCTCAAACTTGAGACATATTTTGATGGGAAATATACACTAGCTCACAAAATTGGGGCACAGACCAATGTGATGAATCACAAGTTTGATTATGACGAAAGAAACAAAGCGCGCCCAAGAAGAGTCGCTTCTCTTACCAACACCCCCTTGAGAATCTACCTCTCACCAGCTATTTCCTTCTTCTCTTGCAAGCGCGCCCCATGAACTAAGCAAAGTCCAACTGATCCTACGAGGACATGTCATGAGAGACATCAACGAACGTAGTAACATTGCTGAGTAACCATCGTTGGGTCGCATTCGATAAGGTTGTTGAATGGGCCGAAGAGCCTATCGACTCGAAAGAAGTTAGTTGGGAACTAGCTATGCCAACTTTTCATGCTTCTAGATGATACATCGTTTTCATTGGGATCGCATAACATATATGTACATAATTCGAGTAGAGTTCCCTTCACGAAGATTGTCCTTCATTGAAGCAATCTTCATGGCATAAAGTCAAGGAATGAATTGTCAATGGACATATGAGCATGACGAAGTATTTGAACTTCTTGTCTTGAAAGATAATACCAAACCGAGATGAACCAGGTTCTTCTGATAAGTCACTCGAATGCTTTGTCGTGACCCATTCCGCGGTTGACATTAAAAGATTTTGTGCCCATGCCCCTAAATTATCAAATAAAACAAAGAAAGTTTTGTCCTATTCTCAACAAGTACGTGAGGCACGATACTTTATTTGAGGGTCGTTTGTTGTGACGAGGGAATATAATTTTCTTCTTCGCTCCTCCACTGGTTAGATTGAACCCAATCAAATTACATTTTGAGTTAATTTATCGAGATCGCCGATCGTGACACGTAGAACTGCCGGTAAATACTAAATTGCCACGTGAACAATTTCAAGCGAGAAATGGCCGGAAGGAGTCTGAATTTCACGCAAACATTTAAAACTACATTTGAACAATCAAAATGTTTAGGGCTACATTGACGTTCGTACATCGGTTTAGGATTGAAATAACAATTTTCCCAATAATCATTGATGCACACCTCATTTAGATACATAGGCGGGTAAACAAATTGGTTGGGACACTATGGGAGTATCGTGCGGGGCAAAGGATCTCCACCCGGGGAGGGAGGCGTACATTTTATGCCTCGCGTAACATTCACATAGGTGTCTTGATGCGTCTCAACCCTAGACGCATGCCTCGTTTACGTACTTCACCGATTACTATTTTCAGCTTTACGCGACCTCCATCGTGATGGGATTTTCGCATGTCCAATTCCAATGGCTTCTTTTTCTTCATGGACCACTTGGTAAGCACTTCGCATGTCACATTCAAATTAAACAAATTAGAAAATTATTGAAAATGTGTCTTAAGTCTGAACTCAAAAAAGAAACCATTCTAATTTGAATAATTAAGGTTCCTAGTTAGAGTTGGTTCCTATTTAAGTTGTTACCTAATTTGCATAGGTTTCCTATTTTGAATTCAAATCTCTTATATATATATATATATATATATATATAAAAGAAGTGTAACTTTTTTGAAGAGTAGGTGACTTCTAGTGAATTATACCCTGGAGTAATAAAGTATTGAAGCCAATAAATTTTGTGGTAAAATTTTTGAATTCCTTTGTGAGATTGACATAACATTTTGTGAGAAATTGTGAGGTTAAATACTATGTAAGTTATTATGTGTAATCGGGGTTTGGGAAATACTGAAAGTAATTGAATAAGTCGAGTATAGTTGTAATTTTCGTTTTATCATTTAATCTATAATGGAATTATTTGTTACTCTCCTCGTGAGCGTAGGTCATATTGATCGTATCACGTAAATATAGTATCCGATTAATTTTCTTGTTCTGTCTATTTTATTGTTCGATTGCTTGTTTCCGCAATAATTAATATTAGAGTTAGGCTTGACTGAGTTGAAGTGAATCAATGTCAACCGAAGAAAGAAAAGTGAGAATCGATCAAATAATGGGAAGGATTTTGGTTTCCGGAAAATGTACATTGAGAATTATCCATACCAAAGGAAACTACACTTACGCTTATTTGGAGAGAAACTAGAGTCGACGAAGCAAGGTGAATGGGAATTGTTGAATAGACAAGCATTGCGGCTCATGTTGGTTCGTAATGTCGCTTTTAACATTATGAAAGAGAAGACCACTGTAGATTTGATGAAAGCCCTGTCATATATGTACGAGAAGTTCTCTGCAATTAACAAGGTCTACTTGATGCAACTCTGTTTAACCTAAAGATGGGCAAATATGCATTAGTTGCTCATCATATCAATGAATTTATTGTGATTATTAGTTAATTGAGTTCAGTTAAAATTGACTTTGAAGATGAGGTATATGTTTTGATTCTATTATCTTCACTGCCGAATAGTTGGAATATTACTGCTACTACTGTTAGTAATTCCTCTGTGCCAACAATCTTGACATTTGATAGAGTTCGTGATTTAATTCTGAGCGAGGACATCCATAAGAGAGAATATGTTCAACCTGTGTCTACTGCTTTAGTAGGTGAAAGTAGAAGAGTAACTAGTACTCATGTTAGTAGAAGTAGTACAAACCCGAAATACGAAATCAATTTAGGACTAGTGGTGTCATCTGTTGAAGTTCTGGCAAGGAGGCATATTAGAAATGATTGCCTTAAGCTGAAGAATGAGAAAAGTGGGGGAATTAGAGTCGAGTTTGCATATGATGTTATGATTGTAGGTAATAATAGATCGAGTAATGCTGATTATGTCTTATTTGTTTTTGAGGATTTGTAGTTTGACGGATGGATTATTGATTCTGGTTGTTCATTCCATGCTACACTAAATAAGAACTGGTTTACTACTTATTAATACATTATTAGAGGTGAGTGATGTCCACGGTTATAACGAAGTTCAAGCGAGACTTGAATTTAAAAGATATCTGTGGCGGTCGAGCTCATAAGAGGCTGTGGGAGAGTAATAATGAAATTCAGATTCCAATGAAGCGATTGTGACTTGGCTCAAAAGTTAAACCAATGTGAATATTGTTACTCGAGTTTGAGCTCACAAGGGAAACTTTCCTAATTTGAATAAGTTTCCTTATTGAAGTTGGTTTCCTATGTAAGTAGTTACCTAGTCTGAATAGATTTCCTATTTTGAATTTAAATCTCTTCTGTATATATAAGAAGTGTGACCTCTCGTGAAGACTATCCAAGAGGTGACTTCTTGTGAATTATACTTTGAAGTAATAGAGAGCCAATAAATCTTATTGTAAGATTTGTAAATTTCATTGTGATAACGAGAGATTATTTCGTGAGAAATTGTGAAGTTAAACACTTTGGGAGTTATTGATGTTGAAAATCCTTAAGAGTGTTTGAGTGACTCAAATGTGATTGTAATCCACGTTATATCACTTGATCTATAATTGAATTATTTGTTACTTTCCCTGTGGACATATGTTACATTGAACGAACCACATTAATCTGACATCCGATTTATTGTCTTATTTTGTCTATTTTATTGTTCGATCGCTTATTTCCATAACATAATTGATTTTAGAGATAGCAAGTCCGAAGCAAATTGACTACAACAACGACCTTTCTGGAGAAGCGGAGGAAAATCGTCATAGCTAAGTAAAACAGTGGACCCTTAAGTTGAGACATAGTCCATCATAATCAATATGCTAACGAGCAAGAAGGGACTCGATTCTGCAGGTGAATATACAAAGAATTAGCACGACGAATTTAGGAGTCTTGAATAATAAACAAGATGCATTGTGCCTCCATATGCAGAAGCAATTTCCCCAAGTAGAGCAGTTCTCAATTTTCCGTTCCCCATGGAGACGGTTCCGAGAGAGAGAGAGAGTCGAATGTGATGGTCGACGGCGGCGCTCAACAGGAAGAGGGGGAATGGCCGAGGGGATGTGTGGCCGCGATATTCTGTAGTGAGTGCCGAGAGAGAGGTGGTCGATGACCAAAGGTTCGTTTTCTTGTAGCGCCGGCCTCCCTCTGTGTCTGTGTGTGCGAGGGGGGATCGGGGCATCGGCAATTAGAAATGGCGACGGCGTCGCCCTTGCCGCGACACAAAGACCCAACGGCGCAAATGCGAAAATGCACACGATTAGAATCTCTTTCCATGGGATCTGGAGTGCGAATTCTACTACGAGTTTGCATTGGGTATGGAAATATGCACTAGTTTACAAAATAGGTTCACGAACTAATGCGATGAGTCACAAGTTGATTACGATATAAAAGAAAGAAAGGGGCTATTGTGTGGTGTTCAAACATCGCACATTTAACTAAAAGTTTAAAGACTATTATTTGGGTCATCTTCCTAAGAAGTTACTTTCACCAACTATTGAATAAATATAATGCACCGATCTCGATGTATCCAACGTGAAGTGTCATCATCTTATAAAAGAATAATATAGTTCAAGGATGAAAATATTAATGCACGATGCATCGAGCTCGCGTGGACGCCATACGTGCGGGCAAGGGTTCAAAGCCTCTTCAAAACTGTTCTCCACTGTCTTTCTGTCTCTCTCTCTCTCTCTCTCTCTCTCTCGCTCTATAAAAGAGAAGAGGAGATCTTCCCCTCCCCTGAAAAGCCTAAACCTCCGCTACTCCTCTCAACGACCGCCCTCTTTTACTATTCTTGTCCCTCCTCCCTCTCCTTCCACACAAACAACTTCCACCTCCTCCTCCTCCTCCTCCTTCTCCTTGTATTAAACCTACATTCTTGGCATGGACGGTCGCCGGCGACGTCGACCATCCTCTACCCCCTCGAAACCCCTTCCTCCCTCCACCACTGCCGGCGAACTCCTCCTCAGCTCTGACCACCATTACCCGAAAGCCTCGGACGCCCTCCCGCTCCCTCTCTGCCTCACTAACGCCGTCTTCCTCGCCCTCTTCTTCTCCGTCGCCTACTTCCTCCTCTGCCGGTGGCGCGAGAAGATCCGCGACTCCACCCCCTTGCACGTCGTCACCCTATCCGAGCTCGCCGCCCTGGTCTCCCTCCTCGCCTCCCTCATTTACCTTCTCGGCTTCTTTGGCATCGGCCTCGTGCAGTCCTTCGTCTCACGATCGCCCGACCGGCACGACATCGGCGGCGTTAGCAGCCCTTGGCACGTCATGGAGCGAGAGGAGGACAAGTTCATCATCAAGGAGGAGGACCGCGAGGGCTGTGGCGGCACATGCACCCAATGCACCGTGGGGCCGCTTGCCGGCGCCCTTTCGACGTTTATCTCCCTGACTGAGGAAGACGAGGAGGTCATCAAGTCTGTCGTGGCCGGGACGACACCGTCCTATTCCCTGGAGTCAAAGCTCGGCGACTGCAAGAGAGCAGCTGCGATCCGGCGCGAGGCGGTGCAGCGCATGACGGGGAGGTCCATGGAGGGGCTGGCATTCGAGGGCTTCGACTACGCGTCGATTCTGGGCCAGTGCTGTGAGATGCCGATCGGGTACGTGCAGGTCCCCGTGGGGGTCGCAGGCCCGCTGCTGCTCGACGGGATTGAGTACGTGGTCCCGATGGCAACAACGGAGGGTTGCCTGGTAGCGAGCACCAACAGGGGTTGTAAGGCGATGAACACATCCGGCGGCGCTACGAGCGTCGTGCTGAGGGATGGGATGACTCGGGCCCCCGTGGTGAGGTTCGGCTCCGCCAAGCGTGCTGCGGAGCTCAAGCTGTTCCTGGAAGATCCCAGCAACTTCGATACCATATCGGTTGTGTTCAACAGGTTAGTGTTGATTAGCGAAATTGTGAAGGGAAACATGTGGTATTTTGGAAATCTACCTACCACTTTGAAGAAGAAACAACTACATCTACCCCGTTGTTCTCTCGCTTTCGGCATCTTTCGTTCTGTTAAGCACGTACGATAAGTCTAGATTCTCCGAGGAGCGGTGCTCTTTCAATTTCACCATGTTCCTGTCAATCCGACCTTGTAATTACTTCACTAGTGCAGGAAAAAGAAGTACGTAGATCTTTTACTTAATCTCTTCTGTTGACGGCATTTTTACTATAATCTTTTTATCGATATTTTACTGCGTAAGTGATCGAGCTCCTTTCGCGCAATAATTGAATCTTGCTTACATCCTTGGATTTTGCTAAAGAGATTCGTTTCTTTCTGTGCTCGAGCATTTTCAACAGTGGTTTTTCCGGTTAAATTTGATTTTGATCGTGAATTGCAGGTCAAGCAGGTTTGCCAGATTACAAGACATTAGGTGCGCAGTCGCGGGGAAAAATCTGTACATGAGATTCATGTGCAGCACAGGCGATGCAATGGGGATGAACATGGTCTCTAAAGGCGTCCAAAACGTCCTCGATTTCCTCCAGACTGACTTCCCCGACATGGACGTTATCGGCATTTCCGGTAAATAACTTGTAATTGTCGCTGGTGTGCTCAACCAATGCTTGTGAGATCAAGCATTGCTTTAACAAAATCCTTAGAGAACGGGTCCACTTCTCTTCCTCCCATATTATCCACGCTAGGTAGCTAATATCTTCCTTAGTTTAGCTATTCAATCTCATGGACCAACCCAAATCAGAGCCAAATTCATAGAAGCAATGTCAAGAAAATGGGCAATTGCAAGATGGTTCAAAGTTCAAAGTTTAGTTCGCTCTCTTTGATGAATCTCTAGGAATATGTAATTTGGAACACGTGCACACAATGCAGGAAACTATTGCTCGGACAAGAAGCCTGCAGCGATTAACTGGATAGAGGGAAGGGGGAAGTCAGTGGTGTGCGAGGCAGTGATAAAGGAGGAGGTGGTGCAGAAGGTGCTGAAGACAACCATACCAGCACTGTTGGAGCTCAACATGCTTAAGAACCTGGCTGGGTCAGCCATGGCCGGTGCGCTTGGTGGATTCAACGCCCATGCCAGCAATATCGTGTCAGCCATCTACATTGCCACTGGACAAGATCCGGCGCAAAATGTGGAGAGCTCTCACTGCATCACCATGATGGAGGCCGTCAATGATGGCAAGGATCTTCACATTTCTGTGTCCATGCCTTCCATTGAGGTGATTAATTCCTCTTCAATCCCATTTTTGAATAATCTTACATGCGAAACACAGGAGGTGGACATGAACCAATTCAAACAGACAATCCGTGGCAGGGCAAACAGACAGGATGACTAGTGTAACAAACAAACCAAATATAAGAGCGAGTGTCAAGATTCAAATCCGTGAACTGTTCTTTGATAACATATTAGACAAATTGTTTTCCCAAAACTTTAAGCAATGAGGAACGGGTGAACAGTGTACATATGGAATATTACGTAACAAGTTGCTTGCCATGGTTGAGATTTGTTGTCGTCGAAGGATTTAGAGGCAAACAATGGAAAGATAAAGAGGTTAGTTGATAAGCAGAGTACTCATAAAATGCAATTTCTCCTCCCTAACTTTCATGACCTACTACAGAATCAATACATCCACTCTTTCCAAAAACTAAAGCCCCAGATATTTTACTTTTGTGGGTTTGTCTTATACTCCTGAAGACAATTAGCTTTTCCATGACTGTTCGTAGATTTCAAAATTTTGCAGATCTAGATGAGCCCATGAGTGATTCCTTGAGATTATAAGCCTAAGTCATGCAACAATGAATTATTACAACATGCTTTGTCCTGTTTCAGTGGGGTCAGCTAAGTGCTTTGCATCCGATCAGGTGTCCACTGGAAGTTGATTTCAAAAAATGACAGAGAGCTAGTTCCTTTTGAATCCTAGAAAGTTCTCAAAAATCTATTGTGAAATTGTGAATTGCCTCTACTAAAATTTGTTATTTTTATGATTCAGGTGGGTACAGTTGGAGGGGGCACCCTACTTGCATCACAATCGGCTTGTCTGAACCTACTCGGTGTGAAGGGTGCAAGCCAAGACTCTCCCGGCTCGAACTCGAGGCTTTTGGCCACCATTGTGGCTGGTGCCGTGTTAGCTGGGGAGCTTTCACTCATGTCCGCTCTGGCTGCCGGTCAACTTGTTAAGAGCCACATGAAGTACAACAGATCTTCCAGGGATGTCTCCAAAATGGCATGCCAATAGTAGAACAAGATGACCCCACTTTGATTCACTATATCACACACCTTCAAACGTTGGGAATGGGGAGAATAAGCTAAGAGAAGTTAGAAATAATCATCTATGCTGGACATGGCGAGAGAGAGAGAGAGAGAGAGAGAGAGAGAGAGAGAGAGAGAGAGAGAGAATTAGGAAGAGGGCAGGCATTAAGGACTAATACAAGGGCATGTGGTACGAAGATAACAAGAAGGCAAAGACTTAGGAATTGGAATATTTAGTGAAAGCCGTACGAAAGTTAGGTCTTTCTATGTCCATGTGTATAATAGATCCTGTCTTTTAATGAAGGGTTGCTTCTGTTTGCAACTCTTTCCAATCTGGCCAAGATTACACCAGCAATCTGGTTCTCTCTTGCCAGCGATCGGTTGTTTCGCCTTGTCTCTCTGTAATCTCCATTGATCTGTATGGTGTTTTTTTATTAGCATAATGGTCTTGTCTTTTCAGAGGGACATATCAGAGGAGATTTTAGATATTTCTTTTGCCCTCTCTTTCTAGTTCCATCTATTTGCATAAACAAGCTGAAGAATGTTGTAGTTTCATGCACAGTGGACTTCTTTTTCCTTTCCTGGTAAGATGAAGGACCTTCGCTAGCCGAGAAAGTAAATTTGCAATATGGTCAATTTAGACCTTGATACCGACAAAAGGTGAATCAAATCAAGAAAAGGGTCACTTAGTTACGAGTTAATGAATTGGATACCATGCATATCCTGGATATAGTACAGGAGCTAACTGGGTAGGCATACTACTAACATGTCACTACTGTCTGTCTAAACATCGACAATTAGAAATCAAAAAGCTACTCTGCCTAATCTGGATTCAGGGCAAATTGGTTAATGTCCAATACCTGATGTTCTAGTCAGAAATTTTTATTTTCTGCATACATCCAAGTTCTGTAAGACATTTAAAATGCATCGATGCTAATTCAAACAGTGATTACCTCTTGGTTCTCGGTTTAAGAGTAGATCAACCAACCTAAATCACAAATGAAATGTTTCCTGGCCTTTTCTGGTGCAACTCTTTTGGCATCTCTTACAGTCTACTTGTTTATTGGGGGTGGGATCTGGGATTTATGTTTATTTATTCTGCAACTTCTCTCTGGACATTCTCAGGCACCAAGACCAGAAAACAGAAAAGACCCAAGTGTTGCTTTGCTTCACAAGAAATAGAAATCCAGCTTGGTGCATCGCCCTCTCACAAATTTTTTGAGTCACTGACAGACTTGAAAATGATGATGCGCAAACATGTGACCCACCAAGTTGAAGAACCTCCCTCACAGGCCAAAATATGTTGTCCGCTATCCTACAAGACAAAAGCTAGATCAATATTTTTCACTATGCGGCATCTGAATGTGTGTTGTTTGTTTCTCTGGTTTTGTTGTGACTTGCAGACTTGCACTTCACAAGGTGTACATTCTTCATGGAATAAGATGGTAATTATTCATTGCGATAGTATGTTTCTGGTTCAGGTGTTTCAGTTGCCCAGGAGGGTTAGATAGAATGAACTTATGCCGGCATAAGCAGTAAATTTATGACTGCTACCGAGACATACGCTTAAATCACTTTGTCTGTTCAAATTTCAAATGTCGCACCATCCATTGACAATGGCATCACCCGAGGAAAAAACTCAGTATCTTTTCTTGGAAAAGATTCACTGCTGAACTGAATTCGTGGGTTGAATCCAGGAACACTAACTGCAGCAGTTCTGATATTCACCATCGTTCCATCGTACCATTTTTCAGAGGGTGGAGTTCCCATTCATCATTATCTACTGCTAACTTCAAGATCAGAACTCTTACTCTTACCATTCAAGTGAAGATTTCGAAGGGATATGGTATCCCAGAAGAGAATAATATTTGCAAATATTGACACAAGTGCGGTTTCAAATGAATTTCCAAGGCATTTGAAAGGTAGAAGTTCGAAAGGCGGGTTCAAACATAGAACTTGTGCATGGTTTGGTCACCGGACCATAATTTTGAATTGAGGAAGAGTAATCTTGAAAGTTTCTCCAGAGGACTCTACTGTAAGTAGGAAGCCGTCGGACGTCACTTTCCTCCTCAAAATCCGTCATTAGTCATGGGTGGGCTGTTCAAGGCCACTGTCTTGGCCCATTTGCCGTTTAGTCAATCACTTCTGAAGTTTAGTTTTCATTCAAGTTAATAATTCTTAGTTTATTAATCATATTTTGGTCATTGGACAGCTTTCGCATCTGTTGCTAATTTGTCAGAAGAGTGAGTCTTTATGTGCTTTGCGCTTCTTGTGTGCTTTGTAAGTTTGCTCTCGTTTATCACATTTCCAGCATAAGATATGTTCGTTAAAACTCCTTCCACAGGCAAATCTGAGAGATTTTAACATCCAATTAGCCAAGGGTTCCCTATAAAGGGTTCGCAGGACCCCTGATATATATTGGCGTCATAACAAATAGAGATTGATAGCCCACGAGTTCTTCTGTGATCAAATTTATGAAACATAAAGTTCAAGTATCAAATTGAAATCAAGCGAGAGCTCGAAAGTGGACTTTGTCCGATCACGATAACCCAGCACGACTATCAGCAAAATCATGCAGATACACCGAGTACAAATGAAGTAACTTGGAAAATAGCAATAGAATAGAAAAACCTGTGTGTGCTTTTTGAGGTGCGTGCACAAAGGTACATGGACTTAAGTGTATAGTTCAAAGTATTAAGCATGGCAAAAGTCAAAAGAGAAAGGGAATAGTTAGAAATAGGATGGACAAAAAACAAAGTATTAAGCATAGGACAAATGAACCTAAAAACATGTGGGCTAAGTGTAATCCTCTGTTTGTCGTTCCATAACCCATAAGCATTGTTTTATTGGTCTCTTATTACATGTCTTATCTTAATTTTTATGCCTTCAACACGCGAAAAGAAGGAGAACGTGTACCAATGCCTTATTGGGTGGTGCGGGTCTAGAATGAGGCCTGTGGGGCGGCGCCGTAGATGTCCCGCTCCCCGAGACAAAAAGTCTAAGCGCCTAACCGCTTCGAACCTACGTAGGATCGATTTGAGGAATATATGTGTTCGGAGAAAGTGAGAGAGGGTATTGTTAAGGTTGGATGTAAAATCATGAATCATCTGTGCATGATGCTTCAGAGCTCATCTCTCCAGCTTACTTCACAAAGTAAGGTGTTCTCATGCTCACAGGCAAGAGATGACTCAGATGATCTCTCTAATCTGAATCGTTTTTCTCCAAGCTGAGAATGACCAAGATAAACTAAAGTTTGCATTTGGTTTGAGATGCCATTTACCCTTAATTTTGACAGTACTCCAAAAACAAATCTGTAAATTTACTTTGACACTTAGGCTCTCTCCAATTAAGCTTGGTCCATGACAATATAGTATGAAACGGATTAGCCGAAAAACAGCTGTGACCAATATCTTAAACCATGTGACTGTCGATCCGATGATAAAAGAATTCAACCAAAGGTAGGCCCCTCCCTGGAAACACAAACAAGTGCATTGTATAAAAGTTCGAAACAATGATTGGCCGTTTGATTCTCAAAATTCCAACTAGAACTTCCACTTTTCATCCTTATAATACATTATCTTTCATGCTCTCTTTAGTCATGCTAGAGAAATATGTGTGTCAGATGATATTACGTTTTTGGACTCTTAATTAGCTGCCGACTCTTGAGGAATTAGTCTAATCAAGCATAGGAGATTTGGAATTTCATGTGCCGGAGAACGTAATCACATAGCCGACAGAAACAATTCTTTGCGCATTTACTTGTACCGAGGTACGCTGGTGGACTTAATTCGATGCGGGGAAGTAATAGACCTGACTGGCATCACGGAGAATCGCCAAAAGAAAGATAATTTCTGCATGATGGGACACGGGCTGTCATTCCAATGTGAAACTCATGAATCTCATTTCAGGAAGTTTAGCAATCAGCATCACAGAGAATTGTCTAAAGAAAGAAAACTTCTGCATGATGTGACACGGGCTCTGTCATTCCATTGCGAATCTTATGAATCTCATTTCAGGAAGTTGAACAGAAGTTGCGACATTCTAGTACTGGCACTCACATTTCTCATCGACTAAAGCATCACCAAAAACATCCTAGTAATACAGAGTGAAACTAAGCAAATCAATCCATGACCAAGTTGCTTAGAACTCTCGAACAAGTTCTATGGCATGGGATTTGAAATACCTTTGGATCATCATACATCATATTGACACAGGAGAGCTCCTAAATTTGCTGCGAATGGAGCTAAGCAGAATAGTTTAACGGCCCCAAAACAAGAACAGAAATCAAACAAAACAAAAGGTGTTCTTATGCACAGAATAATTACTACACTCCTTTCATGTATGTGCGACCCAACAAGACTCCATCTTCGGCTGATCCTGGTGCTCATCTACCGAAACTGAGGACCGCTTGATGAACTCCAAGCAATCTGCGATGGCTTCCGAGTAAACCGAATTGGACCGCGCAAAGGACGGCATCCTACAACTCTCCGACACACCCGAGTTGTAGTAATAAGTGCAACGCCCTGCGTTGCCCTTCACCAGATTCCTCCTGCTACTGCTGTTCCTCTTCAGAGAAGAGGAAGTAGACGAACAAGATGAAGAACAAGCGCTATCGGCGCTGGTTTCTCTGCAACAGATGCTCCTCTTGACTGCTCTGAGAGCTCGACCATATCTGTATCTCCACCTGCTTAACGCCCTGAGCAGGCACACGAACTTGGCCCGCAGTTTTCGTACCGAGAACCTCCTCGAGCTCACCTTGAAGCCTCTGCTGCCGCTGCTTCCATGGCCTCTCCTTCCAAAACCAGCGTAACCCAGATGACTCATTCCCTCCACGACAACAAAAGAACCTCAAACGGAAAACACCACCCACCCACAAATCCCGGGGGCTATACGGACTGCCGAACAACGCCTAAACATGCCACGCCATGACACGGCGAAACGAACTGACCGACCAGGCAAGAATGCGATCGAACGCCCCGAGGCCGACGAGCTTGGGACCTTTGAAGTAATCTAAGGATGTTGTACGAGCAAGCACGAGCCGGGGCGAATGTCTGCAGCTCTTCTTGGTAGTCCGGGCCTTCGTGGGGTGGCCGGTCGTGAGCGGATTTATAGAGAAGTCCGGCTCATTTCTTTTCGTGCTTCTTTCTTTAACAATGGTGGGTGTGAATGTGGTCGCTGGCCAAATGCAAAAAATTTTAATGGAGACGAGAGGAAGAACAGAAGAACAAGAGTTGGAATATACACGTGGGTCGTGGGAGTACGATGTTGTGGGGCCGTGTGGGACAAGAAAGGGGGGAAGAAATCGGGGGAGTGCCCTGTTCTCTTTTTTGAAATTGGGCGACTCCAAAGAGGAAGAAGTGGCCCCCCTCAAGATATGACCAAAATGGTATCTCGCGACCCTTGTAGTTTGTGCTCGAACAAGAAAAGAAAGGTTGAAGGGACCGGCGCGATAATGCCATGTTAGAAAATTGATCCGAGGTAACAACGTACCTGTATCATGTTAGTTATGGAAGTACTAAAACTTGTCGCTAACTTGTCACTAAAGTGCAATTAAATTACAAAATTTACAGAAAGTGCACTGAAGTTTCAAAACTTATTAAAGCAATGCAATCAAGTCATACTGTTAGACGAAAAATGCTAATGTGACTTTTTTTAATATTTTTTCACTCATACGTGACAATTATATGGGGCTTGGCCGGGGCCTAGCAGCCCCGCCGACCATTCCTCCACCATCACCCCTTGGTTCTAAATTCCTTTTTTTAGCTTATTTTTTAATTTAAAAATCAAGTTTGGACCAAAATGATGTCGTTTTTACGCTTATGCTTTGTGTTTTAGCTCTTCATTGCCACATAGAAGAGAGAAAATATTAGAAAAAAGTTACTTCGGCATTTTCAGTTAACCTAGTGAACGGAGTTAAAGTGAAGACTTGATTGTATCAATTTAACAAGTTTTAAGACTCAATTGCAGTTTTGTAACAAATTTTAAGACTTCGGGTGAGTATATACACATTATTTAATATCTTTCTTCACGTGCAAGCCGGTCCTTGCTTGCATGATATAGGATGTAGACAACGTAATCACGTCAAACAACTGCCGGGAGACAGGAGAACCGGCAAAAAAAGGGGACGAACTACAAGTAGGAGAGAAGTAGAAGGAGAGCGTCGCGATTCAAATTCTTGACTTGCGCGCAGCTATCGTGTAGGGTTGATCGTTTTCTCGAAAGTTTATGCGATTACGAAACCGACTATATACGTACACGGACATATTATTCGACAGCAATACGAATTTGATCAACCACGAGGCATGGCTGCGGAGTTTAATATTGGACGTTCCCCGATTTTTGACTTGAAACGGTGTCTCCTTTCCATGGGAAAGAGTGGCGAATTTTGTCTAGTGGAGAAGTGATAGGGTGGGCGTGGTTGTATTCGTTTAGAGGAAAGCATGGTGGGATGACATTACGACTTAAGCTGTGGTTATTTAGTTGGGTTAATACCACGAAAAACCCTAAACTGGTACATTTGTGACAATTTTATCCCAAACTATTTTTTTGATCATAAAAAACTCTAAACTGGTGCACTTGTAACAAATATACCCTGAACTATTTTTTTAACCACCAAAAACCCAAACTGATATACATGTAACAATTTTACCCCGAACTAATTTTTTAATATTATTTTTTATTTTTTTGAATTTTTTTATTTATTTTTTTTATTTTTTCTTTACCTTTTATATTTTTCTCTTTAATTCTGGCCGGTCGCCGAACCGGCGACCGGCCAGAGGCGGAAGCCAGCGAGGTCGACCCCGCCGGCCGCTAGCAAGGTTCGACCTCACCGGCGTTGAGCGAGGCTGACCTCGCCAACGTTGGGCGAGGCTGACCTCGCCAACGTTGGGCGAGGTCGGCCTCACTCGGCAACGGCGAGGTCGAGCCTCGCCAAATCCGGCGAGGCTCACCGTTGCCTGGCAAAGCCGACCTCGCCCAACGCCGACGAGGCCAACCTCGCCCTGCAACAGCGGGGCCGAGCCCTCGCCAGATCCGGCGAGGCTCAACCTCACCGTTGTCGGGAGAGGCCGACCTCACCTAACGTCGGCGAGGCCGACCTCGCCCTGCTACGGTGAGCCTCGACCTTGCCGTTGCCGGGCAAGGCAGACCTCGCCGGCTTCTGCCTTTGGCCAGTCCGACGACCGGCCAGAGTTGAAGAGAAAAAAAAAAAGTAAAGAAAAAATAAAAAATTCGAAAAATAAAAAATAATATTAAAAAATTAGTTCGGGGTAAAATTGTCACACATATACCAGTTTGGGGTTTTTGGTGGTCAAAAAAATAGTTCAGGGTATATTTGTTACCAGTGTACTAATTTGGGGTTTTTTATAGTCAAAAAAATAATTTGGAGTAAAATTGTCACAAGTGTATCAATTTAGAGTTTTTCGTGGTATTAACCCTTTAGTTTAACATATGATATAAATATAATGAAGACTAAAGAAGGCCACGTTCTTGAACGTGACCTTTTTTACATGGAAAGGATACGGAAGAGAATCGCAGCTTGTTTTGTTTTGTTTTGAAACTTCACCTGCGTCCTTGGAGAGATATCGGAGCGTTCGGGTGAGCTGGGATATTGAAATCGCCACTTTCTCAAGCATCTAAAGCCGCCTCGTTTTACATGTGAGTCGAGCTTTGCACTTAAAAAATCCATACGGGTCATTATCAAACCAAATGAAACAAGCTAGACATATGAATACGACAGTCAAGACATAACATATCACCATCGATTTCACATCGGTTCGGCCTAAAGCCATAGTAGTTTGAGTCTCGTGCCCGAAAGTCATCAATGCCTGTTGTCTAATGTTGTAGGAGTTTTAGCACCATACTCTCGAAATTTGAGTGATTTTGGGGGATCAAAGGTACTAACTAGTGTGGGAAAGTGGTGATGTAGGTCATCCAACTTCATCAGCACTGCCCGCAGGACACGAGGGGCTGAAAAGCCGTATCCATGCAAATCCCTCTGCGACTTTTATTAAATTTGGGGATGCTGCGAGTGAGTAGGTAGCCGAAATTGTGCTCATGTGTCCCCTAATCGTCACGTGGCAAGCGCGAGCACCATGCAAGTGTTTGCCTAGGCTTCCCTTCATTTTTTTTTCTCATTTCACCAAGCGTGACTCCAATGGGAAAGTAGAGAATTTCCCAACCCCCCACCACCCTCATCGACTTCGTGGAGATGTTTCCGTTAAAAGTGTCTCTTTGACCCTGGACAAATCGCCATCCGTTGCACGAGGCACGTGATAACTCCTAGAACATAACGAACCTAAACAACCGCCAGAAAATCACGTTGGCATGGCATCTGCACCAACCGACGCCTGCTGCTGATCGAGCGACACGTCGTCCTTCCAATGGGCGTCGCAAAAGACCTGTACTTCCACCTGAAGTAGTACCGGGAATGGCGACGCCTCTTTTTCTCCAAATTGGGCTGTCTGGGGCGAATTTAATTAGTTCCCATCTCGCATTTGGAGGGATGGGTAGTTGAAGGGATGTCATCGAGGCTTGTCACTTCCTGGGTAAGGAGTAGATATCATCCAACTATTCTTTGGGATGCAAGCTGT
Source organism: Syzygium aromaticum (assembly GCA_024500025.1). NCBI lineage: Eukaryota > Viridiplantae > Streptophyta > Magnoliopsida > Myrtales > Myrtaceae > Syzygium > Syzygium aromaticum. The sequence continues at coordinate 13,429,467 of CM044893.1, forward strand.
GGATGTGGCAACGGATAAGGACAGGTCTAAGTGGGCACGCAGGAATCCCCTAGTGCGTGTCTCCGAGGTTTCGGCGATTCAGTAGGCTGATGAGGAGAAACCAAGACAGATACCAGAATTGTCAATTCATTGTCGCAGGCGCATTAGGCTATTCGGAATCTTAGATGGGCAGTTCCTTCCGAATCATCAAATCAGAATCATCTGAGCGGAGTCGGATAACCTAACCAGACCTTTGCCGCTCCGGACAATGAGAATCTTCAATTGATCCATAGCTCTGCAGCAGCATTAGTCTCTTGAAAATTAGGCCATGGTGTCGGACGAGATACCTTTAACCAGAGCCAACAAATGTGCCCAGCCTTATAAATCTCCTCACTTAGTGAATGCTAAGATGCACTCAAGATTGCATGGACTAGCCCACGGAATTAAGAGCATCCCTCTCCAGTGCTTTGCTTATAAAACAAGGACTCGGATACAGCACAACATCAGTAAATCAGACAAGTGAACAAGGACTGTGCACCACAGCATGACAAAAGTAGTACATGCCATCCAGGAGCTGGAGATCTCGGGAGCCTACGAGTTGCCTCTTCTAACCTTTCTTCCCCCTCTTTTACAAAGATCAGATTTTAGACCAGAAATCATTAAATGAGCACAGCCAGATGGAGGATCTGGAGAAACGAGCAGGATCTCAAAACAGTAATTGACAAGAACTGCATGCGAAATAAGAACTAAAAGATAACATAAATCAGAGGTTAATCTAGTCCGCTACACAAGAGTAAAAAGGAGAGTGAACTGAAGATGTGGACATGGTTTAATGAACTACAGAAGCTAACACCTAAAGTTAGTTTCAATCAACATGATGCACATAAGCACGCCAAAGTAGCTCATTCTGATTGCTCGAAGGGGACCCGAACAAATAACTGCCCATGCAGGGTGACCACTGCCGATGTCTGGTGTGGATCAATTCTTGAAGGTAAGTTCACGATCTGTACAAAAGAAAAAAACATTCCTTCTCCGTTAATTGATTCCCAATCTTAAACTATAATACTGTCAGTAATTGAGAATGATAAGTCCCAGCAAGGTAGTGGAACATCTACCAGTAGCACAACGACACAAAGTTAATGATTGTGACTATATCAATACAATCTACATCATGTAGGCATCTAGAATAGCACTATGATCCTTGAGTATAACCATGTCATTCAGATTTAATAGCGCCTCTAGCAAACAGCAATAAATAGCAGGCATTTTAAGGCAATAGACTTGTGGCAGGGGGTTGGCTCTGGAGAGAACCTAGAAAAAGACTGATTGTTGGCTTCCATGTACAAGCACTGATGAAGCACAGCCAAGAAGGAAATGGAGTAGGCATTGCTGAAGCATCTGCCGTTGTCTACTTTGCAAAAGTGGTTTTATAAGGACAGATCCTTCAAAGCCAAATTACTAATTCAGAAGGAACTCATTTACTGAGAAACTAATATACCTTCTTAAAAGGAGTCACCCCCCAAGGATTATCGGGTTGCTCTGGCTCACCACTTATAACCAGTCTTCCAGCAGGATCAGACTGGACCCTGACCTGGATATTCCCAAGAAGCAAATGCGACATTTTAAGCAAATACATGTAGCCAACCAAAGCCCAACAGACAAGAAAAAAAGGAGAAAAGAAGAAAAGAAGACTAAAGACAGAAACATCAGATATTTCTCTGTTTTGGTGAAGGCATCTTAATTTTTCAAAAAATTGGGAACAATTTCATGTATAAGGCCCACAGAAAGTGTTTAAACAAACAACATGAGGTTGTTTGCTATTATACTTGCACTTCTCATAAAGCTATCTCAATATGTTTTGGAGAGGCATGCCCAATCATATAACAACTATACGTGAATATGACATATTCAAACTTAAAGGAATAGAAGTAGTTGTATGACACTGCCCCATCAAACCGAGTCGACTCAAACAATAAGTTCACTCATAACCAGATTCACATGGACCCCAAGAGATAGGATGGCCTTAAAAGGCAAGGAACACACCAATAGAACATCACGGTAATAGTGATGTCAAGAAAGTAGTGATGGATGACTCTCTATATTGGAACCTATTGTGCCACTACCTGCTTTCACAATCTAGCCTACCGTCTCTCTAAATTTCCAGTGAAATGACTCCATCAATTTGACAAGAAACTATCACCACCATCCACAGTCACATATATGATATGATACATTCAATATTATGGCATTTGAACCATTGAAGTTTGCTGTTTCATTTTCTCCATTACCAATGAACTTCAGTATTAAAAATCCGTTGAAGGAAAGAGTGATGCAAATGTAGCTTTCGTGATTTTCAGTTGCGAAAACAGAAATGGCTATCTGGAAACCTCAGTCCACAAAAACTCAACATGAAAGGGGCCGATAAAATGAGGTTATTACCTTTGTCTCATTTTAAAGTTCATGAATAAATCTAACAACAATTATGAAAATAAAATCCAGAGACTGAGTTCTGACCTCCTCCCGTAGAAGCCCTGGGACTAAGGCATAGACTTCAAAGCAATCCTTCTGCATGTATTGAAAATAAAATTCTAGCAAGACCTGGAATCTTGAAGAGGAAAACTAGGCAAGTGAATCAATAAACTTACAGTTTTCTGTACGTTGATTTTTACCCAATCAGCTGGTTGTCCAATGTCAACTACTGGTATATCCAATCTGGCAAATGGTAACCATATTAAAATGGTTTGAAGAATTAAAAGATCAACATTATAACCAGTCTTCTTTAGAAATTAAATAAACTAGACAAAAGAATACAAAAAATATGACTTACTGAAGGATTTTAAACATTCAGAACCACTCGCATAAGTAAAGTGATTAAGTAGATCTTCCATAATTTCAATGAATAGGGAGCCTAAAATATCTCTCGTTAAAATGTGTTGATTTTTTCTTTATTAATATAAACCAAAATCAGTAATAAATAGACCAATAAATATGTTTCGAGAGAAATTAGAGTAAAGACATGACAATGGAACCTTGTTGAGTCAAGAGACCCCTTTTGAGACACCAGAAGAGTCATTTAACAGGGAAATGCTACTACAGAGCCAAAACCTAAAATTATATAGAAGATACTAATGCTGGTTATACTAATTAAAAAGTATTATCAGACTATTCTGTGATACTTAAGCCAAGAGAAACAATCATATAACAAACTAATTTAATAGCAGTCACATTACAAAAACCCTGGCTGAAAAGGATACATACTGAAAGAGGACCTTAACTGTGATTTAGAAGTTTTTGGTCGTGTAGCTTTAATAGAACTTTCCAAGAATGGTTGCTTCTTACGTTTCACTGGACCTGCAGTGACCACTCCACAGTAAGAAACTGGATAGGTATAAAACAGTAGAGGAAGTAATGATACATCCAAAAGAACAGAATTAAATTTGAAGGGACAAGATAAATTCCAATATGTGGCATACCAACGCTTTTAAGCTGCTTTTCACGTTTTTGCATAGACATTGCATTCTTATCCTACAATTACAAGTATACTAAAGCTTAGAGCCTTAAAAAAGTAAGCACAAGGAAACCAAATCTAATTACAACATAATAGCAGGGATCTAGTAAGACATGGTACACACCTTTATAATAGGATCACTAACTTCACCATTACCAAGAAGACGTTGCGAGTGCCAACCCTGCCTTGCACGAGCTGCAGCATCTCTGGGTGCCCTACCGGATCCAGATGCCTAATTATAACAAAGAAATATAAGTTAAATCCTGAAAATTACACCTACTCTACACGTTGTTTGGAAATAATTAGAAGAGAATGGAGGAAGTAGGTAAAATCTATAAGATCAAACACACAAACAACAATGAAACGGCAACCCCAATGCACGAGGCTTCCCATTATGCGAGGGTCAGGGGGCAGACTCTGTTGTGCACATTGTTCCCTCGTTTCTTTAGAAGGGACAATTTCCATAACCAGAACCTGTGGCATATAGCTAACCCTAAGAAGCATTCAATAGCTTATAGTATCAGCAAAAGTGGACTTTTTCTTTTCTTATTACTGCTGCAAAATTATGCCTCCTGAATGTTCTTTTCCAAAAAGATCTCCGTTGGTTGAGTAAAATTCAAAAAGTATCAAACAAAACACAGAGAACTGTAATGAGTTACTTTCAACAGAATCCTTAATCACATTTCAGAGTAAAAGAGAACTCAAAATGGAATTGGAAAAACTGAACCGAGGATATCTAGTTCAAACTTTACATGGTTCCAATTTTTCTATATCTTTCTTAGTCCTTTTTTTAATAGAATCACTCTTGTTCAGAATTTATGACGTATACAAAATGGTCAATCTTCATATAATAACTACATTACCTGATTGTCACCAGCCATAGGCTCTGTGGGAGAAACAGCAATTGTACTAAGCTCCCCACTACGCATATTTTGCCGTTCATAGTCAAGGAGTGCCTAGAAAACGAGCAAAATAGTTAAAAGTTCATACATGCAGCTGTTCAAAACAAATTTGTAGAACCAGTTCAATACATATAGATGACTAAAGAGCACAAAGTATCAAACTAAGACTCACCTTCTCATAGAAACCACGAAATGTCCAAGACACCGTAGTGCATGTCCTGCATGGAAGGACTGGACTGCTTATGTATGTATCAAGCTGAAAATGTGATTACATGTTCATAAGCAGGAAAGAAAGAAGACTTCAAATGACTATCCTTGGTTTCTGTCTGTCAATGACTGCCCTAAATGCCTCAACATACGAATTTTCAAAGTAGAGAGACAAACCACCATAACTACCGCAAAAGAGCAACAGGCAAATGAGACCGGCAAAAGAAGCCACAGAGCTTGAACATGTAAACAACACAAATTAAAATCCGACAATGACAAGTTCATGATATACAGAGAAGACAATAAACAGGACAACAGCTATTTCTCATAAGCAGTATTAACAGCTCTAGCCTAGGCTTGAGAATAGAAGCCATTCCTTACTTGGGGGGTTTAAAGGACTCTCCAACTTGCCGCCACAGCTTACATGATGTAACCTATGCACCAAAGATAAATCTTCAATTGCTTGCTCAAAAAAGGTCACTTCAAAACACATGAAGTGCAGAGCAACATAGGAAAGACAAAATGCACATCAAAATAATCCTTCTCATTAATACGATTGCAAAAATGTTACACAGTAAAACAAACATTCTTATCGACTGGACAATCCCCTGAAAGTACATTATTTTGATAAATGATAGTGCGCCCAATGCATGAGAATGAACATCAAAAGCAAAATCCAGAGAGACATGTACCTTATCATAACCTCCAAGTCTAGTCACAGCTCGCCACAACCTCCATCACCATTTCAAGAATAAAAACATTAGTTTTGGCATAGGTAATATCCAGACACAATTCCTCCCAAATTTCAGTAAAAAAACAATCACGGTTAAACTTACTTGAGGCAATTTAGACCCTCCCCGTAAAACTTAGGTGGTTTGAACTCCATGTTCCTCTCCCTAAAGAAGCTCTCCAGTTCCTTCATGAATGATGATTGCTCCTCTTCCGTCCCAGACTCACTACCTTCATCATTTTCGTCTAACAGAAATAAATGTTTCAAAGTGGAATTGCCATTATCCTTAGCTACAGGGGTCTCAATCTGAGGCGCCTCAACCTTCATCGGTTCCACTTTCTCAATTTCAGCGTTAGTGTCAATGGATGCCTCATTGGGCGCAACAATGTTGTCTCTCTCTACTGAGGATAAATCTTCAAAAACAGCGCCTGTTTTACTTTCCACCATCTCAGTATCTTCTGCTTTGGGCTCCAATATCGGTTCGACAAGTTCAGGATGACTTGCTGACAGGGCAGTAGAACCGACCTTTGTATCCTGCACAGGCAACTCACTGACTTCCTTCTGAGCCAGGGTGGTAGAATCGACATTGGTTTCCTGTAGACGCAACTCAGCGGCCTCCTTATGAGCTAGGGTGGTAGAATCAACCTTGGTTTCCTCTAGAGACAGATCAGTGGCTTCTTCCCGAGGCAGATCAGTGGCTTCCTCCCGAGGCAAATCAGTGGCATCCTTCTGAAGCAAATCAGTGGCTTCCTTCTGTATCTCATCCTTGGCGGCAGCAGCAGCAGATTCAGCACTTCCACTATCACGCTTGGGCACATCTTGCTGATTTTCTGCAATAGCTATACTATCTGGGGCAGAGAGTGGAGGACTTGAGACAGGTTCTAGTTTCTTATCATCAGTTGAAGAATCTTCCACGGGCAAAGTGTCAATTGGCTTCAAAGTTTCCTCTACAGGAACTGAATGAGGGGATTGTTCATGAGAAGCCTCAACTGGCACTTCATTTGGCTGCCCTTCATCAACGAGATTTGGAGCTGGCGGCACCTCCTTATCCATCTCCTCATTCTCCTTTGAATCGCTCATCTTGTGCTTCTAAAGACAGTCCTACCAAAACAAGGGCCTTAATGTTAACAGCTCTTATTCTTTTCCAGCATTTAAAGAAGGCAAATACAGGGCACTTCCCATTCCAGGAAACTACTCCATCTCCTTTTCCCTCCGGAAACTATTCGGTGTCTTTTGCTTCGGACTTCTGTTTGCGCACTATTTTGAAACGACACATAACAGACCGTTTTCAAAGTTTTGGTTCTCATCGCGGCTGAACATCAGCAGAACACGAAAACCACTCGATAAAATTTCGTTCTTTCTAACAACAACCATCAAAGTTCTCCCAGTTTCCAAAAGACCAGAACAAGGCATGCCAGCAAAAACACATTCCCGGAGCTAATTTCGGTTTACCAGAAAGATTTCCCCCAGCCAAACCCACAACAGTCACATCCCCCCTGCAAATTCCAGCGACCCCCAAAAACAGAAAAAAAAAAAAAAAACAAAAATTCACAGGCTCTCGACGTATGTGCGAGCATGCACTTGCCCGCCGATTTCCTCTTCGCCTCGAAACCGAACTAGGCACTCTCTCGCCAAGCCCAGCTAAGGCGAACGCGAACGCGAACGCGAACAGAACACCCATCCCCCCGGCCCGAGCCCCCGAGCAGCAACCGAACCAAGAAGGCGCCGCTCTAGGGCTTCCAGCTAAAAACCACCTCCACGATGACCTAAACCTACCCAAGCACAGGACCGCGACGCAGAACCGACCGAACGAGAGACGCGCGGAAGAGCAGGCAACCAAAAACCGCACGAGGACCGCGCACGCGGACGCAGGGGCCCCGCATGCCGAGAGAGAGAGAGAGAGAGAGAGAGACTGAGACTGACCTGTGGCGCCGCGGGAAATGCAGCGGCAGAGATTCGCCGCGGAGGAGGAGGAGGATTTGCGACGAGAAATGCGAGCCAAAAACCCTAGAGGGTGCCCTTATGGGGAAGACGACGGAAGAGGCGGAGGAGGAGGAGGGCGACGGTGGCTCCGTGCGGAGAGATCTGCGAATCGAGAACAACGAAATTGAAAAACGCTTTTCATGCCCGGGAGGGAGCAGTTACATTTTCTTTTTCTTCTTCTTTTTTCTCTTTTTTTTTTTTTCTTTCTTTTTCGGGCCCGCCCCCTCTTTCTCTCTGATCAGAGAGAAGACGCAGGCCGTTGAGATGAGGGCGGCGAGAGAGCGAGGCTGAGACGGCGGCGTTTTCGCCGGGTTCCGGGTTTGCTTCGCTGGTACGGGCCGGGTCAGAGGTCGCCCAAGCTCGGCGAGAGTCGGGCCGGGCCTGACAAGATCCAGATCGCTTGCTACGCGGGCCGTGGAGGATCCGAAATTGACGGACATCGCAATTTGGGCTTCCATCTTCTTCCTCCTAGGTAACTTCTTGAACCTAGAGAGAGAGAGAGAGAGAGAGAGTGTGTGGAGCTTTACTTCAATGAAGGCGTGTTTGTTTAGATGAAAGAATTTTATGCGGATCAGTTTTTCTGGACCTTGCGCTCGTTTGGTTTACCGAAAATGATCGGTCAACAGAAAACTATTTACGGTCAAAAGAAAAATATGCACGCCCTGAAATTAAGAAAATGAATCTCCTGAAACCATTTTCGGAGAAATGATTTTCCTGGAAAAATATTTTCCTTTATCGTGGAATCTTTTCCGGAACAAGCACGCTCTAGAATCATTTAATGACGTGAATAATTTAAAAGAGAGCGGTACCCAGAGCTCGCTCACTTGGGGAGGCTACCTAGCTACCAATACCATTGTTAAATTGAAATGGAGAAAATGACAACACGTGAAAGGAAGATAGGATGAAAAATTAGGAGATTTCAATTATTTTTTTAAGGCCTAATTCCAAAAACAAAAAAAAAAAGCACAAATTTTACCTTGAGTGACAATTATACCCGAACTCTTTTTGTCTCACGAAAAATCACCAACTTTCACTTAAATCCCGAATTCGATCTGAACAATTTGAAAATTTCACATTACGGGAATTAGATTTGGAATTCGAGTAAAAGTTAGTGCTTTTTATCGAGACAAAAAAAAGTTCGGGGTTGAATTGTCACTCAAAGTAAAATTGATGTTTTTTTTTTTTAATTAGCCCATTTTTTTAACTGCCGTAAACAGTGGCATGTTTGATGTTCTTAGCAAAAAAAAAAAAAAAACTACCATACTCCACCGATTTAGCGTTCTCATATGCCTACTCTAAGCTTCTAGCGAGAAAATTTGCTAGGATGCTTGATTGATCCAGTAGAAAATGTTATACAAAGTTTAATTGACCGCTCGGAAAGTTGTATGTTACTCCTCGGATCATGTGGCCCTCATGTTGCGGAGGCGTTCGCTCGAGGCGAGATCATTTGAAGGAGATGAAGGGGGAAGGGAGAGCATGAGAAGAGAGCGGGGGTTGCAATGTTCAAGACCGGTGGTTTTGGGTTTCGCTACCACGAGCACTTCGTCAATACGGGCGTTTGTATCGATAACCCGTAGAGCCCGCTCTTTAACGTCGTTTTGGTTAACTTTTGGGAGTTGAATTAGACTTAGATTTTACATCGAACGCCCCGGATCGATCAAACATTTAAATGATGATATTTAAATGCACCTCAATCTTTTATTTTATTTTATTTTTCAAAAACCCTTAAACTTTATTCCAAAATTTAAAAAGGGTCAAGCCACCCCCCAAATATGCATGCATTTGGAATAATCTTTATTTCTAGTTTTCGGGATGAACTTCACTTATCATTCAAATAACTAAAATCATCCATATATATATATATATTTATATACATATAACAAATTCGAGTCTTCGTCCAAAAAAATTATAAAAAAAAGGGGTAAATTTTAAGACGTATAAAATTTTGCAAAGTTAATAAAGAGGTACCTATTGGCTTCTTAAGTGGAGGTATGCAAACTATTCTTTTTTGGGGTTTCAAGATCTTCTTTCCTGTAGCAGAAAGCAAGTTTGAAAGAAAGATTTTAGTCCATTCACCCCGAAAATCCCATAAAAGCTTATATATTACGTTAACGAAGAAGAAAATTCTACTTATATATCATAGGTAAAATTGTAATTCGCACATCAAAATAATTACTATGTAACTTGACTACCATTCACCTTCTAGATTTCAATTCGAATCTTCCTCATTCCACGACCGTTTTAAGTTCATCTCTTGAGTGAATCAAGTGTGGAAATGTTTTGCATTTTCTTTTATACATTTAAAGCGTATTTTCATATACTTTTTTTTTTTCGAACGCAGGTGCATATTCCCTTTTTTTTTTTAAAGCTTGTTGGCACGGACAAAAAGCCGAACAACAAAAGGAAAATGAGATTTTCATATACGGAATTTATATACTCTTTGGTTCCGTTCGTTTCAGGAAAAATATTTTTCCGCAAAACATTTTCCGTGTTTTCCGGTGTTCGAGGGCGGAAAATGTTTTCCGTGGGAAAACATTTTCCTTCCCCACCCCCAAATCTTTCATTGTTTTGAGGAATATGATTTCCGCTTCTGAGAAGCGGAAATCATTTTCCTCCAAACTCTTCCGTCTCTCCTCCGGCCGCCGGCCGCCCCGCTGCCGCTCGTCAGTCGCAGCCTCCGCTCGTCGGTCACCGCCGTCGTCGGCCGCGATCGCCGCCGTCGCCGGCCGCTCGTCCGACACCGCTGGCAAAAAATATTTTCCAAAACTTTTTCATATTGATTGCCGAACACCAGAAAATTATGTTCCGGGAAAATGACTTTCGGGAAAATATTTTCCAAAAACACAATATTTTCCGCCAAACGAACGGAGCCTTCATATACATCTAATTTCTTTGCACTTGTTAATTGAAGCTTTTGAATTTAAATTTTTGAACGCCGCTCGATGAGGTCCGTATAAGGTCTTAAGGATCTAGAGTCCTCTAAAGAAGACGGGAATTTCGAAAGTTGAAATGACCCATATAAGGTCACATTCTATTTTTGCTGTCAGACCCCATCAAGAAAACGAGTGTGTCGCCGAGATATTCTGAAATTAAGGCAGAGAAGGAAAGAACGAGAGACAGCATTGGACCACACCATTCATCAAAGGCAAACGAGAATGGTGGAAGCTACTTTAATCGATATTCGACAAAGGTGGGGAACGAGTTTACAAATCACGCCCATTTTGCCTGTCCTTAAGGTGAGTAGACCCTCCGTGGGTGATTGCCGAGATCGGCGGGCCGGCCCCGCGGGGGTGCCGGCCCGGTCGGGTCGGATTCTCCTCTTAAGGAACGGGTGATGGGGATTCCGGCGAGGCGGGACGGAGCCGTTAATAGGCCCAGACTGTATATATGTTCCGGAAATTATGTTTTGCATATTTAGCTAACACTTTGATAGATGTATATAGAATTAGATACACTGTTATAAGTAAATTATAATTTCGACACGTTTCTCTCTCTTATATATGAGTTGCGATGAATCTTTTAAACTTTTGTACAATTTGCGACGAATCATTCGAGACCTTTTTTCCTCTTCCCCCCGCCCCCATTCATGCACGAATCTACACTTGTCAGTATCGCCAAGTGCAACGGCAAGGAGTGAAAACTGCGCCTCTCGAATTGGAGGAAAGCTTAACGAGGTGCTCGGAGCACACGGGAACTGTTAAAATATATCTCGAGTCCGAACCTGCCAACGGAACCTGATCCGAAGTTAATTGTTAATCGGGAAAGTCCGAATATTTTGTGGAACGCTCGAAATTCGGCAAGTGCAGCTTACGGTAACCTCAGTTGGCGAGTCGCAAGTTCATGAAAGAAAAGAAAACATACGCTTTCTTGAATTTCACATTGGATTCGAAAGTTGGACCTTGACCGTGAAAGAAGACCACAGAGAATAAAATATATTGTTTCGTATTTCTCGAGGAACAGCACGGCTAACCACCGAAGAGGAAAGTCCCACCCACCAGGTTGGACTCGTCGACCGAACGCCATTATTTCCTCTTCCCACGCGCCCTAATGCACGAGTTATTGGATGTGATTGAGGCTTGAGAAACACTCGGAATATTTGAGTGGCTCGAGCATGGATATAATCTCCGCTGTACCGCTCGATCTGCAGTGGAATTTCATGCTGCTCTTCCCGTGGACATAGGTCATTATGAATGAGCCGCGTAAATCCGGTGTCTGATTTATTTTCTTTATTATGTCGATTTCATTATTCGATCGCTTGGTTTCCGCAACAAAAACGGTTAGACAAACAGGCGATGGCGTGAACCGATGGGCGACGGGAACGGGCCATGAACCTGCCAAACGAAGGGAAAGTGCAGGGGCCATTTTCGAAACAGTAATGCCAACCCCTTCTTTTTCACATGGGGTGTGATGCATTCACGTGAACGCGACCCCTGTGTTTTGTCCTTGTGCCGTCTCTCTTTTCCCCCCCCTTCTTTTTCCCTCTAAAAACGAAGGCTTCGAGGTCATTGAGCTTGAAACCATTGAGTCGTGGATCCATGTGCCCCAATGCTCAATAATGGCGAAATAAAGTGGGATTGGTTGTGATCATAATGTCATCGCATGCGTGCACTAACGTAGGTGTAGACAACGCTAGACGTACGTGCACGAGCAGTGGAAGACGCGCCGCTTAAACATTTCCAAAATCGAACTCGGGACGTCGATTCGGGGCCGGGTTGGACTGAGCCGAGACGTGGCCCGAGGTCGAGCGTAACTTTGCTATCGGAACATGTCGACTCTCAAGATCCGTGATACCTACGATTCGTCAATTTTCGAACGGTTAGCAAGGCATCGGCACGAGCCGAAGGCGGTTGAGTTTCGGGTCTTTTTTTTCAAGAGATTGAACGAGGATGAGTCGTACGCATCACAAGGCCAATAGTGCCAGTGGCGTGGTTTTGTGCATAAAAATGGAAAAGGCACATGCACATGTATGTCGTCTAGCTTTTTCATTCACGCTCTTTTGTTGTTCCATTATTTGTTAACATGCCGGAGATTTTACAGAAAAGAAAAGGAACAAATAACTACAAAAAAAAAAAAAAAAAAACTTATCTGTTAATGTGATGTGATGTGTGAATTAAGCAGTTTTTTTTTCCTTTTTAAAATAAAAAAAATAAAGAATTCTATATAAATAACCCCAAATTGGCACATGATAAAATTTTTTGGGACCTAAATAGTTTTATTTCTTATTTTAATCAATTAAGATCCTTTATTGTTTTCTATTGTAGCGCCCCAAATTGTGCTTTAATATATATATATATATATACACACACATTATTTTTGGTCATATGCTTTAATTTACATTAAGCAGCTGAAACTGTGCAAAATTCGAAATTTGACACGGAATACTTTATAGCATTCAATCTTTTTTTTTTTTCGTTTTCACATCATAATCAAGAGAATTGCGAGAATTTGGTATATCGTTGAAATTTGATATCGGGACCGTACAATAACAAAAATCCATCCACGATAACAAGTATTTCCCAAGAATGCAAAAAATCGTTGAAATTAAGGATTCGTCTGTTCAGCGGAAGTAAATGATTTGTAATTTTTTTTATTTAAAATGATTGCTTGTACGGCTCAAAATAATTAATCAATAAAAAATATTTTCACTATTGACAAACAACTTATGTCTAAACATTCTTTATGGACGATGAGAATATTTTTCGCTTATTCATTTCCGTAAGCGGTACAAGCGATCGTTTTCGAAAAAATATTTTTCAAGTCGTTTATTTTTCACAAAACAAATGTAGCATAAAAGAGAAAGATTTCGATTCCATTATTGTGCCTGTCGACAGGGCCCGAGAAAGATTTCGATTCCATTCCTGTGCTTGTCCACAGGGCCCGAGTGCATGTGCTTTTAAACTAGCCAGCAAAATAATGAAATATGGCAGTCTCCTATTTATGTTAATTATGTTACGTGCACGAACGATTGGACACGTAACAAAAAAGGGTCCAAATTGTACTAATAAGTATGCATATTCTGTGTACGAGTGATTCTACACGTCACGGAACGATCCAAATTGTACTAATACTTGACTTTGGCATCGCAATACTTGGAATTGCAGTACTTGACCTTGGCATTCGTGGACAAATCTATTGCACCAAGAGGCAAAATCGGGATAACATTCTCGTGCGCGTCTCGTTGCCGTCGCGCATCGCTCGCTTCGATTAATCAATAATTGAATTTACGGCTCCCAAGGTATTCCTATATCATATATTGTTTTGGAGAAATAAATGGATAATTATCAGGATGTATTTTGTAGATGACGGGTCTCCTTTTCAAATTGTCTAGACATAAATGTAAACACGCAAAAAATGAGAGAATTCTCGCCGATGAAATTAGTAATTTGTTCGATTTGGTCCCCGTTTTTTCTTTTTTTTTTAATACGGACCCCCTCCAAAAAAAAGTGTCGATTTCAATATGGTTCTCGACATAAGGGTGCGTGGGAAACGTTGAGTGTGATCGGCCTCTGGCCCTTCTCTAACATCGTCCTCAACGGAACGACGCATCGCTTTCATCCCTTTCAATTTCATTTTGTCATCCCCCGTCCACCCCAACAAAGACGGCAATGTCATCGTCTATGCCCATCTCCACGTTGAACGATTGGTGCGCGGCTAGAGGCCGGCCGTCAGCCTTGCATCCGTCACCCACCGATTCGATTTCTATGTTGGTGAACGGCGAGATGATGCACGTCTCTGAGCCGTGTCCGAAAAGCCTCGTATCGGAGAATCGCGGGCAATGCGGGCCTGTAATGTTGAGATTAGGCGCGCAAACATAACGAAATCAAAAAGTATAGGCGAGAAAGAGAAATCGACACTCGAGATTTCATCCTGGTTTGGCCTTAAAATGGAGTCAAATCCAGCAGAGGATTTCATGATAATCAGCACTTCCCGTCTTAATGTTACGACTCTTAATTACAAAAGAAAGAAATTATATATAAGAGGCACGATAGCTATTCATGAGCCAAAGTCCAAAACTACCAATAAAATACGGGCCCGAATTATAAAAGTCCTCAAATGGCTCGAAGGCACTGCCCTCGCGACCCTCAGACCGCCCGCCTGCCCGCTCACGGACCTCAATTCCTTCCTGTCAATGGGGAGCACAAGCCTCACTCCAATATGCAACTCATTAGCTTAAGCTCTCGAGCGAAGGTTACTCCAATTGGATATGTCGGCAGATTCGGACATGAGCCAATTCTCCCCGGCAATTATTAGTCCGCCGTAGAAAAGGCACGTGTCCTATTTTCAATGTCGCACGAGGATTGCGGGGAATAAAACTATCCCATCTCATAAACTAATGGAAAAATATTCATCAACTTACGAAATGAGTCTCGGGAACTAGTAGAGGGGTCACGTGATATTGACGAAGCAAAATTTATTCGTTGCATGTCCTATAGTATTTTTTATATGTTATTGCTTTTCATAGGTCGCACATGTTGCGGCGCAAATCCTGAAAGCTAGACAAACATGCCCTTCTCGCCATCGTGGCCGAGCGGGGAACACGAGCCAGATGATTCGACGCTGCTAGCCCTTTCCCTTTGTCCCTTCACTTCCCTGTTCTTATGGCGCCACAGCCGTTGCGCGTTCTCGGCAGTGGATGGATGAATGGTGAGGAAGAGTAGGTGAGGGAGAGACATCATGGCGAATTGGCGATGAACATTGGCCGGCTCCGAGCCTTGTGGGGCTAAGTGGGCCCTCAAGGCGCTTCCCAGGATGGCATTCAATGTCTGCACGGCTCGTGTCGTGTGGTCGCCTTCGCAGCCACGCTGACAGGGCCGGGATGGGTTCCACTGCTCGGCAAACCGAACCAGCTCGAGTCATACATTATAAGAAGATTCCGAGTTTGGAAACTTGACTTTTAGTAGTTATGTTGCAGAGAATGAGAGTGCCGTGCTGATGGAAAAGCTTAGAGTGGTCCAGTGCTGGGATGGTACCACAGAACAGTTAGCTGGTGAAGAGGGATGAATGGCTTCGCTTTCGCGGATCCAAGAAGCGAACCGTGGTGCGATTGCTTCCGCTTCCGAACTGGGTTTCACATTCTCGATTTGCAGTTGTACATTTTTCGCTTGCGACGGAGTGACCATGTCTTTCTCTGTTTGTCTGTGATTGGCATACAGGTTTTCTCTAAGTGCGAGGTCTTCATCAGGTTGTTCGTTGTCAATGCGGGTATACATCCCCGTAGGGTCATATTTGTGACCGTGCAAGGGACGGATCGACATCTTTGCGGGCGTTGAACAAGCGCATAATGTTTCACTGCTCATGTTAAAGTAGCTTCAGTTGAGTGAAGTTGCGCAAAGGGTAAGATGCTGCTTGAAGGAGTTCCAAAAACTTTCGGCCCCATTGATTTCAGTGTTGGGAAGCTAATGTTTCAGAAATATGCTCGACGTATATGATGTGCCGAACCCAGTTTCCTGGTAGATTTGGGAGGAACGGGTTTCATAGTCATGCTCCAGTCTGTTCCACATGATTTCGAGTTATATCCATTTTTCTTCTTCTCTCTGCTCTTTGGACAATCAAAACCGACATGGCACTCCTAGTTACGCGAGTATAAAACAGAACGCAAAGCATATACGCATCTTGAGATGATTGCCTCTGCTTACTGATTAAGCTAATTGGCGTAGCCTGTTGCATCATCTTTAGTGAATATCTCTTCAGTTTATGAGTACGGTTATACATGAAAAATGCACACTATAATGCAATTTTTATAGCCTGTATCCTTAAAATAACTCGATCCTGTCTCTAAACTGCTCTGGTATTGTCCTGCAGAAATTTCAGCTATGGGATTTTGGGTTCTCTTTGTCGTGGCGCTGATGCCTGTTTTGAAGTTGCTCATCATCACGGGAGTCGGTCTAGTACTTGCATTAGAGCGCGTAAATCTCCTGGGACCAAATGCGCGGCACTACCTTAACGATGTAAGTAGTCCCTTCTCATTTCATTTCCTAATCCTGGTATACCCGTGGCCAAATCTTAGACATTCATAAGCCCCCAACTTTTTCGAGCAACCTGAAAATCTCAGAATCTTGTCGATGCTCTTTATTTTTCCTCTCCCAGCACTGGATATTATCCCAGGAGACTATTGCTTTCTATGTCGTGGTTTGCTTGCTTTCTGGTTAGGACTAACAACAGCCAATCTCCATTTGACAGCTTGTGTTCTATGTGTTCGGTCCTGCGCTTGTCTGTAGCTACTTGGCGGAGACTGTTACACTGGAAAGCTTGGAGGAACTGTAAGTTCGCTTTGGATCATTCCTTCGATGGCACTGTCCCTTTTGTGTATTGTTCTCACTTTCCCGCTATTTTCATTTTATTTCATAGGTGGTTCATGCCGGTGAACATCCTGCTCACATTCGTAATCGGCTCGTTGCTCGCTTGGATAGTTAACATCATCGCAAGGACTCCCCAACACTTCAGAGGTCTCGTCATGGGGTGCTGCGCTGCAGGTACACGCCTTTCTAAGATACTTCTCGAGAGTCAGTTTGGACTATTTAGTCATGCCCGCCAAAGCTGAAGATATCACCAACCAAACCTTTTCAGAAACCAAGTGGACTATGTTTGTCTCAGGTTGTTGTCCCTGACATTGATGAAGCGGATGAGCAAACTTAAGCCCCGTGAATGATGTATTCCCAAGAAGACCACCCGCTGAATCTCTCTTGATCCCTCCATCTCTACCACTAGCTGATGAATAATCTGATTGTCTCTGCACAGGAAATTTAGGAAACCTGCTTCTGATCATCATCCCAGCTGTCTGTGATGAGTCGAATAGTCCCTTTGGAGATTCGACCACGTGCACCACCAATGGAGACACTTACACTTCGCTTTCCATGTCGGTACGCTCTGCTCTGAGAGGATGGATTTGTATGCTAGTTGGTATGTTCTGAAATGATCTGTGTGAAATTTCGCTGAATCGTTTCGAAAGTATCTTCTAAAGTGGTACAAGTCCTCTTCCTTAAAAGTCGACCTACTGTCTATGGAGCAGAGAAGAATACTAATGGGGCATGGCGCAAGCACTTCAAATTTCTAAGCAAATTCTTCCACTCGAGTCTCCGCTTTTTGACATTAATTATCCCGGCCTGCAACCTCTCTGCTGGTGCAGGTAGGAGCGATCTATATATGGTCTTATGTCTATGTCATCATAAGCATATCCGCAAATAAAGGCACGAGTACGCAAGATGAGAACGGGAGCAGCATAAAGTCTTCCGGGCAGACGTCGGAAACCCATGCAGAGAGCACTACCGAACCGCTTCTTCATTCCATAACCCTCGAAGAAAGTTCAGCCCCAGTCGATTCTTCTATCGTGGAGTCTGAGGAAAAGGTAAAGGGCCTCTGAATGTCCTTATGCGACGGCTCTGTCTCTGAGAACTCTGCTTGCTTAGTTCTCGACTCGAATGTGAAGATAGTCATCGTATCGGTTAAACTTCATTCATCTGGTTTAAGTGGGATAGCGATTTACTGGTTCTATCTGCCGCTTTGCAGGAGACTTTCCTCCAGAGAATTAGGAAGAAGGCTAAGATGCTCACCTGTGGAATTGATCTGAAGATGTTGCTTACTCCGATAACAATTGGAGCGGTAAATGCCACGTCCCGATGCCTCTCTTACTGGCCATTTGCATCTTTTCTCGAACGTCATAACAATGCTTGAAAGCAAAGAACAATAGAGGATGCGCCTAATCGGATTTTCGAAATGTTTCCTTTGGACACAATTGAAGCGACAATCTCCTTAATTGTTGGCTGCGTATCTGCATCGATGTTTCGAACGATTCATTTCTTTCCAAACCGCAATGCTTCAAATGAGCTGTTTTTATTTCCAAATTGGAACCGCCTAAGGTGAGGGGGGGCCGTCTGATAATGCGCTTTTCTTGTGTAGATCATCGGGTTTGTCATCGGGATAGTCTCCCCAATCCGTGATGTTCTCATCGGCGACGATGCTCCTCTCCACTTCATCGAGAGCTCCATATATTTACTGGGGTATGAAACACACTGCTTCTGGCTTTCTTGTGATGTCTAAAGCTCTCATCTACTTCCAGCGACAATGCGTAGCTGTGTCACGTTGCTTGCTGTAGTAAAGTATCTCATAGGAATGTGCTGCTAGTTCTTATCAACTACTGCAGTAGCTTGATCGGTGACTAAAGTGGCGCCTTATCTCCGACGAAAAGGTTGCCGCCTGTCGACACACATACTTTGATCTTGACACTCTCCTTTTGTTTCCGTGTCCAATCCGCAGGGAAGCTTTAGTCCCGTCGCAGACTCTCATAGTCGGAGCGAACCTCCTCAGAGGTAACTAATTTTCGCGAGATAAGTCGCTTATGCCTCGATCATCACCGCCTCGTCTAAACATGCATGAAGGCCTTCTGTCGATTCTCCTCCTCCTAGCAGTTCATTGTTCTGCATTACCATTTGGATTCTTTTTCTTCCCCCTCCTTGCTCAGGCCTGCGGAGATCGGAAGTGAACGCCATGGTGATTATAGGGGTCATACTCGCGAAATACGTCGCCATGCCGATCATCGGCGTCGGGGTCGTCAAAGCCGCATCACATTTCGGGCTCGTGGGGTCTGACCCGCTGTTCCAGTTCGTTCTCATGCTTCAGTTCGCACTGCCGCCCGCGATGAGCGTCGGTATGCGTCCGGGCTCCGAGGAAGATCCGGTTTTCGAGTCTCTCTGTTCATTCATGATCTCTTCCTGTATATTGCAGGCACGATCACGCAGTTGTTCGGGGCCGGCGAGGGCGAATGCTCGGTGGTGATGCTGTGGACTTATGCCGTGGCAGCTTTCTCGTTGACTCTTTGGTCAACTTTCTTCATGTGGCTCGTGGCCTGATTTCTTTTATTTTTTTTTTCTTGCATGAAATTTTTTTAGTATCTATTTCGACACCATTTCGATATTTTTCTTCACTTACTCCCCAGTCATTTATTTTTCTGTGGCTTTTTGAATTTTGGGTTTGATTTGAATTCCTGTTTTTATTTTTCTTTTTTATTCGGTCTTTCAAGTTTTTTCTTAATTACGTATTAAAAAAAGGGGCAGAAGCTCATTGGTTCGCTAGCATTCCCATCAGTGTAGTGATATCATTGGAGACGATATTATTTTGAATGTTTCACTTCACGAGAATCGTGCGATTTTCTTCTTACATATCGATATTTAATTATTGTCTATTTATTTTTCCTTGGAATGTCCCATATATCCAGTTGATTTTTGCCTCTAGAATCTCTTTTTTAAGCAAGCCCCGAGCCCGAACAAGAATGACTGATCTAAATCTAGATATGATGCAGGATCAAAATAGAGAATATATATATATATCTAAAAGAAGTGATCGATTCGACCAAAAAAAAAAAAAGAAGTGATCGCTATCGAAAATTTATCAAAGGAATAACAATTTTTTTGTTATAAGAAATTATTCTATTAGTAGTTTCGGGTTTTGTCAAAAAACGAAGCTGATTAAATCTGGACCCGTCAAAAATGGATTATAGACTTGTTTCTTAATCCATATTTGATGTCTATACTCCTTGATTTCAATAGAACTCCTTACGAGCACTTAGTGCTGTTATACGAGTAAATTATATTCGGCAAATGGATCAAAAATATGATTCAACTCAATGGGTCATTAATGAGTTTAATACATGTGTTAAATGAGTCCACAATATACTCAGATCCAATCCCTCTCTATCTTCACTCTTTCTCGCCCTCACTTATAAGTTTTAATTTGATTAAATATAAAAATGCATTAACAATATGGGTTGACCCGAGTGTGGGTCACTAGATTTTATGGCATGGAAATGGGACAGTTTGGGTCAGTCCGTTTCCGACCCGACCCGAACCCACCCGTTTGACAGGCCCAGTTAAACCCAACCAAGCCCGGCCCAGGAACGTCACCAGGACCCGACCCGCTGTAACTGACTCCGCCTTGCTTTATTGTCTCTGCAACATTTTCAGTTACGCGGTGGTGCCAACGTGCCATTCAGCCACCCCCGCCAAGCGTCTCTTCTTCGCTCACCTTCTCCTTCCCCGCCGATCACCACCACCACCGCTTCTTCTTCTTCTTCTTCTTCTGCTCGTCCTCTTCTCCAAATGTGACCTCTCGAGGGCCTTCCTCGCATGCGTTCTTTCTGCGGTTCTCTCCCCCGTGCCTCTAACTCCGCCGCCGTCGTCTCGTTCTCAGCGCTCCCCGCTTCGCTCGGGACTCCGCCGGAGCTTCGATTCCGGGACGGCATTACATCGCTGCGGTAATCATCTCTTCCGTTTCGCCTGTGAGAGCGCGCGCCGCGTCGTTCGCCGCCTTCGTTCACTGTCATTTGCTACTCGTTCGCACGGGCACGAGTCGCGCATGCGGGCGAATACATGGATGGCAGTGCAGATGAATATTTACGGGTTCCCTTTGTCTCTTTTGTCTCGCCGAGAATTCGAAAAGTTCGCGTGTGTTAGTCTGGAATCGCTCGTCGCTCATCGTTAATGGTGTGTAGGAAGTGGCAACTTCTTCGCCTAGGACTTTACTTTGCTGTGCTTGTTGGTTGGTAATGGTAGCTCGTCGCTTGGTAAACTTGCAGTTCTAAACATCGGAGTTATCTGCATATCTGTGCGCTCGATGATACCGTTTGGTATCACCACTGTTCTCTTTCTTGCGGTACACTGTGGCATCTGCTTGTAAGTGTGGATGGGGTTGAAATCGGTGCCCCAAGTGAATTTGCATCGAGATGTTCGATCTAAAATTACCAGATTACTCTCTTAACTTTTATTGAACTGCTAGAGTGCAGTCTTAGTACCGTTTTACCAGTTCTCTCATGCACTCGGGTCAAAGTTCTGTGCTTTGCTCTGGGATCCATGCCCACTTGTACACTCGACCGAGGATGAGTTTTGGATCGAACTTCTGTTGACTTATCCGTAGAAGAATGAAACTGCCCATGACTCAACAATGCATTTTGTTTCATAAGGAAGTACAAGAGGGAGGTTGAGACCTGGAAAATTCCTCCATGGCGCTGGTGCTGCTGGATCTTTTCGTTGTTGCGCTGATGCCAGTTTTGAAGGTCCTTCTGATTACCGCTCTTGGTTCTCTCCTTGCAATTGCGAAAGTAGATGTACTGGGGGAAGAAGCGCGAAAGCATCTGAATAACGTAAGTTCCAGTTATTCCTTTTGTTTCCAACCTTAAGCTGACTATACATTAGTGCTGTTGATTGCATGTCCAGGGTAATTACTTGATTGGCTACTGAAATTTTTACGATCATTGCGATTACAAAAAGGATGGTAACTAAAGAGTACAATTCTGGAAATCAAGTTAACGAAATCGATGCTCCTTTATAGTGGTTCCTTTATATCGCATCTGTCTGTGATTTATTGATGTAAGGATAACATTAGGTGTTGGATACTGACCTATTAGATCACTCTTACCTAGCTTGACAAGAAATACCTTTTATGAGTCTATACTTACATGCGTGATGTGTGGAAATAAAGGCTACTGTTAGTTTTCGAATATAGAGACATGTTCTTGTAATAATACAAGTCGTCAGGTACGAAAGGTAGAGTGAGCTTTTTGACATGTACAACAATTGAAGTGTCATTCCAAATCTTATGTACAGAATTCTGAAAAATTGTTGGCGCCATTCCTTTGGACTCAGCAACTAAATTCCTAATCAACATCAACTCAAATGCTGTTTTTGTCTAACAGATTGTGTTTTTTGTCTTCAATCCCGCGCTTGTGTTCAGCTACCTGGCCAAATCTATAACATACAAAAGCATGGCTTTATTGTAAGTTGCACACTACCAATGTCTATTTTCCAAATACATGTTCTTTTATAATGGTTTTCCAGGAGTAAATGTCCGCAAATCCATGTAGGTGGTTCATGCCATGCAACATTCTTCTTACGTTCATTCTTGGCTCAGCACTTGGATGGATGCTCATAAGATTCAGTAGGGCTCCTGATCATCTGCAAGGCCTTGTCTTGGGATGCTGTGCAGCAGGTAAGCCTTCGTCAGATTTATGACTCTTACACAGGAATGATCTTTTCTTTGGGCCAGTACAACAAAGAAGATTCGAAATTATGGTGTACAACTTGTGAAATTGCAGCAACAATGGAATTGGAAAGTGTTCACCAACAAAAAGACGCCAACCTCTTGCTTCAGCGGTATCCATTGTTTAGTTTGTCTGGAGAAGAGCGATTTTCAAAAGAGAGTGAAATGTCATTTCTGAAAAATTCAGACAGAAACCAAACAAAACTGAAGAAAAGTGAACAAAACTATATATTTTGGTTTATTTCGGTTTGAAGTGTTTAGACCAAATTTAGAATATTTTGTTTTTAAATTCGAAAACAAGATTATAGTGTAAAATCCAGTTTCAAAATGCTTAATATGCAAGTAGGAAAGTCTAGTTTTGCAAATGATAATTAATGTTTTAACGGCGATAGGTTTTACTCGTAGAAATAATAAGATCCTTATCTCTTTATCAGAAACTTTTAGCGAGAGAGGATAAAGAAAATAAAAGTGGTTACCTTTGTTTTGAGCTTTCTTATTCCTGTAATGCCAGGATGTAATTGTTAAGGTGGAGTATAAAACCATGACACTGATACAATGGACATACTGCATTATAAATGTTTCATTCTCTAGTAATGGATTCCAATGGGACTCTCATTCAACTTATAGCATGCTCTGAACAGGCAATCTGGGGAACATGCTACTGATTATCATTCCAGCAGTTTGCAGAGAAAAAGGCAGTCCATTTGGCGATCCTGAAAGCTGTAATACACATGGAATGGCCTATGCTTCTCTATCTATGGCAGTATGACTGATTAATTTTGTTCTAATCAATATCACTAGTCGTAACAATAATTAGAGGATATAGTTCCTTACTTTCACTATGTTATATAAACTAGCATAAGGCACTGCAAATTCTTTCTCATTAGAAACTACTTGAAATTATGATTTCAGATTGGAGCCATTTACATGTGGTCATATGTATACAACATAATGCGCATATTTTCAAGTAGGAGCTGTCAGGGATCTGAACCCCATGTTTCCATGCCCTGTATTCACTCTGCTGGAGAAAACAGAAACCCGTCGAAAATTCAAAAGTCGGAGCTTCTTCCTCTACGGCAGTTCTCGTCAGTCGAAGATCATGTTGAAGTTGATGTCTCAACATTCGAGGGAACGAGAAAGGTTCGTTCACCTTCTGATTTGCTGCCTGTCTATCTGCAATTGTTAAGTTGCCTCTGTCTGAAAACGATTAGAAATCCTCAATTGGGACTCTATCTAAGCACACGGGATAGTCGAACCTCTTTGGTTTTTAGGCCATAGTTAACTGCTAGTGGCTAAGTTTCGGTATTCTAATAATATGAAAACAGTTATAATGGAAAATGTTATGGCTTAATCCTCCAGCATGTCCTCCAGGCTGCAGGCAGTTTAACTACGTTTCCCAAGACAATGTAAAGTGAAAAGCATTAACTGTTTGCACCTGCAAGCACTTACTTTCAGAGAAAATTGATGTTTAGACACTCCTTTAGCTAGAAACATGGTTAAGCAGCACTAGTTGCAATTAACAAAGCTTGCACTTATGGTAGTTTTTTCTATCAGTAATACCGCCTAAAAATGACTTGACTGTGCTTTGAAGAAGTTGATAGCTGTTCAACTGCCACTTTCTATTTCTTCCAAATTTACATGGCAGTAGCTAGCAGCAAAGCTGACTCTTTTAGGGTTCATAATCAGGTTCATGTTCCAGCTGAGGTAAAGAAATTTCTGAGAATGGTATGGACAAACATCAACCCAAGGACGCTATTTGCACCTTCAACTATTGGAGCGGTATGCTATTTGTCCGTATTGTTGGAATTTCCATACTTCGTAGATAGTAGATGATGAGAGGCATAAAATTACATAAATCTAAAACCATATGGAAGTTAGGATCATCCAATTAATTTCCAGACAACCTTGTGGAGATTATGCTAAAAGTTTCTCACTATTACTGGGGAATGAATATTCATTGAATGGTATTACCTCCTAACAATTGATAATCAATTTGATTTCCTAGAGAAGTAACCAATAATTTTGGAGTCGGTGAAACATCATGTGTTCTATAACCATCTTAGGATGATACAGCTATTGAAACTCTATTTTCTCATGCAGCTCATAATAGAGGCTTTTAGTGTGAGAGAAGCAAGGTGGCAAGAAGGAGAAAAACATCGCATGACGTGCCTATGGTGTTGACTAACAATCGATTTTTATTTCTGATGTGATCTTTCACATAAGAAACTACACTGCGTTATGCATTCTCAATTTATGGAGCTATAGTTTGATACTGTTGTTTTCCTTCTCCTTTTTCAGAGAGAAAGTTTACTATATTTCAAATATAACACTAGAGACTTCTGTGCAGATTGTAGGTTTCATAATTGGCACTACGCCTCCACTCCGAAAAGCAACTATAGGTGATAGTGCTCCTCTTCATGTGGTTCAGGATTCGGCATCACTCTTGGGGTATGTACTATGTATCCTTTCCTGATGGTTTTTTCCAATGCTTTTGGTCGCGTATGCTCAGTCTGATGTCATCTATTTGAATGTTAGGAATTGCTATATAGGAAAACATGAATTTAGCAATGAAAACAAATTAATGATCTGTAAATGTTTGAGTGCCTTAAGTGATGGAATGCTTACACAGAACTGCTTAATGGTTCCTTGCATATGTTTTGCATGAATGCTGACTCTTCAGTACTTCAATCTGCAGGTCTGACACCTTGGAATCCCAATTTCTTCTTTGTATTTTTTACTTGCTTTGCTGTGGTAAATTGAAGAAATATTATTTCTAAGCCAAAGTTGCTTCGTGTTCTCACTTTGACATGGATAAAATAACTTGCCACTACCTTAAAACTGTCAGACAAACTTTGCTTCTCTGTTTGTCTGTGATGGTGTTAGACCAGTATGAATCATTATGATAGCATTGGTCAAGAGTATTTGACTGAATAAGAATATTGGCAGTCCTGCATTAACTTATCATTCTTTGAAGAAAACACTGTGACTGAGCATTCAAAAGTTTGCGACTGCTGCAGGATATGATCATACAGACTGGAATCTTACGTCACCTTTGATTGCTCAGCCCTTCTGTATTGGGAAAAACCAAGGGATTTACGACCCTTGAGCAATCAAATTCTAGCAAATGCATTTATCACCATGGGTTGTTTTCTCATGTGTAGTCCTTGTATGCCTCCAGGGATGCAGCCATTCCAACCGTCACATTAATACTGGGAGCTAATCTTCTCAGAGGTAAACGCTTCTATTATCTGATTTGTGTTCACTTCTCTACTGTCTGGTTCTCTTTTCGTATTGGACGCTAAAGCAGTATATATTTGGTGTCTAGGTCTCAAAGGATCAAGTGTACACCTGCCAGTCGTCATTGGGATCTTGGCAGTTCGGTACATTGCCTTGCCATTGTTGGGCATGGTGATTGTTCGAGGGGCAGTTTATTTGGGTTTGGTGCAATCAGATCCCTTGTATCAGTTTGTTCTTCTACTTCAGTTTGCGCTGCCTCCAGCCATGAATATAGGTAGGGACGACAATTCACTGTTTAACGTTCACTTTATCATCCTTTTGTTTCTCAAACTTGTGGGAACGCCTTGTGGATAGGATATAGTAAGCAAATTGCCAATTCTTTGAGGTTGTTTTAATGACGATGGTTTGTAGTAATATGAGGCTGAGCTCTTTTACATGTAAGTATGCCAACGTGGGTAGGACAAGAAAACATGCCTTTGTCCTTATCAAACAAAGCTTCTTGCTTTTCTGAGTAAACTGGGAGGAAGTATGAGGACGAGAGCAATGAGACAGCGGAAAACAATGCTCCATCTGCTGTATGGATGATTTCCTTCCTCACTAGTGATCATTTTTCGGTTATGCACCTTCAATTTCAGCGTCAATCTTGTTTTGTCATACCATAGATTTAGTTACAACCATCTTATCTGAACAGACTCATTATTCTCAATCGGCAGGAACAATGACCCAACTATTTGGAGCTGGTGAGGCGGAATGTTCAGTCATTATGCTGTGGACTTATGTTTTGGCAGCAGTTTCATTAACACTTTGGTCGGCATTCTTTATGTGGCTTGTGTCATAGGAATATTCTTTTCTTTGGCCGATATTTTTGTCGTGTACAAGGATGCTTTCCAAGTAAGAGAACAATGGTAAGAAGAAACGTGACCTTACACACAAGATCAAGATTAAACCAACAGATTCTCTCGTTCTGTGGTAACCAAGGACCGCAAAACCCTCAATTCTCAGTCGGACACGGAGTAAATATTCTCGTCCGAGATCGATGATTTTCTCAATTCTTGCATCGTTTTGCCAGAATGAAGTTCATGAATTTCCAAGAACTGGTTTTCCATCTTGAGATTGACAATTCAAAGGACAGAGAAGTTACTTCATTTATTTTTTGGGCAAGTGAGAGTAACTGATATATTCTACTTGATTCGATGTACGGTATCAGCCCTCCCTTATCGGTAGCACTAGAAACGCACCCTTTTCGGTTTGAATGTGTATCGTTCGACTGTGAACTTCTTTTGACGGAATGTCGGGCCATGCATTGCTCATTTAGTTGCGGATCGCGCATGCTGGACTTAAGACCTTACGTAAGAGAGACAACTATGGATCTTCCATTGAACAGCTCTCCATTGGATCTTCCATAGAACAGCTCTCCATTTCCAGTTTCCTGGAGGAGACTACCGTTGGTAAATACGTTATGTAATTACAACGGCCATTTCCGCTTCGGAATTGAAAGATCTGGAACCAAACAAACCCCGATCGGTCGGTGGAGTGTGCACCAAAAACAGAGTAAGCACTCGGTCTAGAATTGGTGGTATAAAGTACGTCAATCATATATATTCCATACACATTAAAAGACGAATTCTACTGTTCCGTTTTAAAAAAATGAATTTTTGCAAACTTCTATTTTACAGACTTTTATTTATGTGACTCGTCGGCTTTCTCTCATTAGGCTATCTAAAAGTTTTAATTTACCAACTTCCATTTAAGTTGCTTACAAACCATTGTCAAAGATTAATTCACGAGAAGAAAGAGAGGGACTGCCCTTACTTCTTCCAAATGTGCAGTATTGTCTTACAACTGTGATAATGGGCATCCTTCAAAGAGGGCTTTGAAGGATCTTATTGACTTTGGTGTAAATATTCAATGCCAAATAGTCAGAAGCCTTTCTAACTTGCTACGGTGACTTGATAAGCATCGATAGGAAGTGCGTTCTTGGTCACGATCAGCTCAAAGAACTTTCAGCTGAAGATCAGGATGCCCGAGTCGCCCTTTGTGCCGCTTGAAAAGATCTCTCATCGCTTTGACAAACTGACTGTGAACTTCATTTACCTGAATTTGAGTGAGAGCAAATACTGTGAAGACTCCGGCGAGTCATAACAGAGAGAAGCCGGCCTTCAAGAAAACAGAGCGAAACCAGGACTAGTCTACTTGTCCTGGTAGTGGCAAAACAGTAGCCAATCTTGCACGAACGGTCTCAAATTCGATCCTTCCTCTGGTTTAGAACATGCTCTTATTTGCCTTCCTAATGAACACTTGAACATTACATAATCACAAAGCAAAGTGCAATCACTATTCATACCTCTTCAACGGTGGGGTTTGGATTTCTCTTGAACTCAATCGGTTTCCCTACCACCACATGCATCGGCTGCTGGAAGGGTAAGGGAGTCCTGTATGTGAGCAGAGAACCATGTCAAAGACAACGAGGCGAGCTGAGCACACAATATACACATCTCCATTCTCTGATAAAACTTACCCAAGAATTCCCCAAAAGAAAATTGGGGTGAACTTGAAAGCCCTGGAGAATTGCAAGAAAATCCTCCCGCTGGGCTTCCACCACTTATAGACATGCGACTGCATGTATGCCGAGCAATTCAGAAAGAGAACCGGAAATGAGGACCGAGAAAAGAAGTTCCCAACTTATTGAAACTGAATGCACAATGTGTAATCACCAGTTATAGTCCATGCTTGAACATGGATTGGATGGGAGCACAAAAGCATAAAATCATTCAAACAAATGGATGCAGAAAACTAAGGAAAGCACGATGAAATCCCAAGCTGTCAAACATGGAAAAGAGAAAAAATGAAGGTAAAAAGAGAAGTGAAAAGAATAGTACTTGACCATAGCAGATCACTGGAACTAGAGGTCGGCCCGTCTCCATTGCTATGCGGATGAATCCTCTTCTAGCTTTGAGGAATGCAATCTTCAAACAGTGTGAGGCAATGTTAGTTTGTCACATCAAAAGCTGAACTGTTAATCATCCTTCCCTGTCTGTGCACTAGGGGGTCGATGTATGTGCTTCTTATGATTCGGTGTCTCAAATTTTGCTAATTGGATAGATTGTTTGCTCTTTTGGCAGCATAAATCTAGTCAGATAGTACATAATCCTAGGACTAGAGGTAGTGTGGTGTTCTTTGAATGTCCCACAGTGCAATATGATTCGGTGTACCAAATTACGCTAGTTGGATATTTTGTTCACACTTTTTGCAGCATATATCTAGTCAGACAGTAGATAATCCTAGAACTAGAGGTAGTGTGGTGTTCTTAAATGTCCTGCCATGCAATTATCTCCCTCCTAAACATAAAAGTACTTCGATATCAATGACAAAAAGCAGTAAATTTCCAAGTGTTTATTTCAAGGACATCTTTGTGTGTTGATGGAGCCAGCAATGAATATGCTATGGCAGAGCAACAAATCTTCTCTAAATATGACAACTCAACTCCAGCAAATTTTCATAGCAATTCTCTCTTCTCTCTCTCTCTCTCTCTCAAAATAGTGTTCAATTTTTTCTGTCCCCTTCCCAGGAAATAGCATTAACACAATGCTATGACAGAGGTGAAAGAGAATCTTTTACAGGGTATGATCCATGGTAGTCTTATTGGGACATGGAAATTGCGGCTATCAGCTATTGCTCCATGAACCAGGAAGTGAGGCACTTAGCGACATGACACTTGCAGAATCATGTTGACTGTGGGTATGGGAAACTGCGTAGCTAAAACGGAAAAGCTACTTTGTAGACTGAAACCCAAACCATGCATGTTAATTGCAGGCAAGAGACTTCTAAACAAGTAGGAATCCAAGTAAATGAGATAACAATTGAAACTGAATGAAAGAGTTGAGAGGACAAGGACCTCGAAGTCGTGCTCCATAAGAAATGTCTCTTGAACACCACCGGGCACAATGATACAGCTATAACCGGCTTCCAAAAGGGAAACAAAATTTTTCCTTGTTGCTGGTGTGAGACCCAACCATGTCCAGATGTGCCTCACAATTGGTGTATAGAAGACCTAATAAGTAATAGATATTGAGAGGCACAGTAAAAGGTTTCGTAAGAACATAGAGTGCACATGACCAAGGATGGAATATTTACCGCAGTACTTGCGAGGACTTTAATCTTGGGGAGAGGCATGAACCCGGTGAGGTCAGCCAGCGCAACAACACCAATTGGCAGAACCGAATGCGGTTCATAGCCGAAAACTGCAAGGATAAAGCACTACAATTTCAGTTGCCCCATTGGAAAAACTAGGAGAAACAGATTCAAATGGTCATCGTGCTAGTTTCGTCGAAAAAGTCTCTGGAAGATATATCGAACATCCACAGCCTACCATGTGGGAGTCAAGAACAGAGCCCTACCATTTTTTTAAGAAGTAACGCAAAACATCAACCCACAAAGCCATGAGTCTTTGAAAGCATTGGATTGTGTACGAAGAACTGAGGAGCGCTCTATAGCACAATAAAGCGAAGCACAAGACCTCATGCTCAATAACCAAGAGAAAAGTGCACTGGTGTAATCTACCAGACTCTTCATCAGTCAACTAACATCTCACTTAGGCAGTAGTTAATTCTCTTTTAACAGAGTTTAAGAAACACAAAACGCCAACTGATTTTGCATTTTCAAAGAGCAAACTACAATATTAAGGACTGGAATGGAACTGACCATAAGCCTGATTTGGATCGAAGGCTGTTATATCCTCCACGTGCAGAGTCAGAGGGAAATAGCGGCAAGCATGCTTACATATGTACCTGCAAAAAGACAAAGTCCAAACCCACCTTCAAAACCACGAAACTAAAAATAGCAACAAGTCAACAACACTGCATCAATCCAAAGAAATCAAACAGAGAGACCAACTGAGAAAACCCACCTGGACAACTTTCGCCCAACTTTGCTCTGATCATCTATGGGAATCACCGTACAAGCCACGAGGAAGCCAACCACTCTGGCCCATCCAAAAAACCAGCAGAAAGCAAAACCACGAACGAAAAGCGAATATATTTAAACCCCCAAAAGAAGAAGTAGAAGAAGAAGAGGCGGAGAGACAGAGAAAACTAACAGGAGGGCTTTGGAGAGAGGAAGGAAGAGGAGAGAGAAGAGGACGAGTATGGCGTCGAAATGGATCGCGCCGAGCCATATCAGCAGCGCCGTGACCGTGTTCAACACGTTCGACGACGGAAATTGCTCTCTCCCGTTGAAGACTCGAAATTTCTCGGTCTGCTGTTGATGATTCATCTCGCTCTCGTCAACCATCATCACTGCCGAAGATTGATAAGCCACAGAACTATAATTCTTGCTCATGAGATTGGCTCCCTAGCGTGGTTTGTGCGCTATGATGAATAGCGAGAGGCGATGTTGTTCGTGGTCGATTCATCTGGAGAACTTATATAGACGGCGTCTCGGGCTTTCCAGACGAAACACGGTGCTCCGCCCTCCTCCATGCATGGTTGCGTGATCACCGATTCCACTAATAATGTCAAGAAGAGACAAAACTTATCAGAGGAGAAAAAGATGAGCGCCGATTGTTTTTTCTCTGTTGTCGCTGTTCATCTCGGAGTACCGAGTGGCCACGACATTCGGTAGAGGAAGCTTTTGCTCCTTCTGGACATTAGAGATTCACCTTTCGTTTGGCATCTTCCTGTTCACCGACGAGCGGACAAGAACTCGACCCTCTTCCGCTAATCCAGAAAAATCATCGTCTAAACCTATACACACACACACACACACACACACACATCACAGTCCTAGAAACAAAGAAAAAAAGTAAACTTACATGTATACTAGATTGAACTTGATGAATGATATAAGGGAATCCTCGCCAAATCTACATGGACCCACTATTATATCGGATTGTCCGAATTTAGTTTAGTACTGTTTAGCCGGAATTTGACTCCACGATAAAATACCTTCCGCCGAAAATCATTCTTTGATTTTTATCAAAAAAGACAAGTTCTATGACAATTATGGACACGAAATATCACAGTTAGACAAGAGAACCGACAACTTCACTTTATATGGAACCAAATATACACAAGCCGTGCCGGAATTTAATTGAAGACACAATAGATAAAGATGCAAAGCCGGAATTTAATATACGATGAGGCATCCATGAATTACAGCAAGATACATGTTGGAATTTAATCCACATGTGGTAGAAACTATAGTTAAGAAATACGCCGGAATTTAATCGATGATGCAAATATGAAAACTATAACTACAATGTAGAGATTGAAAGATAATTAAAAGATAATGTGTATGTCTGTTTGGGGGTGGAGCTTCCGGTAGTTAAGCACTGGGATTTGTAGTGCCTATTACATAACTGTTCCAGAGCAATTCTTCTGTAGTTTTTGCCATGCTTCTATATTTTCAACAATCTTGATCCCATATCCTCGTGATGTCACGATCTTATCTTCAGGTGGGTACTCCTTTCAAATCGCGCCTTGATCTTTGTGCCCTTGCTAAGTTAATTTTATCTATTCTCCACGATCTCGTACTTCATTGTTCTTTCAACGAGTGATTTCAAATTAGAATATTATAATTATTTCTTAGTGCCTCTCAAACATCTAGTCTTTGTTCGGTATTTCAATTGATAACTTATCGCTCCTTTTCTATCGGTATCTTCACCAACGATGTACGCGTGGGACAAGTGATTCCAAATATGAGGATTTTTTTAGTTATGTGTATGGACGAGTGTGTTGAAATGGAATGAAATAATGTGTAAAGGACAAAAAGATATGAGAAGGTTAGTCACCGAAGTGTAAAGAGCCACCGACCAAGGATGAAGAACCAGGATAATGGCAGCTCACGATCAAGGCATAAATGATTGTTCCTCCGACCAAGGATAAATAGCTGGTTGATTCACCATCAACGATGTTGGATAAAAAATCACATAAATATTCACTCATGTAAAATTCATCAACTCTGCGTTACATTCGAGAACTCTCCTCTATTTATGGATGGACTACGACATAGAAAATAGGAAATAGACAAACATTAAGACATTAGAACTAGAAAACAATTAAAGATCTAGTAACTAGAAAAGTCATTAATGATATGGAGATTTGAAATCTTAACTCTTCAGCCTTGCAGTTCATCTTCCAAAATTCATCAACCAGCCTTGACCAAGAAACAACCATCTTAGGAAATCAACAAATATTAAAAGAGATTGCGCAGAACAACCTCCCATTGATATGTAGTTAATTGTTGTTGAAATCAACAACTAGTCTTAGAGAATTGGTATTTTAAATGCTTGATCGACAAGGGAGAATCAACAACTCCTTAATCGATAACTTGGTCGATAGCCTTTACATCGATAACTCCATTCTCAACTCACGGAAGCAAGTTATGACCAAAATCAACCTTAGCTTGATTGAACATTGATTGGGCTAGATTTGTCAACGGAAACATGTTGGAACTTAAGAATTATTCCATCAAATCGAATGCTCTCACATCAGCCGACTAATTTTGCTACGTGTCAACCATACGCCATTGTATATCGTAACAACCCAGTCCAATGAGGGCGAGGAGTGGTTGCCGGAGCCAAAGGGCCTTGACTAGGAGTGGCACTTGACATGCTTCTAGGATGACAAAGGAGGCATGAATAAATTGAATTGTGTACCGAACATGGGATGAACAATTCTAAGATATATATATATATATAAACTATAATTAATTCACAGATGTGCCATTTGACGTAACAAGTGTGCTCAGATGGGAACATTATTAGGATAAGTGATCTCCTAGGAAGGTGTTCACTTGTATGCCGAAGGACAAAACCATGAGACTTGACATAGGACGGGTCAAAGTGGACAATATATTAGTAATTAATTTAGGGAGTTACATATATCAATAGCTTATTTATGGTCATCGATGTATATTAATATTGACCACTCTTTCGATCGTCAACAATGGGTCATATATCTAGTGTTGATAACCTTTTGTCTTTACGTGTTTGGTCATGTCGAAAATCTAGTTAAATTTTTGTGTAAGCAAGTATATATGTTGCACTTATGTAAGAGTTTTGTTTGGTTTGGTAAGGAACACTTATGTAATAGTTTCTTGCTCCTTGAAAAAAAAATGCTTAATTTCCTAAACAACCCCAATTTTAGGTAAAATGTCTTTAACTTTTTTTTTCTTAAAAAAATATCACTATTTTTCAGTCTAATTCCAAATCTGCCCCTATTAACCCGCCATTCAAAAATTGCTACTAGTTTCCTCAAAATTATTAGTGTCAAAGTCAGTTAGAGATTCATTATCAAAACTTGCATCTTTATCAACACCTCAAAAACAACAACCACTATAACTTTGAAGAAACCAAAGGCGACTTTTGGAAAGAGGGTTAATGAGGCAGATTTGCAACTAGAATAAAAGTTTGTGAGTTTTTTTTAAACAAAAAAGTTCGAGGTAGGATATTTTTTTGGTCGAAAGAGGCAGGATTGTGATCGGACCTAAAGTTGAGTTTTTTTTTTATGGAATCAAGCCTTGAGAAAAAAAAATGAAAATTTGCTTCTGGATCCACATCACCAATGCCACACATCACTACTTTGATGGAAAACTTCCTTGAATTTCGATTAAAATGCATCAATTGAAAAGAACAAAATAGATCGAAAGTTTAGACCACCGAGTGAGTGAAATCAAATTGTAATGACCTAAATGTAAAGGTTCAATAAAGTTTAGTGACCACTAGTTAGATTTACCCATGTAGCCAAAGTTCATTTTAATTAAAAGACATCAAATGGAAGGTTGACGAAAATTATATGACTTAGCTTAGAGTGACAATTTTTTATGGGTATATTGAGTTTTTATTTTACCAGAGATCAGTGCTTCTAGGGCATGCTTGGAATGCTTTTAACTATAACATTTTATACAATTAAGATTTTTATTCGCGCATTTTGATTTTTTTTAATTCAAAATACTTCAAACAAATATTGACATTAAATCCACCCACACCTTTTTTTTAAAATTTCTACTAGACAAAGTTCTTTATTTTACCAATGTGGCATAGTTAAGTGACCTTGTAAAAGCTTATTTAACATTATACTTACAACGTAACCTCTTATATATTGTATTCTATAGTACAATGTGGAACGTACAACCTTAGGTCGAGAGAAGAATAGCAGAAGTGCCAAAAGTTGTGTATAACACTCATTTTAGTGCCAAAAGTTTTTTTTAAATCACTTCAGTATCAAATTTTTTGAAAAGCGATCATTTCAATGACAACTCCAATATGTTTAACCGGAAATCTAACATGATCTTTATTTATTAGTTTCTTAAGCCGATGTGACTCGCCTCATCATCTAATCCCTAAAACGACGCCGTTTAGTACTCTTTCCCCCAAATAAGAACCCTAAATGCCCAAATTGAAAGAGAATTCCCCAATTTGCAACTCTAACCAGCTATTGAACACCCAATTGAAACCCTATTTAGATTCACCGGCAAAGTTACGAGCTCAATCTTGCAAATGAAGAGTAGCAGCTTCGACAACAACTCAAATTCGTTTCAACAAAGCGAACAAGAGGGTGAATGTTATTGTGTTTACATGTTATCGAGTCCAATAAGAACGTTTTGGACTTGGTTAAATCCCGGAAGAAGATTTAATGGTTGCATCAGGTATAGAGAAGGCTCGAAATGCAAATATTTCAAATGGGTTGATGCGAAATTCTCTAGTCGAGCTATAAAGGTGAATTTGGGGCTACTTGAAGGACGCCATCAATCTCCACCTACATTAATAGTTGAATTGGAGGATATGGACTCAATGCAAGCTGAAATGAAGGCTTTAGCATCTCTGATCAACTATTTGAAGAAGGAAGTTTCAAGAAGTGTTATCGAGCATTGATTATGTTGTTATCCTGTTGTGTAGCCTATTTTGTGGTCAAATGTAAAGCGAGTAATGAGAAGAAATTTCTCAGTCTACTATAAATGGAAATGAGTGGAATATGCACTTGTATTGGGTAATTTGTAAATATTGTTGTATTAGCCTATTTTTGTATGGAACAAAAGTGTGCGGCAATCTATGGTAGAAATGAAAGATTGAAATTCATTGCTTGTGAGCATTTACAAGTTCTCTTGCTTAGTTGTGTATTCTCAATTCTTATTTGCTTAGTTTTACTTGAGATGTTTGGATTGCTGCAATGATTTATTGGTATTGCTGGTAATTG
Source organism: Syzygium aromaticum (assembly GCA_024500025.1). Taxonomy (NCBI): domain Eukaryota; kingdom Viridiplantae; phylum Streptophyta; class Magnoliopsida; order Myrtales; family Myrtaceae; genus Syzygium; species Syzygium aromaticum. The sequence goes on from CM044893.1 coordinate 13,465,233, forward strand.
TTTGCTGTAGTGTTTATTGGTAATGGGATGCTGGTTTGCTGCAATTATTGCTGCAAACGCTTGTCGAATGAAGGAGTGGTGCCAAGTACACAAGTCGTTATTTCAGTGTCATATGTTGTAAATAACAATCGTTAAACGCCAAATTTTGCTGAAGTTGATCACTTAAGTGCCAATCGTGGTGAAAAGTAATCACTTAAATGCCAGTTATTGTTAAAAAGTGATTACTTAAGTGCTAATTATTGATATGTTCGTTTCACTAGTACTGCACCAGCAACAAGCACATAGCTGGTATGCTTGCTTGTACTAGCTATGTATTGGTATAGAGTGCATCTTATGCTTGCACCAATACATAGCTGATGCAAGCATAAGATGTATATGTGCTGCATTGACACATGGCTGGTAGATTAGCGCACCAACAGCTTACATCTTGCACCAGAACATATAACTATTGGTGCAAGCCCTACACCAGATACCAAGTACCATTAGTGCCAAGTCTTGCATCAACCAAATGCCAGCAACATCTCCACTAAGCCCTGCACCAGCACAACCACCAGTACCAGCACCAAACCATGCATCAACCAAGCACCTTGAACACCTTTACCAAGCCCTATACCAACCAAGCACCACCACCACCACCAACACCAGCCAAGCAACACCACCACCACTGCAGCGCCACCACTACCACCATTGCATTGCCACCACCACCACCATACCAGCACAACCACAACACCACCACCACCACCTACACTAGCCAAGCCACACTACCACAATTGCAGCACCACCACCACCAGTACCACTACTGCGCCAGCACAATCACAGCACCACTAGCCAAGCCACACTACCACCACTGCGGCACCACATACAAGCTAAGTAACACCACCATTAGTGCACCACCATAGCACCAGTACAACCACAATACCATTGCACCCTATACAAGACAAGTAATACCACCACCACTGCAGCACCACCACCACCACTGCAGCACCACCACCACCACTGTGCGACCACTATCTACACCAGCCAAACACAACTAGCACAACAAGAACATCCAACAGAACTAGCATAATAGCAGCACAATTAGCACAACCAATAAAAAAATATGGAAATTTCATATGCATAAACAAAATAAGCATCGGTCCATTGACATTAAACTTAGTTTTTACATTTGGTCAATATGAATAACCAATTAAAACATCAACATCCAGAGAATGGCTTCCTACTGAGTAAAAACATTCAACTAACTCAACGCCATAAAATGTTAATCCCATGAGTCAAACCTCCCAACAAAAATAAAAAACCATCGTATTTAGCACCCTCCCATCAATCAATATGCATAACCCCCTAGTTCCTTTTTTTTAAATGGACGTTTGGCTTGTTTTATGATCCTTGCACTCTTTTTAATTAGATGTGCAAGTTCTTCAATTGGAATGCCTATCCTATATATCTTCTTTTTAGCAGCTGTCATTTTCTTTGTATGCCGTGTCATTTGATGAGAACTCTTAATATGGTAATTGTTGGTGTAGGGATCATTTTGGTTGAGATGCAATTGGTGTTGGGTTCCTTGTTGGTGGCTATTTTGGAGCTACACCCAATGTCTTCTTCATTAGAGCAATGATTTTTGGTGCCATCCTCCTTGTCTTTCTTCTCGCTACTTGAGTTCCTGTTTTGGGTATAGCCGTTGACTCTTGAGTTGGGCCACCTTGAGAGATAAGCATTTCCGAACTTCTCCCAAGCTATAACAATATAACCATATTGTCAATAAAAAGAAATACTATAAATAAATTAAATGCATGAGTCCTACAAAACTTACATTCAAAAGAGTCATTCTAGTACGCTTGTTTGTAAAAATGCCATAACTATATTTTCTTAGCCTTTTCTTGAGAGCCTCTTTTGTTCGTAGTGGCACCTCACTTTCAGCAATTTTTGCAATTGGTCTTCTTCTCCTTGATAAAAACATATCAAAGTTAAACTTTAGCCCAAAAAATAATACAAACACCAATTGTACAGCTTACGATATATTTTCTCCTCGTCTGTTCAACGGTCGACTCAGTGCTTAGCCCTTACGCTGACCCTTCAGTTTGCCCTTAAGCTGGTCTTCTAGCTGGCCCTTACGTAGCACCGACACCGACACCAATATTGACACGCAATACGACATGACACAATACGTCGACACGTCATTTCTCAAAAAGTAGAGAATTCTGACATGTTGGAACACGTTATATATTAAATGTATATTTTTATATATACATGATAAATTATCATTTTTACAATTATTTCAATCAAATTAATTTAATTCAAATCTACAAATAAATAAAAAAATCAAATTAATTTGATAAATTATTCATGACATATTTTATTATGCTATGTGATATAGTATAGTTCCTTTGGCCATATATATTTTTCTCTTGACCATTTTCATTTTTTACCCACAAAAGATTACAAATATAAACCTAAACCTTGTCAATCTCACACAATCGTCTCGTTACCTTTCCTTCCCAACCCACCCACCTCTCTCTCTCTCTCTCTCTCTCTCTCAAATGAAACCTTACCCATCCGCACCCCCCACCCCACCCCACCCAACCCAAAATCACAAATTCTCTCCTCAATCCCAAACCCTAAATTTCCAGATCCTCCATCCCTTGGCAAATTCTCTCCCCTTATCCCGATTGATTCCCAGATCCCTCACCTCCTCGTTCCCCATTTTTCTAACAGAATTCGTCGAGGCTTCTTTGTCTTCTCCCTCCTCCTTGTCGACGTCAATTACCGATACCATCAATGGCTCCAACCACTTCCAAATCAATGGGTAATCGCTGTCGAAAGGGATTAGGATTGGCAAGTACAAGGCATTCGACACGTTCACTGTAGGGGAGTGTCGAGAACAATGCAACGTATGTGTCTTTGTTTATGGCTTTGGCAAGCGAGGGATCTATATCCTAAAGAAGCTTTTCTTTCTTCTTTCTCCATATTGCTTTTTTTTTCTTTTTCTTTTTACTATGCGTGTCAGAATTGCGTGTCGGATTCCGGATGCACATGACGCCTGCGTGTCCGGTGCATTGATCTCATGTCGGATTTCCGACACTTGTTAACCGCGTGTTTAAACATGTTCGGATGCATGTCAATGTAGAACACCAACACGGTGGCCTCTGAAACGGCTACATAGGCTAACCCTATATCAACCCCTTGAGCTGGCCCTACATCAACCCCTTGAGCTGGCCCTTCATCAGCCCCTACACCTAGCTCTATAGCATGCCCTTCAATTAACCCTTAGATTGGCCCTGCATTAGCTCCTACGTATGGTTGTTTTTGTTGTTGTTGATGACTTTGTTTCTTTAATGCACAACCCTTTTTGTTGTGCCTTTCTTTTTAGCAATAGGAGCACCCCATCTTTGCACCAATCATGCTCATCCTCTGAGTTGAGATCTCTCCCTCCTGCATTCTTCGTCTATTTTTTGGCTTTCCAATTTGCTTCTTTAGTGGCAAAGGTTTAGGGGCTTCATAATTTGTTGGCTCCTATAATTTGCTATTTCTGATAGGCTACATCATGAATTGGTACGAAACAAGATATGTGCTTTTCTTGTACCAATCATCTAGGTAATCCTCCAAGTTTTATTACTTCAACTGGATGGCACAAATGGCATGTGTACAAGGAATTCCAATTAATTGCCAAGCTCGACATGAACAATTTCGCTTCTCTAGATGGACGACATACTTATCAGCATTGTTCATGATCTCATATTCATCATATCCATTCCAAATTGGATGACAGAACCTACTACCAGTTGTGTTTTCATCCAATCTCTTTGCAATCCTGGGACCACATTATTTAGTCCACTTTGTAACCTCATCTCTTTGTCTATGCAGTCTAGTCATGACCATAACTCGTATATCTTCAAGCATGCTAATGATGGGTTTGCACTTGGCCTCTAGTACTTTACCATTAAAAGCTTCATTGAGGTTGTTGTCAATAATATCGCACTTGAATTCTTTACTAAAGAAGGCCCTACACCAATGCTTAGGTTCCATTTGGAACGATACTTCAAAACCTTCATTTGACAACTGAAACAGCCCTTGTTTAGCTATTCTAAAATCAGCAATGTTTGTGCTCTTTGCTACATGCCAAAATTACTTCTGTAGCTTATCCCCTTTACAATTCTTTGCCCAGTTTGCATATATATGCCTTGCACACATTCTATGTTTAGCATATGGCATCAACTCAGCTAATGCAAGAACAAGTTCCTACAATAATTCAAACAAAAAAATACTTGTAAGAAAAATATGCGATTAATATTAAAAAGCCAGCAATTTTAAATGGTATTACCTTTTGTTGGTCGCTCATGAATGCCTAATCATCCCCGTTGGTTATTTCAAGGTCAGCCATTATAATTTTTAGAAATCAGGACCAAGTGTCCTTGCTCTTTACGTTGACAATAGCCCAAATTATTGGAAACATTTGGTTATTGGCATCTCTCCCAACAGAGGCCAACAACTTTCCCTTGCATAAACTCTTCAAGAAATATCCATACAATCTTACAACTTTTCTACAACTAGCCAAAAATCCCCATTTGCATGCATCAAAGCAAATATAAAACCTATCAAACTTAGTCCAGCAGTCATGCAATGGCCTCTCAATAACCTCTACATATACTCTACTGGATGGGTTTTGAAGCATATATTCGCAAGCATAATCCCAAACCTGATCATAGTCTTCCTTATACCGACCCATCAGTGTGTTCTTCACCTTCTGCTTTGCTCTTTTGCACTAATTCCTCAATACATTAACTCCTAGCTGCTCTTTCACCAACTGCTTCAACTAAGGACTCTTAATCTCGAGCATCGCCTTGATAGTATTGAAGAAGTGCTTCGACAATCATACACTTGTTACCCTTTTATTGTCAAATATAATGAAACAAGTATGTTCTTCCTGCAATGACCTAATATGGAATGACTCGTTTTTCCTATTTAGTGCATCATAGATCTTCCATGAACAATTTGGTTGCGAACACTTAGCTCTCACAAATTATTTCGTATTTCTAATAAATTCAACACTCCGTTATTCAATAATGGAGTTCTTAACAATAGCTTCTTTAAACAGTTTCACATTGTCAAATTTCATTCTTAAGGACAAAAAAGAACATGCAATAGTCCGATCGTAGGAAGGATACTTACTTTTCCTTTTATGGATAGATACTTCGTCATCTTCAAGCTCATTCTCGGAGCTACCACTATCATCTTCACTGCCACTTTGTTTATATTCAGTCTAATTACCATCAGTTGGAGCTTCTTCGTTCCTATTTACTGGTTGTGGTTCATGCGATTCTCTAAATGATGCAAATTTATTTCTCACGAAGTCTCTCTGCTTTTGCTTTGATTGGGCAAGTTCTTCATCGTCATCGTCATCATCATCACCAGATTGACTAGATTGAGCAACTTCCCAATTTAATTAGATCAATTATTCATCAGGTATGTCTTCACTAGAAACTTGGGGACATCTCATCTCCCCGTTTACTCAACTCTCTCTATATGACTTGTTTCTGTCTCCAACCTCAGCTATTGCCCTTCATCCCCAACCTAAGTACATTCTCCTACTTCTCCTATTTCGGTGCTCTCATTATCTTCATCATCTTCATAATCACTGTAATACTCAACATAGACTTTAGCTTCCTTGCCATGAAGATAATGGTAAATAATGTCCTTACACCATTATCATCACTAAAGAATCTCAAGCCGTCCTTCAAGCTCTTTCGAAGAACACAATAATGCAATTTATGTACTTTATATCGTAAATAATGCATTATGTTCGTCATAAATTCAATATATGATGGCCTCTTTACATCGAAAAAGATGGTACCTTCATTTCCACTAGCATATTCATGTTCCTCAGTGCCAATGACAAATTCCACGCCATAGCAAACAATGATGGTGACAACATTGACCCCCTGCCCATGCTGCACCAAAAGAAAACAAAATAATTAGCTTTTGGAACCACAATGCACAAAAGCCAATAAGTTCACATCGAGGATCCCACAACCGCAACTAAATGATTAAACAAATTGTCATTATCGAAATAAAATAACTTCAGTCGCTGTCGTTTAGTAGAAACGAAGTAACACAGCTAGCACTGGTGTCCCCACAATGATAACTTGAGGTCCCCACAATCACTATTTCACAATTCCTTCTCTATTACTGTCATGCCTAATTTATCTCTCCCCCGGAGCCTTAATTGTGCCCTCGAAGCCTAATTGTGCTCTCGAGGCCCTAATTGTGCCCTCGGAGGTCTAATTTTTCGATCCAATTGAGCCATGGAGACAATATGACAAACTTGAATGACTGAGGATAAGAGACGACACGTGAGCGGCGGCCAATGACGATGGTGACGGAGCACAGCAACGACAACAACCGATCGAGCAACTACAATGGGAACTTCCTTCGCTTGAACAATGACTAGACAAGCGACCAAACGAGCCCTAATTTCATCCTTCATCGTGCGATGTCGTTTAATTAACCAGGGGGAAACAACGTCGCAATGGATGTCCAAGCCACGTAGGCAATGCGACGTTGTTTTTGAAGTCCACGTGGACTTCATTTTTTTAAAAATTTGCCAAGTCATTTACAAGATTTAATTTAAAAAGCCACATATTAATTTTGGCCAGAATATCACACCGTTGGCATTTAAGTAATCGTTTTTCCACCGATTTAGCACTTAAGTGAGCTAGCGAAAATTTTTTACACTAAAGTGAACACCGTACGTAACTTTTGGCACTTTTTTTATTCTTCTCCCGCCTCTTGTCCGTGGACAGTACAGCTACAACAACAAGAAGAAGAAGACAGAATGGAAAAGCAGCTGTGCATCTATGTGTATCATCTATCAAGAATCGATGAAGAAGACAGAGAACAGAAAAGCAACCGCGTATTTATGGGTATCAAGTATCATTGACATTCTGTCATTTTAGCCAATCAACAGAGAAATTGACATGACAGAAATGGCCACCATTGAAACTACTTATCATCATCTTTGTCGAAAGGCTTGAGCAACCCGTAAGTAATTCCCATGGCAATCCACCCACCAACTAAAACCCTCACAGCCGAGACTTTCACCGGCGAACCACCGAGATGAGCTCCGATGCCTCCAAACAGAGCAAGTGCTATGGACGCAACCACCGCAACAATCACGATTCTGAGGGTGTTTTGAGCGACAAAGATGGCCGGCAGCAGAGGAAACAACGACCCGCAAAGGAAAGCCAAAGCAGACGCAGCCGCAGCTTTGTAAGGGCTGGGTAAAGCTTCTTCTCCGTCGATTCTTTCCTGCTTTGCTTTCGCAGCGTTTTCGGCAAGCACCTTGAGTGCAAGCGATCTCGGCGAGAATAGCGTGATCAACTGAGGCTCCCCTGTTGTTGCCGTTGACCCCTTTTCCAATATTTTGCATATCAGCATCCCGCACGGAGTGCTTCTGGAAGGGGTCCGCTGAGTCGGCTTGGCTGAGTCGGTCCCGTCGTGCTTTGTAGCGGCGACGGTGATCATAATCTCTTCTGGCTTTTCCATTTTGGTCACAGAGACGCGCTTCTCAAGGTTCGCCCGCTCGATCTCTCTCTGGGTCGAGACTGAGACAAACTCGCCAACCGCCATGCTCAAAGCGCCAGCGAGAGCCCCCGCAATGCCCGAGAGAACCATGGACCGACGATCATCCTTTGCGGCGCTGACACCGAGCATCAACGAAGTTGTCGACAGCAGCCCGTCATTGGCCCCAAGAATGGCGGCTCGGAGCCACTGAGCCCGCTGCAACAGCTCAGTACCCCTAGTGTCGGTCTCGGCCTTCTCCCCCACCTTCGACGACGGAAGCTCGCCCTGCCCCCCAGAAGTCTGCGACATGTCCATGAGGAATACCAAGGTGCAAGATCACAAGTGCTCGAGAGGAGGGAGAGTGTGGCCTCATTCCAGAATCCACACGCCGTGCGCGTGGAGGGTATATAAACAACACATGGGCTTATGTTGCTTAGGTGGTGACAACTTGTCCGCGAAAGCATACAAAAATGGAGAATCGAGAACGTTGAGCTCAATGAGTCCCTCCTAGATCGTGTCCGAGTATGATATACAAAAAACCTAGGACGACCCATTAGGGCTCACGTGGCGATCTTGACACTGTACGATGCAATCGGTACAGGAGACAGTGAGGTTAGAAGAATGGACAATTTTTCGCTAAGTGCAGTAACAGTGTAATCACACAAGGGATTCTTGTTTCCAGTTCAGCCAGTGAGGGGAACAATAACAACGAAAAAAAATAATAGCATTAACCTTTCCGATTGCGTTTGAGGCGAAACGTGAACCTTGTTTGCCAGCAATTTTGCGCCTCGGAGCATCCCCAACGTCCTTCGGCCATTGGATGCAAAGCTTAAATTAAATACCTAGGAACTTAGCATGTTTCACTAGACAGATCTTATGTTTATCTTCTTGTCTTGATGTCGCTGCACGATGCAGTTGATTCTGGTTTATCTCGTAATCAAGAAAAAATTACCAAAAAAATTATAAACATGTTGTAATTATGTCAATTTAGTTATAAATCTTTTTTTATTTTTGTTGCAAGGGAGAGAGCGAGGAGCAATCACGAGGGAGGGAGAGTAGCTGAGCGGAGCAATCACGAGGGAGCAAGGAGCAGTCGCAAGGGAAAAGTAGGGTTTTGTTTTTTAAAATTGACAAAATTGGACTTTCAATATTTGAAGGCAAAAAAGAAAACTGGCCAAATTTCATTAATCCATGATTTTAGCATTCTGAAAATGCTAAAAGATCAAGGCAGGTGAAGACCTTACCATTTGAGTTTTGAGCATTTCTAGAATGCAAATGTATTGTTTTCTTCCTACTGTGCCCTCACTAAACTTTGGAAATTCTGAAAATACCCTTACCATTTTCAATTTGCGTAGTGTCGTTGGTAAGGGTCACGAGATTTTATGTGATGGTTGCTGGTCTCGGTTGCATTCAAAGAAGGGTTTGAGTTCATTTTTTTAATTAGCAAAAGTCCTTAACAAGTGTGATTTTTTCAAACATCATTTAAACTAAAGTTGTTTCGAAATGCACTCTTACATTACACGTTGCCAAATATTATTTGTATTTCAGAAAAACCCTTTCACTTAACGTCGTTTGCATTTTCCCAAAGGCTCTCCCGAAAGCCGAACCAAACGCAACCTAAGCACGTAGGCTAACTTTCAAATTATGATAAATTAAGCCTGGTGTTTTAAAAAAATGCATGGTTAATACAAGCCGCCAATATATATGGCAATTTCAGACCCGAGTCTGAGGTTGAAAGCAGTGCCGGGTCGGGTTGTTTTGCTAATTTTCGGCTCCATGGAATTGCCCAAAACCGCCGGTTCCCGAGTTGAATAGGACCGATGCTCACCCTTAATTATATGGATAGAATTTTTCATCTTGTCGAGGGAATATGGAGATGGAATACACTCTCCGATTTTCCAAGGATATTGACAGCGAAATTCCCATCACTTCTTTCTCGGCATTGGTCTTGCAAATTTATCTCCTATTTCACGGTTTTTGTAATGTCCATCACCGATGGTTCTGGAAGAAACTCATCGCGTTGGTCGCCTAATTTTCCATTTCTAACCAAATTATTTTTCGGTTTCGTTTTTTAGTATTTAAGACATTCTATACTTAAAATTCAAGGTTTATACATCCAGCACTCTTTTTTTATTTATAATTTATTTTCGTCTTTGCGCAAGAATATCCCTGCATGGTTGGCCAAAGAAGGGAATATTATTGGCGGTATCTCCCCGGATCACTCCCTTTCTCCCGAGTATTCACCCAATAAAAATATCTATATTTTTCATCTTAACCCTTGTTTCGCCGAAAATATCCTCGGTGAAAGACCCTTCACCAAAGGGAATGATCTTTGGTTTTTTAAGGTGAATTGGGTTTTGTGGCGATTTTTCAAACGGAAAAGACCGGATCTTGGATGAACTATGAATACTAAAATGATAAAGAATAAAGAATCGCGAATAAAGAATCAATAAGTAAATTGCGGAAAAAATTGATAAGCATGATTGATTGCGGATCCTTTACAATTGATTCTGCTTGGCCTTATATATCCTTGTACAAAGTGCAACCGTCAATAAGCGGTTTCTTTATAGATCACAAACCCTAATCGCCTCCAAGATTCTCGGCTCCGTGCTCATGATCCTTAACTGCATATTCTTATCTATTAGCACTTACGATGTTCAAGATTTCTCTCAGTTTGATTTTCTTCTGACGTCATTGACCAGTCGTTGTGCACTGACAACTACCTTGTTCTCTCTATCATCGATGGCATCATGAATTGTCCGATGCCGAACCCGCAATGGGCGCTCGTCAGTTCTTGACCGCATAATTCCTTTGTTGATGGCCACATAACTTAAAAACTTTTCTATCGATGAATCAACCCCGACGTTTCTCACTAAACCTCGAGTCATTTTTTAACAATCCTTAATGTGCCTTAATGACTATAAATGTGATCTGATTAACCATTATAAGTAGGCTTTCCTTGCTTCAAATCTCAAGCTTCTTCAACTTTCATTCCCTCTCTCTCTCTCTCAAGATCATTCTGCCTTAAACTCAGAAATATAGTTGCTTTCTTGATAAATTGGATGATCATGGCTGATGCACTTCTCTCTATTTTGTTGAGAACATAAATGATCTCCTGTTCTATTGCTAATAACCAGCCGCAATTTGAGCGTTAGTTTTTAATTGAATCATTAGAGAGTACAATGTGATGGCATCCGCCGTGGTGATTTATTTACTCCCATGGTGCTCACATCATAAGTAACACAGAAGTTAACGGATGTTACAATTCAAATGTAACATGATATGAATAAATTATTAGAAAAATCATTAACGAAAGATAAAAGAAAAAATCACCAGAGATATTTGCGATTCGATCCAAGAGTTGATATCTATTTTACGGAAAAAGTGTCAAAAAAGTCATAAACTTTTTGCACTTGTGTCAATTTAATCTTAAACTTTTTTTGTGTCAATTCAGTCCTTAACATTTTGTATTTGTACCAATTCAGTCCTTCTGGCTATTTTGGCCGGATTTTGCTAATGCCAATGCCGGGCGACCTATGTAGCACTACCGGCAATGACGTGAATAACTTTTAATAATATTTTAATTTTTTTCGATTTTTTTAATTCTTTTTCTTTTTCTTTTTTTTTCTTACCCTTTCTTCTTCCCCCAGCCAATTGCTGAACTGGCAACCGCTAGAGGCACGGACCGGCTAGCCCCGCCAGCCAATGGTGAGGCTCGCCCAGTTAGCCATTAGCGAGGTCGGGCCTCCCCCATGGCCGGCAAGGCTTAACCCTCACCAAATCTGGCGAGGGCGAACCTCACCCAACCTAGTGTGAGGCGCAAGCCCTCGCCGGATGGCCGCGAGGGCGGCCTCGAGCTGGGCTGGGTGAGGCATGACCTCGCCGAATCTGGCAAGGTCGGACCTCCCCCATGGCCAACAAGGCTTGACCGTCCCTGGATTCAGCAAGGGCGAGCCTCGCCCAGCCCAATGTGAGATTGCCCTCACCAGTGGCCGACGAGGTGAGGCTCACGAGAGGCCGGCGAGCCTCGTTGACTCTGGCCTCTAACTAGTCACCGGACCGTTGACCGGCTAGAGGAAGAAGAAAGGGTAAGAAAAAAAAAGAAAAAGAAAAGAAAAGAAATTAAAAAAATCGAAAAATTTTAAAATTTATCTACGTTATCACCGACAGTGTCACATAGGTCGGTCGGTGTCCACGTCAACAAAATCCTGCCAAAATTAGCCGGAATAACTGAATTGGCACAATGACAAAAGGTTTATTACTGAATTGGCACAAAAAAAAGTTTTAGAACTAAATTGGCATAATGACAAAAGATTTAGGACTTTTCTAACACTTTTCCCTCTATTTTACAGAGTAGGCAATTGCAAAGAATCCACTATACAATTACTCAATTGCTCGAGTGTTTCCCAAACCCTAAAATTATATCGATATATCGGCAATTGTGCTTACTCACAATCCCTCGCACTATACTCATCAAGAAAATTCAGAGAGTAAACATACTCCCCTTCTGTTCTGACGTTGGGCGTGCCTTTTATTCTGATGCACCTGCTTGCCGATTGAAATCGAGAAGGATTGGACAACAAATCCTAGCATATCTCGTCAATGGCTAGACAGAAGTCAAACACTTTTTATAGGCTTTTGCCTAATCAAGACGAATATAGTTATGCCCTTGTTTCACCAAAAATGTGATGATGAAATATCTTTAGAATGAATCGACAAAGGTTGCAAGGGACCTTTGTTTATTTTGGACAAGAAAGTATTTGATAAGAAATTTAAAGGTATGGAGACTTGAGGTAATCGCGATCAGTCATGTAAATTGCAAGAAAATAAAGATAAAGATAAATTTGCAAAAAAATGTTGAGTCCGGAGTTTGATCAGGGATCCTTCACATTGAGCACACTTGAGGTATTTATAACACTCTACAGACGGTTACATATAATAGTTATTGAATTTGAATAAAAAAAAAACTTCTTAATCCTATTGGTAGTTACAAGAAGTTACACGATCTCCCATTATCTAGCAACACTTATCCACAAGGAATTGTAAAAATCCTACAAAACCCAGCATTTATGTTCTTGTGTCAATTCATTATCACTGCCTTCGAGTTCAAAGCTTAGTAAAAAAGTCTTAAATCTATTGTACTTGTGTTAATTCAGTTTTAAACCTTTCAATTGTATTATTTGAGTCATAAACCTTTTAACGATTTGCCAATATAGTCTATCCGATTAATTTTGGTTGAAAATTATTGACATGAACACTAGCTGTCCTACATGGCACGGCCACCGCTAATGTGGACAAATTTTACAAATTTTTAATATATTTTGTAAGTTTTTAAATATTTTTCTGAATTTTGTAATATCTTTTCTTTTCTTTTCTCTTTTCTTTTCTTTCTTTTATTTTTTACAGCTCCGGGCCGGCAAAGTCATCGACTACAGGTGAGGGCTAGTGACCTCGCCTAGTGCAGGCGAGGACCGCGATGCTCGGCAAGGGCATCGTGGCCCTCACCTATGGCCGACAATGGTCAGTCAGCGACCTTGCCGACCCATGCAAAAAAAAAAAGGAAGGAAGAAAAAAGAAAAAGAAAAAGAAAAAGAAAAAGAAAAGAAAAAACTAATAAACAATTCACAAAAATTTTAAAAAATTTAAAAACTATCCAAATAAGTGATGGTCGTGCCACGTAGATGGCTGACGTTCATGTCAACAATTTCTAGTCAAAATTGGCCAGATATATTACATTAGCAAATTATCAAAAGGTTTAGGAATCAATTGACACAATTGAAAGGTTTAAGATTGAATTAATACAAGTATAATAAATTTAGGACTTTTTCAGTTCTTTACCCGTAAAATCTACAATAGCCTTGTTGACTGGTGAAGCTTTCGTCGATAACTTTCACATCGTTGATGACTTCACAGACGGGTTGTTGATTATTCAAGTTGTCGACTATTCTGATCAAATTATTGCTATAGACTAAGTTTGTCATTTGTTGATAATAACTAAAAGTTGGTCATTTTTTTGTGTCAACAATTCTATTATTGATCCAGATCATATTTCAACCCAAAGGACTCCGCCGAAATTTCGCTTTCGTCTTCGTGATACAAGTCAGATAAGATTTCCATATAGCCGTCTCAAATTTGAGACATTATTTAAAAAAGTTTCATAGTAACTCTCACATAAGAGGCCAAACAAACTGCAGATGTTGAAAAACAAGACAAGATATCATATACATATACAGACTAGACTTAGTTTGCCGATGCCCCCAAGTCAAAAATTAATGCTAATAGTCGTTATCATTTTGTGCCAATTCTGGATCCTCAAAAAGCACAAACCGATGAAGACAACAAAGATAATGCTTTTAACCATGTCTTCGGTTGAAACGTCCCTCATCAAGTTCTTCAATTCGAGACCATCTTGCTCGGGATTTTGCAATAGGGGCATCTTAGATGTCGACATGGCTATGGAAGATATGTGTAGATCTATGGAACTGAATCAAGGGTGTAGACATGCAAGATTTGGAAGAGGAAGAAGAGTACCACCATCTCTCGCTAGAAGAAGCAACTCCTTCAACGTAATAAAAGACTCGCAAAGACTTCGACTTGATCTGGCTTAGGATAGTGATTCTCATATGGTTCGCATCAGATGGTTCTAAAAGAGGTTAAATAAAGAAGAAACTTCCTTAGTTTCGTGTGGTAGGTATCGAAAATACTCTGCTTGGTCAATGGTCAACTATTATAATTGCAGGAATCCATGATCCGTGTTCACCACAGCCCTGACATGGGAATCTTAAATCTTGATCTGATCTTCACAGAAAGGACAATCTTCCGTTAGGTGTAAACAGCTTTTACATTCTTCTTGTGATTAGCACTTGTTTGTTACTGTGTACACAGGCTCCAGAAAGCCATACAGTCTTGCCACGTTTTTCTTTGCCATGGTCAGATCATGTTCCTCTGAGTCGGGGATCGTTCTTTCGTTCTGCCATTCTTTGTTTCCTTGGATTGGTCTTCATCTCTGCTGAATTGGTAAATTTGGGACTAAACCAGAAACGCCGAGACAACAAATTTTGAATGGAATCTCAATGTTTTCGGCCGAAAAATGTCGGGAAATTCCTTCCTTTGGGTCATCATGCCGTACGGATTGGATGGACATTTAGCTATGTTGATTTGGAGTGGATCTAGTGACCAAGGTTTAAGTTTCATTCGTTTCATGAAAAATAATTTTCAGAAAAACATTTTTTAGATTTTTCGATGTTCGTTTCACGGAAAATAACTTCTCACGGAAAATATTTTCCTTCCCCCTCCTTCTTCACCTTCACCTTCACCTTTGAAGAAAATGTTTTCCTCTTTCTGACTCTTTCTGAAAAGAGGAAACATTTCCCCCCCCCTCCCTCCCTCCCTCCCTCCCTCCCTCCTTCACCCACCGTTCATTTTAAATATTTTCTTTTTCTTTTTTTTTTCCTTCTTCTTTTTCTTCCTCAACCAATCGCCGGCCACAACGGCCACCTAAGATCGACGAGCTCAAGCCTCACCAACCTATGGCGAGGTTTTGGCTTGCCTGATCCAGCACAGCCGAGCTCGTCCAAGGCCGGTCGGGCGAGCTCGGGTCTCGCTAAATCTAGCGAGCTGGGCGAGGCTTATCTCACCCAAGGTCGCCAGACCCTCACCCAGCTCGCCAGATCTGGTGAGGCCCCAGCGAGCTCGGCCTCACTAGATCAGGCAAGGCTCGAGCTTGCTTATGGCCGGTCGGCGGCCGCCGCTGTGGTCTACGACCTGTCGGAGAAAAAGAAGAAGGAAAAAGAAGAAAAAGAAAAATAAGGAAATTAAAAATATTTTTAATAAATAAAAATTATTAAAAGTATTGCAAGGAGATACCGAATAACGAAAAATATTTTTCGAGACTTTTTCAAATTTTAGCCAAATATTGGAAAATTGTGTCATTTTCCAGGAAAATGTTTTCTAGAAATGTAACATTTCAGCGAAACGAAAGGAGCCTTAGACTTAAAGCATTTGCCTTTTGGTCAATTTCTTGAAACCAGTTTGAATTCTTTATTTCCTTGGTATTGCGGAACTCTGCAATGCAAGGGAAGCTTCGCATTCACCTTTGAACTATGAAGCTTAGACTTCTATAAAGTCAGACTTGCTCACGGCAGGTTTTACTGGTCTAAAATTCCATCTGATCTTATTCCCTGGAGCTTTGATGAGGAAATAGCATATACAGTTTCCTAAAGCTTCTTCGTTTAAGTGCATAAACCGATTGATATTCCTCTAGGAACCAACATTTCTGTCTGATTATCAGGTTGGTGTATGTGAGAATCAATCTTTTCATTTCATCATTAATGTCTGATTATTAGGTGGGTGTATGCGAGCATCAATCTTATCATTTCATCGTTAATGTCAAGAAACCGTGTCCAATGAACACCTTCCGACTCCGCCCAAAAGTAAACAAAAATTAGAAGCTTAAAGGTACCATCTTTATAAAGTTGCTTCCTAACAATGGTCTTTATTCGGTAATCACAAACACAAAGCAGAACTGATCCGATACTACGAGGCAAAAGCTAACCTTTTCTGGATCCGATACCACGATCAAAAGAGATCTAATTCTCAGGTGAATGATAGTGCGACGTTTCTCAAGTGGGAACTCACTATCACCTGTATTAATTTCGCAACTTTAGTTTCGCCTTTTTGTTGCTTTATAGGGAAGCGCACGTTATCTGTAAAGACAGGAGACAGATGCATGAGCAAGAGCTTGGAGAGAATATTTGTTAATCATGGTTGGACTGCGATACCAAACAAGAATAATTAACCAGGCTGGCAGCTTTCTTTAGTGTGTACATTAATTTGTGTCCTTGTCAAGCCACAGCATCTTCCATAAACGTGTTCACACCAGCTGAACCCCTAACTTGTCATACTAAATGACTCCGAACCTCAAGCGAATCGATGATATATGAATTGGTTGAACCAACTATCTCAGATAGAATCTGGTCTTTTCTCTTCTCTATGTCAAATAATTAGGTTTTAAAGAACCCATTAACATAATGGCCTCACAAATACGGTTCCACGATTTCAAAAAGAATTACATTCAACATGTGACGGGCAAGTTCAATGATGCCGTGGTAGATTTCACGAGCTCAATGTTCAAGCTGCTGAGTATGACCACTCGTGTATGCTTTTGATCTTATGCGAAATTAAAAACGAGGTATTCCATTTGCGTTTATAGTTAGGATAAAAATGGTGATCTGCAACACGTTTGCCCCAAAATGCCCATGTCACTTCAACAAAAAGTCAGGCCCGACGAAGCAATCAGCTGTTGACTGTGAAGCCATTTGACCTTCTCCGAGTCAATAGCTGAAGTTACTGGTTTTCGCGGCAATTTGTTCTGAGAAGAGCTCATACTTGTGTGAAATGATCCCAACAGCTAGGATCGCACAGGACTAAGTTCATGTTCAAACCCAATCTTATTTCAACTGAACCATATGTCATCTTTGGATTATATCTAATTATTATGCACATATGATGTAATTAGAGGGAGAGCAGTACCAAGCACAGGTCCTCTTGCCCTCAAATGAATGGAAAGTCATACGCTGCAAAATATAGAAATTTGACCGTTCAAAAGTGCTGAAGACGAGACGACTTCGCGAGGAGCATATGCGCAGTTATAATTCAATTATCCGCCTAGCCGAGGATAGGAATGGCACAGCGTCCTTTGCCATCTCCCCGTGCAGACAAATAAGGAAGGATCCGTTGGTAATTTCAGTTTTCCTCCTATTTCGATTTCGAGTTTGTCTCGTGGCGCACCAGTTCAAGTTCAACTCTACGGCGCGACCGAAGAAGGGATGACTTTGGTTGAAATTATGGAGGGCGCAAATAACGCTAAGTTCTCCAATATTAAATTAGGTTAATACCACGAAAAATCTTAAATTAATATACCCATAATAAATTTATCCCGAACTAATTTTTTGACCATCAAAAACCTTAAACTAGTACACCTGTGACAAATTTATCCTCTATTAATTTTCGTTAAATTTTACCATCAAATTATTAAATTGGATAACACGTGATATTTGACAAGTGTACCAGTTTAGGTTTTTACCCTTCCGTTTGTCACAGGTTTACCAATTTGTGATTTTTCGTGATATTAATCCAATTTAACGGAAGGTAAATTTGTCACATGTGTATCAGTTTGAGAATTTTAATGGTCAAAGTATTAATTTGGGATAAATTTATCACAGATGTACCAATTATGAATTT
Organism: Syzygium aromaticum; assembly: GCA_024500025.1. Classification (NCBI taxonomy): domain Eukaryota; kingdom Viridiplantae; phylum Streptophyta; class Magnoliopsida; order Myrtales; family Myrtaceae; genus Syzygium; species Syzygium aromaticum. The sequence continues at coordinate 13,483,032 of CM044893.1, forward strand.
TTTGTGGTCAAAAAATTAATTCAGGTAAATTTATCACAGATGTACTAATTTTATGTTTTTTGTGGTCAAAAAATAATTAATTCTGAGTAAATTTATTACGATTGTATCAGTTTTGGATTTTTTGTGGCATTTACCCTGTTAAATTTAGTCCGAGTTGCGAAAGTACATACGTTTCTCGAACGCGTCTTTACCTGCTCAATTATTTTTGGACAGTTATGCGCAAGAGGAACACAAGATTACAGGGGCGATAGAGATCCTAAACCCTTTTACAAGTAATTTATTCCTAGCCAAAGCAACTTTTCTCCCTGTCCTTTGCTCGCGGGTATAAAATAGTAATGGAAAGTTCCAAGCAATGAGCGAGTGAGTGAGAGAGAGAGAGGGTAGGGGCGTGATTTGTTTAAAGTAAAGCGGAAAGTGAAAACAAGGCCACCGCAGAATTCTCGATCATCATTATTATTATTCTTCTTCTTCTTCTTCTTCTTCATCCTCTTCTTGAATCCAACCAAACCCCTCACGCTTTCATGAAATGGGCCCAGCTCTAGCGCCTCTCCCCGCAGACCTCGCTTCCCTGGCTCTCCTCCTCCTCCTCCTCCTCCTCCTTTCTCTCATCTCTCCGTCACAGTCCGTCAAAGTGCTAGATTTCCAGTTCGGCCCCTTCGATCCCTCCTACTACGCCCTCTTCTCCGTCAACTCTCCGTCCACCATCTCCAACGCGGCCCTCCAGGTCACCCCCGATTCCGCTGGCAACTTCACCCTCAAGAACCAATCCGGCAGGATCCTCTACAAAGAGGCATTCAAGCTCTGGGACGGACCCTCCACAGCCCCCACGAAGATCGCCTCCTTCAACACCTCCTTCGTCATCAACCTCTACCGGGTCAACGACACCAGTGCCCCCGGCGAGGGCCTGGCCTTCATCGTTGCGCCGGACCTGAACCGCCTGCCGGGGAGCTCCGGCGGCTACCTCGGGCTCACCAACGCCACCACCGACGGCCACGCCAGCAACCACCTCCTGGCCATCGAGTTCGACACCTTCAAGCAGGACTATGACCCGGACGCGAACCACATCGGCCTCGACATCAACACGGTCCAGCACAACCAGACCGTCTCGCTGGCGGGCCAAGGCTTCCAACTCGCTCCAAACGGCACCAAATACTTCCACGTCTGGATCGACTATGATGGCGCCCAGAAGCTCCTGGAGGTCTACATGACCGACGAGGACAATTCCACCCCGACGAAGCCCAAGCCGGCGTCTCCAATCATGACGGCCCCCGTCGATACGAGCAAGGTGGTGAGCCAGAACTCCTACTTCGGGTTCGCCGCGTCGACCGGGGATAACTTGGAGCTCAACTGCGTGCTGCGTTGGAACCTGACGGTGGAGGAGCTGTCGAAGGGCATGCCGGCGGGGCTAGTGATCGGGCTGGCAGCCGGGATCCCGGCGGCGGCGCTGGCGCTGGCCGGGGCGGCCGTCTTGGGCTTCTTCTGGGCGAGGCGGCAGAGGGCCGAGGCGAGCGACCCGAACATAGTGGGGACGCTGAAGAGCCTGCCGGGGACGCCAAAGGAGTTCAAGTTCAAGGATCTGAAGAAGGCGACGGGGAACTTCGAGGAGCGGAACAAGCTGGGGCAGGGAGGGTTCGGGGTGGTGTACAAGGGGGTGCTGGCGGCGGAGGGCCGGCAGGTGGCGGTGAAGAAGTTCTCCAGGGACGACCTGAAGGGGAAGGGCGACTTCCTGGCGGAGCTCACCATCATCAACCGCCTCCGGCACCGCCATCTCGTCCCCTTGCTCGGTGAGTTCTTTTGTTAAATTTCTCCTCTCTTTTTTATTCTTATTTTCCCTGTTTATTTTTTTTTTATTTTGATGCGTGTTTTTTATTACTTGAAAGTTGGCGTTTCAAAAAAAGCTGCTGATCTTGATAAAGGGTTTTGAAATCCACTCCTTAATGTTTTTTTTTTTTTATTTATCGCGAAATTTATGGTTTTTTTTTTTTTTGGGTGATAGACTTTCCTTGAATTGGTCAAACTATAGTTGCTTGGTAAGATAGAAATAGCTTATTCCAAATGGCTTCTTGGAAAGTTTATTACTTTTCAATTTTTGGAATTTTGGGGTAGGTTCGATTCAACACGTTTTTTTCGTGGGCTGGAGAAATTTTGGGAGGAAAATCGGTTCATTAACCATTACGAATAATTATGTATATACTTATATAATAAGAAATGAAAAAAATCTAGGGAGATTGAAATTAGACTCGTCCTTAAAACTAACCCCTCTCTCCATTTCAAAGGATAACTAGTCATGGAACTTAAAAAGGGGAGCTCCATTTGTTAAGATTTAGTCTATATAGTGATTATGAATAAGGAAAATTAGGAACTAATTTTCGTTTAATATAGAAGAAAATTCACAAAAACACGTGATATTATGTACGGTGGGCTTGCTTCGAAGAACGTTGTCGAAACTTGTGATGAATGCACATTTAAAGATGTCGGGCCGGTTTGGCATAACACCCGTGCGCGGTCGAATCGACATCGTTTTGAAAAAAATATCGTATGTTTATTGCTTTCTTCTTCTTCTTTTTTGTTTTTTTCTGCCGTAACGTCAAGATGGCCCAATCAAATTTGGAAAGAATCAATTTCAGAAAATAAATGCCCACTTAACTTGAAAGTGTCATCTAGTCTACCAAATCCATGTCGAGTTTTGATTGGGTGTGGACGGCAGAAAACTAATCGAAGAACTGCTAGCTTGAAACGGTACAGAGATTCCATCATAAAATAAGGGTTCGACGGTCCAGATGAGGACCCAAATCAGATCGCCGCCGGCCCCGCCACGCAGCTAGTTCCCCCCCGTTTCTTTACCAGAGAAACTCCCGGAAAAACGATTTTTTGTACATATATTATCGTCCGATGAAAATGTGATTATTTCCTCCCTTTTTTTTATAATTAAATTGACAAGTTGACAGTTTGTGGGCCAGCCCCCATACGCGTGCAAGGCTGGCCGCGAATCTTGGCACATGCGCCGCTTCATCCGACGCCATATTTGAACATGCGATAAGATAAAATAACCCTTCATTTTTTTTTCTTTTTTGTATGAATAGGAGTTTCGATGTCTGCTCTATTTATGTCGTCATTTTTCGTTCATGTAAATTAATTGGGAAAAAAAGGCGAAAGAAAATTCGTGCTGACCCTGTAATATTATCTAATTTTTGGAAATTCGTATTTTATCGTCATATTCATATCGATTATCCGTTTTCATCGAAAGTCGATGGAAATACGCTGATCGGGTTACTCGGCAATTGGTTTTCTTTTTTTTCCGATAGGATGGTGCCACCAGAACGGGGTGCTGCTCTTGGTCTATGAGTACATGCCCAACGGGAGCCTCGACCGCCACATCTTCTGCGGCCCGGAGGCGCAGACCCTAGGGTGGACCCACCGCTACAAGATCGTCTCCGGCGTCGCGTCCGCCCTCCACTACCTCCACGACGAGTACGACCAGAAGGTCCTCCACCGCGACCTCAAGGCCAGCAACATCATGCTCGACTCCGACTTCAATGCCCGCCTCGGCGACTTCGGCCTCGCCCGCGCCATCGACAACGAGAAGACCTCCTACGCCGAGCTCGAGGGCGTCCAGGGGACGGTCGGGTACATCGCCCCCGAGTGCCTCCACACCGGCAAGGCCACCCGGGAGTCCGACGTCTTCGGCTTCGGCGCGGTCGTCCTCGAGGTGGCGTGCGGCCACCGCCCGTGGAACAAGGCCGGGTTCGGCGGGTTCCAGTTCTTGGTGGACTGGGTGTGGTCGCTCCACCGCGACGGGCGGATCCTGGAGGCGGTGGACGAGCGCTTGGGCGAGGACTACGCTGTGGAAGAGGCCCGACGGTTGTTGCTCCTCGGGCTGGCTTGCTCGCACCCGATCGCCGCCGAGAGGCCCAAGACGCCGGCGATCGTGCAAATTCTTTCCGGGTCGGTGGACGTGCCGCGCGTCCCGCCTTTCAAGCCCGCGTTCGTCTGGCCCTCGGTGAGCCCGCTGACCGAGGACGGAGACACCACAGACGTGACGCCGATGACGTCGTCGTCGCGGTTCGGGTCGGGTTGGACACCGAGGTACATGAGCAAAGAAAGTGAAACCGGGTACAGCAACAGCCCTCCTGTGTGATATGCAAAGGTTGGATGGCCTTGTAGGACTACAACAGCTGCGGAGAAAAGAAAAGGTTTTTTTTTTTTTGCTCCTTTTTAATTAAGATTTTCCCTATATCATTTTCAATTGGAGTCTACATTTTATTTCCTTTTTGTTCGATTTAGTAATTTAGTTGTCTTTTATTTGGGCCTCGGTCAATTGTTAATATATGTTTTTTTATGTGTTCTTTAATTGGAAAGGTGGGGGTCTACATGGAATTGTAGTTGATGTGATGAAAAAAGATTTCTATTTTGGTAAATGCTGGAGGAAAATTGATTTATCGCCAAAAAAAAAAAGGGAATAGAGACAGATGAAAATTGCTCTAATGACTGTTGTGAATGATTTACAAATGTTGGGACTCAAAGCCTTGATCTTCCTGAAAGCATTATGAACATTTACAATTTTCTTCTTCCCATGAGTAATTCGTGCTGCAAGCGTCGCGAAGCGATCCTCGAATGTAGATAGATTATTTCTGGCAGTAATATTTGTGGCTTATGAAAGCGCCTGCAAGCATAGATGCGATTAGAATTGGGCACGCACGACCGTGAGAGCTTTGCCTGCAAGCGTGCTTACGGTCGACGAGCTCCGGGGGTGCTTCGACGACTCCCTGCTTCAAACCTAAGATGAATGTCGCGGTCGAGACCCGAGTCAGAGTCGTGGCTTCCTTGCATGGCACACAGTGCTTCACGTTGCGCCACCTCCCGTCGCTCCATATCTGCCGTCCAATAATGAAAATCAACGGACAAATATCACTAAGATCATTAGGGACGAAGGAAGGTTGCATTTTCATGGCCTGTGAGAATTTTGTGTTCTTCCAAACAACTAACGAGCTCTGACACTTGTCACTAGCGCACTGCTCGAAGTTGCCTCAAGAAAGCATAACAACAGGACATTGAGCGGGCTTTTGAAACGAACTAATGCCCTCGTTTTGTCCTAATCTTGAGACTTTCGATTAGCGAGGGACGGAAGCCGAATTTGCCCAACCGTTGCCAGGTCTCCGAGGTTGACCAGGAATGTGCCGGGCCAAGGGCCGAGAGCCACGAATGAGCCGGAGGAGTCCATCACATCGAGACCGCTTGCATTGCCGTCGTCTTGAAGGATGGTGAGTAACCCTGAGTCTGTATGTACTTGGACTCCTGAAGAGCCAAGAGTCTCGGGAGTGAAGTTGGCCTTGTTCATCCTGTGTAGGCTAGTCCACTCCTTGAATGGCTCACCGCTTGACTCCACTGTTTGTGCTAGTTTTGCTGCAATGTCCACGACTAGTTTGTGTGTTGCCTGGGCATAGCTCTCTATTGTCTCTCTACGAGATAAGAGGGACCATGTACAATGGCAGTCATTTGGATTAAAACAGAACAGGTGAGAGAGAGAGAGAGAAGGGGGGGGGGAGGGGGGAGGGGGGGCGGCGGTGAAGAGAGGCATCCATTTGGCAACAAAAAGCATGAACGGCGTGATGAAAGCCCAAATCATAGAGCCCTAGAGCTTCATACAGAGGATTGATCTCGCTGGGTGCCAAATACTCAGAGGGAAGATCAAGCAGAGATTTCACTACTGCCTTCATCTCTGACATCAGCTTCAATGGAACCTTCCTTTCCACCATCCCCTCTCTCATTTCTCAAGAGTTAGTTCATGTCGATCTCTTTAATACATTGATAGCATTTGAATCCTACACGGTTGCTGTTTTCTACCACACAACATAACTTGTAGGCCCCATCTTCCTAATCTTAATAGCAAGATCATGCAGTCAGGAAACCATGTATTTTAAGTCCAGCACTGTATAAGTCCCACTGTTTATTTGAGGTATAATTTGGTTGGTCTAATAGATTGTGTCTAGACAACACAAAGAGCTGTGACCGGCTTGATTAAGCTAAGGAGGCATGCAATGCGCTGAGCCTGCATGACCTTTAATGATCAGCGATGACACATGATGTTTCTTGTTCGTTCTTCCTCCCAATAAAACCTTCCTTTTACAAGTGAAATTTGTTCCAAGGTATGGAACCGCAACAGCATTCCTTCACTTGTTTACCAATAAACTTTAAACAGAGAATAGACATATCTAGGTACATATACATGCCTACGTGCGTATGTACATGCATATGTTGTATGCATTTGTGTTTATTTAGCTGGGTGTCAGCTCTGAAGTTCTCATAGGGCCACAAGAACCTGATGAAAGTATCGATCGAAAAATATGATCTTTTGCCTCAACAGAACTTGTTGTTCTGCTCTAATATCAAATTTTAGGCCCTAGCTTCCCTGTATCTGGCAACTGCTAGAAGGGCTAACTTATTATATGAGACACGGTTGAATTCAGATCACTTACACATCCGTTATCTTCTCGGTTTGTTGCAAACGAGAGTAACTTCGATCCAGGAGTTCCATGATAGAAATGTCTATTTAAAGGGCACGGCAAAAGTCAAGCCCTGTCAGCACACCGATACTAAGCAGACTTAAGATGATATGGATCTAAGCATTCTTGTTGTAATCTAATTTCCTTTCATGAAAGCAACATAAACGAAGAAAAACAGAAACGACACAGCTGATCTATCTGAGAGCAAGGCAACATCCTGTTATTCAACTTATCAAATGGCATAATGTTTTGAAAGTAAAAGGCCACCAGCGAAATTAAGATCACCTTCAATCAGAAATCCATCAAAATGAATGCCTTATTATTGGTGGGGACCTTTGCAACTTATTGGCAAGGTATCGTTTCAACGTAAATTCAGCTGCTCCAGCACACCTGTTCAGGATTTAGCACAGACAAGCGCAGGAGCTTCACCTGCCTCAAGTTTTGTAGAGAACCTTAGTTTCCTAAAATCTTCCTAAGTAATAGGGCCATGGAGACATGGGTTGTCGGAGTCCACAAATTCTCGAGGTGCCTCAACAACTTCCTCCTTCGGTCCCAAAAGAAAAGTAGCGATACACTCGGATAGTCGCTTCTTTGCACTGCACTTGGTGCCTCACATTGCTCCACCTTATGTTGCTACATACCGAGCACATAAACATGAATGAAATCCAAAATGATCTTCAAAGAAAATTTCAGTTTGATTAATTGCCCCTCATTTTGCCATAACCTAAATTTTAGCCCCTGCAATTGGTGCTTATCACTTCACATCGCAGGTCTATTATGACTATCTGAATTCATTTACAGAAAGTGGGGATTAAGTGCTTTTGGATAGAATATGATGCCCCCAATTTCAGTTGATGAAAGAAATGATAGTGTCTACCGTTGCAATATCTCCTAGATTGAGGAGGAGTGTGCCGGTCCAGGGCTCAACTGGTGTTGATGAACCGGACGAGTCCATTACCTCGAGACCACAGACATTCTTGTCATCTTGAAGAACGGTAAAAAATCCGGAGTCAGCGTGAATTTGGATCCCTGGAGAGCCAAAAGTTTCAGGAGTGAAGTTGCGTATGTTTATCCGGAACTGGCAGGGTCATTCCGTGAACAATTCTCCGTCCATTCCCATGCTTCGTGCCAACGTTGCTGCGATGGCCATGATCATTACGTGTACTGCTGCCCCGGCATTCTTCTCTAATTTTTCCTCCAAAGAAGAAAAAACAAGATACTGCTAATGCAGATTAACCAATTGTTACAGACATTTTGAATCAAACCCCACGTAGCATCCGCAAGAACAACAATCAGCAAAGAAACAGAATGGTGATGTCAATCGGTAACCCGTGAATTCATCATAAATCTCCTGTCAAAGCATTACTAACTGGCCACTCCAGGGTTGAGCCATTATGGCCACTTCAATTTTGTTGTCAAAGGCAAGATGGCAATCGGAGAATTCCTGCACGGTTGTTGGTGACCATCTTCTGGCTCTTAGTTAAGGATAAGTCGGGCGAAAATTTTGTCTTGAGTCGTTCTACTGCAGATGTGAGGCCAGTCCGACGAAAAACTCGCGAAGTGCGTTGTAATTTTAACGCAGTCCACCGTGCGGTCAAACTGGATTTTATTTGCTCCCCCGTCAAAGTTCAATATTTATCTCCTAGTTTAAACAAACCATCTTCTTGACTTTTAGGGATGTGCAACCGGACCGGATTTATCCGAGAATCGGATCGGATTACCCAAAAAACAGGTCCGGAAACCGGTTCCTATTTGAACTGGTCCGAGAACCGGTTCCATTTTTTGGGAACTGGTTGGAACTAGTCCGATTCCCGGTTCCAAGTGAAGACCAATCCGGATCGGTTTTAGAACTGATTTTTAGTTTGTCCTAAAAAAAAAGGTAGATCATAGTATTACTCTATTTTTGATTATTGCTTTTGATGGATAGTAATTTTTGTTACTCATTTTAGAGATTGTTGCTTTTGGCGAATAGTGATTTTTATTATTCATATTTTGCTTTAAATTGTTTCATTACTACTCATATTATTTTGCTAGAAAAAAGGAATAAAAGAAAAATAGGTTCTCGGATAGATCCTAAAACCGAATCGGAAAAACAAGATAGGTTCCAAAACTGGTTACAAGACAAACATAGTTAGATTCTAGATTCTAAAAACTGAGAACCGATTATAATAGGGTAGGCTCCAACCTTCTCACCCTAGAACCGATCACCCCTATTGACTTTCTTGTTGATTGAATTTTGGATATATATATATATATATATATATATATATATATATATATATATATATATATTTCCAAGACTAAAACAAATTATAATAGGCAAACAAGGACACACGAAAACAAAGTCCCAGTCTGACTTTCTTGGATGCCTCATCCAACTGCCCTTCTAAAATGGACCGATTTACACCTACAGGCGGAGATAAGATTGCCTCCAATTTGAAGTGTTTCTCAAAAAAAGTGAAGCATTGTGTTAAAATATATTTCGAATTTGAGTCTAATAAATAAAATTTGATTCGAAATTAAATATTATTTATGGAAGTTTGAATATTCTGAGTTGAATATTTTCCCCGCCGTCCAAAATTGAGCAATACGTAAGCCCTTCTTCGGGGCACACAAATTAGTCTTCTGGACGTCATAATCTTGAAGCTGAAGCCACGGTCAAGCAAAAGAAATAAAAAGGAAAGTCCAATGGTTTGAATCGCACGGAAATATTTCCCGGGGTGAAATTAGATATGGTTTGAATATGGTTTGAATCGCACGGAAAAATTTCCCGGGGTGAAATTAGTGTGATGTTTCTCGTTTGAGTCCCAAATTAAAAACGTAAATTGCTTTATTGACCAAGAACTTCAGTCCACGGGTGTCAGGATATATATTGCTCATGGATCAGGGGAAGCTATAGCGAACTCCTCTCGAATAGTCATGGTCACAGGCCGGTTTCGGTCCAGAACCGGCTTGGTCAAACCCGGGCCCGCGGTTTGGAACCGGAACCGGCCCGTGCCCTACGGGCCCAGTTCCAGTTCCAGAAATTTTGGAACCAGCCCAGAACCGCCGGTTCCGGGCCCGGTTCCAAAAAAAAAAAAAAACTTTAGCAGGGCCTATACGTCTGCAGGCCTTGCTGCTGCGGCCCGTTGCCAGGGCAGCCCCTGGCAACGGGCAAAATTTTTTAAAAAAGAAAACCCCTTGCAGCAAGGCCTGCAAGGCCCTGCTGCGGGGAAAGTTTAAAAAAAAAAAAAAAAGCCCTCCACAGCAGGGCTTGCATGTCTGCAGGCCCTGCTGCGGGCAACTGGCTTGCGGCCCATTGCCAGGGCAACCTTTAGGCTGCCCTGGCAACAGCCAACACCCAAACGGGCAAAAAATTTTAAAAAAAAAAAAAGATAACCGTTGCAATTTTGCAACGGCCAACTCTCGAATCGAATTTTCTTTTTTTTTAATATTAAATTTTCTTCTCATTTTTTTTTCTTATAAATTCTCTCAAATTCTGTCAATACTCACAATTCTCTCAAATTCTCTTCTCTCAAGTCTCAAATTTTCTCAATACTCTAAATTCTCTCAAATTCTCTCAATTTTCTCAATCCACGCAATTCTTTCTTAATTCTCCCAATTAATCCGCACAATTCTCTCAATCCACTCGAAAAATGGCAAGTGGAAGTCGAGTGCCAACTGGCAAAGGTAAGAATATCACGACGGAATCCCATCATTCTTTTGATCCTCGTGAATATGCAGATTTTCAAGATGTTGAAATCAACATTTTTCCTGATGTAGAACGCGTCCTGACGCAAGAAAGTCTTCATTTTCCTGCCGAAATATCTACAACAAAGGAAGCGGAACGGGAATTTACATATGACATTTGGAATCATTTCACGAAAATGGAAAGGCTTGATATTGATCAAAAAAGGTATGATATAATTTGTAAATATTGTAGGAAAATATATAAATATACAAGTGGACAAGGATATGGAATATTCAAACGACATCTTAGGAGTAAACATCCAACCGAAACAGGAATTGATATCAGGCAACAACAAATTTCCGGGCACGTCAATCCTAACACTTCCCCTTTATTTCGTTTTAATGAAAAAACTTATAAGGAAGAATTAGACAAATTTATTTCCGTTGAGCATTTAGCATTTAATTTTGGGGAAAGATTTGGTTTTAATGAATTTATACAAAAAGCATGTGCTCCACAAGCAAAACGTGTTCCTAGAAATTCAACTAAACGAGTAATTAAAGATCTTTACAAAAATGGAAAAAAAGATTTACAAAACTTTTTTATGCAATTTAATGGATACGTGCATATAGATAGTGATATTTGGAGTGATCATTAACAAAATCATTCTTACATGGGCATAACATGTCATTGGATAGATGACGAGTGAAGTATTCAAAAAAGAGTTATTGCATTTAGAATTTTCGATGATAAGCATACGACAAATAATATTTATAGAATAATTAGGCAAATTTTAGAAGAATATTATTTGCTTAACAAAATTTTTTCAATTGATTTTGATAATGCCGCGGCAAATACCGCTTCAATTGCCAATTTAGAAAATATTTGTGAATCCGCTTTTGGCGGAAAATTTTTTCACGTTAAATGTGTTTATCATGTTTTAAATTTATGTATACAAGATGGTTTGAAAACTCTTGATATTTTTCTTCAACCAATAAAAACGGCGATTCAATTTTTATGGAAACATCCCCAAAAAATGAAAGAATTGGGTAGATTTTGTAGAGAAAATGACAAAAAACCAAAAAGATTTCCAAGAAATGTTCCAACTCGTTGGAATTCTACTTTCCACTTGCTTAGTGAATCTTTAGCATATAAAGATTTATTATGTGCATTCATTTCTAATAATATACCTCAGATTAATTTATATCCACAAGAGTGGGATATTTGCAAAAAAATTTTAGATGTTTTAAAGGTTTTTAATGATGCAACTTATACTTTGTCCGATGTTTATTATCCTACTACACATTTATTTTTAGTAGAGTGTACTAATATTGTCGGAATTTTTAATGAATATGAAAATGATGTTGAATTACAACATATTATAGTTGCGATGAAAATGAAGTGGCTACATTATTATAGCGAAATTCCCATTATTTATTTAGTTGCTTGTGTTTTTTATCCGCGTTGCAAGTTGGATGGCTTAAGTGATTTTTTGCATACGTATTATCAATGTTTACATTATGATGCAATAAATGTTACAACCATAGTACGTGAGATTAAAAACATAATAATATAATTATATAATGAATTTTATACTAAATATAATTTAGGTGATATTGGATCTTCTCAATCTACGGAAATACAAAATGACAGTACAGGTAAAATTAGTAGATGGTACCAACTTTTATTACATAGACAAAAAAAACAAAATGGAGTAGTAGAAAATATTTCTGAATTAGAGATTTATCTAACTGTTTCATTTGAATTTACTGAATTAGAAGGTAGTACAGATTTTTTAATTTTGGATTGGTGGAAGAGGTACACAAGCCAATACCCAATTATTTCTCTTATTGCAAAATAGATTTTTTCAACCCCTTGTTCCACAGTTGCGGTCGAACAAGCATTCAGTGCCGGAGGTAATATTTTGGACGAACATCGTTCAAGATTAGCTCCAGAATCAGTGGAGATGCAAGCTTGTGTTGCTGATTGGACGAAGGTTCAATACCGGCAACAGGAGATAGATCAGAATAATGAATCCGAATTCATTAATGACGGAGATACTACCGCTATCGATACTAGAACGGGTAGTGACGATTGAGGATAAAAGAACTATTGGAGTTGGCAAATATTTCGGGAACCTTTGTTTCTCATACCGGGTACGCCCACGTGAGCTTAGGGAAATCAAAATATAATCCGACGACATGTGACCGTTGATCCCCTACGCACGAAATGTTTAGATTTTGGGGTCATTTTAGGGCATATATATTGTGCTCCTTTTTTTATAGATCGCTGTAACAAATTGTAATGTGCTCAATCATAATTTATTAAGTTCAAGCCCTCTCTTTCTCTCTTATCTTTTTATCCCCAAATTTGATTACAATTTACATTTTAATTACAATTTATATTGAATAATGTTCCGTCACAAGAACAGTAACTTTTAAATTTTTTTATTATTTTCTTTTCTGTTTTTCCTTTTCTTTTTTTTTTCTTTTCTTCCACCGCCGGCCATAGCCCACCGGCCTCACTGGCGTCGAGTGAGGATCGCCCTCGCTTAGGCTGGGCGAGGCCGGCCTCGCCGGCGTCGGGCGAGGCGGACCTCGCCTGCAACTTGCGAGGGTTCGACCTCGCCGGCCTCGCCAGTTGCAGGTGAGGTCAGCCTCGCCCAACATCGGCGAGGCCGGCCTCACCCAGCCTAGGCAAGGGCGGCCCTCGCCCGATGCTGGCGAGGCCGGCCTCACCCAGCCCAGGCGAGGGTGGCCCTCGCCCGACGCCGACGAGGTCAGCCTCGCCTGAGGCCGGCGACCTCCACCGGCCCCGGCTATGGCCGATGGAGGAAGAAAAGAAAAAAAAAAAAAGGAAAAAAAAACATTAAAGAAAAATTATGAACCGGCCCGGAACCAATTCCAAACCTGAACCGAAACCGGAACCGGCCGGTTCCGGTTCATACTTGGCCACGAACCGGCTAGTTCCGAACCGTGGCCATGATTACTCTCGAAGCGTCGTTTGCTCTCTGAGTGCCGTGGGTCATCCATAAGTGTTGGATGCTTGGCGTGGATTTTTGTCGTGGAATTATATCAAAAGTTCAAGTGTTTATAATGATTAAATCTTATTATAAGATTTGTGTATAACTCCCTCGCGAAATTGCATAATTATTTCGTAAAGAATTATGGATCTAAATACTGCATCAACTATTTGGTATAATTAGGGATTGAAAAACAATTAGGCTACGTTTGATCATCCAAATTTATAAATAGGATAGAACTAGATTGAATAGGATAAGAAATCTTGAGATTTTTTCATATCATGTCCACTGTTTGGTGGATTACGGATCTAAAGTCGAATAGGATAATTTTTATTTTTATTTTTTGCTATTCATAGGTTCGGAGGAGTCGATAAAGGAAAAAAAGCCGAGAAATTTTTTTTTGTGAAAGCGCACAAGATGTGGAGATGAAGATGATGGTGAGTAGAGCGTAGGGTTCCTAGAAAAATAGGCATTAAAAATCCTATCCGGATCTATCCCTCTCCCCCCCTCGGATTTTTTTTATTCGAGTTATATCCGGTCTATATCCGGCCTTATCCTATTCTGGACTACCACTAAACACAGGATAGGATAAAACACATTCTATCATGGCTTTTATCCGGTCGACCAAATGCAGTCTTAGAGTGTTTGAGTGACTCAAGTGTGGTTGTAATATCCGTTATATCGCTTGATCTATAATAGAATTTCGTGCTGCTCTCTCTATAGATATAGATCACTACGACCGAACCACGTAAATTCGGTGTCCGATTTATTTTCTTATTCTGTTAATTTTATTGTTCGATCGCTTGGTTTTCGCGATACAATGAAATGAATTCCTTATTATCGGTGGGGATCTTTGCAACTTATCGACATGGTATCATTTCGCTGTAAACTTTCAGCTGCTCTAGCACATCTGCTCGGGATGGGGCAAGCGCGAGCGCACCATAGCTTCACCTGCCTGAAGTTTCTTGGAGATCCTTAGTTTCCCATCAAATTCATCCCCATCGTGCGATCGGACACGAATAACCCTGGTTGAAATTAACAGGGCCGCAAATAATGCTAGATACTCTGCTATTAGATTTAGTTACTTGCTTTACTATTTTGGACAGCAATGCATGCTTGAGATATAAAATTTGATTTTGAAAGTTGAATTACATTACAAGTGTGGTAAATCCTTAGCCCATTTACCAGATAAGTTTATCTCTAGCTAAAGCAATTTTGTCACTGGCCTTTCTCATGGTGGATTATAGTAATGGAAAGTGTTGCGGAAACAAGCGACCGAACAATAAAATGGACAGAAAATGAAAATAAATTGGACACCAAATTTATATAGTGCTCACGAGAAGAGCAGCATGAAATTTCACTATAGATTAAGCGATACAACGAATATTATAACTACACTCGAATCACTCAAACATTCTAAATGATTTTCAAATCTCAATTATATCCAATAATTCACACAGTGTGTAGCCTCAATAATTCTTCAAGAAATAATCTCAATCTTGCAAAGGAATTACACACAAATCTTACAATAAGATTTAATCAGCTCGAACACTAAATTATCGATGTAATTGTACGAACGAAACTAATGCCAAGCACTCGCTTGAGAAACCACGCTTCAATGATCTCTTCACATCAATCATGGCGCTTCAAGACTTCTTTATCAACAACGGCATTAACTGCAATGCGAGCAAGCCACGCCCAGGAGAAAACCTCGATTGCATTGAGATATGCCACCGCCAGGAGACGTCCCAAGCTAGACCGGTGAAAAAAGTCAACTTCCCTTTTTCTCCATTTGCGTTTATTCTTTTTCTTCTTTTGTTAGCCGCCAACTCATGCACATTAGGAAAGTAAGGATCCGTTTGATAATTACTTTATTTACGAAAATAATTTCTATTTAGAAAAAAAAATTTTATTCCATTTTCGAAAATAATTTATAAGTATTTGAAGGCATTTAATAACTACTCAAAATTTATATTCATTGAATAAACAAAGAACATAAATGTTTTTCATAACTGCACAAAATTTTTTTTATTAATGATATTTTGAATTTTTTAATATTTCTTGCTCTTTTTTTTCTTTTTTTTTCTTTTTCCCCTTCTTTAGCCCATGGCCAAGTCGTCGGCATCGGCAACCAACCATAGGCCAGGGCCGGCGAGGGCGACACGCAGCTTAAGTGAGGGCTGCCCTCGACAAATCTAGTGAGGGCTAGACGCTCGCCGGCCCTGGCCTGTGGTCAGTCGCTAGTGGCTAGTGGCCGGCAACTGGCCACAGGCCAGGCAAAATGAAGAAGACCAACTAGCAAGAAGAAGAAGAAAAAAAAAAATTTTCATTTTTTATTCTTATTTCTAGAATCAAGAATCAATTTTTTTTTTATTATTGATTCTATTCTAAAACTGATTTTGAGAACAAATTTGTGCTTGAGAACAAAAAATTTATCAATCGGAGTTCTATTCTTTTTTTATTTCGAGAAACAAAAAAATAGAAACGGATACTGTTTGGTAACAAGCCCCTAAATTTCCACTATTTCCTTCTTTATTTTCGTCCTTGGCCGGCTTTGAACTTGAGGAAATAATTCTTTGCACTCACGGCAATACGTAATCTGATTTCGAAATCAGAAAACCACGTGAAAAGAAAACTTCTCTTTGTTGGACTTTTCTTTAATCAATCTCAGGTCGGATTTCGCTAAGTTTATTCAAACTGAAGACATATTCTAAAAGAAAGGTCCAAGCAATGAGAGAGAGATGGAGACGGCTCGAGCTCTAATCCTGGTGTGATTTGTTTAAACAAAAGCCAAAAATCGAAACGAGGACACCACAAAAGTCTCCATCTTCTTCTTCTTCTTCTACTTCTTCATCATCTTCTTGAATCCCACCAAACAACTCACGCTTCCATGAAATGGGCCAAGCTCCAGCGCCTCTCCCCGCAAACCTCACCTTCCTCACTCTCCTCCTCCTCCTCTTCCTCCCTCTCATCTCTCCGTTACCGTCCCCCAAAACGCTAGATTTCCAGTTCGGCTCCTTCGATGACTCCAACAGGGACAACTTCTCCGTCATCCCTCCGGCCAACATCGCCAACCAGGCCCTCCAGGTCACCCCCGACTCCGTCCAAGAAAAATTCCTCCTCGAGAACCAATCCGGCAGGATCCTCTTCAAAAAGGCATTCAAGCTCTGTGACGGACCCTCCACAGCCCCCGCCAAGATCGCCTCCTTCAACACCTCCTTCGTCATCAACCTCAACCGGGTCAACAGCGGTACCCCCGGCGAAGGCCTGGCCTTCATCGTTGCGCAGGACCTGAATCCCCCGCCGGGGAGCTCCGGCGGCTACCTCGGGCTCACCAACGCCACCACCGACGGCCACGCCACCAACCACCTCCTGGCCATCGAGTTCGACACCTTCAAGCAGGACTATGACCCGGACGCGAACCACATCGGCCTCGACATCAACACGGTCCGGCACAACCAGACCGTCTCACTAGCGGGGCAAGGCTTCCAACTCGCTCCCGTAGGTACCACATACTTCCACGTCTGGATCCACTATGATGGCGCCCAGAAGCTCCTGGAGGTCTACATGACCGACGAGGACAATTCCACCCCGACGAAGCCCAAGCCGGCGTCTCCAATCATGAATGCAAGCCTCGACACGAGCACAGTGGTGAGCCAGAACTCTTACTTTGGGTTCGCCGCGTCGACCGGGGAGAACGTGGAGCTCAACTGCGTGCTGAGTTGGAACCTGACGGTGGAGGAGCTGCCGAAGGGCATGCCGGCGGGGCTGGTGATCGGACTGGCCGCCGGGATCCCCGCGGCGGCGCTGGCGCTGGCCGGGGTGGCCGTCCTGGGCTTCTTCTGGGCGAGGCAGCGGAGGGCGGAGGCGAGCGACCCGAACATAGTGGGGACGCTGAAGAGCCTGCCGGGGACGCCGAGGGAGTTCGAGTTCAGGGATTTGAAGAAGGCGACGGGGAACTTCGACGAGCGGAACAAGCTGGGGCAGGGAGGGTTCGGGGTGGTGTACAAGGGGTTGCTGGCGGCGGAGAATCGGCACGTGGCGGTGAAGAAGTTCTCCAGGGACGACCTGAAGGGGAAGGACGACTTCCTGGCGGAGCTCACCATCATCAACCGCCTCCGCCACCGCCATCTGGTCCCGTTGCTCGGTGAGTTCGAATTTTTTTTGTTAAATTTCTCCTCTCTTTTTTTATTATTTTTTTCTTTTTTTTCTTTGGATGCGTGTTTTTTTATTGAAAGTTGACATAGCGCGTGTTTTTCGTCCAAAAAAAAAAAAGACAGAGCGCACGTTTTAAAGAAAAGCTGTAAATCAACGAATCTTGATAAAGGGTTTTAAAATCCACTCCTCTTAACATGGGAAAATTCTAAAAATAGGCCCAAAATTGAGTCATTTTCTAAAATAAGAGTATAAAGCGGACATTGTGTCAAATAAAAACCTGAAGTTGCTAAATTATTTCAAATAAGAGTTTAAAATGGCCAAATCGTCTCAAATAAGGACCTTTGGCTGACCAGTGACTATTTCATCACCGAAAAATGAGTATTTTAGTCAAAAAAATTATAAATATATTTTTTTGATTTTTTTTTCTTTTTCCCTCCCCAACCGTCACTGTGCTTGGCTGGCGACCTCCATCAGTCTCAAGCAAGGGCCACCCAACCCACGTCAGGCAATGGTCGTCCTCGCCTAGGTTGCCCTTGTCGACTTTAGGCAAGGGTCACCTTGTCCAGGCTAGGCGGGCGAGGGCAACCCTCGCCAAATCAAACGAGGCAACCCTCGCCCTCCCCCAACGCCGGCAAGGGCAATCCTCATCCACCCAGGCAAGGGCGACCTTCGCCGGCCCCAGCGATAATCAACAGAGGGAAGAGAGGAAAAAAAATAAAAGGAAAATAAAAAAAACAAAAAAAGTTGAGACTGGTATGGCTACTTTAGGCCTTATATGAGACAAAATTCACTTCAGGCCCTTATTTAAAAAAATAATGGCACTTCAAGCCCTCATTTGAGATAATATCTATTTTAGGCTCTTAATTGAGAAAATGACTCTATTTTGGATCCCTTTTTGAAATTTTCTCTTTTAATGTTTTGCATTTATCGTGAAATTTGTGTGTTCTTTTGGAGTAGGGACATTGGAGTTGGAGAGGCTGATAAACTTTTCTTGAATGGTCAAATTATGGTTGCTTGGAAAGATAGAAATAGATGCTCCATATGTCTTCTTGGAAAGTTTATTAGGTTGGTGTAGATTCAACTCATGAGGCCTCGGCCTCGCTGACCACTAGTGAGGCCTCGACCTCGCCAGCCTCAGGTGAGCACAACCTCGTCAAATTTGGCGAGCTGGAGCCTCCCCCAACGTTGGCAAGGCTCGACTTGCCGGAATTAGGCGAGCTCGTCCTTGCAAGCAATTGGTTGCTAGCTATCGTCATCACCGGCCAAGGAAGAAGGAAAAAGAAAAAAAATATAACAAAAAATTCGATTTGTTTATAAATATTTTTATAATAACGATTGTTTCATTAACTAAGAGCCAAGGCCAAGCACTAAAGATTCGCACTCGGCTTTCGCGAGCCTAGGCCTAAGTGCCGGGGATCAGAGCTCGAGCATCAGAAACCCAAGCACAACATTTATGAACTCAAGCTCAAATGTCGGGGCATCGGACACCAAGGCTTCAAGCCCAGCTTCGATGGACCCGAGTGTGGACGCTAGGGTATCAGGGTCCTAGGTTCGATCTCTATGGACCTAGTTACGGGAGCCGAAGATTTGGTCTGAATGCCGGGTTACGATGAATGTGCATTTAAAGATGTCGGGACGGTTTGGTATAACACGTTCTGTCTAGTCAAATCAACGTCGTTTTGAAATATATCTTCTTCTTCTTTTCGTAATGTCAAGATCGCTAAATCAAATTCGAACAGAATAAATTTTAGAAAATGCCCGCCTAACTCGTAAGTGTAGTCTACCAAATCCACATCAGAGTTTTGGTGGGTAGGTGGCAGAAATCTAATTTAAGAACGTGTTAGCTTCCGCATGTACAATACACAGTCCAAGAATCTGTCATAAAAGAAGGGTTTGACGGTCAACCCAAATCTGTCACCGTTTCAGCAAATGCTGGCCGCGAATCTTAGCAGGAGGTTGTCGATGGGTCCAGTTGGATTTTCATGATACCTAACCTAATCCAAATCATAAATGATATATGAACTCTTGATCCAAATCCAATCCGAATCAAGCATGATAGGAAACGCAAAAACTGGCTGGAATCTGGTCTGGTCGGGTTTTTAAGATTTTATGTTTGTGTGTGTGTGTTTTTTCTTTGATTTCAAGCTAATATTTGACGATATTACAATTGACTAAAAGGTTTTTCATTTTTTTCTAAAGACCATAAAAGAAACCTGGAAATAAATAATTACTAAAAGTTGCCGCCTTGATCTGTCTGACAAAAAAAATCCATACTTTAACGGCCACTAACAAAGAAGAATACTATTACACATAGGGTGTCAACGGGTTGGATTTCCATGTGCTCCATATGGAAGATTTGGTGTTGCAATCAGACTTTATTTGTTTTTGTGTTATAGCTGTAGAATCTACATTTGGACTACATCAATTTATTTGTCTCAAAAGATTTGTGGTGGTTTATAAATGTTGAACATGCCATCCAAGCTTGAATTTCCACATTCAAGGGGATCAGTAGATAAGATGATTAGTTCAGATGTTTTGACGACTGATGATTGCGCAAATTTGTTTCAGATATTTTGACGACTGATGATTGCGCAAATTTGTTATTCTCATAATTTATGGATATGTAGCACACATATTGGATGCACATTCATCATTGGCTGTGAATGGAGAATGTTTATGTTATTAACAGTACGTATATTGCATCCAATTAAGCATAAAGAGAATAATTACCTGCTTAAAATCTTCTTAGCAGAAGAAGCTTATTTGGTCGAGTTTCACTGCATGAGATTGCTGTTAATATTGGAGTAGTTTGTGCTCCAATCCGCAATTTTTTCCATGTTGTGGGAACCCAACTGGAACTTATAATTTGAGTCAATCAACAGAAGGGAGATTATTTTGAAAAGTTTAGACTAACAGAAACCATTGAGAGGAAATGATCTTTAATTTGTGTTTCGGTTCTAAAAATAAAAATGAAAATAACAATATATGTGTTTTGATTCGGTTTGTGTTCATAAACACAAACCGCACAAAACTGAACAAAACCGAACCGAAACCATTGTGATACTCGTTTGCTTAGTTAATACCCGAATATGAAGTAGACCCGGCCTGAATATACCCAAAACATCAGATTGGGTCGGATTAGGTCAGTTCGTGTTCCGATTCAAGTATACTGTTCGGTGTTGACACCACTGCCACATCCGTCACCATATTTGAACAAGGAACAAAATAGAATAACTCATTTTTTTTAGGGATATATATATATTGAAAGTTCTAAAAATTGTTGTGAAAGTGCAATTGAGTCCCATAATTTATAAAAAGTGCAATCAAGTTCTAAAATTTGTCAAATTGATGCAATTGAGTCATTCTGTTAACTCCGTCCAACTTGGCTAACAAAAAATGCTACGTAACTTTTTTTAATATTTTCTCTCCCGTACGTGCTAAAACACGAAACTTAAAGTTTAAACGACATTATTTTGGTCCAAATTAGATTTGTAATGCATATTTAAATAAGCTAACTTATATTTTTTTTTTTAAATGAACCCTCGCCACCGCTGCCCCATCATCACTGGGAAGGGCCGGCGATGGTGAGGAAATGGTCGATGGGGGTCACCGAGCCCCAGTCAAGGGCTGGTGACCCTTTCCAACCGCCAATGGCGACCCTTGCAAGGCTCGCCTATAGTCGGCAAGGGTTGTTGGCGACCTTCGACCCCCACTGACCATTCCGTCCTTCTCGGCGATGGTGGGGTGGCAGTGGCGAGCAGCCCTCGCCACTTGGTTCTAACTTCCTATTTTTCTTTTTTAATTTAGCTTATTTTTAATTAATTTAAATAAAATTTGTATTAAAAATCCCATTAAGACCAAAACAATATTGTTTTAGCCACGTAGGAGAGAGAAAATATTTTAAAAAGCCACACCAGCATTTTCTGTCAACTAAGTTGGACGAATCTAACGGAAGGACTCAATTACACCAAATTTGACAAGTTTTAAGACTTGATTGCACTTTTTGCATGTTTTAGGACTCAATTATACATTCGTGACAAGTTTCAGAATTTTCAGTGAACATATCCCTTTTTTTTGTATTAATCCGTGTCTGGATGTTTGCTCCATTTATGTCTTCATTTTCGTTCATGTAGATTAATTGGAAAAAGAAGAAGAAGAAGAAAGTTCTTGTTGATGTTTTGATGAAGTGTTGTGACCTTGGCATACTACTTTGTAATGTTGGAAATTCGTATTTTATCCTGCTATTCTTAATCGATAAAATATTTTTCATTATTGATAATAATTTGTCTAAACATTTTCGTGAACGATAAAAAAAATTATTTTATAATATTTTGCAAGTGATATAAATAATTAATTTTAAAAGAATATTTTATAAATCATTTATTTTTTGCAAAACAAAAGCATTCTAAAATGTTAATAGGCTAATCAGTTACTCGTGTTTTTTTCCCAACAGGATGGTGCCACAAGAAGAGGATGCTGCTTTTGGTCTATGACTACATGCCGAACGGGAGCCTCGACAGCCACATCTTCTGCGGCCCGGAGAAGCAGGCTCTAGAGTGGAGCCACCGCTACAAGATCGTCTCCGGCGTTGCGCTCGCCCTCCACTACCTCCACCACGAGTACGACCAGAAGGTCCTCCACCGCGACCTCAAGGCCAGCAACATCATGCTCGACTCCGACTTCAACGCCCGCCTCGGCGACTTCGGCCTCGCCCGTGCCATCGACAACGAGAAGACCTCCTACACTGAGCTCGAGGGCTTCCCGGGGACGGTCGGCTACGTCGCCCCCGAGTGCCTCCTCACCGGCAAGGCCACCCGGGAGTCCGATGTCTTCGGCTTCGGCACAGTCATCCTCGAGGTGGTGTGCGGCCAGCGGCCGTGGAACAGGGCCGGGTACGGCGGGTTCCAGTATTTGATGGACTGGGTGTGGCTACTCCACCGCGACGGGCGGATCCTGGAGGCGGTGGATGAGCATTTGGGCAGGGAGTACGTAGTGGAAGAGGCCCGACGGTTGCTGCTCCTCGGGCTAGCTTGCTCCCACCCGACCGCGGCCGAGAGGCCCAAGACGCCGACGATCGTGCAAATTCTTTCGGGGTCGGCGGACGTGCCGCGCATCCCGCCTTTCAAGCCCGCGTTCGTTTGGCCCCCGGCGAGCCCGCTGACGGAGGACGGAGATACCGCGGACGCGACGCCGACCACGTCGTTGCTGTTCCGAACGGGCTGGACTCCGAGATACGTGAATAAAGAGAGCGATGCCGGGTACAGAAATAGCTCTCCTGCGTGAAGAAGAGAAGATTGGAATGGCCTCTGTAGAACTGCAACTGTGCTGCGGGAAAAAGAAAAGGTTTTCTTTTTTCTTTTTGAATTAGGACTTCCTCTCTATCATTTCCAATGGAGTATAAATTTTATTTCCTTTTTGTTCGATTGAGCAACTCGGCTGTTTCTCATTTCGGGGTCGTCTAATTATTTATATATTTTCCGTTAAATCGCTTTTGCTCCTTCAATTGGAAAGGAGGAGGTCTCCATACAATTGTAGCTAAAACGATGACTGAAAAAAGAAATTTCTTTTGGTTAATGCAGGAGGAAAATCGATTTATCGCCAAAAAAGAAAAAAGGAGGGAATAGAGACGAGTGAAAATTTGCTCTAGTGACTATTGTCAATGATAATTGCTTGGGTGAGTTCGTTTCGCAGAAAATGAGGGATTTGAAAAATATTTTCCGAATAACAATTGATTGCATCGCTTACAAAATAAATAAATGAAAGTTTTTTTATTGCCCCCGAAAATAGTTGCGCATAAATTGTTGTCGATGATGGAAAATATTTTTCATTGATTAATTTTTCTAAACGACATAAATAATCATTTTTCAAAAAATATTTTTTAAATTACTCATTTTCCATGAAACGAATGCACCCAACACAGATGTGAAGATGGAGAGAAAGCGGACGGTTTTTCGTCCCTTCAGGCAAACAAGATGTGAATGCGAAGAAAACTATAAAACAAGTGTTGTGAGTCAATAGTCTGGTCTTCCTGAAAGCATTCTGAGCATTTACCATTTTCTTCCCATCAGTAATTCATGCTGCATGTGTCGCGAAGCGATCCGCGAATGCGGACCGCTCATTTCCGGCGGTAATACCTGCGGCTTATGAAATCGCCCGCAAGCATAGATATGGTTAAAATTGGGGGCACACGACCATGAGAGCTTTGCCGGCCCGCAGGTTCTTTTGGAGATCCTCAGGCTTCTGAAATCTTCGTAAACACCGGGCCGTAGAGACCCAAGTGCTTAGGATTGACAAGCGCCGGGGACGCTTCCACAACTCCCTGCTTCGGTCCTAAGAGGAATGTCTCGCGATCGACACACGAATCGTGGCCTCCTTGCACGGCACGCGGTGCTTCAGGTTGCACCACCTCCCGTTGCTCCATATCTGCCGTGCAATAATGAAAGTCTTGCTCCATATCTGCCGTGCAATAATGAAAGTCAACAGACAAATATCACTAAGATCATTTAGGGACGAAGAAAGACTGCATCTCGATGGCCTGCGAAAATTGTGTGTTCTTCCAAACGACTAACGAGCTTTGACACTTGCCACTATTGTACCGCTCAAAGTTGCCTCAAGAAGCCATAACAACAGGACATTAAGCAGGCTTCTGAAACAAACTAATGCCCTCAGTTTTATCCTAGTCCTAAGACTTCCAACTTCCAGTTAGGACATCTGCATTCCTTCTCTTGATCTCGGAGGGAAGATCAAGCAGAGATCTCGCTACTGCCTTCATCTCTGACATCAGCTTCAATGGAATCTTGTGGTTCACAATCCTGAAACATCCCCAAGCCTCACATGCATCTCCCAGTTTCTGAGATTGCCCTGGAAAATCTCCAATATCAATCACAAGATCCTTCCCTTCCATCATCTCTCTCTCTCTCTCTCTCTCTCTCTCTCTCTCTGTGTGGAAGAGTCAGTTCATGTTAACCTCTTTAATACAATGATTCCATTAAATTCCTACACGGTTGCTGTTGTTTACCACTCAACGTAACATGCAGGCCCCATCTTCATAATCTTGGTAATAAGATCATGCAGTCGGGAAACCGTATATTTTAAGTAAGTCCGGCACTGTGCTAGTCCCACTGTTTATTTGAGGTATAATGTGGTTGGTGTCGTGGACCAAGCCTAGACAAGACGTCGATAAGAGATGTGACCAGCTTGATTAAGCTAAGGAGGCAAACAATGAGCTGAGTGTGCATGACCTTTAATAATCAATGATGACACGTGATGTTCTTGTTCCTTCTTCCTCTCAATAAACCTTCCTTTTACAAGTGAAATCTGTCCTATGTGTGGAACTGCAACAACATCCCTTCACTTTGTCATCAATAAACTTTTAACAAACAGAGAATGGACATATGTAGGTATGTACACATGGCTACATGCATTTATACATACATATGTTGTGTGTATTTGTGTTTATTTAGCTCAGGTATCAGCTCTGGAGTTCTCATAGGGCCACAAGACCCTGATGAAAGTATCAATCAACAAATATGATCGTTTGCCTCAACATAACTTGTTTTTTGGCTCAAATATCAAATTTTGGGTCTTAGCTTCACTGTATCTGGCAACTGCCAGAAGGGCTAACTTATTATATGAGAGATGGTTGGATTCGGATCACTTACACATCCATTGTCGGCTTGTTGCAAACGAGAGTAACTTCGATCCTGGAGTTCCATGACAGGAGTATATTTAAAGGGCACAGGACTTGAGATGATATGGATCTACGCACAGCCAAAGTTAAGTATGTTGTCTTAAATGGGTCTAGTCAACCACTTTTTGAAATGTGATTGAACCGATATATTAGAATGAGTCTAGACAATACATTCTTGCCGGATACGAATACAAGTAAAAGGCTACAGGCAAAGTTTTTTTTTTTTTTTTTTTTTTGGGTAAAGGCTACAGGCAAAGTTAAGATTGCCTTCAATTAGAAATGTCTCTCAAGAATGGCATAGCTGATAGCATCAATTGAAACGAATTCCTTATTATCAGTGGGGATCTCACCAACTTATTGACACAGCATCATTTCACTGTAAGCTTTCAGCTGCTCCGACACATCTGCTCAGGATAAAGCACGCACGAGCGCAAGAGCTTCACCTGCCTGAAGTTTCGTGGAGAGCCTTAGTTTCCTATAATCTTCATAAGTAGTAGGAGCAAAGAGACGCGGGTGCTTGGAATCCACAAATTCTCGAGGTGCTTCAACAACTTCCTCCGTCGGTCCCAGGAGAAATGTAGCAATTGATACTCGGATTGTCGCTTCTTTGCACTGAACTCGATGCCTTACGTTGCACCACCTTCCGTTGCTCCACACCTAACAACACAACATCAAACAAAAAATCCAAGAAAATCTACAAAAGAAAATTGCAGTTCAACCTCATTTGCTATGATTATGTAATACGATATTACATCTCATATTGGAATAACCAAAATTATAGCTCTAGTAATCAGTGCTTATGACTTCCCTTCGCAGGTTTATCTAAAGATCTGATTATCGAGTTTCAGACACCTGTTATTAGCTCTACGTTAGACCTGCATACAAACAACCATAAAAATATGGGATGAAGAACTCTTTTTTAAGCGAACGTGATGTTTTCGTTTCCTCCAATTTGGCCAAAAATGGAGGGACAGTATAATTTTGCCAATTCTTTTTTTATTCTTTTCGAGATCTTTGATGGAATCATCAAAGAAATGATGAAGTGCCTACCGTTGCCATATCTCCTAGATTGACAAGCAATGTGCCAGTCCAGGGATCAACTGGAATGAACGAACCCGACGAGTCCATTACTTCGAGACCACCAACGTTCTCGTCATCTTGAAGAATGGTCAGGAATCCTGAGTCGGTGTGTATTTGGACCCCTGAAGACCCAACAGTTTCAGGAGTGAAATTGTATTTGTTGATCCTGAACTGGCAGGGCCATTCCATGAACACTTCACTGTCTAGTCCCATGCTTTCAGCCAGCTTTGCGGCAATGTCCATGATGAGTTCGTGTATTGCTTGAGCATACTCCTCTATTACTTCTCTATAAAGGACAAAAAAAAACACTGTTGATACAGATTGTGACATGACCATACATCTATTCACCGGTTTCTGTAAATAAGCTGTAAAACCATCTAAAGAGCACAATCATTGACAATTGAGATATTATGAATAGCACTCCACGCTACCAAATTACCAAATAAAAATGATGTGATCTCTATGACTAGCCCATGAATTCATCATAAATCCCTCCTGTCAATGCCAATTTTGAAACATTATGTCGACTGATAACTCCAGATAAGCCCTGATGGCAACCAATTTTATGGGCGTGGCAATAAAAGCCATCATCTTCTACAATCAAGAAACTAATGAGAACTGTTCTCCTGAGTCGTAGAGACCATCTACTGTTGTCATGGGTTCTAGCGATCACCTGACACTTCAATGTCAAGATCAGCCTGAACAAGCAATTAGTACCAGCAGCATATGCTATCAGCTCTATACAAATTGAATCAATGTGAAAGGCATTCTAGAAAATATCAACTTTTCAGTCCACTTTAGTCTAGAGATAAAAAGAGAGGGAGTTAATCAACTTCTTACGCCACAATGGGGGTGTAGAGTAGGAGGAAGGGCACCTTTGGTGTGGGGATGCATCCAATTGAGAACAAAAGGCTTGGACAGCTTGAGATGAGCCCATATCATAGAGCCCCAGAGCCTCATACAGAGGATTCTTCTCACTAGGTGCCATGTACCCACTACCTGCTATCACATCTGAGTTCCTTTTCTTGATATCAGAGGGAAGATCCAGCAAAGACCTCACCACTGCCTTCATCTCTGACATCAACTCCAATGGAATCTTGTGGTTCACTATCCTGAAGCACCCCCAAACCTCACATGCCTCTCTCAGTTTCTGATATTGCCCTGGAAAATCTTGAATGTCAATTGCAGGAACCCCTCCCTGAACCATTTTTCCCCTCTCTCTTCTTTCTCTTACAACAAAAGAGTCTTCTTCTTCTTTTGCTGTGAAAGACTTCTCTTTTCGAATCTTCATTATATAAAGGGTTAAAGTTGAATTGAACCCAGATGGGTAATTGGGAAATTCGCCACGGTTCTTGCTTGTTTGCCCTTTGGTGTGACATGCGGGTTCCATCTTCTGAATCTTGATTAGTGTTCATGCGACCGTTAGGGCCCGCTTGCTGGGGCCACGAGGGACCGTGATTGAGACTGATATACTATTTAAGGCGCTCGGGAACAAGTTTCTGCGTTTCTTGTGGGAAACTGCATAGGCATAGGAGGCTGATTTTAGTCTCACGACGCCCATATGAGTGTTGACCATGACTAGATGACTTCATTGAGTTCGTCATCCAATAGGAAAGTTTGGATCAAGACGCACCACTGAGGATGTGATTGGGCGTATGTTTCGTGGCCGGTGATGTTTTGCCCATTCTTCCCTTAATTTCAAGTTTCTTCTCACCACACGTAAGTTTGATATATGAGTGCTTCTGAAGTGATTCATCATAGGTTGCTTTTCTTAAGTATGTCGGAGCAGCTCATCTCATCAAAGGTAATAGATGCCAGCTTGCATGAGAGCACAAACCGAAAAGATAAATGCAATCCCCGTTCTAATACCACAACGTCGTATCTTTCTTTTGTTCAAAAGATCCCGTACGATGTCCGAGATCTAAAACCTCTCGAGTTTTAGGAACCTTGTTAAAAAATAAGTGACGATAAAAGGATTACGAAAGCAAGTCACAAGCATATTCGATGCATCGATTAGATTTTACATGCATATACTTGCTCTGAGTACCAATAAATCAAATGATCTCCTCCTCACATGATCTCGTGCAACCTATAGGACTGATCCTCGGTAATGTGAACAAAGTATGTGAGACAAAGCGTAAACATGCTATGTATGTCCCATCACAAGAAGAGAAGCTGATTAGCTTTCAAGAAATCAATAGGAAATTTAGCCATTGCATCAACAGAACTAATCTTACAATCAACGAAGGCAACTCAATATGCAATTGGGAAATGTAAATTCTACAAATGTAAGTACATGTAATCTCATCATCCTGAAAGTACAAAAATTTCAACTACTAAATTCTACCAGCCAGCTAGCTTCTAGATATGCAATGGGGAAATGTAACAAGTATATACACAATATTCTAGACTATACAGATTATCTTTAGGCCAGTCAAAAGCCACCAGTGATGGCGCTGGAATTGCTGTCAGATGCTTTTGCGAGAGGCAGTCAGCTTAACTGGTCACTGAATGTGGCCAAGAGCCAAGAGAGTAACCTTCCGGTCTCATAATTAATATCCGGTAATTTGCAGGATAGGTTGTTCCCCATATGCTATTCTTGCAAATCCCATCATAAAACACTACAGGGAATGCCGACCATCAGTTCGTTCTCTCAAAGGTTGTTCGTCTTGAATCTCTTCAAGATCTTCATTATCTTCTCTCTTCCCAGCTTGCTCCTTCCAGTAGGCAACCAGTTTTTTCAAACGGATGACCTCTTTTGATGAGACATTCTTGCTTGGATCATTCACAATTGACCTAACTCTTGATGCATACCTGAACATGCAAATTTAAGGAATATTGTCAGATAATTTTATGTTGTCAGTATATTGTTTTTTTTGGTAAGGATGTTGTCAGTATATTGTTAGATAGTTCAAAAAGAGAAAACAATAAACCAAGAGTCACCAAAGAAGTTCAACCCAACAAGTCTTTGGCCAACAGTCTATACAGGTAATGGAAACAAACTAACAATCCATTGCAGTCATAATCAAGCATCTACATATAACAGTTGCAAACACCCAGCTCTTATTAGAAATGACAATCCGGTAAATAATTATTTCATAAATAAGCAAGCATCTAAAGAGGGTGACAAAGACAATTGTCCAAAAAAACAGAGTGACAAAGCACATAATAAACATGAGGACTTACATCAAAGAATTGTAAGTCTCGTCCAGATTTGACTCAGCAGGTGATACGTTGACAAACATAAGTGTCTTCGCATTACCCCCAAGTGAGTCGCTCATTAGCATCGTCAATTTATGATTCCTATATGGTATGTGCTGACCACTAGAAGATAAAGCACTGATAACGTCCCCGAGAGCAGAGAGTGATTTATTGATGCTTTGAGCCTCCTTAAGTTGACTGCCTGAAGAGCCTGACTTCTTAATTCTTTCTGACCCAGCAAGGTCGACAAAACTAAGCTGCAAAAGACTCACGGTGTTATGCTTTCCAGTAACCATTATCAAAACCCAAACTCAGATCCAAAAGGCAAAGGAATGAAATTTCTAAGTTTCGCAAAATGGACTTAACATTGCACAAGTAAACACCAAACAAAAATGACAAATCATCGTAATACCTTTCCTCGTGCCACAGATTGAGTTTGTAAATTGGTACTTTCGATAACAATAGAAAGTATTAGATGAGATCTTGAACTTTCTTCATTCATTTGTGTCCCAGAAGTATGCCTCCGTTCAGAGCCCCTATGAATTATGCTCCTCAGTTCGTCAATTGTTGATATTGATACAACTGTGACATTTTCAACGGATACCATGCCCTGCAAATTAAAAGTACCAAAATTACCTCTAACTTCATTAAAAGATATTCAAATTAATCAACCAAATCCAGATAATTTTTACTTGCCTTTGAGTCTTTCTTTATGTCCAATTTCAAGCGCTTGGCATTCTTTGGAAGTAAAAGATCCACGAGTGTATCTTGATACAACTCCACCATGTAGGCCTATAAATTGGCATTGACATCAAATTACGTACTTGAGCACTACAGTCACTAGCAAATCATCACACACTAGAGTCACTAGCGAATCACCACATGATATGTTCACAATATTCAACAAGTCGTCATATTTTTGCACAATAAGCAAAACCAATAGAATTTTGGTTTGATTGCTTGAGCAACAGTATTAAAGGTACCTTTAATGAAAACGAGAATTTGTTACTATCCCGCTTTAAAATTTTGAAAAGTTCGGTAGTAGCCCGAGGAGTGAGACCAGGACTGCCGTCAGATCCATAAATTGTGAAAGTCTTTCCTGAACCAGTTTGACCGTATGCAAATATGCATACATTATACCCATCTACAGCAGATTGAACCAAATACTGCAACGTAGGAAATAGGTTAAGCATTTATAAATAAAAATATTTCAACAACTTCACTAGCATCCAAAACTTACTCTTGTGTCCTCAAATACATCTTCTTGGGATGCCATGCCATCAAATACTCGATCATATAAATGTTGCTTGGCTTTATCATCTTTCCATGGATGTTCCACAGTGAACTCATCCACATTTGTTAGCACATCTTTCTCTTTTTCAACAATCTCTTTCTCATTGAGAGGTCTCAATCGACAGTATACTCTGACTTTGCCTTTCATATCTGAGACATTCCATAGCCAATTATGCATGTGCAAGATTTTCTTTATAATAAACTATTGTAATGACATTGAAGCGAAACTGAGAAGTTTAACGGGCAAACAAACCTTCTATGGTGTTAAAATACCGCTTCCTCAAAGTCTGCTCTTCTTTATAAAGGACCTCCAGCTCAGCTAATTGAGCCCCTTGCATCTTCAAGATGGCAGCTGTCTGCTCATTCTTTCTATCAATATCCTGGAAGATGGAGCATCTATGTTAATTATAATGCTCTTTTTGACTCAATGACAGGAGAAAAGAATTTATATCAGAAAGTGACAACATAAAAAGCACCTGGGAAAAAATAGTATTCATGATAAATGATCAGGTGAAGATTAATTACCTCTTTCATCTCTCTCAGTTCCTCAAGTTCCTTTAAATTATTCTGTAAGGCAGCTAGCTCTGTGTTTCTATTTGAAAGAGCTGCCTCAGATGTAGACAAATCTCTTATAGCCACTTCCAATTTCTTTTCAAGTTCAGACACTCTAAGCTTTAAGGACTTCCTTTCTTGTTCAAAGTTTCTCTTAAGAATTTCCATCTGCATTTGCAAGAACTATTGAAGACATCTTCCAAGGAAAAAGAATCAAAATGGTTGAGCTAAGATTAATTATAGGAGATGTCACCTCATCAGCAATTTTTCTCTCCAGTCTAGACATTTTCTGCTCCAACAATGCCTTTTCATTTACCAATCTCTTCATGTTTTCTTCTGCTTCCTGTGCCTCCTCATCACGCGCTTTTAGCTCTTCTTGAAGTTTTTGTACCACCTATTTATAATATCCACCATTTTCCTTAACAATTCATAAATAACAACTAGCAGTAGGATCTCAGTTCATAACCAGAGTAATATATTGCCATACCTGATTATTTGCTAAGAGTGTATCTTTCTTTGCAGTACTCTCTGATGCTTGACTGCTCAACTTGGTCAATTTTGCTTCCAAGCTCCTCTTCTCTGAGATTGCAGCCTGAAAGACAATACAACTTATTCAAAGGAACCAAAAAAAAAAAAACACAATGATAATTAGGCAAAAGAATTGTACTTGAAGAGCTCTGTCTCTCTCATGACAAAGAGCTTTTAGCCTATCACAGTCCAGCGTCATTTCAGTTAAGTTTTGCTTCTCCAATCTCAAAGAATCTCTCAGAGCCTCCATTTCTTCCTGGAGGGTCACTTCTTGCTTTTGCTTTTCACATAATTCTTCCAGCAACTAATAATACAGCAAACCATATTAATTTTTGTGAGAGTGAGACAGAGAAAGATGGGAACGGTACCAAGTAGAGATTGCATAACTAACAATGCATTCATATCATGCAATAGACAAGCAGTTATCATTCAAAACTAGTCACATAGAGAGCCTTTAATGCCCTTATAATATCTCTGAGAATGCTAGCAAATTACATACTTACTTGGGCTGCTAATTAACAAACTAGAATTTCACAAGATACGGGCGTTGTCATATTGGTTGAAAAATACATACCTCAAAACTGTAGTGTTAATACCAGTCAAAAAGAAAAGAAGAAAAACAGACAGGGTTTATTAGCATACTTCCACCATCCCCACAGAAAAAAGAAACAGAGGAAGAAAAGAACTTAAAGAAAAAAGCCCTTAATAAAGCACTAAATATATCTTTTATAGCGACAATGAAAAACTTACTCCAATTATTGTATGTAGGATGTTTAGTCACTTACCTGATCAGCATTCTTCTGAGAATCTTCCAGAGCTTTAGATAAATCTTGCACACGTTTTTCATGAACTTCCACGCTAGGTGGTTTTAAATTGTTAGAAGCATCCCCATTTACAGAGCCACTAGCTATGGACCTAGCCTTAGAATATCGTCGCAGCATGACATCGTTTATATGTGTCTGAAGAGCAACACAAATTTCTTCACCCTGCATGCAAATGAAGTACATAGATTTAGCAATCTTTGACAACAGATTCCACAGGAACTCGAAATATGCAATTCACCGAAAAAAAAGTCACTAGAACCTGTTTTGTTTCAAATTGGAATATGTGAAGAACTCCTGCAACTCTCATTTTGAAAAAAACAGCAGTATTGCTGCTGCCAAACTGCATTATATCTCGTAATTCAGCCGAATGTAAGTATTCTTTTGGAACTGGGCGAAAAAAATGAACCTGTATACAAGTCGAGGAAAATTAAAGTATATTAGAACCAAAAAGATACACTGATTTTGAGCATCAAAATAAATGCAAGATAGATCTAACCCCACGCTTATTGATGCCCAAAACGATACGGCCCGGCAAGAGTCCAATTGGATCATCAATCTTGCGCACACTAAAGAAAACCGAATTTCCATAAGGAAGTGTCCGCAAGATCCGCAGGAATTGTTGCCTTGCGTCATCCTTGGTAAAATGCTCCTATGCAACAGTCAATAGTCATGAAGAATATGTAAGAAGTTAAAGTACAGGTAAGACAAGATTTTCATGTATATTATATACGCAAGATAAGTATTAAGCATAATTAATCAAGATAACTAAACAATAGTATAAAAGGCAGAGAAGAGAAGAGGAAAGTGAGCCATTCAATTCAAGTTAGCAATCAAGCTTTTGAAGTAACAGAGGGCAGGGGATGGGAGAATATGGGATTTTTCATTGAAGAGCTTCATCTAGATCACTATCTCACCATTGACCGATATCGCGAGAGAATATCCAGCTCCCACTCCCTCTTTGCTCTGGTAATTGCAATTTGCCGAGGGAGAAAACGTTCCAAAAGGGAAGTCCAATCACTGAGGAAATGGAAGTCCCAAAGCAAAAGACTCGTCAAGTGACTAAAAAACTTAAGACACGAAAAAATCCATTTAAAATTCCGCTTAGCTTTCGACCAAAAAAAAAAATTCACTTAGCTTACTGATCCAGAAATATGCAGATCAACTAGAAAATGAAATGTCAACAATACCCGCATATATTATGTGCAGTAGGGCTTTAAGTTAGAAAGAACATGAAAAAATTATTACTCACGTGCATGATTCAGGGTTACCAACAAATCCAATCTCAGCCAAAATTTGCAATGCAGAAAGCTGCGCAGCATCATCCCTTCCAACAGGATAATTGCCCAAAATATAATCATGCTGCAACTGTTATGAAGTAGCAAAGACTTATCAGAAAAAAAGGATGCAACCTTACCATCGTCAAACAGAAACTAACAGTGGCTCCAAAAGCTAAAAGGTAATATAGTGATTGCATACATACCTGAACATAGGACAACTGCACAAACATGGGATCTGTTATGGCTTCATCAGACTCACGAAATAGCTTCTTTTTTAATGTCAATTTGCAATGCAAAATTTCTCCTTTACTCCGATCCTTTGCTGCTTTAAATTCAGCTAGAAGGTCTCCAATGTATTTGTTGTCATCTAACCCGATATATTCCTCTAAATAACCAAAAAAAAAAAAAACTTTACATAAGTACTTTAACTAATCATGCTTGATAAGCAACAGCAGACCAGAGTATGCACCGTTGCCTGGATCTGGAGATTTAGAACCAGTAACTACTTTGCGGCACTCAAAAAGACTGAAGCTAGAGTATGTTGACAGTTTAATAATCCCTGCAAGTTCCTGAAACGGTTACAAAATTGGATCATTACCGTGCTTTCAAGCTCAGAAGAGGAAAAGGATGAGGTTAAGGACAGAAAATAAAATTCTCTTCCATAAATATCACCAAAGATTAACTTAAATTAACAATAAGGAAACGAGAATATGGCAAAAGATGGCAATGATCAAGGGTTCCTGCATCCATACCATAACAAAAATCTTCTAAGCTATTTGGAGAAAAATAGACCAATCAGCTGAATTCTGACATTGTGGAGCTTAAAAAAAATTTTGGGAGGTTGATGTCTGTGGCATCTATTTTCCTGTTGATTTCCAAATTAAACCAGAAGCATTCAGTTCTCTCAAAATTGCTGGTTGTTAACTTTGACGAATGAGCAGTGCAGTGCTACCTAGTATCTAACTTTTGAAAAATGTTATTTAAAGCTCCCCGAAAAGAGGATCATGTCCTGCATAATAGCTGGATAATTGTACAGCCATTTCTTTTTGTAGTAAAGAGAAAAATTACTTATAGATGCCAAGGAAATGGCAATAACAGCTATGTTTGAATTTCATACATAAGAACACTAAAAACAAGTTCAGTTCAATGATGTTTTCTCCGATTTGTCATCGAATTATCTCTTTATATTTCTGTACGACATTCAATTTGCTTCATAAGGTCTGCAGGTACCTCTACTGCATCAGCCACTGTTGTTGCCATATCATATGTAATCTCTTCAAAAGTTTCATCCAAGAAGAATACTATGGTTGTTAGCTTCCGGCCAGTTAGAAGAGCTTCAATCTCCTCGCGTCCTGGTATTGTTTGCCTTGGACCAGCCTTAACAGAACGCTTCAGAGCATTCAAAGTATTCAATGCAAGAATTTGGATTTCCGAATCAGTGTTGACACCATGTGCAACATTATGCACATACTCTGACAGAAAACCACCAATGTCCTTGCTAGGAGGCATTGAAGAAGCACATAAGTACATCAGCTCCCAAGCATTAATTAAGTATTGCCTGGAATAGTTTAAACAAGGCAATTTAGCTGAAGATGAAATCAATCAGTATTATTTGACCCCAAAAAAAAAAAATCAATCAAGCCAAATAATATTTAAACTTCTATGGGAGATTAAAGTTTACACCTCTCCGGATTATTCCGCGTTTGTTTTGAAACTTGAGCAAAAAGCTCATCACGCAGCTCGGATCTCTTCAACGTTTGTTTATACAATTTCCCCACTAGCTCAATCCGCTCATCTAAGCTCGGTGGAGAGAGTCTATCGGATGAATCAATGCCCATGTACTTCAGGATTATCTGGAAGAGCTTCGTCGCTCGGCTCACTAGATCACTATTGATTTTAAGTAATGAAGTTGGTATAGGATCCTGCAAACTTTAAGACTTAGCTCTCCATGTGTTTATATCACCTCAAAGTATATACTATTATCAAAACCACATGTGCTCACCTTCTGGAAGCACAACATGTCCTCAAAGGTAAATTTTTCACGAACTTGTGGGCCCACAGACTTCTTTGAGAAAAATCCACGTTTTCCAGCAGATTGAATCTGTTTCTGCATCAACCTCAAAAACCCCTCCACCTAGAGAAAATGGCAATTAGTTGACTTGATTATCAGAAGGCACAGCTAATAGGAAAAGAAAAAAAGAATCGGTTAAGCACCTGAAATCTATCAAACAAGGGTATAGCGCCAGCAAGCTCGGGTGGAATAGCCCTTGATAGAGTAGTTGGTGTGCTGCAGGGGGCGAGAACATAGAATTACTGAGAAGAATTACTAAGAAGGATAAGCACAATTCATATTTATCTCCTAAAAAGTCACAGGCCTTGTAAAGAGCAAATATAACTAGGCTAGTAAAGGAGAAAAAGCAATATCCACTGAAATTATGGTTACCTGATTCACTCTGAAATATCTAAATAACAGTTTAAGTGATGGAGTGATACTTTAATATGAATAAAATGCCAACCAATAGCAAGCTGTTGGAATGTAGACAATGAAATCAAGTTAAAGAAACTCCTTTTTTTTTTTTTTCTCAAAAAATATGTATAGAATCATCATTTTTCTGTCGTAATAAATGTTGCATCAACAATCATCTCAATTTAAAACAAAATACCAGTCCTTGGAAAGAACAGAAAATGAGAAAAGGGAAACGAACGAGAAGTCCAATTCGATTCTCGAGTTGCAAGATGAGGAAACACACATGTTCAGTATGTGAGATGTGAGGTGTTAATATAAACGCATGTAACTCACGGAGGTGCAAAATTGGAGCCATCGCTGTCATAACCATCTCCATTTGAGAAAGCTGAGTTATGCAAAGGGGATCCTTCATTTCCAATAAGTGAGCTAAAAGAAGACCTGTTACTTCTGAAACTCTGCGCCATACTTGGCTGCGTATCAATTGTCATCTCACAGAACGCCTCTCATTCTCTTCTTCATATAATCTAACAGTTCCTTGTCCTGATATAGCCAAGTAAAGACTGCAGATGTAAGACGTACAAAGATCAGAATTCGCACAATGAAAGGCTCCTTTTGCCATCAGAAAACAGTTTTCTGCTTCCGTTTTCTTTCTACCCAAACAAGTCTGACATGCGAACACTAGAAGCCTCCCTAGAACAGCCATGATAATAAGCTCCGACATTATCAAATTTTAGGAGAGGCTTTTGTTTGGGTATTCCAAACAACTTGTTTATCATTTGGACTGGAAACACAGAAACTACCAAAAATTGATTTTTTTTTTTTTGGCTTATCAATTTAAACTGCCAATTTCCTGAGCTGCTTTCACTCTAAAGCGCAAATTAAACAGAAAATACACAGGCTTAGGTTATAACTATCGCAGCTAAGAATCTCCACAGCTTAAAAAAAAAAACCATCTTTGACAGAAAAAACCACCCGTATATGCAGCGAGGCAATATTTTACCCAAAAGAAGACGACGGGAACAAAAATTCCACACAGCACCGCGAGATAGAACTCAAATTCTACCCGAGAAGAAACGGGAATGAAGAACCCACGAGAACGAACGAGGTCGATACGGGGCATAGCCAACGGAGATCCACGTACTATGCAGATTCCGCGTACACCATCCATCCGCATTACCCCGCAAACGGGCAAAGGGAGCAGGACCCGCGGGATCAAGACGAGCGAAGCGACATTCACGTCGCGAGATTTCGTCTCGGCGCGCGCACGACAAAAAGAGCAAGAAGAAGATGAAACATCGAGGCAGCTCCGAGATTCGAGAAAAACGGGACCCAAAACGCGACCGAGAAGAAGAAGAAGAAGAAGAAGACCCGGGAAGAGAGAACGCCGAAACGGATAAGGAACACGAGAGCAACCTTTCCGCGGAACGGAAGGGGAGAGATCTGGGGCCTCGATCACCTTCAACCCCCGGAACAGCAACAGCAGCAGCAACAACAACCACAACACACGCAGAGAGAGAGAGAGAGAGAGAGAGAGTCACGAGAGTAATGGCGTCGTCGTGGATGGCGTTCCGTCCACGCGCACGCTTCCTGGGCCTCGTTCGTTTCGGATCTTTAAGACGAAACGAAATCGAAGGGAGAGGGAGAGGGAAAGGCGAGGCGTCCGTCCGTGGGAGGGAGAGAGCGCGCGCGCGGTGGGGGAGTGCGGACTGCGACGAGGAAACGTGAGAAGGCCCCCCCCACCACCCCAACGAAGGAAAATCGGAAAAATTCGAAATAATTCGATTTTCTCGTTATTGTTTATTGTCTAGCTTTGGAGCTGTCCGATTTGTTCCTCTCGCTTTTCGCAGAAGGAAACAAAAACCAGTCAGGGAAAATTTTACGGATTTTTTTTTTTCTAAATTATTAAAAAACAGGGGGGGGGGGGGGGGGGGTTGGGAAAAGGAATTCGAGAAGATGGCAGCAGGCAGCCTTTCGAACGCTTCCGAATCGCCCTTGCCGCTGCGGTTTAATTACGGGGATTGCCCCGCCCCCAAAATAAAAATTTTTAATTTCTTAACTTATGTGTGTGTGTGTGTGTATATATATATATATATATATACACGACGAGGGCAAGAAAAAGTCAAAAAAAAAGGAAAAAGAAGGGGGAAGAGGAGGGACGTTCAGGCGGGAAAGGTCCAAAGATGCGACCTTTCCTTGTGCCGCAGGCACACCCACAAATGGCGTCATCCGCATAGATTTGGACCCTTCGGCTTCATACAATTTGTGTGGGTCCCATCGCTTTGTTTTTCTCCTATCGTTTTCTCTGATTGGGATTTCTTCTCTTTTTTTTTGCATTTTGTTGGATCGATTGCACTGCGTGGGTCGATGTGTGCTGTGATTGGGCGTTAGTGTAATTAACCCGAGACGGATAAGAAAATATTGATCCGACCGAGCTGCCGGGGTCCCGGCCCCAAGAGGGATGGGGTGTTGGCACGGTGGATTCTCGCGTTTCTTGTGACCGATTGAGGTCGATCCTATGTGATCGAGCATCGTGGACCTGGTTTGTGCATCCAATTCTACGCCTTTTTCGAGTTTTTCTGTAGCCTTGCCCCAAATCTTCATGTACCAAGTCGATGCGTGGAACCCTACCGGGAACGTCCGGAAGAGTGGGGTGTGTTTTCCTTGTAGGCCCATCTTGATAACTTTTGTTTGTTCTCCTCCTCGGGACCTGCCACCACAAATTCGTGATTCGCCAAATGTAATGTGCGGGAAGATCAGGGCTCTTGGTATAGTAGTCCCATGTGGAGGTAAATTTCGACACCCATTAGGGTTAATTAGACAATTTGCCTAATCACTTTATTAAAAGAAGATGATGAAAAAGTAAAGGGTCTGCTGTCGGGACCACGTAGCAAAGAAAGCCCAATAGCCGGCAAGGCCGGCTACTGATGCCTGAAGGCAGAATTCTCCAAATGGGGAAAACTGAGGAGGGGGAGTGGCTAAAAGGGTAATTAAATGGGTATTTTTTTTATTTTTTGGGTCTGGTTTGGCCAATGACGATGTGTTTACTTGCGTAGTGTATTGAACATTGATTAAGCTCACGAGACATACCAGACTGACTCTCCACCAGCCTTTATTGATGGACACCACTCAATACGTGCGTCCGCAGAGTTGTGAAAGGCCAACCAAGAAATATAGCTCCAACAACAAATGACCCAAGCAGGTCAACCAATTGTGGCATTTAAGAAACACATGGCCAAGTTCCTGTTTTCCCTACATGTCTTTTCTTGCCCTTTTTTAAGTCTTTCTCTGTCTCTCTCTGTGTAGCCCCCCTTTTTATCGTTTCTTTTCTTGAGTTCAGAAGATTGAAGGAAGGACTCGGGACAGCACTGGCCGTGAACCTGTACGCGCAGCCAACAACCATGTTCAGGGGTAGGGATAGAGAAAAGGGTGATACCAGATCAAATGATTCAGCCCGGAAAGCAAGGCTTCTTTTTTTAATCCAGATTCTATGCACCAATCTTAATGTTAAAACTTTATGGCAAAATATAGGTAGAGAGGTCAAGGGACAATGATCGTGGACATTGAAATGCCACCAGAATGCTTCTTTAGGAAGAAAGACAAAGTTCACCTATTACTCCTGCCAATGAAAACTACAGTCTCTGTGCACACACCCTAACCATATGGCAATTCTAGCCTTCTGTTCTGGATTTTTTGCCAGTAGTTGAGCTTTTCAATGGCACTTCAACCTGAGGCAAGGTAAAGCAAATCCCACCAATTTCCAATGCAAAATGCCTCTCTTTTAGCTACTTTGCAGGGAAGAGTCTAAAGCTAAGGGACACGAGACAAGATTCCGAATCATCGGTTCTTTGAATTCAAGCATGTACTCATTCCCTTTTGATATGATAACCGAGGGTTCTGTAGCATGAACCCAAAGCTACCCAACAAACCGCATTTGCAAAAAGTTCCAAACAAAGGGTCCCAAATCATGTGCCTGCACCAAAATAAATCATGTGCTTGATCATTGCACTAACTGTTGCGAGCAATCTAAAAGGAGAGGATTGTGACTTTCTTCTCTGCCGCATAATTTTTACGATTAAGCTTCCCAATGCATCAACAATAAGCATTGACCTACCGTGCAGAAGAAATCAAGAAGCATCAAACTTCAGCTGAGGTAAGAAGACATGATTTTAGGCGAACTTTTGCTCTACAACAGGTATTCAGAGTACAAATTTTCATCCACATGGAAAATCACACACTGGACGACACATGTAGCTAGAAAAGGCATTACAAGAGATTGATATGGAGATGAACTTTGAAATCTAAAATGAACGCATACAAAGATAGAGTTGTAAAACAAGATTTATTACTTATTTCTTCAAGATAAGCTTTGTCTATCCTTCAACATGGAGCTTTAATCTGATGCACTCCATAATTCAGAAGGCATGACCAAAAAGAATCTGCCTCTTCTTGAGCTACAACTAGAGTATACAAATAAACTACACAGACATAAATGAACAGAAAAAATGTTGTCACTCTATCCTCAACTGCAAGGTAACACACCGGTGCTGTCAAAATTCTGACAAATTGTCAAAATTAATTTGCCTGGGCTTAACTAAAAAAGGGTAGCCCTTAAATTTATGATGTTAAAATTTTTTTACCAAAAATGCGTAAGCTCTCCATAACAGCTTGAATTCGATCTGATATAGCATTGTACAGAGATCTCTGTGCTGCCTCATCAAGTCCACATGGAGAAGCGCTAGGCCATCCCAAAATAGGAAACGAAAAATCACGAGAAGTAGTTATTGCCATTTCCCTCATTTTAGGAAGGTCAAATTCAATCGGCTCACCTACAACTATATTTATTCTTTTATTACATAGGGGGAGAGGAGGTCTTCTGCCACGGAAATAGTTTTCAGGCATAACCTGAAAAGGAATTGAATCAATGAGGAAAAGAATGCCCAAGCAAAAAACAAATCAACAATATCAGATTAAACCAGGGTTCTTTCTCATTAAGAGCAAAATTTTTTTATGCTTCAGCAAAACTTTTTGCCTTTCCCGCCAAAGTCCAAGCCAACATTTATATGTTGTGAAAGTTTCCAGGTATTTCGCATTCAAAAAACTCAAAAGTAATTGAGGCCACAAGATTTATATTAAGCAAAAAGTGAAAATTAATCTAGACAAGCCCTAAGTTCACGATTACTAGATCATCTGTTAACATCGTTAAGCAATTGCAGGGTACAGTGCATATTGTTCAATTTCTTGTAAGATGTTCAATTGCAGGGGATAGTCCACATTGATTTGATCGTTAATAGTGCAATTTAGATGGGCCAAATTTATCAAAGAACGGACAAAGACAGGAATATTGATAAAACCAGAAACATTCATTTAATCCAGATGTTTCATCACTAAATATGGTATATGAGGTCTGCTGCTCACCTAACAGCCAGGTAGTCTCAAAATATTAGAAAGTGAAGCCAATAGAAATAGATCTGTGATCCGTACCCTACTGATAATGTTTCTCCCTTCTGTGTCTTAATCAGAAGATGGAGTTGGATGCTACATGAAAGTGATTTCAGTATTCCAAGAAATACAATCCCCAAACACATGGAATCACCATCTACTATTTCACTTGAGTAACTCCTATAAGTTTTGAAGAGATTGTGCAGCAACAGTAACTATAATGAACTCCTTCTGCAAGCACTGAACACCAAGACAAGCATGTCTATGTCCTTACCATAAAAACTAGAGTTAATTCCCCTCCTGACAGATTGACATAAAAAATCATTATCCAAGGACCAATATTTTACTAGCAGAAGAAGTGAATTAGGGACCAAAAGGTGTATGTATCTTGTCACTGAAAATAAGAAGCATAGATGGACTTCTAACTGGTGGACCAACAAGTTGACCTGA
This sequence comes from Syzygium aromaticum, assembly GCA_024500025.1. Taxonomy (NCBI): domain Eukaryota; kingdom Viridiplantae; phylum Streptophyta; class Magnoliopsida; order Myrtales; family Myrtaceae; genus Syzygium; species Syzygium aromaticum. Next base: position 13,525,183 of record CM044893.1, read on the forward strand.
TAAATAATTAGTAAATTCAATAGACCGGTATACAATCACTACTTCTATGCTAATCTCCAAATTACCTCATGGAGTCCATGATGAACGATCGGCAGGACTATTGGAGTTACAGGGGCCCGATCAATTAGACTAGCAGTTCCCCACTTTAATCGCCGTATAGGTCCATCTTCTTGGGACACTTTTCCTTCTGGAAATGTATGCAACTGCAGATCAGCAATATATTCAGTAAAACTACCAAATCAGATGCACGTGATTTGGGGGGTGGTGTGGGGTTGTGTGGGTGTTGGGTCACAGAAAAATTCAAAAATATAGTTGTCCACCATTATGGATAGTGCGTGATATAAGCTATACAGAATAGCTCCATGCACCATTTTTTTCTCTCCTTCGAAAACCTTATTGCCTGCACTATGCAGAAGATTGCCTTCTTAACGTTTACAACAAGCAAGTAATTGCTTTTGCATCCATTAGTCAACACAAAAAATAATAATAATGCAGAAAGCCTGATTCTCTTTCATGGACATATAGGCAAATCCTAAGAGAGTTTGATGGTATGTATGCATACTCAATTTAAAGTGAAAAACCTTGGCAATCACATCTACCTTATAGACAAAATATTATAACAAAAGTTGTCTCAGATACATTAATTGACCAAGTACAAGCCCACAGACTAATCCAAACAATATATTAATATACTTGACGACACTAAGCCTTACTAGGGGAACAAATTTCAGCCATCTTAATTAACAGGATTATTAAATACTGGAAGGAAAAATTAAACTGCAAAGAACAATTGAGCAGGAGGTGTGAAATAAATACCCATTCTCCATCACTTAATCGCTCAAGAGCTTCGTTCATGTGTTCTTGAAATATACCACCACCCCTAGTGATAGGTATGCACTTCCCTGCATCATTAACTATTTAAGTAAAACGGCATGTGTAAAGAGTTTGTACGTTATTATCCAAAAAATAATATTTTTCAGCAAGACTTGCCACACATGCTAAAAAGTTAACTTTACAATCTGAAAAATCCGCATTCTACTGTTCTGAGACCAAGGCAGTACCGGCTTTGCTCAATTCTTGTATATCTAGAACAACCAAGGTAGTATTGAAGGACGCAGGAGAAATGAATCAAGATAGACAGATTTCCCTTTTCATGAGTTTTATGGCAAAGTAAGGAATCATGACAACTCGAATTTTTGTGACCAGCTTGGGTTCATTTGACATCTACTTTGAATAACCGCTGTGCAGCAATTTTAATATGATACAGATCAATAAAGTAACTGTCCATAGCACCGGAAAATCACCACGTTGAATCAATGACCATCCGACCACGCCCATGACAAAATCATATTGCAAGGTTAAGGTATGTTTGCATTATTTGGTCGTTCTTTGCATGAGGGGGAGGAATGAACAGATGATCCCCTCAGACATAAGATGAAAAAATCAATGACAAAAGCTTGCCAAAGAAGTTTGGGGATGGGAAGAGAGAGGAAGAGACTTTTCTGGCAGGGAAAACCTTAATCAACAGATTACTGAGAGAGGAACTAAGAGTGTTCCCTAGTTCTCCAAATTTCTTTTCTCATGCCGATACTTATCCGGTTCCCATTGGAGTCAATGTCGCCAGCTTGAAAGATACAAAGGAAACAGATCTCAGAAGAGAAAGGTTGGCAACCTATGACTTAAAATGAAGTTTCTTCTGGAAATGAAGCATCTTAGGCACATTCACAGGGTCACCTTCTAGATAACAACTATATTTGACTACAATGTCAGAGTCAGCTGCTGTTATAGTGTTAATCTAAGCAAGATCCCCATGATTGGGAGTAAGAAACCGGCAATGCCAACCTAAAAGAATAGGAAGGAAAAATTTGTTGCAAAGAGCATCAAAAGTAACAACACATTACCTACCAAGTCGAAAAAAATATGAGAGCACTGCATTCTTAAAGCATATGTCTTCAGCAGCTAGTACCCATCGTGCCTTCCTTGCATCCATGGAGGGAAATCCCTTGATTCCCCACATCACAGGATCGTCCAACCTGATCCAATCAGATAAAAAAGCTCAAGACAAATAGCCAGCAAACACAGCGAAAGAGTACATTCAAACAACAACTGAGATAAGCTTCGTGATTGGTGCCATCACTTTCTGGCATTACACACGAGGACGACATTGCTAAAACTACCATAGTAATCTGCTTAATTAATCGACCTTAACTTGCCGAAACACGTGACAAATCACGGTCATCACCCTTGAGCTAAGCAATTCATTAAAAGTCCCCTTATAAAAATCGAACCAAGAGCATGTAAAATAACCATATAGGAATCGATAACAAGCGGTTAAACTAAAGCTCATCTCTGATACAGCCAATTCAACTGAGCCAAGATTGCTCCTTTTATACAATAGAACTCAAATGCAGCTCCTCACTGAGGTCTAAATGCGGGCAACCTTCCATCTTCGGCTGTACATGAATTCACCGCGGCTCATTAGCAATCATCTTCAGAAATTCCCGATAGCCTAATGCAGACTCCTTACCACTCGATATCAAACAATCTATCAGTACCAAACTCGCCGCTCGTCAGCAGTCCCCACGTAGCAATCCAACAGACATCACCCCCGACTTCACAAACAGCAGCAGCAGGAGGAAAAGGAACGAAGAAGAAACGGCGAAACGGAAAGACGGAAGAAGGTGGATAGAGCACCGACGTGGACATGTGGTTGCTGACGGTGAGGAGGGGGACGCCGGGGGGGCGGTGGCGGGCGAGGCGGAGGAGGGTGTCGGCGTTGTGGACGGTGGTGGTGTTGAGGAGGCTCGCCACCGCCTTGGCGAACGCGCCGACGGCCACGAACACCGCCCGCCTCGGCATCCCCCGCAAGTGGGTCCCGCGCGCGGCCCACTCCATCTTCCTCCTCGCCATCTCCGGACGAGAAACCCTCCGATCTCGCGAGGTGGGGGCCTCCGCTCCTTCGCCGCGCTCCGACGGGACTGTGCAGCGTGCGCGACGGGAAAGCGAGCCGAGGAAATTTGGTGGATCTCCGGTCGGGTCTGAACACGGGTGGTTTTGGACTTTCGGAGGTTTTGTTTCACGTTAGAAAAGTGATTGGCCCATCGTCATCAAAATCCTTTACTTTGCTCTCGACCTCCCTTACATTATTTTCCTCATTAAGTTTCATAGAGTCGAATACACATAATAATACTTTAAAACTTAGGAACAAAAATGAAACATCCTTCTGTATGTAGTCTAGAAGACACGTAAAATTTCGAGAAAATAAAAAAAAAAATAGAACATATATCTCACCGTCTGCACAACTTTTAGTATTAAAACTATTGAGCAGATAAAATTAACGATGCTTTTATCGGGACTAGCATGTAGGGATGATCATTTTTAGGACGAATAGTTTCCGCATCTGGACTCAATCTATCCTGTAAAGCCAATTTTGATATTTGGAACGAGAAAGAACCAGTTTCCTTAATGAAGCGGCCTAAAATCGAATCGATCGATTACTGACTAGTTCAAGGATCGATTTTGAATTAGGCCCCACTTTAAGTAATATAATTATTAATTTTGGAAAACATACCATGTAAACGATACAGTGGTTAAAATTTATTGATGAATTTCCTAATCTTCTTAGGCTTGAAATCCATGTTGAACATATCTGTCATTTTTTCAAATAGGAAAAGCTAAAAATCGATTCTCGGGTAGAATTAATAGTTCTAGGTGTAAAATCGGGAATTCTTTGAATCAAGGAGTTTGAGAAAAAGCAAATAGTGTCTTAATAATTGGATTTTGGTACACTCTCGTAAAGCAACTTTTAAATTGAAGTAGAAATTTTTTCCAAAAATTGAATAAAATGAGCTAAGAGAGTAGGGTTGTCACTAGAGCTGGCGAGCGTCGTGGCAGTGGAAGTGGAGCCCCTAGAGGCGTCGACCAGAGGCCACGAGACCTCGGCTAGGCTCATCAGGATTGGGCAAACCTGGCCAAGGCGGCAACAAGATTGTTGACCCAAGGTGAGGCGAAGCTTTTTAGCATAGCATGACCCTCGATGAGCTAGATTTGGAACCTAGTGACTGTCGACCGGAGGCCGCAAGACTGTGGCAAGGCGACCCCACTATTGCTCAACCTAATTTGCGAATTCCTAGCCACGTTCGTATGTATAACTAGCTTAACAAGTGTATGTAACTAGTCACATGCTTGAGTACGATCGTAATGTAATTGATGGATCGTTGCGATTCTATTTACTCTTTTTTAAAGAACTGTAATCAATAATAATCCAAAATGCTTAATCTAGTGAATTGTAATATTATGATCATTTAAGCACCATAGCGTTTCAACACTTTCGCGTGGACAGAGAATTGACAAGTAATATAGTAGAAAACGTTCAACTTAAAGTAAAATTTCGCTCACATCTTCCTAGGGACACATTTTCCCCCCGTTGTGAATGACATCTAGTTTTCCAATGAGTTCATCAAACCATATTCAGAAGATCAAATGGAAGCAGTGATGATGACTCTAAGACTTTCTTTGCAGTCGTATTGGCAAATATGAAATCAACTGTCGAGGATTACATTTAGAATTTCGTAGAAAAGGTTTTGAATTAAATTGACAAAATTGAAAAAATATATGATTAAATTGACATCTGCTCAATAAGTTTATGGCTGATTGGGTAATTTTCTCATTTCTCTTTTGTGTTGTAAGGGAGAAAAATGAAGCTTTTATTGAGTTTATATAATGTATGGGGCATATAAAGTGTCGGAAAGAACTATGGTATCTGCTGTTATATATTCTATATAAGTGATATCACATCATGTTGGTCTTCACCTCTCGATCCATAAAGCACCATTATTTGCCTCCCGTAGTGGAAAGCTATTTAAACTCTACTAAAATCCACTTTTTATATAAAGGATAATATAAGATAATATTAGTTAGATAAAGATAAAGTATCTTATCTATGTAAAAGTTCAATTAATTTATTGTACCTCGTTATTGCACGAAAGCCCTCTTTTACAAAAGCCCTCCTTTTATGTACGAGATGTATTTAATATAAGTATTGATATGATAATAACAATCTTAATGGATACATAAGTATGTATGTACATATAAGAAAATACTTTAAAGAAAAAAACTAATTGCAAAAACTCTCACAACTGCACAAAACCCAAATAATAATAATAATAATGATAATGATAATAAGAATAATAATACTCTAATGGCAAACATTAATTGCAAAACACCCACATCATCAATGCACAGAAGCTCGTGTATATATATGCACACAAGATTATAGATTATATTGTTTGCTTATTATATAAGTTTATAGGATATAGAGCACGTTATTCACTTAGGTGTATAATTTGTTCATAGGTGGCATTTAGGTAGCAGTTATTTTTGTGGAGAAAATACCAAAACCTTTTCCTGCAATAATAAGAGAACAGTTCTACTAATTTACAATACTAAATGGCAAGCTTTGAGGCAATATTTTGAGAAACTCCGACATAATATATTCATGCTGATGATCCAAACAAATGCATGATTTTCAAGTCCATATCAATTTCTAGTTCAGAAGGCAGCACACAAAACAGCTACATGTCCAAGATTGCATATCGTTGGCCTTTTGGCGACTCTCAAAATGGATCCAACAATAGTAACAAAAAATCTTGATCTTCTTATAAACTACATTTGACAAGATTATATGTCGATTGGCATGTTTGGTGGAATCAATTCAGTCAAACTGCTAAGGTCATACCCAAAAAAGAGAAAATCAAGCTACTAGGAGGTTGGTTTCCAATTGAATTTAGGTAAGATCTTGGTTAGATCATGGACTCTTGGTTCTCTCTATTTGGCCATCCCCTGCCACTGGCCGCTTGCCAGTATGGCCACTATATGTTACTAGTATGGCCACTATATGTTACTATTAATTGCAAAGCATGATGTCCTAATGTCCATTTATTCTTTGGACAGAATAAATCACATTTCTTGTCATGGAAGTATTTGGAATGACTTAAAGATGTAGCCAATGGGCCTACCATCAACAGTTCTCTCCCATGCCATCCACCAACTTTTCACACCATTGAGATCTTACTTAGGGAGTGAGGATCAGATCCGATTCAACTTAGAATCCAACTTAATTGATGTGATTCTAGGTCAATTTTGGAAGGAACCAATTTGGTTCTCGATTGTAAAGCTCAAATATCAACTTACCCTGACAAAGGTTCTAATTCTGGAATGTGAATCGACAATTCCACTTGAGAACCTAGGCCGGTCCAATCCAGTAGATTAAATGATATTGCAAACTAAGTTTCAAACCCTTCCTATTTCATGATGGAGTGCACACTCCCAAACACTCAACTAATGCCTTGTCTCATTAAAAAACTGAAACTAATATATTGAAAATTATTAACACCACGACTTTAAAAATGCGACAACCCAATTCACAGGTAGATTAAAGAACAAGCTGCTTTGAATCTTTGTTCCCATTCTTCTTAATCGGGACCTTCGAGTTTTAACGCTTGAGTTGATTACCTCTAATTTTACTTTTTCCAAATTGGCAATTTCCTTTTGTAAAAATTTATCAGATTGTCGAGATAATGGATGAATTTACTTTTATAAAGCGTCACTTGGATAAATAATAATATAAAAAAAGAAAAAAGAAAATCAAGGTGGCTAACACCATAATAATCAAATCACGTGTTTTCTATTAATAGGAAATGATAGTTGAGATTTGCAAGCAGATATCTATTTTAAGCAAGTAAAAACAAAAACGCTTCACCACATTTTGGGCAATTGTTACACCTAGACCGATGATCGAACGAACGAGCCACGGTCCATAATTGACCTGTTGTCTTCAACTCCAATTCGTGGCCGATTTTTGCATCGAACAACACGATCAATTAACATTTGACTTGTCCACCAAATGACGCGACCTTTGAACCTCCGATGCCGAGAGTACTAACAAACAATCATCCAGAAAACCAAGAGCAGTCTCCAACTCCGTTCTCAATTTCGTCTTATTTTTATAAGCAGAGCTTGGTCTTTAAGTAATGTCAAGAGAAATTAAATAAAATGGTCGAGTTTGGTGGACTATGATCGCATGGAAGGGAAGCAATTAACAGGGGGAATGTAGGCTCCAGATCTTTTGAATGAGGGACCCAAGTCATGGTCAGCACGTAGCGGCTGAGCTCCTCATTTGTCCAGAAGCACCTGATTCTGGCTAATTTCTAGCATATCATATCAAATGATATGATTTTCGCCGTTGTCAAACTGTCATCCCGATGTCTCGTTCGGCTAGTCGAAGAAACGTAAAACACAATTAAAATCATTTATTCTTTAGAAAATTAGGAAATAAGATGTATACAATCATTGTGATGAATGGCGTGGGAATAGAAATCTCTCAAACTTTGTGTGCTCATTCATTCACATCTTGTGTCTCCAGATGAGTCCATGCACAGTTTTTTTTTTTAATGTCTTGAATCACAAAAGTCAAACCTCTAAATCATGCGAAATCACCCCCTTGGATAACCCCACCGCCACTTGCTCTTGTTTCCACGGGCTCTTGGCACTTCAGTTCTAGATTTTGCCATTTGTCTCCCTTTCATTTGCTTAAAAAAAGGAGATCAACAGCTTCTCCTCTAAGTTTATTACCGGGTGATGCAGATCAATACTCGCAAATCACTTGCAACAATCTCAGTTGACTTCGACCTCGGACCAAAGGAAAAACCCTATCTTGTAAACGAGATGGCGATGTCGCGAACCATATGCATTTGGGTCAGTTTTTATTGAATAGTGACTTTGGTGTGACTCGAGAGAGAGAGAGAGAGATCATCTCTCTGCTGGTTAATAATGTACTTAATTGAGATTCAATAATGGGTGTGATAGAAAACTCCCGACTAACTTATATAGTGTCCACCTAAGTATTTTGAAATGTGTTTGGTCCTCCGGCGGTCGACCACTTGCCTGAGAATCAACTCGAGACGCCACTAATACTAAAGATATGCAACAAGCCCCAAAACAAACCATATAAGGAGTCGAAGCCTAGGCCATCAATACAGCTACACAACAATGTTCTGGCTCCACTGTCGACTTTACGATTTCTGTCCGACCATCCACAGCTGCATCAGCAGGAATCCACACCCAAAAATTGCAAGTGGGACATATATATTATACCGAAATCTTTCCAATGTCAGAAGCAAGATGATAGCTATAAGCCATGGCCAGACATCCTCAAAGTCCACCACCAACTTAGATTAAGGTACACGTTTCACGACCTGTATGGGTCTATGGGGAGCACTCAGAAAGATGCATGATAAAAGAAAGAACAGAGCACTAAACGAGGGTTAGAAAGCTTAAAGGCCAATGTGCAATTGAAAACCATATTGTTAGGTGCTGAAAAAGGTGAGCAGAGACCACTTCAGCTCTTCCCCAACCACAATCTGATCACGAGCCCATCATGTACCAACAAGTTCCTCGAAACCCTTCCATTAAATAGTCCTTTTGGTCAATGAAAAATGCACATATTCTCCAGGAATTAGAAAGGAAAAAGTTAGGTCATTCCAAAGCACCACTAGCGAAGAAATGATTATGTTGATTATTGGCATACTCAAAAGAGAGATTAGAAAGATATGGTCTGCAGTAATCCAATCCCCCAGAATAAAGCTAGGCTCTATCACCAAATGCCAGGTGTTGATTTCTTTTACGGGTTTTTTTTTTTTTTTTTTGACTTTTTCTTTTCTTTTTGAAAGTTTGGAATTTGAAGTGGTTCCCAATTTTTCTAATGTGATTTTTGGGTGCATTTGCAAAAGGAGTGCGTTTGAAGATGTTAGTTAAGCAATATCAAATGAGAAGGTGCTTTGAAGATATAAAATTTGATAGTTAGATGCGGGTGATTTTCTTGACGTTGACTACAGAGATTGTTTTTGCACTCTTAATCAATTTGTTCTTGCCACCCAATAGTTACTCCCCTTATTTCTAAAAGAACACCTCAAGTTGCATTTCACGAGATTTTATTAGTTAGACATACATTTGATTATTCAAGCAATGCAACGTCCAAGCCAATTGCTTACTAAGACGATTATATCGCTTCCCACCAGCAAGGGCCGCACAAAAGGCAAGGGTCATGCGATTCTCGGTAACGTCACCATGAGGGTGTCCTACCGTCACAAGAAGGGTCGCGTGACTCTCTCCGAGTCGTCAGTTGCTGTTGATGAGGATTAAGCAACTGTTGCCGATGGTCGTAGGACAGTAAGGACTCCTCCCCTCCCCTGCCTCTCTTTGTGTGAGGCTTAGGCTGCTGTTTGTTAAGCCTAATGAGGTCGCCGGGCCCCTGTCTCTTACCAGAACGAATATTAGAGCCTCTTCGATGGTTAGGTGGCAACACTTCACCCCGTCATCTCATCTCTCTCTCTCTCTCTTTAGATGCTCTATGTTTTTTTTTTGTCGATGTGGTGTTTATTTCGTCTGCATCAGTGTATATCATGTGTCAATTCTCTCTGGCGCGTCGCTAAACTGACAATGTCGGTTACTACCAAGTTTACTTACACAATAATAAAATTAAGAAATCAATAAATTGCAAAAACCGCTGAATTCATGCTGTGTATGCACAAGTATTGAAATACATCCAAAATCTTCATATGTGATTATTGGCGGCACTTCACCACCTCATATCTCTCTCTATCTCTCTCTCTCTCTTCCTTTCTTGCTCGTTAAATGCTTTCTAATCTTTCCTTTCGTCAATACGGTGCTTATTTCGTGCCGCATCAGCCTCATGTGTCAATTCTCTCCGCCGTGTCAACATTGCCGCTTCACCATACCGACAATGCCGGTTACGGCCCTTCACAGAGAAGGACTTGGCCTAGGCATTTATTGAATTGAGAAATCAACCAAACCGCGAGAAATCGCCCGAATTTAGAGGACAGAAACCCGACTTAAACTCGATGCTTACTCTTCGCGTCGTCGCACACAAACATTGAACTGTACATCTGACGAGAATCCGCTTCATCTGCTCTGTCGGGTGGGGGTGGGGGGGCGTTCATATACGGCCACGGGACCACACGGAGGCGTCGGATGCAATTAGATTTTGTCCAAACTGGAACGGGTTGACCGGAACCTCTCAAATCTAGCAGTGAACAGCAGAGAGAGAGAGAGAGAGAGAGGGAGCTCTCGCCCTGTTGAATGCGGAAGAAATTTCCCCTGAAAATCCCCACAAGGAAACAGACGGAAGCACGAGCAAAGGGAAGAGGGAAGGGGGGAAGAAGTCAGCCAGTCAAGTCAGTCCTGAAGCGGACAAAACGAAACGCCACCACTGTAATCAAAGCGCTGCTGCAGCTGCAGAAGAGAGAAGGGCGATTAAAAAAAGATGGAATTTTTACACGGGACACTCTCTCTCTCTCTCTCTCTCTAGGGGGTAGGGGGGGTGGTCATCCATCAATCATCATCTGTATCTTCTCCCAAAAAATAAAAAAAAACAGAAGGCAAAAAGTCCACCACACCTCACCATCCATCCATCAATCCAATGGCGCACCAGCAAGCCGCCCTCCCCAAAACAAAGAAAGTAAACGCCTCGTCAGACAGACAACACCTCTCTCTCTCTCTCTCTCTCCGTCTCTCTCTCTTCCTCCCCCTCTCCCTCCTCCCCAATCTCATCATTATCATTCATAATCACACCTCCCCCCTTCTTCCACCATTAAACTTAAGATAATCCGCCTCTCCTTTTCTTTTAATAATTAACATCGCTCTTTGTTCGTATCAACGTCAGTCTCTCTACTGTATGTGTGTGTGTGTGGCTCTCTCTCTCTCTCTATGTGGTCAATGGGTTTTCTCTGCAACTCCCGCACCTTCTTGTACTTCCTCCACAACCACCTCCACCACCACCACCACCACCACCGCCACCAATCCATGACACCTCCTCCCCCATGAGGCCTCACTCTCCCGGACCCACCACCACCCTTTGCCCCGGCAGAACCATGCTCTGCTGCGCCGGGCTCTGCCACCTCTCCGCCCTCCTCCTCCTCGCCTGCCACGCCCTCTCCTCCGCCGCCGCCGCCGCCGCCTGCGACCCCTCCGATCGCGACGCCCTCTTCTCGTTCCTCTCCGGCGTCTCCCCGCTCCCCCCCGCGGGCCCGCTCAACTGGACCGCCGGCCCCGGGTGCTGCGGCTGGGAGGGGGTGTCCTGCTACCCCGCCACCGGGCGGGTCCTCCGCCTGTGGCTCCCCGGCCGCCGCCTGAACGGCACCGTCTCGCCGTCGCTCGGGAATTTGACCTCGCTCACCCACCTCAACCTCTCCCGTAACCTGCTGTCTGGCCCCCTGCCCGCCGACTTCTTCGCCGCGCTCGGGGAGCTCCGGGTCCTGGACCTCAGCTTCAACGGTCTGTCCGGCGACATCCCCATCCTCCCCGGGGACAACGCCGTCCAGACCCTGGATTTGTCCAGCAACGCCTTCCGCGGCGCGATCCCGCCCTCCATCTTCCGGTCCGGGTTGAACCTGACCAGCTTCAACGCCAGCAACAACCGCCTCGCCGGCCCGATCCCCTCGCCGATCTGCGACGCCGCGAACGACAGTGCCCGCCTCGTCCGCTCGCTCGACTTCTCGGGCAACAACCTGAGCGGCGAGATCCCGTCCGGGCTGGGGAGCTGCTCGGACCTGACGGTCTTCCGCGCGGCCTTCAATTCGCTCACCGGGGAGCTGCCAGGCGACTTGTACGCCGCGGCGTCGCTCCAGGAACTTTCTCTGCATTTGAACCAATTGAAGGGGCCGATCGGCGATGGGATTGGCAACTTGAGCAATCTCCGGTTTCTTGCTCTGTACTCCAACAACTTCAGTGGGTCCATACCTGGCAGTATTGGGAAGTTGGCCAAGCTTGAGTACTTGCTGCTTTACATCAACAATTTGACTGGATCGTTGCCTTCTTCATTGAACAACTGTGTCAGCCTCAAGAAGATGATCCTGCGGGTCAACAACTTGGGAGGAGACATCTCGGCGTTCAACTTCGCTCCGCTTCAGCAGCTCACGACGCTCGACCTCGGCAACAACAACTTCACCGGTAAACTGCCCCAGAGCCTTTACTCTTGTAAATCACTCACTGCCATTAGATTTGCCACTAACAGGCTCGAGGGGCAAATCTCGCCGGAGATACTCTCGCTGCAATCGCTGACTTTCTTATCGATTTCGAACAATTCCCTGTCAAACATCACCGGGGCGATCGGCATATTGATGAATCTGAAGAACCTCAGTACTGTTACACTGTCCAAGAATTTTTTGGGCGAATCCATGCCTGAAGATGATAGTATAATCGGTTCAGGCGGATTCCGGAGTCTCCAGATTTTAGCCCTAGGTGGTTGCCAATTGACAGGGGAAGTACCCATTTGGCTAAAAAGGCTTAGCGATTTGGAAGTTTTGGACTTATCGCAGAATTACATCACGGGTACCATTCCAGGTTGGTTTGCTGGCTTGCCGAATTTGTTCTACTTGGACTTGTCGAGTAACTTTCTGAGCGGCGGATTCCCGGTTGAGCTAACAGGTTTACCGGCTTTGACATCGGCGAATCCTATTGCTTTCCTGAACCAGACTTATCTCGAGCTGCCGGTCTTTGTCATGCCCAATAACGCGACTAATCAGCAGTATAAGCAGCTCTCAAATCTCCCACCTGCGATATATTTGTATAACAATAACCTTACTGGTCCTATACCGGTTGAGATCGGCCTGTTGCAATCTCTGCATGTTCTAGACCTCCATCACAACAATTTTTCGGGAAGCATCCCAAATGAAATATGTCACCTTACGAACCTGGAAAAATTAGACCTTTCTTTTAACCAACTAACTGGAGCAATCCCTGCATCCCTCAAAGGTCTCCATTTCTTGTCCTCGTTCAGCGTTGCCGACAATGATCTCCAAGGGCCGGTACCAACAGGTGGCCAATTTGACACCTTCCCTAACTCCAGCTTTATGGGAAATCCTGGATTATGCGGTGCAGTTGTACAGAAGCCTTGTAATAGTCAACCCAAGGTCCCTTCGATGCTGCGTAAACACCCAAATAAGAAGCTCATCGTTGGTCTGATTGTGGGGACATGTTTTATTGCGGGTCTCATGATCACTTTTGGCTTGTGGGTGTTCACCAAGAGAAGAGTCAGTCCTCGAAGGGATTCAGATAAAACCGACTTGGACAACATGTCCATCAATTCCACTCTTGGGATGGCTCGGGAGCTTGACAAGGACACTAGCCTGGTGATAGTGTTCCAGGAGAACATGAATGACTTAAAGGATCTCACAATATCCGAAATTTTGGCAGCCACCGACAACTTCAACCAGGCAAATATTATTGGTTGCGGGGCCTTCGGCTTGGTCTACAGAGCAATCTTGCCAAACGGGGAGAAGCTGGCTGTAAAAAAACTCTCAGGGGACATGGGCCTTATGGAGAAGGAATTCAGAGCTGAGGTGGAAGTTCTTTCCAATGCTCGGCATGAGAATTTGGTTGCCCTTCAGGGTTACTGCATCCATGAAGGCTCTCGTCTACTCATATATTCTTACATGGAGAACGGAAGTCTTGATTGTTGGTTGCACGAGAAGAGCGACAGTCCGGCTCAACTGGACTGGCCCACTAGGCTGAAGATAGCCCAGGGCACAAGTTGCGGGCTGGCTTACATGCACCAGATATGCGAGCCACACATTGTACACCGAGACATCAAATCGAGCAACATTCTTCTTGATGAGAAATTTGAAGCACATGTAGCTGATTTTGGATTGTCTAGATTGATTCTTCCTTACCATACTCACGTTACCACGGAGCTCGTCGGTACCTTGGGCTATATTCCCCCCGAGTATGCTCATGCTTGGATAGCCACATTAAGAGGCGATGTGTACAGTTTTGGGGTGGTCATGCTGGAGTTGCTTACAGGGAAACGACCTGTAGATGTGTCGAAGCCAAGAGAGTCGAGAGAGTTGGTGAAGTGGGTGCAGGAAATGAGGAAGCAGGGTAAACAGGAGCAAATTTTCGACTCTCTTATCAGAGGAAAGGGATTCGAGGATCAGATGCTGCAAGTTCTCGATGTGGCATGCCTGTGTGTGAATGACAACCCTTTCAAGAGGCCAACCATCAAGGAAGTGGTGGATTGGCTCAAGAATGTAGGCATTAATTCACTGACCCCAAATGGAAAGTGAATCTTATTACATCGCTAGAACTTGGTGCCAAAGCAGCCCAAATATCATGGAATGCCGTTGCCGCAGATTTTTCAGTTCTTACACGTGTAACTTGCTTGTGTAGACTAGAGAATGTATTTTCTGGGACATGTACAGGGGAAAGGAGGTGTCATTCAGTGACTCGGTCACTAGCTTTAGGCAGTTGGAGAGTAAATAACGTCATTCGAGGACCGTCACTCTTTCCTACTTTCTCTACATGTTTTTACCAGAATGTGGCTATACACACTAAAATGGATTGGTGGCTTCGATGCAAAATTTTGTGTGGTGAGAACTCAGCTTGGTTCGAGTTATGCAAATTTAAGGTTACATTGAAGGAAAAAGGAATACTTGAGCTTGTAAGAGGTAAGGCCATGTTACACTTCCCTACAGAGAAAGCTGCCATGTTTTCTGTAAATTAGCAAACTTTTACATGGTTTGATTTCGTCCACCATGTGCTCTGTATCTTGGGGCTGCTCGCACACTGTGATATGTTAATAAAGAAAGTGAAGGAGATGAGTTGGGAAGGAGTGTATTGACAATCCAGATTTCATTTGTCTGGGTTTGTATCTTCTCCTTTCTATTTGACAGTAAATGACTTTGTTCTTGTAGAATGAATTAAACCCACAAGGCAGGGCACGGGGAGTGCAGCAACAATATGTGATAATCTTCCAGATCATACATAACTTCTGTCAATTGATACTGGCAGCAGTAGATTAGATAAATTGACCATAAATGATATAATGTTAAATTCTTTTGTTTGATAGGGTAGACGAAGGGGCATGTCGAATGCATACTCGAAGGAACATGAGGGTAAGTGGGAAGGTCTCGAAGAGCTTCAAAAGCAGACGATCAGCCAAGTACTGCTACCCTGGATAAGGTGTGGTTCAACTGATAAAGAACAGAGCTCACCTTTGTGTTTGTCTTAGGATGTGAAGAAGCTATTGATCCATCAGAGCTTTCTAGCTTCTTGTTGTGAAGCTTTTGCAAGAAGTAGATGGGATCAAATTCAAATTCACCTTTATCTGATTCAGTAAACTCTGACACTCGAACTGGCCAAACTACTCTTAAGTTGTTAGAATTAAGCGTTCAAACACAGCTAAATAGAGAGTAAAAAAGATGAGAAAAAGAAATCGAGACACAAGGATATATCCTGATTCATCATGTTATTGTGTTGTTACAACTGTTAATTACAAGAGAAATATATTATATATTGCTCAGTATCTATTCATGGACATAAGTCCAAACTATTAGTAAAATATGGGTCAAAACTGTAAAAGCCCTTTGGTATTGCGGGGGCACAACTTTTGCCACGACGGCTCTTGAATCCCCACTCGCTCACACTTCGATGCCTTTCTATTGATAGAGAGTATAAATCACATTCCAACACCGGTAAGGGTGCAATCGATCGAGATAAGTTTGATATTTAGGCTCGAATCGGCTTGAATAATTATTGTTCAAAGCTCGAATTCAACTCAATCTTGAGCTTGCACTCGTGTTCATATTCCAAAACAAAAAAACATTTCCACCATTAGAAAGTTCTCGACTTTTATCTATAAATTGTATATACGAAATTAAAACGTATAAAGTTACCATTACTTGATTGGGCTTGCTTGCGAGCTATTAAGTCAAGTTTTTCAAGCTCGATTTGGCTTATTTTGGTATGTCCCGAGTATAAAGACAATGCTTTTACTTGGAAGTGTTAATTAATACTCAACAAAACAGAAATATCTATCTGAAGATATTCCTATTTCAAATTGGAGAAACTAATATTGCAGTGGCTCATTGCCTGAAATTTAAAAAGACCTTGGTCGAAGTGAAAATGGAAATTGATCATATCCAAAATCATAAATTGGAAATCGGGATCAATGGAGTCAAAACCCTAAAACTTTCAATTTGTACAATCAAGTACCTTCATTAGATTGTTATCGGCACGTAATTTTTTACGAGCTTATTGAGTTATTCATTGCGTAAGAAAATTAAGGTTGATCCTGACCCCTAAACAAAAATATTATTAATGTACATTGCATTTAGTGGTAATAAGCCAACTTGAGTTGCATTCTGATTGATCTAGTGTAGGGAGGTTCCGACCTTAATTAAAATAGCCGGAATAAGACCGGCAAGGGCATCAAATCGGCCAAGCCCATAAACCTTTTCCACATGGCCGAAAATTGCTACACACATGGGTGTTCTAAATTAGGAAGGACTGCATTCTTTGATCAAAATGAGGCCATAAATAACATAATTTTCTGCCTGATTTGGAACGAACAGAGAGAGGAAAGAAATAAGTGAGCAAAATGGATAATAATGGACATATTCATTAGGGTACTTCTCACTAGGCTTACGGCCAGAGCTACCAGCATGTCCGGCGAAATCCCCATGGCAGCTCCGTCGCGTCTGGATCGAGCAGCTCACAGCATGCCAACACCGACCGCCATGCCCACCTCTTCCCGTAGCCGCTCCAGCGAATCCGGGCGTTTCTCCAGCCCAGCACCAGCACCAGCACCAGCACCAAGCAATCTCCAGGACGGCAGCTCCTCATTGCCAGCTTCGGCGAGCTCCAGGCGATCCACGGACGACTGCCATCCGCGAGCAGTACTGTCTGGAACCACCGGCATCTACGTTACCATCGTTTCGTCTACAGCACAGAATCTCAAATTCATGATCACAACCATGCGTTCATCAGTCATTTTCCGTGCCTTGATCAAGTCACACACGTCCGCATATTATGCATTCCATACACGAGACGAGAAGTCACGGCAAGTGGAAGAAGACCGAAAGAAGAAGAAAACTGTGGAGACTCGGTGATGGAGAGGGAGAGTGAAGGAGATGATAGTGGGAGCATTACATGGGAACTTGGAGGAAAACGGTGGATCCGACCTTTTTTGGGTCTTTGCCCAAGCTTGAAGCAAAGCTGAAAACGTTGTGGAAGCCCGTACTCCGGTTCCACGCCGGCGAGCAATCTGCTGAGCTGCTGCAATCCAATCCCTGCCCCGTCTTGGCTCGGCCGCCATCTTTGCCGGTCACCGCTAAGCTCGCCTAGCCACCGGTCCTCGCTAAGCTCGCCTAGCCACCGGTCCTCCCTGCTTTGATTCGCTTTGGTCCTCGCTGGGTCAAAGCCATAATCTAAGATGTAAGGGTGAGGTTGGTAATTTATGTGGGTTATTTAATTTTATGATATAGTTTAAATGCATGCTATTTAGTAATTAGATCTTAAGGTTATTTTCATTATGCCTTGACTGGTCCTATTAGTTAGGACGTCTTAGGGCTTAGAAGTTTGAGACGAATGGTCGGACCCATGACATAAGTCTTACATGTGATTGTCATTATTGATTGATCAATTGAAATTTGATTGCCTTAAAATAACATGTCGTCAAGTGAAATTGGTGAGTTATACATATAACATGTATTTTAGTTCATCACTTAAGTTTATTAATCGCCATGCATATCACACGCCGTAAATTAGTTGCAAACACTTAGGTGCATCCATGGTTTCGGTTCTTTCATGTTTAGAACCATGCATTTAATTTATACAGACTTAGGATAGTTCATAATTTTTATTAAACAAAAATCAAATAAAAATGTCATGTAAATTGCATTATATAGTCTCATAATATGCATGTCACATATGTGAATTTCATGCCTTAGGATTAATATAATTACATCATGTAGGTTAATTAATAACTACATCTCATGCATTGTATATAATTCAATATTTATACAAAGAAATTACAAAAAATTCACATAGAAAAGAGTCAAAAAAAGATTTGCAT
Source organism: Syzygium aromaticum (assembly GCA_024500025.1). NCBI lineage: Eukaryota > Viridiplantae > Streptophyta > Magnoliopsida > Myrtales > Myrtaceae > Syzygium > Syzygium aromaticum. The sequence continues at coordinate 13,543,112 of CM044893.1, forward strand.
TTAGAAGTCATGTTTAGGAAACGCGTGCATTGTTTGGTTCATATTAAATATTTTGCAGAACACTTGATGCATAGGATGATAATAAAGCTCCCCTTTTACTCTGCGTAACGCATCGAAATTTCCTCATCCTTTTCTAGCAATTTGTTTATTACTTTGATTTATTGAGTGCTAAATAACTTGCTTGCGGCATGCACGATTACCCATCACCTATTAGTAGCTTAGGATTAAAATTGACTAAGAATGTTTGCAAAATATATTTGACATAAAGAGAAAATATACTCGAAAGAGGATTAGAATTATCTAAAGTAACCAAGTTCTCGTCTCTATGAAATTTTTAGTTCGCAGAAGTAATACGTTCTCTCACATTTATCTTAGGTTTCTGATTAACCTCATAATAAATTAGTGGCTACTTCTAAATGAATTAATTTACATGTTTAATTAATTATATTAAAACTCTAAAGTTGCGATTGGTGGCATTGGAGAGTCCACGTTAAGTGTTTGCTTAATAATCTATCAACTTTGTCTAATTTGAACAACGAAAAATGCTGACGAGGCTATTTTCAATACATCTTAGTGAAGATCCCAAAAGAATTGTAAAATAAAAATAAGATACAACTAAAAATAGACAAGAGACCAATTGCTCTCTCGATATGGCGATAGCATTACAAGTGACCCTTGCCGGGTCGTCGACCAAGGTTGACGGGGATTGGCCCTCGCCATAAGAGGGTCGATCGACCCTTGCATTGAAGTCGCGAGGGGGACATCGACCCTCACATGGTGGTGGCAAGAGGTGGCGTCAACGTGACTAGGCTGGCAAGCCCTCACTTTATTTAAATTTTTAATTTTTGGGGCTTTTTTCCAATGTGGCGCTAAGTGGACATTATGTCGATGCCATGTGTCATAGAAGAAAATTTGAAAAAGCCACGTCAGTATTTTCGGAGAGGCGTACTCAATTACATAAATTAAATAAATTTTAAAATAAGATTACACAAAATTAAAAAATTATATATATTTCGTGAGATTTAGATTTCAATAGTGGCAAATCCCAAAAGGGGTAAGGGGGAGGGAGGTCAAAGCCAAGACTCGAATTTCGAGGTTGTCTTGTCACCATCAGAGGAGGAAGGCGGAAGGCCAGAAGCTGCTTCTTCCTCTTCTTCGAAGTTCAGTTTTCGAACAGCGACGCTCTAGAGAGAGGAGAAGAAGAAGGAGGAGGAGAAGAAGATGAAGCAGGCGGAGCTGACGGGGTTGCTGTGCGCGGCGTGGGCGATCAGCCTTCTCTACGGCGAGATGTTGGCTTACTGGGTCCCTCCTCTCTGGTCCTGTTCATGGCCTCATCTCAATTATCCGCCTCCCACCTCCACGGTGCTCCTCCTCCTCCTCCTCCTCCTATGTCTTCCGTTTCCGTTCTTGATGCGAGGCTTCGCGTTTTACCATCGTTTCTCGCCGTCGTGTCTGTATGTCGTCATTCACCGCGCACCCGTTGGCTGCAATCGCCGAAAGTTCCTGCCTTCAATTGCGGAGGGCAGGTTTGATTCCGTAACGGAGATCAAAATCCATGCTTTAGCGCCTCGCGCTGTGGGTTGACTGTTCTTGAGAAGTATCGACTGTGGGGGTGGAGGTAAATCTGCGATAAGTTATGGATGTTGCGGGCGCTCGACGTATGTATGTGTGCGTAATTGATCGGACTAATGCTCGGTTAGGCGAAATTACTTGGGTTATTACCTTTATGGGTTAAGAATGCGCGAATGCGTAGTGAAAGTTTGTCCTGTTTGTGCTAATCTCAGATGGGTGATGTGGGAGATCAGAATAGTTATGTTAAAGTTGCTGTTCTGGCTGATCCACAGGTATTCTTGCGTAAGTTGTGTTCTCCATTTGTTGTCGGTGGTGTCAGTTCGTGTTCCCCTGCATCTGATACTGATTTTGTGTGTCCTCAGCTGATGGATAGAACGTCTCACGGCCTGCCGCCTAAATCCTTTGCTTCGGGGATGGCGCAGTTCTATACGGATCTGTTTATGCACAGAGCCCACTTGAGTTCCATTCTGCCTTTCAAACCCGACGCGGTTTTGTTTTTGGGTGATTATTTTGACGGAGGCCCATATTTGTCTGATGAAGAGTAATGCCTGTAGTTTTCTGTTTTACTTTTGGAAAAGTTGTGTGCACGAATAACTATTTCACTACGGAATGCTTGAATTTGTGCGCCACTCCAGCACATTGATTATTTGGCTTATTTCCTTGTTGTGTTTACTGAGACATCCTACCATGGATCCTGTTGTAGAAGTATGAAGGTTTATGGAATATTAGAAAAAACCAATTGCTTCATATATATACACATCAGTAAATAATATAGGAAAGAATTACTTGCAATTATGAACACGATATGTAGGCAAGGGACCTTTTATAGAACGGATGCAAATCTGATCTGTTCGTTCCCTTAAGATTTAGAGCACAAGCTTGCTGCCGAATTACATTCTGTTCTGTCCCTTTTTTTCACCTTTGGAGTAAACTTAATAGAGCTTCCCACTGTGAAATTACAGAATTCTTTTGTGCATCCTTGTTTTTGTTAGATTGACATAATGTAATTTCCATTTCTGTATTTTTCTTAAGAAAGGCCATTCACATGTTTTATCCTATTAGATGGCAGGATTCATTGAACCGCTTCAAGCATATCTTTGATCTCAAAACTCAGGAGAAGCATACAGAATATCCAGTCTACTACATTCCTGGAAACCATGATGTTGGTTATGCAAGCCTTCACTCCCATAAGCCAGAGGTATCTCAATAAGGTGCCCTTATGCATTTTTAGTAGTAGTAGTAGTAGTAGTAGTAATAGAGTTCTGAGTGACGTGCATCTCCATGTCTAATCTGGACAAGAGGCACTTTAACCGGTGTTGTCAGGTTGTAACAGAAAATTAAGGCTATTTGTTTTGCTTTATATAGGGTTTGTGTATGTATTGCTCCCCCACCACCCCAAAAAAAAGTTTGTGCTTTTACTCATTTTCTGTTTTCAGGTTCTCAGTCGGTATGAAAGAGAATTTGGGAAGACAAATCACCGATTCACGGTTGGAAAAGTGGAGTTTATTGCTGTAGATGCCCAAATTTTAGATGGTACGTGAAGTTATTTTATTATTGTTTTAATTTATGTTATGCTTTCTTCCATACGCTTGAAAGTTCAAAACTAGTGACCTGAATTAGCATAACTTGCTTGTATACAAATTTGTGTCTTCCATGCATATTCTCAGTTTATATACTTAAGAAATGCCTCTTAGACAATTTCTGAAATCTGAACTACCTAGTCTCATCCGCATTTTATGCATGCTTTTTTTGTTTTTGTACTTTAAAATGCAACTAAAGCATTCTGGAATGGGTCCATTCCTTTAGATTCATATTATTTTGAGGTAGGGGAGTATCTCATTTGCAGGGCATCAACTAGAAGGGAACACTTCATCAACTTGGGATTTGGTAAAAGATGTGTCCTTGGGTATGTTTTTTCCTTCGTTGATTAGTGAAATATTTGACCGTTCAAATCCATCTCTTTTTGGGAACAGTTCTCAAGATTATTTGCACTTTTCTAGGTTCACACTCAAATCCAAGGGTTTTATTAACTCATATTCCTTTGTATCGGCGTGACTGGACTTATTGCGGACCCAATCGTAATTCTCCAATCATCAATCAGGTAAGCATAGCTGATTTTTGTTGAGAAGAAATCATTGAAAATATGTGCATCGTCAGTGGCATAGGTATTGCATTGTCTCTTTCCATGAAACTTTTAGTTTACTTGGACTGTTCAGCAGCATGGTCTTATAAGAGCAATGCCACGTCAATGTGGGCATTTTATGGTCAGCTAATAAGCTTTTGATAACTGGGAAGTATGGTCCAGATTTAGTCTTGTGGGTCCATACTTCATCACTATCATGGTGATGGTTCTTGGCACTCGAAGTAACATGAATCTCTTTAATTTCCAGAGGATCCAGCGAACTACTGAAAATCAAGAAATAGTGTAAGGGTCTTGTTTACCTTCTTTCTATGCTCAGAATACTCATCAGCTTGTTACGATAAAATTCGGTCTGACAATTAGTGATACAGGTACCAGAACTACATCACTGAGGAATCATCTAACTACTTGCTGGATTTGGTCAAACCTGTAAGTTGGATTTTGTGTGCTATCTTAATCTGAGATGAAATAATGTTGTAACTTGGCTTTCAAATAGTTCTGCTGAATGCATATCTGTGGTAGCACCGGCCTAATTGTGGATGGGACAATTTCAAGGCAAGTTCTAAAACTTGTCATAAATATTGCACTTGACTGTTAAAACTTTCATTTGTGCATTTAAGTTCTAAAATTTGCAATTTTGATGCACTTGAGTCTTCCATTAACTCCGTCAATTTTAAGAGCACGGAAAATGCCACGTGGCTTTCTTTATTATTTTGGCAATGCTATGTGACCGCTATTTAAAAATGCCACGTAAATTTTCTGTCACGAAAACATAATGGGGCTAACAGAAGGACTGAAGTGGACACTGTGACAAGTTTTGGGACATAAATGCAGGAAATCAAAATTTAGGATTCAAGTGGTTTTAGGTCTCTTGCTGTAATTGTCCTAATTGTGGATTTTTTGGTCTTGTACGTTAGTTCGAAATTGTAGCACCTTAAGGTTAAAGTGTTTACTTTTTTAAATTGTCTGGTATCTTGAAGACTCCAGTGGTGATTTTTGAATGCTTGAGCAGATTTGGGACTAAAGTGAATGTTGAGGGTTTTTTTTAGATAGAATAAATCTTGGGGCAGAATTGGGGTTGGACCTAAAGTTGGGTTTTTGTAGGGAATTAGCCACCGAAATAATTGTAGTTGGTGATGCATTTAGTTTTTTTTTTTATGAAGACTTATCTTTCAAAAGACACCAGAGTTAATTATTATACTAATATATCACTTAAAATAAAACAAAGAATCTGTCAGAGGTTATCTTACTTCTGGAAATTATAGTTCATTATATTAAGATATATTTCCTATCAAATCAGCGATACGATAAAGTAATGTTACAAACATGCGTTTTAAAGAAAAAAGAAATAGTAATGTAGCTCAAGAAAAGCGAAAAATGACATAGACATTCAATGTAAATGTCACCTGCGTGAGCTCAGAACCTTATGTTTTCCCCGCGGGGGGGGGGGGGGGGGTGGGTGGGTGTTGGAGGGGGAGTGGTACAGCCCAACCCCAAAGAAGTTTTAAGTACACAATGAGTTGGAAGGGGCCATGCTTGGCTCCGTGGCTGTGCATTGTCAAGGTGCAGTAATTCATTTAGGTTTTTTGTGCTTAGATGAAAGGTCAGGTTAATATGTAGCCTATAACTCATAAAATAAAGTGGAGCTGTTTATACTTAGTAACAAACTCACATGTAATTATCTTGTAGGTGCTTGTTCTATCAGGCCATGATCATGACCAATGCACGCTGGTACATAAAGCCAAGTTTGGGGATGTTGTGGAGGTAAGCCCATGGTATTTGGTTGGAACAATCCATCTGGCATCTAGTGTATAACATCTAATGGACAGCGGAATTCAGCACACTGTAGGAACTGTGAGTTGGCAGCAGGGGAACTTACATCCATCTTTTATGCTGTTGTCTGTTAGTAATGTGACAAATTCGACTGCGTCCAATCCACAAGAAGCAGTTTTAACTGAACTCTGCTTTCTTCCTATGCAGACTCACATTTACATATGGTAATTATCTTATCTCACCATCACAATGTGATTTCCTGTTTCGCTATCTAATTCTCATGCTGAGAGTTACGGATGTTGTCAGGTACCTTTTGCTGTTTGTCGTGACTCTTCTTGCTCTCCTCTTCTGGCCAACTAGTAGCAAGAGCTTCTGGCATCAGATTTGTGGGACTATCGGCCATTTCAGACATCTCATAAGCTCTAATCTGTTTGGTGGAGCAACGAAAGAGAAAAATGAAGACGAAAACTTCATTTATGAAGAGATTTGGGATGCTGAAGGAACAATGCACCTTATCAAGAAAAGCTTAGATGGCCCTACGAATCATTCGAGTGACAAAGGTCCAGTAGTAAGGTGATTAAGAACAAACATAATCATACTTCCATTCTTTCATGAGGTCTGGCACATACTTCAAGTTTTCACATTCGCATGATTTCTCTTATTGCGCCAAGCTTTCCTTAATCTTGCTACTATAGATGCTGAGATAAGTTTATCTGGTTTTTGTGTTTATTTCAAAGCAGGGGTAGTGCTGTCATGCGACCGACAGCAAAAATACAAAATCAGGACTTTGAGGTGTCTATGTATGTAGATACAAATAGTGATGTTGGCTCTAATGTGAAGCTAGCGCTTAAAACAAGCAAATCTAGAACTAAGATTATCATCCAGAGACTGGTCCGAATGCTACGGATGCTCACCGTCATTGCAGCAGTAAATGTTCCTTTATACATGATGTTACTCTTTAAGGATTGGAATGATAAGTGATGTTCGGAATTTGAAGAGTTTACTCTCCATGATGCTGCTGTTGCTGCCACCGCACAGAACTATCCTTTCCAGATCCAAAAGAATGAGCTTCCTCTTCCGTTCCATGAAATTATAGAATCTAACTTCACAAGGTGGCTCTTTTTGCCTCAGGAAGTCTCTTGTATCGCCACTGGACTGCTCTGGCATTTTTGCTCCTTGTATACACATCAAATGTGTTTGTTGTATTTTCACCTCAGTAATTTATACATGCTACCGGATTGGACACGTGTGTTGCAATTTTGAGCATTGGTTTCGCCATTTTCTATAGCTACATGGGGTTGACTTTGCAAAGTCGAGATGCATTACAGGCAACGTTTCAGTATTTGTTTGTATCACATGCTGGGTGATACGCCGGAAAAAAAAATGTAAGTGAAATTGCCTTCTGATTACAATTTGAGCCTTTATAGATTAAGCAGGTCAGGCGAAAACTAGAGGAAAGATATCTGATGTTGATTCTCCAGTAATGGCCAGGAAACATCTCCAATACCCTCTTGTGTATTTCTGTCAATGTCTAATTATGAACACTAAAATTCAAATGAATACGGAAAACGGAAATAACTTTTGTTCTAGAATACAAAATTTCAATCAGTCAGATTTATGTATTGAAAAACACTAACCCTGTTTACAGAATTAGTTTTAGCGATGTGTCGGGATTTCATTCCAAATAAACCAAAAGGAGGGGGAAATCCTGCTACATGCTCGAGCTTACATAATATTAAAAAAAATCCCATTTTACACCATATTGCTCTATGACTATCAACATTTACTTTCTTTTCAACATCTACTGTAGTAGTGTAACACGCAGTCCAAGAAAGTCTTCCTCTATTAACTTTCTTTATCCTTTACACAATCTAAGTTAGTAGTATATACAGAGAAGGAAGAGTCATGTAAGCATCGATCCCTAGAAACCAAATGTTATCGTAGTAGGAACTCCAAGAAAGCTTGAAAAGTAAACTTGGAGACGACTCCCCTCTGAAGGTACAGACAACCCAAAGAGCAGACTGTAAAAGATGCCTGATGATATTAGCCTCCAGATGACACGATCAGACTCTGATGGATTTGGCACCATGGAGCTTCAAAGAGCAGCTTGTTTCTCAACCAGATCAATTGGCCTAGCTGGTGGCCAAAGTCTGCTATGGCCTTGAATGACATCTGCAATCTTTAGACTAAAAAGACAAAGCAGAATCATACACTAGTCTGCTTGTAAACCTTCTCAGAAGAGGCCCAAACAAATGCCAATCATCATGCAACAGATAAGCCGTTGCCCCATATATCCCAAATAAGGTGCCTTATGTGAGGTTCCACAGCAACTTTAAGCTTTGATAATTTCCTCCAAATATGAGAGGAATTTGGTGTCACATGAATAGTCCAAAAGGACCTGTCCCTTGGCTTGTAAAAACTCAAGCCAGGAAACCAAATTTATGAAGTGATATGTGTAATTGACCCTACCTATCTATCTAAACAAGGAAATGTTAGCAACGTACACCGTATCCACTTTTCGAGTGACATGTGTTATTGACATTTTCTCATTGTATTTGCTCAATTAGTATCTTTTGGATACTCGTTAATGTGACCCACGTAACAATCTTGTCTCCTGCATCTTATCATATTTCTTTTTCATCGCTGATGTGCAAATAAACTACTGTTAGAAAAGGGAGATCGCACTATGAATTTTCTCAAAAAGGATAGTCCACTCATGTTTGTATCTTATTAAAACCTCGGACGTTACAACATTTATCATGAGTTACCTCCGATACACTAAAAAACAGGCCGATCAGATCCTTAAAGAGAACAAAAACTGGAAGGGCTAAAATTGAGTTCCTCTAAAGACTTTTCACGTAACAACCATTATTACATTAAGCCCTTATTGCAATAACATGCGACATCGACATACAGAAGGTTACGCATACATATCACTTCATATCAGCTCCATCAAATCTCCGAACAACCGTCTTGGCCCGGCCGGTGCGTGAAAAAGCTTGAGCGTGCCATAACTTAAATCTCTCCTTCACACGTGTGCCCAAAAACACAACCCTAATGGATTTCCACCATTTCGAGTTGGAAAAAAAGGGAAACGGGCGCAACATGGCATAAGGAGAAAAGGCATGTCTCGGCCACACCCACAAAGCCACCTAAACCGACTGGGACCGCCACCAGCATCCTTGGACCGACGAAGCTCTCCCACAAGTACTAGAAGATCGAACACCGTTCTGATCTTTACATACACATGATAAAGGAACCCGATGATGATGATGATGATGATACGAAAGACATATCATAAATGAATTAATTAGGGGAATTTATATAGAAGAGGGTTGGGTTGGGTTGGGTTGGGTTGGGCTTGGACTAGTCATCGCCTTGGATGTACCAACACAGTAACATGGTGGCACAGCGGCGGAGGATGTAGATGCGGGCCCGCTGTTGCCGGACCAACGAAGCACACTTCCTCGTGAGGCCACCGTTGCCCTTCCTCTTGCTGTATGACTTGCATTGCTTAAGCTCGGCCATGGCTGACAATAGATTCTATGAGTTTGACTATAAATGGGCGCAAGAGAAACCACTTTTCTTGGGGTTTCTGAAGAAAGAAAGCTCGACGCAGAGCTTGGAGTCGTGGTGGGGTAAGGTGAAGTATTTATACAAGAATGACCAAATTTTTGAAGGGAGTGAGAGAGCGCGAGTTGGCCTTCTTGAAAGTAAGGGTTCTTTCCTTTTTTTTCTACATGGGAATAATACAAAGCTTTGGCAGATTTTTCTATGCAGGGGCAGTGAATGTGGCTTGATTGATGTTTAAGTGATATCAAAGTAAGAGATTCATAGATTATCGTGATTTGATTAGTTTAACTTATCAAGGATTAGCTGGGAGGGGGCTGTATGGGAGGGAGGATCAGAAGAGTGGCAGGGTGCGCGACTGTGTGAGCATGAAAAGAGGAGTGTTGCTTGATGAAGAAGAGGCAAAGAGGATTAGAATATTGTGGTGGACATGGTCCCGGCATTGTTACCTCAGTCCTGAATTTGAGATATGGTTTTGTTAGATCCTATGTGGTGCTTTTGGAGAAAATTGTCCAAAAGATCCTTAACTAATTGCACTTTTGTCAAATCATACCTAAACTTTTTAATTTTGCCAATTGAGTTCTAAACCTTTTCACATTTCACCAATTGAGTCCATCCGGCCAATTGTTGCCGGAAATCGCCAACGTGGACGTTGGCCATCCTACGTGGCATGATCGGCATTGACGTCGATAGTTTTTAATGATTTTAATAATATTTATTTATTTCTTTTCTTTTTCCTTTCTTGTTCTTCTTCCTTTAGTCAATTGCTAGGCTTGGGCGATGGTCAGTGACTGGCCAAAAGCAACCATCGGCAAGGTTACCCTCAACGGGATTTGGCGAGGGTGACCCTTGCTCGAAGCTGGCGAGGCGGCCCTCGCTAGCCTTCGATGAAGGCCAGCCTCTTTGAGCCATCAAGGTTCAGCCTCGCCTGAAGTTAGCGAGGTCACCCCTCGCCAGATCTCGACAAGGGTGACCTCGCCTAAGACCAGTGAGGGCAACTCTCGCCAATTGTTTCCTTTGGCTAGTCACCAGCTATTGCCCAAGCCCGGGGGCCAATTGGAAGAAGAAGAAGGAAGAAAAAAAAAGAAAATGAATGAATAAATAAATAATTCAAAATAAATATTAAAATATTATGAACAATTGTCTGCGTTAGTGTCGATCATGCTATATAGGATGACCGATGTCCATGTTAGTAATTTCTGGTTAAAATTGGCAAGATGGATTCATTTAGCAAAATGTGAAAAAAGCTTATGACTTAATTGATAAAATTATAAGATTTAAGACCGAATTGACAAATGTGCAATAAGTTCGAAACTTTTTTGACAATTTTCCTAGTGTTCTGTGACCCATGGTCAACCTTTTAATTGCTTGTAGACCATGTGTGTCAAAATATGGGAGAGAATTTGTTAAATTTGAATGAGGCAATAGGTTAGTGGGCTCCACGTGAGGTCCACACTTGATATGATGGTTCGTATTTGAGCTGTCTATGTATGGAGGGACTCGAACCTCTTTACGAATTTGCGATCGAAGTGGGAGTTCCTGATTTTATCTCGTTAATCAAGTTCATCACGGCTTTAAAGATCGTATTAAAAATGTGAAGTCTCATGATTGTATTCAAGAGTTATGACGGTCAAATGTATAATCCTCCATGTAGTGAGGTTCATATTAATTTCACTTCGATGAGGTGTATCCATGTATGTATTGATAGGTAAGAAATACATCGCATTGTGTTACAATGAGAGAGCAGAGCGATATTTTAATATCAAGTACACAAGATGCACGAAATCTCTTTGGGTGCTTGAGTATGAAATGCACTTCCTGAACATTTATACGTGCTTGCGAACTAATTCCATAAACCAATCATTCTAATTCATTTATAACGTCACTCTTCCAAGCCGGCAATATGAATTAGATTCGACTGACCCCTATGGTGTGATTCTCTTTCCACATGATGATATACTTAATGTCATGTTTTCATTCTGTTTCTTCTTCGTCCTTTCGCACGAGACCTGAGCCAAACTAGGGCAACCTGTGATAGCAAGACGCATCATTAAACTAGGGTTTTCTTGGCGTTTCACGTTTTCAAGGAGGCCATGTTTGTGACAGATGGGACTATGGAGAGAACTGGTGTGTTGTGTGCAGAGACAGTCGCTCCGAACTGCACATGTCAGAAGCTGCTGCTGGCGTATCGGATCAGAATCCAATCCTGCCCATCCCTGGCTGTTCCCAGCTCCAGAATCTCCATGGGCGGTCAATGTCTCGGACAAATCCATCTCCATAGATATGCATGTTCCATTCCTAGACTCACTTCAAAAACTCTAACAGTGAACACATGACAACCATTTGTCATTTAACATACAAGGTTTTTTGCAAGTTGTCTGTATCACGGTGTGATTTTGGAGATTATGATAATCTCATGCTTTAGGTGCCGTTTGTTTCGAAAAAAAAATAATGATTTAAAAAATATATTTCTAAAAATAATTTTTTGTATTGTTCATGAAAATGAATGAATCAAAAATATTTGGACTTACAATACTGTTGATAATAAAAGTATTTTCCATATTCTCACAAAAAAATAAAAAAATAAAATATTTTTCATTAATTAGTTATTTCAAGCGATAATTTTTAGAAAAATATTTTCCGACTCATTTATCTTCTGCAAAACAAATAGAGGCTTAATTCGTTAGGTACTTGAAAGTTCAAACTTGGCTTCCCTTGCTTTTGGGAAAATTTCAAATAAGGACCCAAAGTGGGGTCATTTTCTCAAAATGGGGTCCAAAGTGAACATAGTGCCAAATAAGAGCCTGAAGTGCCTAATCAGTCTCAAATTAGGGTCCGAAGTGCCTAATTAGTGTCAAGTTAGGGTCTGGCTTCGTCGGCCGGTCAAATGTTCACCGGCCGACGAGGAAGTTACTGTTCCGGCGAGGGCAGTTTTGTCCAAATAAAATCTGAATCAAAGGAAAAGGCAATTTTATAAAAACATAACTTGCGTTTTTCTTTTTCCAACCCCAACCCACTTCTGATAAAAAGAGAAACCCTAATCCACTCTGATAAACGAAAGGGATGACCTGAAAGACTGAGGCGGTGGGTGACTGGCGGCGCATGACCGGCAACGTGCGATCGGCGGCGGTGGTGACGACGTGTGACCGGGCGATCGTGTCTTTCCTTCACCCATCTTCTATAGCTACAAGAACCGATCATCCGTTCGTGCTTGCATTCGAAGGGTTGATAGGTGAAGTTCCCTGCCTCCGCGACATTCTTTGCGATTTTGCGCTTACCAAATTTGCTCTCGGTTCCTCTTTCGGCTCATGAATGTTTAGATTCGGACAAAATCCGTAAGCGTCGAACATGCGAACGAAGATCCCTGATCTCATCTCCATCCCGGAGATGCTATTTTGCGGCGTGTTCCTAAGTTCGCTGGACATGTCGAAATGGTAAAGTGCGTGCATCTTCATTGTTAATCTTTGGCATCCAATAACAACGATTCGGTTTGCAATGCGGACTGGCTTTTGTTTTGGAGCGATCTGCTGAATCGGTGTGCTAGGTCGAAGGTTACAGATGTGTTCTATCGCTTTACTGATGTTGTGGGAACATATGAAATTGGAGAATTGAAGCAAATTTACCTGTATCTGAATCAATGTTGTTGTTTTCTCTCTCTGAAGTTGGAAGAAGGCTCTCTGGCACAAACAATCTCTTGAACATGGATTACCTCTTTGGGGTGGCATGAAAATAGGGATTAGAGAATTCACCTCAGCGGGCAACCTCTCCTACGATTCACACAAAGGGTTCTTGTCTTTCGTTGGGTGAATCCGTCAAGGTTAGTTTTCCAAATTGGAGCTCTGATTTGAAACCCTAATTTTTCTAATCTTCAAATTTCTTTCGTTTCTTAGTTCCTAAATTGGTTCAACTTGTCTTTCCTCTGTCCAAAAGAAGGCGATTGCAATAATTGAAGTAACATGTTAAGCCGTGGGTATGTCGTGGAATACTACAGTAACGGCAGCGACGACAGTGAGTTGATTATTTATAGTGCATTTTCTGATTGTAAAGGAATAAGCCATGGTCCCTTCACGTCCTCCGTGGTCCATACTTTTTAATTTTTTTACTGTTTTCATGAACCCACTATCTCATGTTTTATCGTTTATTGCATGAACCACATTCTTAAATTGTGGAAGTAGACTACAATTTCTCTATACTAGATTTCACGCAAAAAGCATTCTTAAATTTTGCGAGAAAAGGTGGGTTGCAATTGAAGGAATACTGTTTATCAATCGCTAAAGAAAATTTTGCAAGAGTTTGTTTTGTCCCTTCTTAAATTCGTTTCCATGGATGTCAGTTTCCTAAATTGGTCCATTTTTTTTATTAAACCACGATTTAATTTGTCCTGATAATATGCGTGGCTTCTCATAAATTATGTGAAAAGATGTATTGGGTTTGCTTCATGCGGAGTAGACATGCTCTATTTGGAATGCTAGTTGCGAGTATTCCACTCGAAGCGATTTGTAATTGTGGTATAATTGATGGACCAGTCTCAAATAAAATTTTCAATTTATGGACCGGTTTCATTATCAGATTTAAAGTTTTCCATCAAAGTCGTTTCCAAAAGTTGCAAATGATAACAATTTTCTTCCTTACATGCTTTGTATAAGACTTTTTTTTTGTCCTTACTTATACGTTACGGACAGATTCTTTTGAATATAATGTGATTGCAAATTGTGTTTCCTTTGTGTATAGATTTAAGTTGGTGTGATTCTGTTTAATTTATAAACGGATTTGGAAATGTATTGATTGTTTTTGCTTCCATTTTGCACTAGGTGAGGGGTGTGAAGAAGCGAACTATACCATGTCTGATAGTAGGTGTGTTGATGGCATTGAAGAAGATGGATTTGACATTATTGATTTTGATGAATTATACAGAAGAAATGTACGATGTTTTGAGGGCGAAGGTTCAATGGGGAGGCATATGGAGGTTGGAGAGACTAGTTTGCATGCAAATACATTATTTGATAATGTAGATTTCCTGAATATGAGTAGTCAAGTTGAGTATACACATCCTGAGTTCAATGCTGAGGTTGATATGGACAATCTTGTCTTCAAGTTGGGGATGTACTTTCGCAATGCTAAAGAGTTTAGAGAAGCAGTTAGGAATCATGCCATAAAAAATGGGAGACGGGTGAGGTTCACTAAGAATACACCTAAAAAGTTAAGAGCAGTGTGTTCCGACGGTTGTGATTGGCTCATATATGCTTCCAAAGTGCAGAGGGAGTATACTTTACAAGTTAAAACCTTTAACCCTGTGCATACATGTAATAGAGCACTACATGTTCCTCAAGTAAGTTCTAAATGGTTGGCAAACAAGTATTGTGATAGGTTGAGGAATAATCCAACATGGCCGGGTGCTTCACTGAAGAAAGCAATGGAGTCAGAGAATGTTTTGAAGCTGTCCAAGACAATGGTCTACAGAGCTAGGGCTATAGCAATGAATATGATTACAGGGAATGAAGATGAGCAATTTCGGATGCTTAGAAGTTATTGCCAAGCACTTCTTGATTCCAACCCAAGATCCACCTGTGTAATCAAGAGTGAGCAATGTCAGGACCAATTCAAGTTTAGAGGAGTCTACATATGTCTGGATGCATTAAGGAGGGGTTTTCTAGAAGGATGTAGGCGCTTTGTAGGGTTTGATGGTTGTCACTTGTCATCTGGCTACAAGGGCATACTTCTAGCGGCTGTTGGCATAGATGGAAATGATCAGATGTATCCATTTGCATGGGCAGTTGTTGGACAAGAAACATACAAGACATGGCATTGGTTTATTAGTATGATTGCTGAAGATTTGGGAATTACAGACCCTACAAAGTCAAAGTACTGGACCTTTATGTGTGACAAGCAAAAGGGATTGGTGCAAGCACTAGCAAATCTAATGCCTGAAGCAGAAAATAGATTTTGCTTGAGGCATCTTTATGAGAACTTCAGGCTGCATCACAAAGGACTAGAACTTAAAATTTTGGTTTGGAAGGCTGCCATGGCCACTAGGGTATGTGATTTTGACTTGGCAATGGAAGAGCTTAAGGCAGTTGATGGAAAAGCTTATGATTGGTTGTCCCAGAGGCCACCGGTGCAATGGAGCAAGTCTCACTTCAGGACAAGCTCAAAATGCGACGCTTCCTTGAATAACTGGTGTGAAAGTTTCAACAAGAGCATCATTGACGCTAGGGACAAGCCTATAATCACATTGCTTGAAGCTATAAGAGTTCAACTCATGGAGAGGATTCATAAGCAAAGGGATGGATTGGCTAAGTACTCTGGTGTCATTTGTCCTAAGATCCAAGAGATATTGGATCTTCAAAAAGAGTATTCAGCATCATGGATTCCTGCATGGAATGGGGAGGATGAGTTTGAATTGAGTGGGCCATATGGAGATAAGAGGGTTGTTAACATCAGACATAGAACTTGTAGCTGCAGAAGATGGGACATTAGTGGAATTCCTTGTTGTCATGCGGTGGCAGCTCTTGTATACCTGAGGGAACAACCTGAAAAATGGGTTCACACGTGTTTCAGTATGGAAAAACTCAAGCAAACTTATAGCCATGTTGTGCATGCTGTAGATTGCAAGGATACATGGCCTGCTAGAGAGCATTTACTCCCACCGGATGTGCCCAAGCAAGTTGGTAGAAAGAAAAAACAAAGAACAAAGTCGGTGAATGAAGTTGCTGATAACAATTTAAAGACAAGGAAGAAGAAAGTTGTGGAAGAGCCTGTGGGAATAAAGTTGAAGAGACGGAACACCACAATCACTTGTGGAAAATGTGGTGGGTTAGGCCATAACAGGTATCATTGCAAGAATCAATCAGTAGCATCAACGACGACAAGAGCAGCAACATCATCAGCCCTAACAACTTCTACATCCGCCTCATGCTCACAAGACGTGGTAGAAAGTACTCCCTCAGCTCCAACATCACAAAGTGAGACAGTTGAACTGCTTGCGTCATTTTTTAACAACATTTCAAGCTCAACATCATCTATCGGAAGATAGAAGATGCAAGTATTCATCTATGCTTGACTTTGTCATAAAAGTGTTCTTACTTATGCTTGACTTTGTTTTGACTACTTATTTATTTTTTATTCAACTGTAGATAAAAAGGAGGATGTGAAGACAATCAATTTTTTGAGATATGCAAGACCAACAACACAAATTCTTTTCTCTTTTACTAGTAGTTGACATGGATGGGTCTGAATGAGTCCATTTTGGAAGCATCTCAATGTATAGGTCTACTATGTTTAGAAAATTGGGATGTTTCTCTTTTTTGGCATGATAAAGGATATAGGTTCAAAGCGAATAGTTGAAGCTGTGAAAGGTAAAGGTGCATTTACAATTGGGGTTACTAGTTTTTGTAGGGGAGGTAAGTAGCTTTGGTATGAATGATTCTTTGTTATGCATTTGAATTATATTGCCAATACTATCTTGAAGTAGTTGCAATACTGTCTGTATTGCAGGAACTTTTCAATGCCAATACTATCTTAAAGTAGCTGCAGGAACTTATCTGTGCATATGGCTTGCATAACGGAGAAAAAGTATATCCTGATGGCTTGGAAAGTTGGAACAGCACTTTGTATGACTACACACATATGATTATCTAGTGAAATAAACATTTGCACAGCCCACAAGACACTAAAGATGTGATGCTTATTTATAGGTTTTTTGCAGGATCATTCTTGCAGGTGGTAACTTTAGTGCAAGTGATTTGCTACATGAAGGTCAGTTTTCCTGTTGCGTAACGATATTTTTTCCGAGTAACTTACTTCAATGCCATTTGAAATTTTACAGCACCAAGATCGTGTTTCTCACTTTCGTCTTTCTGGAGCAAGGGAACGGACTTGAAGGTTTACCACTGAGTCACTCAGTGGAGGAGGAATGCTTGCTAGATGTACGCATATACACGTACTTTTGCTATTGTATAAGACATATTGACTTCGACATCAATGAAAGGAAGATTACTCATGAAGTTGAGCCTTTAAAGTTTCCTTTTTTTCTTTTGGTCTCTTTCTTCATAAGTCATTGGCCAACTGTTTTATTTTAAGGTATAATCAGTCGATCCAGTTTGGAAATTTCCACATTACTTGCAAGCAACTGGGTCTTGCCTCCTTATTAAAGCAGTTGGTTACTTATACCTCATAATTTAGTAATGTGTTGTATTGGCATCATCTTGCAAGGAGTGGTTATAATCTCTTACATGAAGGCACATTTTTGTGTGGAATGAAGGCACATTTTTCAGATATCCACTGCAACTTGCTCGCTCCTCCATGATTCTTTTGCTTGTTATGAATGTGAAAAACAGAACTTTCGTGTCCCTTTACTTTGATCCTCTTTCGGAGTGTTCCTTAGTGGATAGCAAGTTCCAACGTTGAACTTAGGATTAGTGCAAGACGCTGACTTTTCTTTGCCAACTCATTGCTCCACTAACATGACAGACCTTGGTGTACAATTTTTTAAATCTAGTGATATAAATCTTCTGAATGTGCGATTGCAAGTAAATGGACTACAAGACAAGCAAAGTTGAATTTGCACCCACATCAAAAAATCAAAAGTTCTAAAAGCTTTCGAGTAAGAATGCTAAATGAAGAGGCCTTGAGGGTCATAATGCACTGTAAATATAGTTCTTGACTAAAATAGTGAGCTATGCGTGATTTCATCCTCTTTTCACATGGAAGCAGAACGCTAAAAAACTCAAGTGTAAGTTCATCTTAAGTCCTACTCAAGCATTACCCTGTCCATCCAGTTTCTTGCTGTCCACAAAATTAATCCTCGAAAGCAAATGATATTCTTCAAGCCCATATGAATTCAATGCAGCCGAAATTGTTGAATCCAATTGACAATTACAAGGAACAAATGGCCAACACCCAAAAGGCTGTAACAACGCAAATAGTCAAACTGATGTTTAATTACTTCATCACTCCACCGGATGGCGCCATTCTAGCTCACTAGACCCCCATAGCTCCAGAAACTGCAAGTTCTGAAAACTGCGCGGAAGCAGACTTGGGGTCCGCTGCTGCAAACGGGCTCCTCATATGAGCAGCAACCAAGTCAACTTCCATCACTGAAGCCCTTGGAGGAGACGGCAGTTGCACCTCGACATCAGGGTAAGCCGGCTTAAATCTTGCTTGCAGCCCTTCTTCTACTAATCGTGCACCGCTCAACTTATTACCAAGTGACAACCACCTGAAAATGACACGAACCATCAAAAGAGACCTCAAGGCAACGATAAAACCAGGATGAGATTCTTTTGCTAAAAATTAATCAATATACATGACAAGAGGGCCTTCACCCTGGAAGTGACAATCCTAAGGATCAGTTACAAGAATTAGCGTGTGTTCTTCACTAACCTCGCCTGGCTTACGGCTAGTCTCTCAAACCTCAGCAACAATGAGCTCTAACATCAGGTCCCTTAGGAAATGACAAAGCGTCACTTACTCATAATGTTTTAGAGGAATTCAACAAATCTGAACAACTGGACAGCCACTACCACATCTAGTGACTTCCACACAAGCACTCATGCAACCTCCGTGGAGTTTATTTCTTGTAGCTAATGTTTCTTTCCCCATGGAAAGACTTTATCAGGCAAATAACAAAGGTACATGCACTAAAAATGTTTTGAATTAAATTGGTCCATTTAAACAGACAAGACCATACCATTCTCGTCCTAACTCCATGGCACGTCCAGTGACCCATAGAAAAATCAGGCCATCAGTCTACAATGTAGGGACATTGAGATTTTGCATCTCATCATTTGACATTGTCCCATAAGGCAATTCCATATGGATGTCCCATGGAGGATCTGCCGTTATAACTCCGAATTGCCCTATCACATCAATTCTAAAGTTTCCGATATCACAACTGATCCACTGTGCTTCACCAAGTTCTACTTCCAAACAGTATTCTGCACGCTGTGGCTTTAATGGCTTGCTAGGTGCTGCTGTTGCCCCCATCATCATTGGTGGCGCATCTAGTGTTGGGTCAAGCTCGTAATGAACATAGTTGCATGTCTGTGGAAAAGAAAAATCAATCAAATTTAGTTAAAGCTGCAACAAGGATGCCCAAGGATCAAGATAGGGATGAAAAAGACCTTCATGTGCCATCAAGTATCAAGGAAGGAACAGTTCCCTAAATTAACGTCAATATGTGGAGCAATTATTCGCTAAAAATGAACTTGAAAGAAGACATTTTCTTAAGGTGAATATAGAATTTGAACATATGAAACATCGGTCAAGTAGTCACACAAGTACCATATGGGGAAGTAATAACAAAAGCTTGTGGAGGGCCAATGTCTCAGTTTAAATGTCTTTATAACAGGAAAACAACACATTTTAAATCAGTTGGTATTGCTAAATATAATTTACAGATGTATCGGTCCATGAATAACACTCAACCTTTGTTCATCCAAGCAAGCCATTTGAAGCCATAGCTCTTAAAGTTTGTTTTCTTTCTTCACATTTACCTTATGGGCACCACAAGTATATTATTACACCATCAATTTAGATGGTGCATAATACAAACTTAAGTAAAAAAGGACAAAGACCCAAATATCCTAGAAAAGACCACTGACATTACAAAGGCATAGGTCTGATATTCATTCAATCTGTCCCAGTTTGATCGTGGAAGGCAAAGAGGGTGTCTCCAAATTAAGAAATCTGACTGGGGGATGAAAAGGTTGAGGAGGGTATGTTTTAAGGAGAAAAGCAACACTAATACTAATAGTCTCTAAATACATGCAAAATCACAAAAGAGCAGATGAAGCAAATAACACTCTAAGCTAGTTGATAATGTAGAAAAATTTCACTAAAGCATCCGTTGATAGGAAGCCCAACAAGTAAAGGCTTGCAACTTGGAGCTGCATGCATTGTTGCAACAGTTGCACATATGACAATTGCACTTGCACCACCATTGCAGCTACAAAGGGTTTGGCACCTTCTAGTAATTACTTAGAAGCCGATTGCTTGTTTAAGACTTCCATTGTGGAATTACTACTAGCAAAAAGGGAAGTAAAAATATCAAAGTGTGAATGTGCTGCACACCCACATAAGAAACACTTAGAAGCCAAATGACACCATCAACTCCTTAAAAAACTGACAGAATTACAAAAGTCCACTGCACACAGCCTAGCCAAAGAGAATGAATCTAGCAACCGGCGTATTTGCAATACAATTACTTAACAAACAACCACCACACACAATCTGTTGAATACCTTTTCACACGATATAAAGGACCCAGATTGGCATCTGCAATCTTCTTTAGCGATTGATAAACAGTATTCCTTCAACTCACTGTCGTTGTTGCAGTTACTGTAGTATTCCACGACATGCCCACGCCTCAACATGTTACTTCAATTATTGCAATCGCCTTCTTTTGGACAGAGGAAAGACAAGTTGAACCAATTTAGGAACTAAGAAACGAAAGAAATTTGAAGATTAGAAAAATTAGGGTTTCAAATCAGAGCTCCAATTTGCAAAACTAACCTCGACAAATTCACCCAACGAAAGACACGAACGCTTTGTGTGAATCGTAAGAGAGGTTCTCCGCTGAGGTGAATTCTCTAATCCTTATTTTCATGCCACCCCAAAGAGGTAATCCATGTTCAAGAGATTGTTTGTGCCAGAGAGCCTTCTTCCAACTTTAGAGAGAGAAAACAATGACATTGATTCAGATACAGGTAAATTTGCTTCAATTCTCCAATTTCGTCTGTTCCCACAACATCAGTAAAGCGACAGAACACATTTGTAACCTCCGACCTAACACACCGATTCAGCAGATCGCTCCAAAACAAAAGCCAGTCCGCATTGCAAACCGAATCGTTGTTCTTGGACGCTAGAGATTAACAATGAAGATGCACGCACTTTACCATTTCGACATGTCCAGCGAACTTAGGAACACGCCGCAAAATAGCATCTCCGGGATGGAGATGAGATCAGGGGTCTTCGTACGCATGTTCGACGCTTACGGATTTTGTCCGAATCTAAACATTCATGAGCCGAAAGAGGAACCGAGAGCAAATTTGGTAAGCGCAAAATCGCAGAGAATGTCGCGGAGGCAGGGAACTTCACCTGTCAACCCTTCGAATGCGAGCACGAACGGATGATCGGTTCTTGTAGCTGTAGAAGATGGGTGAAGGAAAGACACGATCGCCCGGTCACACGTCGTCACCCCCGCCGCCGATCGCACGTTGCCGACTGGTCATGCGCCGCCGGTCACCCACCGCCTCAGTCTTTCAGGTCATCCCTTTCGTTTATCAGAGTGGATTAGGGTTTCTCTTTTTATCAGAAGTGGGTTGGGGTTGGAAAAAGAAAAACGCAAGTTATGTTTTTATAAAATTGCCTTTTCCTTTGATTCAGATTTTATTTGGACAAAACTGCCCTCGCCGGAACAGTAACTTCCTCGTCGGCCGGTGAACATTTGACCGGCCGACGAAGCCAGACCCTAACTTGACACTAATTAGGCACTTCGGACTCTAATTTGAGACTGATTAGGCACTTCAGGCTCTTATTTGGCACTATGTTCACTTTGGACCCCATTTTGAGAAAATGACCCAACTTTGGGTCCTTATTTGAAATTTTCCCCTTGCTTTTCAATTGTAGTCAATTTGATACTCATTTATAAATGCCCTTTTAGGTAAGAGTTTTCTTTTCATCTACCGCCCGCTGTGGATAAATTTTGCACACAAACAACAGTAACTTTCGTCGATATGTTCTGCCGTGCATCATAGTTGGAACACGCACAACAAAATTAAGTATGCACAATGTCTTGTATATCCACCTCATCTCCCGTCGGTTTGCGAAAGAAAAATCCGATAGTGATTATTTCTCTATGTTAAATTGATTTTTACAAAATTAAAGGATTTTGAAAGCTAGTTTTAAGTAGATTAAAATTAGTTGTCTCTCCTTCTCCAACGACGACTCATAGATTTTAATGCTTATGCCGAAAAAAAAGTTCTCACTTTTATACAAATTTCTGATTTTCTAATTACACTTAAACGCAACAGCCTGATAATTACAGGGTTGCTTAATCAAACTATCATAAGAGGAAGCAAGAACTGTGAAGCAAAAATCCTAGTGGAGGATGCCGACCTCTCGAGGAGCGAAGTGAAGATCGCAATGTAGAGTCTAGAGATATTTGGCATTGATGTTAGACTCGAACCTTGATAATTCTGAGGGGGCGCAAAAGTGCGCTGGTGGTCACTTTTAATTTCCCCGCCCCTTGTCTCCGTTGCATTCTCGAATCTACTGTCGCCATGCCGAGACGATGTTGGTGGTGGCCGTCGGTGGCCGCAATCCTTAGATCTATTATGTTTTTTCCCATCTTATCTTGAAATGTACCAAACGCTTAATAGGATTAAATATGGCTATCTTTACTATCCGGGGGATTTTTTTTTATCTCACTTTATCCTATTCCATCCCATCCAAATCCATACTTTGACAATCAAACGTAACCCAACACTCCTATACATGTATACTTGGCTTAACTAATTCTATCCGATTCACAAATATCACATCACTTCACGAATTGACTCGTTCACATGCACAACTACGGTTAAGCGACTACTCTCTAACCACTGACAAGTTGCATTAGGAAACGGGCACGTAGTTTCTCTTCGGATTTATGTTTTTTAAATTCCTAAAATTTTCTTTTATTTATACTGATTTAATATAATTTAATTTTCTCTTGGGGACATTGCTTGAGGAGTCACCGGCAAGCGGCGGTCAGTGTAGGGAAACCTCAGGCAACCCCCATTTCGCTCCTCGTCCCATGGTTTCCATCCTTGTTTCTTTCGAGACTTCACGTGAGCCTGAAGCTATGCAAAAGTCAGATTTTCGCAAGGTCGATAATTACAATTAATTAATCCCAGTTACATAGGTTCAATGTTTGGTGGCTAATGTAAAGTGGGTCAATATCATAATATATGAATTTGGAAAGTATAGGAATCCCCCTTGAGGGTAACCAGAAAATGTTTAATTAATAGATTATTAAGGGCTTAGACCTGTGTAAGTCCTTAAATTATTTCGTCTGAATTCTAAAACGTAAAACTTGGGGGTATTTCCTAGGGTGAGGGAAGAAAAACTTTTCCCCAACTTGAGGGGTTAGGTATGTAGGCACCGATACGTTAAAATAAGAAACACAGTGCTAACAGTCTCCAGATGTATACACTTGGACAGACCGGGCAGCCCTAGTTGGAAGCTTAGTCATTCCCTACTTTTGTGAGGTACTTTCCCTAACCACTGCTAAGGATTCAAGATAAGCAAAGTTTGGACTCCCGAAAAGATGGAAGAATGAAATGAATGTTGATTTTTTGGGTTGCATTTCTTGCTTTTCTCGAGTCACTTTATCTCGAAATCTTAGTACCTCCCAATTTGATTTATTTCGACTTCTTTTTTTTGTTTTTTGTTTTGGGTGGGGGGGAGTTAAGTACTTTGATGTGAATCACATACATTGAACTTTGTTCAAAGGAGTGCATCGCAAGCTAAGGACCATAAGCCTTTTTACTCGCATAAACACGTACTAGGACATGTACGTGTGCACTTAATGTCTCCCCCCGTGTGCGTTGTTATGTTAAGCGCGCATTAATCGAGGTTAGGCTGTGTGTTAATGTGCTGCTTCCAGGTTTTATGATATTTGCTGTATTCTGGTGTTTATCCAGGGAGAATTTCTCAATGATACGTCTCCGAGATTTAAATCTCTTGTGGCAATTCGCGAGCGATACGCAATCAAATCAGGATTAGATTGGCCCTAGAGGATCGGATGGGAGAGCGGAATCGTATCCGATTTAACCGACCAGGTTGGTTTAAGTAGGGGTGTAATCGATTGAGACGGTTCACTATATTCAGGCTTTAAGCTGCTCGACAATTCAAGGCGAAATACTTAACTTGAGCTCGATTGAGCTTGATCATTTAAACTCGAGCTCATCTCATTTAAGTTCTCAATAGGCTCAACACGTCTCAATTCGATCAATCAATTAATTCACTTGAAATCAGGTAACCGGTATTTATCTTTTACCAACAATTTTTCTAACACTTACCTACTCTTTCACAAATCTACCGGCACGAAAGAAAATAATCCATCTTGGGAAACAGAACAATCGAATCGTCCTCTAAATGAATGAACAGTTGGGTTGATTTAGTAATCCCAATGACTTAATTGCGCACCAGGCCCAACTATTATAAGCTTTTATGGGCTGGCCCCAAAATAAGGGACCAGAATAGATGTGGCCTATTCATTTTTATTTAGGTTTGTCAATGTGTAAACTTCATAATTTTTTTTTCCAATAAATGCACTAAAAGTCCTAAAATTTATCGTAAATGTGTAATTGAGTCCTAAAAATTTCAAAAAGTTGCAATCAAATCTTAAAATTTGTCAAGTTGGTGTAGTTAAGTCCCTCCATTTAATCCGTCCAATTTGACTAAAGGAAAGTAATGACGTGGCTTTCTCATTATTCTCTTAAAACACATGGCGGTGATATGGCATCCTCCAAGTGCCACGTCAGAAAAAACTTGTAAAATTTAAAAAGGAAAAAGAGATAAAAGAGAAAAGCATAAGGATTAAAAAAATAAAAAAAAGCTAAACTATGATTGATTCACACGTATGGACGAGTTAAACAGAGCAATTAAAAGGATAAACTAGCGAAAATTGAGTCTAATTAATTGAGATTAGCACTTTAAGATTTTGCTAATATGGTCTCTTCCACTGAGGTTACTCTGTAAAGTTAGCGCAAGCTACCCATCCAATTGATTTCGCTTAGATGAATCACAGCAATTAGCGATCATGATGGACGGGTCATGAAAATCATAAGACGAGCCCTAAAACTTATCAATTTCCCGCATTTAAATCTTAGATTCTGTTCACTCAAATATTAAAACTTGCAACTACGATGGCATTTTGAGTCATTTCTTTTTGACGGAATGATTCGATTGGATACAAAATTATAAGTTTTAGAATCTATCTCGTAATTATATCATGATAAGTCCATAGTACACGAGATAAATTGGAACAGAAGTTGGCATGCAATGTGGGGGAGGGGGGGTGACTTTGGCTGCATTGCATTAATCTGCAGTCAAGAGGGCTGCTCGTCGTTGGTGAGAAAGGGCAAGAAAAGGGGCTGCAAGTACAAATCAAAGTCAACTCGAGAATTTTTTGAGTCAACCTACTATGATTGATTCTACTGCGTAAACACCAATTCCCTCTCATAAAGCGTGAAACTTGGAAGACAACATTGATCGTCTTCAGATGGTTTTTCTAAACATTGTATAACCTCTAAAGGCACGAGCTACTCCCATTTTAGATGTTATCCGACGAAAAATTCTTCTACAATAATGTGTCATTGAGCAATGACGATCGAGAAGATATTCAATGAGCCACACATACAGCACATAGCTGTAACAGATGTACTCTATAACAATCGACATTTATAGTGATCATAATAAATGCGTAGATGTAACCGGATTCGCCTTCAAATCGAATGTACAGTAATGAACGTATGAGACCCTTATGATAATGCCTAGAGGAGTAACCATGCAGGATCAAACAACCATCTTTTACCTCCAAACCTTATCAAATGTAGATTATTGAGAAAAAATTAGAAGGCAAAGCAGCTTTTGAGGTTGTGGCATGTAGCGAGGCTGTTGAAAGGAATCATACCAAAGCTTCAAACTTGCTTCTCCACCTGTCTTATTCGCTAGTTGGAACCAACTATGTAGGTAAGGGCTAGTTGTCTAACGTCGTTAACCTTGTCTTATTGAGCAAGTTTGGGAGAAATTTGTCATTCCCCCACGTTTTCAACATCGCATCAGCAGCACAATCCACGCTTTGTTTGTTTATTCTCGTACATCAGTTTCCTCACGTTGAACCCATCTAGGTGCAGCTGTCAGGTCGACCATCCATGGCAAACCATGGTGCATAGAGATGGAACTTGAATGGGCCAGACGTTGTTTTCAAGTCTAACAAGATCTTGTGATTTACTGAGCCGAACGTGGAGGAACCTGAATTGTTCTCGAAGTCCTTGCCGTGTAAATTGCAAAGACCACCTTCCCCAGTTACACACCTAACCGCTGGACTTAACTCGCGTTGACAGCGCACGTTTTTATTTCACATAGTAGATCTAACGTTCTTTCAAATTTTACAACCGACAAAAGAACTTGGTCGGTTTCCCAGTCCGATAAAAATTGGCCAAGATCAATAGCCACTGATTCGGGTTGGGTCCAAGCCATGAACCGATTCACTGGGAAACCAATCACCCTTGCTTAATTGCCTATGGGTGTTATGTCAATCAGGTCATTTGCGAATCTGATCACAATGCTTGCACATTGAAGTGAAGGGCTTGCCTCTTGTGGAAGGTACTCCTAGATCATCCATATAGTCGTAGTCATGCGGATTCAATTAGATATTTTGTAACGGGTGCGAAACTTCTATAACAATATCAGAAGTTGTCAAGTTAATCCCGGCTATTTACTCTTTAACCTAAGAAAAAAAAGCAAAAAGAACAATAAAAACTACTTTTATCGATCACCCTTCTCGCTCCTTTCAAAATGGAAGGTTAATACTGTGAAGCAAAGAAGGGAATCTTCCCTTTTGTTGGGTGCATTTATACAAAAATTGATGTTAATGCACAACATTACATGAGGCAAAACATCCGAACATATAAGTTAAAGAAAATGAAAAGAACTTAGAATTGTCGGCGAAGAGCCTGTACATTTGAATTTTCATTTTGATGTTTGTGGTAGGGATTGTAAGGTCCCAATCATCTAGTCACTTCGAATTGTCAAACACGTTTGCATCAATAAGTCCTTTCCAATTCCCACTTGCGGTAAATTGGGATTTAGACACAACAACATCATGATAAGCACATGATTAAGTTAAAATCCTTCTAAATATAAAGAAATTGCAACTATATCAGGAGCTGCAAAAGTTCCTGTGAGATTTTTCTTGAGAATCAAAGCCCTAGCTTTCTATCAATTCCCAGAATACACATCCGAACACCTTTTAATCAAACACCGGAGATGTACAAACCCAAGGAGGAGGGAAAGACGACCTTGATGTCCATCCATCCGGTAGACAAGACAGCACGACTTTTGCATATGATAAGGCATGTGACCATATTATATAAATCAGAGAAGCAGAAGCTGCAATCACTAAGGATGATTAAATAGCTTGTTCATACAAATCTGGGCGATCCAATGGAGGAGGATAACCATAGATTAAATAAGTGGGTACTGGAGATATCGACGTGTGTGAGATATTTTCGGCTGTAATTAATAATTATAAGCTGGGAAATAATATGATTGGGCAAAGGGCAGCACTCCTGATCTAGTCAAATCAAGAAAATAGGACACGTAACATGGGGAACCATGACAGGAGATCTCTCGCGTGTGTCAAACAGATGGTCCGGAGCCATAAATATCACAGATGTGACCTTGGTTAGAAAGGCATTCGTTATTGCATTATTGGATTAAGTCTTGACCTTAACAGAGCTTGCCAAAATTTACGGAGACCCATCTAACAATTGACAATTTTTTTATCCGATTGACAGAATTTGCTTCTTCGTCCGACGATCGACGTTAAAATTTTTCATTCGATGATGGGCTATTGCGAAATGTCTGATTCACCTTAGAAAAATCCGGAGTCATAAAACGACGATAGGAGGATATTATTATTTTTCCTTTTGACGTCATAGTAGAAAGACTCGTAAAATGATCCTTAATATCCACTTTTAAGGTGTCACTACCGAGTAATCTTTTTTTGGCTTGACCCACATTGACCGAATGTGATCATTCATGAGGAATTAGAGCAAGGTCGTCTCTCTAGATTTGTTCGGTCTAGTGACGAATGAGTCCCTAACTGATTAGATAGGTGCAAAAAGTAGCTGGTATGGACCAAAGAGATCAAATAAGACGAGTCTTAGGCCCCTTTGATGATGAAGGGTCCAGACCAAATAAAATCACTCATCAAATAGGCGGAATATCACCATGCAATATAAGGGACATCGGCAAGTATGTTTGCGACAGGTTGTGCCACAAAAGAGAGGGTTTGCAACACTTAAATCTCATATTCATAACAAGGAGACTTGTGACATAAACATTAATCTTTCTAGTTAGTTCCGTTCCGCTCAAACAAATCAGCCAAATACGACAAGAATATTTTAGCGTAAGCTAATGATCAAAAGACCACTTTTTCCCATCAATTTGCCCTTAGGAGAAAATACTAATATCAATTTGCTTAAAACTTGTTCAGAAAGTGCAATTGAGTCCTAAAACTTTAAAAAATGCGATCAAGTCCTAAAACTTGTCACGAAAGTGCAATCAAATCCTAAAACTTTTAAAAAGTGCAATCAAATTCTAAAACTTATAACGAATGTGCAATTAAGTCCTAAAACTAATCATAAAGATGCAATCAAATCCTAAAACTTTGAAAAAGTATAATTAATGGAAATACTTGATTGAACGAATTTAACAAGTTTTAAGACTTGTTTGTACTTTTTGAAAGTTTTATGACTCAAGTGCACTTTTCTAACAAGTTTTAGGACTTAATTGCACATTATGAAAGTTTTAGGACTTAATTGTACTTTCATGACAAGTTTTAGGACTTTGAATGCACTTATGCCTAAAATAAAAATAAAATAAACATATCACATTGGACGACCCCGACTGGTTATGATTTCAGCTGAAATGGGGTCGTGGTGGTTACTTAGCCGTCCGATGTGATGACCCCCCAACACCCCCCCTCCCCACCCCAACCTGTCCGTAACCGTAAACCCGCTGAGCTGTAACACGGGGCGGGAAAAGTAGGTTTGGACGTTGAAGGGCAAGTTTGAAAGGTTGTTGAGCAACGGTCTTTCACTTCGCAGCCTCCTCCTCCTCCTCCTTCGCCTTCGCTTCACTGCCTGTCGTGTCTCGTTCACAAAAAGTCGACCAGAACTCCTCCACACGCAAGATTGGCTTCAGCTAATTAAGCAGGAGGGGGGGGTGTTGAAGACTAGAACCCAGAAGAAACAAAAGGGTCGATTCGCAATCAGCTGCTCGTCCTGGAATGGCCCCCAACCACCAGTCAGCCACCAGATCTTGCAAGATATACACACCCATGGGGAATTTATATACAATCTCCCTACATATACACGCTCGATCCAATCTCACTCTTCCTTTCTCAGCCCCTTCCTCTCTCTCTCTCTCTCTCCCTAACTCTTCTTGCTCTCGCACGTAAGTGAGACTGTACCCGTTACCACTTACCCGCACTTCAACACCGTGTGCGCGTGTGTGTGGGAGGGTGTGGAGGAGGAGAAGGAGGAGGGAGATCGCCATCATCATCACCCACTTATCGTTACAAGCCGCCACGTCGAAACAATCTTCTCTCGCCTTGGCCACGAGTTGTGGGCGAGATTTTGCTTCCCATCTTGGGTCCAAGTAAGTGCTTCTGTGAATCTGAGCTCTGAAGTTTCCGTGCTCTCCTTATCTTTGTTGGATTGGAGCGGTTGATTTGGTTCTTTCTTTTCTTGCGGAAAAAAGAGAGCGTGAATAGTGTTCGCAGCGTGACTTGACTTTGGCTTCTGCTTAGTAGAGTTCAATGTGAAAATAGTGACCGTGAGATGTCGGAATCGATCCTTATCTAACTAGCGAGAACTTGTGTCTGTTCTGGTCATCTTTTGCATTTTCCCGGGTTTCCGTACTCTTGCTTTTGTTTTCAAGCACGGATCAGGGAAAACTTTTTGTGACTCCGTGAAGTATGGATCAACTGATTTGAGATCAATACAGTATTGGGGGCGCATGTTGTTTTAGCTTCAAACGAGAGGTGGATACAAATCATAAGGTGTTTGACTGGTCTGCTGCATGATGGTTCACATAAGAATAACTGGTTAGTTTTGTCAGCTCTAAGTGGCTTAGCACAGTTGGCAACTTGAGATGAGAAATGCGTGCGATTCAAATGACGACATCGGTGTGGCAGTATGTTTTAAAAACTTCCACTAGCATATGGTGTAAGAACACTTTGTTCTGTACCATATGGAAGCCGATTAAGAATATCACGTGGGTGCTTCGACTGCATGGCCCTTTCCATGGACGAATAATAGAGTTCCAATGCAACATTTTTTAGTCCTTACAATGGGAAAGAGACTATGAGTATAGATTCACTCCTCAAATCTCAAGGACCATCCCTGGTAGAGTAATGTCGTGGTGCAACATAATGTTGGGTATAGCACAATGAGCATGGAAATTCATTCGTCACGAATGAGTACCTTGATATAATTCACAAGTTTCGTGAGAACTTGTAATAACTTCCAAAGATTCTGCATTTGTTGGGGATAAAGTGTCCTCCATGAAGCTGCATTATCAGTTTATTGATTATGATAACTTGCAGAAATTGAAGGATTAGTACAAAGAAACTCAGATGAGCCTAGCACTCTGTAATTTGCAAGTTTAATTGTCCTGTAAATGTTTTAGGATGATGCTTTCTATTGTTCGTTCAATCTCTATGATTATTTGCACCTTTAATTATTGTCTTGAAGATAGTTGTGCCGGCAAAAAAGTATTGCTTTCAGCGCAGATGCTCAAAGACCTTGCTACGCCCTTTCTTGTAGGAACAAAGCTTGAGCCATGGCAGAAGAGTTGGAGAAACCATTGCTTAACCCGGAAAACTTCAACAGAGATAATATCGATTTGGTAAGTAGCAGAAAATTGCTCTATGATTTAACACCCTGAAGTGCATATTTTATGGTAGAAACAAATTTGCTGAGCATGCACTGTTGAAACAGGAACGCCTACCCCTAGAAGAAGTTTTTGAGCAACTGAGGACATCACACCAAGGACTCTCTTCTGAGGATGCTGAAGCTCGGGTGACCATTTTTGGTCTGAACAAGCTCGAAGAGAAGCCAGTAAGACATCTCAATCTCCAAATTACAGGGACTTGACCATATTTGCCTATCATATTTAAGTGATTTGAAAATTTTCTCACTGAGAAGATTTTCAAGAAACGTCAACGTGAAAATGAAAGTTCAGATACACTACAGACACCAACGGCATTGACTGATGCGATATCAGAGGCAGACAACTATTCCTGAAATTTTTTTTTATCAACTTCGCTGCTTTTAGTTGTTGTATACAAAATATTTGGCTGTTTGTAGCATCAAACTCAGTTGTTTATTTACCAAAAAAGACAGAAATCAATTGCCTACAAGGTTGTGATCTAAGAAAATACACTACGCTTCTTTGACAAATTTCCATCAAATTTTTCTGCAGGAGAACAAGTTCTTAAAATTTCTGAGTTTTATGTGGAATCCACTGTCTTGGGTTATGGAAGCTGCAGCAATCATGGCTATTGTCCTGGCTAATGGTGGAGTAAGTTGACAAGAATTAAATCCTTTTCCTGCTCTTATTTGCAAATAGATTACTGACATTGACTTTGGCTTCATTTGTTTCCGGTTTCAGGGCGAGGGTCCCGACTGGCAAGATTTTGTTGGTATTGTTTGCCTCTTGCTGATCAACTCGACTATCAGCTTTATAGAGGAAAACAATGCTGGTAACGCAGCAGCAGCACTTATGGCCCGTTTGGCTCCAAAAACTAAGGTACATGTAGAGGGGAGCAAGAGGATGGTCATCTACGTAACCAGAAGAGTGCTGAGATCTTATTCATTGGCGATAATGCACGTTTTCACCCCTCAGAATGAAAATTTTTCTCTCTGAATTCTCTTCATGCAGGTTCTCAGAGACGGGCATTGGCAAGAGATGGATGCTGCTGTCCTAGTACCTGGGGACATAATTAGTATAAAACTCGGAGACATCATCCCTGCGGATGCACGGCTTCTTGAAGGAGACCCATTAAAGATTGACCAGGCAACCGCTACTTATACGTTATAATGATTATATAGTCTAAATTCTCTTAATCGATGTCATTTTACTCCTAAGGCCCGTTTGTGCGTGCAGTCTGCTCTCACGGGAGAATCTCTGCCAGTGACGAAAAGGACCGGAGATGAAGTTTACACGGGATCAACATGTAAGCATGGAGAAATTGAAGCCGTAGTCATTGCAACTGGGGTTCACTCATTCTTTGGAAAAGCTGCACATTTAGTTGACTCCACTGAAGTTGTTGGACATTTCCAGCAGGTAATATTGAACCTCGGTTTATGCATATTGAGTTTCTCAGTCCGGAAACTTCCCTAGAAGGCCATGACTAGTCCATAAAGAGTTGCATGTGAGTCCTCCGATAATCGCTGAAAAAAGTACTGCTAAAATTTTGGATCGATGCTTTAGTACTCGTGCAATTTTATTCACATTCGTTTTCCTAGGCAGATCTTATTAGCTTTTCATTCGGTCAAGGCCTACTGTTATCTTGCAGCTCAATTCTGTCTTCGTGTGCTCATCATATCATGCTGAACTGGCTTTAATGAGGTCACTAGGATAAAGAAGACCGACTTAAGTCTACAAGCTTAATGAGACATCTCAATCATGATATTTTCAGGTACTTACTGCCATCGGGAACTTCTGCATTTGCTCCATTGCTGTGGGAATGATTCTCGAAATCATAGTCATGTTCCCCATACAACTCCGCTCATACAGAGATGGAATCAACAATCTTCTTGTTCTATTGATCGGAGGTATTCCCATTGCCATGCCGACAGTGTTGTCTGTCACTTTGGCAATTGGTTCTCACCGGCTCTCTCAACAGGTAAGACCTCTTAAGCTAGCTTCTGGCATCCTAAAGCACAACAAAGCTAGCTAGAAAGTTGGAATTTTGTCTCTGCGTAGCTAATGTGATCACCAAGATAATTTACTACCTTTCATCTCAACATGGATTGTTGACTCTCTCTTCTTGTGTTCCTGTCTCCCAAAAGGGTGCCATTACAAAAAGGATGACAGCAATTGAGGAGATGGCGGGAATGGATGTCCTCTGCAGTGATAAGACTGGGACTCTTACTTTGAATCGCCTCACAGTTGATCGCAACCTCATTGAGGTACGAAAATTTTGTGAGAATCTTTATTTACATGGATAACAGCAAGTAATCGAAGTCAAACGGTTAGCTGTTTAATGTAAACTTCCTCATTTATAAATATGTTTTTTCTCCTCTTTGAAATGCAAGTCTTATTTGTCGGAGTAAGCTTGACACCCCATTCAACCACTTCTTACAGGTTTTTAACAAGGATATGGACAAAGACTTTATTGTCTTGCTAGCAGCCAGAGCATCCCGACTAGAAAATCAGGACGCCATCGATGCAGCCATTGTTAATATGCTTGCAGATCCAAAGGAGGTACCGACGCGCACACAAAAAGATGCATATTCCAAGTTTTCTTCTTTTTGGGGTGAAAATTTTGGTACTTTCTTCTGCTTTTCTATGTGCTTCTGTACAAGTGACAGTTTTCCTATATTCAGGCTCGTGCAAACATCCAAGAAGTCCATTTTCTACCTTTCAATCCAGTGGACAAGCGCACTGCAATCACTTACATTGATTCTGATGGCATTTGGTATCGTGCAAGCAAGGGTGCTCCTGAACAGGTATTGCTGCGGCCAAAAGGCCGCTATAGTATATGATTAAGAGAGTACCAATGCCAACTTGCATAAAATCTTCGAGGGAATTAGTTCAATACAAGCTGGTCCAGAACATCTGTTCCTATTTATATAAAGTTGTGGCTCTTTCAATTGTTGGCCTCTCAATAGCATCCCATCCCTTATGTCCGTATCCTTTAGCTTGTAGCCTCACCTAGTACCTGTGGCAATCCTTTAATTCCCCATGTATAGCATTCGGAACACTCTTCATTCCTCAAAATGCTATAGCTTTTGTATTCAGACCTACTATCTCCATCGCTCACATGTCCAATATATGTGTCAAGCTGAAGGTAAAATCTTTTGATGTTCTTCCGAGCGTCAGCCCATGGACAGGAACAAGCACTATAAGCATATATTTTCTTCTTTCCAGATAAATCAGATTCTCTTATCATTCTAATTTAACTTTGAAATATGATTCTGAGCTTCTGCGCCAACTGTTTTCCTGAATCAGATTCTCAACATGTGCCAAGAGAAAAATGAGATTGCGGGAAAAGTACATACCATCATTGACAAATTTGCTGAAAGGGGTTTGCGGTCACTAGCAGTTGCTCTTCAGGTAATCAAGGAGCGAGAAATTCCTCGTTCTATTCTTAAATGCAGCTTACCATGAGATGCATTAGAACGGCAGTTGCTCAAAATTCTCTTACTCAAATGATAGGATTCCCCATTTTGTATTAGTCCAACCTAAAGTGGTTTGCAGGAATTGAATATCTTCATCCTTGCAGGAAGTTACAGAGAAAAACAAGGAAAGTCCTGGAGGCCCATGGACATTCTGCGGCTTGTTGCCCTTGTTTGATCCTCCAAGACACGACAGTGCGGAGACAATTCGGAGAGCTCTTAACCTTGGAGTTTGTGTCAAGATGATTACAGGTACAAACTCTACAAGCACCAAGAGCACTTCTCAGATCTTATTTAAGATGGCTTGGTTCTATAGTGCTACCTGAATTGATTCGTTACATCCTTGTCCATAGCGCTAAAGCTACTAACAATAATGCACAAGCAAATACTTACTGAGTTAATCATTTTGCAACTGCAGGTGACCAGTTAGCTATTGCAAAGGAGACGGGCAGAAGACTTGGCATGGGAACAAACATGTATCCTTCTTCAGCGCTGTTGGGCCGTGAAAAGGATGAAAATGAAGCTCTCCCAGTGGATGAGCTCATAGAGAAGGCCGATGGTTTTGCCGGTGTATTCCCAGGTATGTGAAAAGGATTTTCCTCTCGTCATTCAAAACCTAATAGCTTACGTAAAACAGAAAGAAGACAACTTTCTTAACCAAAATTTTTCATTAGCATGTCTATATATTGTCACCAGATCATTTGAACCAATAGAAAAGTCGAGTTGTGTGAAAAGATATACGGACATGATCTCATGTATGCTTGCAGACAATGGCATAGATGTACTACATCTACATATCTTTTTTTAATGGTCTCTTGGTTACTTTTGTGACCTGAATGCTATCTACAGAGCACAAGTACGAGATTGTGAGAATTTTACAAGAAAAGAAGCACGTGGTTGGAATGACTGGAGATGGTGTGAACGATGCGCCAGCTCTAAAGAAAGCAGATATTGGAATTGCTGTGGCTGACTCTACAGATGCCGCAAGGGGTGCGGCTGATATAGTCTTGACGGAGCCTGGTTTAAGTGTGATCGTTAGTGCAGTCTTAACTAGCCGAGCTATTTTTCAGAGGATGAAAAATTACACCGTAAGTATACCTCTCGCTGAACAGACACAGTTTCATATTAGAGGAGTGCTTCATTCTGATGGAACGCACACTCCACAAGCAAAATCTGGTCTGATGTTTGTAGACACCAAGATTGCCTTTTTTCTTGATACCAAAGTGCTCCCAGTTGAACAAGTTCTAGAGATTAGACAATCTAAGTAAATTTTCTTCGAGTGCTTATTAGGGGACTGATCAATAAGAGCAAGTGTGCATGGTGAATCTTCTGTAGTGACTCACGGTTATTCTTCCTATACTTATCAGTTCTATCGATGTGCAGATATATGCAGTCTCAATAACTATAAGGATTGTGGTAAGATGAGCTCGTATCTGGCTATAAAATCCTCTCTTCATACTCGATGAATGTGCAACACCTTATAATTGTTCTTCCAAACTATATTGCAGCTTGGTTTTGTGCTCCTAGCATTGATATGGGAATATGACTTCCCCCCTTTCATGGTCCTTATAATTGCAATTCTGAATGACGGTAATTTTTCTGATTCCGTTGACTTTTCTTGTTGTGTCAAGTACAATATAAAGGATTTCACGCCCACTATTTTGTCTTCCTAAATTTAAAAGTTCAGCGTGACTACACATCCAATGTTTAATGAAATGACAATATTGTCAATGTTGTCATAAAATTTTTAAAACAATAATCTCTCTCTCTCTCCAGAAGAAGGAAACCACTTCAAATAGCTGCTCATGAGTATGCTATTGATGTCCAGGTACAATCATGACAATTTCCAAAGATCGTGTAAAGCCATCTCCAAGGCCTGATAGTTGGAAGCTCAATGAAATATTTGCAACTGGAATTGTAATTGGAACATATCTTGCCTTAGTCACTGTCCTCTTCTACTGGGTAGTGCTTGACACTTCATTCTTTGAGGTGAAGAATCTAAAGTCTTTTCCATCTTCGAAGTTGACTAGGAGAAGTTAGCGAAAAGTTAAATACAAGGCTAACCTAAGTTCTTCAACAGGATCACTTTGGTGTGAGATCACTATCAAGCAACAGCGAGGAAGTCTCTTCCGCTGTATATCTCCAAGTCAGTATCATCAGCCAGGCCCTCATATTCGTTACCCGCAGTCAGAGTTGGTCATTTGTTGAGAGACCTGGAACCCTCTTGATGATCGCATTTGTGGTGGCTCAGCTGGTAAGCCTCGTCTTTGAAAGAGCTTTCACAATAAGCTGTCACTCATGCATTTACCAACATGTGCCGATTCCAACACCCCCATGATAAATGACCACGATCTCCTACTTCTGGAATTTGATAGATGAACACCAAGCAAAAATAGATGGATGACCTTCCAGCGAACACATCTTAAGAATGGGAAGAAAAATACAACAGACTGAGAATGCATGATTTGCTGGCAAGAAATCCGTACGGCTTAGTCAAAACTTTTCCATTGAAAATAAGCCAATGGATACACCTATTAACTTTGGCTAAGCCATTGGATTTTGATGTATCTCTGCGAATTTTTTGAGTGAACCTCAGCCACAAGTGCTTATTGTACAGTCCCAAAAAAAAAGCATCAGCAAGTTCCACAGTGGTAATACGAAAGCAATCTAGTGGCCTAGATCGACTCTTTACCTCCATCTACTAACAAAGCCTAAAACTCTGAGTTGACATCCTGACCCGAATCCAATTTGTCGGTGTTCAGGTGGCAACCTTGATCGCTGTCTATGCAAAGATAAGCTTTGCCTACATCAGTGGCATCGGATGGGGATGGGCTGGAGTTATCTGGCTGTACAGCTTGGTCTTCTACATACCACTGGACATAATCAAATTCACGGTTCGTTATGCTCTGAGCGGTGAAGCATGGAATCTTGTGTTCGATAGAAAGGTCAGTCCACACCTACTGTTAACAACTATTTCTTAGAAAATTCATCAAGAGGTGATCAAGCCACTTAATCCTTCACTTTCTTTTTGGAACAACAGACAGCCTTTACTTCCAGGAAAGACTACGGGAAGGACGAAAGGGCTGCTCAGTGGGTACTTTCTCAAAGAAGTCTTCAGGGGTTGTCAGCTTCAGACTTGGAGTTTAATGGGCGGCGGTCTCGATCTTCTCTGATCGCTGAACAGGCCAGGCGGCGGGCAGAGATAGCAAGGTACTTTCACTCTCCTAACTCTTTCACAAGGGAAGTTTTACATAAACTTCCAAATGAGTTAGTTGTATACATGTTTCATACATGAGACAGCTTAGAGAACATGTGTCATGGATTGTTATATGATATTTGACATAAAATTGCAGGCTCGGTGAAATTCACACGCTGAAAGGTCATGTGGAATCAGTTGTAAGACTTAAGAATCTGGATTTGAACATGATCCAATCGGCTCATACAGTTTGAGGGGTCAACATGCATTGTTGTGACGTTCAATTTTCTACTGAAGGCAAAATGGGAAGCAGTCACACCCCTTGGAACCAATGGTCAGTAAAAGTCCGCAAGAATTTTCACCTTCTCTTGCTCAGTGATTGTGTGGCCCTACATATGATATTCCAAATTCCTAGGCTCCAAGATGAGGCATGTATCTCTAAGGGGTCTCTGCTAATAACCTGTGCCACTTTCTTCTTGCTGCAATTTCCCATTTCCTAGTATGTACTTGCAATTTTTTGGGAGAGGAGGACTTCAGTTTTGAGCTTGAGCTATTCTTCTTTCGGTTGGAGAGATTCATGTAATTTAGGTAACTCCAAAGGTAATAAAAGTGCTTGGCACAGCATAAAGTTTCTCTTCATTGGTTGGTGATTAGGTATAGCAAATTGGCAAAATATTCAAATGAATGATCTGTGAACTAGATGCCTCAAGTATGACACAGCCTCACTTGACAAGGAGACACGAAGTAACAAAAATGAATAAACTAGGTGACCTCCCCGTGAAAAGTACACAATTTTTAGTGTCGCACTGTAGGAATTGAGCCGACAGACGAAACAATAGAGGATGTTCTGCCTAAAGTAAATACCGTGTATGATTATTCATAGATACCTTTCGTCGTTCAAGATAGACATTGAACTGGGAGCACGGTGTAGAATTTATTTATATTCTGAAACTGAAACAAGTTGCAGTTACACCCCAAATAGGAAGTTGTAGAAAAGCACATTGACAAGAAAATAGGGAACAACTCCAAGGAGCTCAATCCAGTATGACTCTGCTCTCGCCACTTTATTTCATTGGTGAACGTGCCAAAACAATAAACTGACCTCATAACTTGATAGCTACAACCACTCATGCCACCACAAACTCAGGACTGGTATGAGAAGCTTCGTCCCAATGATTTACTTGAACATTGGCTCCTTCCCAAGCCTCACAGAGTTAATATAATCTGTTGGGGAATGTGCGGACAATCCCGGAAGCACCAATCCTACTACCCTAAGCAATATGGAGAACCATCCTTCCTTGTACTCCGGTCCATGTGTGTAGCCCATTGTTAAACCTCTGATCAACTCCCTGAAGGCGTTCAAATATTCCGGAATTAGGTATCTAGGACCAAAGTAGTTTCTGTTCGGTTCCTCCTCCAATTTCTTGAAACGCAAATATCAATTGAAAAATTAGTACCATGAAGAAAGAATAAAAAACTGAAGGGAAATTGCAATGAATGAAAATAAGTAACTCTTTTCATTAAATATTGCAAATTCTGTTGATTAATTAATAAACACTACGATAATAACAACCAGGATGACTTTTATTGCAAGACCCTAAAGCATCAGGCCTATTTACAGATTTATGGAAAGAAGATTACGACCAACGTAACAAATTAAACATTCTTTAACAACTGAAGGATGCATGGCACCTATTTCCTCCCAAAACTTAACTATTCAGAAAGTAGTGGGCCTGGTATGATACTGGTAGGGAACAAAGCCATTGAACCGCACAAGTTCATACCTGCTCAGTGTACCAGCTATCATAGTATAGACATGTTCCAAAATGTTTATACAAGAAAGTTCGATCATCATAAGGCAACCTTGGAACAACGTCATTACAGTACACAACCCTGAAGTATTTCGGGTAGGGATAGTCCAAATGCTCTTCCATGAACATCTGGAGCTGCCTGTCCCCAACTCTTGGTTGGCCAAATGTGTACACGCCCAACAATCTTCGCATTACCTCCATCTCCTCATGCAGCACCAACACTGTTGGGAACAAAATGGCAAGGGCGCCACCTAAACTGTGTCCTGTGACTACGAATTTTGCATTCTTGTGCTCCTCAAGTAGGCTCTTAAGCTTACTTTTCACGGCATGATATGCAGTCATCTCTGCCATCTCTGGCCCAAACCACTCATTGCTGGTGCTTGCTAATGCTTCTGAGTCAGAAGCATTAGCACCATTGGCAAGAGCAAATTTCTTCTTGTCTAATTGGAGGTTCTCTTGGAAGGTGACCGTGTTAGTTCTGTTGCCCAAACCTAAGGCTTCCAAGAATCCCATATGAACTTTTCCCAATTTCGGAATCTCATACCAGGAATAATCAAAATCGGTACACCAATCGTCAGCATCAAAAGGTTCCGTACCCCTGAAGCCGATTAGTATGAGATTTGCATCTACAGGCTTGTCGCATAGAATGAACACTTGAGTCGACCTTGCCTTTTGGTAATCTAAAAGAAAATCGTGCGGACAAGTCAGCAATAAGTGCATTAATCAATGGTAGCAGAAGATGAAAATAGTTGTGGAGATAGTGATTTCTTGGTCAACTAATAAGTCAAAGCTAATGAAGGGCACACGTGCTGGTTTAGATATATCCACTGGATCTGTCCTACCATTCCAGCAGTTGTAGAAATCCACAAAATGCATCTGCATTCGCAAGAAGCAAATGTCATCACTAACAACAATAATTGATAGAAAAAGTTAGATGCCAAGGGAAGTGAGTAAAGAGAGTGATTAGCGTGCCTTCCAGTGCTGAGCTACCACATTTCTAACGACTTTTTTGTTCTCGTATGCTAGCTTCGACGCCATGATGCAGAGGTCCATCAAAGCGCGATTTCCCAATTCTACTCTCACAATGCTCTCTTCAAATGCAGAGTCACCATGCTGGTCCGGCACATTCATGCCTTTGTAGAGGTCAATTCGCCCATCTAAATGCCCGATGGTGCTGATGAATGTATCGGAGTCTCTACGCGGGACTATAACATTTCCTGCTCACATCAGAACACATCGTAAACTTCCAGACCAAAGCACAAGAAAGTTCACAATCACAATGTAAATTGTTTCCCCAAGCTACTACAAAGTTACAGTTTCGATATATAACTCAGGGAATTGAGGAAGTGAAAAAGATTCAGACAATCGAACCACAAGCCAATCAGACTTCATGGAATAGGCAATGACCGGGGAAGGGAATCGTCCTAGAGAAGCTGAGAAAGCAGGAATAGAATTTTTGCCTAAACTCATGCTAATAGAAAAAGCCAGCACTAAAGCATATATCAGCTCCACCAAAAAAATATATGCCATCATCCGTTAAAAAGCAAGGACAAATAGTAGATATTTCTTCCTGACAAAGCATTTGAACAATTTGAGGTCAGAATGTCGTGCCCATTCATCAAACTGATTCTGGGGAAGCAAAAACAGACGCATGCATGCTTCACACCACTGAACCCTGAGGAACTTTCTCCAGTCTTCACTCGATTATCACTACCTTTTCATTCTCCTTGGATGATACAAAAATCACGAGAAACAGAAAACGGAGTACCACGAATTAAACTGAAGAGCAACCCAAGAAAGTTGCCATTTTCGGAGAGGAGATTGAGAACGAAGTCCACCAAGAAACCGGTGCACTGCATGGGCTTCCCGAAGAAAGCGATGACTCTGCGCGCGATGATCGAGACCACTATGACCCATCTGTGATCACTCACAACCGCTCCCACGAATTCGCCCCCTTTCGAGCTCTCCAAGAACTTCACCCCGCTCCTCGCGTCGCCCCGCACGCCGTACTTCAACAGGTCACGGACCCCTCCGCCGCGCGGGTTCACTATGAGGTACCGAAACGCGCCGCTGCCAGCGCAAGAACAGCCAAGGTCTCGACTTTTGCGGTCCCCGTCGATCCCACGTCCGTTTCTTGCGGATTCACCGGCCATGGCCGTGGAGTTTCCGTTTCTTTTTCGAGTATGATGGTGGTCACGAGTGATTCTTGGCGGGTGGGGGTGTGGACGACAACCTCACACCGATGCTTATCGAAAGAAACAGTGAGGTGGTTCACGTGTACACATGGACACCGCCAGAGATGTTCGATCGAGAGAGAGAGAGAAGCTGCTGTTTCGGACGCAGCGAAATGAAAATGTCAGTCTCCTAGGAACTTTTTTGTTTCTATTTTTTTTGGTCGGTATCTTCTAGGGACTTCGAAGATGGAGAGATGGAAGGTCCGTGTGTTTTGTTGCTGAAAATGACGTCATCTTCCTACGTGGAAATCGACGAAGAAAAAGGTACGGGTCGGTTTGTTGTTTCGTGACATGGATATCCCACGCTCGATAAAAGCAGAATAAAAAAGGGAAAAATTGACACGAACGGTCAATGAATTTTGACTCGACCTACAGCATGATGAGTAAATTATTAATTTATTCAATGTAATTCATGAATTTTAATTTGATGTGTAATGTGATTCCTAAATTTTTATATTATTCAATGTGATCCTTAGATTTTTTTATACATGTTTAATTTAGTTCATGAATTATATAAATTGTCCTTGAATTTGAATTAATAAAAGGACAACAATGAATTAAAAGCCCATGGACTACGTTAAACAAGTTAAAAGCTCATGTATCATATTATACGTTAAGCTAAAGCTCATGAACCATATGAAACAAATTAAAAATTCAGAAACTATATTACATATTGGCCAAAGTTCATGAACTATTTATGTCATTTTTCATATAAAAAACCTATGACTTGGCTTGGTGCAATTAAAAGATTGAAGGTGATTGATTTTATGGCATGTCTCTAGTAATCCTGTATTTTTGCCCAAACATTAAACTTCATAAATATATATAA
The DNA here is from genome assembly GCA_024500025.1 of Syzygium aromaticum. Lineage (NCBI taxonomy): Eukaryota > Viridiplantae > Streptophyta > Magnoliopsida > Myrtales > Myrtaceae > Syzygium > Syzygium aromaticum. Next base: position 13,585,418 of record CM044893.1, read on the forward strand.
AAAAAAAGAGGGTATTATTTTTCACCGACTTTTATTGAAATATCTTACCGACATCTTAAACTTACTAATTCACAACAAAATACCAATCTTTATTTGGAGACTTAGTAACTTCATTTCCCATTAAGAAACCTAATTGAAAAGGTTAGTAAATTAAAAAACCCGAATAAACGTAAGTAGCTAACTCAAACGAGAGCTAATAACTTAGAATTAGCCGATAACTTAATCGGAGAAAAGACGATATATAACTTAAAGTGTCCATATAAGAATTGGTAAATTTAAGGCATAATCAAGAAAAAAAATTGGTAAGAAAATTTTAGAAAAGAAGTTCGGTATTACATGTATGCAGGCAGCATTGTCGAGTAATATTAGAACACTAAGTTGTGAAGCCTTTTGCAAGTTGTGGGCTCGCCCCTTTTCGGCTTCGTTCTAAGTTCTAACCCATCAAAAGGAATCCGGTTGTGATCTAACCTTGTCTTGGGAGCTAAGATCAGTATCATATTCATCACCGCCAACGAACCCGAACGTCGTTGCGTGAAGGCAGAGAAATGGACAGCGTGGGAAGTAGGAAACTTCGTCGGGACGATGATTCCGCAGGAGGAAATGGCTTTCAATCTCGGAGACAGACTTGCCCTTTTGCAGACTTAGTAAAAAAGATAAAGATCAGGGCATATCGCCATGTTTTCATGCGTAACCAAGGAATGGGTCCCGGACATTCCGAGTCTTTTCTTCTTTCCCACGAAACTCTCCAGGAACAGGTCACCAAGATGCAACTTGACACACCTGGATCGACGGCGATTTCAACGTTCTCATGCTGCAACCAGCCATGGCGCATAAACCGCAATTCCTGGACGGTCCAGTACATGTAGATAAGTCGAGACACATGCAGGGGGGGGGGGGGGGGTGTGTGTCCTTATGTGGCATGCATGATTCATGTTCCAGCGACCATTTTCTTTCGGGTTGTTTCATTCTGTAAGGATGGGAAGTGTTATCATAACACTATTATGTTTGATCTAGAGTCGAACTTTTGAGGGCTCACGCATTGTTTGGCGGTTCTGCTGCATTAGACACGTGCCTATGGACCGACTTATGAAGCAAAATATCACATAGATTTATTCCGAGGACAAACTTATTTTGAGTTCCACTCAAAACACAAAATCCCATTCAATCCGAACTAAGTTGGTCCCAAATTAGCCTACAGGATCCAATGACAAAGATAGACCGTTTGCATATAACATCCGAATTACACAAGCAATCCCTTGTAAAGGCTGGCGATCTACCACAGATCTGAACCACCGCGGCAAAAAGTTAATATCCATAAAAACAACTTCCTAAGTCCCAATGGCCCAAAAACACATTCCAGCAGGCAATGAAACATTATCTCGAGTTGCTGACCGCACCTCGAGGGGGCTCCTCCCTGAAGGTTTCAGATTGTAAAAGCCCCGGTAATTCGAGTGAAATCCTACTCAAGAGTGGACAGAAGACTTACTTGATTGAGACACACAGAAATTTCTTTAGCAACTACTCTTTCTATTACCTGGAAACAACTCTGGTAATTTTCTTAAACCTATAAGGGTCACCTTATTGTCTAAGAGCCTAAGATTAACGATGTTCATCTTGACCACCCAGGTCGAAACTCCTGATCCAGGCAACAGGGATCAGCAGCATAAGCATCACTGTCTACTAGGACAGACAGGACTTGCCTGCCTATGACTTGCGCAGGTCACCAACAGTATAAGAAAGAAAGGACTACAGTAGTTATAGACCCTCCAGCTGCAACCTTTACGCTGTGTTGGTAGCGAACCTAATGATTACCAACCCATTTCCTAGTTACCAGGGACTGCGAAATTACATGATTGCATCTCAAGCAAGCTCAGGATATGCATAGCCAAGAAGAATATGAAAATCCCACCTACCGTCTGTCAAGATATTGAAGAAAGAAACCAATTATTACAGAGGTAAATTAATCTAAGACTCAGGTTTCGCACGCTTGTTGCCATCGATTTTGGCTGAATATCAGTTTGACTTAAAAGAGAAATTATAGTACAAGATAACTTTCAAATAAAGCTTGGAAGAGACGGAAGGGGCTGAATGTTTTCAGCTTCGGGAGCAAACAAAACGAAGCAGAAAAAGATGATCAAAAAGGAACAGCCCTTTTAATTGTAGACCATGTATTTCGGCGTAGCACTAAACTTTTGGTAACCTTTGATGACTTTATTCACAGCATCAAGGAAGTCTTTCTCTGTCACAGTCTTCCGGCGGGCTCGGATTGCATACATTCCTGCTTCCGTGCAGACACTCCTTATGTCAGCTCCTGCAATTACAGTTTGATGTCAGAAATGACAACAAAACAAGGTAGCATCAGTCCTGGAGCATATGTTGAACATTAGAACTCCATCAACTAGTGCATTAGTCAAAGATGGCAAAATTAAGGCAGGCTTAAGTAATAATTTGGACAGGATCAACAAAATTGATAATGATCAGCAATTTGCTCAGATGAAACAACAGCTACTTGATCCTCACCAGTTGAGTTCGGACAAAGGCGAGCGAGAAGTTCAAACCGAATGTCTCTCTCACAATTCATTGTTCGCGTGTGAATCTTGAATATCTGTGTCCTGCTCTCTAAATCAGGAAGACCAAATTCGACCTTACGATCCAATCTTCCAGGACGCAACAGTGCAGGATCCAGAGTGTCTGGCCTGAAATATAAAACCCCAGTGAGCAGAACATGTAAGGTCATTAACGTACCAAAGCTAAACCCAATTCTCCTGTTATCTTTCACAAACCCTCGTAAAGGTACTTAAAAATTCTATTCAACAATCTCAAGTTCTTTCCAAGGTAGATTTGAATACCGCATTCCAGGAACAATCAGAAACAAAAACAAACGATTGCTCAAACAGCATTAAGTGAATCAAACAAGAAAAGAGAAAAGAAAAGCATCATCCTAAGCATACAAAGCCAAATGGGTAGATGCATTTTAGGGATTTTCTTTTTGGTCAGAATGAGATGTTTCCCTCTTGTTAATTATCATTTGAAAAAATAGGCTAATAATATGAAGTTTTTGGGCAGCTAATTTGCAAGACAAAGGTGGTCATTTACAGCAAGAAATAACACATTACCTATTTGTTGCCATTAGTACTTTGATGTTACCACGAGCGTCAAAACCGTCAAGCTGGTTTACAATTTCAAGCATTGTTCGTTGAACTTCATTGTCTCCACCCACACCATCATCAAAACGGGCACCCCCAATAGCATCAACTTCATCAAAAAACACAATGCAAGCCTTCTTGGATCGTGCCATCTGTAGGAGATCATGACGATAACATAAGAAATGTCAACATTCAAACAGTCAAATAAGTGGAGATGATTCAATCACGAAATTCCGAATCATTCACCTGAAATAGTTCTCGAACCATACGAGCTCCTTCACCGACATATTTTTGAACAAGCTCACTCCCAATGACACGAATAAAACAAGCATCAGTTCTGTTAGCGACAGCTCTTGCTAGAAGTGTTTTACCAGTTCCTGGTGGCCCATAACAGAGAACACCCTTGGGAGGATCGATTCCAAGCTTCACAAATTTCTCTGGATGAAGCATGGGCAACTCAACAACCTAGACACATTAGGAACTCGAAGCATGAAACTCACGATCCTAATCTCTTCAATGCATTGAAAAAATGTACGCATGACATCATGTTCACAGCCTAAATAGAATAGAAAAGAGATTAAAAGCAAAATGAATACAAGCCACAAACTATCTGGAAATGTGCAACTTACTTCACGCATTTTCTCTATTTGTTCCTTACATCCACCAACATCATTATACGTCACATCTGGCTTCTCTTCCACCGTCATCATTGTCACACTAGGGTCAATTTTTGGAGGCAAGGGAATCTGAATCTGATATTTATTACGATCGACACTGGAAATGACAAGATTGGAGTCAAACAAGGAGAAGAGTTTCTTAATCCACAATATGAAACGACAAGCAAGTCCCAAGTGCAATGCAACTAAAGGAACTCAAGGCATTTCCAGTGGGTTTCAAACTTTAGAAGATAACCAAACAATTACAATCAAGAAAATGGATTGAAGAATTTCAAATTCGTGCAGATTCACAGAGCCTGACACATTCAAGGAAAAAATGTACTGACACACCACAGGACAGAACAAGCACCACACCATAATTTTTTGAAGCTCGTAATTTCAAAGAGAAGGAAAGATAAAAAGGATACGAAGCCTGAATGTCAATGATAAACCAGATGCTACAACAGTGCTACCTAAATAATTCACAATTCACCTACCCCACACGCATGCCCTCTTCAATGTCAGTGGGTGAAACCTTGTCACCAAGCCCAACAACAAACTGCAAATCACAGTAACATCATATCAGACCAAAGTCTAGACAGCATCTGAATGAGAGAAAAAGATTAGGAATGCAAGCATAATACAAGCACAAAAAATACAAACTCCTCTTAGTGTTTGATGTGATGTTCATCAACTGCATTTTCATATTTCAATAACATAAATAGACAAAAGCGTATGCTCAAATGACAGAGATCAATTTTTCATAAACTTGCTCATGAGAAAAAGTCAGCATACCTTTGCAATTTGCTTGACATTTATGACATATTTGGCATCTTCAGTATTTGGACTGATTATCTTGGTACATCTAGCCACCTAAGTCACGAAAAAGAGCCCATGCTTTCAATCATAGAAATGCATTTACGTTCAAGAATAGGTTTCCAAAACAGAGACAAAAATCCAACCTGAAGAGGCTGCTCCTCTTGCATCATCTGTTTGTCTGAAACAAGATCCCATTGGCTGGGTGCAGCCAAGCCAGTATCAGACTCCTTGATACCTGGGGCACAAGCAAACAGTAGACAAAATCAGAGAGCATTCAAAATAGAAAGCCTGATTCTATCTAGTAACATCTTAAGCTACTCTAGCATTTCTACAGTCCATTCTACTTTGGTTATATAAATCATACTCCATTCTGATCAATATCCAGATAAAAGAAGACTCCAACGTAACTCTGGAGTTCCATGTTTGCACACAGGCATACAGGTAGCAATTGTCACCGCAAAACAGCAATGGGTTCACATATCAAAGTACACATACCCACCCAAGCTTTCCAGCTCATGTGAATGTAGAATATAAAGACACACAGGATTGCTGCTTCTCTTAATCAATGACACATATCGAATTCACATCAATTTGTCCAAGGAAAAGAAGGACACGGAATTCTTGAACTCGATGCTAAATCTCTACCGACTTTTCACATGGCCGATAAATAATACATGCCACTAAAGCAACTATTAACCGGGATGTTCGGGGGAAAACATACCACACAAGTCATTGACCTTCTTAGCCATCTCCTTGATCTCCTTCTCGGCTTTCTTTATACTCGTAGAATACGGTCCCAACCCCTGCACGATCCAACGAATCGAAAGGACGTCAGCTCGAAAACTCATAGTACAGAGAAACCAAATTGGAAACAGAAATCAGCAGCAAGGAAGCCCACTAAAGAGGAACACGAAATACAACGGTCCTCTAGACCACCGTCTCAAGCACTCGATGCCGCAAGCTAGACAAAACGGCTCCTCCGGTCCGGAGGACCCGAAACAACTAGACAAAACCAACGGGGCATTCACCGTCCTCCTCACAGCGGCAATGAAACAAACAGTTATCGGCAACAAGCAACGAATCTAAGCGATCGCCGGTCTCAGCTCCCCCCCGAGTTCTCCGGCCACGGGCGCATCGACAACAAGGTCGGGGAGCGAAATAGATATTAGGGTTTTGATCGGGGGGAAGGAACGCACGTAGGTCTTGAGGAGGGCGATGTCGTCCTCGTCGAGGGGGCGGGGGTTCTTCTCGTCCTTGATCTCGTCTTCCGGTTCCGGCGCCATCTCCTCTGGGGGCTCGACGGAGGTCTCTCTCTCTCTCTCTCTCTCTCTCTCTCTCTCTTCCCCTGCTCTGCTCTGCGGGTCTCCGATGACGGTGTTGGCTTCTGCTTCCGCGACTGTGCTTTTTCTGGCCCCTCGGGGAAGAAAGGGGAGACGGAGAGCTCGGAAAGGGACGGTCACGTGATACGCACGTGGGGTTCGTTGGGTTCGTGTTCGGGCCCGGGTTCGTTTTCACGGCCCGCTCCGGCCCAAACTTTTGTAGAGGATTTCTGGAGATCGTTGGCCCGGTTTTTGTGAAGAGGTTCACAAAAACATGGTTTTTTTTTTGGGGGGTCGGAAGTTCATGAAAACATTGAGTATTGACGCACCGAATAGAGTAATTTTTTTTTTTTCACTTCCTTTCAAACGCGTTAGGCTCCGTTTGTTTCACTGAAAAATAATCTCATTTTCCAATGCTTAAATCGCTTAGGAAAATTAGTCAAACGGAAAATATTTTCTTAGTCAATGAACAAGGTTTTCGCACCAAAATTTAAATTTAGGAAAATGATTTAATTTTTAAAAAAATCGGAAATCATTTTCCAAAATATGACTAGGCATTGGCACTCGGACCAGAAACTTTGTTTTTGGCCACAGGAACCCCAATGTTCATTCCCGAGTCCTTGGCAGCTTAGACAAAAAAACTCTTATTTTGGACACTATAAATGACATAAAATCCAACTTGATACACCTGGCAAAGCATATGCGTTAGTTCAAATGGACTCCAACCTAGAGTCGTTAAATGAAGTTCTGAACTCCCACAATCATCGAATTTGTAAAAATTGCACCATAAGTCAAAGACTTTATGTCCGGAAACAGTTGAGTCCGAAACTTTTGAATTGGTTTGATCAAGATGTAAACCTTTACCAAAAAGTGCAATGGGAGTCATAAATATTTCAATTGGTTCAAGTAAGATCTTTATAAAAAAAATGCAATTAAGTGCTCAAATTATGTTGAAAAGTACAATTTAAGGATGCCATATAGGCACTTTTTAAGTAAGACACGAGCTATTTTAGGTACTCTTCATCAAAAGGACTTAATTGCACTTTTTTTCAAAAAGGTTTAAGACCTCACCGAGTCACTTAAAAGGTTTAGGATTTAATTTCATTCCGTACACAATTTTTAAAACTTCCTATACAAATTCCCCTCGTGCACGTCTTTGATGTATCAACATGTGTTCCCCTCTCCAGAAAATGGAATGACCAAGTACCCATGAAGATGATAATCAAAATTTGACAAGACTCGCATGGGTTCTTATACCTTCCAACTTCCAGGGCAAACTAATTCAAAGTCCATCACCATCCTTGTTTAGAAAAATAATAGCAAAAGTGAAAAGGACATCACCGAGTAGGTTAAGATCTTTCAAATCAATGACCACAGCCCCTTATTACAGTCCTTTCATTTACGATATTATTAAGCTCGAATCTACAGTGAATGATTTTATTGTTTTGTTCTTAGATAAAACGGATTTTTCCATGCCGATAGATATATAAAAGAGTTTTTTTTTGTCGAAAGATTTATAAAAGGGTTAGTAAAAGTCTAAACCCGAAAAAAGTTACGAGTAACTTGATTTCCAAGTAACTCAAAGGTAAGTTGTCGACAACAATGTCATATCGCTTGTGTTCCTCTAAACTCTTAGAATACACCAAAATATCATCGATGAACACCATAATAAATTTGCCTAATACTTTATGATCACTATGTTCATCAAGTCTATGAAAGTAGCCAGTGCATTCGTTAATCCAAATAGCACAAGGTAAGATTCATAGTGGCCATATGTTATTCTCAAAGCAATTTTAGGTATATCGTATTTCAATTGATGATACCCAAAACGAATGTTGATCTTGAAAAATACCTAAACTCTCTGAAGTTGATCAAACAATTTATTAATCCGAGGCAAAAGATATTTATTTTTTATCGTCATCTTATTTAGTTCTCGGTAGCCTATACAAAGCCTCATATTACTGTCCATTTTTTTCACAAATAAAACAGGAGCTTCTCAAGGCGAATCATCGAGACCAATAAAACTCTTATTCAAAAGCTCTTGGAGTTGTGTTTTCAACTCTTCCACTTTAGCAAGTGCCATCTGATACGATGCCTTAGATTTGCGTTGCACCGGGTGTCGATTCAATACAGAACTCAATCTCTCTATTAAAAGCTAAACCAGGTAAATCATCAGGAAATTCCAGCTTATAACATCTCTTCTTATGTCTTTACACAAGCCAAATAACCACAAAAACAATTGCTCAAAAGTATCCACGATTGCAAAGCTAAAATTAATCTTGAAAAAATGCTTTTACAACTATCCGAAAAAGAAAATTCGAGTTGACTCAAAAGTTTAAAGATCACATTCTTTGAAAAGCAATAACAGTAGCATGCTATGTTAATAACCAATCCATCTCTATAATAATGTCAAATCTCGAATATTTGACTCCACCAGATTTACAATCATTTCAATATTATTAATCTGGAGGATACATCTCTTGAACAGACGACCAGCAACCAAGAAATAACCAGTAGGAATATCAACACACAATTCTTATTCAAGAGGCTCAGGCAATACATCAAACTTTTTTGTGAAATCAGTAAAAATAAAGGAATGAGTAGCACCGGGATCAAACAACGCATATGTATATTGTGAGATAATATAAATATTACCTGCAATAATGCCCCGTAATTAATGTGTTGAGTGCCGCTGCATCCTCCACCTTCATAACAAAAACTTCCCAGTTATCAAATTAAGGGGCATTCTTCCACATGAAGTAGTTACGTGCCAAGTGTCCTGGTTGTCCACATACAAAACATACTCTACTATCTACAGGAACATCCCTCTTTGTGGGACATTCGCACGCTATGGTAGCGAATGATAACCATTCTGTTCCGGAATGAGTTCCTGAACCAGAAATAGATTTTTCTATTTCTGGTTCCTGGATGAGTTTCTGAGAAAAAAAACCCGTTTGATAATGACAAAAAATTTCTATTTCTGGAATAGAAACCCGTTTGATAACAGCACAAAATTTCTATTTTCTGAAACAAAAATCCGTTTGATAAACAACAGAAAATTCTATTTCCAGGAACAGAAATCCATTTTTTTAGAAATGGAATAAAAATAATAAAAAATCTGAAAAATTCATAAAAATCTTTTAAAAAATTCAAAAAATCCCAAAAAATTGAAAAATTCCAGAAAAAATCATCAAAATGTCGAGAAAATAAAAAAAATTCGGATTTTGGGAAAATAGGAAATTTGTTGAATTTTTTCAAAAAAAATCAAGAAATCAAAAATTTCAAAACTTTACAGAATTGCTTAGAATACCTGTGGCCACCCACTTTTAGTGAAATTTAAATTTTTTAGGTGCAAAAAAAAATCAAAAATTTCAAAACTTCACAAAATAGTTTAGAATACATGTGGTCACCCACTTTGAGTGAAATTTAAATTTTTTAAGGTGCCCAAAAAAATTCAAAAACTCAAAAATTTCAAAACTTCACAGAATGGCCCACTTTGAGTGAAATTTTAATTTTTGGAGGTGAAAAAAAAGAAAAAAATCAAAAATTTCAAAACTTTATAGAATGACTTAGAATACATGTGGCCATCCACTTTGAGCGAAATTTAAATTTTTTTGGGTGAAAAAAAAAACAGAAAAATAAAAAATTTCAAAACTTTACAAAATGACTTAGAATACATGTGGCCATTCACTTTGAGTGAAATTTCAAAAATTTTTGATTTTTTGCTTTTTTTTCGGCACCTAAAAAAATAAAATTTTGCTTAAAGTGGGTGGCCACAAGTATTTAAGTCATTCTGTAAAGTTTTGAAAATTTTTCTTTTTTGCTTATTTTTATTTTTTTTTCGACACCTAAAAAAATTAAATTTCACTCAAAGTGGGTGGCCATAGGTATTCTAAGCAATTATGTGAAGTTTTTTATTTTTTATTTTTTTTTTTTTTTTTTGGCACCTGAAAAAATTTAAATTTCGCTCAAAAGTGGATGGCCACAGGTATTTTAAGCAATTTTGTGAAGTTTTGAAATTTTTTATTTTTTTATTTTTTTTCGGCACCTAAAAAAATAAAATTTCGCTCAAAATGAGTGGCCACAAGTATTTTAAGCCATTCTGTAAAGTTTTGAAATTTTTACTTTTTTGCTTATTTTTATTTTTTTTGGCATTTAAAAAAATTAAATTTCGCTCAAAGTGGGTGGCCACGGGTATTTTAAGTCATTCTGTGAAGTTTTTAAATTTTTTATTTTTTATTTTTTTTTGGCACCTAAAAAAATAAAATTTCGCTCAAATTGGGTGGCCACAGGTATTCTAAGACATTCTGTGAAGTTTTTAAATTTTAGATTTTTTGATTATTTTTTATTTTTTTTGGCATCTAAAAAAATTAAATTTTGCTCAAAGTGGGTGGCCATAGGTTTTCTAAGTTATTTTGTGAAATTTTGAAAATTTTTATTTTTTTAAATTTTTTCGACACCTAAAAAAATTTAAATTTCACTGAAAGTGGGTAGCCACAAATTCTAAACCATTCTGTTAAGTTTTGAAATTTTTGATTTTTTACTTTTTTTTCTCACCTCAAAGGTCGTGACTTTCATATGAATGTGTGTTGAAGAAAATGAATTCCTCAGAAATGGTTCTCACTTTTGTTCTAGAAATAAAAAACCAACTTTTTTTTTGTTCTCATTTCTAATTTCAGAATTAGTTTTGGAAGCAAACTTGTCCCGGAAATAGAAAAATGAAATTGCGTTACCAAACGGGTTTCTGGTCCAAAACTGATTCTGGGAACAAAAAACCAGTTCTGGGCAGAACCAGAATGGTTTTCATGCAGTACCTATGTGTCCCATTTTTCAACAAAGGAAACATGCTCATGTTTTGCGGTAACAAGGACTGACATGATGTCTCCCACAAGTAGTACAAGGGCCTTGATAACTCTTGTTTATGGGCATCCCTAGCCGATTGAAATCTCTTCGCTTTCCACTGCCACTAGTATGGCTATCTTGGTAATCTATGAGTTTAAACCTCTTGTTTTGTGGTGTATCTTGTGTGCCGCTCTCCAAAATGTCTTGCTCTACCCTAATCGCTCGATCCAAAACATCTTTATACATTGTTAGTACCAAAGGTGTGAGTATAGTACAGATATTGGATTGAAGCCCTTGCTAAAAGTGTTCAGCTCTAAGCTCTTCGTTAGCCACGACGCTTTCCATAAATCTGCTTAAGTGATTAAAACGGGCTGCATATTCCATAACCGTTGGGTTACCTTGAGATATATTAACAAAGTTGCTCCTCATTTTTGCTTGAAATGACTTTGGAAAGTATTGAGCGTCGAAAGCCTCGATGAAGTCTTTCCAAGAAATAGTCGCATCTTTGCCTCCAAGGGCAGGTCTAATCCCTTCCCACCAATACGCAGCTTCGCCTTCTAAACATAGAGCGGCAAAGTTAACTTTTTCATCATCATGAACATTTTCCACTCTAAAAATCCACTCCATCTTTCTGATTCAACCATTGGCCCTAAGAGGATCCAACTTCCAATCATATTCAAGCAGATCTACTTTTCTAAATTGTGCGAAGGTACATGAGTCAGCTGCTTCACCTTGACCTAATCTTTTCGCATGACTATACCAATGAATCATTACTTGACAAAATCAGCCGGGAAAAGAGTTTCTCGGGACTCTTCCTTAGCTTCCCGTAAGTCAGGACTCTTATCATATCACCTTTTTTAAGCCATGCCTCGAGAACCTGGACGCATATCCCTGATGGTGTCAGGGGTAATGACTTGCTTTCCCTTACTATTATTACGAAGCAAGGCAAGTGTCCCTGAGTCAGAACGCATGATAACCTGAATCCAAAAGGAAACATAATCTTAGCACCTAAAACATAAATCTGCTAAAACTATCGCATAATCTCACAACGTCCATAAAATCTACACCAAAATAAATTTTAGTTAATGGATTTTAGACGTGGGGGTTGCCATTCGAGAAAGGACGGCCGAGTTGTTTGTGCTATACTTACAGAATTGTGATGTAACCCTCATGCGGATATCAGCAGAATTCAGCACAAAAGCAAAATCGAAGCCGCACAAGCAGATAATCCATGCAATCACGGGACTCGGTTCGCGGCTTCTTCAGCTACAGGTGCACGAACAGGGGTCAAGGAACGATTAGAAGTCAGGGTTTTCCGCGACAGGAATTGGGTGAAAGAAGGTAAAGGGCACGCACGTGGGTCCTGCCGAGGGGGCGAGGGTTCATCTCGTCCTTGATCTCGTCTTCTGGTTCCGTCGCCATTTCTTTGTTGCTCGACAGAGCGACGATCCCCCTCTCCCTCCCCTTCTCTGTGCTCTCTGACACTCTCCTAGATCTCGCTTCCGGACTGTGCATTTCTTGACTCTTGGGAAGAGAGAAGCTCTGTCTGGAGCCTTTTATACGGAAAGGGACAGTCACGTGAAATGCACGGAAAGGGACAGTCACGTGAAATGCACGTGCGCGTTGTCGTAATTTTTATTTGATCTTGTCTAATAGGAAATTTTTTTTTTCCGAAAGGACCAAATAAAACATAATTCTTATATGAAAAAATGACATATATTGTTCAAGAATTTCAGCTCAACGTACGATGTCGTCTGAACTTTTAATTTATTTATCATGATCCTTGAACTTTGGTCTAATGTGAAGTGTTGCCCCTAACATTTGTTCCTAAATTTTTAAACGTTTTCATATAATTTAAAGACTACATCGAACTGTTACCAATAGTCCAAAAATCACATTGAACAAATTAAAAATTTATAGAACAATATAGCACATTGAATTAAAGTTTAAGAATTATATTTTTGCTATTATCTAGTGCATAAGCTTCCAACGGTTCTGAACCGCGTAACCATGCTAAGGTACACAATATCAGCCATTGCCAGAATAACTAATGTCGGGCATGCTACAGATCATTCATTCCCCTAAGCCTCAAGAAGGTTAAAAAATAAAGAATAGGAAACTTGCTAACAAAAATTTAAGAAGCTTGTGACAAAACATTACATGGATATCAAATCTCGGTCGATACATCTGACCAAGGTGACGGTCTCGACCGACACTCATGCCACCAAGGGAGGCTGGTCGAGCAGTTAGTCACGTGAATTGCATCCTTAGCTCTTTTTTCACTCATCATCTGCTATGAAATTCGGCACTTCGCCTTGGCACAGGTACTCATCACAACGAGACGCCAACCCCCAGTCCTTCCTCAGACGCAGTATGTCCTCCGTGAAAGTAGATCCAGAGGCTCCGATGAATACCCTAGACATTGCGCATATTGTCTTGTCCAGCATAGCTTCCACCTTCAGGACAGAACACGAAATCAAGATACAAGTCTCGTAGACAATTCAAAACAGTGATGGAGAAAAAGTTCGGTAAAGAGGAGAGAGAACGATTAGAAGAAATCAATTGAGAACAAAATTAATCTGGGACCCTTTCCAGAATATATCCACTGGCAAAGTCAGTCAGATTATTTGCAATAAGGTTATTGCTTCAGAGGCAACAAAAGAACCAAAGAGTCTATAAAGTATATGTCCGAGGTGACAATTTTTAGGTGCGTTTGAAGTAGAAGTCCCTATTCAGCCAAGCCAATTTGCTGCTTGCCAAGTGTTTTGAATTTGCTCATTTTCTTTAATGAAGATGACACGCGATGATTGACTTGGGTGATCTAGATCAGTGTGCTCCTGGAGCACCTCTAAGTCTCTCATGCTTCAGTCCATGGAACAAGAGTTGCGACATTGTGAATTACCTGGGAATCGTCCTGCAAGCTGTGTCTATACAGCAAAGCATCCCATTTCTCAGCTGGATTGCGATCAGGCCTCTTCACTAGAGGTACAGGCTTCCCGTTTGAAAAAATAAGAGTCTGCAGGAGGCCTGTTTCACTCTCTGCTGCATCTGTCGATAGATAAATTACAGGTGCATCAGCTCTTTCCACCACCCGCTTGATGCATTCGGCAGCTTGAGGGACAGGGTAAAAGCAACTGGGTTTCTTGGCATTGCTAGTAAAAGAAAAGTGTCCATCAGGCAGAGCAAATAAATTATGTCCATGCCTATGGTGCAGAATGATCATACACACCAAGTTCTAAAAGAGCATTTCTTAAATGTCACTGTTGAACAAGTATGAACCTAATTAAACTGTAAGATTGGCCAACCATCAAAATTCAAACTATAAAACAAAAGGAGAAAACTTCAGGATATGTTTATCGGCAAAAGAAAGTTTCAAAAGCCCAGACATATATAGATTGCATATACAAGTTGTGAACCAACAAACCAAAGTCTGGTCAACTCTGAGGAGTTTCTGTTATGACACTCATATTCAAATAACTCATCAATTGATGTCTTCAGATGACCACAAACAACTAGCAGAAAATATCAGCAACAATTGATGCATCAATGTGAAGCAAGGAAAATAAAGATGGGAATGCTGGGAACTCATTCCGCTGCCACCCTTAAAATGCCATCAAACCAAGCTTTTATAGTAAGACTTTAGATCATATGATCATGAATCCAAACATACAATCATGTATTCCCATTGCTTGATTCCAACTCAATAAGTTTCTCAGAACCCGTAAGAGTGGTTTTTCACTTTTCTGGCCGAAGGCTAGAAGTGCAGTTTACAGTCAAATTAGATGATGCAAATATTGGAAATGTCAAAGCTAGCAATTAAAGTTCATAATGCAATGTTGCAAAGTATTTTCCACCTAAATTTCAAACACAGAAGCTCGTTATCTTCCAGCATTAAACCTGACAAAGACATCACTGCTTCTCCTGAGAAAGAATGCATTGCTGTGTTGGATTTCTAAATATACCAAGTTTACACCCATTGTAGATCTCTAGCAGACATGAGCTCTTCTACTGTCACTATAAGAATGCAGCAAAACTAACATGAACCACAGGACAAAGGCCACACATGGAACAAGAATCACCCACAAAAAAAGTCTTTTTATGGATCACAGCACAGTGTACACATGGTACAAGAATCTCCCAAAGAATAATCAGCTGGAAACAGACAAATGTCTTAGCATGCCTGTCATTCATCATGGATACAAAATGAGAACAGAAGCGACATACCAGAATTTCAAAAAGCCATGCCGCCGGAAATGAAGAGCAATGTAGTTCTTCCCCAGGAATGTCTGAATAAATCTCTGTGCAGTGCGCACTATAAGACGACTAGGTTCAACCAAAGTTTTGCATTTGTGAGCAAGCGGACCGCCAGGCTGCGTCAACCACTCTTGCTCCAAATTGGCAGAGAAAACATCTCCAATTGCAATAACATCATCATCTACTGTGAACTTGGCTTCAACATCCTGAATAGTCCTCTTATTCGGCTTCTGAGTATCCTCAACCCAGGGAGACTCAAGCTTACCCATTGAAATCCCCAAGCCCTTCAACTTCTTGACACGTTCATCATCAACATAACAATGCTGCGGTGAGGAGAAATAACATATGAATCTATCAATATGCAAGTGCGTTTTCTTGACCTTGGAAAACTCCTCAAATGACATTACAACTTTCCTTCCCAAGCAATCATTAATGTGGTTGACATCCAACACCTTATTGTATTCATAATCAACTTCTGAGCTGGGAATAACCAAAATCCTGCCAAGAACAGCAGCAAAGAACATGTGCTTCTCTAAACAAATCAAATGGTTCGACATTTGACCAGAAACGCAAATGACAAGCAAAAACTTATCCGGTTTTGGCTTCCACTCAATGGTTTTTCTCCCCAAGGAACTTTGATCCACCGTCCGACACCGATCACCAAAATCACCGAAACTCACATCGACCATATCCCCATCACCATTCTCCACGGACACATTCCCTGACTGATGTGGCAACAGCAATACCTCTTCAATATCCTTATTCAGCTCAATCTGCCTAAGTACGGAGGACTTAAAATCCTCGAATAAAGACAAGGAAGGCACCAACAGATGATCATTATCTTGTTTCAACACACTCGAATTCAAGCTACTGAAAGTAAAATTCGCAGTCCCATTGCGAGCACTTGCAGAATCCAGAAACGTATGATTCCACAAACCAAAGAGCCCCAACCTTTGCTGCTTCAACAAGCTCAGAGCTCGTAACTCGGCCTCCCTCATGCGATCCGCGGTCGAATCGACCTCGAACGCCGAGGCATCGCCGGAGAACAAGCCGCGGAGGTCCGCGGAGAAGAACGCGGCGAGGAACAGAACGCAGATCAGAATCGCGAGGAGGTAGCTCCTGTTGAGCCTGAAGCTGAAGCGGCGAGCGGCGCCGATGCGGGAGTCCAAGTCCTCGATGTCGAGCGCGGATCGTTGCCGGCCGGTGGAGGAGACGGGCCTGGTATCGTTCTGGTGGACGAGGTGGCGGTGGCCGTCGTCGTCTTCGTCGGACGAGTCTCTCTCCATTGCCGCTTCAACGCATGCTCAAACGCTGCCTCCAATGTCGCCGGGCGTCGATCTCGTCGAGGCGAACGCGATTCCCGGAGACCGCCGAGATGGGTCTGCGAGCGTGTGGACGGGGAGAGATCCGCGAGCCGGGGGAGCGGTCGACGGCGATTATAGCGAGAGATCTGACAGCATTGTGAGAGAGCGCGAGGGAGGGAGGGAGTGGTAGTTAAGTTGGTTCGAGCAAGCGTGACGATGAAGGAGTAGAACACGTTCGGTGGTTCCGATGAGCGTTACGTCCAACCGGTCGGACCAGCTGAAGATGATGATGATGATGATGTCTGTCCGTTTGTGCTTGTCTTTCACTCTTTTCTGGGCCCGAACCAGAGCCGTGATGGTTGGGCTGAGAACGTTTCCGTGCCAGATCGCCCGTGTCGCGCGTCTTGGCAAGAGGTCGCAGGTTCGATCCCTCCCGTGGCGAGCGAATTTCTGACCAGCTCGTGCTTTCGACAGTCGTTAAATTGGTTACATTGTCGCAAATCATGATTGGTTTCTTTCCTGCTTCTTAATTGAAGATGGAAAGAGAGAGCCTCGAGGGCGAGACGATTGCAGACCGTTATATTCTATGGACTGTTTTCAGACAATTCAAGCCCTGGACTGAGAATTGGAGCATGCACACAGAAGGGTAGATGATGACTATTATACTTAACGCCGCAAATGCGTCAAAAATCGAGGTAACAAAGCCTCATCAAAGATCGGCAAAGTTCCTGATCCTGAAAGGAGGGAAAAGAAAGAGCGCTTCGAAATGTTGGTGAACAAGGAATGGACCTCCCATATTGTAGCGGCTGCAGTTACTTTCTTCATGAGGCACCTACTGCTACCGACGCAGCCAGAGTTGGGACTTGGAACTTGGAACTACTGTCGACACATCGCAAAACCTACAGTCAGAATCCCCACGGTTGGATGGATGCCTTGTAAGCTGAAACTACGTCAACTCTGTCACTTCTACAAGCCTTCCTCGAACCCATTTCTTCGTAACCTTCTGCGATCTCGGTGCTATTGGCTTTTCCTCCTTAGCCCGACCTTGGCGTTTCACCTTCCCAGTTGCTCCCATTTGATCACGTTGCTGAGCTGGATGCGAATTCTTCATCAGAGGCTTCCACTTGGGTTGACCAAAACTGGAACCTTCTGGACTAAGTATCTCTCCGTCGCCTAGTGCATTCTGCCACGTAAAGTTGCTAAAATCAAAGTTTTCATTGCTGCCAGATACAAGTTCATGGCTTCCATTAACCCATCCGTGATTTGGTATGTTTGTAGAACTTGCAATTGTTCCCTTCCCAATTTTGCCAACCATTTCAGTCACAGCATCTGAGACAAGTGTTTCATTCTCACCGGAAAGCCTTTGCCCAGTTTCTATGGATTTGATCAGTTTAACTGCTTCAGCTGTCATCCGTCTTACTTCCAAGAGAGAATCTCGAGCTATGGCATTGGTCCTTGCAGCCACCTCGAGAGCTTTTGCAGCCTTCTGAGCTTGAGCAATCAATACTCTGCCAAACGCCAAAATATAAATGGTTTTGAAAGAGCAACCAGCATTTAGAAACCAATTAGGTCTCATACTTCAGATACTGTAGGATCAGAATATAATCGAATGGAAATGAATGAGGAAAAACCGACCTTGCTTGTTCAACAGCTTCAATTGCCGTGGTATCCATGGCTTCTCTTTCAGCTCTAATATTTTTAATCATTTCTAACTTTGAACTTACCAGTGGGTCCTTATACAGGGGCATCTTGCTTCTCCTCAATCTCGATTGCCGGAGATCAACTCTAGTGTCACTCCTAAAAGCAATTTCAGTATCGTCTGGTCTCTTCTCTGCTGGGTCCATCTTTCTAGACTCCAGAGTGTCAATTTTCCTTCTTCTCGACTTTCTCTGAGCTCTAACAGGCATACCATAATGTTTTACCATCCCAGAATAAACCTTATTACGGTATTCCTAGAAGAAAAACCATTTTCAAGAGGAATGAAAGTTCAATATCCTAAGCCTGAGTGATGTAATGCATATAAATAACATTAAAGTGAGTCGGCAAGTATTAAACGATATTCCTAGAGTCAGAAGATGTGGTGTGGCATAACAAGAATTGAGATGAACCAAGCACTTCAAGAAAAATATTAATAAGCACTCACAGGATCTTCCCACTTTGCAGCAATTGCTTTGGCGATTTTCCTCCTTTGCTCCAGGGATTTTGGCACTCTCTTGCTACCTTTGGGCCTAGGCATTGATTTGCGTTCCTGAACACTCGCCAACCACTCCTGCTCAAGCTGTCCGTCCAAAATATTATACATATCCCATTGCAGCTCCTCTAAACCTATGAGGTGACCATTTCGAGAAGCTTCTGCAATAAGGTTCTGCCATTGATAGAAGCATGTTTCCTGCATCATCAACCCTCGACGGCGTCTTTGCCAACCCATTCTCACCCTGGCCCCAATTTTCATTCTTGTCTCTTCACTGTACAATCCATAGATAGGGCAACCGATTTTAGCAGTCTTGGAAACAAACAAGATAAGCATTCGAGCAAATTAAACTTTCAGCCCGTGGTTTGGGATAAGACATGAATCATAACTCACTAGAACACAATCTAACCAAAGACCCAAATAGCACAAGAAGAGCAACTGGTAGCGTGAAAGAAGGTGAAAATGAAAAATCCACAACTAGGTGACCTCAATACTAACCTCTGTGCATGTCCCGTATTCTTTAACTTCATTTTCACCTGAAAAAGGACAAATGTTTCATTAGATGTGAATGGTTTTTGTGGACCAATTGTGTAATTTGCACTCTTATATTCTTGAATCTATGAAGACTTGACCAATTACTCAGCCTAAAAAATCGCAGAATACAATCATGCATTCGATCTCTGATGGCGTAGAGCCACCGAGGGCAGGAACTACCACTAAGAGATTTAACTCAGCATATCACTGCACTTTCACTTCAGAAAAAATGTGAAATTATTCTTACACGACGTCACCTTAGGATTTTGCATTGCAAGCTTTGTCCTCTCTCGGATCCGCTGGATAGTTTCTGCATGTGTTTCAAAGCATCGTAAGAGGATCAGCATCAATTTAAAAACAAAATTAAGATGTCAGGCATACTCAACAAGCTAGAACTTACCAGCACTGTGTTTTTTGCCTTTATTCCATGGTGCTTTCCCTTTGTTGGACCTAGAAATCCTTGTGCGCCGTAAGTTTTCTCTCTCAAACTCTTCCATTGAATCTTCAGCTGTTGCCTCGATCTGAATAATGGCTGGACTAGAACTCTCCAGCTTTCCATTTAGTTCACCTTGCCGATCACCATCAATCAGAGCCAACCGCTCCGGCCATTCTGTAGCAACTGCCTTGACCACAAGTTTTGACCTCCTCGTAAGAACGGCAATTACATCAAATCCTATCCTTTTTGGCAAGCCCAAGTACTTCCATGGTGGATAGCATCTCCTTTCGCATCCAGAGAAGAATGAACGAGAGAACAACCCGCTTTCAAGCCGGGTCAGAGACCTCAGAGCGTCTAGATGATTCAATAATAGGATTAGCTAACAGGACAGCAAGGGATAAAGCTCTGAAAGTGGAGGTTTGCGAAAGAAACTGGCAAAGCTCAGCACTTTGATATAGGATACAGGCTGGCCAGTGCCGAAAGTCCTGCGGTTTAGCAAGAATTTGGCATGTGAAGTCATCCACTCAAATTGCAAGTACCTCAAGTCTCTCCACCACCTATCTTATCCTCCTCCCTCTTCTCTCCTTTCCATCTCTCACAAGCATTTCGACAAACACGTAGACCCGAAGCTTGTCTCAGTAGACTGGTCCATAGTTCGCATCCTTTTGTTCAGTTGAACATCACATTCAAAGCGCAACAAACAGAACGATAGAAAATGACGGAGCAAGAACAAGAACCACGATTCGGCCCAAGAAGGGACAAGAACCCAACGAACGACGTGATTGTACAAGAACGAATGATTTCTAAGCAGAATTCAGAAAAGAAAAACGACCCATGAAGAGGGAGACGGCGCGGTACCTAGCGAATGCATTGATCGGCGCTCGTTCAGCCTGGCATAACGAAATCGAGTGGCTCCAGACCATCGAAGCAACAGCAAAACACGCGAAAGCTCTTCAGACGCCGACTCGGAGAACTTCTTCCGGCTTGAGTTCGAGCGTGTAACTGTCGCTGTCGCCAGCCCTCCGACACCAACAACAACGCCGGAACAGCGAAATGAAGAGCTGTTGAAGATGGATTCGGAGAAGGAGAGAGAGAGAGATTTGTCGGGGACTCGGGCGCCGCGTAGTGCCGGTGAACTGCGTGCGCGGGCGGGCAGGCGAAACTGCAATTCTCTGGGCCGTTCTCGAGCCCGGCCCAATGGTTTGAGCCCACTTCGTATTGGTTCGTGGGCTTAAACAGGCCCAACAAGAGAATCCCCACGAACAACGGACACATTACCAAGGGCAAAAGTCGCCGGAAAACTTATGCCCGTGCTATTACTCATGTGATACATTTACCCTCCGTTACGGTTTTTTCATGAAGCACCATCAAAAGTCCTACGAGACGGCTGGGTGATGTGGATGACAGAGTGCAAATGGCACTGATGTGGCGCGCATAAGGATTATATGAGAGAAACGGCGTCATCTTTTGTTAGGATGTCAACCAAACAACAGCATGCTCTCCATCTTTCTCGTTGTTCCACTACCGATTTGGGGCCTAGGGTTCTCCTCTAGATTTTTTCAAAATCTCAATTGCTTCACAGGAAGGAGCTCGTTTCGTTGATGAGCTTTCCCTTCTTGTTCGATTCGCAACTGAACTCTCTCAGCATGCTAAGACATGGAAGATAAGATTCTGTTAGAGTTGCTCAATTTACTTGAGATAATTAAGGAATACAGTTCAGTTTGGATTTGCTAATATAATTGAACATAGTCGAACTTGGATTTGCTAATACAATTTAAACACAGTTTCACATTTTTTTGCATCATAACATTGGTCTTGCCTGGCATCTACCTTCCATTGACCCTACCTAAGGAAACAAAAAGGACAAACAACACTATCATCCAGCCATCCCCAGTACAACATCATGGCCAATCCAAGGAAACGGAAGTTGTGTTCTTTTTTCCAATTTGAACAGCAGCATTTCCCACATCAATCCTATCAATACAACTATGCCTCTCAAATTGGTCTTTTCCTTTGCTTCCAGTTGAGACACTTCCACTTGTATCTTCTTGTTCTGTCGCTTGCTCATCTCTAGCTGCATTTGGACAATGTGGACTTCATCCTCGGATACTTTCACCTCTTTGCATGCTCCTGAATTCTATTTTCCAAGGCTTTCTTGTCATTGATCAACCCACAAATCACTTCCATGTCGAGCAATGAGGTTTTAGGATCAATCCATTTGAAAAAGAAAATGGAAATCACCAACCTGTCCAATACAAGCAAACTATTCAAATTCTAGCAATGCACACTATACCAAAAAAATCCTTCAAAGTCACCAATTCAAAACGCAACGTGTAGCAAAACAGATTGATTTATTGGAAACACTCGAGGTGCAGACTCATAGCAACATGTTTTTCGGGAAAATTGTCCAAAAAGTCCTAAGCCTATTGTACTTTGGTCAATGCAATCCTAAATCTTTTGATTTTGCTAATTGAATCTTAAATATTTTCACGTTTTACCAATTGAGTCCATCCAACTAATTTTAACAGGAAATCACTGATGAAATTGCTAATAGTGCCACGTAGGATAGTCGGCGACAACACGAACAATTTTTTTATAATTTTTTTTAAAATTTTGCTTTTTATTTTATTTTATTTCTTTTCCTTTTATTTTTGCTACCAAATCTGGCAAGCAAGGGCCAACCAACCCTCATCGACGACAAGTGAGGGGCGACTCTCGCCAGCCATGGAATGAGGGTTCTAGCCCTCGCTCGATTGCCAATGACCCTCGCCAGGCTTGGAAAGAAAAAAAAAAAGAACTTTTTTTTTAAATTGTACATGTCAACGCCGGCCGTGCCACGTAAGATAGCTGACGTCTATGTCAACGATTTCCTATTAAAATTGGCTGGATATACTCAATTGGCAAAACGTGAAAATGTTAAGGACTCGATCGGTAAAATTGAAAGGTTTAGGATTAAATTGGCCAAAGTACAGTGGACGTGGGATTTTTCGAACAATTTTTCCTCCTATTTTTCACTACTGTTAAGAAGCACGCAGATATTGCGAAATTGACAAAGGCCCTCAAAAAACAATCATTGCCATCCACAAGATTGTTATCAATTTAAATTCAAGTGCACATTCTTAGTTGCAATGACTTCCTGTGTTATCGTTTCATTTTCTAACAATGTCTCCACTGAAGCTATTTTCCAGCTATGAGCTTCCTGTGAGAATCAAGTCATTGTACTTCAGCAGGCACAGCATTAAACGGCACACGCTACTAGCCTACATTAACATTACAACAACGGCTTGCGTAGATTCCCAGTCGAGTTCACGAATGCATTTTAGACTCACCAATTTTTGTCTTCCCATAATCGAGTCAATCTCATCCATGAAATAGTCGCATGCCTGATACTTAATGTCATTGGTTTTGGTAGCTTTCCAATGGTTCATCACCCATCAAATGCATTCTTTTTAAATTCATCTAACTTGAAAACCATCATGGATCCCTCCTCTAGATCCCCCACCCATCCCCAATACTCATGGAATGTCGGTCAACGGATAACTCCCAGAAAACGATGACATTGAGCAACCAAATCAAGCTTCCAAATCAGTGGCGGCAACCGTCTTGTTGGATAAAGAAAAACAATAAATAAAAAAAATCATGCCAGCATTTTCCTTTAGTCAAGTTGAACATAGCTAATGCAAGAACTCGATTGCACCGATTTGATAAGTTTTAGGACTCGATTATACTTTTCGTAAGTTTTAGAACTTAATTGTACTTTTATGTCAAGATTAAGGACTTCTAGTGCACTTGTCCATTGTTTTATTCGAATTGCATATGGCAATTTTGTTAAGAGATGCGATATATCTTATTTGTGCAGTTGTCGAGAAACATGGGTAACCAGATCAGGAGCTTCTGGAATTTGTGGGGGAGGCTATACGAGCGCACCAACTGGCCACTATGCCCTCCCGGCCCATTAGAAGCAACTCCCGAGCGTAGGCCACGCGCCAATCATTCCCCCAAACTACTTTCTTGCTCCCTTCACGACAGCATCCACAAGCTGGAGAAGGCAGCCAGGGAGGCCCGTCCTCCATCGGAGGGCTCAAGAAAGGCTCGCGGACGGCAAGGATACGTTCATACTCACTGTTTCCGTAGTGCATCGTCAAATGTTTCGGCCCTGTTTTCCTTATCAATGTCGATCTTAGTCGATGAACTTCGATGTAATTTCTCCCGTGAATGAAATGATTTTGCGCAAAATGTAAAAAAAACAAAAAACCAAACAAAAAATCATCCTCGCTTTCGAGGGAGAGAGAGAAAGAGATGAAAAAAAAATGGTCGAACCGCACTTCCATATGCGCTCAATTAATCGTGCGCTCCCCAAATCATTCCCAAATTCATCATACTGTCTGCCCCGGCCATAATTGCTTTTTCTGTTTTTCTAACCTCGGTTTGATTATTAGAAATTCAACTTAAAGCCCATAATTTCGGACGATGTCGATGTCCATGCGCGGGAATCGGCAAATAATATATAAATAAACAAATAAATGAAGATTGCCTCCGTTCGTAGGCTTGGAGAGTATTAGAGCAATGGACCAACCTGCCTGCCTACAAGGTCTTAATCCGGTGACGCCAGGCTTGGGCTTATTATGGATTCTTAAGACGGGATTAGGCACTTAATTGGGTGATTAACAAAAGGAATTTTGGGTCGTTGTCGTGCGCCTCTGAATTGATTGCGATGAAGAAGGTGCGTGGATTTGCCGAAAGGAGCGAAAGATCCATCCTTCCCACCCTCACCGCCTCCCCTCGACCAAATGAAGATAGTCCCGCCGGCACTCCCGAACACCCGCTCTTACACTAGTCAAAGGTAGGAATTTTATCCTTCGATTTTTTTGGCGGGTTATGCAAAGGCGCGATTAATATATCCATATAGGTATGGAAAAGCTGCCCAAAAAAAAAAATCTTAAATTTATTGCGCTTTTGTCAATTCAATCATAAACCTTTTAATTGTATTAATTGAGTCATTAATATTTTCGCGTTTTGCAATACTGATCAAAAATCGCTGATGTGGATGCGACCATCCTATATGGCATATGCCCTCGTTGGCCATGAGCGAGGGCCTGACACGGTCACCTGGATCTTGGCCCAGAGGGAGGTCTCCGGCCAGAGTTGAAAAGAAAAACAAAGAAAGGAAAAGGGAAAAGAAACAAGAAGAAATATCGAAATATTGCTAGAAATTGTCCACGTCGGCTCTTTCCCGATAAAATTAGCCGGATAGACTCAACTGGAAAAATGCAAAAGAGGTTTATAACTCATTCGTCGTATTTTCGACCAAAGAAAATTTGGCTTATTTTAAAAGGTTTAAAATTTTTTGGACTTTTCGGAAAATTTTCTTATTTATGCCGGTGCGCCATTTAATTATTTATGCCGTCACCAATGCCCATGCGATGGGGAGAGATTTCTGGAGACGCAAGCCACGTGATTTTGTTGCGATTTTGGGTGCGGCATTTACTTCCTGTCTCCTTCTTCCCATCTAGCACCGATTTTTTTAGTACCCCCGTTTCGCGTTTCGCCCTCGCAAAGCTCTCGAGTGACTTGTCCACCTAGGTCGGTCTTCCACGAGCCACGTAAAAATATCAAAACAGAGCGCGCCTAGCAAGCAAATTGGCCTCATCGCACGGTCGATGATGAGCCGACGTACACAATCATTTCTAGATTCTTCGCATATAATAACGGGGAGTCGGGTTCGTGACGCGAGGGACCAAACTTTCGTAAAAAAAAGATCTACTTTAGAGTAGGACAGCGACGCTTGGATCGATTGCCGTTACTCATACATGATTTCACACAATAGTGTGTACCCTTCTGGCTTTTCATACCATCCTTCTATTTCAAATAATTAAGAAGATCGATCTATCACCGAAATTTCTGATCCGTGCCTCCGGAGTCGAGATGAAACTCATTGGACAAGAAGCTTTGCCCCCGCTCGCCAAAAATCGGCGATCGTGTTCTTTTTCTTCCTTCTCGAGATAAATGCGAGGTATTACTTTTGTCTCGAGCTTGAAGCCCTTCGATTAATCCGGCCTAAAGTTTCGAGTGCGAGAAGCATGATTACGTCGGAGGACAAAAGCCGACGGATTTGCGCGGATGTCACAACCGACCCCGAATCATGGGACACGCTATTTCACATGTACGTTTATTCCTGTGGAGTTTGAGAGGTGCTTGACACCCTCCTTTGTGCAATGTGTGCCCGCCACCGTTGACCCGTTCCTCTCGTACCTCGTCGAAGCGAAGCTTCATCGCGCGTGTGTAGAGTTCGTCCGCGATCGATTTTAGCTCTCCATCCTCACTATAGTTAGCAGATTTTTTTTGGCAGCGGGCTCTCCTCGAAAAGCATGAATCGATACTCGAATCGAATCGCGTGAACCCCTCGCGTTCTTTCTCGTTTTCTATTGATTTTTCTTGTTATTACGTCCTCATCCATTTAATTCGAACTGCACGGTCCATTAATTATGCATGGACATGATTACAGCAGCCCATGTGGGCATGATAGTCAAAACCTATAATCACAAACCAAGCAGAAAGGGACAGCATGGAAGCCCTAGCACGTAATTCGAAAAATCCAAAGGACTATCTTACGGAGCCCATGTGCAATGTGGTCCATAAACTTTTAATTTGTTCAATATTATCCCTGAATTTTTTGTAGATATCCAATTCAGTCCCTGAACTACGTGAAAATGTTCAATGCAGTTATTTTCATTAATTCAAGTTCAGGGACTACATTGAATATTTTCATATAGTTCAGGGACTAAATTGAATATATACCAAAAGTTCAAAGATGACATTAAACAAATTAAAAGTTCAAGGATCACATTGAACATTAGCTTAAAGTTTAAGGACTATATTGAACAAATTAAAAGTTCATGGATCAAATTACACATTAAGTCAAAGTTTATGAACTGTTTGTGTCATTATCCCTATTTTTTATGCCCTATGGCACGGCACAACACCACTGTATACGTCGAAATCCATATTTACCACGACGGGAGAAAGAATATGAAAAAGGGAAAGAGCAAACGGCGTTCATTTTCAGCACCGGTCGACAGGACGGGCTTCCGGCGTGGAACATCTTTATGCCGTGACGCTACTCGGAAGCTGAACTAGGTTGACCCCTGGTCCAATCACGATCGGCACGGGGACTGGCCTCTCGGGTCGAAAGAAAATTAGGCACGAAAATTGACCGGTATTGCAGCTATCGTCTGGGTTGGACCATGAACATGAACGTATATTCCCTTCCCACGGGTCAAAATTGGGGCTTTCGGGACAAATTCCTTTTTCGAATCAAGCCGTCCTTTTCATTTTGACCCCCGACGTCAAACACCCATGGAGAAGGTTCCGATCGAGGATGGTTGGTAAAAAGACTTTTTAATCTTTAGAAAATTGCCCGATAAGATGCTTATGCGTTTTGCCAAGGATTGGAGACACTCGGAGGTTCGACGTAAAGTATGAATTTACACTCGAAAGGGTTAAAAAAAAAAACTGGTTTACGAATTAGTAATAAAAGTCGTACCAAAATAGCCATATCTTTCTAAGTTTAAATTCACTCCTCTATGTAGAGATAGAGCTGCTTGATATATATATATATATATAACATTAGGCTGCTTTTATTTTATTTTATTTTTTGTGATGAATTCTCGATGATCATCCTCCACTAACTACAACTCAAACGAAATAATAAAACTGTTTGAAATTAAGGCTTCGTTGGTTTCGCGAAAAATAAATGATTTGAAAAAAAATATATTTTTAAAAATAATCATTTTCGATGAAACTATTCCTCCGTAGAGTGTCAATTGACGACGTGGTGTACAGTAATCATACCTCCCTTGGATCTGGGTTAGCTTTTCCTGGTCACATTTTCTTGGTACTAATGATGTCATTAGGGGCAGAATCAGTCCACTGAAAAAGGTTTTTGGGGTCTCAAAGAAGATGGTTTGAGGGTCTCTAGGAGACAAAAAGTAAAAAAGGTTTGGGAAAGTTCAGATCCTTTTTTTATTTCATCTTTTTGGCCGAAGTTGGGGGGAATTTCACAAGCTCTATGTTTGGCCAGGGGGCAGTGCCTTAGCTCTTTTGAGAGTCAAATTCACAAAAAGAAATAATAATAATAATAATAAGGAAAAAAACTCAAAAGGGATTAAATTGCAAATTTATCCTTAATCCATGCACATCGGTTCGTTTGTGAAGACATCAACAATCTCTCGAACCTATTTCGTGCGCCCGTTGTATTACTGACATGGTATGACCGATTAATTATATTACCTCTGTGGGTCCAACCAACTTCACGATTGGAAATTGGAAAATCTCGATTTTGATGGGCTGGTTTCTCCACACGCCACCGTCGTTCAGTAAGACCGCTGAAAATACCGCATTCTCATCTAAATAAGCTACAAGCTTACTGTAAGAATTAAAAGGCATTAGGGGTCCCTAAGCATTTGGAAGGTTTTATTCCTATTTTCATGCTTATTTATTTATCTTGATCACTGTGCTAAACATTTGGATAAATAGAAAGTCATGTTAATTGCTAATGTTGAATGAAAATTAATTGAAGAAATAAAAATTACAAACCCGGGAGGGAGGGGCAGCACGAGAGGGGAAGGGAGGCTAGGCGGCAATGATGAAGCCACGGAGCCACCGGTAAGAGTCTAATTGGTGTCCCCGGTTGAGCCCATACGATTCTATTTCTCGCCCATTGAACAATACAAATACATGATATCAGATTGTGATTGCACTCGAAATGAAAAATATCAGGGACGGCATTGAACAATCAGAAGGAATTTAGCGGCGTGCCATGACGATATCCCTTAAGATATCGAAAAGTCCTCTTCTGGTCCACATACGCAGTATAAAGAGCAAGCTTTAACGAAAATTTCAATCTCGAGTTTTTGCCCAGTTCCATCAAAGTCCATGCGTAATATCTACACAGTGACAGTGTATATCGATACAAAAAAAAATATATGATTTTAAATTCTCGTGATAATTTGTGTATAATAGCATAAATTTCTCGTCTATTAAATTCGAATCCTCAAGCTTTTTCTGTTCTATAATCGTTTAAATCACTTTTCTTACTTGATTAGCTTTTGCGCAGGAGGTAATAAATCAGGAAGAAATCTAGATTATCGGTCAAATCTGCCGCAGAGATTTAATCAGCAGATTGTTTTTTTCATGAACTTTCTTCTTTTTGAACCCCTTGTTGGCATCTTGAGCCGTCTATTTAGCTGCAGGAGATGATCCACTTTTGTTAAAAAGGAAGAAAGAAACGTCGACGTTCGAGGGGGGACGAAGAAGTGTTTTTTACGGCCAGTTCAGGAGTCAAACGTGGGGGAGACAATAGCGAGGAAGTGGAGACAGCAACGCAAAGCAGCCGCTTCGATCGCCTACGTTGGCCCGTCTTGGACCAGATTGTCGTCGTCTTCTTCGCTCTTACTCTGTTCCGCCTTCCCGATTCTGGCTGCATAAAAAGTCCAAGTCTCCGAAGTCGGGTCAGTCCTAAGTGGAGGTGGGAATCTCCCTCTCTAGGCTCCTCCCTTCTTTGAATTTTCTTCCTTCCTCTCTTCCTGCTTTTGCCAAATTCCTCCCCTTCCCCACAACAACCCCCCCCCCCCCCGCGAAGAACAAGTCTAAACTCTCTTTCCTTGGTACTTCTCTCCAACTTCTCTTCCTCCTATATTTTGGTGCCGCCTCCTTGGTCCTTCATCGGGCATTGACCACTTTTCTCTCGTGAACTTCCGGAGGAGGAGGGCTCGCGAGTCGTCCGGGCAAGGAGAACCTTTTTGGGCATTCGGCATACCCTCTCGGTTCTTCAGAGAGTGCATCAGCGCCTTTTCTCATCTGGGTTTGCTTCAAATTTTCGCCTTTTTGGTGTTTCAACAAGTTTGCGGTTCATTCCTCGCGAGTTCTTTTGTCTGAGGTCGTTGCCGAGAAATCTTGATCGCAGAGTGAGGAAGCAATGGCCGACTCTGAGGACGGCGGGACGCTGGACAACTCTGCGGCCGTTGCAATTACCGGCAAGATCATGGTGACAGCAATTATACTCCTTTTCTTGGTCGTAGTCTTTGTTCTTTTCCTCCACTTGTATGCCAAGTGGTTCTGGTGGCGCGTGGAGGAGCCCCCTACTCAGGGCAGTAACCGCCGGCGGCCGCGGCGTCGCTTCGTGTTCGTCCCTGACCAAGAGATGGCAGCCGTGACGGCGCGCCGGGGGCTGGATCCCTCGGTCCTGCGGTCCATTCCAGTCGTCCCGTTTCGGCCTAAGGAGTTCAAGGACGGGCTTGAATGTGCCGTTTGTCTGTCTGAGCTTGTCGATGGAGAGAAAGCCAGGTTGTTGCCCAAATGCAATCATGGGTTTCATGTAGATTGCATTGACATGTGGTTTCAATCGCATTCAACTTGCCCGCTTTGTCGAAATTCCGTGGATGGAGCGCCTCAGAGTCACATTGATGTCGGTCCTGAGGAAAGCAGTGTCGAATCTATTAATGAATCTGTGGAATTGAGCGTTGAAGATATTTCAGCCGGTGGACATTCCACGGAGTCCCCGAATTTTCCTACTAATGTGTTGTTCTGGGGTGATGAGACTCAGGTTTGCTCTAGGTCTGGTTCTCTGGAGGAAGGCCCTGTTCCTTCGGAGGAATCAGTGACTCCAACTCCTTCGTCCTCAATTCAGCCAGATGGGGCTTTGGTGATTGACATACCGAGGCAGACAATGGAGAGCACGTCGTCCTTTTCGCCATCCACAAGCGGGTGTGCACAAGATGAATTGAAGTCACCGATGACCACAAGATTGAGGTCTCTGAAGAGGCTTTTGAGCAGGGAAAGAAGAGTGAATCCTTGCAGTCCTACTTCTGCTGATGCGGAGCAAGTTGGGAGAAGTCTGCCTTGTTAATACGAAATTATGTGTTAAAAGATGCCAGCGGTCTTCTGCTGCAGTTGATTGATTAAGATGACGATTCGTCGATCCTTTTTCAAGCCAATGATTCATTTAAGATGTCAGCTTCAGGTCTATTGTAGGTCAATTTGGATGTCCTGCTCTGGAAATCCTTGAGGATTGCTGAATTTGCTGGGTAAGGCAAGCTTCCCAATTTGAGGTGCTTGAATTTTTGTTTTTCTGTACAGAACGAAAAGTTTGATTGAATATTATCAAGGGAAGTTGTTCTCTGCGATTGAGTCGGTGCAACGACTTCCTTATGATGAGTACATTATATGCACAGCTTCTCTGTTTTAGATGATGGAAAATGGATATCCATCATCTTTGACAGAAGATGTAGTATGTGACAACTTCTTTCATTTAAAGGATAACGTGAAGTTATTCCATTGTTTGCTCAAATTTTTTCAGATATCGAGTTTCGCATTCATTTATGTACAAAATTTTATATTCTTCTCTTCTTTTGGACTGTATATGCTCTATCCTTGCATCTTGATACAGCGACTTCTCTTCTATTATCAGTCATTCTCAAGATTTGGCATAGTGAACTTGCTTAGATTCGGGTTGACTTGTGATCTGGTTGGAGTTTGGATTTTCTCATTAGTTCAGTTCTTCACTTCCGCCTCGGTAAATTTAGCTTGTGCAGAGTACACACCCCTCAATTATACTGATTGAATATATGTGATCAACTGCGGTTAAATCACGGGGGCTTGTGATTGTAATCACTAAACAAAACTTCAAGCACCGGATGATTCTTCTTTTACCTTCATGTTAGCTTAGTTTCATGGATGTGGCCTAAGACTTGCTGGTTGTCCATCGCATGGATAGATGAAAGCGCAGTCTTACGTCAACCCTAAAACGACTCTTCTATTTCAGATTTTGATCTATCACTTGATCAAAGAAATGAGACAGAGAGAAACTTTCCAGACTACGTTGCTTCTTAACTGCAAAATAGAGACGCTATCAGAGCAATTCATTGCAAAATAATCACAAAACTAATGAACTACCTCAATGTCTCAACAGATCAGGCGCAATCTCCTGTTTTATATCCTTGCTGTCCATGGACTGCTACCGAGCTATCATGCAGCGAATGGAAAAGCAAAACCGATTAATTAAAACAAAAATGCACCAGACAATCAATTAAGCTACCCAGTTCTTTCCTTTAAGTATTCCATTACATGCCCAATACAAGATCTTTTAGATGCTGATCACAACTGCGCAACCGTCCTCACAGCTATGATCTGCTAGGTAACAAAGTAGACAGGACCGTACGACTTCGCACTGCGGGGATCGATATGGTCAAGAGCTGCGTAGGGTATATCATTCTCCGTTTCCCAGGAGGATCTGAAAAGGCCCGTCAGAAGGCCCGAGGATGAGCCACGAGGTCGCTCACCTGGCTTCCTGGTCCCGCTGCTCTTCATGTATATTGGACCAGGAACGTGATTTCTTATTGGGTTAGAGCTCTGAGAACCACTTGCAGGTTCAAGTCTGGACTTGCTCTTCTTTTCGAATTTCTTGTATGCTTTCGGCCACCACGAAACGAGAGAATTCTTCCATGATTTCTTGCTCTTCTTGACTTCGCTCAGTCTATCGATATCTTCTACTGGCAATGGAACTCTAGAACTTGCATCCTCACTTCTGTGCTGTCTTGCTTCATCTAAGAACTGAAGAAAGCCAAAACTTGGTGAAAGTAATCTTAAAGAGCAAATCCATAAGACCCCAAGAGATGACAGAAAAACAGGGCTTCATTTTCAGACTGGAGAAAATTTTGTCTTCTTGTTAGAAGAGAACAGCCTGCTACTTCGATATTTTTTCAGATATTCATCCCAATTAGTAGTTCCTGTTTCATAAACCCAGAAATCTTGACTGCTCCATGTACAACATAACACGAAACGAAACCTTTCGTTTGAGCCATTGCTTGTTCTCAAAAGCTCAAGCGACTTTGTTTCAATCTCATCACAATTATTACCTCGGAGAAGTTCAACGCCGGGTCGAATTCGAAGTCCTCGCCATATTTGCTCTCCTCAGGTTCTCGGGCTATATATAGGATTTCTCCATTTTTTTTTATTTTCAACTGGAATCATGAACAGGGGCTACGCGAACAAATTCAAAGAAACATATTTCCAGAGAGAGGACAATGACAAGGGAAGGCATAAAGAGAAGGTTGGGAGGTCATAGCAGTGGTACGTTAGAAGAGGATACAGCTCCTAGAAGGGCATGAAATAGGCAAGTGCCAGGCTGCCAGCTGCCAGCTACCAAATGAAAACTCACAGAATGTGTGCCTGCGAGGCTGTGACTCTGCACTGTTACATATTAGAGAATGTGGCATTTACTGCTGGTGGTTGAAAAGGGCAACTTGAGATTTTCAGGCCTCTAATTATGGTAAACCGTATTATGGATACTTTGGCATTACCTACTGTCCATGGAAAGGTGAATCCACATTGCAATGATCTTGTAATGAGCGTTCATTTCATGGTTCGCACAGGCTCAAGCAGACCGCAAGGGACCACGTTTCGACTGACTGGAATACGTGCGCTGAACGGACAAGATTGTCTCGGAACCGCTTATCTTAGGCGCAGCCCCCTGCTATATAGCTTTATAAGTATAGACGGCCCATAAAAATTTAAGTCATGATAACTTGTAAGTGGTGGATGCATTTAAAGATGGACGACGATTCGCTTTCATTTTCCTTGCAGTTAAAGGCCTAACTTGATGGGCTCTGCCAAGGGCCCAGGATCAGAGTTCTACATGGATCTTCGCACTGGGATGTTGCGGTGATGTTGGGTCTCCGAAGACATTTCCGAGTGCGACAATGACAAACTCCTCTCTTGCTAAATCCATGGACAACAAGCTTTCACTTTACTATAGAACGCAAGTAGAGCTGATCATGGCTCGGCGTCTCCCTAGGCTCGCTCCAGGCTCGATCGACGCCGCAATCATCGGACCCGAGTGAGCTGTCTTGTTCTTGAGTCCGGCCTGCCTTAAGGTTTGGCAAAACGACTATGGCGACACTCGCGAAGCTGCCCTTAACATGCGAAGGGGGAAGAGATCCTAACAATGCTTTGTTAAGTTCTGTGTGCTTTTCTGTGAACTTAAACATTTTAAGGAGGTTCATCCAGCCATTCCAGTTTTTTCTTATCTTTTATGAATACATGGTCCATTGTACAATAGTATTAAACGATTTAAAAATAGGAAATTTTTACGCGGGTGATTTTATCCACCCTTTTGACCACCCACTTTCTCACTAACCATCAAATCAATGATGTACGAGGGAAAAAATTAGTATGCCAAAGATTTATGCTATTTAAAAAAAAAAACAACCTCAATCCGACCTGTACTATTTATTTGCATTGTTTTTATATGCTTTTGCATGTCGGTTGAATTCATCGAAACATGTTTCATAATCAGACTTTCTAGGTCTGGGTTCAAAAGCCCATCAATTCACTCTTTTTTTCAAATGCCATGAACTTAACAGCGTGATCCAATAAATTGTATATACGAGCCATATGATTCTCATTCGCATTTTCTTTTGATAATTTAGGGGCACGGGTATAGAGATCGGCTGCTTGGAGGCTCATGGAAAATTCTGTAAGTCTCATAAATCCACACCTTTGACCCGTGTAAGTGGTCCCGACCTATAGCAACTTGCACATAGCTAGTGAATATTCGAACGGAAAACCTCCGGTTCCTGAGTTGGAAATCACTCAATGCAACAATTGTTTTTCTGCTTTGGTTAGTCATCACATAATCATACACCAATATGCATTTTAGATTGCGCTTAAGCTCCCCGATACATTTTCATCAAATTTCTTCTTTCTCATTGCCTGAAAGTGGCGTTTCTCTTTGATTTGAACGTAGCTTCACAAAGTAAACAGGAATAAGCTTAAGACCAACAGCCAGGAAGCCTCACTAAAGTATTATAGACTTTTCCTTTTCTCTCTTGTTTGGGGGTGGTGAAGAGCTTACTGAGCTTGACCACAGCAAGATTGCGACCACTCGAGGCCGCCCGCCCCTACCCCGGCGCAACGTGGAGGAAGACGGTGGTTCTCAAACGGGGGGCCGGCAACCGGAGGGCAGCGAGGATCAAGGGAATGGCATCTTTTTTGACTTGCGGGAATTGCTGTGGCAATCTCATCAACATTAGATGGCTTTTAAAGTGAGGCAAATTGGTCAATATGTTAATGAGGAAAAGAAAGGTGATGATGAACAACAATCAATGCAGCTTCTTGGGTGAATTCCCCTTGCTAACCCTTTTCCTAAGTGAAGAGTTTCCAATCACGATTTGGCTTGTTCTTAAAAAACTATGCAAAGAAAGCAGCCTAAGTAGGAGTTTTTGATTAGCTCTATCGTTGCATTTTCAAGCATCTGTTTTGCCTTTAAAGAGAACTTGAAAATAAGTTTAAAGGGATCTTTTCCTTTCTTTCTCACCTTTCTAGCAGAAAAGGTGCGCGCTTAAATGTGAAAAGGATCGAAATTGATTTGAATGAACGAGAGGAAGTGAGATTCATATCATTTTACGAAACAGATTCAAATTGTTGTGAGATCGGCGAGATCGATTAAGTACAACCCAAGAACAATTTTGTGGAATACGGTAATGTGGACTCATGGTTGTTGTTTTAACTTCCCATTTTGTACGTCGTTCAGCAATACAAAACATTGGTTATCCGTCATTGGCCTCTTCCCCAAGTTATGGTTGTCCCTATCCTAGGCAAACCTCGACTCATAAGTAGCGGTCTTATTCGCTACATCCCGCTCGATAACTTGAGCTCGTTCGTAGATCTCATTATAGTCCCTCAGGTTCAGAGAAATTATCTGATTACGAAGATCCGGTCTCAAACCATCTCTGAACCTCTGAGCCTTATCTAGTGAATTCTCCACCATCCTCGGAGCAAACTTAGCCAATCGAGTGAATTCAGCCTCGTACTGATCCACTGTTCTCTACCCCTGACGAAGTCTCATGAACTCCGCCAATTTCTATTTCTGGGCACTCTCCGAAAAATATTTACTATTAAAAGTCTCTACAAACATTGTCCAATTCTGTGCAATACCAGCCGAGAACACTCGTCCTCTAGTGGCTTTCCACCAATCATTTACATTCCCTTGCAATGGATACGCTGCTAACATCACTTTCTCCTCATCTGTACATCCCAGTACCTCGAAAGCCTTCTCCAACTCCTCTACCCATAGTGACGTAGCCTCCAAATTTCCTTTACCATCAAACTTAGGAGGCTTTAACTTCAAAAATTGCTCGATTAGTTGATGCATTAGTCGATTCGCATTCACCTGCCCCTATTCTCGATCTCCATTATTACCATTTATAGCAGCAACTATTGCGACCTCAACAGCCTGGGCAATAATGGCATTTCGCTCCTGAGTCTGCCTGCCCATCAAAGTTCCAACTTCCTCGAAAGCCCTTAAAATTCCATTCACTCAAGGATCCGCTGCAGCCCTAACATCAACTTTGGGGTTTACTGTAGCTCCAGCATCAACTCCAGACTTTTCTACCACTCTAGCACCCATTCCGAGGTCCTCTACAGTTCTAGCTCGAGCATGACCTCGACCTCTTGTTTCTCTTCCTACGCTCCTTCTTGGGCCTCGTCTTACACCTCTTCCTTCACTGCTCATTGTTTCGGCTTTCTACCACTCTCCTACCTGTTATAATTTCATACAGAAATTAGAGACTTAGGCCAATTGATCCAGTATAGTCCTAGGCAGTGAATTAACATAGTAATCCACTTAACAGGCAATCAATTACACAGCACCAAACCACAATCAATTGAGTTCATGCACTTACCTCGAGTCCAAACGCACCCGTATTCCAACCATTATCACATTCAATCATCCAACAATCATAAGAAACAGTCTGGAATACATGTAGTACTAGGCATACCTATAGCTCACTAAGGTTCCTCTAACTAACTATCGCTATCCTGGGTCTCTATTCCTTATCACTCCAAGCTCCGATAAACTTAAATCGAGCTGTCCTTACTCTGATACCAATTCAAACTATGATGTCATGCACCGAGCCCTATCGAGCGCGCGACATCCCTCTTACCAGTTGAATCGGTGCGACGTCCCAGGAAATGTCACCGGCCCAAACAAACCCATCAGAATTAACTTGTGGCGGAAACCATTATTAAAAACACGAACAAAAAAATTGGAGACTACTAGGAATAACTAGATCGCCGAACCGCCAACATATATACATTACACTTCCAAACATTTACAATATCAATTATAATTTACAGGAACACCGAACCAGTAACTTTTAGCTTCCAAAATACAAAAAGGGGTCAGCATCCTAGGTCAGCAATATCCAAATATGGGCACTCTCAAGCTATCACCTTGCTCCTCATGACTAGTCCCTATGCCCTTTAGAGGGCATCCACTCAGACTTACTATCATCATTGTCCTCATCTGTGTCCTCATTATCCTCCTGCTCATCTGACGAATCTGAATCCGACCCAGTCTCAATCGGATTGTCCTCGTCACCTGACTCGGGCTAATCCTCAGCCTGCTCCTCCTCCTCAGAGTCCTCTCTGTCCTCCTCTGGCTCCTCTACGGGCTCATCCTCCAGCTCATCCACTGTTTCGTCTTCAGTTGGCTCCGCACCGGAATTCTCACTGTACTCCTCATCGAGTCCTACCTCAGGTATCCTTATCAAGTTTATATCCATCGGATCAAATCCAGCCTGAAATTCTTCCGGTGCTGGGTTTGGTTCGACCACTGAAGAACCAAGTGTAGCCGCTGCAGGATGATGTCCGGACTGGGCTATACTAATCTCAGCACTAGTCAACTCCCCATCATGAGGGGATATAACGACCGGATCCCAATCGCCTACGCCATCAAATGGAACATCAAAACTGCGGATGAGACCAAACTCATCCATCCCGTCTCTGAACATCCACGCGATATATATATGAGCCTACCATGGGGGTAGTCCTATATCTACCCATACTATCGAGGTATGCTTGATCCATGTGTGGTTTTTATTTATTGGGTACTTTACGACATTATGATCGGTGTGCATGACTATCTCAAAACGTTTTGGCGGCAGCGGCGGCGGGTTCATGGCTCAGGCGAATACTTTGAAATTGTTTGGTTGAAACAACCATGAGACACTTATCAATTACCTAGGCTACCACGTAGTTCCAGACACATCATCAAACAATTCACGTAAACACCAACCAAACAATTACGCATACCTGGACTTTCGACATAAGCAACCTGCACATTAGCCCATAATCACAACATTTAAACCATACACGCTTGCCAACCATTCTCGTGCTCAAACAAGTATATCACTTGCACAACATACCAAACCACTCAATTCACACTCAATCGCGCCCCGAACATCACACGCCTTGGTCCGATCACACTTTCACTTGCCATCCCACACAGCTCATTTTCAATCATTTTCCCGACTCGCATAGACACGCCTCAAGCCTACTCGATCGCGCCCCGAGCATCACACTATTCGATCCCACTTTCACTTTCTTTCCTCAGCCCGCACCAAATGTGACAGGCTTACATGATTGAAACCCAAGTTTAGAATGC
Source organism: Syzygium aromaticum (assembly GCA_024500025.1). Classification (NCBI taxonomy): domain Eukaryota; kingdom Viridiplantae; phylum Streptophyta; class Magnoliopsida; order Myrtales; family Myrtaceae; genus Syzygium; species Syzygium aromaticum. Next base: position 13,623,421 of record CM044893.1, read on the forward strand.
ATCGGCCCGATCCCGATCTTACCCGAGTTGATCGTGCCTCGGACTGATATCATTTTTCACTTTCTCATGCCTAAGCCAGCATCAAATGCAATAGGCCTACGTGATCACGACCTGAGCTTAAAATGCCTCAGTCCAATCCCACTCTTACACTTGCACACAACCAAGTATTAAATACGTGCACACAATTACACCCAATACATTATTATAATGCAGCTACATCACAGACACACAATCAATACACAAATTGACATTTTTCCACATCCAAACTTTGTCAAATCAATTCCAGCTCTTCAAAGCACTTTCACGCTCGAGCCAGACCTAACTGTACAAACCACACACTGAACAACACACCACAGCACTTCAAACAGCCAATCACAGTCATCGTTCGGCCTCTAAAATTCCTCCAAAATCTTTCGATTTCATTCCTAAAGCCCGATACCCCATTCAACCCTTAATTTCTATCAAAACGGGTCCGCAAATACCTGATAAACTAGGCGAGGTTTAGATCGCTACCTACCCGACTCTAAACTAATGCGGCTGGAGTGAAATAGGCAGCAATCGACGGTGGTCTTGCGGCGGTGACGACGATCGACTTCCAGCGAGGATCTGAAAAGGCCATTGTGAAGAAGACAGGACCGTACGACTTCGCATTGCGGGGATCTATATGGTCAAGAGCTGCGTAGGGTATCTCATTCTCCGTTTCCCTGGAGGATCTGAAAAGGCCCGTCAGAGGGCCCAAGGATGAGCCACGGGGTCGCTCACCTGGCTTCTTCGTCCCGCTACTCTTCATGTATATTGGACAAGAAACGTGATTTCTTATTGGGTTAGAGCTCTGAGAACCACTTGCAGGTTCAAGTCTGGACTTGCTCTTCTTTTCGAATTTCTTGTGTGCTTTCGGCCACCACGAAACGAGAGAATTCTTTGACAATTTCTTGCTCTTCTTGACTTCGCTCAGTCTATCAATATCTTCTACTGGCAATGGAACTCTAGAACTTGCTTCCTCACTTTTGTGCTGTCTTGCTTCATCTAAGAACTGAAGAAAGCCAAAACTTGGTGAAAGTAATCTTAAAGAGCAAATCCATAAGCCCCCAAGAGATGACAGAAAAACAGGGCTTCATTTTCAGACTGGAGAAAATTTTGTCTTCTGGTTAGAAGAGAACAGCCTGCTACTTCGATATTTTTTCAGATATTCATCCCAATTAGTAGTTCCTGTTTCATAAACCCAGAAATCTTGACTGCTCCATGTACAACATAACACGAAACGAAACCTTTCGTTTGAGCCATTGCTTGTTCTCAAAAGCTCAAGCGACTTTGTTTCAATCTCATCACAATTATTACCTCGGAGAAGTTCAACGCCGGGTCGAATTCGAAGTCCTCGCCATATTTGCTCTCCTCAGGTTCTCGGGCTATATATAGGATTTCTCCTTTTTTTTTTATTTTCAACTGGAATCATGAACAGGGGCTACGCGAACAAATTCAAAGAAACATATTTCCAGAGAGAGGACAATGACAAGGGAAGGCATAAAGAGAAGGTTGGGAGGTCATAGGAGTGGTACGTTAGAAGAGGATACAGCTCCTGGAAGGGCATGAAATAGGCAAGTGCCAGGCTGCCAGCTGCCAGCTACCAAATGAAAACTCACAGAATGTGTGCCTGCGAGGCTGTGACTCTGCACTGTTACATATTAGAGAATGTGGCATTTACTGCTGGTGGTTGAAAAGGGCAACTTGAGATTTTCAGGCCTCTAATTATGGTAAACCGTATTATGGATACTTTGGCATTACCTACTGTCCATGGAAAGGTGAATCCACATTGCAATGATCTTGTAATGAGCGTTCATTTCATGGTTCGCACAGGCTCAAGCAGACCGCAAGGGACCACGTTTCGACTGACTGGAATACGTGCGCTGAACGGACAAGATTGTCTCGGAACCGCTTATCTTAGGCGCAGCCCCCTGCTATATAGCTTTATAAGTATAGACGGCCCATAAAAATTTAAGTCATGATAACTTGTAAGTGGTGGATGCATTTAAAGATGGACGACGATTCGCTTTCATTTTCCTTGCAGTTAAAGGCCTAACTTGATGGGCTCTGCCAAGGGCCCAGGATCAGAGTTTTACATGGATCTTCGCACTGGGATGTTGCGGTGATGTTGGGTCTCCGAAGACATTTCCGAGTGCGACAATGACAAACTCCTCTCTTGCTAAATCCATGGACAACAAGCTTTCACTTTACTATAGAACGCAAGTAGAGCTGATCATGGCTCGGCGTCTCCCTAGGCTCGCTCCAGGCTCGATCGACGCCGCAATCATCGGACCCGAGTGAGCTGTCTTGTTCTTGAGTCCGGCCTGCCTTAAGGTTTGGCAAAACGACTATGGCGACACTCGCGAAGCTGCCCTTAACATGCGAAGGGGGAAGAGATCCTAACAATGCTTTGTTAAGTTCTGTGTGCTTTTCTGTGAACTTAAACATTTTAAGGAGGTTCATCCAGCCATTCCAGTTTTTTCTTATCTTTTATGAATACATGGTCCATTGTACAATAGTATAAAACGATTTAAAAATAGGAAATTTTTACGCGGGTGATTTTATCCACCCTTTTGACCACCCACTTTCTCACTAACCATCAAATCAATGATGTACGAGTGAAAAAATTAGTATGCCAAAGATTTATGCTATTTAAAAAAAAAAAACAACCTCAAATCCGACCTGTACTATTTATTTGCATTGTTTTCATATGCTTTCGCATGTCGGTTGAATTCATCGAAACATGTTTCATAATCAGACTTTCTAGGTCTGGGTTCAAAAGCCCATCAATTCACTCTTTTTTTCAAATGCCATGAACTTAACAGCATGATCTAATAAATTGTATATACGGGCCATATGATTCTCATTCGCATTTTCTTTTGATAATTTAGGGGCACGGGCATAGAGATCGGCTGCTTGGAGGCTCATGGAAAATTCTGTAAGTCTCATAAATCCACACCTTTGACCCGTGTAAGTGGTCCCGACCTATAGCACCTTGCACATAGCTAGTGAATATTCGAACGGAAAACCTCCGGTTCCTGAGTTGGAAATCACTCAATGCAACAATTGTTTTTCTGCTTTGGTTAGTCATCACATAATCATACACCAATATGCATTTTAGATTGCGCTTAAGCTCCCCGATACATTTTCATCAAATTTCTTCTTTCTCATTGCCTGAAAGTGGCGTTTCTCTTTGATTTGAACGTAGCTTCACAAAGTAAAAAGGAATAAGCTTAAGACCAACAGCCAGGAAGCCTCACTAAAGTATTATAGACTTTTCCTTTTCTCTCTTTTTTGGGGGTGGTGAAGAGCTTACTGAGCTTGACCACAGCAAGATTGCGACCACTCGAGGCCGCCCGCCCCTACCCCGGCGCAACGTGGAGGAAGACGGTGGTTCTCAAACGGGGGGCGGGCAACTGGAGGGCAGCGAGGATCAAGGGAATGGCATCTTTTTTGACTTGCGGGAATTGCTGTGGCAATCTCATCAACATTAGGTGGCTTTTAAAGTGAGGCAAATTGGTCCACATGTTAATGAGGAAAAGAAAGGTGATGATGAACAACATTCAATGCAGCTTCTTGGGTGAATTCCCCTTGCTAACCCTTTTCCTAAGTGAAGAGTTTCCAATCACGATTTGGCTTGTTCTTAAAAACTATGCAAAGAAAGCAGCCTAAGTAGGAGTTTTTGATTAGCTCTATCGTTGCATTTTCAAGCATCTGTTTTGCCATTAAAGAGAACTTGAAAATAAGTTTAAAGGGATCTTTTCCTTTCTTTCTCACCTTTCTAGCAGAAAAGGTGCGCGCTTAAATGTGAAAAGGATCGAAATTGATTTGAATGAACGAGAGGAAGTGAGATTCATATCATTTTACGAAACAAATTCAAATTGTTGTGAGATCGGGGAGATCGATTAAGTACAACCCACGAACAATTTTGTGGAATACGGTAATGTGGACTCGTGGTTGCTGTTTTAACTTCCCATTTTGTATGTCGTTCAGCAATACACTGTTCTCATTGACATTGTGGCATAAATGTCGGCTTCATAAATCCTTTCAGCAAAGTTCGAGGACGAAAGATGCTTCGCGATTCATTTCGTTATATTTTTATCTCAATGCGGTGCGTAAAATTTTCAAACCGGTAGTGTGATCCTTGACAACATATCTTTTCATTCTGTCCATATCACATCATGATGACACTTACAGAGAATTGCAATGACAAAGGAAGGACAAATTTGAATGTGACTGCAGCTAATGATCGATATCTTCTTCTCTTTTTCTTCCGCTTTTACTGCCCGTCCTACTATTGATTTTCTTTGTTCTTTTGGACAGACATGGAATGCGTGGAGATTAGGGTTATTGTTTACTAGGAATTCCAGCGTGATTGGCGCGGGCTTTCGAGGTCTACCAGAGAACACGGGATATAGGAACCGCCGTTTTGAGGACATTCATTACAAAACGACAGAGGTAAAAACCAGAACGCCGGAATTGGGGCAAGCACGGCCCACCCCACCCATGTTCTCATCGAATAATAGTGGATCCAACAGTCGTCTCGTCGTTGTCTGTTGCTGCTATCGCATGTACGACGCGCGATGTCGCGGAACGTTCTTGGTGGGGTACGGACTTTGCTTTGTCATACATTCCGTTCTTGAATCACATGCAGATCTAAGCGCGACTGAAATATACTTTTTAAATACTGTTTTGACGGGATGTCATATATTAAATTGATGCCCCGAAGGATGCAATGTGAATATGGAACGAGATTGCATGACCAGAGATGTTTTATCAAATATCACTACACAGTTCTTATCAAAGTGGTTTCTTCAAGTCGCCAATTGCGGTCGAAATGTCCCTTTCTTCTCCCCTTGCTTACCTGAAATATGTTGATAACTTTTCACTTGCGTGAATTACTTACCCATCTTCATCTCAAGTTCAGTTGCTTCAACGTTATCTATTTCTGTCTTTTAAGTAATCCATCGGAATACGGAATACACATTCTCGTTTGTTTTTTCGGTTGTTATTTTAAGAGTTATAGACGATGCTTTCTCCTTTTTTTTTGTGAAAAATCATAATGATCAAGCGAAACCTCAAAGTGAATATTGTGAATCATCAATCTAATGGATGTCGATGTCATAAGAGATTCCGTCGGTCGTAATAAAGTGTTCTTCAAAGAGAATGAATACGGCTTCTTTTAGGGTTTGCTCCTAATTAGTAGATCATTTACTGCAATTATAAGGAACAAGCATCTTGCTTTTCATTGGAGAATAAAAACCCACCTCGAATCTTTTTCTTTCTTTTTTTTCCCCTTCTTTTTTAGGAGAAGATATGGACAGGCATTCAACTGGCGCATTTGAATACGTGCACAAAACGGGTTAGGTATATGGCTGTATGCTTGGCTGGGCTACTTCATTCATCAGCCATGTGATGAAGGAGAACCAAACATGATTGTTGTTGGTGCTATCTTTTCCGAGTAATTTATGAGTTGTAAAGCGAAGGGAGTATGTAACCCTAATACGTGCTACCACTTTTCTTCGTAAAAAATGAAAAGAAGTGGGCCAAAGTGGGTGCAAGCCAAGGATTATCCAAGCAAAAGATGATGGACATTGAAGACATTTTCGATGCTAAACATGCAACGTGCACGCATCTTTTTATCGAGAGAGAAATGATTGCTCACGCGTCAAAAGGAAAGAAAGAAGTTAGAGGGCCTGCGATGCCTAGTAACATGCGGTCGAATTCAACGGGAGTTGCGAACTTGGAAATCAACCAATATGTATAGCTAATCGGCACATTGCCATCCTCACAATTAATACCTAGAAACCTTTTGTAAAGCGTAAGTTCGAGGTATAATATGCAAAGAAAAGGAATGAAAACCTTTCTTTTTTTGGTGGAAAGTAGAAGGGAAGTGAAAATAAAATGGGATGATACAAATAATTCATGAACTTTGGTCTAATATGTAATTTTGGTTCTTGAGAGCTAAAGGGACACATTAAGAGATGACCCCACAAAAAGATATATTCTTCACTCTTTTTTTTTTATAAATTTTTTCCCACTTGCTTTGTTTTTTCCCTTTAAAAAAAAAAGGGGGAGTCGTCTTTAATTATTTCTTTTGCTTTATTAGATTTATTTATTATTTTTCCCTCACTTTAATTGTTCCGCTTTGAGCCTTCCCAGCTGTTTCTCATGAATCATTCGGTCCTCTTTTGCGAGCGGTGGTGCTTCTTTTGGAAACCGAAATTATCGGAGTTTTCCCATTTCATTGCACTAGCGTTGCATGTGCAAATTATTCAGTATTGCAATTTGTAATAGACACCGACCAAAAAAAAATATTTAATAGACATATTATTATTGTTGTTGTTTGTTCAATCGCTCTCGGACAAATGATGCTTTGGTGAGGACAGAGAGAGCAAAGAAAATTTGGGTATAATTTATTAAAAAAATCAAAACGAATTTGAATGTATGAGACTTGACGAGGAATTGGTCCGCTCGAGAGGTCATAGAAAATTTGGACAAAATTTATTAAATTCCTTTATTCGATTCTTTAACAAGTGGTTCAAAAACACTCTGTAATAGCCGATGCCTAATCTACAATTTCTATTGAATTTTGGACAAGAATCGTGTAACGAAATATTAGAATTGTCACGAGATAGATAAATAGATGAAAATTACACACCATGAAAAGTAAGAGCACCAAGAAGCGCAGCTTCCGGCTTTTCTTCAATTAATTAATCATTTTAACTGTTCGGAAACTACTTTTTGAATACACATTGAATCACCATCGATATAATTATGGGGTGCTCAAATAGACGCCTTACCTTTTATTTTTTTCCGGTGTAAATTTTGCGATGGAAGCATTTTGACTTTTCATTAATCCAAAATATCTGATGTTCACACAAAACACATGTATCAACACGTCGAGATTTCATAATTTTGGGGAGTGAAGAGCCGATTCTAATTATTTGTAAGATTTAACCAAATGAAGTACTTAATTAATGGAGAGAATCGAAAGGGTGAGACCTTTCACGTGGGCATTATCATTCATTCAACCGATAAAGTATCCAAGCAAAAACATATGAAAAATTCTAAAGTGCAAGTTGGATTTCTTTTCATTTGGCCAAGAACTTTTGTCTAAAGATTTCAGCTACAAGTTGCGACGGGCAATGCCAGAGATCGAACGAAAATGGACATGGATTTCAGCTGCAAGTTGCGACGAGCAATGCCAGAGATCAAACGAAAATGGATTTGGACACGTGATGGGAAACGGGGATAAAGGGGTAGTGACATTTGCCAGGACAATAATTACACGCGTAAGCCCAAAAAAAAAAAATAATTCTTCTTTTATCACGGAAAAATTCAAGTTGGAACATGCAACGGTCCCCGCCCAAAGATTCAGAATTCGAGGAGGCAAAAAAGAGAGGAAAAAAACGTACAACAAGATGAAATTGCCAATTCACGTGGAATTTTAAGGCTTAATACCTTAAAAAAACCTCCGACTTTAGCTTTTGTTAGAATTTTGCCTTTTGTCCGATAAAAAATCTCCGGATTTAGGTCATGTCTCAATTCTATCTTACCATAAATCATTGTTTTGTCCTATGAAAAACCCATAGCTTTAGGTCTTGTCCTAATTTTACCATATAGTTCCAATTTTATCCTAAAATCTTGGTAGTCTCAAAAGAAATCACAAAATTTTACTTAAGTCATAAATCTGCTCCCATTAACCCTCTGTTCAAAATTTCTTGTTAACAACTAAGAGATGGAAAACTCCAAAACACGAGCTGTGTTGAGCGTCTAGAGCGTGAGCTCTCCAACTAGACCTAAAGTTATGATTTTTTTATGAGACAAAAAAAATTAGAGTGAAATTGAAACTAGATCTAAAGCTGGGATTTTTTTATGAGACAAAAAAAAAGTTTAGGGTAGAATTGGTACTGAACTTAAAGCTGAGGGTTTTCTATGAGACTAAAAAAGTTTATGGTAGAATTACAACTGAACCTAAAGTTTATGAGACAAAAAAAATTTAGGATAGAATTGAGACATGACCTAAAGTTTGGGGTTCTTTATTAGATAAAAGGTAGAATTGGGACAAGAGTTAAAGTTAGAGATTTTTTAGGTTAGGCCCATATTCTAAAGTCTCAAATATTTCAAAAAATACAAACGTAAAGACCCGACTTCATTTGGAAAATTTTCTGCGAAAAGTAAAACATATTTTTATGTTTTGTGAATTATTACATTTTTTTTCAAGGCTTAAAATTGAATCGAACGCCCTTTAAAGAGACGAGAGCGAAAGCATCCCGATACTCCCTAAACATTTAATTATAACTTTGAGTACATTCAAAGAGTTGGCTAAGTACGGACCTATTAGAACCTTAATTACACTAATAAACTTAAGTAGGTTGTAAGTGAAATAGATAATCTCGATCCAATCTCTCACGGTTATTCATATGATTGGGAAGCTTCATTTGGTTTGTCTAATATACATTAAGTTACTTCTGATTATACCCTTAAAAAAAAATTCTCTCACTCGTGCAATAAATGACAAGAAAGTAAAAAATTCCACTTTTGTAGAGCACTTTCTCACTCACCAACCTACCTTTTATTTTGACCAAAAAAAAAAAAGAAAACGTACCCCCACATCTTCACAGAACTCTCTTCGTCAACTTTTCAAACCATCTCCACTTTTTAACGTCATTCTTTTATTAATTTTGAAAAAATATCACCGATTATTATTGATTGCGCGCACACACAGCGCATGCACAAAATCTGGTTAATTTTATGCAAGGAGTTTATGCGCACTCGAATATTATTTTAACTCAGTCGATCCTTTAAAAACGTTCAATCCTCACGATTTAGGTTAATAATGCTATACGCAGGTCTATTTTTAGGAGCAGGGAATGTGCTATCCAACCACTTCGAATATTTTCTTTTGTGCTTATGACGGTCCTTTAGGAAGGAAAAAGAATCATTTGATACAGGTGGAAAATAGAAATACAAATAGCGAAAAAAATATAAAAAAAAACTAACGAAAGAAAATCAATGCCATGTCAATCATAAAATTGATCAATCATCTGTATCATTAATGATTGATATAAATTGTGTACAAAAAAAAAGTACTCAAATTTTTTTCTATCTTTATATGCAAACTCCCATCGACACACTGAGGCTCCTATCTAATCCTGTCTTCTTCACAATGGCCAACGCCAAGCAAGTCCTCGCCGGAATCTCAACTTCCGGCAGGAGAAACCGGAATCTCCTCCTCTCCATCTCCGGTTGCCTCCTCCTCGTCGCCGCCGTGATCGGCATTGTCGCCGGCGTCAACTCTCGCCACCACGACCGGGGCTCCGACGTTACCACCCTCACCCCATCGACCCACGCCATCCTCAAGTCCTCGTGCGGCTCCACGCGCTACCCGGACCTCTGCTACTCCGCGGTCGCCGCCGCCCCCGGCGCTGCGGCGGGCCTCGCCACCCAGAAGGACGTCATCGAGGCGTCGCTCAACATCACCCACCTTGCCGTGGAGCACAACTTCTTCGCCGTCGAGAAGCTCCTGAGCACACGAGGCAAGAGCCTGACAAAGAGGGAGAAGAGGGCGCTCCACGACTGCCTCGAGACTATCGACGAGACGCTGGACGAGCTCCGGGAGGCGACGCGGGACCTGAGCTCGTACCCGAGCGCGGCGAAGTCGCTGACGCAGCACGCCGACGACCTGAAGACGCTGATGAGCGCGGCGATGACGAACCAGGAGACTTGCCTGGACGGGTTCTCGCACGAGGACGCCGACCGGCGCGTGCGGAAGGCGCTGGCGGAAGGGCAGGTCCACGTGGAGAAAATGTGCAGCAACGCGCTTGCGATGATCAAGAACATGACCGACGCCGACATGGAGGCGGAGCGCAGGGCCGCTGCAAACCGGAAGATGCTTAGGGAAGAGGATCGGGTTCAGGTACGCGATTATAGCCATTTTAGGTTAATGTCGTCTTCTTTACATCGCAATGTTGAAGATAAAAAAAGGTTCGCCCGCCATCCCATCAACGGAGTCTGCCTAAAATTCTTTGAACTAGGGTGACGAGAGCGCGTGGCCGGAGTGGCTGTCGGCCGGGGACAGGAAGCTGCTGCAGTCGACGGCGGTGACTCCGGACGCGGTGGTGGCGGCGGATGGGAGCGGGAACTACGAGACGATTTCGGCGGCAGTCGCGGCGGCGCCGGAGAAGAGCAGCAAGCGGTACGTGATAAGGATAAAAGCGGGGGTGTACGGAGAGAACGTGGTGGTGTCGAAGAAGAAGACCAACCTGATGTTCGTCGGCGACGGGCAGACCAGCACCATCGTCACCGGTAGCCGGAGCGTGAAAGGCGGTTACACCACCTTCGAGTCGGCCACCGTCGGTACGTGTTTCTACTGACTAAAAATGCTTTGTTTGTTAGAGTACAAGTCACTCGATTACGCAGTAAATCGTCATAAAAGATTAGTCAACTACTAAGATACGCAAACTTTGAGGGTAACGAAGGACGTGTAAATTCACCTACTTTTGCTAGAATTACTGCACATACATAATTGCTTTAGGTATAACCTTATCTCGGCCTAAGTTATAAGGGCAACAAAATCATCAATAATCGGAGCTGAATGAAAGCTGGCCGATATGATTAACATCATTATTGCCGTGTTATATTTGGATAGCTAAGGAACATTGGGGAAAAAAAGAAGGTACAAATCTCATTTATATTGGTCCTGGAGCTGAATCATCAAGACGAGGACCTAACACATACACAGGAGATACAGATTGGCCCTCCCTCTTATGATTTTCGTGCGGCGTCAATCAGGCTTGTCGAAGTCAAATTGGTGATTAGCACAACAGTTTGCGCACTTTTTCGAGTGATAAAAGCGTACGTAACAACATTAAGATTATAGCCCTTCTTATCCAACACAAACACATATGACAGGCTCAAACCAAAGTCAAAGTTATCTATGAAAAACATTGCTTTGCACGATCCCAGTTCTTTAAGAATTTTATATATGTCGAGCTCCTAAACGTTTTTTAAAAGTTAATGTTGTGCAAAAATTTGTTTCGAAATTGAGGTGATCGTGGGGAGGGGGAGGGGTTTGTATTTTGCTCGTAGCCACGAGCTGTAGTAACTCCGCCCAATTCGGACATGTAGCTCGTGTCGGACGGGAATCTCTCTCCGTCCGCCGTTCGTCCAGTTCGGGATACAGAAGTGGATTACAGCCGAGCTGGACGCGGACAAGCTCTTGATTGACGCTTTACCCTCTCTCGTCGAACTGACATGATATAAAGTGTCAAAACGACAAGTCGTAGTCCGCTTTTTTGTGCTTTTGTTCTGCTTTCCTCCGTTCTAGATTTTACGTACGATTCTGCGCTTCCCCCGTTGGCAGGACGAGCCGACAGGGACAGTTCCATTTCCGGGAAGCTTCCCTCCTTGGTTTCCCTTTCTCCTTTCTGGTCTGCTCGCACCTGCAGTAAAGCTAGATGTTAATCTCTATATTAAGGTAGACCTCTTAGTGAAAAATATAAATAATAATGAGAAAAAGAAATGCATGGCTGGGCCGGGCTGGCCCCTCCAAGTCGTTTGCCCGGGCCTGGCCGGCCGGGTGGGCCGTCCGCCCGTCGATCCTGACTTGCATTTTTCTGATCACATGATTAGGAAGAATGAAAACTACTGAGCACCCTCATTCACGGCGTGTTTTAGTGTCATCCGCCGAATCTTTTCTTTTCTTCGTTTCCGTGGGTTGGCGTGAGTGATGTAACATCATACGTCTATCAAAGCTGTCTCGCACGTCATGTTCGATTCTCCTCCTCCTCCGTTTGTGCCTTGAATGTGGCAAGCTTTACGACCATGCAACGCGCGTGGCAAGAAATGCACTGAATTAGAATGTGGTTTGGTACAGCTTCGAACACCATCCTGTTTTGACTAGTTCTTGGTACTGGGGTCCTGCTTGCGAAAGTCATTGCTAGTATCTTTCCTAAAAGGATTAACTAGAACCTTATGATGATATGTTAAATGCTAGCGGATTGAGTTAAGGATCGAGGGATGATGGAGTAAAACCTTGGTTTAGTCAACGATATGAATGGACTTTTCTGTGCATACGTAGTGGCAGACAAGAATGGAGTGAAAGTTCTGCATTCGAACGCCTGTGGAAGCTAACACAACGTTTGAATGCCATCTAAAGTGAACGATCGCCTTATTCAAAAGGAAAAGCAAAAGGCCAAACGATTGGTTTTGGAATCAGGGTTTGTAGATTATACATGATGGTGACTGCAAGAATGTTTTCACATATAGACAGCTAGATCCCGAATGCCCGCACGCGTGGTTGTTTTCATGCTTCTTTATGTAGTACAAAATTTCGATTGATGTCGACGTCCGAGGAAATATGCATGCGAATGAGAGTAACCGAACTGAGAAATGTGTTTAAGTGGGGAAATTTTTCGCACAGTAAATCAAAACTTAAAGTTTACAAGAAGACTTCACGACGTAGGAACATGTATTCTGCAGATTTCCTGTGATTATTTCCAGGTCTAGTACTTAGAAAGAAACATGTATCCTATTTTGATAAATGTGATCAGACGACTTTCTATTGCTTAAGTATTGTACCATTATTTGTTTATGGAAATTTGACGTTTGTCATGCACTGCAGCGGTGGTCGGCGCGGGTTTCTTGGCCAGAGATATTACCTTCCAGAACACTGCCGGCGCTTCGAACCACCAGGCCGTCGCTCTCCGCGTCGGCGCCGATCTCTCCGCCTTTTACCAATGCGACTTTCTAGCCTACCAGGACACCCTCTATGTCCACTCCAACCGCCAATTCTATGTCAAGTGCTTCATTGCCGGCACAGTGGACTTCATTTTTGGTAATGCAGCTGCCGTCTTCCAGGACTGTGACATCCACGCTCGCAAGCCGAACTCTGGCCAAAAGAACATGGTTACTGCTCAAGGCCGAATTGACCCAAACCAAAACACGGGAATCGTGATTCAAAAATGCAGGTACATATGTAGGAATGAAAATGTATATTTGTGTTTACAATATCGCGTAATTCCTCTAATAATTCAATAGCTCAAAATCACTATGTGTCTATGATACCACACCCTAAATTGTTACCGATGATGCAGGATTGCCGCGACGAGCGATCTCCAATCGGTGAAGAGCAGTTTCCCAACGTACCTCGGTCGTCCATGGAAGGAATACTCAAGGACGGTGATTATGCAGTCGTCCATCTCGGACGTGATCGACCCAGTGGGCTGGCACGAGTGGAGCGGGACATTCGCCCTAAGCACATTGTACTACGGAGAGTACCAGAACACCGGTGCAGGCGCTGGGACCTCGTTGAGAGTGAAGTGGAATGGATTTAAGGTGATAACGTCAGCAACGGAGGCGCAAGGGTTCACTGCCGGGACGTTCATCACAGGAAGCAGTTGGTTGAGCTCCACCGGGTTCCCATTTTCACTCAGCCTCTGAGCAAGATGAATTTGTGTGCACAGTGACTGCTGATCTTTCAAATATTCATTAGGTTACTGTTCAACGCCTAAGAGGAGCCAAAGTATTGTCAGTAATAGAGATCTTTTTAGAGAAATGAAATCTGGGCAATGGACTGACCATGGAAATTACCGTCGGGATATCTAGTGCAAATCATGAGAAGAGAAGACTCGTGCGTTTGGTGTCGTTCTTGAGTAATCAAAATAAATCGATTGTGTTCTATGAAATCTCCGAAAGAGTATGATTGAATTCAGTGCTCTTCGCAGTCCGATCTATAGCGATCAAAGAAGTGCCTCGGTATCATTAGGCAAAACAGAGACCAGAGAACACGATTAGTGACCGGATCTCGGACGCCGGAATTAGACGTGATCAATAGGCGGACAGGCGGGCGGGCGGGCGGGCGGGCTTAAGTAAGCCGGTTGGCGTTTGATGCCAGGCCTCAAAGTCCTTGTTCGGGCCTGACCAAAGCTAAATAGATGGGTCTCGACTCAAAAGGGAATACTTGTCTAAGCCCGCTAAAGTCGTGCTTCAAGCACGTTCGTGATTTCAACTTTATTTAAGGGCATGTAGGAAGAGTCAGCACCAAAGTTCCAATAGATACCCCTTCAACAGTTCGGCAAAGTCAACCCGCAGAATGATCAAAGTTCCAATATAATTGTAGACCACGCTCGCCAATTCCCAAAGCCCTTGATACATCACCATTCGGAATTTGCCCAAAGGGTGTTCCTTAGCACGTAATGGTTTTGTCCTGTGAGAGCGAATTAGAAAAAGACAAACGAATTAATAGATTAATGATCTGTTTATTTCACAAAAAATAAATAATTTGGAAGATATTTTTTTTAAAAAAAACGATATCTTGTATTGTTTGAAATAATTAGTCAATAGAAAATAATTTTGTTATCGATAACAATTTTTGTTTGAAATTTGAATATTGGTATCTGACATTTTAATTTGTTCAATATAATCTTCAAACTTTATCCTAATATGTAATGTCGTCTCTGAATTTTTAGTTTGTTCAATGTAGTTCTTGAATTTTTTATACATGTTCAATTCAGTTCCTAGACTATATGAAAATGTTAATTATTTTTCGAGATTTAGAATTAATGAAAGGTCTACATTGAATATGTAATCAAAGTCAAGGGATCATATTGAACAAATTAAAAATTTAGAAACCATATTGAACATGGCTAAAATTCAGGAACCACATTACACATTAGATGAAAATTCATAGACCATTTCTGTCGTTGTCCCTTAAATATTATCGTGAACGGTGAAAATATTCTTCGTTCATTTATTATTGTAAGCGATACAAATGATCAATTTTTAGAAAATATTTTGTCAAATTATTCATTTTCCGCAAAACGGATAGAGCTCTTAACCGGGTCTCCCTTCAGTCATCGAACTGGTCCCTTCTTGCAAAATAATCGGGACGTCGGACTTGTGCACGCTAATAAGAATCAATTAGTCGATGCCTTCTTTCCCAAATCTCTCTTTTTAGGGTATTCAGTTCTGTGTTGCGTCAATAACGAGAGGTCACGTAAAAATGAGGTTGCTTTCACCACCAAATGGACATGGCAACAACGCGGAACGAAATCAGAGAAGATGTCAAGTGCCGACTTTGACTTTGCCAAACTCACTATTTTCTTAATATTGGAATGCAGACGATTCGAAACACACATAAATATATATATGTATAAGCAAAAGAATTAGTGATTAAAAAAATCTCAAACTATACCTACTATGATACATTTGTCATAAACTTTTTTTAGTGACTTTAAAGATTTTAAACTTGTACTTATTTTACACATTTTTCCTCCACCAATGACCGTTAAGGATCTGCTTACATTAATCCCTCTTCAAAAATTCACGATTTGATCTTTAGATATCATATAAGTAAAGATTACAGGATTACTTTATACTAAATCATCCAACATTTCGTGAAATATTTTTTTATAATGAAGGAATAACGGGATGTTCACTTCTTCATTTGGATATCGTAATTTAATCTCCCATTGAGGGACATCCAAGCCTCGTCTCTAATCTCTCCCTATAAAAAACGAAGATTGGGTCCGCCTGCAAAACCCTCGGAAAAAACATCACTTGATACACAACACACGCATATGGAATCAATCAAGTCCTTCAAGGGCTATGGCAAGGTCGACAATGGTGCCCTCGGGAGGAGGACGAGTTGCCGCCACACGATCATCATCGCGGTGTCTTCCTTCGTGCTCCTGGTAGCGATCTTTGGCACTGTTGTGGGAACGGTCCTTATCAAGTGGGGCGGCAGTGCCAACTCGAGCCCGGCAGCCTAGATGACTCCCGCTTCGTTGATCGAGGCTGTGTGCAGCGTGACCGAGTACCCAAACTCGTGCTTCTCCAGCATCACGGCATACAAGGGCTCCTCCGGCACCACCGACCCTAAACAGATCTTCAAGCTCTCGCTTCTCGTCGCCATTAATGAGGTGGCGAGCTTCTTTAACCATACCAACGAGCTTGTCACGCAGGTAGGCTAAACTAAACATGCTGGATGTTAGGATGAATCATCCAGGATTATACATTCTCCAACCACAAAAGATCCCCCAATGCAAATTTTTACGTACCGATATCTATTTGATGTATTGAGAGTAAAGGTCCGTTTAAAAATTTGGCTCTAGGTCAAGATAGTGAAGTGAAGAAGACAACAGAGACTCTAACTGAAAGCAAGTGTGGGACTCAACGGAGTTCTTGCCGATCATGGCATCGTAGAGACTATTTCCCGAATCGGGCCCAAAAACAGGACGGGCCGCGGCCCAAGAGCGAGTCGGCTCGGAACTGACACTACAACTTGTGGGGGGCACAATCGTAATTTCAGAGGAGCGAAAACCCTAATCCTTCATGACCAAAAGCATATAAAAACAGAGCATAGCCCTCTCTCATAATATTCTTCCTCTCTTCCTTTCCTATTTTTCTGTCCTTGTGTGTCCGTGTGTGTGGTGACGATGGAGGGCTTTCAGATGAATTTTTACCGAGTATAAAGAAATGGCTATGGTGATGAGGTTTTCTATTGATCCTGTTCTTGTACAGTTTCATTTTTTCGTTACTTTGTTCTTTCACATGATGCCTTGAAAAAAGACTCAACTCCTCTCAGGAAAATTTTCATCAATTTCTGGAGCTATAAAACAAGCCTAGAATTTGCTTCCCCACGAGTTGCGGAGCTCGTTGTATTTGAAGATGTCAAATGCAGCCATTTACATGCCAATTATGTATCATACGATATCATAAAGATCAAGATAACAATTTGGTATTTCTACACATTTCATAATCAATCTTATCTACCACATCAATTTAACGTTGTGATCATATGATATAGGTGAGCAATCCCCTAGAGCAAACAGCTTTTGGCGTCTGCCAAATGGTGCTCCAAGACGCCGTCGACCACCTCAATGACTCGGTGTCTCTCATGACAGTCAGCCAAGGCCAAAAGCTCCCATCTCCTTCCAGAATCTCCAACATGCGGACTTGGCTGAGCACGGCCATCACCGACCAAGAAACCTGCTTGGATGCCCTCGAAGAGGCCAACTCCACCCACCTCGGCGACGTGAAACTTGTCATGCGAAACTCCACCGAGTTCACCAGCAACAGCCTGGCCATCGTCACCAAAGTCGTGAGCTTATTGGCCAGCTTCAACCTACCCATCCACCGGAGGTTACTAGGGTTCGGCGCTGGTTCCGATTTCCCGAGCTGGGTTGGCCCAGCAGACCGGAGACTGCTCCTAGGGGTGAACCTGAGGCCGAACAGTACAGTGGCGCAAGATGGGACGGGGAACTACAAGAAGATAGAAGACGCGGTGGAGGCCATACCTAAAAATAGCTTGTCGAGGTTTGTGATTTACATTAAGACTGGGGTTTATAAGGAGAACGTGCATTTGGATAAGAGCAAGTGGAATGTGATGATGTATGGGGACGGGAAGATCCGTACCATTGTCACCGGTGACCTAAATTTCGTCGACGGGACGCCAACATACGCAACGGCGACGTTCAGTAATCTAATAAAAAAAACGAATTCTTCCTTTTCATATATGAAAGATATCATGTTGATTATTAGCTCTAAACTTTTGTGCCTCGAAATATGCACTAAGGATATACTTTTGTTCAATAACAGCTGTTGTAGGAAAAGGTTTCATTGCCAGGGACATGGGGTTTGCGAACACTGCTGGCGCGGCGAAGCACCAGGCCGTGGCGTTCCAATTGCAGTCTGACCTCTCCGTGATGTACCGCTACACGTTCGATGCGTTCCAAGACACCCTTTATGCCTATTCAAACCGCTAGTTCTACCAGGACCGCGACGTCATGGGCACCATAGACTTCATCTTCGGGAACGCCGCCGCTGTATTCCAGAACTGCACGATCTTGCCCCGGCAGCCCCTGAGCTTCCAGAACAACACCCTCATGGCCCAAGGTAAGTCCGATCCGAATCAGAACGGCAGGATATCGATACACAAGTGTAAGATAACTCCGAACGGGAACCTGACAACCTAGACGTACCTGGGCCGGCTGTGGAAGGCCTACTCGACCACGGTCTTCATGAAGTCGACCATTGGGCCATTCCTGAGCCCAAAGGGCTGGACTGAGTGGACCACCAACATGCAGCCGCCGAAGACCATCTTTTATGGAGAGTACATGAACACCGGGCCAGGCTCGAAGACGAGCGGGCTGGTCAAGTGGCCCGGGCACCTTCCTGCCCTTACTATGGACCAGGCCGAGAAGTTCACGGTGGGCTCCTTCATTCTAGGCAAAGCGTGGTTGCCCCAAACCGGGGTCGCTTTCGATCCATCCTTATGATTCAAACATGGGCGAGGAAGTGTTGCGTGCTGCATACAAGTGTAAACTTCTTTCGCAAAGGTTGTCGTTTCCTATTTTTTCCAAAATTAACATTTGCTTAATGCGTAAAAAGTCGATGGGTTGGTTTCCTTTTTCCGTTTCGAATTGCTTCGAGATTTCGGAACGAAAGAGAAAAGCCAAAGCCGCTTTGAACCCTTTGAAAAGAAAGATTGGAAAATTTAAGGACATGAAGAAAATTAGAGAAGTCCATGGTGCAACCTGACCAATTCAATTACAATTCGACAGCTGGAAAAATCATGAGATGTGCGTGAGCTGACACGATTAGGAAATCTAATCGCCCGCAATATTGCCAAATTGGCTGTCAGGCGAATCACTCCAATCAGCTAATTAACTTTGGCAAAAGGGAAAAAAAAATTGTTTGACTAGACCTAGATCGACGGAATAAGTCAGCATATTCCACTGCATTTTAATCGCTTGGGCAAATTCTACTGTATTGACAGTACCAATCAACTTTTATAGAAATGAAAGCTGATAAAAAAAGCGAACAAAGAAAGTAGAAAAAAGCATTTATGATTTATGGAGTAATGAAGTGCAGCTCGACCGAGGAAAAAAAAAAACAAAAAAATGTAATGAAGTGCAGCGTTTTGTCTACCCACGCCAATGACCACATGCTAAGTGTAATTCATTTTTTATTTGATACACGTGATCAGATGACTTTCTAGTACCAAAGTATTGTACCCTTATTTGTTTATCGAAATGTGACATTTGTCACAGCGCTGGCCGGCGAGTGATTCTTGGCCAGAGACATAACCTTTCCAAACACTGCCGGCGCTTTGAACCACCAGCCCGTCGCCGCGCTCCGCGTCGGTTCTGATCTCTTCGCCTTTTACCAGTGCGACATCCTCGCCTACCAGAACACTATCTGTGTCCACTCCAATTGCCAATTTTTTTGTCAAGTGCCTCGTTGCCAGCACAGTCGAATTCATATTTGGTAATGCAGCTGCCATCTTCCAGAACTGCGAGATCCATGTTGCAAGCCGAACTCTAGCCATAAGTACATGGTTACCGTCGAAGGCCAAACTGACCTGAACCAAAACATGGGAATTGTAATTAAAAAAACGCAGGTGCATATATAGGAATAATAATAAATTTCTGCGTGTATGATTTAGTGCCATTACTAAAATAACTCAAGAACTCAAAATCTATTTGAAGTGTTTATTGTACCGCACCCCCAATTTTCACCAATGATGCAGGGTTGCCGCGAGGAGCGATCTCCAACCGGTGAAGGGCAGTTTCCCGACATACCTCGAGCATCCGTGGAAACTGTACTCAAGGATGGTGATTGTGCAATTGTTGATCTCGGACGTGATCGACCCGGTGGGTGGGCACGAGTGGAGCGGGATGTTCGCCCTCGACACACTGTGCTACAGAGAGTACCAGCACACCCGAGCAGGGGCCAGAACCTCAAAGAGAGTGAAGTGGAAGGGCTTTCAGGTTATAACATCGGCGGCGCAGGCACAAGCGTTCGCCGCCACGAGTTTCATCGTAGAAGGCAGTTGTTTGAACTCCACTGGGTTCCCATATTCACTCAGCCTGCGAGCAAGATCAAATCGTCTTCGCACCATGACCATTTGATATTTCAATAATGCATTAGGTTGTTGTCCAGTTGTTTGAAGTGCAGCTTTACACATAAGGGATCCAAGAAGTGCTGCGGTATCGTTGGGCCAAACGAACATCAGAGATTAGAATTGTATCCCGGGTTTGGCACGCAAAATAAGACGTGATCAATAGGTGGGCCTAATGTGAGCCGGGTGCGGTTTTGGTTTTGGGTCTTGAAGTCCTTGTTCATGCCCGCCAATGATACAAAAATATTGAATTTTCTCCCTTCGTGGGGCTTATTCAGTGTAGCGAGCAAGGGGGAAAAATGAGATTTTGAGGTAATACCGAAAAAGGTTATCCGACGGTCCTGAATTAGGAGCGGGCACTTTTCGGGCCTTACCTCGCGTGACTTTAGGTTTCATTTTAAGTTCCAATTAATTCTAAAAATTCTATGTGAATTAGGAGTCCCACTAGCCTATTGAAATCGATTAGGACGCACATGATAATTGTTCTATTTCTCTTTTTTTTCCTATTCTCATGAACAAGTTTGAAACAAAAATCCATTTGGTAACACAATTTCATTTTTCTATTTATGGAACAATTTTCTACTCCAGAAATAGGTTTGAAACAGAAATCAAAAGAAAAAATTTTATAATTTTCTATTTCCATAATAAAAATAAGAAATAAAAACTCTTCTTAACGTTTGCCCTTATTACAAGCTAACCGCCCACTCGCTGCCCCACTGTCGCCGCCGATCGCCTCCCACCATCACCAGCCGTCGTCCTCCATCACCTAATATTCATTGCCATTGTTTGCTACCGCTCGCTGTCTGCCTTCCTCTGCCGCCAGCCGCCTTCCACCGTTAGTCGCTGCCTGTCCCCCCCCCCCCCCCCCCCCGCATTGATCGCCACCGTCCACTTGCCGTCGCTGCCCAACACCAGTCACCTCTTGCCACTGTTCACCTTCATCCATCCTCTGCCGCCTCCCGTCACCACCCAACACCGGTTGCCTTCCATTACCACCCAACACCGGCCACCTCCCACCACTACATACCTGCCCGCCTCCTATCATCATCCTCCACCACCAGCTGCCTCCCGTTGCTGTCCTTTGCGGCCTACTGCCGCCTACTGTCGTTGCCTAATGTTGGCCACCTCCTAGCGCTGCTCACCTCCCAACATCAACCATCTCTCGCCGACCGCTCGGGAGGAAGAAATTGTGTCATTATGAAACAAATTTTTATTTTAAAAATAGAAATTTTGTGTCGTTATTAAATACATATTTTTACTTAGAAACTTATGTTTGGAATAGAATAGAAAAAATTATTTCTGGAACAAAATGATTGTCATTTGCGCCCTTAGAAACCAAATAAGGCGTGAGAGTATGACTTTCTTCCTACGCAATTAGAGTTTTCTAGGTTCGAGGACTAAATTACACCAATTACCTAATTAATGCCATTTTGGTACCTAAACTTCATTGTTTATCAACTAAGGTGTCCACATAGTCCTCTTGTTCAATTATTGGTCTTAGGGTTCTTGTTTGTTAGAAGCGCGCATGATAACCATTTTGTTTCTTTATTTTTTATTTTTCTATTCCCAAGAACACGTTTAAAATAGAAATCCGTTTGATAATGTAATTTCATTTTTATATTTTTGGAACAAATTTTTAGTCCAAAAATAGGTTTGGAACAAAAATGAGAAGTAAAATTTTTCTCCTTTTTTATTTCTGGAACCAAAAGAGAAATAAAAACTCTTCTCAACGCTCGCCCTTGCCTCCCGCTGACTGCCACTCACCCCCCCCCCCCCCCCCGGGAGGCCATCGACTGTCGATGGATTGAGAAAAGCGTAAGGGAGAAATTTTGTGTTGTTATTATACGCGTATCTCTACTCAAAAACTTGTCCATGAAATAAAAATAAAAAAAAAATTTACTTCCGGCTAGAAATCTGTTCTTAGAATAAAATGGTTATCATTTGGCCCCCTAGGGTCTGTGCAATTTTTTTGTGTTTATTATGGTCCTTTTCCTTAACCATGCTTAAAAGGAAAAGAACAATCAATATATTGAAAATGCGGGAAGTAAACACCAAATAATTGAAATGCTTAAAGTAAGGTAGGATAAATAAAACTCGATACTTGTCGAGAAAATAATATACATGACTTTATTCTAAACCCCGGGACAGTGATTCTTATGAACTAAGTTCAAATGGAATCCGATTTCTTGTCCAAGAGATCGATCTAGTAAAGCTTGCCATGAACAAGTGACCTTTGGTGCCGCCACCTTTTCTTCCAAAATGGAATAACTTAGATTTTATGTAGAGTTTTGCATGGTTGCGCCAAGCGGCTTGATCTTGAGGGGCGTGAGCTCAAATCATACGATCCTGAGTATAGTACTCCTAATGGTCCGATTGGTTCCCGAGGCTTCATAAATTGAAACTTTTTTATTCGGATCCAAAGTCTCTAAATTTCAATATCCTTAAATCAAATGTCTAAAAACGATTAGAAACTAATGAAATGCAATATATATAATATATTATATGTATATCTATTTTATATTTTTTTAGTCAAAGGTTAAATTCTTCCATTAACCTTTGGCCAATTTTACGAAAATATGAAATTTAAAAGCGTAATTCTACACGTCTATGTTAAATTGACACCTATATGCAATTGAAATACTGAAGACGCCTAGCTAATATTTTGGTCAAGAAACGAGACTCGCCATGATTGAGGGTCTCGAGTCTCAAATTTCCTAACTTGGACTGTCAGCAAAATTCAGGTGTCAATATTTGGCATGTCTCGCCCAAGAAAGAAGAGATATGTTCGCTAGAATTCCAAAAACTTATCACGAAAGTACAATTGAGTCCTAAAACTTGCAAAAGGTACAATCAAATTCTGAAACTTGTCAAATTGGTTCAATCGAGTCATAAAATTAACGCCGTCTAACTTACTATAATGGAAATTGTTGACGTGGCACCAACGTGGCTTTTTTATTATTTTTTCTATCCTATGTGGCCATGACGTGACTTTTTATTATTATTTTACGATAAATTTTATTTACATTAAAATTTAAAAATAAGTCAAATATTAAAAAAATAAAAAAAGAGAGGAGGAGGAGTTGAACTAAGGCGGAGAGGGCTGGAAGCCCTTGCCGCAGCCCCACCATCGCCAGGAGGAGCCGATGAGAGTGGT
The DNA here is from genome assembly GCA_024500025.1 of Syzygium aromaticum. NCBI lineage: Eukaryota > Viridiplantae > Streptophyta > Magnoliopsida > Myrtales > Myrtaceae > Syzygium > Syzygium aromaticum. Next base: position 13,646,505 of record CM044893.1, read on the forward strand.
GCGATGTGGCGGCGGTAGCTTGACTACTCCTCCTTTTTTATCACTTTTTTTAAACTTATTTTAAATAATAATTTAAATTTAGGTCAAAACGACGTCGTTTTAGTCTTTTGTATAATAATTTAGCCACGTCAGCGCCCCGTCTATATTTTCCGTTAGTAAATTAGACGGTGTTACCTTTATAATTCAATTAAATCAATCTGATAAATTTTACAACTTGATTGTATTTTTTACAAATTTTGGGACTTAACCACACTTTTTTGATAAATTTTATCACTTCTAATAAACATATAGCCCCTACAAAGAATAGACTTGTCCAAGCCCCCGAAAGTCGCGCTTCCGGTCAAGGCGACTCAAACCTTTCTTTTCTACAAGTCATATGCATCATTAGATCACGCGCGCTCGACATGACATCAAACGATGGGGATGGAGCTCGCGCACAGATTAGGTGCAAACAAGGACTGGTCAAAGCTTATATATACACCCTTCGCCAGTTCCGAAACGCCAAAGCGCATGCAAGTCAATGGGGAAAATGCTTTGACTCACTCTAAATCAATCGCGCTTGCCCATGTCACCATTTGAAGATATATTATTCCTTTGAGAAATTTATTATGCTTAGATGCTCAATGATGTTGTTCTTCCGGCTCTACTACTTAACGAGGATGTTTCGCTTTTGACCAAAAAAAAAAGAGACATATTTTTCCTATTATCCCCCAAAACAGTCTTCCTCAACACGTTGTAGTTTTGTCCCCGGTGAGTGAATTTTGAAAATGAATGAATGAATAAATATCGTTGACCGAAAAAATAAAAAGAGTGAATAATTATTTTAAGGCTCTTGACCGGGTCTCCTTTCGATCGCGGAATCAACCCCTATTATAAACAATGGGCGGTTGAGGAATGGGACGTGAGATTTATGTGCGTGTATAAAATTATTGGCTAAATTGTCCAAAAAGCCATATATATATGGCTGCCAATTTAGTTATAAACTCTCTGATTCGGCTAATATAATCCTAACCTTTTGGTGATTTTCTAAAATAATCCATCCGGCCAATTTAGGTTGGCAATTGCTAACGTGACATGGACAATCTTAAATGAAACAACATCGTTTTGTAATTTCTTTTAAATTTCATGACTTTTCCTTCTTTTTTTTCCTTCTATTTTTCCAATTATGTCCTCTACTTTCATCTTCTTCTCTCCGCCGATCAACGGAGCCTCGACGATTTGCCGGCCACGGGCGAGGGTCGCCGGCCATCATCGAAGCTCCGGCGACCCCTGTCAGCTCTTTCGGGAAAGATGAATGGTGAGGAATAGGAAAAAAATTATAAAAGAAATTGAAAAAAATTATAAAATATCTCAAAAGATCAATGGTTGTGCCACGTAGAGCGGCTGGCGCTAACTAAACCATAATGTCAGCAATTTCTTGTCTAAATTTATCGGACAGATTGCATTGAAAAAGTCGTCAAAAAGTTTAGAACGATATTGACCAAATTAGAAAGCTTATGAATTGTTTGAATTTGCACAATAGGTCTAGGCCTCTATTTTAACAATTTTCCCTACAAATTATTTTTCATTGCCATTATCCATAAATTTATATTAGGCTATATTTTCGTTTAAGGTGGGATCACGTCTGCGTCACATGGACGGTCGTCCAAGCAAATTAAACATCGCAGGAACGCGCGACGAAGATTAAAAGAAGATGTAAGGTACGACCACAAAAAGAAATCAAAAGAAGAAGTCCACCGGCGACTTTGATATTGCCAAACTCACTTTTTTTTATCCTAATATCGGATGCACAGGATCGAATACAAGAATTAGTACGCGCCATACCATTTTGTAATTTAATGAGTACATTGATATCAATTCATTTATAAATATTTCAATCAGATCAATTTAGTCATAAACCTTTTGATGTGGATACCGGTGATTCTACGTGACACCAGCGCTAACGTAAATTTTTTTTTAATTTATAATTTATTTTCTTTTTTCTTTTTTTTTTTTAAATTTTTTTACCCTTTTCTTTTTGGTAGTGGCCGGTCGCTGGCCATCAACCGCATGCCATGGCCAGCGAGAGTGAGCATCGGTAAGAGGGCGGCCCTCACCCAGGCCAAGCCACAACAATTTATAATTTTTTGTTACTCATTTTTTTTGTGATCAAGAGTATACTATTAATCTAGCAGTAAATTAAGGACTGTCACTTAATTATTTTTCTTTTCGTTACTGGAGGATTTGAAAAGACATTTCTTGACAAATTCTCTTTCGTGTACCGGAGAAATTTTAAAGGACAGAATGTCGAAATTTAGATGGTTGCGAAGATCACCTCATTTAATTACTGGGGTTTATCTCAGTAGCCACTCTTCCTACTTGGGAAACGAGAGATGACAAGTTCGATTCCCTATCTTTCAGGGGGACTAGGGGTGATGTTTAGTTTTAGATGTAAGTTTCGACTTCTACGCTCTTTAAAGAAGTAGGACAAAAGTATAAGAATGAGTGAAGAGTTATAATATGACAAATAAAAAAGAAATCACCTCGTTTACGCCTATGAACCGTTGACCAAGCATTTAAGGGTGCGTTTGGCAACATGCCAAATAGTAAAAATTTCTGTTCTTTTGTTCCCAGAAATAGTTTGGGAACAGAAATGCGTTTGGTAAATGCATTTGTTCCCGGGCACATTTTTGCAAAAATTTGTGCCGAGAAACAGTTTTTGAAGAGAAACAAGAAGTAAAAAAAAATTGCTTCTTGTTTCTCGGCACAATTTTGAGAATCAATTTTTTTTCTTCTTTTTCGATTTTTTCTTTTCTTATGTTTGTGTTCTTCTTCAGGGCTGGGGCGGCGGCGGCGGCGGCGGCGGGCGGCCGGCGGCCACAGCCCAGGCCCGGCGAGGGCGTCACGGCCCTCGCCGGCCGCCGGCGGAGGCGAGGGTCGCCCTCGCCGGCGAGGGCGAGGGCTGGACCCTCGCCGTCTCTGGGCGAGGCTCGGCCTCGCTCGATCTGGGCGAGGCCGAGCCTCACCGTCGGCCGCGACGGTGAGGTCGACCTCGCCCAGAGACGACGAGGCTCGGCCTCACCCAGATCTGGTGAGGCTGCCTCGCCTAGGCGGCGAGGGTCCAGCCCTCGCCCTCGCCGGCGAGGGCCGTGACGCCCTCGCCGACCCTGGGCTGTGGCCGGCCGGTCGCCAGCGACCGGCCATGGCCAAATTAAAAAATGGCTAAAAAAAAATAATTCAAAATATTATTAAAATATTATTTAGGAACAAAAATTTTGTGTAGTTACCAAACGCATTTCTATTCTTTTCTAGTCTAGGAATAGAAATTTTGGACAATTACCAAACGCCTTAAAATACTCAGAAATTGTTTCCGGGCACAGAATAAAAAAAAACAATTTCTGTTCAGAAATTATTCCCAGGCATAGAAACATTGTCATGCGCACCCTAAGAGCAATTATTTTACAGAAGACAGGCTTTCATGTGATGATCCATGAGGGCAAAGGAGATGATTATTCTTACACCGTTCCCATTAGCATCAGGACCATTCATGACCTCGACACTTGGAAAATTTCATAGGATAGGAAAGAGAGGAACTGGTATACGCATTATCGAAGTATAATTAATACGATATGCACAGTTCCAGAATTTTGACATAACTCCAAAATGATGGAGATCCCTACTTCCATATTGACATAGTAATACAACAGGCATTTCAACTAATTTTCTTGTCCGCGGCGAGAGGGTGGTTAGTGGTCGGTGGCCGGTGATCTGACTGCTACCAAAAAGAGAAGGAAAAGAAAAAAAAAGAAGAATTAAAAAAAAATATCTGTATTAGTGTTGGTTGTACCACGTAGAATTGCCGACATCTATGTCATCAATTTCTAGCTTAATTTGATTGGATGGACTGAATTGACATAATTACAAAAAGTTTAAGACCAAATGGGTCCAATCGAAAGGTTTAAAGTTGAATTGATACAAATGCAATTAGTCCATGACTTTCTGTGGTACCTACCCCACATTAATCCAATTGCACAAGTTCACAATTATTCTCGTGACATGCGCAAAGATTATTCAATTACTTAGCTACATAATCATACGCTTGCGATAAGCTTTTCTTTAACGAAGGAATGACGAGGGACATTTACTTCTTCATCGGATATCTTAAATTAATGGGTTAATACCACCAAAAATCTTAAACTGGTACATGTGTGACAATTTTACTCTGAACTTTTTTTTTTACCATAAAAATCCCCAAACTGGTACACCTGTGACAATTTTACCCCAAACCTTTTTTTTACCACAAAAAATTTCAAACTAGTACACCTGTGACAATTTTACTCCAAACTGATAAACTTACGATAAATTTACCCCAAACTATTTTTTTTAATCACGAAAAACCTCAAATTGGTATACCAGTGATAATTTTACCCAAAACTAATAATTTTTTAATATTATTTTTTATTTTTCGAATTTTTTTTTCTTTTCTTCATGTTCAACTTTTGGTTGGTCACCGGATCGACGACCGACCAGAGGTGGAAGCCGGCGAGATTGGCCTCGTCGGTGTGGGCGAGCAAGGACAGCCCTTGCCCAACTGGCCGATAGATGGCAAGGGCTGTCGGCGACTGCCGACTGGGCCGACCTCTCCTGCTTCCGCCTCTGGCCGGCGACCGGCCAGAGATTGAAGATGAACAAAAAAAAAAGAAAAGAAATAATAATAATAATAATAATTTGAAAAAATAAAAAAAATAATATTAAAATTTTAGTTCAGTGTAAAATTGTCACATGTGTACCGATTTGAGGTTTTTTGTAGTATGTTCAGGATAAAATTATCACAAGTGTAGGGTATATTTGGGGTAAAATTGTCACATGTGTACCAGTTTGGGTTTTTGGTAGTAACAAAAAAAAGTTCGGAGTAAAATTATCACACGTGTATTAGTTTGGGATTTTTGATAGTATTAACCCTAAATTAATCTCAAACTTAGTCAAATAATGCGCCAGAAACAAAACAGAGAGAGAGAGGGTCTACGAAAGGCCTGTTCCAAGCCTTGTCCCTAATCTCTCCTATAAAACGAGAATGGTCAACTCCAAAGCCCTCCATGTTTAAACCTCTTCTAGCCCTAAACTCCGAAAACACCACTCCGACCGTAACAATTCCATACGCACGCGTATGGAACCAGTCGAGTCCTTCAGGGACTACAGTAAGGCCGACATGCTCGAGGATCGCGCGTTCAGGAGGCAGACGCGCATCCGCGTGATCATCATTGTGGTGTCTTCCTTTGTGCTCTTGGCGGCGACCATCACCACCATCAGGGGAATGGTCCTAGAGGAACAAATCGATGATGCCAACTCGAGCTCGACCACCCAGATGACTCAGGCAGCATCGATCAGGGCCGTGTGCAGTGTGACCGAATACCCCGGCTTGTGTTTCTCCAGCATCGCGACGCACGAGAGATCCTCCAACACCACCAGCCCTGAACAAATCTTCAAGGTCTCGCTTCTGGTCGCCTTTAGCGGGGCGGCCAGCTTCTTCAACTATATGAACCAGCTTGTCACGCAGGTAGGCTAAACTAAACATGGATGATCATACATTCAACTACAGATGATCTGCCAAATGCGATTTTTACGCACAGATATCTGTTTGATGATGCCTTGACATAAGACCAACTTCTCTCAAAGATTATTCAGCAATTCCTGGACCTAAAATAAGCCTAGAATTTGCTTTCAAACGAGTTTTGGAACTCGTTGAATCTGAATATACCAAATGCAATGGTTCATTCAACAATTAATTTACCTCGCGTGTATAGGTGAGCGATCCCCAAGAGCAAGCGGCTTTCGGAGTCTGCCAGATGGTGCTCCAAGACGCCGTCGACCACCTCAACGACTCGGTGTCTCTCACGGAGGTCAACCAAGGTCTACAGCTCCTGTCTCCTTACAAAATCTCCGACATGCGGACTTGGCTGAGCACGGCCATCACCGACCAAGAAACCTGCTTGGATGCACTCGAAGAGGCCAACTCCACCCGTCTCAGCAACATGAAGCTCGCCATGCAAAACTCCACCGAGCTCACCAGCAACAGCCTAGCCATCGCCACCAAAATCATGCGTTTGTTAGCCTCCTTCAACGCCCCCATCCACCGGAGGTTGCTAGCGTTCAGAGCCAGGTCCGTTTTCCCAAGCTGGGTCGGCCCGGCCTACTGGAGACTACTCCAAGAGGTAAACCTGAGGCCGAACCTGACGGTGGCGCAAGATGGGACGGGGAACTACAAGACGATCAGAGACGCAGTGGAGGCCATACCCAAAAAAAGCTTGTCGAGGTTCGTGATTTACATTAAGGCCGGGGTTTATGAGGAGAATGTGCTTTTGGATAAGAGCAAGTGGAATGTGATGATGTATGGGGATGGGAAGACCCGTACCATCGTCACTGGTGACCTGAATTTCATTGACGGGACGCCAACATTCACGACGGCAACGTTCGGTAAGCATTGTTGATTTCTCTAATTAAAACAATGCTTCCTCTTCATCTGTGAAATATGTTATCTCATTGAATAGCTCTAAACTTTAATGCATTGACAATGCACTAACGGCATTGTTTTGTTCAATATCAGTTGTTGTAGGAAAAGGCTTCATTGCCAAAGACATGGGGTTCACAAACACCGCGGGTCCAGTGAAGCTCCGGGCCGTGGCGTTCCGATCGCAGTCTGACCTCTCTGTGATGTACCGGTGCGCATTCGACGCATTCCAGAACACCCTTTATGCCTACGCGAACCGCCAGTTCTACTCGGATTGCGACATCACGGGCACTGTGGACTTCATTTTCGGGAACGCTGCAGTCGTCCTCCAGAACTGCACGATCTTGCCTCGCCAGCCGCTGAGCTTCCTCTACGACACCCTCACGGCCCAAGGCAAGTCTGACCCGAACCAAAACACCGGGATCTCGATCCACAAGTGCAGGATAACTCCGAACGGGAACCTTACGGCCAAGACATACCTGGGCCGGCTGTGGAAGGCCTACTCGACCACGGTCTTCATGGAGTCCAGCATCGGCCCGTTCCTGAGCCCGAAGGGCTGGACCGAGTGGATCGCCAGCGTGCAGCCGCCCAACACCATCTTTTATGGAGAGTACATGAACACCGGGCCAGGCTCGAACACGAGCGGGCGGGTCACGTGGCCCGGGTACCATCCGGCCCTTACCATGGACTAGGCCAGGAAGTTCACGGTGGGCTCGTTCATACAAGGCAACGCGTGGTTGCCCCAAACTGGGGTGGCTTTCGATCCATCCTTATGATTCAAACGTACGGGTTAGGAGGAGTCATGTGTTGCACGTAAGTGGAAAATTCTTTCGCAATGGCTGTCGTATCCAAATTAACATTTGCTTAATGTGTATACATGTGTAACGAAAGAGAAAAGTGAAAACCGCTTTGAACTCTATTCAAAGAAAGATTGGAAAAGGATGTGAAGAAAATTAGGGAAGTCCAAGGTGCAACTTTACCATCCAATTACGATCCGACAGCCTTTTTTGCTATAAAAAGTCGCGAGATATACAGGCACGTGACATCATTGGAAATCTAATCACCTCCAATATTTCCAAATTGGCTGTCAGTGAATCACTCTAATCAGCTGATTAACTTTGGCAAAAGCAAAATAGAAAAAGATTGATCAACTAGACCTAGATCGACAAATTAAGTCAGCATATTCTACTGTATTTTAATCGATTTGGCAAATTCTAAGGAAATGCTTGCCACGTGACGAGTCTCGGCTTCCAAAGTCGTTCAAAGGTAACGTTAGGTCATTGGCGTGTTGGTACTAGCGAAATGGAGCTGATCATATAAAAAAAATGAAACTAGAAAAAGGCATTTATGAAGTAATGAAGTGCAGCGTTTGTCTGGCCACGCCAATAATAATGTGTTCAAGTGTAATTAATTTCTTATCAACTATCTTAAAATGATCATTGTTACACATAAAATGGTTGACCTTGGATGATTTGGGGTATCACCTTCTAAAAATACATAAAAATCTTTCGGCTAGTACCCCCACAGCGATACAAAGAGGGTCACTATTATATTCGGTTGGATTATGGATATTGCCTTTGATTTCATATTTTCTGGATTTTGGATATTGCTTTTGTTTTCATATTTTCTAAAGACGGGCGGTTGCGTCGATAGATAAGTCTCGTGCAATCTTAAATTGTAACGGTACAATTTCAAAAGCTGTGCTAAGAGACTTGATTAGAATGGACAATATCGTGTTGGCATCAGGATGAGGTTGCCTATAAATCTTACTAGAGTCAATTGGGTGATGTGAGTGTATATATGTCTCATGTACTACATCGCTTCGCTATTGACCGTTGATTTGGTAGATTGGTCTCATACGACCTTAAACTAGCAAAATGTGCTTTCAAACTATGCTGGCTTGGGTGGGTCACAATCAAAGTGGACTATATCGTGTTGGCACTCGGATGGAGCTTCCGATAGGTCCAATTTGACGCGTCGGACTAAGTATGTCTTCCCGATTCAAAGGCGGGTCTCCGGCTAGGGAAAAAAAAACATTTATTGATGTGTAATTCCAAAAAGTTGCTCTAATCGAAAGTTGAATTTGAGATAATCGGGCTGTTACAGCAAAAGTTGCCATTTGACTAACCCGAATTCCTAGAGGTTGGGGCAGGTAAGTGGTCCATGGGCATGGTGGACCGGTGGTCCTTGATTCTCTGGCCGTATGCACGAGGGTATAAGGCCTTTCTCCAATTGCTTGCCCCGTCGGCCTTCGCCTAAGTCGTAAATATGAACCCTTTGTTTATTTGTTAACTTATGCTTGACTTCCAACAAATGAAACTTTGCAATTAACCTCAGAGGCATGGCTCCGTTTATTTCGTAAAAAATAAATTATCTAGAAAATATTCCTAAAAAGATCGCTTGCATCGTTTAAAATAATTAGCCAATGACAAATATTTTCATTGTCGACAATAATTTATATCTAAATAAATTCGTAAGTAACAAAAATATTTTCCGTTCATTCATTTTTATAAGAAAGCAATCATTTTCAAAAAAGTGTTTTTCAAATTATTCATTTTCTGCGAAATAAATGAAACTTTATGTCCCTTTCTTCTTGAAAAAGTCTCTCTTGACTAGAGAAAGCTATTCGGGCGTAACTTTGATTGATAAGTTACAAATCATAGACTCATCCATATATAAACTTATATTATGTAAAGGTAAATGATGTTCCCTTCTGGTGGATATTGTATAATAAGTTATAAACTTATTATACGGATATTAATTTGGTTCTTTGATTAAAAGGACTATACTAGAATTTCGTGTAAATGTTTATGACTAAATTGAAAAGTTTAGTACTGAATTGACATTCGTGATTTAAAATAAATTGAGTAATTTTCCCTCCCCGTCTGTAATTCCAAAAGACCAATTAAAGGAAGTTTTTATTTTTTGCATCATTTAGAATCACTCGATGTGCAGGCCAGATTAAAGGCACATTTACCATTCCACCTTCTCAAACGATCTTAAGAGCACACTCCCTCACATCGCCTCCTGATACATTTAAACTTTTACTTTTGGAGTATTCTTAATAAGACTTGAACCTAAGATCAGAACAAAACCTTTATTACCATCAAAATCAACACTTTTTTAGTTGTGCAAACTGGAATTAACTACATATGATGTAATAGACATGTAACACCACTGCATAGCCCTCAGGGGATTGCTCTAAGTGCCAAGCACGTTCGTTCATATCAACGCTTGCATTCGAATCGTAGTGTATGCACATTCTCTTGGTGCCGTCGCCTGACATATATGCCTCAAGTAATTACCGGACATTTGTGTGAAGGGCGAAAACTATCGCACTGGATATGGATTACTTGACTCTTTAAGCAGTTCGGGACATTCATTGATATAAAAAAACAAGTAACACTATTATACGGAGTGTTGATTTAGGTACAACATTTACCACAAACAAACAATCAATAAGTAATTTTAGCAAAAAAAAAAAAGAACAATTGATAAGTAATATTCCTATGATGCGTAGACTTCTATAATCGTGGTACCCTAATACATTGTTAGTGTTCTTAGCGAGTGCTCTTAAGGAAATTTGTACAACGTTCCTCGTAAGAAGAGAATTCTTTTTAAAGAATAACATACATCAAAATAAACTTCGATTTCATTCGCCTAAAAAGCCAAAACTAACTTCTTTTCTTTCACTTTCACGTCAAAAACTAAAATATTAATTACGTTTTCGAAAATTATGAAAACTTCGTATATAGATTTAACATGTCAACGTTAATATATTTATAAAAGTTTTCAATTACTAAAATTAGAGAATGAATTAAAGTGCATGGCCCCAAAGATTTAGAAAAACATAACAAAGGATGGGGAAGTCGTGTGTGGGCCTTCAATGTTTAATTGTTTTTAATGTAAAATACGGGAGGAGATGACTTGCCGGGCAAGTTCATTATTTATGACGAAGACGTTCAAGAACTTACTAAAAACTTGAAAAACGGTCTGAACTCACTGAGGCCTAAAGTATATATACAAGTGACCAAAGTTTAATTTAATAAGACAAGTTGGGTGTATGATATGTATAAACACACACTTAAGAGAACAGATGGGTCAAATATTTGATTTTGTTGTTTCCGGCAAAAACAATGCGCTGAAGATGGGAAAAATCACAACTAGACTCCGTTTATTTCGCGAAAAATGATTTATCGGGAAAAAATTTCCTTGAAAAGAAAAATAAAGAAACGTAAAGTATTTTTACGGTTTACGAAAAATTCGAAACATAAATTACTATCGATAATGAAAATATCTCTCGTTAATTTAATTATTTCAATCGATATAAATAATTATTTTTTACATCATTCATTCTTTGCAAAATAAATGGAGCCTTAAATTAGAATGGCTTATTTGTGACGTCACGCGCGCTTTGCCGTGGCCCATGGAAAGTATCGAAATCCGATGTCACGGCCGCAGATTACTTGACATGGGGGCGTGGTTTTTGCTATTGCCGACGATGAGTTTTTCTCGTGTCCTGCTTCGCTCCGCTCGCACGCCCGCATCAAGCGCTGTTTCGAGAGAACAGAAATGGGAAAACAAGCGGAAGGCAAAAGCCAAGAAGAAGAAGAAGAGGAAGAAGAAGCGCCTCTCCTCCTCTGTCGAAGGGTCGGAGCAGGACACGCCGCGGGATGACGCGACGAGTAAGTTTCGGCGAGTCTGCTCAACAAAGCAATAAACTTTTGCACAATCCAACACGCCCACCATTAAAAAAAAGAATAATTAAGGCGGCCTTGCGAGGTGGGTCTGGTCTGGCGACAATCTGGTCTCGAGAGAGAGAGAGAGAGAGAGAGATCTGAACTTGGAAAGAAGGCGTGACTGGCCAAAACCGTGGGCGAATTTCGTAAGGAAAAGATTGGACAAAGCGAAAAAACCTCGGTCCTATAGAGAGAGAGAGAAGGAGAGACAGAGGGAGGTACGCACGCGTACGCCCGCACGCAGAGGTTTCCATCGTCACGTCACGTACGCCTCTCTCTCTCTCTCTCTCTCTCTGTCTCTCTGCTTTGATCGTGGTGGGTATAAAACGATGCGGAGATTCGTAGCAGAGAGAGCCAGAGACCTCCTCCACAGCACTCGTTCTCTGCAACGCCAGGACCGCCGCCGCTTGCTCTCTCCTCCTCTGTCTCCCTTCCCCTCTCAATCTCGTTTCTTGTCCTCCGCTTCAGCTCCCGATTCGCATCCTCCCATGGGCTCCCCACCCGTCACTCTCGATACTATCAATCCCAAGGTACCGACTTTTTGCCCCTCCGGTCTTTCTTTTCTTGAATTTTCAGTGCGCTTTTGTTTCGCCACCCTTTGTTTTGTGAGGATGAAAACGACTTTGATTGGCCGCTTTGATGTTCTTCAAGACATGGGTTTTCCGTTGATTGGAATGCGGGGTCATGTCGGGTTGTTCTTGCTGTCGACAATTTTTTTAGGCCTTTTTTTTTGTTACCCTGTCGTTTTAAATCTCCTTTACGTAATTTTTTTTTTCTCTGGGTGCTTGCACGATTACGGATTACGCGCTCTGTATGGGAATAAAGCCGTTCTGCTTTATTCCTGCTGGTTGTTTGTTCTCTTTATTTATGTTTCCTGTTTGTTTCTTTTTCTTTTTTCCCCCCCTTGTTGATTGGGCTCAAAGCTTTCTGATGCTCTACAGGTTCTTGAGATTTGACTGTATGTGTATTTACTGAGAATATTGGGCCACCAAGTTAACTTGTAGCTCAAATACGTGGCCAGATGCATATTGCATGTAGAGTTCAAGTTTAAATCTTGGTGAAGCACTTGGACTTTGCCATCATTATCCCTTTCAATTGATGTGAATGACGGGCGGATCATGGCCAACATTCTCTGTATAAGCTGATATATTGTCAGTAGTGGAAAAGTCACTGGTTCCATGGGGACTGTACTGTGTTTTTGCTCCATGTCGTTGTAGAGCCACAAAATCTGAACCATTCAAGTCAAATCAATGATCAGTGAAAGAATATTTAGTCATTCTAGTGAAACACTGAACTTAGAGTGAAGGCAGAGTTGGCTCAGTCCTATTTTTTGAGATTCCTCACCATGCATATGTAGCTCTTGGTTGCAGTCTGCAGAATTTTCTTCTCCTAGTGTGGTTTTTCATCTTGTGTGGTTCCTCTTTTCCAGGTTCTGAAATGTGAATATGCTGTTCGTGGTGAAATTGTCTCCATTGCCCAGGTAATGTGACAATCTGCAATCTGCAGCTCGTTTGTGATTAAAGATAATTACACTCAATGGGGGTGGAAACACGAGTGGAAATTCTACTTATGAGACCCTCAAATAATTGATAGATGCTGACTGTCCTATGCCGCATGACTAAATGATTATCTAGATATGGAATTAAAAGGTGCAATTTTTTGGGTTACCGTTTGTGACATTGATACTTTCAAAACTTTGTACACGATGACCAAAAAAGGATACTTGGCAACAGGGAAAATGAATTTCAGTGTAAAGTTATGCAGGGTCTAGTATATGATATGTTTCCTGAGAGTACTTATGCAGTTATGTTGCATTTTTTTTTTTTTGGTACAGCGTTTGCAGCAGCAGCTGAAAGAGAACCCAGGTTCTCATCCTTTTGATGAGGTACTTTCTTCTGCCCTTCATGCGTTGTTCTTCATGGACAATTGTGATGCTACCGCTAGGAGTAAGTATCTTGATATAAAGTTAAGGGGAATATACAATCATATTGCATTTTACCTGCTCATGAAGTTCAATCCAATTTATTGAAGCAAAGGTGTTCAGGACTTGTTTTTTAGATTTTGATGAGCTGGGAAAATAGCTCACAAGGTTTGTATATCAGAAAAGATAAATCTAAGAAAAGTATCTTGCAAGGATTAACTTGTAGGGAACAAACAGGGGCTCTATTGTGCACCTCGAAGAATTAAGTTTTGGAAGACTGTGTTTGCACTGGTTTTGAAAGTTATTATTCCCCTGAGAGATGACAACTCTTTTTCTTGGTGCAGATACTTTACTGTAACATTGGAAACCCTCAGTCTCTAGGCCAGCAACCAATTACCTTTTTTAGAGAGGTATTTTTTTGGTGTAGTTCAGACGAGTCTGTTAAACTCATTCTTTCCCCATGAATGCTCTAATTAGGGTCATTCTTTGTGTAGGTTCTGGCATTATGTGATCATCCATCCATTTTGGACAATAGTGAAACCCAGGGCTTGTTCAGGTACTGACAGATAGCATTGGCCATGTAAATCTTCTTTTCTTGCGTTTTTTCTGTTACGAAAGGATCACTGTCTTAGATGTCCATAGAACTGTCAAGTGGGGAGAGGATATGGATTAGATGGACAAGCTTGTGACAAAGTGCTTATGAACAGTAAGCAATGAGATTATCCACTCATTTTGTTGAAGTTCACCGTTAACAGAAGTTCACAATAGAACTGTGTGTAAGTGTTGTACAGGAGTTCCTACCATTTGAACTGCTTGTTGAAACTTGAAATGATTCAACACATATAGGCTATTGACTAGTTTCTATGTTGGATCACTGTCTGCTTTTGCCCATTCATAATAATTTTGGTGAGTGTGCTCTCTTACCAACACACTTCCTAACATACAAATATTGTCGTTTCATTGGCTCTGGCTGGGAGTGTCTTTGATGAGGTGTAATTTTAGTAATGCCTGAATCAGTTCTTTCCGTTGTGTAATTCTTTGTTGCGTATTACAGTGCTGACGCTATAGAGCGAGCTTGGCAGATTCTTGATCAAATTCCTGGGAGAGCAACTGGTGCATATAGTCATAGCCAGGTTCGGAATTTTCCCATCTGCAGATAGTTGTTCTTTTCCCTGGTGCCACATGATTTATGGCATAGTCTTATGAATGACAGGGAATCCAAGGTTTGCGTGATGCTATTGCTGCTGGTATTGAAGCCCGTGATGGTTTTCCTGCTGATCCAAATGATATTTTCTTGACGGATGGTGCTAGCCCAGCGGTACCATCCCTATTCTAATATTTTTCTTTCTTCATTCCTGGTTGTTTTTGGCATTAGGAACTTTCAGGTTTCTCTGGGATTGATATTTCATACTTATATGATGAACAAAGCTGATGCATTTACATGATGTCAGGTTCATATGATGATGCAATTACTAACAAGATCAGAAAGCGATGGACTACTGTGCCCTATTCCTCAGTATCCTTTGTACTCTGCTTCGATCGCCCTCCATGGTGGAACCCTTGTATGTTTTTCACGTATAGTTAAAATCAAGATCCAATAGATGCTATGTTAATGGGATTGTTTCAAAATTTGTCAATTAGTGTATTTGGCCTTCTTAATGGCATGCATTTATAATTTCTTCACATGTTTTACATCTTTAACTGAGATGGTCCATAGGTTCGTGTTATGAATTACAAGTTTGATATTTCTTCAGGTCCCTTACTATCTGGAGGAGGAAACGGGATGGGGTTTGGAAATGTCTGAGCTTCAAAAGCAATTAGATAATGCGAGATCCAAGGGTATAACTGTTAGGGCACTGGTGGTTATTAATCCTGGCAATCCAACCGGGCAAGTAAGAATTTGTGATTTTAGAACATTTTCCTTTCTGATTCGAGTGCCAGATGCTGTTCAGAAGCATGTGCGGATGTCTTAATTTCGAATGTTCAATGTTTACCTTTTTGATGATTTTGGAGCTTGTGGCTGCAGGTCCTAGCAGAAGAAAACCAACGGCAAGTTGTAGAATTCTGCAAGAAAGAAGGTCTTGTTCTTTTGGCTGACGAGGTTGGTCAATATTTATGACACAATATGCACAATTAATACTACAATCCCAATATATATTGAGGCTGGATGCCTGCTTCAAGCTAGCCAGTTGCATCAATTACTCTTAACGCATTTGAGTGGCCAGGATTTTTCCTTTTCGTATTAAGAACGATGACAAACATTGACTTGAGCGAACTTCATGCAGGTGTACCAAGAAAATATTTATGTTCCGGACAAGCAATTCCACTCATTCAAGAAGATTGCACGTTCGATGGGGTATGGTGAGAACGACATCTCCTTAGTCTCTTTCCAATCAGTGTCAAAAGGTATGCTGCTCTCCTCTCTCTCTCTCTCTCTCATACACACACCTTGTTGTTTTATATTTAAGTGAGATGAGGTAATCAAAATAACTGATAAGTCTAATATTTGGATGTTCCTTTTCGGTGAACAGGATACTATGGTGAGTGCGGTAAAAGAGGAGGTTACATGGAGGTAACAGGGTTTAGTGCTGATGTGAGGGAACAGATTTACAAAGTTGCGTCTGTAAATCTTTGTTCCAATATCTCTGGTCAGATTCTCACGAGCCTTGTAATGAACCCACCCAAGGTTTGTTCTTTATTCTCTCAACATATGTAGCTTTTCGCCGACTATTTTCTGATTCAAGATCAATGATTGTAATAGTGATCTAGACCATAGACCATTCCTCATAAAAATTCTTTTTTTGTTTTTCGTGAATCAAAGCCTTCTTTTGGGTGTAGTATTACTATTTTCATAAGATTTTGAAAAATTTGAGCGTTGCATGAACCAGGGTCAAGTGTAGCTCTAGAAATTTGAGTGGCTATATGCTTGAGCAATGCCTGACTGTGACAATGCTATTGTTTTGCAACATCCTTCTACTGGTACTCTTAAGTCACAGTCTGACATTTATTGGGATATATAACATGAACGCAGGTTGGAGATGAATCATATGAGTCTTATCGTGAAGAGAGAGATGGAATCCTTTCATCCCTAGCAAGACGAGCAAAGGTCAGCTTTCTTTGCTAAAGAGCAAAGATTATTTATATGAACTGGAATTGTTCTTCTTTCAGAATAACTGATACATGTAGGGACACCATGGGGAAATGTCCACCATTAAATAACGAAAAGGATACTACTTAGTAAATCCTTTCTTCTATCAATTCTCGTCAAGTTATATTCTTCTTCCTCCTTTTTGAGCAGACACTGGAAAATGCTTTCAATAGCTTAGAGGGCATAACGTGCAATAGAGCAGAAGGAGCAATGTATCTCTTCCCTCGTATTTATCTTCCCCATAAGGCAATTAAGGCAGCAGAAGCTGCAAAAACAGCACCAGATGCTTTCTACTGTCGCCGCCTCCTTAATGCCACAGGGATTGTTGTTGTTCCTGGTTCTGGCTTCGGACAGGTAATTTCATCAGAGCGCAGTGTTCTTTACTTAAGAAGAAATTGCTTCTACATGATATACATGTCAGAATATAAGCTTTATTTTCATCCGTATGATGAATGTCTAAGGCTAGACTCGGTTTCCATAGGGAAGACTACGATCACCGATGATCCAACTCGATCCATAGCTCGAGTTATCTCTTCTTTTTGACCTCTAAATTGTTTTATTTTTTATTTGGTGCTATGTGGAAGGTCCCTGGAACTTGGCATTTCCGATGTACAATACTGCCACAAGAGGATAAGATTCCAGCAGTCGTGTCCCGCCTAACTGAATTTCACGAAGGGTTCATGGATGAATTCCGTGATGAGTGAAGAAGCTTCTTGCTCCCAACTGCATCTCGTCAAGTTAATAAGTGGAAGCTGTCGATAGCCATGTTCATGAATTTCGTCCATGAGAGGAACGTGTATCATTTGTTGTACTGGTCCTTTTTCTCTCTCTTTCTCTCTCTTTTTTTTTTTGGTAAGATAAGAAGTATATTGACTTTTTAAAGCGTAACGTACAAGAGATGAAACCGAAACACAAAAACCTCGTTTCTCAAGCGACAATCAGTATGTCACATTCGGAGCAAAGGTGTATCGGTTATAACTTTCTCTCTCTTTTGTGTACTTGTTTTTCCAATAAAAAAAAAAAAAACTCAGCTCTCTATTCATCTGCTAGCAGTTGGCGGAAAGTTTTGGTCTGATGAATATCTGGATATCTTGGTGTTAACCAAAATTAGATATCAAACTAAAGCTCGAGTTGTAGAACTGAGTCAAGAAACTTGCCCCCGAGTTTGATCGTTGGGTTACCAAATAGAACATGGAGCTATTTCAAGCCTACAGTGATGATTTGTTTTCCCGCACCGAAAGTGCATCTTTAGCCCTATTTGAAACTTTTGCTCGTTTTATCCTCGAACTTCTTAGTCAAGAAAAATTGTGTCGTTCAAAGCTAAAGATTGATCATGCCTTGCTAGGTTTTGCAGTTGCTCACATCAATAGGATGTTGAAATACATTTTGGTCACATTTTTCATGAGAATGCTACTCTATTCCAAATTACGCGTTTCCTGCAAACGATGCTTAAAATTTGGAACTGAAACATCGAGGCGCAAGCAATTCTTTTACTTAAGCAAAAAGTGCCGGCTGCAACATAACAAGTGAAGGAATTGTCCCGCTACCACGTCTCAGAAGCTCGTCTGTGAAAGCCTACTAAAATCGGTTCAGTTCTCTCACTTTGAAAGCACCATGTGCCTGTACATGAGCCTCACCTATTCTACGAAAGAATCCTCTTTTTGAGTCCTAGGTGTCGACTGCTGTGCTGGCTACTGTGTCTTGTCAGTAAGCTCCTTTCGACCATCCCTTGTTAAAAGCAAAGATAATAGAATCGTGTGGGAAAGGGGAAATGGTTGTGTTGACTCAAGCTAGGATCGACCCAGAAGCACCCAAGGCTCGAAAAGGAAAAGGAAAATACATTTTATTGTGATCAGTGATGGCTAGTGCAGGGGAGACAACCACAAGAGGCATAACCAGAAAAGTGGGAATCTTGGTGGTGGTATTGGTGGTGGTTGATGATCTTCTTGGCTTGTTCGGAGGCCTTCTGAATTTGGTCACTGTGCTGTTGCCTGGCTTGTGCTCGCCAATCCTCTGCCTTTCTGTGCACGTTTGCCATTCTCCTCATCAACTTCTCTTCTAGGTTTGATCTCATCTTTTGTATTTTAACCTAAAAAGGCAGTCCAACCGGCAACCAACTCAGACGAGGACGGCAATTTAAGGGTAAAAGATATTTCAAGTTTTAAAATCTGAATTTCAGTATCACACTTTTGGCTCATACTGAACCACCTTTGATCAAAGATCAGGAATATATCCAGTTTTGCAGAAAGACTGGAGCTGCCACTTCTTCAGATGATATTGGTTTTCAAATTGTGGCTTAGGTTTTGTCAATCAATGAATGACCAGGCACTTAATACACAGTCAAAGAAAAGAAATTTGCAGTTCCCAAGTCAAATAATGAGTGACAATTTCGATATGCTTTGGAATGGGCTTTGTATCTTTATTCCATCTCAATTCTCAGTACCACCATCGTTAATTCTCTCTCTCTGTCTCTCTCTCTCTCTCTGTCTCTCTCTCTCTGCTTCAAGCATGGTATATACTATATAGTTCTTGCCCTCTTTCATTTCTGCAAAAATCACATTCTTCTGGGAGAGCGAAGCAGATTTCTTTGGGTTGGGGGACCCCCCCTCAACTCCAAGAGAGAGAGAGAGAGAGAGAGAGAGCTCAATAAACTAATCACCAAGAACAAAAAACCATGCGCCAAGCATAAGAGACAGCCCAACCCCAAGTAAAAAGTACCCAATTCCCCACAAGATCTTCTTATCTTCAAACTGGTGCGTCTGAGAGGGATCTCTCACATGGGCACACAACAAAGAAGCAACAAAAACCAATGAGGCTATAAGCATATAAAATGCGTGCATGATGACTTCTAGGGAGTTCGGCATGCGGATGCCCCAATATTGAATTGAGGAGAGACGCTCAAACAGAGGTGGACCGGTCAAGAAGGATCGTAAAATAAAAGGCTAAAAGAATTTAAGAGAAAGAGCTTGTGTGATTACGGAGAAGACCGTGGCAGGTGCGTGCGGCTCGAGGAAGAAGAAGATGAAGCCAAAAACGTTGGACTTGAACCTGACACACTGGGATATTAACAAACATAATATAGCCACTTGGTGGGTATGAACAGATAAGTAAGCTTTTCCCTCATCCACTGTCTTAACCATTCTAAATTACAAAGGTTTTGTTCCGTGTCGCTAATTGTTTACAGAAACCAATGATCAAAAGCATTTTTGACGAACCACGTACTTTTTGTCCTGAACATCGAAGAACTAGCTAGATTGTCCATAAACTCGACCGGAGTTTAGGTTCGAGGAGGTGGGAGTTCACACGGGGAGGCAGATACACTCAAGTACTTGCCTTTAGGCTTTAGTAATATACTTGTTGGTCCCCTAAAGGTATAAATTGATCCTGTGTGACGGGTCGCGAAGCTTGATCCAAATGGGCTAAAGCTACTCAAGCATGTCTCGGATGCCTATCTATTACGCTAAGACAACACAATACCGGGAAGATCCAAGTATTAACAGCTAAATTCTCATATACCTGGAGAAACAAATGTCCATGGTGCTGCAAAATGGGGTTTAGTTCAGAGGACAGGACAAGGACAAATGCCAGAACCTAATGTTGTTTTCTCTGTTTGCTTCCGTTCCACGTAGTTAAATTAACCACTCTAATTTAGCACACATTCATTAACCACTAGAACAGAAATCTAACAGGTTAGAAGAAAAGCCAAAAAAAGGTAGTACCTCAAGCTTTCTGGACTGAGCTTCAGCTTTCGCACTCTCAAGGTTCAACCAAGCTTGAATCTTTGCCTCTTCCCTCTGGTACCTGGCCACTCAAGAACAATCATAACCCGCCACAAAAAAGAACAGAAGATTAAAGTTGAAAGACATAATTATTGAGCAACCATTTTGTCTGTACAGCTTATTAATTACCTGAGGCAGCACTTCATCTTCTCTTCCTCCTCCCATGATGCAGCGCCTGTTCTGGACTCTGAAAAACCGGATTTCTGAAACCCATTAGCGTTGTTGGTCTCGAAATGCCTCAGGCTCTTCGAAATATCCTCCTCCTCCTCTTCCCTGGAGCTCCAGTTAGAGGCGATGGAATCATACTGTGTACCAAGCTGAAGCTTGGCTAGGTGGCACTCCTTGAGCTGATTCATGTCAATGGCAGTGATTCCACCATTGTTGCTATGGCAAGTGTCCATGCCCAACGGGCCTGACCGATCGGCCGGTGTGTTGTGCCTCGGTGGAGACAAGACCTTGTACGGGGTGGGGCACCTGGAGTTGGTGGAGCTGCCCAGTGGAGTCATCTCTGTGCCCGCGTCTCTGTGGTGGACCTCTGTGCCTGCATCTTTCATGGTTTCACTGGCTGAGTTCCTGAACAAGAAGCCTTCTCTGGATCGGTCGGCGCATTTGAATTTTGGCAATATGGTGTCCACATCGTCCGTGAACTTATCTGCGGTGGGAACAAATCCTCGGGACATGTTAATCAAGAACCCAGACTGGGTTTTTGCAGTGACAGCAGAGAGTGCATGGAAAGAAGAAATTCCTGGGTTATGAATGATAATTGCATGATCATGAGAAAAAGGGGCTACTTGTTGGCAGAACAGAGAGTGCTCATTGACATGAAAAATGAATTTGCTTTTTGGACATAGGAAAGGTAGAGCATGCAGAATTTCTGCTTGGATGTGCAGGGAAATCAACTTCTCTTTTCAAAAAGAAAGATTAGCAGAATTTGACAAATAGAACCGAAGTTTGCCTCTTTTCCTTTCTTTACATTCCTAGACTCAATATTTGCATATTAAAACCAAATTATCTCCTTCATTGAGCTTCAAAGTTTTGAAACAGAAAAGTGAAAGAAACAAAAGATAAAAGAAGGGATCAGAGGGGAAAAATTTGCAAAGCAGATATGAAACAAGAAATTGAAAACAAAGAGTCGCGCAAATGATGAATGAGTTAGTGAAGATGATGACCCAGTGGAGCCCAAGATGTAACAGTTTCAAGTAAAAAGGCCATAAAAGGGTCAAGGTCTCCATTGAAGTTTTTTTTAAAGGAAGTATATTATACCTTTTAGGAGTACATCTGCAGAGGCAGGTGAGACCCCATTCAATTCTCCGGCTGGATTTTCATGGCCCAAAGACAGAGACTCCTGAAACTGAGAGACCGCCGAGACTACTTCCTCGGTGACCCTTGACTTCTCCGCAAAGACCTCGATGCTGCTGTTGCTGTGCCTGAACCCATCACAGTGCCTGGACATTCTTGATGGTTCGAGTGGCTTCAGGGTATGCGCGGGGGAGCTGTGGCAAGAAGAGCTGCCCATGAGCCACTTCTCTGCATCGTCCCACTTGGAAGGGAAGCTCCTTCTGGACAAGTTCTTGCCCACACTGAAGCTGAACACAGGCCTACCAGGGGTTGAAGGAGCCTGAAGCAGAGTCGCGGTGGTCTCCGTCCTCCTGCTCGTGACCGAGCTCACTCCATCTCTCCTTCTCTGCGCCGAACCCTCAAGAACGCCACCGGCCTCTGTTGGGTTGCTGTTGTTGTTGCAGCTCACGGTTCCCACGACAGGGACTGACTTGACGAACTCAGATGTCTCTCTGAGGTTGAGCTTGCAAAGTGGGTCAGGGAACGTGTCCACGTCCACGAAAGGGTTGTTGCTTGAGCTCCTCCCGTAGTCCATTGGCGCCTCCTGAGTCGCAATCACGAACAAAAACAATCCCACAAAATTATACCATCAGAAACAGAGAGAGAGAGAGAGAGAGAGAGAGAGAGCACAAGAAAAAGGAAGGGACTTTTTGGCATCTCTTTTTTAAAACTATTACCCTATGAGATGAATACTCTGACGGGTCTGGACGGTAATACCATTTGGGACCTGCGAGATCCATCGTTTTGTTCAAAGGGTCTGTGGAAGAACGAATGAATCTTTCTCTGTTGCCTTGGACCTTGTCGTTTGTTTCCTCGCTTCTATATTCGTTGCTTCATTCTTGGGGCACAGAGGAAGGTGCGTCGTGGGAGCGACCGGAAGGGGGGGGGGGGCGGGTGGGATTGACTCGCTGGAGGCCAGGATTACTACGGTCAAGAGGCTGTTCAACTACGACTCACATGCCGCTGATGGAGTAGCACCATTGCCAGGTCAGTTCTGTCTGTTGTGCTGTCAAAAATTATCACTGTTACATCGTGTCATTGTACTGTGTCGCGCGGGAAGCAGACGAGGGATGGGGACGAAAGTGTACTTGAACGTGAAAAGGGAAGAGTTCGAGAGAGGGAGGGGGAGAGAGAGGAGCTTTAAGGCGGAAAAGGCTCGCGGAACCAAAGACAGCTTTCTACTGCGTCTGAGAGAGGCAGGGAGGGACATCTATGAATTGATTTGTGCCATGGATTTTCCAGCCTATTTGTATGTTCTATTTGCATACAAATTTTTTCTCTACTTCCATTTTACAAACACTGATTCCAAAATTGACCCTGAATTGATTTTTTTATTTATTTTTTTGTGTATGAAAATTGCACAAACCCCCCAAACTTTTGTAAAGTTTATGTTTGTTCCCGAATTTTCAACTGTTACACAATACATCTGAACAATAATACATCTGAACTTTCGTTTTGTTACTGTTGATGACTCTTTGTAATCATTTTCATTAGCATATGCAATGCATGTGACTTTTAAGAGGATGTGTGTGTATAAATACAAATATATATATATGTAACATCCTGAATTTCGACTCAATTTTCGAAAATCAATAAAACGAATCTTATCTATTATTTCATTTTCGTAAGTCTCATCCGGAGCTGGTCACTCCTGGGATACTGACCAAATGGGAATGGCTAACTAGGATAATGGCACGTGAACTAAGGACTCGATCATGAATTGAACACCGATTCCGAGAAACGACGAGAAAATATTTTGGGCCAACGCAGGCCGATCTTTGGAAGATAACGGACTCGGTTTGGTCGAGGCCAACGATGTACGATCGGATAGCAGGTGATTCTGTAAGACCGAAAATGCACGTGGCCAATCAGTCCCGAACTTAAACCGAATGATCGTGATCTCAGGAACTAGTGATAATTCCTTTCGTTTTTCCAGTGATCGAGGCCGTCGTGACTCAAATAACTTTAGGTCGATACGCGTAACCCCTAAACAGCCGCCCGTTAGTAAAAGATTCGAGAATTGAGATTTAACTAGTTTGATCGTGGAATTTGATCCGGACTTCGAAGTCGATTTTCGAGGGCTTTCAGAACTAGTTTCGCTTGGACGACGTCAAAATATAGTGGCCATTTATATAGGAGGTTAGTCTGGTCGAAAAATGGAGTTTCAGCCCGGAATCGGACAAATGACGACTTTGCCCCTAAGCCTTGTGTAGTGTTCTGAATTTTGAGAATTATTGGAGGGTTAATTAATGCAATTTATTGGACAAGTGACAAGATGTTAGTGGAGTGAAGAATGACCATTTACCCCTTCAATTATTGGACTAGGAAGAATATTAGCCATTGGATCAAGGGTGAAATGTCCAAGTGACTAGGATTGTGACACTTGTCACCAACCCACAACCACTCCACTATAAACTCTCCCCCCCCCCCTCTCTCTCTCTCCTCACATTTCTTCTTCTTCAAGCTAGACTCTCTCTCTCTCTCCCTCTCCATTTGCTCTCTTTCATGCTGACCGCCCTTCTCTCCCGCCGGTTCGCTGTTCGCCCACCGTTGCCACCGTGCCGCTCATCTGTGAGTGCCGCCACCGCACGCCGTGGTCGTCCGCCTCACAGCCGCCACCGCACGCCGTGGTCGTCCACCTCACCCCCCCTTCGCCGACCTTTCTCTCTCTCTTGGCCGTTTGGAGGCCGCCTTGCCCCGTGAGCCGTCGCCGCCATGAGTGCCGCTGTGAGCCATTCATCGCTGTGCCGCCACCTCACGCCGTCGACCGTCGTCCGCCGAGCCACCACAGCACCGCCGACCGACCTCCCTCGCCTTGCCGTCCGTGAGCCTCGCCACCGTGAGTGCCGCCGTTGCCGTAAGCTGCCGCTCACCGTCCGTCGCTGTTCTTCAGAAATGCCGCCGCCGATTTGCCGTTCACTGGTAATTGGCCACCGTTTTTCGTCGCCGTGACCCGAGATTAAGTGAGTATTATCCATTAAACCCTAATTAGGACGATAATGCCCTTTAGATCAAGTGAGGATGTCGTTAGTGAGTAATTAGTGGATAATTAGGTTGATTGAGGATTATTTAAGGTTAATTATGGATTATTGTTGGATTGGTGAGAGCCGGGGCGACATTGATGAGTTATCAAGAGGAAATTGAAGTGGATTAGAGGCCGGGACAAGGTCAATTGGTGGCTGTCCATATCGGAAATTAATGGATTAGGTGTCAACAAGTGGATGGATTAGCTCGATTGAGGTGTCGGGATGGCCCGGGTACTTGATTGGATAGTTGTGGTACTCAATTTGGATGATTTGTGTGCTTTGATACTTATTTGTACTCTGCCATGTTGCATGATCGTGTGATCGACTTTGTGCGGAGTGTGATTTGGGCAATTGAGCACGTTGTGGTGTGGTTAGCTTGGGCTCATTGATTGGCAATGATTGAACTCGCATCTATGCAATGATTGGTGCTCTTGTGCATTTCATATTGCCCGAGTATGAACATTCATGGTTGCGCATTGTGTATGCCGAGTGTGAGGCATGTGATGAAATCTGTGCGAGAATGCGTGTCTGTCATGAGCATGTGATCACCCTTAATTGCCTGATACGCTTGACGCCGGGTTTAGATAAAAATGGGCAGTATGCCGTGTGATCACTTAAGGACTTCGGGTCGTGGCTTTCGAGTCGATTCTGTTTTCATACACTTTGTAGCAAGACGATGCCCGGTGTGTCCGGAAGACGACCAGTCTCATGCACTTTGTAGC
Source organism: Syzygium aromaticum (assembly GCA_024500025.1). NCBI lineage: Eukaryota > Viridiplantae > Streptophyta > Magnoliopsida > Myrtales > Myrtaceae > Syzygium > Syzygium aromaticum. Next base: position 13,671,665 of record CM044893.1, read on the forward strand.
AGGCTTGGTTCGTAAGGAGATCAGTATTGCGCCTCATGCATTTTGTAGCAAGCTAGAGACACTGGGTCGGAGGCGTTTTTACGCTGGCCACAACGTGTTGTATATGAGTTTGGACCAGTGGGCCGTGGAAATCAGATAATCTGTAAAGTATTAGATTATGTGACGGAATTGCTAGGCATGGTATGGGACGTGCCAAAGTGGTTCCATCTTATAATCCAAATACGCGCGCTTGTACTCCATTGATGCATTAGCATATATAAGAATGCATGGGCTGGTATGAGCATGTGTGAAACTCGATGATGGGTATGTGGTCCAGACATTTACGAGTATGAGCATGCGTATGACGCACGTGTGACCGTGTATACCCGAGTATATGCTTGATTATTACTTTAAATTGCCTAACCTGCAGGGTCATCGGTAAGTGCGATTTGGGCCCGAGGGCCTAGGTCAGTGGTTGTTATTTGATTGAGTTTTGTTCCCGTCATGAAGTGCATATTAGTCTAGTTTAGGTTTAGTGGGTTTTTACTTGCTGAGATTTGTCTCACGGTTGAATAACCCAATTTTCAGACCCCAGACCTTGACGATGCCGGAGGTGCCAGATGCACCGGTACGACATGAGATTCCGCAGCACCTCGAGCACACCATGTCAGTCCACCCCATAGGGAATAGGGAAATATTTCTTAGGCATTACACCTTAGTCTGGGTAAATGTAGGAGCCACGCATTTTGAGACCCATGAGTGTATGACCTGGTGTTTTAGAGATCGTTTTGGGGAGGAGTACGGGCCCCTCCATTTTATGGATATCCCGTTCAACGGGGAGGGTGAGCTAGATCCGCAGTTCCTTAACGGAGATGTGGTTGACCCCGACTCGGAAATGGATGTGAGCTGGGAGATAGACGAGGGACCTGAGTTAGGAGAGGAGGATGAGGAGTTAGGAGGTGTGGACTTTGAGCCCGAGATTGTTGATCCAACCCCGGAGCCGATGGACGTGGAGGCAGTGGAGCCAATGGAGGTAGATGAGGACCCAGTGGCAGAGACCGAGTCCGAGGTAGTTAGTTCAAACGAGGACCAGGAGCTGTCCGAGAGCTCTTCAGAGACGTCGAGCTCAGACCTCGACTGGAAGCCCTAGGATAGATCCCTCTTTCGGTGTAGCGAGGACCGATACTTTTTGGATTTCGTCCTCCTTTCCCCTTTTGCTGATAGTTTTCCCCTAGCCGCCTCTCCTTTCTAACTAACGTGGTGGTTATTATCTATTTTCGCTGTTGTACCTGGGGTTGTGTATTTTGGTTGCAAATGGATATTGTAAAGGTTTCTATATATGTATAAAAGTGTATATTTTGTAATCGGTAATTTCTGTTGTGATATCCTTGTTCTTATATTGTTTTCTGTACGGATATTATTATTTGTTATGCTTCCGCTTGTGTATGAATCTCTGTGTTGGGTGTTGGGTCGGCGACGCGTCCTGGAACGTCGCACTTAAATCGACCAAGAGGAGGGATGTGGCGCGCCGAAAAGGGTGCGGGGCGTGACAATATATATATATATTTGGTAAGGTGAAAGTATATTTTTATCTCACTCTTTGTGGGGAATTTCTCTTTTATCTTAAATGGTTGTAAAAGATGAAAAAATATTGAAAAATGGGAGAAAATTAAATTAACTAAAATATTAACAATAGAAAGAATAAAAATCGAAGACAATACTAAACAATAAGAAATTATTAAAATTTGATAAATATAGCCACTTCAAAAGAACTATATAATTACACCAAAAAAAAGGACTAAATAAGATAAAAAAAGATAAACAAAAAATTTAACAAAAAGAAAAATGGTCGTAACAACAAAAAAGGTGAAATGATAAAAAAATCCATCATTGTATGTATATTTAAAGGGTTAAATAATGTAAAGAAATGATGTACTTAACTCATAAAAACGAAATGATCAACCGAAATCCAATTTGATATTTTTAAATATTTTTTATTGATCAATCATTTTTTTCATTAGTCTTTTAAATATACATAATCAATATCTAATGTTGTAGTTTGACCTTTTTGGCTGTTGAGGTTTTTTGCATTTTACTTGATCGTGTTTCTTTTCCTTAAAATGTTTTATTAGATATACAAATATATTCATGAAATTTGAAAATATTTTATTTTAGGATTAATACCACGAAAAATCTTAAACCGGTACACATGTGATAAATTTGTCAAAAACTAATTTTTTAACAATCAAAAACTAAAAACTGATATATCCGTGACAAATTTACCATTCGTTAAATTTTACCGTCAAATTATTGAATTGAATGACATGTGACAATTGACGGATATACCCATTTGGGGTTTTGCCCTCCATTTGTCACAGATATGACAATTTGTGATTTTTCGTGACATTAATCTAATTTAATGGAGGGTAAATTTGTCTCAAATGTATCATTTTAGGGTTTTTGATGGTAAAAAAATTAGTTTTTGCTAAATCCGTCACAAGTGTACCGGTTTTTGGTTTTTGGTTATCAAAATATTAGTTTGGAGTAAATTTGTTACGGGTCTACCGGTTTAGGGTTTTTCGTGATATTAACCCTTTATTTTATAATGTTACTTTTGTTATTCATTTTTCTTATATTAGTAATTTATTTAACTTGTTTTCTCCAATCTCTTTATTTTTTTCATTTTTTTTTATAGAAGTCTAGGGTAAATGAGATATTTTCTTTATAATTGATATGCCTGGATCCGGAATATAATTAATTTAAGACCCGCGGAGCTAACTAAATCAGATCTTTTATATAGAAGACATAATACTCATTAGTCATTATAACCCTGGACCACTTTATGAATGCTCGTTTTAAAGACACCAACCAATAAATAATGACTTTGATTAATAGTTCTACTTTCCTTTGACCTCACATCAAAAAACCTTTAGTCAATTGCCAATGCTAGGCTTCGGGAGTTTAGCCTTCCTCAGTCCCTCTACCAATCTTTCATGCTATATTTTTAAGCCTCAAAGGTCATGTGCATTGCATATTCGAACCGAAAATAATGGATACCGACTGTACTTAAATAAAAGTTTGACAGTAATGCGTAACAATAGAAAATTCACAGGAAAAAAAGTAAATTACCCCAACAGTTCGTGAGAGGGTGTCGAGTAATTTCTCTCTTCTTCTTTTTTTGGGGGTGAGGTGGAGGAGTGTTTGTGAAACCCGGAAAGGTCTGGTGAACAATTTGACAAGAAAATGCATTGAATCGCGCATTAAAAGAAAGAAGGCATCGGGGCGCCGACACATTATGTACGAGAAAGCGACACGAGCAGCAGAAATTAAGTTTAGTAACGACATGCTTAAATAAGAGATCTATCACAAGGGGCTACCCATACCAATGCCTTTTATTAATGAGGCCAAGTTGTCATAACAATGAAACAATCTCATAATGTTCGACGCAAGATCATCATAGATCCATAGACAGATTAGCTGTCGCCATAATAACATGGTGGGCCACAAAAGAAATCTAAATGGGTCAAGACTAATCTAATTTAGACTTTGATGTTCATGTGATGGATCTAGTTGCCCACGGGCTTGCTCGAGGAATGGGCCTAGAGATCACTTTAGACGGGCTTGGGCAAGCTCGGGTGATTACAAAGTTCAGCCGATCCTGATTGGGCCCGATTCAGGCCCGCTTAGTTCCGAAGAAGCTATGAACTTTTTATTGATGGGCAATGTTTGTGCCGTGGTTTTTATTTTCATTCTTTATATGCATATATAGAGCTAGAAGGGACGAGTCAGATTGAAAATTCTCCTCGGCAGTTATCATAGGTTCCTTTATTCGATTTGAATTATAAATACTCAGTACTACCTAAGACTTCGTCCAAAGTTGGTGAATCCGACACCTTAACCCTACTGATGTGCTAGTAATTCGTAACTCTTTCTACACTAGATAGCATCGATCAAGAGCACGAAGACTAGTTTATGCCATGCATCAAATTTATGGTCCCGTAAAAGACACGAGGGCACAAGATCACTTAATCAATGATGTTTGGGTGATGTCACTTCAATCCTGAAGATGCTAAACTGAAAAAAACAAAGGAGATACTTGAAAGAAGGGATTTGGGATAAATGGCTATTGAACTTTCACCCAATTGCAATTTCTTTTATAAATTTTTAATTTATTCAATGTAATCCTTGTACCATTGATATAAATTCAATGTGGTCCATAGATTATATAAAAATATATAAAAATTCATAAATCACATTGGACATTGAATCAAAGTTTACAGATCACATTGAATAAATCAAAAGTTTAAGGATGACATTATATATTGAATAATCGTTTAGGGATCCCATCAAACAAATTAAAAGTTCGAGGCTAATATTACATTTATAATTCAGAGATCATTTATATCATTTTCAATTTAAAAAAATATGAGTCAAGACCTCCAATTGTAAGATTATTTATTACATAGAAAAAGATTAGAAAATGCATCTCATGATGAACTGTCATGTCACGGGTGACAGTGAGGCCATCACAAAAGTAATCATCCACATAATGATCATTAATAACAATATTATCTTGTTTTTCGAGTGCTCAAAACAACTCCAGGCAAGAGATGGCAAATCCAGCCTCCATTGGTCAAGAGCTAGCAAAAAAGTCAACGGGTAGAACAAATTAGACAGAACAACAAAAACAAAATACAAGTAATCGAAAACGACAGGGAGTAATATAAGTAAGTATGTGCATGAGGGCCTCTGTCATTCTCGTCAAGGACCAATCCGTCGTTGTTGCTTGATGAATCTAAATCTATGTAATTGCATTCTCTATACAAAGTGACGCACCACAATGAATAAGATCTACTTATATTTGGATCTAATGGCTATTAATACACACAGAACGGTTTTTTAATGCTTTGTTTGGGTGGGGAAAGTTTGGCGGGCGAAGAAAAACGTTGAATCTTTCCTATCTTTTTCTCTTGTAAAATCTTTAGATTTTCCTATAATTTTCTCCGTTTTCCATGCTTCACTCCAAGTTTCATGGCATCCCCTTTGCTTCCAAAGCACAGCAGCATGAAAGATTACAGATATTTTGGCAGCGGCAGAGACTAAAGTAGCGTGTGATCTTTGGGTCTTGTGACATTTCCTCTAGGTGGATCGATAGTTGAATGATTGAGGACATACCATGAAAAGCATTTGTTCTTTTTGCCAAAAGTAAAGAACCCATTTGAGATAGGGAAAATAACACAAACAGTTCCTGAACTTTGGCCAAATATGCATTTTAGTCTCTGAACTTTTAATTTGTTCAATATAGTTTCTAAATTTTAATTTAATGTGCAATGTGGTCCATGAACTTTTAATTTGTTAAATGTCATCTCTGAACTTTTAGTACATGTTGAATTCAGTTTTTGAACTATATGAAAATCTTCAATTAAGTCCTTTCCATTAATTCAAGTTTAGGGATTATATTGAATATTTTCATATAATTCAGGGATTAAATTGAATACGTACCAAAATTTCATGAAATATATTAAATAAATTAAAAATTCAGAGATCACATTAAACATTAACTTAAAGTTAATAAATTATATTAAATAAATTAAAAATTTAAAAATCAAATTATATATTAAATTAAAATTTAAAAATTATTTATATCATTATTCCTTTTAAGACAAGAGAATAGCTTTCGTTGATTGATGGGCACCAGCAGTAGCTCCAAGCTGAAAACCACTAGGTAGAATTTGCTCATTTTCTTGCACATCAGCCGTCAACTTTTTGTTTCTGAAGTAACCATCTTTCCGTTCTCTCCTGTCAAACTTGTCATGATTCAGTAACGGAGGACCTAGCGTGTGCAAAAGAATAAACATTTCACATCAATTATCACCAGTAGCAGTGGATCACTTTTTCCAGAAGATGACGAGACCGTAATGTCAAATCTGACCGGCCATGATGATTTCAAGAAACCTCTGCACCCTTGATGAGACTAAAATGTCAAATCTCATGACAGATATGAATCAGGCATCATAGAAGAGATTTCTGAGTTTTGATCGACCAAAACAAATCAACCGAGAGGAGAGAAATATGGCATAAATCTAACAATCAACAGCGACAGTCGCTGGATAAACAAGACATGGCCACTTCCTCCACATAAGATAGCTGGATGATGCACCCATTATTGTACTATCTACTATTTTAATAATAGTGTAAACCAACTTACATAGATAACTTAAGAAGCAACAACTTTCTTTAAGTCCCACAGAACTTCAAGCCACAATTTCTCGACAAGGTCTTCTTCTTCTTCTTGGTTCTCTTCCTGCTCCATCTTCAAAGTCATCTGGCCATCATTAGTTGCGCTTTTTCGGACGATCCATGGCTTTGTCAAACTTAAAGGCCCCTCGTATCATGGCTCATGAATCTGGTCCAGCCATCAGGCCCTTGAACAGAGTGATGATGCTTGGGAAAAGTCAACTCCCATTCAGAAGAGCACCTGCTATGCGGATCAGATCTTGCTTAAACAACCCGGTACCAAACGATTTTTACTAAGCTTGTGTAAACGTTATGGAAGCCCAGTTCCTGTAAGCGTCAATCTTATCATCCTCTGCCTGATATCAAGTTTGATGCTAGATTTAGACATAATAGAATCGAGAGGCGAAGATGTTAATTCTAACAGATGCAAAATTTGGCCTGAATTGGGCTTGTAGCAGCTGTAGTCCACCTGCGAATGTTTGTTTAACGCAGGAGAGTCGATCTTATTTCAATACATCAAATGGTTTTAGCAGGTTTTCGAGGATCGGGCCGAGGGTATACTCTGTTACAGAGACGAGAATGGGGAAATCATCTGCGAAGGATTCGACGAGGGCCCGAGATACCAGCCGAAGATCTTGAGAACAGAGCATCATCCCAGGTAAAGCAATCTCCCGCTAAATTGCATGTACTATTCAATCAGAATATCTGTGAAATCACACCAGGTAGGTTGAATGATGCGACGAACTCTGTTCAAATATTGCATATGATTATGACCCGCTTGATAAAATGACCTCCTTCTAAATTTGCGCGTTTCTTTCTTTTTCTGGACATTTAGAGATGCGAAGATCATTGACCTTCTCCAACAGAACTGGATTCAGCTAGTTAATGGAAGCGGAGTCTACCAAGCTGACGCGGGACTCGCAGCACAACAGGACTTCAACCAGAATGCTCACAACAGATTTCGCTGATCGACTGCGCTAAAATTACTTTCCAAGAATAAATCATATGCAAGCTAGATATGCTCTGGAATGTCGAAAATCCAATTCCTGCAATGTGAATAGTGCACTGGTTTTGCCCAGACGGTGAATTTTGTCTCTCGAGTCTTGATTCAAGAAATGCTCTTTCAATGGTCCTCGACGCCTGATCGATGTGGGTATTGGATGAGGGCATGGCATTGTACGATCTCATCGGCAAGATTATTGGTTCAGTCCGCAAAATCCATGGTTGAATCTATGGTCGTGCACTTGCATCCCCAAGCTCTTGAGCTTATGAAGAAGTGTGGGGATGCTAGATACAATGGACGTGTTGCCTTTCGACTCTGATCACCTGTCGATGATTCTATACATGCAGAACCTTCGCCTTCATATATAAAACATAATCCTCGAAGAAACGGCCTGCAATCGCTCGTCTTTGTCAACTGGATTGAAGTTTCGACAGGTTTTTTCAGAGGAAAAATATCGAGTAGGTTCATTCTTCATAAGAAACCGTGCTGTGAAGAACATGCAACAGTCCATAAGGTCTTTGGTATATTCAAAGTTGATCTAATTATAGCTTAACTGTATCCGATTTAGTCAACATATATGAGTTATGGCTATATTCTTGTTAAACTTCTAAATAATCTAGCATTAGTTTGGCACGTTTAGCCTTCTATAATTATAGCCAGAAGTTGCGAGTTTCGTTAAAATGTATGAGAAAACTTTAATCCCAGATTATAAGATAAGAGTTTGGGCTATAGTCTTCTTAAACTTCTAGATATTCTAGCATTAGTTTGGCGCATTTAGCCTTCTATAATGATAGCCAGAGGTCACGAGCTTCATTAAAGTGCACAAGAAAACTTTAATCCCAGATCGGGTAATGCTTGTAAGATAAAAGTTCATGCTCTATTCTCGTTGAACTTTTAGATATTCTAACGCTAGTTTGGCTTGTAATTATAGCCAGAGGTCTTGAGCTTCATTAAAGTGCACGAGAGAACTTTAATCCCAAGTCGAGCAATGTGTGCAAGATAAGAAAAACTGCACAAACTCCTTTGAGATTTCCTTTGCACGCCATGTTAAAAGTTTCAATAAGGTTTTCTCCTTTGTTCGTGAAGAAAAGGCTTTTAACTTTGATGCTTGGTTGGGCCGGCTATCGGGCCGACTACTTTTGCCAGGGCCTAGCCCAAGGCCCAAGCCGGCAATTTATTTGACTGTGCACATGTAATTGACCGAGCTCGCTCCATTTGGCAATGTCAAAATTGGTACAATTGTACTCGTAACCAATGCCCAACTCAGTTCTTGAACTTTGATACTTGTCACTTTGGCACTTATCCCTGTTGATTCACGTTAACTGATACGGCCTTTCCAACTCGGTGGAGAAACTCACATTTGCCAAAAATGGCCACGTCAACGAAATTTCGTAGTAATTACCATAAGAAAGGGGGAGGGGAGGGGGCGTTTAGATGTTGGCTGGATGGATGGCCCGCGAGTCCTCGCCTGGTGGTGGAACAATCGCTCACCACCTTTTTGCAAGGGTTGGTCGGCCCTTGCAACCGTCATGTGATGGTCAATCAACTCTCGTTCATTGATGAATGGTACTAGTACCGTCACTGTGCGAGCATTCTAACCCTTACTTTTATCTAGGGGAGTGCAAGTAGGCTATCGCTTGCTCGTGATAAGGCCGACCTTCACCAACATGGGTGGGTAGCGCTAGCATCCCACACACTTTCTCCCACATTATTCTCTCTTTAATCTTTTTAATATGGGTGTGGAAAAGGAATCGCCTAGACCGGGAATTGCTCAGATTTGAGGACCCCAGTCCGGTCATCGGTTCCATAAAAATGGAATGGATGATTTTTGGTCCGGGGTGGAAACCGCCAACTTGGACCACCCGAACCAGACCAACTATTTTTCTTTTATTTCTTAAATTCTTTACAGAAACTCCCTTTCTTTACCACCTAGACCAAGCCTCTTTTCTTTCCATGTTCGGCTATTCCTTCCAGTTTCACGCTTGTTCTTTCCCGCACCCTCTCACGCTCGCTCTTTCCCGAGGATCCCAACTCGGAACATGGCGAGGCGGTCGGCCGTAGTTCGATTCATCTCAAACTCGCCCCACCGTCTTCAAACCGAGTAGGGACCCCCGCAATTAAATGCTCATCCCTAGGAACCGTTTTTCTCCGCCTTGTTCTGTTTAAAGGATGAGCTGAGTTTAGTTTCTTTGGTTTTCGAGTGTTTTGTGTCCAACTGAATTGATTTCTTTGATGTCAAGCATTTCCTGATGGTCATTTGGATCTAAGTTTGGGTTCGAGTTCTAAAAAATGGTCGACGTGTTCTCCGCACTCCATGCTCACCACATGCTCGATGAAATGCTTTGAAACAAACTTGTGCAAACTTGTCTCTGTGTTGTGTATGCAAACTGGCTGCTATGTTTCCGACCAAAAAAAAAAAAAAACTGGTTGCTATGTGTTTGTAATGATGCTTAAACAAAGCTATGTTCTTGTTTAAGGAAAATATTTTGAATCAAAACACTTGAATGTTCATCTCACATTTGTTTTCGGTTCATCTATTTCACATTCACTTTCCTGTTATTCTAGTTTACGGTCGTTTGTCCTGGCCTTGCTCTATTTCTGTATTCTCATCTGTTCTGGTGCTGTTTGATGGTGGCTGGTGGTGGCCATTAATGTGGTGGAGGCGGTCCGATGGTGTATTAAACTTAAAATTTGCCACAATTATTATTAATCCCACAGTTCCATTCGACCATTCGAGAACCAACCGGACCATCAAGGTTCAGTCCGGTCCTAGGTTCAGCGGGGACCCCGTCCTCTTGGTCTAGTTCCCGGTTCTAGGATGGGAATGAAACCTCTCCGAAACCGATCACCTTTACTTTTAAAGTTTTGTCGGCTGTACACATCAACAAATAGGGTTTCCACGGCTTAGTTGGATTGCCATGTACGCTAGAAAGATCAAATTCGTTCAAATCAAAGAGTACAAGTATATCAAAGGCCAATATCAATGTTCCAAGACCATTTGAATATTAACTGCGTTTGGTCGGTCGGACAAAAGCCAAGATAGGATATATTTTATCCTATTTTGTGTTTGATGGTGGTTCAGGATAAGATAAGGTCGGATATAGAATGGATATAACCCGAATAAAAAAATCCGAGAGGGAGGGGGGAGGGGAGGGATAAACCCGAATAGGATTTTTAATGCCTATTTTTTCAGAAACCCTACGCTTCATTCGTCGACATTTTTATCCCCATACCTTGTGCGCTTTCACCAAAAAAATTTCTCGATTTTTTTTCTTTCACCGACTCCTTCGGATCCGTGAATAACAAAACAAAAAAATAAAAATTATCCTATTCGACTTTAAATTCGTAGTCCACCAAACAGTGGACAGATTATGATAAGAAATCCTGGACAGGATATGAAGAAATCCCAGTATTTCTTATCCTATCCTATCCAGTCCTATCCTATTTAGAAATCCGGATGACCAAACGCAGTCTAAGAGTTTAAGGACCAATTTGACATCATCTCTCAAATTAGGGGTGTAGTTCCTAGCATAATTCACAACCAAAATCCCAACACGACATAAACTTGTTAAGAGAGATCTAAACTCAACACGACACGACTTAACTCAAAGAGGATATGAATCGACATACTTTCTCCCATTTTAATAAAAAGAACAACTTTGTGATCATGAAACTATACGAATAGCCGCCAGTACGAATACAACAAACATCACACGAATCGCCAGCCAAATTTTAACGTCCACTTGGAGAATGCGACATAACTTTGCAAATAAGTTTTGCTAATAAATTAATCACCGTACACCTGCCATTGCTCACGAGATCTTAAGTCGAGATGAATTTATTAGTTACGGCAAATTCGTTCAAGTCGAGCTAATTTCCTCAAATAATCTCGAATATCCAAGAAGAATATACCGATTCCTCCCCCATCAGTTCCCTTCAATTACTTCAAATACGCTGGAAGATGGGACCGAATCCTCTTTTCATCGCGGGCATGTTTTCCTCGATTTCCCATTTTGTGAATGGTTCATAACAATACGTCAACATTCGATGTTTTTCTCTAGGAGCCTTTGAGTTTAACGACTATTTTCGTGGAAAATAGAGAACGAAGTTTCTTCACTAACCCTAGTTGAGATACTAGCTTCCCAATCCAAAAACGGAAGATATCCTACTTTTTGTCTGCCTAGAAATGGTAGGAAAAAGAAATTTTAGTATGTTCTTCATTATCGTGAAAGAAAATTTTCGAGTGATCATTGGTAGAAACATGATACGTGTATGCATACAACTTTTCACATAGCTGCATTCTCACAATAGCCACCCATTATATTCTAGCAAAAAAAGAAAAAAAGAAGAAGAAAAAAGCCACCCTTTATATAATAGATGACATCTTTTACATTGGGATAATGGTCCAAAAAGTCCTAAATTTATTATTGTAGGGTGACCAATGCGGTCATAAACCTTTTGGTTGTGCAAATTTAGTCATAAACCTTTTAACATTTTATCAATTTAGTCTCAAACCTTTCAATTTATCAATTTAGCCCTAAACCTTTTGAAAATCTGTCAATTCAGTCCAAACCTATTTTTGGAAAATAGGCTGGAATGACTACATTGATAAAATGACAAAAAGTTTAGGACTAAATTGACAAATCGTCAAAGATTGAGAATTAAATTGGCACGATTGAAAAGTTTAGGATTAAATTGACATAATTGAAAAACTAAGGATTGAATTGGCTGCTATACAATATGTTTAGGACTTTTTGGACAAATTTTCCGTTTTACATTTAATTGTTTTATAGGCAATTCGCTAGTCTAACATAAGTAGTATTTGATTCAGTCATGTTCTCCCACTCAATGAAACTAAATCCAGAAAGAGAAGAATTTAAGGTGTTATTGCAAAGTAGGTTTCTATGCATATATCTCCTCGTCTTGAGGGCTGCTTTCATTGATTTTCTAAAAGATATATTTGTTTGTCGAGGGACATGGAATGTGAATAGGATTCTCATTTCCATTCTTTTAGGTAGTTTCATCATCAACCTTTCATACGGGTGGGAATGAATGGACCAAACACGATCATAAAATTAGGTCAGCAAGTTATTTCAATCCATACATTTGCTTGGATCGCTACAGGTTAACAGACGGGCTTGATTCTGTGTACATTATCATTCCGATTCCTCCTTATTTATTCTCTTTGTTTTTTTTTTTTTATATTCCAAGCTTTTCATTCAGATAAGTCAAATGAGTCCTAAGTTTTTTGTCCATTTAAATGCCATAAAATAGCATAACAAAATTACGGAAGTTGCGTATCATATTCATTGATTGAAAGGCCCCTCCCGTGCCCCATATTAATTTGGTCACAACACAGATCGTATCGTATATTATCATAAATAAGGGATTATAGATCAAGAAAAAGCCACATTTATTATAAAGATCTTGTTCAGAGTTTGCCCTTTTTCTTGGAGAGAAACTTCTCTCTCAGCTCTGCAGCATCAACCTCATCGAAGTGGCTCTCCGGTATCCAGTTTCCACTCTTGGGATCTCTCATCCAGAACACCTTCTTCTCCTCCTCCTCGTCCGCCACCTTCCTCATCGCACCCGCTGCCATTGCCCCTGCAGCCGCTGTGGCCTTCTCCGCTAGTGCTCCATATGATCTCCGGCTAAACCACATGCGTCCAAAGACAGTCACTACGGTATGTTCATGTCATATGATTGGACGTGGAAAAGCGCCAAAAGAACACGAGAAAACCTATGAATTGCGGCGCTTGACGTGCGGTGACTGGTGAGAACAAGAAATGGAGTTAGAATAATCGCTTACCTGAGAAGAAGAATGCCATTGATGGGGGCTTTGGCCATGATCATCTTTTTCAAGAAACCTGAAACTAGATAGATGTGGATGGGATTACTTGCCAGGGTTCTTGAACGAGGGGGGTATTTATAGTACTTAGAGATACAGAGAGATTTACTTGAGGCAAAAGTTTCCTAAGAATCTTTGAAATAAGTGGCTGCGGAACGAAATTATCAATCGAAAGGAAGCACGTGGGGTATCTGAGAATTTTTATCTGCAATGGAATTCCAGAGTTCCCAAATTCTCCAACTTGCACTTATTGCGCTTGAGGTGTCAACTCAATTTTCATTTTTTATTTTGCTTTTTGCCAAGAGGTATCGATTTACTTAGATGTCTTTACGTCATTTATTTTTGCTACAATTCATTCGCACGCACGATGCGCACGTCTTGCACGCCAAATGTAATTAGGGGAGGGTTCGGATTCATCATATTTAGACTTCTTTACAGGACTTATTTCACCAATATTATCTTAGCATTTGTTGTGGTTGTTAGTGGAATTGTTAGACTTAGGCATTTAGTATGCTTAATTATGTTACGGTCTGTATTTTAAATTTTGAATTTAAATGTCATGAAATTCTACGACACTACCTAATGGTATACGAGGTTCCATGAAATGTTGGAATAAAAACCTGAGAGTAAAAAGAAGCTTCGCATTGTGCATAGCATGAGAGAAATAGATGTGCACTTCAAACTTTTTTCTCATTATACCTAACTTCGTCTAATCAGCAACAACCAACAGGTGCATAAATCACTGGGGATAATTCTCAACAGCTAATCTGGCTCCAAAACAAAAAATCACTAAGGGCGAACTCGATTTGTTTCTCTTTGACAAAGCCAAACCAATTAAGAGTGCGTTTGTTTCACGCAAAACTCGTGATTTGGAAAATATTTTCCAAAAAATAGTCTAATCATGTTAGGCCCACTTAGGGGAAAAGGCACACCATTTTTGGCTTGATTGGCTCAGCCCAGCCCAAAGAATAGTACATAAAATTCTAAGATGGGCGGTTTGGGTAAATTTTTAGGCCCGACCCTGTGGCCCAAACTCGAGCTCGCTCAGTGATCACATATAAACCGGATGAAAATCCTAATCCAAGAATCGGTTTTGTGATATTTGATGTAACAAAGTAAAACATGATATGTTTGTGATCGCTTTATATCATGGAGCATCCGAACATTTTGCCTTAATTGGGACGCTTGCAAAGTTTCTCGTCCTCATGCATATGGTAAAGCTTGCCCACAAGGTTATAGGCATGAAGAAACATTGTGATTTTACATGTTATTTAAATAAAGAGGACTTATTATGTTCATCTAGTGTTTCTTACTGTTGGGACGAGCGTAGAAGTCCAATGCTTCATGGGGACTCATTGGAGGAGATCAGCCTAAGTCTAAACCTGCATAAAAATTTAGTTAGACCCACCTTTATTAAAAAATTTAAGCAAATGATTATGAGCCAATTGTGATATATTAACTATATCCATATCACACCAATACCTAGATGTGAGATTATGTTATACTTCATCGATGCTATCACAGTTCGGTTTGCTTTTCAACATTCAAAAACCTAATCTAGTTTCACTCTATAACAAAGTGGTAACAACAATAAAATTAGATTGCCAGCGATCTAATAGTTTAGAGTTTCAAATGTTAGAGTATTTAAATGGTACTTTACAATCTTGATAGTATCAATGCACAAAAGTGTGTGAATATGCTTTATGTGTGAATTCTCTTTTGGGGTTGGAATGTATGTGTGTGAAATTTTTGACATGGGATGGAAGTTGCTGAAAGGAATTGTAAGGTAGTCTTTTCTTTTTAACTTAAGCACCTACATGGCCATGTGATGAACGAGGGAATTTCATTGGGTGATCCTCAGCATTATCCTCTCTTGATTATCGTGGATTTTCTCTATTCACTTCTTTTTGGGAGGCAGACGAATTTGTCGTAGGCTGGCAATTATTCCCCATTTGTCGGAATTCTTTTTGAGGGATACGTTCTGCTGATACCCCACAGGCACTACCTGTTGTCCCGATTGTTTCCTCCGGCAAAGATGTACACGCGGCTATGCATACGCAAGAGAGAGACATTTGACAAATTAAGAAAAAATCACTCTATTAGGAAATATTTGAATAAAAGAAATTTTTGTGGTTCGAAATTTTTTTGGAAGATCACTGTAAGATAGAGATATTCAGAATTTAAAACTGAAATATGCGAAAGATAAATAAGTAATTGAGATTTTTTGAGGAAGAAAAAAATGATTGAGATCCTATAAAAATAGGAGGTTCTTTTTGCTTTATAGAACGGTGCATAGCTACTATAAGTTAGACGGTAGAAAATGATTATGCTCATATAGGAAAAAAAAGACATAAATAATTGTGCATGGGATCGTTCTAATATCCAGCGGACTGATTCCCATTGGTGAATCACAACTATCTCTAACACTTACGAATCGCGACTAACTCCAATGCTTTCTCTAAGATGTGATATCTTCTCATGTTTGATGTTAATTGATCTTCGCAAAGACTCCTGTGGCAATCAACCCTTTTGATACTATATTGTGTTGCCATGACAAGAAATTCGACATTGCATAAAATATTGTACTTTATAAGCTAGAATTATATCTGGGCAAGAGGACGACTCAAATCTAACTCGTCAGACACACATGGAGACCGAGGGCTATCTCCAACACAACAAGAGTCAAACATTATGTTAAAAAACAATGGTACTAGGGCCACAAGACATTCTTACTAAAAAATGTTTATTAAAAGGTACGGTAACACTTGATAGACAACGTTGAGAGGAATGGCGTCCCTATATAACATGATCAATTTATGTAAATTTCAAATGTGATCTTATCATATCATCAATCAACAAGTCCTATTAATTAAGAAAGTTTTCGTTATTATTAGGGAAAATTGGCTCAATTTTTTCGTTAATCCCATGATAATGTCAGCATAGTTATACGCGATCATGGTTTACTCCTTTGGTCTAATCACAAAATCACATTTGTAAGTCTACGTGTCAAATTGACGAGTCGTAAAACAAGCAAATGGAGAGACGGAGTTTATCTTAATTCTTCTTTGTTATGAGAAAAATGGTGTCAACTCTTAGGAAGGTATTTGGTTAGTGCCGACCGTGCCATGTAAGTCGGCTGGCCGGCATTATGTAGGTCGGCCGGCGTTTATGTCAACGATTTTCAACCAAAATTTGCTTAATGGATTCAATTGGCGAATTGTCCAAAGGTTACTCAATCGACAAAATTGAAAGGTTTTGAACTGAATTGGTAAAATTATAATAAGTTTAGGAGTTTTGGACAACTTTCCCGTCGAGGATAAAATGAAAGTGCACGAGGGGCAATCCTCCGATCATATAGTATGTGGGTTCAATCCATATTGGAGCAAACTAGATGGGAATCACTTGATGAGCAAATGCATCGTGTGAGTTTATGCGAAACACCGAGTACATTGCGAGTTGTCAGCTGGCCATTGGAGGATGGTTCGAGATAGGTATTTGATTTCTTTTCCCAAATTAAGGAGAGCCTTTCACAATTTCGTCTAATTTGAGAACCAAAGGTCATTAAGTCATCATTGATCTTCGAAATTCGAGGCCGGAGATGATATAGACCAGATTTTCCAAATCGTTGTTCCACTAAGATAGTTGTCAGTGACACAAGTTCTTTGATGGGAGTAAGTGACGTGGGACCGAGGAGTGATGTGAGCTCGAAACCTCCTTGGTCCCACATCGTTCAAATATCTAGCAAAGCAAACAGTTTTGTGAGAACGTGAAGCAGAGTTAGCGCCTGTTTGGTTCGATTTTGGAGAAATACCTTTGGCAAAATCCAAAGGTTTTTGATCTAAAAGGATTTTTCAAAATGTAAATAGTGTTTGATAACGTGTATTTTAAAGTCACGTTTAAAAGGAACTTTGGTCTAAATACCGTTTGGTAAAAACTAATTTTGTAAAGGATTTTGCTAATATTTAAAAAAAAAAAATCAGCAAAGAACTTAGCCACCGCTGGTAGGCCAAAATGGCCGCCGGCCAACCTCTGCCGGCTAGATCCGGCCGCTGGCCAACCACCAATGGTCAAATCTAGCCACCGGCTAGCCTTGCCTGAGGGTTGCGCGACCTCAGGCGAGACGGTCTGAGGTTGCCTGATTTAGGTGTCGCCTAGGTCGCGCGAATCTGACCACTGCCTCCTAGGGGTCGCCTGACCCGACGACCACTGCCTAGGGTTGCCCAACCTCAGGGAGCGCTTAGGTCACGTGACCCAGAGGCGGCGATCGTCGGAGGTCGGTTGACCCCCAGACAGCGATCGCCGAACCCCTTAGGCGGCAGTCGCCGGCCTCCGGTTTAGTTTCTCGAGAAGATGAATAGTGTGCATGAACAGTGCACCTTGCATCCGAAAATGCAATTTGCCAAAGTGCCTCTAGACCTGTCTTGGCCTAAGAGACTTTAGAAGCTTTTGGAAATACAATTGCATTTCCCTAAAGTGCTCCAAAAGAATTGCCAAATGCCATTTGCATTTGGCCAGGAGATTTTAGAGCCTAAATGAACATTCTAAATGCTGAACCAAACAGGCCCTTATACCGTTTCCTTGGAGACATGAAAATTGGATCAATAAAGAGAAGTTTAGCACGATCCCTGCATAACGAGGCGACACTGGCAAATGAAGTGGTCGCATTTAATTGACCCTTTTGCCTCGAGTCATGGAAAATATGTGATGGAGAAAATGTCTTGTTTTTTCGAAGTGAGGATCAAAATTCAAAATTCCTACAAATGCTAAGGAAATCTGCCAAGAAAGCGGATAACTTGAATTTTGTAAGAAAGCATACTCGAGGGTTTGAACTTAAATTAGTTCGAATGGATAAGTTGTCGGGCTCAAGCTATACACTTAATTTTGTTAGTCAAGTCTCTCGTTATTTCGCATCTCAATTTTTTGGTCTTACGATCAAATGCCGGACCAATTTTGTTTGGGCTGAGGTTTCTAATGTATGTTCTTCATTCTATAGTTTATTCATGTAAACAATATGAACAATTCATATAAATTAAAAAAAAACACTGTTTGGTCTATGGATCATATGTAGATCAAATCTATCTTCACTGTTGATGTGGATACTATTAGGAGGCTCATTATTTAATGATGGAAATGAAAGCAATTTGTATAATTTATAAATTGCACGATAATTTGTTGTCTAATATGAATTTTGGAAAGGTTGTCCATATTTTTGTGGGCTCCGATGCATTATTACACCAAAGCTTTTGATTGGTTATAGTTGCAAGCAAGGCAGCCTTAACTTACGGCCGGCGAGACTAGCCTTGCTCAAATCTGCACAAGGCTAGGTGAGGGCTGTGACCCTTGTTGGCTATCGGCAAGGGCTTTGCAACCCTTGACTAATGGCCGACGAGCTCCGGTGACCCTCGTTGGCCATGGTGGGAAAAAAAAATAAAAGAAGGAAGAAAAAGAGGAAACAAAAAAATAAAAGGAAAAATAAAAAAATAAAAATTTTCAAAAAGAATTTATTAAAATATAAAATAAAAATTATTCACGTCAGAGCCGACCGTGCTATGTAGGATAGCTAGTGTCCACATCAACGATTTCTGGCAATTCACTAATCTAACATAACTAGTATTTGATTCAGTCATGTTCTCCTTCTCATTGAAACCAAATCTAGAAGGAGGAGAATTTAAGGCTCCGTTTGTTTGGCGGAAAATATTCTCCCGGAAAATATTTTCCCGCTTTTCCGGTGTTCGGGGGGCGGAAAACATTTTCCGTGGGAAAACGTTTTCCTTCCTCTCCTCACAAAATAGCTTAAGTCTATGGAAAATAATTTCTGCTTCTGAAAAGCGGAAATCATTTTCCGCCAAACTCCTTTTTTCTCCCTCTGGTCGCCGGCTGTCGCTGCCGCCGCCGGTCGCTGCCGCCGCCGGTCGCCGCCACCGCCGGCAAAAAATATTTTTCGAAACTTTTTCATATTAGTTGCCGAATACCGGAAAATTATATTCCAAGAAAACATTTTTCAGGAAAATGATTTTCGGGAAAATATTTTCCAAAAACATAATATTTTCTGCCAAACGAACGGAGTCTAAGGTGTTATTGCAAAGTAGGTTCCTATGCATGTATCTCCTCGTCTTGTGAGCTGGTTTCATTGATTTTCTAAAGATACACTTGTTTGTCGGGGGACATGGAATGTGAATAGGATTCTCATTTCTATTCTTTTAGGTCGTTTCCTCATCACCTGTTCATACATATGGGAATGAATGGACCAAACATAATAATAAAATTAGGTCAGCAAATTATTTTAGTCCTAAAAGTCACTTGAATCGCAAGATGTTTATAAACGGGCTCAATTATGACATACAGTATCATTCCAATTCCTCCTTATTTATTCTCTTTATTTTTATTTTACTCCAAGCTTTTCATTCGGATAAGCCAAACGGGTCCTAAGTATTATGTCCATTCAAAGTCAATAAAATAGCATAACATAATCACGAAAGTTGCGTAAATTCATTGATTTGAAAAGCCATCTTGTACCCCGTATTAATAGGATCACAACATAAATCGAATCGTGTCATATCATAAATAAGGGTTTATAGATCATGAAAAATCCATAGTTATCAGAAGATCTAGTTCAAAGTTCGCCCTTCTTCTTGGAGAGAAACTTCTCTCTCAGCTCTGCAACATTAACATCATCGAAGTGGCTCTCCGGTATCCAGTTCCCACTCTTGGGATCTCTCATCCAGAACACCTTCTTCTCCTCCTCCTCATTTGCCACCTTCCTCATTGCACTTGCTGCTGCCCTCTTCTCCGCTAGTGCTCTGTACGATCGCCGGCTGAACTACACACATCCAAAGACAGTCACTACGGTATGTTCATGTCATATGATCGGATGTGGAAAAGCATCGAAAGAACATGATGCAACCCATGAGTCGCGGCGCTTGACGTGCTGTGACTAGTGAGAACAAGAAATGGAGTTAGAATAATCGCCTACGTGAGAAGGAGAATGCCATTGATGGGGGCTTTGGCCATGATCACCGCTTTCAAGAAACCTGAAACTGGATAGATATGGATGGGATTACTTGCTAGGGTTCATGAGCGAGGGTGGTTTTTATAGTACTTAGAGATACAGAGGGATTTACGTGAGGCAAAAGTTTCCTAAGAATCTTTGAAATAAGTGGATGCGGAACTATATTATCAGTCGAAAGGTACAAAAGGAAGCACGTGGGGTATCTGAGAGTTCCTATCTGCAATGGAATTCTTAAGAGTTCCTAGGTTCTCCAATTTGCTCTTATGGCTCTCGAGGTGTCAACTCAATTTTCTTTTTCTTTTTTTTGGCTTTTTGCCAAGAGGTGTCGATTTTAACTAACGAAGTTGTCTTTACGTCATTGATTTTTGCTACAATTTATTCTCATGCACGATGCGCATGTCTTCTTGCAAGCCAAATGTGTTGAAATAGTTTTTTTATCATAAAAGAGGTGACTCTTGGTTTATAGAAAATGTAACTCTTGGTTATGAAAAGAGTTGACTTTTCGTCTTAAAAATGAGATTATCAGTGGTTATGAACGGAAATTATTTTTAACATGAAGAGTGGTGATGGTTGGAGATAAGGTATCTATTCCCAATAAGTGTATTGATTGGTCGTCTATGAATAGAGACCAAATTGCACGTTATTTATTATAACTGTAACTATTCATAACTGCAACCTTTTTTGGAACTTTCTCTTCTTCTCTTTTCATACACACAACTTTAACAACACATTCAAGGTGAAATTCCAAAAGAGAAATTAAGTAATTGTTGAACTCGTTTCTCTGCAACTTTGGTGTACATTCTAAAGATATATCTGTTCTAAACCTGACAGCAACATTAGCGGGGGCAAATAATACTTTAAGAACTGTGATTGTTATCACGCATCAATGTATCGGGATTTATTACTATTTCTCTATCTCATCAGGAATCCAGTTTCTCCAACAATCTTAAGGTATTATTGTCATAGAGATGGAGACATGGGCTGCATCAAGTGCTCGCAATCTTGACAGATTGTGAATTGATTCCTATGATGGAACTAATTTCATTCGTTGGAAGGACAATATGATCCTTTTTTTATCTGAATTATGTATCTTCTACATCTTGGATCCCAACTTGCCCACTATCCCTAATCCAAAGGATGATGATTTCGATGATATCAAAGTTGTAAGGAAAAGGCGTGAGGAAGATGAAAGAAGATGCCAAGGAAGGATTCTTAATACTCTGTCAAATCGTCTGTATGAAACCTTTCAATCTTACACAAGACCAAATATAATACTGACAAACAAGGTACCGATAGATTTACTGCTCTGAAATATTTTGAATTTACCATGATTAATGGAAATTCTGTCTCTAAGCAAGTGGAGGAACTTCAAATATATGTTGCCAAACTCAAAGACCTTATGATTGAAGTTTCTGAACCTCTTCAAGTTGCTGCAATTATTTCAAAATTGCCTTCAACTTGGAATGATTATCGAAAGAAACTTCTCCATACAATTGAGAACATGCGTGTAGATTATTTAATAAAACGCATTCGAATTGATTAAGGTTCTCGAGAACGTGAGGCTAATTACGTGAAAAAAGTTGCAAACAAGATGCATTTTGTTGAGAATGGCAACGTGAGTAGAGACAAAGCAAATAAGAGGGGAAACAAGAGGAAGTTCATTAACACCAACAGCACCAACAAGTCTGGCAACAACAGCACATTCAAGAAAGACAAGTCTTGCTTTTATTGTGGTAAAAAAGGCCACTATAATAAGGAGTGCCGCTACTGGAACAAGCAAAAGGCTGACACAATGGCTAATATTGTGGAGCAAAACACCAATGGATTAGTTGCTATGGTCTCTAAATTATAAATTGGGATGATGACTGAATTAAATATGGCAACTATGAATGATTCAAAGGATTGGTTGTTTGATTCCGATGCAACTGTGCATGTCTGCAATGATAAGAAGCAATTCAAATCTTATACACTTGTGGAGAAGAAACAATAAGTGTTGATGGGAAATCACAATACTGCAATTGTTCAAGGGACCGGCACAGTTGAACTGCAATTCACTTCCAAAAAGAAATTGACTTTAATCAATGTGCTGTATGTTCCTGATATTTGTAAGAATCTTGTATCAGCGAATTTGCTGTGCAAGAATGGAATTAAGGCTGTGTTAGAGGCCGATAAGCTTATCTTGTCTAAGTATGGGATATTTGTTGGGAAAAGGGCACTCTTGTAACGGAATGTTCAAATTAAGTATTAATGAGAATTTCATTTCTATTTGTATGCTTGAATTATCTTCCTTGTGGCATAATAGATTATCACGTGTTGGATATAGAACTTTGAAATTTATGAATAAATGGGGTATGATATCATGTGATAATCTGGATAAGAAGGATTGTGAAATATGTTTACAAGTAAAGATGACTAAAAAATCATTCTCAAAGGTAGAAAGATCTACTAAAGTACTTGAATTGGTGCATTCGGATATTTGTGAATTAAATGGTGTAGCAACTAGAGATGGAAATCGTTATTTTATTACATTTATTGACGATTACCCTAGATATACTCATATTTACCTAATGAAATCAAAAGATTGAGCTTTTGATACGTTCAAGATATACAAGGTTGTAGTTGAAAATCAAAGGGATGCAAAAATCAAAGTTTTGAGAAGTGATTGCGGAGAAGAATACTTCTCATTAGATTTTTCTACATTTTGTGAGAAAAATGGTATTGTGCATCGAGTAAGTGCACCTTATACACTACAACAAAATGGATTGGCCAAAAGAAAGAATCAAATTTTGGTGGATATGGTTAATTCCGTGATCTTACAAGCAAAATTGCCAATAAATTTGTGGGAAGAAGCACTTCTTACTGCATGCCACATTCACAACAAAATTCCTTCGAAGAAATTTAAGATATCTCCATATGAATTATGGAAAGGAAGGGTACCAAATATCCAACACTCTAATGGGGATGCCTTGCGTACTATAGAATTCCTTATCCTAAGCAAACAAAATTAGGACCAGGGGCGTTAAAAAGTGTGTTTATAGGATATGCTGAAAATTCTAAAGCTTATTGCTTATTAGATGTTGAACATAAAGTTATTGTGGAATTTAGAGATGTTGAATTTCTTGAACACTAGTTTCTTAAAGATTCAAGTGATACCTCAACATATTCACAAATAACAATTGACACAAGCAATCCTTCATCAATTAAAAGGAAACTATTTAATTCTCCAAGTGAGCTAAGGAGAAGTCAAAGAGTGAAGAAAATGAAAGATTTCGGTTCCAATTTTGTAACTTTCCTGGAAGAAGGAGATAAGGAAAATGTTGTGAATAAATTACTCATGTTATTTTACTTGGATGAAGATCCAAGGACATTCAGCGAGGCAATGGCATCTAGAGATGCATCATTTTGGAAAGAAACAATTAATGATAAAATGGATTCAATTATTGCTAACAATACATGGATGTTAGTTGAATTGCCTCCTAGATCAAATCCAATCGGATGCAAATGGGTATTTAGAAGAAAGTATAATCCAAATGGTACATTACAAACCTTTAAAGCAAGGTTAGAAGCAAAAGGTTATAAGCAGAAAAATAGGATTGACTACTTTGATATATATGCACCGGTTGCTTGAATAACATCCATTAGAGTTCCGACATCAACTTATAAATTGCATGTGCATCAAATGGATGTTAAAACAATTTTTCCAAAATGATAAACTAGAAGATGAGGTGTATATGGAACAACTTGAAGGTCTCGTTCTACCTGGAAATGAGAATAAGGTTTGTAAGTTAAACAAATCTTTATATGGTTTAAAGCAAGCATCAAAACAATGACATGAAGAATTTGATTCGGTGGTTTTATCATATGTATTTAAGCATAACAATGCTGATAAGTGCATTTACTCAAAATTTACCAAAGAGTATGGAGTTGTAATATGCTTTTATGTAGATGATATGCTCATTACCGGTACAAATATGCATGGTATAGATGAAACTAAACGGTATCTATCTTCTCAATTTAAAATGAAAGATTTGGGAGAAGTGGATACAATTTTAAGTATTGAAATCTTCTTAATTTAAAATGAAAGATTTGGGAGAAGTAGATACAATTTTAAGTATCGAAGTGATCAAATATAGTGGGGGTTACGCTTTAAGTCAATGCCACTATATGGAGAAAATCATTCAAAAATACTCGTATTTGGGAATTAAAGAGTCAAATGTACCATATGATGTATCAATTAAATTGATGGAAAATACTGGGCAACCTTCAGCATAATATGCTAGTGCAATTGGAAATCTAATATACGCTATGCATTGCATTAGACCAGATGTAGCATTTATTGTCTATAAATTGTCCAGATTTACTAGTAATCCTAGTACTGTGCATTGGAAGACTATAAGTAGAATTCTTAGTTATTTAAAGAAAACAATGCATTATGGTCTATTTCATGAAAGACAACCAGCAATACTAGAAGGACATTCATATGCTAGTTGGATAACTAGCCCAATTGATAATAGGTCAACATCTTGGTGGGTCTTTAAGCTTGCAAATGGTTCAGTTTTTTGGGCACCAAAAAAGCAAACATATATAGCTCATTCAATGATAGAATCCGAATTCATATCACTATCGGCGGCTAGTAAAGAGGTTGAATGGCTCAGAATTTGCTATTGGATATAGAGTTGTTGCCACAACCAATGGTAGCCATATCTTTACATTGTGATAGTGAGACAACTATGTCTAAGGCATACAATAAAATATACAATGGAAAATCTAGACATATTAGTTTGCGACATGAGTATGTTCGACAACTAATTATTGATGGAATTATTTCAGTAATTTATGTTCGGACAAATAATAACTTGGCTAATTCATTCACTAAAGGACTCTCGAGAGGTTTATTAAGCAGCACTGCCAAGAGAATGGGTCTTAGACCAATTGATAATAGTCAAGTATAGTGAAACCCAACTTTATAAAATTAAATGGGTAACAACAAGTTATTGTAACTTGACGGTGATCAAGTACTAGGGCATAAGGTTAGTATTCATGGAAAGTTAGGAGGATAAGTGTAAGAAACACTCTTAATGAAGTTCAAAGTTTTTAGCAAGGCAATAGTAAGGAAATAATTTAGAAACTTCACCTATATGAACATAAGAAGTGGTGCCGCTTCTAACAAAAGTCGGATGAACTTTTGTAAATGTTCATGAATGCAGGAGAGAGCACAAGGTCATAAAAGTGCTTAGGCATAGGAAAATTTCTAACCAAATGTGTATAAATTCAAATGTGTGATAATTTGACTAACAAACAAAATCATGGTTCAAAGTTTATCTACCAATGATTTCGTTAATGGAATTATTTACACTAATTGAATGTTCAAATCTTAACAGATACCTTCTTGTATGTATGAATTTATGTAAATTAGTGCAGATAACAAACTAAATGGGGGATTGTTGAAATAGTTTGTTAGCGTAAAAGAGGTGACTCTTGGTTAATAGAAGATGTGACTATTGGTTATGAAAAGATGTGATTCTTTGTCCTAAAAAAGAAGTTATCGGTGGTTATGAAAAGAATTTATTCTTAACATGAAGAGTGATGGTGATTGGAGATAAAGTACCTATTCCCAATAGGTGTGTTGATTGGTTATCTATGAATAGAGACCAAAGCGCACGTTATTTATTATAATCACAACTGTTCATAAGTACAACCTTCTTCAGAACTCTCTTTTCTTCTCTTTTCATACACACAACTTTAATAACATATTCAATGTGAAATTCCAAGAGAGAAATTGAGTAATTGTTGAACTCGTTTCTCTGCGGCTTTGGTGTACATCTTGGAGGTATATTTGTTCTAAACTCGGTAGCAACAATAATAAGGGCAAATAATACCTTAAGGACTATAATTGTCATTACGCATCAAAGCATCAAGGATCTATTACTATTTCTCCATCTTCATCAGCAATCAATTTTCTCCAACAAAATGTAATTAGGGTTCTTGGTTTTTTAAGGATTCCAATTCATCAAATTTATAGTTCTTTCCGTGACTTAATTTGCCAATATTGTCTGAACACTTGTTTTGGTTGTTAGTGGAATTGTTAGACTTTGGCATTTTAGTATGCTTACTTATCTTACGGTCTGTATTTTTAATTTTTCAATTTAACTGTCATGAAAATCTACGACGCTATCAAATGATAGGAGGACTTATTAAGTACATCTAATGTTTCTTACTGTTGGGACGAGCGTAGAAGTCCAATGCCTCTTGGGGACTCATTCGAGGAGATTAGTCCAAGTCCGAACCCACATAAAAATCTATTCATACCCACCTCTGTTCAAAAGTTTAAGCAAGTGGTTGTGGGTCAATTATGATATATTACTTGTGTACAAATCACAACAATCTTGGTTGCGAGATTATAGTTTGGTTTACTTTTTAACATTCTAAAACCTAATCTAATTTCACTCTTTAACAATATGGTAACCACGAGAAAATTAGGTTGCTGGTGATCTAATGGCTTAAACTTTGAAATATTAGATTACTTAAATGTTAAATCACGATTTCAATAATATTGATACATAAAAATATGTAAATATGCTTTGTATGTGAATTCTCTTTGGGGTTGGAATTAGGGGCATCAAAACCAAACTGAATAGAAAATTTCGAGTTTTTTCTAAAATCTTGAATCAAATCGAACCGCTGACACTCTTAGTTGGAATGTATGTGTGTAAGCTGCCGAAAGGAGCTGTAAAGTAGTCTTTCCTTTTAACTTAAGCACCTACTTGGCCAGGCGACGAACGAGGGAATTTCATTGGGAATCCTCAGCATTATCCTCTCTTGATTATGGTGGATTTTCTCTATTCGCTTCTTTTTGGGAGATAGACGGATTTATCATAGGCCGGCATTATTCCCCATTTTTGGAAATTCATTTTTAGGGATATATTCTGATACCCCACAGGCGCCACTAGTTGTTCCCATTGTTTGCTCCAGCAAAGATGTACACGCAGCTATGCATACGCCGGAAAGAGACATTTGGTATTTTAAGAAAAATCACCCAATTAGGAAGTATTTGAATAAAAGATATTGGTCGAAATGCATGATAAAAGTACGCGTTACAAAGAATATCGTGCAGAGAAAATTGTTTCGAGATTCGAATTTTGTTTTTGGAAGATCATAATAAGATAGAGATTCAGAATTTAAAACTGAAATATGCGAGAGATAAGATGAAGTTATGCTTTCATCCATCTGTCCTTTGTAAAACAAGTAATCGGGATAATTTGAGGTAGAAAAAAAAAGATTGAAATCCCATAAAAATAGGAGGTTTTCTTTGCTTTATACAATGGTATAGATACTGTAAGTTAGACGGTAGAAAATGATTATGCTCAGGAAAAGGAAAACAAAGACCCTAGATAATTATGCAGGGGATCCTTCTGATACCTGGCAAACTGATTCCCGTTGGCGAATCGCGACTATCTTTCTCAAAGATGTGATGTCTTCTCATGTTTGATGTTGATCGATCTTCGAAAAGCCTCCTGTGGCAATCAGCCCTTTTCATCTTGCAACTATATTGCGTTGTCATGACATGGAATTTAACATTCCATGGATGATGTACTTTATGAGCCAGAATTACATACGGACATTTTAATTGTATTAATTGAGTCATAAATATTTTTATATTTTGTCAATTAACTCCATCTAGTCAATTTTGATCGAAAATCTCTAACGTGTATGCCGGTCGTCTTACGTGATACGACTAACACTAACGTGGATAATTTTTAATGAGCAAATGAATTGTGTGAGTTTATATAAAAGATTGAGTACATTGCTAGTTGCCAACTTGCCATTGAAGGATGTTTCAAGATAGGTTTTCCATTTCTTTTCCCTGTTTAAGGGGAGCCTTTTCACAATTTCGACTAATTTGAGAACCAAAGGTTATTATGTTATTGATCTTTGAAGTTCGAGATCGGAAATGATATAGATAAGATTTCCCAAATTGCCGTTCCATCGAGCCAATCTGTCGGTAACACGAGTTCTTTGATGGGAGTTGGTGGTGTCAACTCGAAACCTCTTCAATTCTAGATCGTTCAAAGATCAAGCAAAGCAACAGTTCATATGAGGACGCGAAGCAAGGTCAAGTCATTTCCTTGGAGACATGAAATTGGCTGAATATAGAGATGGTTAGCATGGTCCCAGTATAACGACGCGACACTCACAAACGAAGTGGTCACATTTAATTGACCCTTTGGCCCCAAGTCAAGGAAAATATGTGATGGAGAAAATGTCTTGTTTTTTTTCTAAGTGAGCATTGAAAGTGGGTAGCATGAATTCCATAGGAAAGCATAACTCGAGGCTAGTTCAAATGGATGAGTTGTTGGGCTCAAGCTTAATCTAATTTTGTAATTCAAATCTCTACTTTTTTCCCATCTCAATTTTGTGGTCCTACGATCAAATGCCAGACCAATATAGTTTCGGCCAAGCTTGCTAATGTATGATATTTATTCTATAGTTTATTCGTGTAAACAATAGGAACAGATCATATAAATTAGAAAAAAACACCTTTTGGTTTATGGATCATATGTAGACCAAATCCATCTCCATCGTCGATTGCGTGGATCCTCTTACGAGACTCGTTAATTAACGATGGAGATGAAATCGATTCGTATAATTTACAACCTACGCGATAAATGCCGTTGTCTTATATGAATTTTGAAAAGGCGGTCCATATTTTTGTGGGCTCCAATGCATTATTGCTCCAAAGCTTTTGGCCTGCCACATCTTTGATGCCCGGTTGCTTGCACACTTTCTTTCCTTCGTTAATTTTTCACCTTCAAAAGGCAAACTGTGTGCAAGGGATTTTCATCGGCTTGTCATCGATTTATAAGACAAGTGATATATCAAGCGGTCATGTGATAAATCATTATCATTTTCGATTATATTAAACGGCGCCCATTTATTCAAATATTTCATCGTAATCCGTCACATCACTTCACTTAAAGAATAGGTTCTAAACATCAAATCATGGAATACGTGTAGAAAATTGCTCTTTCTCAAAACCTTCCGAACAGTAGAACATGTGAAGGAAAAGGGAGTTGGGCCGATTAGGTGCGGTGCGGCTAAAGTAAATTTTTTAAATGAAACCGTCCAAAATATGATGGAGTACTTTAGGTAATTAACCAAAGCGACTGTGACACCAAAAGCGTCCGCATATCTTTAGTCCCTAAAGAATCGTTGTCTAAATCAACATTAATAAATCGAAAAAAAAGGAAAGAAATGCGAGGGCTAAAATTCTTTAAAAGAAATGCTAAGAACTCATTGCCAAGCATACGAATTCATTTAGAATTATAGGTCCCATTGAAAGCTAAAGTGTCGAGCTTCAAACTTTTTACGATCTAGACTTTGATATCACATTAGAAAAATAATTTCCTCAGAAAACCCTCGAGCCCCGACGGGACTATGAAGTCTATCTAGCACGTTTATTAAAACGAATCGACCCGTCAAGTGGAAGCCACTCATATCCTTATTGTACCTAAATTAATATATTATTTCACCTGGGAAGCGACCGGGGCGTTCGAACTTCTTACAGCCGTGATAATTTTGCCACGTTTGGAACGTTGGACCGACCGCACGCGTCGCTTTCCCACGTGTGGGGGCACCAAACGAAGAGAAAGGGGCGGGCCATACAAAGAAATTTCCGGTTTGATGAGAATTTAATATTGCATCAAGTGGATAAACACCAATACCATGACGAAACGCGGTAACATCAGTTTCGTGAAAAAAATATAAAATCCTTACATTATAACATATATATATTATATTATATTTGTGTGTTTTCGCAGCACGTGAAAAGAAACAGCAATATCACACAGCTAGATTCCATGTAACAATGCCCGTGCATGACTATGCATTGCTCGGACCATTTGTGTGACGCAGCTTTCTTTAAATGCCCACCGCTCTCTCGCTTCTCAACTCTCACCACACTCTACTCTCTCTCTTCTTCTCTCTTCTCTCTCTCTCTCTAGATGAAGAGGCCATTGATGGAGTGGGGAATGCCCGAGCAAAGCATCAAGGAGATTCGCGAGCGAAACAGCAAGAGCGACAGATCATCATCATCAGCTTCATCAGCATCATCAGTTTCATCAGCATCAGTAGTAGCTGTTGGCCTGAGGATCCTGACGCAGGTGTCTGAGACGACCAAGCCCCACATAGTCGTCAAGTCCAAGGCAACCGCGAGCCTCCACCACGTTAAGCCTCGCTCGCAGGCTCGATCCCGGAGTAACCCTAATCTTGAGTACTCCTGCTTTCTCAAGACGTGCTCTCTGTGCCGCAAGAAGCTCAGCCCCGACCAAGACATTTACATGTACAGGTATAGCTCCGAATACAGTGCGCTCAGATCCAGGATCGTCTTTCGGCTGTTCTTGTCATGCTAAGTTGGGTTTCATCTTGATTATAGCTGTTCTAATTTGGTTTGAATGACTAATGAGGTGTTGCAACCGTTATGTCGATTCAGGGGAGATGAAGGATACTGCAGCGTGGAGTGCAGAGACAGGAGGATCATGATGGACGAAATGAAGGAACTGGAGGCTTCCACCAAATGGATGGTGTCGTCTCCCAGGCATTGCTACTCCGCTTCCCTCCAGAGCGAGACCCGCCTCCTCCGTGAAGAGCTCGAGCGACGGCAGCGCCACCTAATCGCTCCAAAAACTCGGACCATAGTCTCATAGCCCTTCCCTTCTTCTTCTTCTTTTCTTGGGCTTCCTTTTATGTTTAGTGATGAGGAATTAGCGTACCGTTCTTAGCAACGGAAACTCTCCTTTTTAGAGTGTTACAACAAAGGAAGTACTCCCCAATTGAAATATTGGACATTTTGTGGACATGGAAATCCAATTTCTGCTTTTTCGTTAGCATAATATTTGGTGTATCTTCCATAATTAGTTCGGGGTTATTGGTAAAGTTGTTAGATTTCCTTTCCTTTCCCGTCGAGCAATAGCTTGTGTTAGTGTTTGCACCGTACGATAAGCAATACAATTCAATTACGAATTTTCAAACAATTTTTCTTTCACCTGAAATTGAAAAAAAAAGGAGTTGTTATACCATCGTCGTGTATATATTTCATTTTTTTTGTCTGGGATAATAATTTCGAAAATAGATCCAAGCAGAGTTTATATGGATTTGAGGGTTTCTTTTTTTTTTGAAGTCCCAGCTCTCTGGGGCTGATAGAACGCGCTGATATTTTGCTGAAAGCTTTTGTCCCTTCCCTTGTCATATATTTTGCTAAAAGCTTTTGTACCTTTCCTTGTCATGAACGAAGGAAACATCATATGCTCTTTGTCAGAAGGAGGAGCACGATCGATGCAAGTTGGATTGAGATGGAGATATCTTTTCCTGAGTAATGGTAGATTTGCCCAAGAGGCTTACCTAGTTATTTTTATGAGTGGCGTGAAGAATGTCGAACCAGTTTGTACGAGTTAAGAATTTTCTTTGAACGGCTCGATCGGTTCGAAGCGAGAGCCAAAGTTCCCCGATTCATTTCGAGAAGGTCCTTTTCAGGAAAAATGGTCCGTGCTGAAAGAAGAGGCGATATTTTTTATTTTTGCCCGGATCAAACGGTCAAACCAACCATATTTTTAGGATTTTACTATTTTTATTCCTTTTGTGAAAGAAGTCGTAAAGCATGGTCAAAAGAAAAGGTGTGACGGGCAAATTATATTCAAATGTGATTAGCAAAAGATTTATTACGTCAGTGGGATGAATGCATTGCGTAATATCAAAAGTATGCGGAAAATTGCTCTTTCTCAAGTGACAGCGTTCTTAGCGCTACATCACCAATTTTTCCTTACATCTAATCATATTTTGACGCGCATTAGTTGACGTGAAATTAAGAGAAAAAAATAAAATCTTCTTGTTGTTCCATCAGCCATGGACCTCAAACTAGTCGCCTACCTTCCTCGATCACCACCACGCCAGAGGCCAAGCCTCCATATCTATCCAGGTTGAAGACGAAGACGACGAAGACTACACAGGCCGAGTCTCCAAATCGACTCCATCTTCACTTTCTTCAAGCTCATCCATGACCGCCTCCAAATCTGGTCGAGCTCGACTACACTTAGATATCATCCGCCCCAAAACAGTTCGAGCTCTTCCATGGCCGCCGAGAATCGGTCACAGCATTAAGCTTGGCAGACATAAAAGGCCGTCACCTCCAGATCTAGAATGTTGACATTGCCCAGATATGGCCGTTGCGAAGGTCGTGACATGACCTCGAGTTGCAATGATGACAGCCATTAGAGGTCAACTTTGAGAGAGGGCGTTAAACATTGCAAACGGCCATGGACAAACAAAAAATGGCATGTAACAACAAAGGGAACAAAAAGAAAGAGCGCACGCAATAAATGTTTACTTGTAAGAGAATATGTATAAAGAGGATCTCATTATTTACATTACAAAGAGGAGAGAAAGGAGAAAGAGAGCGCACGGCGCTCAGGCACTAATTGTTTGCTTGTGGTCAGTACTTTCCCACATAAAGACCAACCAGAAGAGAGAGATTTGGTGCTTTTGATCGAGACAAACAAAAATTCGGGTCAGAATTGTCATCGAAAGTAAATTTAGTGCTTTTATTTAATTAACCCGAAAAGAATTCAAAAACAAGAATCATGAGTAATGACGTCAATTTTTTTCCTTTGAAAATTAAGAAAAGAAAGAAAAGAGCAAGTCATTAAGGTGAAGAGATGAGAATAAATGCTCTCCGAAGTGGGCTGCACATACATGCTTAGGTGGCTCTTAGGTGGAACTAGACATGTTAAACAGGTGGATTGGATCGTGTTTGGATCGGATTATTGATATACATGCTTAGGTGGCTCTTAGGTGAAACTAGACCTGTTAAACAGGTGAGTTGGGTCGAATTTGGATCGAATCATGATTCAACTCAAATTGACACATATAACTCGTTTATGACCCATTTATCGTAAGGCAAATTTCTCAACCCATATCTATACCCTACTCAAACTATACCCGACCCAACCCATTTAACTAAATCTAGGAAAGCTTATTTTCGCTAATTATTTTAAAAAATTATATTGCTAAAACATTTTCATGCAATACAAATTTAGTGAAAAATTTTTATATATTTTTTAAAAATAATTAAGGCATTTGTTTCGAAAAAAATATGATATTTCTGGAAAATGTTTTTAGGAAAATGACAATGTTTTTTTTTTAATTATTTTTAAAAAAATCATATTATAATCATTTCTCTTTTCCTTTTTCCTTTTCTTTTTTTCTTTTTTCTTCTCCCCTGTCAGTGGTTAGCCACAGGGGAGGGATTAGCTCGTTGGCCTATGGCAAGCTTCGAGCCTCCCCAATCGAGCGAGACTTGAGCTCGCCATCGCTCGGTCAATGAGGCTTAAAGCTCACCAGAGGCTGATGAGGCCTCGGCCTCGCCAGATCGGCAAGCTCGAGTGTTGCCAGATCGGGCAGCTCGAGCTTTGCTGGCCTATGGCAAGCTTGTCCTTCTCCTGTGGCCGACCTCGATGGAGAAAGAAGAAAAAAGAAAATAAGAAAAAGAAAAAGAAAAGAAAATTAATATAAAAAATAAAAATGACATGTTTATTATTCACTTAAATTTGTTGGGTAGCCCATTTGTTATCCATTTAATATCCATTAAGTTAATAGGCATCCCATTAATGACCCATTTAAGTATATTTTTAAAAATAAAGCCAACCTATTTATAACCCACAATCATTAAACATGGATTAATATATAGGTTCTCGACCCATTTACCACCTCCAAGTGGAACAATTTTTTGGTGGAGGATGTGATGCAATAAGAATGGAGATTTTCTAAAAATCTAGGAAAGTTATAAAAAAAAATCCTTAACATATTATATAGATGCCGATTCAATCTTAAACTTTTTACTTTGACCAATTTAGTCATAAATCTTTCGACGATCTACTAATGAAGTTCTTTCAGCAAATTTTGGCTTAAAATTGCTGAAGTGAAGGTCAACCATCATATGTGGCACAGAAGACGCTAATGTGGATGATTTTCGCAATTTTTTTCTTTTCTTTTACTTCTTTTTTTTCATTCTTCCTCCATCGATAGTTGGGCCTCGGACCATCACAGCCTCAGGTGAGGGCCGTGTTGGGTGAGGGCATCATGTCCCTCCTAGAGTCTGGCTAAGGTCAACCCTCGCCAGAAGTCGGCAACCGGCAGAAGAATTATGAAAAAAAAAAAGAAAAGTAAAAAAAAGGAAAAAGATTATGAAATTTTAAAGTAATTACAAAATCGTCTATATCAACACTAGTTGTGCCACGTAAGACAGCCGACAGTGACTAGACCACTGCATCAGTGATTTCTAACCAAAATCGTGCCATGTCAGCAAGCGGTGGTTTAGTCACTGCGTCAGCAATTTCTGACCAAAATTGACCGAATGGATTACATTAGCAAATCGTCAAAATGTTTAGGATTATGTTGACTTAATTAAAAATTTAGAACTGAATTGACATTCATACAATATGTTTATTTTAACTATCCCCTAAAATTCTAGAGTCCTATGTGCCATTATAATAGGTGGCGTTTTAGGAATACTTTGGTGTAATATATTTACTAGTCATAAACCCATGACAAACACAACTCATGCACACGTAATATTCCTTTCATTGTAGCAGAAGTCCATTATGCTTATATAACAGTTGTAATAGATTAGATCCTATCGAGCAAGTATCATACAAGTATTAGATGAGAATTTTTATCACTATATAAAGTTGTACAAATTGAACGAAAATTACAAAAAAAATAAAAGTTCATTGTTCTCATCAGCCTTTTCTCTTTTTGTCTTTCATTTTACACTCATTTGCCCTTCTTATTGTGCATCCCTGTTTAACTTCATACAAAACATTAAATGATCCGCGAATTTCTAAATTTTTGAAAAAATAATTTATTTCTCTTTATTGTTCACATATATATAACTTTCATAAGGAGGGGGACAGAAACTCAATTCGCCAACTTAGCAAAATAGAGCTTTCGGAAGAAAAATTGTCCGAAAAGTCATAAACGTATTGCACTTTTGCCAATTTATTTCTAAACTTTTCAATTTTATCAATTGAGTTCTAAGCATATTTACATTTTGTCAATTGAGTCCATCCAGCCGATTTTGGTTGGAAATCACTATTGCGGATGTTGACCGTCCAACGTGCCGGTCAAAAGTAGCTGGACAGACTCAATTGAGAAAATGTGAAAATGTTTAGAATTCAATTGGCATAATTAAAATGTTTAAGATTGAATTAATAAAAGTGCAATAAGTTTATGATTTTTTGTATAATTTTCTCCCGATACATGTATAAGCCTAATAAGAAAAAAAAAATGAAAGGCTCTCTCTATTATATGGATCGTCCAAAAGACTGTCAACATGGAGCTGAACAAAGAAATAAGATCAAGAAAATCCAAGAAGAAAAAAATCAAAACCTATGAGTAAAATCTCATACTATACTCTGCCATTATTGTAGCCATCATCTCCATTTATGTTGTGAGAGATCTTCGGAGTTGAAGATGCTGTCTTTTTTCTCTTGATCATGATGTACCAAGTGACAGCTTCCAGAATCGCTGCGCCGGCCCCTAAGAAGGTGACGATCCCGTTGTACGCAGTCCGCCATTTCTGTTCCGGATCCAGTATGCCCAACCCCTTAAACACGTTCACAATGCTCAAGACGATCTTGGTGTATCCGACTGTGTGGTGATACTGTTGGCCACGAAAATGGCATGCCCAGGATCACCATAATCAGAAACCAAAACATGTTAATGGAGAAATTATCGATTCGCATACCTGGTTTGAAATCCATCGAACTTAACGCGGAATTTGCGACAGTTTCCGAACACGAACTCAAGTGCTTCTTCCCTATACCCTTCGTTAGAACACTAGCCTAATAAAAATGCCGTTTACGAGAAGAAAGTTCTCTATAGATCCGTATATGAGTTAAATTGTGCATCATAAGATTAGGGGAGGGACTTGAGTGCTATTTATAGAGCCTTCGACCACGGGCCCTCTCATTACGGACCGGGCCATACTCAGCCCATATTAGCCAGTCCCATATTAGACTTATTAAAAACCCATATATCTTATCTTTATTAGACTAAACTAATTCAATTAATTTCAATTAATGAAACCAACATTAGAAAATTCTTACATTCTCCCACTTGAGCAATATTAATTGAAACAGAACTGTGTGCGCATCCTTATATTAGTCTAGAGATTATTCTTAATAGTCAATCCAATCCCAT
Source organism: Syzygium aromaticum (assembly GCA_024500025.1). Taxonomy (NCBI): domain Eukaryota; kingdom Viridiplantae; phylum Streptophyta; class Magnoliopsida; order Myrtales; family Myrtaceae; genus Syzygium; species Syzygium aromaticum. The sequence continues at coordinate 13,707,992 of CM044893.1, forward strand.
AAAGTCTCGAACACCGAATCATGGCGGTAACTACATGTACTCACGTAGAGCCTTCCATGGTCACGAGTGCTTTCAACTTTACTGATATAGATTCAATATAGTAGTGTGTCAAATAGACAGTGCCTCATAATGAGTGATACTTCATTTGTTGTCCATTTTATTAGTCAAAATTCTCTCTCTTTTAGGGTGCGCATGACAACCATTCTGTGTCCGGGAACTATTTCTGAACAGAAATGATTTTTTTTATTCTGTGCCCGGAAACAATTTCTGAGCAGTTAAAAGCGTTTGGTAACTGTCCAAAATTTCTATTCCTGAAATAGAAAAAGAATAGAAATGCGTTTGGTAACTGTAAAAAATTTCTATTCCTAGAATAGAAAAAGAACAGAAATGCATTTGGTAACTGCAAAAAATTTCTATTCTAAATTTTTTTGAAGTGCTTTTTAAAACATGGTATTAATTCTCATGGAGCACTTATCAATTTTATTTTTTTCTTGAAAGTGAAGGAAACATGGTGATATGTATAAACATGGTATATAGTTGGTACAAACTCTTCCCTCTATCATCTTTACCAAAAAAAAAAATAAAACTCTTCCCTCTATCACTCCTAGCAGTGTATACCGTATTTTGACTTTACCGTATTTTTGCTCCTATCGAAGAACCTGGAATTAGAATGGAAACATTACTCCAAATCCAAATATTAGGTGAGTGCTTGTATTGAAGACTTTAAGATGAATCTCATCTAAATCCTTTTCCTTTTTTTCATTAAGGAGAAAATTTTTGTGGTTGTTTTATTAGTTAAAACTTTAGGTATGACAAAAAAGTGCTGGCAGGAACTTATGTAAGTCCGACTTCCCCCTAAGCAACTACCTAAGCAATCTTGTATAAACAATTTTGACTGGACTAAAATTGCACCTTCAGTTACTAGATTTTTTCGTTGATCGACTCATGTCATACTATCAGTAAAGTACGTGTGATAAAACCAAAGGAAATGACAAAAGTACATATAAGGATCATCTCCCATCGTCATGTAGTATTTAAAAATAATATTACAAAAGTCGGAAACACAAATCATGGAATCTCGGGCAAATTGTAATCCCTTGCCATTTTATTTGTAATACTTTTCCTAAGCATGTTTATCTCAACTGCTTGCTCAAGTGGTGTATCATCCGCAACCTCCACTTCTCTAACTCCAAATGGGTAGTCTGGATCTCCATAATGAGAAAAGTTTTTGTCCATCTTGTCCTCCTCACGAATGTAATTGTGGAGAGCACAATATGCAATTACAATAAGAGCTTGCTTTTTTATTGTAAATGGAGGCATGTGTCTCAAAACGGTGAAGCGATTCTTTAATGCCCCAAATGACCTCTCTATGACATTCCTTAGTGAAGAGTGCCTATGATTAAACAATTCTCTTGTTGTGCTTGGTCATCTTCCACGCCCTCTATAATCATTTAAATGATACCGTTCACCTTTAAACGGAGTTAAAAATCCTGAAAGTGATGCATATCCAGAATCTACTACGTAGTATTTGCCTATAACATGATATATATAAATTTGTTATAATATGCAATCATAACAATCATAAAGAAAGTTTTTCTATTAGACAAAACAAATACCTAGTGGTGGTCGAGGAAATTGCAGTCGAGGAGTCTCAAGTGCTGCCGAAAGCACCCGACAATCGTTGGCAGATCCTTCCCACCCAGCGTATACGAAAGTAAACTTCATATCAAATGAACAAACACACAGCACATTCTGGGTAGTATTCCCTTTCCTACCTCTATATGGGACCTGCTCAGACACAGGGACAGAAGCATTGATATGGGTGCCATCAATAGCACCTACGCAGCCCTGTGCATTTATAAAAATCTAATGTTATACAAGATTATCAACTACATGTATTTGATAATGTAAACTCAAAAAATAAAAACCATACCTTGAAGTATCGTTCATGAGAAGGATTCATAAGAATTTCCTGTGGGATAACATCAAAGGACGGTGGTTTGATAATTTCCTTTGAGAGTTTGATAATTGCTTTCAACACTATATTGAAATAATTGCTAATTGTTTGTCCTGAACGTTGGAATCTCTCACATAAATCTCTGTTGGAGTTATTGTGACAAATCATAGATAAGAATATCCCAACTTGTTCATCCATCCTAATAAACCGACTATCTTTCAACCAACCTTTTGCCCTCATTAATTCACATAGGTTCAGAAAAACATGTCTCTCCATCCTGAGGGCTTCATAGCATCTATCTGAATGTCCATAAACAATCTCCCTTATCCATTCAGGTCCTGATAGTTTGCTGTCCCTAATAGATTCTCTTGTATGCATGGACATGTCCTCCGCAATAATGCACAACCATCCTATCAATATATATACGTCGTCGTCATCCAATAATTGTTCATCTGGATCTACCTGTCCATTAGACACACTATTTGATCCCCATTCCATAGTACCTATATTATCACACAAATACAAGAACATCAATATAGATATGTAAAAAAAAAAATCCAATCACAACTAATAACATAAGTCATAAAGTGAAAGCAAACCAAATATATAAATAGCACCTAAACAGTTTGGTGTACCCATGGCACCACAAAAGTACAAGAGTCTCAAGATCAATATCTCTAAAAATCAAATATCAAGTACTAACATAAGTCATACAATCGAATGAAACCTCACACAATCCATAGAACATTTCCCAACATCTAGTAAAGAGATTCAATAAGTGCATTTTTCCATTCAGCTAGGGTTTTGATAAAAGCCTCCCTCCATGTGGCACTAACACATGCTCGTTCAATAGCTTTGCTATAACGATCTGGTCCCAAGTCAGGCATACTAAGTAGGCTATCAATGACGGCGGATACGGAGTAAGGGTCCACAGGTGGTTCTGTGACCCGTGAGGTGGCAGAGCCACTCACAAATTGACTTGTCTTAGTTTTGATCAACTCCTGTATAGCTTTGCAAGTGTCAGCAATGCAAGACGAGGTATTCTTTTTTCTCCTCTTGGCATTTGGAGTCCTATCCAAACGGTGCTTCACATGAACTGGATTAGCACTATTGCCAGATGTAAAGACTGTCTCATCAATGTGGTGATCACTCAAGTCCTTTAGATCACCGTCTGCATCGCCACCACCATTGTCACCTTCCTCTGACACCGTCAAATCTTCGGCATTTCCTATGGCATGCTCCCCAGTTGCATATGTACCACCAAATACAATACACAGCTCAGGATACTGGGGAAATCCATTCTTCTTGAATTTTGTCCACTCTCTATTATCCTACAATTTTCACAATAATGACATGTCAAAAACATAATGAAACAGTTTAAAACTTACATGTACAATGAAATCAAAGTAATCAAAAGTTAAACGATACCTTGATGTGAGATTCCCAAATACTTGGATCGTCAACAACAATAGTTCTATTCACATTATCCCAGCCAAATCCAGATTGCGAAAGAAGCTTCTTAAAACTACCATACTGTTTCCTCAGTTTGTTCACCTTGTTCTTCAACTGAACTAGGGTATATTGGTATTCTGACTGTTTAATGAATTCAGTCCGTATATAATTCCACCCAACTTTGTTGTAAGTAGAAGATGTGCGATTTCCCTTTTTGACCTCATCAACCAACAAACTTACAAACATGTTGGTTAAAGGCTCAGTCCACTTTGCATTGAATATCTCTTTTTGAGATGCCATGTAACCTTGATAGATTGAGAATCATATGAGTCATGCATTAAATCAATAACAGTCATGTAAAGATAAGAGAAGATAAAAAAATCACGCCTCGCAGAACATCCAAGCATATCACTAGTCAGATGATGTTCCCACAGTTCGTCGGAAACTGATCAATAAAGCTTAGCAGGAACTTCGACCACGAAATAAGAAAAATGACAAAACCCACTTACCAACGATCTACTCCAACAAAAAATACATGGGAAAGAGTCAAATGCTGCATCAGTCCAATGAAGCCACACGCAAGTAAGAGATAAACCACATTATAGAAAATATTACCTCACCAAATGAGAAGCTTCAGCCGAAAGTCGAATCTTGGCAGAATCCTACAACAACGAAAGACAAAACAGAGAAAATAAGCAACCCTACCTTAGAAACTCGGCATCCCCAGCACTTAAGCCCAGTTCAGGTACGCATGCAGCTAACAACATTCCACGAAATCGCGCTTTAAAATGCTAAAAGACGAAAGAAAGCCACACGAAGAGAACGGACGCGAAAAAAAAGAGAACAATCTTGAACAACAGAAATGATACAGCTCTCCCGTCTTCACACGTCAGCAGAGATCGAAACCACAGACCATCAACGAATTGACAAAGACCAAAATGAGCTCGAAAGGAACCAAAAGAACGGGGAAAAGGGGGGGCGCCAAAGAAAACCGATCCAAAGAGCCAACCAGAGGAGCACAAGAGAGCTTCGACCTAGAGCGAAACTAGAGCAGCATTTCGAAAAACCCAGAAGTCAAAATGGCCCAGAAGAAAGCAGACAGGGAAAAATCGAGAGCGACAAAAAAAAAACCCCCCTTCCACGACCACCAGCAAGACAGCATTGCGCAGGAGCCAAAGACACGAGGCGACGACCGACGGGTCGATGCCCAAATGGGCGAAGGTAGCGCCCGCTCGAGCCTCGCCGTCGCCCAAATCGGCGAGGGCCACGGACACGCTCGCTTGGGCAACCATCGCCGATCTGGGCGACGGCGAGGCTTGAGTGAGTGCGGCCTCGCTCGAGCGACCGCGCCCTCACGCAGATTCGCGAGGGCAGCGGTCACTCTAGCGAGAGCAAGCCCAGATGGGCGAGGCCAGCGCTCGCTTGAGCCTCACCGTCGCCGATCTGGGCAAGGGCTCACTCGAGCGAGTGCCGCCCTCGCCGATCTGGGCGACGGCGAGCTCAAGTGAGCGCGGCCCTCGCCCACTCACTCTAGCTTGCCGTTGCCCAGACCGGCGAGGGCGGCGCTCACTCGAGTGAGCCCTTGCCCAGATCGGGGATAGTTGCTCGAGCGAGTGTCGTCGAACGAGAAGGAGCAGAAGGAGCAACTCATCAGCAAGAACTTACCTCGAACGAGAAGGAGCAGCCTCGTCGGTGTTGGTGAAGAAGCAGCCTCGTAGGTGAAGGAGCAGTAGCAGTGAAGGAGCAGAGGAGAACGATCTTTGAGCAGAGAAGTAAAAAGTGATTCCAAAATTGTTTCTTATTTTGGAAGCTCAACGCTTCCAAAATTGTTTCTTATTTCTGTGCCGAGAAATAAGAAGCTAGATTTTTTTGTTTCTTGTTTCTCCTCCAAAGTTATTTCTGGGCATAAATTTTTGTAAAAATGTGCCGGGGAATAAAAAATTTACCAAATGCATTTTTGTTCCCAAACTATTTCTGGGAACAAAAGAACATAAATTTTTACTGTTTGGCACGTTACCAAATGGAGCCTTAGTGTCGCAAAACCTAATGTGTCACCAGAGAACATGCGTCATGGTTCCAAAGAACCTGCATATGTCTTACCTTGATAGTTAACTGTACTTTATGTATAACAAAACATATCGTTAAGGCTAATACCAAGAATGCCTAGAGATTACATAATGCTTAGAGATTACCTTTATGTATAACAAAACATATAGTTAACTGTACTTTATGGATTCATGGCCTGTACTCAAAGTTTACACAATGCCTAGAGATTTTCATCAAATATGTGTACTCAACTTGATAAATTTACATTCACAAATAACTCATTGAATGCAAAAGAGTCGATACATATTTAAATGCTACAAAATGTAACATAAAATCATATATAAATATCATAAGAGCAACACAAGACTAAACAACTCCCACTAATTAATACTATCCCATGATATTCCTAAACCTATGTTAATGACATGTCGATCAAATAGACAAGGGCGAAAGCCTTTAGTTAGTGGATCTGCAATCATATCATCTGTTGAAATGTGCTCTACTGCAATGTCACCATTCTGAACTTTTTCCTTTATAGTCAGGTACTTGACCTCCATATACTTAGACCCCTTCAGACCTCTATTGTTGTTAACAAATAACACTGCAGAGTTATTGTCACAATATAATTGTATGAGCCTATCCACAAAGTCAAATACGATCAACTCATTAATGAGATTCCAGAGCCAAATTGTCTGAGTAGCGGCCGAAAAGTATGCTACAAACTTCGCTTGCATGGTAGAGAATGTCATTGATTTATGTTTCTCACTTTTCCATGATACTTCACCTCCTGCTAACTTAAAGATGTAACTAATTATCGACTTCTTTTCATCCTGACAGCCAATAAAGTTTGAATCCGAATACCCAACCAGCTGTAGGTCCTGAACATGTTTGTAAATCAGCATTTAGTCTTTTATCCTCTTTAAGTACCTCAAAACCTTCTTGGTAGCAACCCAATGATCGTATCCTAAATTTGATTGATATTTGCCTAAAAGTTCTATTGCAAAAGCAATATCTGGTCTAGTACATACTTGAGCATACATAATACCCATAAGTGCACTAGCATAAGGTATATTCTTCATTTGGGTTTTCTTAAAATCTGAATGAGGATATTGTGACAGACTCAACTTATCACACTTACTGACAAGAGCAATTCCTAGCTTGCATTGCTGCATGTTGAATCTTTTTAAGATACGATCAACATATGCCCTCTGAGACAAACCCAATAGTTGACGAGAACGATTCCTATGAATCTCAATGCCAAGGACAAAAGACGCCTCACCAAGATCCTTCATATCAAAGTTCTTTGACAATTTTCGCTTTGTCTCATACAGTAAACCAAGGTCACTGCTCACTAGCAGGATATCATCTACATAGAATATAAGGAAAATGAATTTCCTCCCAATGACCTTGTAGTAAATACACTAATTTACTTTGTTCTCAACAAAACCAAATAAAGCGACAACACTATGAAACTTCAAGTACCATTATCTAGAAGCTTGTTTGAGACTATAAATAGACTTTTTCAATCTACATACAAGCATACCTAAATCATTTGCTGCAAAGCCTTCGAGTTGCATCATATAGACTTCTTCATTAAGGTCTCCATTAAGAAAATGGAGTTTTAACATCCATCTAGTGTAACTCAATATCGAAATGAGCTACCAATGTCATGATCACTCTAAAAGAATCTTTAGAAGACACTGGAAAAAAAGTTGCTTCATAGTCTACTCCTTATCTCTTAGTGAAACCCTTGGCTACCAGTTTGGTTTTAAACTTCTCAATCTTTTCTTTAGAGTCTCTTTTAGTCTTATACACCCATTTACAGCCAATGGGTTTATGACCTTCAGCTAATTTAACAAGTTCCCAAACTCCATTATGCTTCATAGACTGCATTTCATCTCTCATTGCATCCAACCACAGTTCCGACTGAGGACAAGAAACAGTTTTCGCATAAGTCACTAGATTAGTTACAGAACCGATATCATAGTCTTGCTCTCCTATATAGACTAAATAGTCCAGTGGTATAGCTAATTGTCTCTCCCTAATAGATCTCCTTACTAGAGCAGCAACAACCTCATCCTGCACCTGAGAGCCTTAAAGAACTTCATTAAGAACTGTCTTAACAACAGGATCCTGAGCCTCAACAGGTTTAGTCTGTGGTGTGGGAGTCTCCATAATTATCTGTATAGGAGGAGATAAAGATACAACATTACCCACGGTACTATTATCCACAATAGTCTGTGAGCAGCTACTTTTTTCAGCCACATCAAACTCCAAAAACTTTGTTATCTGTGATTCCACAATTCTTGTGCCTCCATTGAGATTATAGAACCGATATCTCTTCAAATTTTCCGGGTGAGATACAAAGTAACACCAAGTGATTTTGGAGTCCAACTTACTTAATGTTGGATTATATAATTTCACTTCTGCAGGACATCCCCAAACCTTAAGATGATTTAAGTTAGGCTTACGTTTGGTTCATAACTCAAAAGGAGTCAATGGAATAGCTTTAATAGGTACACGATTAACAATGTACAAAACTGTTTTCAAAGCTTCACCCCATAAAAAATCAAGTAAATTTATCTTACTAATCATACTTCTCACAATTTTCATAAGGGTGTGGTTGCGCCTTTCGGCTACACCATTTTGCTTAGGACTCTTAGGCATAATAAACTGAGTCACTATCCCAGAATCCTCTAAATATTTGGCAAATGGTCCCTTAAGTTGTTCGGCATCGCCATGCTGGCCATGATACTCTCCACCTCGGTCAGATCTAATAACCTTTATGACCTTTTCCAACTGTTTCTTGACATTGGTCCGAAAAATCTTGAACTTGTCAAGAGACTCAGATTTTTCTTTAATCAAGTACAAATAGCCATATTGAGAATAATCATCAATAAATATGATGAAATAAAAAATTTTGCACAAGGTTGCCGTATAGGATCCACTTATGTCAATGTAAATGACTTCCAACAGGTCAAAACTTCGCATGCAGTTTTCTTCTTTATCTTAGTCATTTTACCTTTACAACAGTCTACGCATGTTTCTAGATCATTTTTAAGAACATGCAGGATGTTAGTTTTTATTAGCATTTCTACTCTATCCTTAGAGATATGACCAAGTCGTTTATGCCACAATGCATAAGACTGTTCCTTAGGTAGTGGTTTCTTAGAAACAACCTTTTCAGCTTTATAAGCGGTATATGTCATTGGGAGACAAACACAATCTGTATAATCCGTTGGACATATTACAGCACCCAACCTTATTTGAATTAATAAACAAAGAAATAACATTGTTCTTGATTTCAAAAGAGTAGCCATATATGTTCAAACACGATACGGAAACTAAGTTTCGTATAAAAGAAGGTACATAAAAAATGTCTTTCAACATTAATCTAAAACTAGAGTCTAGATTCAAGATTACATCTCCCATGAACACAACATCAACTTTCTCGTTATTTCCCACAGTGAGTCTTGACTCATCTTGATTTGGCTTTCTCTGATTTATGAATCATTGTATGGTAAACGCAACATGATTAGTTGCACCACTATCGAGCCACCAAGAACTGGATGGTGCTTCTGATAGATTGGATTCACAAACAAGTGCCAAATAATCATTACTTGTAGGCTCACATTTGGACGACCAAGTTTTAAACTTTCCACGATCCTTCTTTATGTGACCTTTCTTCTTACAAAAGAAGCAACGGTCACCATCCCTTTTGAAGGATGTTTTCTTTGGACCCATATTGTCAGATTGACCAATAGTGTCATGAATACCTCTATGAGTACGATTTATGGACTTCTTATTCTTCCTTTCGTGGGAACCGAAAACATATAAGGCTAGATGCTATTTTTCCTTCTTAAATTTCCCTTCCTCTGCCACCACCCTTGCTATCAAGTCATTAACTGACAAAGTCTCATCTTGAAAATTGTAATTTGTCTTTGTAATCCCAAAATCAGGTGGAAGGGTGTTCAGGGCTTGATGCACAATGCAAGCATTAGAAATAGAAACATTAAGAGCTTGAAACTTCATCTTTAGGTCTACCATCCTAAGGACAAATCTCTAACCCCAACAGTACTATCATACTTCATATTGAAGAGCTTTTGAAGAAGTGTACCAATTTTCTTCATTGTAAGAGCAATACATTGAAGTTTTCAAGTGTATAAACCTCATTTCAGCATTAGATGAAATGAGGTTTCTAGCCTCTCAGGTTGCCATCATTTCCTTAGCAGTACAGTTAACTGGCAAATCACTTTTCAAGTGTTTTTGAATGAATTTCTTCATTGTCAATAAGCAAATTCGACTGTTCTTTTCCCAAACAGCATACTCCATTTTCTCAGCTTCAGTACTAGTGGCCGTGATATCTATCGGCTTATCCATTATAAGAGCAATGTGAACATCCGCCAGCTCCATTCCAAATAGAAAATTCTCTTTTCATTTCTTAAAATTCAACCCCGGTAAAGACCCCAATGGAAATGAAATTGCCATTTACAGAAAATGTGACTTGAAAACAAACAAACAATACAATCAGCATCATGTGAGTACTTATCTAGAGAGTTACATACATCATCACATAATCATCTTTGGGCAAAAAATATGACATGGAGTTTCCACATGACAGCGGTCATTAGAACATATTCTAATCTTTCGTGAAATCACTACCTTTTGGTATATGAACCACTAAGATCAGTCATTTCTCAAGCACATGCTATACATGTACCCCTCTATGAACCTATACAAGATCATCTCCTTTGAGAGTATGATCACGTAATAGAACATGAGACATTCCACCACAATATGAGACCGATATTTCTCAAACCCAATAAAGTGTGCCACTTTGGCAATCACTACTAACTGAATCTTTGAAAATCTCTCATACCAGGGATATGAACTTTATGTATCACATTCACTATATACATGTAATGCTAGATGTAAATACAAGGCGTATATCTCTGAAATTACATGTCATGCTAATTATATTATTCCGTTCAATGATAGAAAATGAATTACACTCTACACAGTCCTTATGTGGTGATATATGTGAGAGTTACCTTATGCATTTCTGAAACCATAGATAAATACAAGAAAATACACAAAAATACCCTAAAAATACGCGTATATAGGGTTCCATACATATTTTCACATATGTAAAAGCTTCAAACATGTAAAATAAATACAGCACAATGTAGAGAATCTCGATACGAGTGCGTCAGTACCAAGAACGTCCCAAATGGACGTCGGATGGGTCCTCATGTGCCACCAAAAGGCGTGGCGCGTGCACGCGTATTTAGCCAGTCGAACCGGTTTGAATAGCTGGTTCGACCGGTCCAACCCGTCAACGGTCAACGGACCGGTCTAACAAGTTGACTGGTCGGGTCAACAATCGGGTTGGGTCGAAACTTGGTTCATGTCAACGATCGGGTCGAGTCGGGATCCGGGTCAACTCGGATTTGTGCTCCTGCTGACGTCATCCTGCAGTTACCGGTCGAAAAGGCGCTAGTTTGGCATGGCCGCGCATGGCCGTCACAGGCCGCCGCTCCCACGGCGCTTGAAGGCACATGTGGCTTCTTCCGGTGATGTGCCGTCCATCAATCTTCTTGTCTCGATGAGTAGATTTCAAATATGTAATAAAATTTTATATTCATCCGACAAAAAATTTCAAAAATGGGTAAAAATCTCTCGGACATAACGAAAATGGTCATAATCTGCATGTTTCAATTCTAATCTATGGCGGGCTCCGATACCATATATTGGCCACGAAAATGGTATGCCTAGGATCACCATAATCAGAAACTGAAACACGTTAATGGAAAAATTATCGATTCGCGTATCTGGTTTGGAATCTATCGAACTTGAAGCAGAATTTGCGACGGTTTCCGAACACAAACGCAAGTGCTTTTTCCCTATACCCTTCGTTAGAATACTAATCTATTGAGATTGCCACTCACAAGAAGAAAGTTCTCTCTAGATCTGTATGTGAGTCAAATTGTGCATCATAAGGTTAAAGGAGAGACTTGAGCGCTATTTATAGAGTCTTCAACAAGGGGCCTTCTCATTACAAACCGGGCCATACTTGGCCCACACTAGCCAGTCCCATATTAAACTTATTAAGAACCTATATATCTTACCTTTATAAGACCAAACTAATTCAGTTAATTTCAATTAATGAAACTCACATTAGGAAATTCATACAGATACATGTTCCAGCAGAGCTTGTACTTGTGATCCTTTTCGGGCCTCAGAAGCAATGCAAATCCCTGCAGAGCACAGCCACCAAATTGTCATACGTGAGATCATGTCGATTTCACAAGCACAGACAAGTTTTGCTTGCGAAATCATCTGGCTTGGCCATGCACGATGCAACTTCTGAAGCGTACCCGAATAGTTCTAAGGATAAAAAGGGCAAGGCCGATGTTGCCGTGGACCTTGTTGTTGGCCGAGGATTCGCTCCCGAGCTTGAGGCCAGTGGCCCAGCCGGCGACATCGACCACATAGGCCGAGGCCTGGCACGAGACGTGGAGGTAGAACCATGCGGGGTCTGCCAATTGGAACACCTTTGGGTACCTTGCGATCAATGCCCCCATCGGCATCAGTATCCCCCAGCTCATCGCATTCAGCACCCCATGCACCTATAATTCCACATAAATCTTATCAACGTTCATGAAAATGATTCTTGTTTTCAAACAATTTCCATCGAATAATAATGCTAATGATGCTAAAACTAGTTCCAGAAGTTGGGGGGCCACTTACATTCCTCCTCCACTGCCTTGAACTTCCTAATCTGCTGCTCCCTGCGACGATCCCGGACAGGAAATCCAGCATCCCCATTGACTCGACGTTGGCGCCGCTCGTCAGGTGCGTTCTGGGGGATCCATGTAAGAATAATGTGGCCCACATGATATTATGAATTAATGGTTTAGTAAATATTTAAGTGCTAAAATGTATTGGCTATGAAAAATAGATGAAAATGTATAATTCTATTGAGAAGTTAAAGTTTCTCAAAAGATGTGCAACTCTTATGAAGTGGGATATGCTTTGATGGAAGACACCACTTGAAGGGGTATATATAAAAGAATCTGGTCCTCTCTCCACCCATAATAACGCATGAAAAAGAATATTGTATTTTATCCTCCATCGATAAGATACGTTAAGAGAAAAGTGGGTCAAGAGAGAGAAATCAAATTTCTTCGTTTATTCCATTTTCTGTAATAATTATCTTCAAGGGAAACCCTATGGATAAAAGTATGTCTTTGTCCCTCTTATTGTGAAAATTATAAAGATCTAAGATCCTAGATGTCATAAATTTTTCGCATAAAAAGATTACGTTATAACTTACGATCCACCCTCCATGGGGCCGACTTGCCACACCTGGTTCACTGTCGTCATTCCGCTACTCAGCTGCAGTGTCACGAAGATGATCATATTGCTGCTCTTGAGCACCGCCGTGCTATTCGCACCCCGAAGTTAAGGTTCCCTGGCGTCAGGCATGTCTGGTAGCTATCCACCGAGGAGGTGTAGGCCCACATGGACCCGCTCGAGTTCTGGTATGCGATGAGTGCTTGTGAACCCAGCATCTGGCGGTCAACGGGGTTGATGGCCTAGGACACCTAGTTGGACAACATGGCTCTGGTGACCTGGAAGGCGATGTCAGCGATCGTTCGAAATCTTGTCATAGTTCCAGTGAAGGTAGGAGCTCAGGACCGAGAGCTCAGCGTAAGACGCGTAGTCTCTGTTGCCTGAGAAGGCGTGGCTCTAGCATGTCTGAGCTAGAGATGGTGCGAGAAACGAAGAGAGCAAAGCAAGCGAAAGCAGGGCAAGGTCGGGCGAGCCGCTACGAGCTCCGTTCATGGTGGTGGCCCTCAAGACACCCTTGAGGAACAAGAGTTTCTCGAGGAAAACGAGGTGGGGACAGTGAACTTGTAGTGGAGCTGCGATTATTCGCTAACAATGTCGCAATTTGCAATGAACATACGGGAATGTGCACACAGACAGACAGACAGACACACACACATATGTGAAGGCAAGGTGTGAATTTTGTGACGGATCGAGAAGATGTCGAGAAAGAGGAAGGTCTGATCTGACTCGCTTTGTTCACGACCTTTTCTTTCAATGTATGATTGGCCGTCGCAGAGTCCAATCACGAACAGGCGAGCGAGGGAGGAGCCTTTCTCCTGCGCTTTCCCACTTTCCCGCCTCTCGAAACTTGTACTTTTCACCACCGCATGACGTTGATTTGTCGCGAGTTGACTTGTAAGAGCTGGGAGGGTGGAAGAAGCAAAGCGGCATTGTTTTCTCCCGTGCATTTATTAATTTATTTATTATTATTGACATGGGATATTTCATTGCTTACTAGGATTGGGTAAAGGAATTGGGAACTGCCGGGGCATCCTGAAACCGGATTGGACCTGCTCAGAATAGGTGATTCCCATGGGGACCAGTCCGATTCCCGATTCCAATTTACCGGAACTTGTAAGTACTGATCTAATTCCCAATTTCAAATGTAGAATTGCCCACCCAACCGAATCGATATCTATATATATAAATATATATATTTTAAAAATTCCATGTGGCAATTATATTATGAAATTTGCTTATTTGATTTCATAGAAGTAACATGCCTACACAAAGCTGACAACGAAATCTCTTATTAGATGAAGTGATGAAATGTTTCTTCGGAGAATGGCTTCCGGTTTGCTTCCCTTGAGAACAACTTTGTCTTGATATGTTCGCATAGAATCAGTCCTTTTTTGATTTATTGCGTGATGACAGAATAAGTTCCCACATAAAAACTAGGTTCACCATGATATTACTTAATGAATGCAATTTTGTAGGGATTGGAGACCGGTTTTATGAACTCACTCGAACTATGCACACCCCTATTGCTTACCTTCTCCTGATATGGGGGTGACCATGTGTTTGCCTTTGCAAAACGTAAATGGGGGCATATCTTTTTTGGGCTCGATTAATTATAGGTAAGACAAAATTGAATTTTTCTTGTGTTGAGCTCACAGGTATCGTTCAATAATTATGATCGTGTGATTTGAAATTCTCGGGTTCACACGAGAAAATATATTATTAACAAGAATAAATCGAATTATTCTAAATGAAAAATCATTTCCTCGAGACTTTTTTTTATGGACTATAACATTAACTTGGACGTTCACATCTTTCAAAACAAAGCTATTGGCAAACTCATCTAGATATGACTTTCTTTACCCTTCTGAGGTAACAAAGACATTCGGACTTTTTCGAGCGTCCAACTAAATGAATTCGCGGCGAGTAACATGTCGTGCAGATCCCATGAGATTGCAAGGTTCGCCCGCCGTGAAATTTAAAATACTGCGGCGATGGAGACCTCACGATACCACCCACGTGCATGCACGTGGTCGGAATAGGATATCGGGATCATAATGGGTGAAGCGAGCTAAATTCTACTTAAGGCGAAAAGTCTTACCTGTCACGGACATTAACCAAAGTAGACTGACACATGAGAGCAAGATTGCAACGCACGGTCAACATCCTTCGAAATTATGCACTTCGAGAATGTAGAAATTCTTGCACCAATTTCCATGGAGACATGAAGGAGTAATGTAATAAGTATGGATGTCAATGGGTTGGGTCGGGCTTTCATGATACCCTACTTGACCCAAAATCAATAAAGTTGCACTTGGCCCGCCCAAACCCAGCCCAAGACCCTGTTTAGCATATACCCCAAGGTCCGAGTCGGGTTGGGTTTCGGGTTCGTCACTCAATTACAACCTTTCCAATTTTTTCATCCTTTTCGAACTCCATGCTTCTCTGAACATCAGCTTCGTCGGGCCCCAACACCAAAATTGGCTTCGTAACCCTGAATTATCTCGCCACCATTGCCATCGTTGGCACGGGGGCAGCGACTCCCTCAATCCCTCCGAACTCACCATCCGAGATGAATCAAATCAAAATGCAAAAGCAAAAGGCAAAGCCTAAATCGGGCAAAGAACTATCCCAATCGACGAAAAAAGATGTCCCAAAGCAGAAAAAGGTCTCCACTTTCTCCCCTGAAGAACAACACCACCCACACCAAAAGGGAAATCCATAATCGAAGGATTTAATCAACGATCGCAGGGACGTCGGAGCCGAGGCTCGGTCGAAGGAATGGCGAGGGAGCGGGTGTACAAAGGCGTTGACTTTCCAATCCCATCAGGAGGAGCGGATGAAAGGAAATCGAAACCCTAATCGAATTGAATCGGATCAAATCGAGATGCGCTGGAGGAAGGGGGGAAGTGGATCTTGCTACGAATTCAAGAGGAGAATGCGAAGGAGAAGAGCATCCCCGAAGCTCTAGATCATGTTGTAAAAGAAGGAGATACAGAAGAGACAGAAAGTGTTGATTTTTTTGAGTTGAGGAAAGAGAGGGAGATGTGTGGACTGTGGCCCATGGGTGGTTTTGTGGTGTCAATGGGTCAGACCCAACTCTATCCAAACTTAGTAATACCTATACCTAAAAACCCTATCCAATGTGGACAACACCCAACCCCAAAATAACCCAAATTATAGGGCCGAGTCAGGCCGGCTTGGGTCGGGGCGGGCCGGCGTGGGCTTTTTAGACACCCCTAGTAATAAGAGTTTGGTCTTTCCTTTCCTATTTTCTTTTTCTTTTCTTTTTTTATAAATTAAGTCGCTCTTTTTCTTTCTTGGTATTTATCGAGTACGAGTATTGTAGGCTAGAAGTCGAACTTAGAGCCTTCAAAGCAAAGCTATGAGAAAGGAAAGCGATCGGACCAACGTGTTCGACTTTCCCATGAAATGACAGAAAGAGTTGAGAAAATTGCAAAAAATTAAGGGGATGGTGCAGAGGGTAGGGGCGTGCAAAGGAACTGGAATTCGCTCAGACGGCTTGAAACCAGATTGGACTGGTGGTTCCCGTGGGGACTAGTCCTATTCTTGATTTCAATTTACTAGAACTGGTGAGTACTGGTCCGGTTTCCGATTTTAGGCGATTCCCAAACCGAACCGGTAATACATATAATTTTTAAGAAAAATTTCCGGCCAAGATAAAAAAGCATTTTAAGAAAAAATGAAAATCCTAAAAATCTCTAATATGAAGCTCAACGCTCATTAACTAAGTGTTTATCTTGTCTTACTCTCACTTTGCCTAGGTCGTCTCTATATCTCTTAGTCATAGTTTCGATTCTCAAGCTCAACACTCATTAACTCACGGCCTCGACTCTTAGCTTTCGTCAACTCATGACCGCACCTCCAGTCGTTCATCGCCTCCCTCTCTCGCTCTCGGTTAGTCCGGTCTAATTCCTAAATGGGTCCATTGAACCGGTCCCACCAAACTTTATGCAAATGGAGGTGACCGAGAGCAAGGGGCGGTCCGGTTCCTAAGTGGGTCTATAAAACCAATGGGCGGTTCCTAGTTTCAATTTTTCAAAGTTGATTCTTAGTGGGAGGTCTTGGTTCCATGGTGGGAATTGCCCACCTAGACTATGCTCACCCCTAGAGAACGAGTTTGGAGGGGAGAATTACAAAAAAAAAGTCCTAAACCTATAAAAATTATGTCATTTCAGTCATAAGCCCCCTTTTTTTTAGGCAATCGAGACCTATACTTTTTCTTTTGTGCCAATTCAATCCATTAGACCAATTTTGGACAAAACTCATTGAAATAAACACCAACAGCCCTACGTGGTGCGGCTAGTGCGACGATGACAATTTTTAATAGTATTTTAATATTGTTTGAATTTTCATTTATTTTTTTGAAAAATTATAAAAATATTATTAAAAATTATTTATGTTAGTGTCAACCTCGCCAAGTAAGATGGGTGGTGTCCATGTTAGCATTTTCGGAGCAAAATTGGTTGGATAGATTGAATTGGCACATATTCAAAATGTTTAGAAATCAATTAGCAAAAAACAAGTTTATGATTGAATTAGCACAACTACAATAGATTTATAACTTTTTTGGTAATTCTCTCCATATATTGGAGATAGGTGTCATTTATTAATGCATATTGGGGTGATCCCCTGCTTCTTTTGGCCTTCAACCTTGTGTTTTATTTTCTCCCAATTCATCCTTCCATATCCATCTTTGATGAAGGCGGTGACATGTGATTAGATTTAACGTAAGAGTCAAGGTCACTAATTTTACAAAACCTGTCACGAAAAGTACAATTGAGTGATAAAACTTGTAAAAAATTTAATTTAGTTGTAAAATTTGTCAAATTGGTGCAATTAAATGATTTCGTTTAACTTGGCTGACGAAAAATGCTGACGTGACTTTTTAAAATATTTTATCTCTTCTACGTGGCATTAAGATTAACTAAAGCACTAAAACAATGTCGTTTTAATCAAAATCTCAATTTTTAAACCTAAATTTTAGTTAAATTAGATTAACAAATAAGAAAGCTAAAAGTTTTTTTTTTTTGAAAAGGAAAAAATATAGGCGGGAGGGCTGGCCCCACCGGCGATGGGGCGGTGGCCACGGTGACGGGCCAGGCCCTCCTTTTGCCGGTGGTTTTTTTTCCCTCTTTTTTGTGTTTTTTTTCAGCCTTGTTGGTTTTTTTAAGTTTGTCTTCTTTTTGGAAAAACTTGAGTGGACCGAACCGAGACGAGGGAGTGCACCTTTAAACTGCCGCGGAAGTGGATAAGTTGAGGCGTGCACAAAACTTGACCCGAACGCCACCTTAAACTTGTGTCCTCACATGTGGATTATCATATAACGCTTCATTTTGATGTGCATATCAGAATTCAAAAAATCAAATCAAGAAAAATCATTTTGTTAATAAGAAAGATAAAAGATCCTATTTCTTACCTTACCAAAAAAAAAAAAAATCCATAAAAATCAAAGAATCTCTTTCCGTGATATATATATATATATATATATATTATTGTACCCTTTAAAGCCAACTTTTAACTGGTGGGCTCCCCCAAAACTTATCATTAGACCCCTTAAATCATAATTGACTCGCTTCTTGAAGTGTTTGGGGAGTGATATTGACTTTCAGTTACATTCAAAATCCCAAAATCTAGGGCTAATTTGCAGTACTAATCCAATATTTCATGTCGAGAGAAAATAAGACATAGAGGAAAGCAACTATAAATTTGAAAGATGGCACTATTTATTTACTTTCAAATTGGTTTAACTTTCCGTTAATGTAGTTACCTCGAGGCAAGCAACTGAAAAGTAAAATGTTGTTCTTGCCTAATATTAAGTACGGTTAATATTACAAAAAACTATAAACCGGTACATTCGTGATAAATTTACTTCAAACTAAACCCAAAACGGGTACACCTATAACAAATTTACTCTCAATTAATTTTACTATCAAATTGTTAAATTAGATTACGTGTGACAATTGAAAAGGTTTACCGATTTGGGGTTTTATCTCTCTGTTTATCTTAGGTTTACCAATTTATGATTTTTCATAGTGTTAATCCAATTTAACGGATAATAAATTTATCATAAGTATATCAGTTTTGGATTTTTGGTAGTCAAAAAATTAATTTATTTTTCATGATATTTACCCCATCAAGTAATCACTCACTTCTTCCGCATAATTTAATGATAACCAATCCTTTTCTTTTTCATGCATGTGTCACGGCCCAGAGAATTGGATCGTTCTTGAGATTTTTTGAACGATGGACCGGGATTGACCCATAAATAAGAAGGTGGACCTCAAGTATTCTAAGTATTAGGATTTTCTTGGTGTGTTCTAAAATACTCTTAGAGCGGGCATTTTAGTAGTTGTACCTCATTTTTGTAATTCTATTGGCCGATAGAGAAGTGGCCCTTGATTGGGGATAGGGAGGTGGAATCTTTACCGTTAGATCGAGAAGAGATATATGGATATGTTCAGTCTTGCATTTGAATATAAAGGTTTCCTCTCCCTCATTTGTACATTTTATTCTCAAGTGAAATACATTCAAGAGTGTTTTCTCTAAAATTCTTATGATTGAGTGAGTGTGCCTTTCTCTTGGCACGTCAAAATTAAATATAGAACTCTAAAATATGCCGATTGACGTTATTTATAAGATTTTTTTTTCTTTGTTCTATCACAATAAAGTCAATCACCGTACAATTCTACAAAATCTAATTACTTTCAAAATTGTTAACTATCCCATTAATGTTCTTACTTCGAAGAACCGCAAACTAAAAGGCCTTGGAGCAACTGCAAAGTAAAAGATCGTTGTCGCCTAATATTAAGTAATCACTCACTTCATCTGCATCGATTAATGATTCATGCATAACACGTCCGCGCGTGCATCGCTTTTAATATCGTGATATAATTAAAGATAGAACTAACAATAATGCTGACCGACATTATGTATAAGATTTTATTTTTAGTCTGTTCTTATCAATATAAAGTCAATCCCCGCAAAATTGTACAAAATCTAAAGTATTTTATCCTGTTTTTTACAATACGATCATGACGTTAATAAAATAAATAGAATTTTGAATAATTAAAATTTCTTATACAAATTGATTTTAGATAGGAAAATCCAGCCCGGATGATGTACAATGTACAATCCCAAAACGAAGGAACGATCCCAAATATCTATTTAGGGTTTCGAATCGCTTTCCACCATCTCCTTCTTCTTCTTGCGCAATCGCCGGAGAATGCCACCTCCGACGACCGCGAATCGCAGGCCGGCGAGCGAGTTTGACGGTAATGGGTCGGGCGGCGCCGGCGATCGTGCGGTGTGGGGACTGAGAGGTGAAGCTTCTCGCCGAGGCCATGATTCGTGAGGGTACCAACGATCTGCTCGAGCAATTCGTCATCGTCTAGTCTCCCGCGAGATCCGCCCGTGCGACAAAGATGTCGCATGTCAGAGCGAGAGACGCTTGCAGCTTCCTTGCGGTGACCGGCGGTGGGAGTTCGGAGAATGCTGCCGAGGATCACTCGACGTTTTCCCTTCTGGAGCAAGCGTCTTCTGGGTATTTGGAGGTGCGAATTCAGCTTTTTGCTTAGTCAGTTCTTGTAGGCATGGTTTTGTTGTGATATTTAGCGGGGATATTGACAACACCCTTCTCAGTGCAGGTCCATACCCTGCAAAGTCCGAGTGAAGATGAATTTCGTCGGGCTTTGGAGTTGCGCAGGCCTGCGTTCGTGTACTTGCAAGGAGGTCAGCTCGAGGATGGTGCAGTGTCTCTAGCATGGACTAATTGCGCCACTGCCGACTCTATAGCTGGGCTGTTTGGGCACACATTGCCTGTCGCTGTATGTAACCCTGATCTCTGTCTGCATAGTTGCCCGCATGAATCCATTCGCGCAGTGTCCCTTTCTCTAGTTTTTTTGGCCTGGCCAAAAATCTTGATTGTTGCACAATCTATACCTCTATTGCAAAAGCCATGGACCGATGAAATGGTGTCAAATGGGTACTCTAGTCCGTTTTATAGTCGAAGCCTTCTAGTCATATTGCAGAGTCTTCTGATGATATGTTGGTTGGCATCTTGTCGAACTATGCATGTGCTGCCTCAATGGACACTAAAGACAATAATACTGAGACTGCACACCATCTAAAACTGGCTGATAAGATGAATTGACCTCGATGTTGGGAAAACCAATAGGGGTGATTAACTATGAGATCTTGAGGATGTGTACAGACATGATGTGCAATCTTGTTTCTGATCAATAGTAATAGGGACGAGGTTGGAGAAGTCATGGGCGGGCCACTTCATTGTCAATGGATATCTAAGGCATGGTAGAATTCTGAGGACACAGAACTGCTGTCATTCTATTTGTTCTGGAGGAGGGTGACTTGGGAAAGTCAAACGCAACTTTCTTCTTCCATTTTCCCATTCTTCTTTGCCAATTGTGATGTGACTTTCGGTCATTTCGTTTTTAGAGTTTAGCCATAGCTTTGCAATGGCTTACTTTTGTAATTCATCTGCAGATTTACCTGGAAATTCCATGTGGCAAAAAACTGGCTGAGGCACTTCATTCTAAGGTTTGGTCATTTGAGAAATTAATGGCATCAGATAATTCCATGCAAGACTATTGATTGATTGAGCAATTAGTCATAAGTCTCCTGGATGCAGAAAGATATTGTTAAAGCTGGCTGCCTCATCTTTGCAGGGGATACCGTATGTGATATACTGGAAGTATTCAGTCCCTCGCGCCGCAGCTTCTTATTTCCTTCATGCTTTATTGTCAGTACTGAAGAGGTAGGTCTTTCGAACTTCTTGTTGTGTTTACGTGTGATTATATCATGAGTGAAACCGGTGCTTGCTCCGTCTCTGGTGGTAACATATATTTTCTTTGCTTTATGCAGTTTTTGTTACTGTCCTCTTTCTTGAGTAATAGAATTGAATTTTCATCTAAGTAGGTCTCTCACTTTCTCTCTCAACAGCTGTACTTGGCATTGCCATGAGTGTGGTAGCTCATGTTTAGTTGAAATTAGATTATAAACCATTTTTCTGATTAGAAAGTATATAGAGGGAGACATAGTCAATCGTGATAAGGTTGCTCTCTCATCAACTCTTGGAGATATATTGAAGTTGTATCATGTATCTCTTGGGTTATCTGGAAACATCTTTTGACTTGCCAATTAACATCACATTAGATGAGTGGGTACGGACCAAAGTGGAGTCAATTTTGCCTGTCAAACGCAGGGAAAAAGAGTGCTAATAGAGAACCAACTAGGTGAAAAAGAGAACATGACAACAGCAAGACACACATACCAGCATATCACTTACCTTTACATGCTTGTTTTTCCATGTGTTGCAGTTCAAGGGCTCATGCATGGGATTCTTTTCAGCTTGCCCATGCTTCAACTAGTTTTTGCTGTCTACAAAGGAGGAGTGTCTCTTCTGATGATATGATCCAAGCCAGCGGTGACCTAGGACTGGATTTGCTTGGGATCCCTCCTGAAATTGATGTCTCTTGCCCTGAGGAAGATATTGCGGAGGAAAGAGATGATTTGAGCTCTCTTCCTGCAGTTAAAATACATGACGAAGATGTGAGCTTGAGGTTTCTTATTTGTGGTGTTCGATCTAGTGTGGTAAGCTGGAAGCCAATCCTTACTTATGCTTCTATAAACATTAACTTGTGCAACAAAGCAGGGTTACAACATTTGGCACTACCGTTCTGTGGTACTTAATATCTTGCTAATCTAAAGCCGGTTTCTTCGCAGGATGCAGAATTGTTGGGATTTTTGGAGCATGGTCTCAATGCCCTCTTGACTATTGAAGTAAGTTTGATAATATTTACTTGGATAGACTTCATTTATTCATTTAGGATCTCATCGTTGCTGTTGTCTCTTTGATGAAGCCATTCCAAGTTATACACATTTTAATATCTGTAAGGACATCAAACATGCATTGCAAGCATTTGAGGAGACACAGGATTATCTCTATTTTGAAAATCTCTTTTGTCACTGAAAAACTGAGCAATCACTAACAGTTTCAACTTTAGTAAAATTTGTTTTAGTATTTGTGTTCCAATTAGACCGACATTTATCACTTGTGAAAGTTCTAATTTATAATTTCCGTTTCTCTTCCCTTTTTATGTGGTTTCAGATGCGAGGAAGCAAGCTCCTAGGAAAATTTAGGTATGTTCCCTTTTTTGAGTGATGAAAAGCTAAGAATTAGTAATCCATTTTAGAAATGGAATGGATTTGTGTCTTATACAGACACAAGTAAGGTAGTCTAAAAGAGAGAATACATGTTTGTTTCTATTATCACACATAATATAGGTGGAATAATTTGTGGCCTGTCTGAGAAGGATCATGGATAGTGGAAGATTGCTTTCGTTATAGAACAAGCTTCTTTGGATTCAGCTCATATTAACCTATGTTTTGAGCTCAATGAGGAATGCAATTCTGACTTTGCAAATCACATACCACTCTTTTAAGACATAAATTTCTGTATATTTCGTACCACTTTTATCTTAGTCTTTTTGACATGTTACTTTGTATAACTGAAGTTAATTCCGTCCATTATTGATATATTAAGGATGATGCAGTGCGCCTCAGCCACTCTTTGACACAGAGACATTCTCTCGTGATGTTGTGACGATGCGCTGCGATCTATCCACATCTAGTTATGCGCACTTCTCCCTGTTGCTGTCGGGTAATACTCAGACTTGCTTCAACGATCAGGTACAGATCGATACTATGATTTGGTTTATTTTGACATTTTGACTGCTGCCATTCTGACTCTTCTATGGCATCTCCTTCTCCAGCTATTGGAAAATCACATTAAAAAGGAAATCATTGGGAGTCAACTTGTTCACACACTGCTCAATACCGAGGACAACAAATTGCCATTATCTGAACCTCGGTTATCTGCTTCAGTAGCTTGTGGGGCTCCAGTATATGAAGTTTCGATGGATGTCCCTTCTTGGGCTTCTCAGGTTTCACTTTGCATTTATATTCTGTGGAATGAGTTATATTATCCTGTGCAGGTTACGTGTCAGAATAATATGGTTTTTCATGTGTTGCTGATTCTAGAGAAGGATAATATACTTGTTTTGTCCTCACAAGATGACTGCCTAATTTGTTTTAGCTTTATTTTAGCCATTATCCATTCACAAAGGATCTGTTAATCACACACACATGATTGTTGTTGCATTTCCAGGTCCTAAGGCAGTTGGCATTGGATGGTTCGCATCATTGTTTGGTTGCTCTTGGGATTGCCAGCATTCAAGGATTGGCAGTTGCTTCTTTTGACAAAGATGATGCTGAACGTCTATCTCTCTCCAATTCAGAGGATTGTAAGGAAGTTTTCTCAAGTGACAACTTTGTTAGCGCTACTCCTGTTTGGTTAAGACCTCCTGCTCCTAGTAGAAAGAGGACTGAATTATGCCAAGATGCAAGTCCGGACTCTCATCCTGGGCAAACAGTTGCGTACATAGGTGCTTACTTGGACAAAGATGGAGAGAATAGAGAGACTAAAGAAAATTACTCGAGTGGACATCCAGCTCAAGGAAGAATGAAAATTGCAGCTTTGAGGCCTGTCCCTCATATTTATCAGCGGAAAATGCAGTTTATATGTGAAACTTCTCAAAGAGACGGTAATGACAATGGGAAAGTTCAAGAAAATTCTGTCTTCCCCCTTGCAAAGCAGAGGGTTGTCCGACCATCTTCAGCTTATAGGAAGTCGTCTTCAAGAACTTTTCAGGCTAGGCAAATTATCTCCTTGAATCCATTGCCTCTAAAAAAACACGGTTGTGGCAGAACCTCTATCCAAGTTTGCTCTGAGGTGAGTCATATTCAGCCTAAGGGTTTTGGCCTTGTTGTACTTGCTCAATCTTCATTGTCAGGAATTTTACTGCTTACAGAGTTTATATTAAAAAAGATGCTACCGTGATACCCCCATTGAACCATGATCCAAGATTTTCATTCTGACCTTTTGTCCCTATTCATTTCTAAACCATATGTTACAACCCCATCTCCCAGTCTGCCATGCATTCAAATCAAGAACTAAGATGACAAATAAGCATTTACCTTTGTTTGCTAGTCCCTCCTAGACAGAATGCACATGTTATTTGCTGAAAAATTAGCAAAAGACGAACGAGAAGTTCATGTCAGTTGCATGCTATGTGGAAAATAGTCGGTAAACCCTGAAATGTATGATGATTGATTGACATTGAGGATCGTTTGTGTTTTATAGCCATTATCAATTCGTGCACATGACGTTGAATCTGACATGCATTGCCTCTGTAGCGTACTTCTAGTATATTCATTACGTTTTTCAGATGGATTCTTCACAGATTAGTTCAATTGTAAACCTTTCATTTTTCCTTTTTTAGGAGGAATTCCTCAAGGATGTAATGCACTTTTTGACTGTTCGAGGACATGCTCGACTTATTCCTCCAGGTGGTCTTGCTGAGTTCCCAGAAGCTGTTCTCAATGCTAAGCGTCTTGACCTCTATAACTTGTATAAAGAGGTGATCGTCATTATAAATTGGCACTCATTCCCATTTTCTGAAAGTTCACTGTAAAAGTGGTTCCAATTTAAACATTGTGTGCACTTTTGATTGCATTTGGTATATTATTAGGTGGTTTCAAGGGGAGGCTTTCATGTTGGCAATGGCATTAACTGGAAAGGACAAGTCTTCTCAAAGATGAGCAACTATACAATGACTCATAGGATGACTGTATGTGCTATTGCCTCTTAAATTTGTGGATTTGGCACGTTTATACCTGTTCATGGTACAAAATGATATTTTAATTCCTGATGAATGAATTTCGTGGTTTGAGTTCTGGAGCAACCATGTACAATCAATTTTCTTTTAGTTTACCTTTTAATTCATCTCTTAAAAATTTCATAGCAGCCCGTGTGTAACCTTCTTTCTATTTTGACATGACGTAGCGAGACTTGCCTGACATGTAAAAAGGGAGGCACAGTGATCTAATTGGTTTCATTGTCATCCCACATGTCACTATTAGCAATCAACAATCTGACATGTTATTCTCACAGGGGGTTGGAAACACACTCAAGAGACACTATGAGACATACCTCCTTGAGTACGAGTTGGCCCATGACGATGTTGATGGAGAGTGTTGCTTACTGTGTCACAGGTATTGGTTTCTCTATCTCTCTTGTACTATTATGCTCAATCACCCATAATTTTTTAAGAAATTCGTGCTCACAACCATCTGGGCTTCATGACAACAGTGGCGCAGCTGGGGACTGGGTCAACTGTGGCACGTGCGGGGAGTGGGCCCACTTTGGCTGCGATAGAAGGCAAGGTCTCGGTGCTTTTAAGGTACTGTAGGCATATGATGTCGATCCCTTTTCGGTTGCAAAACTGGTCCTTTTTTCCTAAAATCCTGTTATTCCCTTCACACTTGGCTCGTGGCCTTGCCTTTGTAATCATTTTATAAGGCTCGCATGTTGCAGTCAATCCATGCTTGAAATACTATTTTCTTGTGCTAATTTGCAGGACTATGCCAAAACCGATGGACTGGAATATGTATGCCCACGGTGCAGCATCACGAGTATGAAGAAGAAACCACACAGAAGCAGTAATGAAATCGCCAAGGCTTACTAATCATGACTTACTACAACTTGTCAACTTTTTTCTGTTACACCCTGAAGATCAGCATGTAACATGTTTTCTTCTCTCTCAGATATAGGACTAGTACATATTTTCGTTATGCTTTCTTTTTAATTTTTCTAGATGTATTTATATATCCGGAATGCCCTAATTTTTTTATTAGCAGGGGCCATGCTCGGAGTCGATGTACTCGAGTGAAAAAATTTGTAATTGTTTGCCTGACCTCATATATCATTGACAAATTTTTCCTTGTTTTTTTGGCAAAGCAAATATGATGAGATTTCTTTTATGTGTAAGCTTGACCTAGAGAGTAGAGAGAGGGAGGGAGCGAAGTCGAGGAGACCCATGAAGCTGCCGTTTGAGATTTTGTTGTGTTTGAACTTCAATTACATTGGATCCATACAAGTCAATGAATTTGGAACTATCGGATGAGCTTGCTAAAATAGTTGGAAAAAGAAAAATTAAATTTCTAGACCCTTCAAATTCTAGGGTTGGGTGAGCTATAAATAACAACCAATTGATCATTCAGATGAAATCAAGAGTCAATTGTTATCAGATGGAGGAGACGCACCGTCTCCACATCGATGATTTCTACTTCTCTGCTCTATATGATGAGGAAGAGGTATTTCTGATATCGGACGAAAAGTATGCACTGGAATTGCAGCTCCAAGAAGTACTCATGAGCTCATCGATTGTTTCATCGCAGAGCAATGCGACTACCCGATTTGCTATCGCGGGAATCGCTAGCTCTGGAAATTCAGAAGCCGGCGAATGTTCTCGTGTTTTTTGCCATATTTGTATGGACGAGACATCTGTGAAGGAGATGTTCAAAGGCTTGTGTTGCACTCACTCGTTCTGCATGGAATGCATGGGGCAGTATGTAGCGTCGAAGATTAAGGAGAACGAGCCAACCGTCACCTGTCCCGACTTGAAATGCAAGAGCGTCCTCGAACCTCATGCTTGCCGCTCGATACTTCCCCGGGAAGTGCTTGATAGATGGGAAAATGTGCTGTGCGAGTCGCTGATTCTCGGGTCTCAGAAGTTCTATTGCCCTTTTAAGGATTGTTCGGCAATGTTGGTGGACGATGGAGGCGAAGTTGTGACACGTTCAGAGTGTCCGATTTGCCGGAGATTGTTCTGCGCGCAGTGCAAGGTCTCGTGGCATGAGGGATTGGAGTGCGAGGAGTTCCAGATGACGAAGAGAGGAGTGAGAGAGAGAGATTTGGACAAGATGATGACGAAACTTGCCGAGAGCCAAAGATGGAGGAAATGTCCCAACTGCAAGTTCTATGTGGAAAAGGTTGATGGCTGTCTGCACATCTCTTGCAGGTTTGTTTTCGTCTTTCAATTCTCATAAACTTCAGTAGATCTTTGGTGCTTAAAATTAAAGAGCTTTTTTCGGCATGCATTAAGAAAGAATACGTATGAGTTAATTAGGATAATGAACGCCTTTGAGTAGGATCGCAAGGATTCAACTCGTCGTGGTTAAGCATATTAGAATCCGTGCGATCACGTTCTACAAATGGATCTGATTGAATAATTAATGTGTGATGTTGGACTCTAAACAAGTTAAGATGCATCTAATCAAGCTGCTTAACCTGTTCCTCATGAGGGAAAACAAGGGCATCCATTTAATTGGCAAATATGCTTGCTTCACATGCTTTTTACAGGTGTGGACATCAATTTTGTTATGGTTGTGGAAGCCGCTGGGGAAGAATTCATTTCTGCATTCCTGAATTTGGCTAACGTCTGTTTCGAAACTTTTCTTCTTCTTTTTTCGCAAGTTTATTGCATAGGGAAATTGTAATCTCTCCTTAATTAGCCACTTAAACAAGTACCCAAGGCACCCGTTAACGCATATTTCTTTCTATATAATGTAAGTTTTCCATCAGCAATCTATGTGCTGGATAATCAGGCTTATGAATCTCATTGTATTCATTAAGGATCATTGTATCCTAGCCGAATTGGAACGAGTTGGGTGGTAGCAATTCAAGTTCTGTTCCTTGTTATGCAAGCGCTTGTGACGACAAACGAAATTAAACCCTAAATTGCTTGGCATAAGTTCATATGGACATGGAGAACCTCTGGACTCTTGCATTGATGTGTAGGGCATCTGGACTGATGAATAGGACCCGAAATCCCAGTTACCCTAAATTGCTTTGGCAAAAGTTCATGTGGACATGGACAACCTTTGGACTCTTGCATTGATGTGCAGGGCATCTGGACTGATGAGTAGGCCCTGAAATCCCAATTCATCAAGGCCCAGAAATCCTAGAACCCATCATCCATAAAGTGGTTAGATTCAACGTTTGCTAAAAGCTTAAATAATCAATGAGCCACGCATTAATTAGATATATATTAACCACTTCATTCGGTGTAGTTGTTTATGTAGGTCTTCATTTTGACAACACCTTGGCTTATGTATCTTTCTTATTAAGCATCGATTTTGTGTCGAAGATGATTCAGCCAAGCACAATGCAAAAGTACTGAGATTAGTAGGTCGTGCTTTTTTCCGCGCTTGATTTTTCTCCAATCACTTTTCTAATCGATGGGTTATAAATATGAGTGTTACCAACGTTTTAATGTTAGCGAAGTTTGCATATAGGTGATGTTCGTAACTTGCATTCTATTGATGAGATGCGTGATTGAAAGGATTTCCTCTCGGACTAGATATAGGAGAAAATTTTTGCTCGTATATGAAATTGATATGTTAAATGATAGGGCAAATTGCAACTAGACTGCAGTGGGGGTGGGGTTACCGGTCCCCCATCTAACCGCACTCTCAATGAATGATTTCACTTTAATTTGACTCTGCTTTGCACTCCTATCACTTTTTTTCAAGTCTAGGGTTTTCTAAAAAGCTTAGTTAGCAAAAGGGATTAGGTGACAATAAGTGAAGGGAAGAGGATCACTCCAAGGACACACAGAAGATGCAGGAACCTTCTTTTGCAATAAATTACCTTTCTTTTTCTCTGATGGGATGTTCAAACTCCATTCTTTCCACACGATGTTGCTACCTTCTAAAAGCTAATGGGGGGGGGGGGGAGGATAAAATCATAGAAGGAGAAAAAGTTAGTGATTTACAAGAAAAATAGAATGATAAAGGGGTCTCCTTTTGATTCCCACTCTTTGAGACTCATAATAGGACTCGAGGCAATAATTGCATTCGAACTGCACAAGCCCCCACAACAAAGGCCATCCTTCCCCTTCATTCCATCAAAACTTCTTGTTGTTTCAAACTTTCACGGGGCCTGCCTCAAACGCTTTTCTTGATCGGTTTCCATTCAATTTCAACTTCAACTTGCGCTGCCCACCTTTCACAAATCGAATTCCAATTCCATCGGCGCTTTTTTTTTATCGGGATCGCCAAAATCTACTCTGCTTTAACCGATGATTTAACACGACGAATGTCTTAAAAAATACCACGCATGTCTTGTTTGTTTTAGGGCGATGGCGATCGCCCCTTTCCAATTCTTGAAATATGCAAAAGTAAACAAACAAGCTGCGAAACAGCCCATTTACCTAAAAGGTAAGTAAGAAATTGCGAAGCAAACCCCACTTGAAAAAATCATAGAAGTAGGGACAGGAGGACATTTGACCTTAGTAATGTCTAGTCCTCACTATTTCACGTTTGAATAAGAATTCCCCCACAATCCAAACGTTTAGGAGATCGAAATAGAGACTCAATTTGCTCCACTACTAATCCAAAGCAAAAGAAAATGAAATTACCTGTGATTACTTTGCCCTATTCAAGGTCCCTAACATTCCCTTATTTGCTTCCTTTTTCTTTTTCTTTTTTGTCCCTTGGTGTCTGTTTTTCGAAAAGGAGCAGTGGAAGTGTGCCGAACAGCAACTAAAGACTTTGAACTTGACAAAGAAACGGGAGCGACTTGGTCAAGGTGGCCGGTGTGCTTACGATATAAATTCGATGGGCACACTTAAACAAGAATAGTGACTCTAATACCAAGTTGAAAATTGAGATGAAAAAGAGAGAATGTATTGTTCTGTATATTTCGAATGAAAAGTATGTGATCCCTATATATAGGGTAACTACAATTAATGCAAATTGCAAATAACTTCACCTTAAGTAATAATCCTAATATAATCTAGCATAAATAAAATAACCCGAGTACTTTGCCCTATTCAAGGTCCCTAGCATTCCCTCGTTTGCTTCCTTTTCCTTTTTTGTTTTTGTTTTACCCCTGAGATGTCGTTATTCATGCGAAATTCAACATTTATGACCCACGATTTCTCCTTTTTAATCAGATGTAGGGTAATGATGATATCTGCATTAAAGGGAGGTTTCTGCATATGGCAGTGGCAAGCTTTGCCCCACCCTCCTATTTCTCCCAAAGCGATGAAATGATGAAATAAGATGATGGACAACTGTCCTGGCCATGCGCAATGAGTTCCAGATCTTCCATGTATTGCTCGTGCTCTCCCGCTTGACGTACAATTTACTAAAGATCACATCAATTGAGTTTTGTCAATAACACACGTATGCTCCTCGTTAAGGACTATCGATTTTGATTCGTCGTGCATCAAATGCATGGAGAAATATTTCTTGCCAGTAAACCTCTACAGAAATCGGTAAGGTTTTGAGTAAGTTTTGTCGACCACAGGAACCTGAGCATATTCAAGGACCAGTTACCCGGCATAACCCGGCAGGGGAAAACCAACAGCATGGAGGCTCCACAGCGAGAGGAGCCACGAACACGATTGTAGAAAGATATCGGGATTATACTCAAAACAATTGTCAGTGGCACTCTTCGAAGTCAGCCCTAGAAAAAAAAAGGTGCTACACTAATTGTAGTAAGCAGGACAGGGCCTTGGCCTAGGCAATGATAGAAAGAAGAAGAAGGAAATGATATGAGCGGCAAGTTGCTTATCCAATGTATTGGCGCTAAGTTACCGACTTTTATCTGCTTATTTGAGAATTACCAAGTCTTACAGGAAATTACCAATTCGAGTTATTTATCAATCAAGTTATTCACCGGTTTCAGATTACCAAGTCTTATTTGGTTAGCATACAAACATTGTGACGCATCTTATCAGCTCAAGTAAAATCTCGAGGGGCTGGGCACGAGATCATGGTCATAAGCACAGTCAAAGGTGGACGAGTGCGTGCAAACTGTCTTGAAAGTTTGAAACTCAACGTGGGGTGGTGGTGCCAAAACTTCACCCCCCCCACCCACAATGAAAAGAGGAGAAGAAGTCAAAATTGGGGGGTGGTGGGTGAAATTCCAATCGAGTAAAAGGTCGAAGAAAAAACAGAGGAGGAGGGGGAGGATCGATCTAGATGATGCAGCATGTGATGGCCAATTTATATGATTTTGTCTGTTTTCTTTTGGTGGGTCTTTCATGATTTGATTATATTTGGAGCTTGCATGTTTGGATTTAGATCACTGTGTGCGTACATCTCTGTTGGTTTTTTGCATAGGAACTGCTAATTTTCATTGAATACCCACGAGTGGGGTAACCCCTTTTTTGCCTCGTTTACATGAGAATTCGAAAGCATTGCATTTATCATTGCTCTCTTAGCCAAAAAAAAAAAAAAAAAAAAAAAAAAAAAAAAAAAAAGCAATACAAAGAGCGTGGGAAAATTGTCCAATGCGTCATAAGCCGACTGAACATACGCCTTATTTGCTCTTGAATTTTTTAGTTTTGTCAATTGAGTCATGAACTTTTATTCGAAATTTCAATATAGCCATTTCAATTAATTTTCGCCAGAAATCATTAGCATGGCAATCCACTCACCGCCATGTCAGTGATTTTCGAGCGAAAATTGATCGGAATGAGTGCATTGGAATTTCGAGCAAAGGTTTAGGACTCGATTGGGAAAATTTGAAAATGTATAATCGAATTGGCGTCCATACAATATATTTAGGATTTTGATTGAACAATTTCTCCTATCGTCAAATGAGCAAACAACAAGATATTTCGATACACTGGCCTCATGACTTTTCTCATAAAATATATAATGAATATTTGAAAATTGAATATTTCTTGTTAATTATACTAGATATGTGTTTAGGGTTATATATGACCTTGTTAACAAACGTGTATATGTTCCAATTTGAAGTAATTGGTTTCTCCGCACTTATGAGCAAGATCCTTACCAACACGAGCTTTAATATCCCTACCGCCAACTGTGTATCGTTGAAAGTTTATGTTCGTTGTTAGGTGACAGGTGAGATCGAGTCATTATGACGCTACGGTTCCGTTTGCTTCGCGAAAAAAATGAATAATTTGGAAAATAGCTTCTCAAAGATGATTGCTTGTATCGTTTAATTAATGAAAAATATTTTCATCGTCAATAGTAATTTATATCTAAATACTTTTATGGACGGCATAAATATTTTTTATTAATTCATTTATATAAGCAATAATTTCTAGAAAAATATTATTCAAATCATTCGATTTCCAGAAACAAACACACCCTAAAATAGTTGTAAATGTCATAAACTCACTATCAATCTTTTCGATTGATCACCCAATTAACTGGCGAGCAAGATCAGTGTCAGCACCTCCAAAATGTTCATGAACAACCCAATACATGACGTCATGCTTTCGCAGAAAATGTTGGGATTGAAAATGCACTTCGTGTTTATATACGCAATGACAAATGAATAACATTATTATTGCAAACATGCAATGCACATCCGCACGTGCCGGTCGACAAAAAATCTTCATGTGAGTCAAATCGTTATACGTGGAATTACTAATAATGAAGCTTCATAATTTACAATATGAAGTATATGCAATAAAATGAAAAGGGATAAATTTGTTAAAAGTCTAAAAATTTATCACGAAAGTGGAAGTTGATGTAATCAAGCCATTCTATTAATTCCGTCCAGCTTGACAAACGAAAAATGCTAACAAGTTTTCAGGACTCATTTGTAATTTTCGTGATAAGTTTTATGATTTTAATTATACATTTTGAAAGTCTTAAAATTTAATTATATTTTCGCGATAAATTTTAGGTCCTTCGGTTCAGCCGTCCATAAATAAAGAAAAGTTTCGCGCGTTCGCGGGCTTCGGTTCGGCTCGGCTCGGCTCGGTCCGGGACGTAGAAGGAATCCGACTATTGAAGAAATAGGGGACATTTTTCTGTCACGGGACTAAAGTGTGTCTGCATAATTGTGTACATACATATAATATATTATATTAATTTAATTCAATTTAATCTTTGTTTCTCATGACTTGGTGTGCGAAGAAGAAAAAGGGAGATCAAGAGGACAGCAGTCCACGACAGATTAGAAATTGAATTCGCTTTTGCACGTGGGGGCCGAGTCAGGGTGTCCTCATCCTCCTCTCCCCACACTGTCGTTTGATGCTTCGTGCCGCGTCTGGCATTGCATTAAACGACAAAGTTCTAGTTAAAACCCCAGCACTTAGTGAAACTAATGCCGCAAAATTAAGTTAATCGCACACCAACAGCATCGATTATAAAAAAAAAAAAAAAAAAGAGAGAAGGGAGAGAGAAGGATGTTAGATAATCTAACCTCTTAGAGCCCCGCTCTTTAGTTTTCGAATGATCCAATTCTCGATGAACGTCGCTCGATACTGCTTTTTTTCTTTTTCTATAAATAGAGTGAAGACAAGACGAGATGAGATAGATAGTGTGTTAATGTAATGCGACGATGCATCGGGATGAAAATGTTTTATGTCGCATTCTTGCATCCCTGTGTCGTCCGGGGGCATTTAGTGCAGGTTAAGCAAACCGGAACTGGATTTATCGAAATTTAGTCCCGAAAACAAAGGAACAACACTCGGATCAGCTCGACCACACTGTATCGTCCTTATGATCACAATTCTCAATGTCACACGTCACACGGTATCTGCTTCTTAACGGCTTCGACTTATATTGGTCAGGAATGGCAAAATCTTTTCTGGGCTGCGAAGGACGAATGTTGGAGGTCGGAGAACACTTGCCGAGCAAAAACCCGGTTCAGCAAAACCGCCCGCTTTTCCGGAATTTTCAATTTTCGCAATTATTTCACCACGTACAATCAGCGAGTCGAGAATTAGATTATTCTAAATTAAGTATATTAAATGGATAATTTAATCTTAGGATTATGTATGAGCAGTCGGATCCTTTCGTGGGTGTCGGAAAATTTAGGAGGGCGACCGCGAATCCTCCGTGCTCCGCTCGTTACAAGGCGGGCGGTACAGCAGCCAGCAGCAGCAGCTGCGGAAGCAAACAAAAACTCCGCCTTTTTGAATCTCCCCCATCCTCCTCCACCACCACCGTCACCCCCACCTTTCTACTGCAACTCTTCTCTCTCTCTCTCTCTCTCTCTCTATCTTTCCTCCACAGTCGCGGCCAACTTGTGCACCGCCACCGCACTCGGCCGTCCCGGGCAGGTCCCCCCACCCACCGCCCCCACCCCCGAAAAATCTCTCCTTTTTATACTTTCCATGTTTCAAATCTCACTCCCCCAGCACCACCACCACCACCACCACCACCACCATCTCTAAACCTCCCCTCTCCCCTTTCAAGCTCTCTCTTCCTGATATGGGTCTGCCTTCCCTCTTCTTCATCTTCCTCGCCATCCTCCCACTCTCTTCTTCTTCCTCTTCCACCTCGTCGGACCACAAGACCTTCATAGTCCAAGTCCAGCACGACGCCAAGCCTTCCATCTTCCCCACCCACGCCCGCTGGTACGAGTCCACCCTCTCCTCCTCCTCTCCTGGGTCTCCCTCTCCCGGCCCGACCCGGGTCCTCCACACCTACTCCACCGTCTTCCATGGCTTCTCCGCCAAGCTCTCCCCTTCCGAGGCACTGAGGATCCGGTCCCTCCCCCACGTGCTCGCCCTCATCCCCGAGCAGGTCCGCCAGGTGCAAACCACGCGCTCCCCGCAGTTCCTCGGCCTCAAGACCGGCGACAGCGCGGGCCTCCTCAAGGAGTCTGACTTCGGGTCGGATCTCGTCATCGGGGTCATCGACACCGGCATCTGGCCCGAGCACCAGAGCTTCAACGACCGCGACCTGGGCCCCGTCCCCTCCAAGTGGAAAGGCGAGTGCGTCGCGGGTAAGGCGTTCCCTTCCACTTCCTGTAACCGGAAACTGATAGGGGCTAGGTATTTCAGCAATGGGTACGAGGCCACCAATGGGAAGATGAACGAGACGACGCAGTTCCGGTCGCCTCGGGATTCCGACGGCCACGGGACCCACACCTCGTCCATCGCGGCGGGCCGCTACGTGTTCCCCGCCTCGACGCTGGGGTACGCGCGGGGCGTGGCCGCTGGCATGGCGCCCAAGGCCCGCTTTGCCGCCTACAAGGTGTGCTGGGACTTGGGCTGCTACGACTCCGACATACTGGCGGCCTTCGACGCCGCCGTGGCCGACGGGGTCGATGTCATTTCGCTCAGCGTCGGCGGCGTGGTGGTGCCGTATTATCTGGATGCCATCGCGATCGGCGCCTTCGGGGCGGAGGAAGCAGGGGTGTTCGTGTCGGCCTCCGCGGGGAACGGCGGCCCTGGGGGGCTTACGGTCACGAATGTCGCGCCCTGGGTGACCACGGTGGGCGCCGGCACCATCGATAGGGATTTCCCTGCGGATGTGAAATTGGGCAATGGGAAGATGATTCCGGGTGTGAGTATCTACGGTGGGCCGGGATTGACACCAGGACGTATGTATCCATTGATTTATGCCGGGAGTGAGGGCGGAGATGGGTACTCCTCATCTCTGTGCATGGAGGGGTCCTTGGATGCGAGTCTTGTGAAGGGCAAGATTGTGTTGTGTGATAGGGGGATCAATTTGAGGACCGCCAAAGGTGAGGTGGTGAAGAAAGCAGGCGGGGTCGGAATGATCTTGGCGAACGGGGTTTTCGATGGTGAAGGATTGGTGGCTGATTGCCATGTGCTGCCGGCGACGGCGGTTGGTGCATTGGGCGGTGATGAGATCAGGAAGTACATCGAGGTTGCGTCCAAGTCGAAGTCGCCGCCCACAGCCACGGTGATCTTCAAGGGGACTCGGCTGGGAGTCCGGCCCGCGCCGGTTGTGGCTTCTTTCTCTGCTCGGGGTCCCAATCCGGTGTCCCCTGAGATCTTGAAGCCTGATGTGATTGCTCCTGGGTTGAACATACTCGCTGCTTGGCCCGATAATGTAGGCCCTTCTGGAGTCGCCTCGGATAAGCGCAAGACGGAGTTTAACATACTGTCAGGTACCTCAATGGCTTGCCCTCATGTTTCGGGCCTGGCCGCGTTGTTGAAGGCTGCACACCCGGAATGGAGTCCTGCAGCAGTAAGATCTGCACTGATGACGACTGCTTATACCGTGGACAACAGGGGAGAGACGATGCAGGATGAGTCTTCAGGGAACACTTCAACAGTCATGGACTATGGGGCCGGTCACGTCCATCCCCAAAAGGCCATAGACCCTGGGTTGATATACGACCTGAACTCGTATGACTACGTCGATTTTCTATGCAACTCGAACTACACGGCCAACAATATCCAAGTCGTCACTAGGAAGAAAGCCGATTGCAGCCGAGCCAAAAGGGCTGGCCACTCTGGGAACTTGAACTACCCGTCCTTGTCGGTGGCATTCCAGCAGTACGGGAAGCCTAAAATGTCGACCCACTTCATCCGCACGGTCACTAACGTCGGGGACCCTCAGTCGGTATACCAGGTCAGCGTGAGGCCCCCCCGTGGGGTTTCGGTCATGGTGCAGCCGGAGAAGCTCGCCTTCAGGAGGATCGGTCAGAAGCTGAACTTCCTCGTGAGGGTCAAAGTGAGGGCAGTGAAGCTCTCGCCGGGAGGGTCCAGCATGAGGAGCGGCTCGGTGATATGGTCAGACGGGAAGCACACGGTCACTAGTCCCCTGGTCGTGACATTGCAGCAGCCTCTCTAGTTTGCTATCTTTGGGGGGTTTTTGAAGTTGTAGGTTTGCCTCTCCTGTAATTTCCTCTTTTCGTTATAGCATTATACGTCTCCTCTCTTTCTCTTTCCTTAATCCCTATGAATGTATAGTGAGAGCAGCACTTGGGGTTTGAGCTTTCTGGCTTAGAAAGCAGGGTGGGGGCGGGGTGGTGTATCTGTATCTGTATGTCTGTTGTAAGATCAAGAACCAAGAGTCGAGAATCAAGAATGTTTGCAGAAAAATGCTGCTGTGTTTGGTTGAGAAAAGTCAAAGTGGCCATGGATGATGGAAACATGTCTTTGATTTTCTTCTGTCTGTTTTCTTTTGCGTTAAGTTGTAATGTGATGGATCTTGACTTGATCTGGAGTTTTAGTAGAGGGGGAGAGAGCATGTGCCTAGTGCTAGTGGTGGATGTTGAGGTTGTCTTTTGGAGATTGCGATGTAACTTTCATGGTCATGCATCTTTTAGTGAGAGGCATTCAGATATGGAAACAAATCTACTTCAGGAAAGAGACGGTCCATGTGGACAAAGAACCATGTGGGGTCGACTGAGGCTTTCAAATCGTCTCTTTAAATTAATATTGATAATAACAGTTCTTATAATATAGCATTCGAACATAGATTATGTCTCTCTTTTTCCCATTCTTTCGGACTGCCGCTGACCATTTGGGTCTGTTAATTTTTGGCCCTTCCAAGTGAAAGTTAGTCCCTAACTTCTCGATTGATATATAAAGTATTATTTTTAGCTTTTTATAAAAGTATGTGAAAGGATGTATGGTTTCGCCTCTCAAATTGACAACTAAAACTTCAATTTTGAGAGTCACAAGACTCGAAGAAGGAAAGGGCAAGGTCAAAAATTGTCCTCGGCACTCCCGGTCAATGTACGATTTGATTCTTGAACTTTACTTTTGTTCATCTTTACCCTTTTCTCTGCACCGAACCGGCTTAGTAATATTCGGATCGAATCGATTTAATCTTTAGCTCATTACGTATTTTAAATAAAATCGACATATTTGTCATAGAAGATACGTAACTATTTTTTGAATTTTCAAACGTCGAAATGTGATTAAGCAAATAACACATGTCAAAAAGTACAAAAAAGAAGTGCCGAGACGAGCGATGTCTTATTTGATAATATCAGTCCCGCGAATTTAAAGTTGAGTGCTTGTGGTAGTAAAAAAATGTGGAAGCGTAGGAATTACCATAAAAAGCAGCTTATAAATGGAGAGATCAGACATTCTATTACGAAAAGAACAATAGTCCTAAAGCAAAAGAATTGCCCCGCTCGTGAGCTCATGTCTTAGTCATCTGGGGCAACATCCATGCAAATTACACGAGAAAGCCATCATTGATGTTTTCGACAGAGAAAGCCCAACCTCCATTTGAAGAAGCCAACTTCCATTAGCTTTGAAAAGAACGGGTAATGAATGATGTCGAGAGTGCCTTTGCAACTTTGGTCCAACTACGATTGTGTGGTTCTAGCTTAATCTTACTATTTTTTTTTTTTTTTACTTCCATTCCTAACCAATCCAGGAACAACAGATTCTCACTTTAGATTTCAAATTTACACTTTCTTTGGTAGGAGGGATTGCGAGAGAAGAGATCGGACTCTAAAAATACATTTGTTATTTGGATGGAAGGAACAGGATTGCGAGGATTAACGAAGGGGATTTCTTATACAATTTAGATCCCTCCGGATTCTAGATCCATCCAAATACGGGGCATATCTGTTTATTAGGGACACCGACACAAATGGTCCTTGAACTCTGGCCCGAGTGCATTGTAGTCCCTGAACTTTCAATTTGTTCAATGTAGTCCCTGAATTTTAGCCTGATGTGCAATGTAGTCCTCAAACTTTCGGTACATGCTCAAACTAATCTCCATACTATATGAAAATATTCAATATTGTCCCTGAATTTAAATTAATGGAATGACAGTATCGAACATTTTCATATAGTTAGGGACTAGTTTGATCGAAAGTTCAATGATTACACTGAACAAATAAAAAGTTCAGGGATTGCATTGCACATTGGTCAAAGTTCAAGGACCATGTTGAACAAATCGAAAGTTCATTAACCATATTGCACATCGGGCCAAAAGTTCATGGATCATTTGTGTCATTTTCCCCTGTTTATTAACAAACAAACACTTTCTTCTTTCTGACTCATACCCATATTTTATACTCATTTCCTAGTAGATACATCAAAAGATGTTAATGTCGCGATGCATCGTCTTCCTTTCTTTCCCCTAATTAGTATCCTCACTCGCTACAGATACAGTTGGGAGTAATGTTAGATATACTTAGACATATACGCAAAATCGGTTTATAAAGCAACATACCAAATCAAATATAGGTTTGGTTCTGAAGTCATCCGTAGGCTTGAGGATGACCTGTCGGATTTGGTCTTGGACCCGGCCCGAATGGACCATTTGGGCCTTTATATTTGGAAGGCCTGGCCCGAGCTTACTTGGGCCTGGGCCTTCTCTTATCAAAATGGAAAGTTATTAGCCTGGCCTCCATTTTCTTTTGCAATTGCTGCATTCTTAAAGGAACCCAACCAAATTTTGTGATGAAAATGCTGTGGTAGCTCACGTGGTGACAATACGGCATTTGGAGAATCAGCCGCGGGTCTCTTAAGTAGGGACGGCAGTTCATTTTGACGGTCGATCAATGACGCATAGACGCGATCCAATCATTAGCCATTGGCACGAACCAACCCGAGCAATACGATCAGTTCATATAATCAACCCCGATCGACAAATATAACAATCGACATCGCTTCACAGACCTCCGACGTCACCGGAAGTCTAGAACTATTGTCTCAGCCAAAATAAGGCAAGAAAGGTCCCCAACAGCACATACCACCAAATCTAAACGACAAATTTAAATTGCGTCCCTGATACTCGAATGCTCTCTAGTTCTCCACTTCAAGGCAAAAGAACCAGAAAATCGGGTTTCGGTGGCCGGGCGACCCGAAGGGTCTATTATCACGGGCCAAGGGCCAGTCGGCCGCCCGACACAAATCTTTAGGTGCGCCCAACATTCAATCGTCACTCAACTTAAGTCTGTTTGCACCACGAAAGAACAACTTGGCACGGTCGCTCAACCAAGTCTGTTTCGTAGGTGCCATCGCCTCGATTTGCCGACCTCATCCGATTGCTGGCAGAGAAAGCGACCCTCCATTAACGTTTGCCGATGCCACTTGGGACTAATATCTTGGTCATCTTCCTGGGCAACACTTCGGCCCCATCTGCTTCATATACAATGTCCAATGACTGTTAACTTTGGCCCCGCACGATGTCGGTATTCTCTATCCCTGCCGACTTCACTTATCAAAGTGTCTTCGTTTCGCAAAAAATAAATAATGTGAAATAATATCTTCTTAAAAATAATCGTTTGTGCCGCTAGCAAAGAGGAAAGAACGGAAAAAAAAAATGTTCGTTGCCTGCAAAAATGCTCAAGCATAAACTACTGTCGATAAATGAACATTCTTCATTAGCTAGTTATTTCGAGCAATGCAAGCAATCAATTTTAGGGAAAATGCTTTTGAGATCTTTTATTTCCACGAAATGAACGAAGCCTCCTCATTGTTTTCCACCCCACCAAAAATGCAATGAGAAAAACAAATCGATGAACTCGTTTTTTCTTTTTACATAAATCACTTTCATTTCTTTTGGAGACCGAGATGATTTTCACTTTTTGTTTGATTTAAATTTGGCGATTCGCATACTTCGTTTTTTTTCAAGTATGAAATATCTGAAACCTTCACAATATTTATATATTGACACGTAAATTCACATATATATTTTTTATATCGTTGTTTGAAAATATTCTGAATTTGTCCTTAAAGGTAAAAAAAGTTGGTTTTTGCTTTCGCTTAATCTTAAACAAATAGGCTTTAAATTTGGTAAGAACTAACTAGCTAAAGTCAACAATGACAGAAGATAACTTGTGTATCATAAAAAACAATGATTACCGGGCTTCTATATCATGTAATCTTTTGGGGTCAAGTGGCATCATATATAAATTATTGTGTACCAAAACAAAACTACTTTCTCTAAGTCTAGTCAAAGACGGATGACTATAGAAAATTTGCAAGTGGCACAACATTATAATTGTAACCCCTTTTCATGGCGAATTGTAGAGTTGCAAACGTTTAACCAACCGGGCCCAGTGCACAATTGCATGTGACGAATTTCATTTGATATTTGTTCCTTGCAAGATGCTTGGATTTAAATTTCATGGTACCGAATTACGTGCAGTGCACCCCCTTTCTTTATGTGCATAAAGACTTTGAAGTAACAAAACATCTTTTGTCCAAAAAAAAAAGAGTAGCAAAAGATCAATTTGACTTGTATTTGTTCCTCTTCGGAAAGTTTAAGATAGGGGAAAAGTCACGAATTGTTCTCCAATTATGCCCACTGCTACATACATTTATTCTAAACTTTTTTTGTGACATTAAAAACCCCAAATGATACTTATTGTGACATATTACTCCAAACTTTTCATTTTTTTCACTTAAGTCATATAGACGCCATGTCAACATTGTTTGCTTTCTGAATTTCATATAAACAGATTTTTAACGGTTTTCATCAACAAACTTTGACGAAAGGTAAATATATCGCACGGGTACAAGTTTGGGACTTTGGGTAAATATATCATGGTGGGCATTGCTTAAAGTTTTTCGTGACTTTTTCCCCTTAAGATAAAAGTCAAATGTCCCTTGATTTACTACTTAAATCCGGGCTTAAAAAAAAGAACGAGAAACAAATTTTTTCTAATAACAATTCATGAAGAATATCATCGTTGATTTAGCCTGGCATTATAAAATCTTCACAAAATAATTTGAGTGTACAAGAAAGAATTCAAGATCCTGCAACAAAACGAAATCAAGCAAAAATAAAATCGGCAGTCATGATTCCAAATAATAAAAATAAAAATATGTCAAATCGTGTATTCTTATCGTGCTTGGAGTTCATATTTACTTTCAAAATTTTTAATCCATTTTTTTCCTACAAATTTTTTTTATTAAGTGGCAACCCACTTGACCCACTTGTCTATTAGGGGTGAGCACGGTTCCAGGGTAAAACCGGGAACTGGAGGATCGAACTTGGTGGATTTGGTTTGGTTCTCGGTTTCATGGACATAGAGACCGGTTCCTGATTCCCCATTTTTAGGAATTGGCTGTTCCGATTCCGATTCCCGATTCCTATAGAAACTAAAACTTGGAACTGGAATCAAAACCAAAAACATAAACTTAGTATTAGAAACCTTAACCAAATGCTCAATTCTCCTCTTGAATCACACTTGATCCTCCAAAGCTCCCTCCCACTTTCGCTCCTGCCTCGCTCCTGCTTCCGCTTCTGCCTCGCCCTCGCTTCCGCTTCCGCTTCCACGGTTCTCTCCTACTTCCTCCTCGCTCCGCCTTCTTCGCCGCAGGTCCTGTGATTTCCCCACACGGATTCGCTCCGATTATTCGAGCTCGCCGCCGTCTTCCTCCTCTAAAGCTCCGTCGCTCTGGTACATAACGTCTTCGAACAACCCCTCGCCATTCACACCATAAGTTATGGCGTGTGTTTGTGTTGTTCTTGTTGACGAGCCGTTGGCTCATAAGCAGTTTGGAGAACTTGTTATTCGAAGATTGGATTTGTAAAATCTTACTTGTATTTTAAATTGTTCGTGGAGTATTTTGTTGAGGTCTGGTCTCTATGTTTTGCCTGGCTCTATAGCTATCATATTGACTGTAAACCAAATGATGCTTATGCTTGGAAAAATTTACTAAAAGTCGGGAATAT
Source organism: Syzygium aromaticum (assembly GCA_024500025.1). Taxonomy (NCBI): domain Eukaryota; kingdom Viridiplantae; phylum Streptophyta; class Magnoliopsida; order Myrtales; family Myrtaceae; genus Syzygium; species Syzygium aromaticum. The sequence continues at coordinate 13,751,094 of CM044893.1, forward strand.
TTTGAAACCTCGCATTAGATATATAGTGAGTCATGGAGATAATATTTCTCTTGGTATGATTTGTGACACCATGTTGGGATTTTGCTGGAATCATTTCTCGAGGAGAATAACTTATGAATCTTCTCTTCCTTTGCAAGCCAAAGTATCTGCTGTATTTCATAACTCACATTGCGTGCTACTAGGTCTAGAGAGTTGGTCTCCATCCAAGCTGTTGCTTTCGGTGTGAATTTTCCTAATTCCTCAGCTATAGAGAATGTTGTATGCACAGTTTCTTCAATTGGTTGGCTCAACTCTTTTGTTGCTTTGGAAATTGTCAAAAATAAGAATGCTCGGGAAATTGACACAGACTTGTGTGGTTCTCCCCTGATGTGTCAAGATTTGGCTTTAATTCTTGGTTAGTAATACATGATAAACTCCATACTTTTTGAGTTGATTAACTGTTGATTTGTTGGGAGAACAAGATCTCTCTGCTTGTTCTGTAATCTAAGCATTGATTGTCGTTTTCATCTAATTTTCGAATGTAGTTTCTCTAATGAAGTACAGAGGAAGGTCTTAATCCTGTCAAACTAATCATTGAATCTCGCTGTCATCTAATTCTCGATGTTTAATCTAATCAACATTACTGTGTTCTCTGTTAATCCATTGGCACTTCTTTATTTTGCGTGAACGTGTGACTGGAGATATTATACAAGGTTTCGTCTTTCTTTTTGCTTTGATCATAATGAATCATCTGGGGATGATTTGGCGATGCACCTTTTATCGTGAATGATAGGTTTTCTTCTTCTTCTTCTTTTCGAGGGGAGATGTTTGATTGTATTGTATGGAATAGAATTGTAACCTGAAACCGAAATTAAAAAAAAGAACCTGTTGAAACTTGGAACCGACCCTGGAACCTATGACAGGGTAGGTTCCCTGAAACCTGTGACAGGGTAGATTCCAGGTTCCACGTTCCACGTTCTGACGGGTAGGTTTCGGATTCATCATTTTGAGAAACTTGTATCCGAGGGTAGGTTCCAGGTTTCAGGCGGAACTTATCCGGAACCTGAAACCGCAGAGTAGGGGTGAGCGGTTCCATGTTTCAGGCAGAACCTATCCGGAACTTGGAACCGCTCACCCATACTCCACAGTTCAGCCTTTTTTCTGAGAGAGGAGGTTTTTAGATTGCTGACCTTAAGTGCCCCATTGTGCAATTACCGGTTGCCTCGCAAATTTCTTTGATTTGTGGAAATTGACAATGTTCTTCATCACTTTTGCTGTGCAGTTGCTGTGTCAAGGTTTCTTGCTTGCGTTGCAAATGACAATTCACTTACATGCGAGTTGCAAGTAGAGCTCTGTTGGGCATGCTATATGATAGGAATGTGTCTTATCTGTCATATCCTCCATTGTTTCCACTGAATTCTAATAAAATAACACTTTGGAAAGAACGGTCTTAGGTGCTGCCTGTAGTATGAAGGATTTTTGCGTTTATTTTTGTTTTGTTTAATTCAAAATGAAATTAAAAAAGGAACCTGTTGGAACCTGGAACTAATCCTGGAACCTATGACAGGGTAGGTTTCAGATTCCACGTTCTAATAAATAGGTTTCAGGTTCCTCATTTTGAGGAACCTGTACCCGAGAATAGATTTCAGGTTCCAGACGGAACCTACCAGGAACTTGGAACAGCTTACCCCTATTGTCTATAGACGATGCTGTCCACCAAGAATTATCTTGAAGACATAAAAACAAATTGTATTATTGTATTTCAGTACAGTGAAGCGTGTAGGGCACGAGTTCAACCTCCCTCTTTAATGTTTAATCTACTGATCTTTTTTAAAATAATAATAATTTTCCAATTTTCCAATTCAATCAATCTCTCGTCCTCCGTCCATGAAATGACGAGCGTGATGCTTAAATTTTAAGTGGAATGATCATGTTGTAATTATAGGTTATTAATGACTCAACATTAGTGAGATGTCACTTCAATTCGCGTGCAAAAAATTTGGTAATCGTACTTGTAGAAAATTTAATAGTCGTCTCTTTAGTTAACGTGTAGAAGATTTAATTGCCATGTCTTTTGTTCCTGTGTAGAAGTTTAAATAGATGTCTCTTCAGTTCACGTGAAATGGGTTCTTTGTCTTTATCAAGACGCATCTCTATAGTTCTATGGAGGAGTGTCAATTTTGAGAAGTGTTTAACATTGTCTAGTTTGTATAGTGCTAATGCAAATGGATTCGATGTGTTGTATATTGGAAGGCATAATTCAAAATTCTGCAAAGCCTTTAGGAGATTCATTAATCCACACCTCACCTCATGTTTAATTCTTTTGCTATTTTATAGCATCTAGCAAGTCTATATTTGGTGTGTAATTCAGTCTATTTTTATTTGTTAATATTATATAAACATTGACTTAGTTGTTATTAAATTTTCTATTGCTTTCTTAGAATTTTTGTTTTGTTTATATTTTCTGGTTATAACAAATGGTATTGCACAAAAGGAATATAACATAATAAATGCGACGAAACCAGCTGCATCCATATTAATCGCTCGATCGGACAATACCCTTCAAAGTTAATATACCAAATCATTTATTTCAGTTCTTTCTAAAAAATATTCTCTTTCATATCGCAAATTATTTTCAATACATATAATATAATTAATCGTCTAATCAATCATCTTCCCAATCAAAAAATAGAAAGGCTAATTTTCTCCATTCCCTTGAAATAATTCACAAGTCGATACAAAAAGTGTGTCCTGCCCCATCTCGCAAGAGCAAGTGAAAGGTAATAATAATGCATATATCAAATAATCTACGAAAAAACAATATAAAAAGGAACTGGTGGAGATATTCAGCAACCAATTATTGCCCGGACGATGCAACTTTCAAGATCCCCCACCAGCCCTTCTCTTTCAGCTATTGATATCAAATAATTAAAGAATGGCTTGGCAAAAACACATAGACAATCAAATAATAAACAAATAAATAAAAAGCCAAAGAGCTAGCCAAGGATCCGGGACAACCCTTGCTGTTAAATAGTGGTGCGACTATTGGAAAATCCTTTTTATTTTTTGTAAACTATTAATGGAAAAATATCTCGGGCATAAAAGACAAATGAAACCCCACATAACTTGTTGCGAAATTTTTTTTCCAATAAATCCTTTATTGAAAATGAGAGATCGGAGAATGCGGATTTTAATTTGGCTGAAACTACAAGAATATTTACCCGGGCCTAAGAAAATTAATATTTATCGCGGAAAAAGGCCTAGCATAATTCGATCTTATCTTTGGCCCCCGGTAAAAAAGGGAAAATAAAAATAGCGGGTCAACAAAATTAATGATTTGTTGAGGGGCAAATGTAATTATCAGCGTCAGTAACCGTACGAATGAATATGACAAACAACATCATTAAGGATGGGGACAAAGAAAGATGTCGACATACAAGGTCATTGGAAACGTCGGACGACTTGGACATTTGCATCGGCCCCAGTAGCAACTTGTAGATGCGTGTAGGATCACTAACAACAGTTCAGTCGATAAAGTTTGATTTCTTTTGTCAACAATCACGATTCCATGGCGACACTTGGAGAAAGGTAGCTGCACCAAATGCAAAGCTTTGCTGGTCGCAAGCGATCCCTTGAAAAATACGTGAAAGGGCGGAGGGAATCGACCGTTCTGACATGTTGATCTTAGTTTAATTTAGCTTTTAAACAAGTTGGTGGTAATCATTGTCTTTAACAAAGAGGTGAACTTACTTGGCAAGCCCCATTGTTTTGGCATCGCCAACTCCAGTGGATATTCTTGCCGGCAATGACAAGATACGCATATTAATTACAACTATTATAACTAGAAAGAAAGAAAATACGCAAAGCTTTATTTATTTTGTGAAAAATAAATAATTTGAAAAATACTTTTCTAAAAGTAATTATTTATATTATTTGAAATAATTAATCAATAAATAAAATATTTTTCAAATCCTTCAATTTTTTTTCCTCTAATTATTTTTATTAAAGTACGATGCAAATTTATAACTCTTGGTACCTTATTCAATTTTATTTTACTTTTACTCTTTTGAATGTCGTGCTCCAATCCTCAGTCCTCATGATAAGATGACGAACCACCACAATCGGATTGGTCAACAAAAGCAACAGATCCGACTAGGCGAGACTCGGTGGTTCATCACTTCTTCTTCTTTTTTTTTGTAAAAATTATTTAAAAATATTAAAGTTATTGTAATTTTGTCAATTTAGTCATAAACATTTTAATTGTGTTAATCGAATTTTAAATATTTTCATGTTTTTCCAATTGAGTTCATCTGGCCAATTTTGGCTGAAAAATGTTAGTGTGGATGTCGGCCGTCCTAAGTGGTATGATTAGTACTGACGTAGACATTTTAAATAATATTTTAATATTTTTTTTATTTTTTTAGTTTTTATTCTTTTTTTTTTCATTTTTTCTTTTCTTCTCTTTCTTCTTCTTTCCTCCGCCGGCCATCGCTGGCCTTATTGATGGTCGGTAGAGGACACTGGCCTCATGTGAGAATCCTGACGAGGGTGGAAAGAAGCGGAGATGAAGGTGCCAAGCCAAATGCGGGCCTTCTTGATTGATGCGGTCTCTAATCTCAGTAGTGTACTTGCCCCACCGCCGCCTTTGTACACCCCTATACTTGGGCTTGCTATCGCCAAGGTGTTGGTCATGGTGGTGGCTCTTTAGGGCCAATCCGGCGAGTTCCGAGACATTTTCCGGCATCATAGCGGCTCTGCTTTGAATCATGCTGAGAGAGAGTTGCAGGTAGAAGGATTGGAGAGGAAAGAGCAACAAGTGGCGAAGCTTCTTCCACTTGTTCAAGCTCCTATTACCCCCTCTCGCCAGGCCAGGTGCGGGCATCCCTCACGTGAGGCCATCGAAGGTCGTTAGCCATCACTGAGGCCAGGCGATGGCCGACGGAAGGAAAAAGAAAAAACAAAAAAATTAAAGAAAGAAAAGAGAAGAAAATAAAAAAAGGAAAAAAAGAATAAACAAAAGAATACATAAATAATTGGAAAAAAATGTTAAAAATATCTATGTCAGCATTGATCATATCACGTTAGACAGTCAATGTGGTCAAATGGACTCAATTGGAAAAACATGAGAATATTTAGGATCAATTAGTATAATTAAAAAGTTTAAAATTGAATTGATAAAAATATAATAAGTTTATTACATTTTAGATAATTGTGTTTTTTTTTTCATCGCAATGAGGTTCACCGCTTGACCCACTTGTCAACCGACAATGCTGTCCACCAAATTATCTTTGATGAGATCAAACGATCATGTCACAATAGCGCGAAGCGTGTGAGGCACGAGCTCAAACTCTCTATTTATTCTGCTGATTTTTTTTAAAAAATAATATTCAATATTCCGATTCGATTAATCTCTCATTAAAATTATTTTAAGTGTAAAGATAATAATGCGACGAAATCAGCTACATCCAAATTAAGTGCTCGGTCAGTCAAAACTCTCCAAAAATAATATATTATTTATTTCAATTCACGAATTATTCCGAATACGTACGATACAATTCAACGTCTAATCGATCATCTTCCCATCCAAAAAACCAAACTAATTTTCTTCATTCCCTTAAAATAATCCACAAGTTGATATGCCACTAGAGCAAATACATAGTCAATGAAAAATAATATAAAAGGAGCGCTAGGGGAGACTCGGTCATCAATTATTGCCCGGTCGATGCAACTTTCAGGGTCCCATACACCCTTATCTTTCAGCTATTGATTGATATCATCAAGATCGATATGGCACAAATGACCAGACAATCAAATACTATATAGATAAATATATGAGAACCAAGAGCTAGCTAGCCAAGGGACAGGGACCACCCTTGCTAAACAGTGGAGTGAATAATTGAAAACCCTTTTTTTTTCCATGAGCTATAAATGGAAAAATGTCTCGAGCATAGAAATTATCGCCTTAGAATGCAAGGCAGATGAAATAGAAAAACCCCTCGTTGCGAAATACTTTTTCGTGAATCCCTTGATGAAAACGAGAGATCAGAGAATGCGAATTCTAATTTGGCTGAAGCTACGAGAATTATTTGTCTAGGCTGGAGATAATAAATATTTATCTTGAAAAAGGCCTAACATAATTTAGATCCCATCTTAGGCCTGGTAAAGAGGTAAAAAAAGAAAGAATAGTGGGTCAACAAAATAATGATTTGTTGAGGGCAGATGTAATTATCAGTATCAGTAACTACACAAATAAATATTAAAAAAAAAAAGTTATTAAGGATAAGAACAAGATCGATAGAACCTTCGACAACTTGGACATTGCAACTGCTCCTGCCCGGCAACTTGCTAGATGCGCGCAGCATCACTACTAGCTTTGCCTGTCGCAAAATGTGAAGGGGCAAAAGGGAATCAAATTGTAATTTAGACAAGTTGATCTACTTAATTAAGCAATAAACTTGTTGGTAATCTTCGTCTTTAACGACGAGGCGAGACTTACTTTGGCTGGGGCCCCATCCTTTCGACATCTCCGTTGTCGGCCATGACAAGGTACGCGAACTATGCTGCGGATATTATTATAACCAGGAAGAAAGAGCATAATCCTCGGAATGCTCTTCGAAGGAAACATGTACATTTATTCCCATTCGATCGGAGCATATGCTTCTCTCACATCTGAATCGGCATTTCGATGCAGTCCAAAACAGGCGTTGGGATCTTGTGCTCCCCCGTGGAGTCTCGCCCTAGACATGGGGGTGAAACGAAGACCTAAGTGACGTCTCATGTGGCATAAATCGATTATAGATTGGCAATATGACTAGGGGTTCTCTTAATCCAACTTGTGTATAAATTAATGAATGGAGGGAGATATGCTCAAGATGGAGATGAAGTGTGCAAGGAGCGGGAATCAAAAACCTATTTGTCGCGACCTAAATTTTTCAGGTTAATAGATTATTAAGACTAAGCCTAACTCGGGCCCTCCCAAGTCCTACCAATTCGTAACTTAGGGTTTAAGTTTTTAATATGCAAAAGTTTTCATACTTTGAGTCGTCACTAATCTATTTGTGGTAGGTCGATTAGAAACCTAAATAAAACATAGGGAGATATGTTTTATTCCTATGGGCCAGAAATTCTAAGTTCAAAGACTTGGTTACGCTAGATCTAGTCTAACGCCCTTTCGGTACCTTTTCTTTTTAAAAAATGTTTATACAGACAGTCTAAATCTATTTTATTACCTAATCACTAACATGTGAGGTGTTTATACGGGAGCGCAAACCACTAATTTAACATCGAAGAAAATAATAAATAAATTTCAAGATTATGAGAATGATGTACCTTAGAGCAACGCAAGTATCTGCATTGTTGGTAGAAAATCACACAAACAATCTTAATATAATTTCTAATTAACAAAGTAAGGCACTCAAGATATTCTTTAAGGTTTGCGCTTTATTAAAATGTAAATTAACCTATATGCAATAACATGCAAAAAATGACATGCGATTAATGCAACCTAGAATGCGAACTATATATCATGCGACGATGTGACCTAATTCAAATGACGAACAAATGATTTATTTTTTGTATTTTTTTCATAAAATTCGGAATAAAAAAATGTCTAAATTAACATGCAATCTATCTTAATCTATCCTAAAGTGACTCATTTTTTGGGATTTTCATGGAAATTCAAAATCTAAAGATCCTAAATAATCCACAAAGATTAAAACAATTTCTAATTCAAACTAGGAAATATGCTACTCTAAATCCCAATTTAAATCAAATAATTATCTTACTCTCTTGAATATATTTAGGATTATTTAAGCATGCAAACTTTTAATTTAAAATCTAACTAACATATTTTTTGGATTTTCTTTATTTAAAAAAAAAGAAAGCAATCAAATAAAGATAACAACCGTACTCAAACAATCAACGCAATTCGCAAGATTCTTCTTATCAAATTTAGAGTGGAAAAAGAAATCAAATTAACGGTCATATCTATAGAGTTATAGATATTGACGGAAAGTTGATTGTTCGAATTTGGAAAACGAATAAAATATATTATCGTATCAAAGTGATTATGGATAAGATAACGATTTTCCGTGTCGCCGCATATCGTACCTTGGGGACAAGGTCGGATAGTTGTTCAGATACATTACCAGATTAGGAAAAATTCCTAATTTTGAGTGTTTTAGAATATTGCGGATGGAGCAAACAATATCCCTAAGATTTAACAATTTACCAAATATTCACAGAACATTCAAAATATTCAAACTAAGAATTTAAATATTTTGAAAATATACTGGATAGAGATCTTTACTTGACTTGTGGATTATTTTCCAAATCTGAATCATTGAGATTGTGGATCGGGACAGTGACCGCTGGTGGGTGATCGACGACGGACACGATTCTCACAACGGTGACAATGGCTCATAGTGATTTGACGAGTTTGCAGTGGCGGTTCGGCTTAGACCGCCGATGAGGGGCTCAACTAGCTGCGATGACAAGGACATTGGCGCCTTGGCTAGAGGTATAGTGCCACGGCAATGACCGTCGATGGAGACTTCTTAGTGTTGCGATATCGATGAGGTGCTCACAACATGGCCAGAGAGAGCTTCAGATAATTCGCTTTGCTGTTTGAGTGAGATCACTTGACACATTGGGACAATCACCAACGAACTAGACTGGCGGAAAAATGTTGAGAATGCTGTAGGAAACAGAGACCGGCACGACGAGAGCTGCAACGAGAAATTGGGCCATCAAACAGTAAAGCAGCAACACCCCTTTGTCTTTACTTGATTTTTTTATTCACAGCCGCTACTTCCTTTCCTTTCTTCGTGAATATCTCCTATCCTTTGTCACTCTCAGCTTGGACCACTCAAGCCAAAAACCACCGCTCGATCATGTCTAGTGTTGATTAGATTTTATTGCTTTGGTAGTGGGTCTTCAATGGCCGAATCTCTCGAACGATGGAAGCATTGGCGCGGCGATGATGGATGGTTGCCAAGCACCGAAGGAACCACCATGGGAGGACGGAACTTCTCTTCTTTTTCAGCTGTCAATCTCTCTCGCTCACATTTTTCTCTCGTGCTCTTAGGAATTGTTTTATGAGAATTATGAGAGGCCCCTTCATTGAAAGGTATAATCACATATTTATATTGCAACCCTAAGTTAATTGATCGGGCTTCCTAATCTTAATGGGCTTAGACTTAGGCTTTATCATTTAATTTTATTTTAATTCCAAATGGGCTAAATTAATTTGGGCCGATTTAAGTGGCCCAAATTAATTTAACCCATTTGGAATTAAGATAACAAAAAGCCTTTTAGACTTGTGAATTTCGGCCCCTAATCCCTTGAGTGAGCCGAGTTTCACTCGACGCTCGAACTCGGTTTATGCGATGGATTTTCAACTAACTCGCCACCGCCGGTCCAATGTGAAATGCAATTAAATTATATGATCATAAATTATATGCTATGCGATTTTGATATTTTTATTTAGGGGTTAAAATTTAGTCCTTAATTTTCTATGTAATTAATCACTAAATGATGTGCCAAAATTTAGATGTCAATACTATTCGTGGAAATAAATGTGGAGGCATCATCTCTCAAGTCAAGCAAGTTGGATTAGTTTAAGCATATAATTCTTACACGGCGGATAAACATGAAAATTTTCTTTCCTTCTCGGCTCATCTAGTTGTTCTATGATTGCTCTTAATTTTTTTCATCGGGAACTGATGGGTAAAAAAAAAAGTTTTATGCTCGATTGATTGTTAATGGCCATGTTTAAGCATGTGAAACTTTATCGGACCGCCGAAAATTATTCTAAAATTTTAATCTGTTAAATGAATACATGATTTAATATTTAAATTTATAACACTTCTATTCACGTGTAAGTCGGACTTTGGCTTAGGACCAAGCATGGGATTCTATAATAGTGAAGATATATACGAGATTTAGAAAGATTTAAACTTAATTCTTCTTACTATGTTAATTTGATAATAGCTTCACAAAATCTTATGAATCAAGCTTAAATAGACGAGCGATCTTTATCACAACATTTGCCTGGACTAGAGGGCCTGGACAATGAACAGTTCCTGTAAGCTTCCACGACGGCAACGAGGGCAAGAAAGAACTCAATCGCGCACCAATTAAGGAGGGAGAGTACCATCGGAATACACATGAAAAGCCGGAATTAGCTCACAAAAGACGCTTCCTGTCGAAGTAGGGATGCTCAGCATCGGAACTCCAATGTTAAGTGCACAGTGTTCGGGCAACAATACCGTCGGCGGGATGACGAATGACCTTTCGGGAAGGTGCCTCGCCCTGTATCTAAAGGGTTACAGAAAGGAAGAAGAAGAAGTCGGGGAAGAAATCGCGGCTCTGAATTCGTTTGCCCCGCAATTCAAGACAACGGCGGCATCATCATCATCATCATCATCATCATCATAGTGTCCTGTGCGGCTCCCCCAAATCGATTGGAGCTACGTGCGAGACCCAACTTGCCCCCCTTTAATATCAATGAATTTCGTCACCCCTTAGGAAAAAAAGAACAAAATCGGAAAAAAAAAAAAAAGGGGGGGGGGGGAAGAAAATATGAGTTCCGAATTTTCCCAACTTTATTAATTATGTCCTTTTCCTTTTTCCAATAAGAAGCGGTGTGTGCGCGGAATCAGACGGGTACAAAAACAGGCCGTGTCGTGCCCTCGCGGTACCCCACCCCACACCCCTCGCGGGGCCCGCCCCGCCCCGTCCCGCCCCGGCCCCCACCCCTCTCTCTCTCTCCATCCGTCAACTTCCATCTTTTCGAGGCGTGTTTTATTTTAATTCGGGCGCTCTTTTGTCGTGTCCGGGGGGGGGCTGATTCCGGTGCATGCACCTCCCCCACTTCCCTTTTTCCCTTTAGCTTTAACCCCCCCAAAATTAAGGGGGCCAAAGAAAAAGAAGAAAAGAGAACATGAAGAAGAAGTTCGGCAATTAAAGAGGTTCGGGGCTCTCCTTCCATGGCTTAATTCCAAAAAAAAGCACCAATTTTAGGTCGAGGGACAATTCTGGCCCGAACTTTTTTTTGTTCCATAAAATGGAGCACCAACTTTTTTTTGTTCCATAGGTTAGGAGAGACAATTCTGGCCTAAACTTTTTTTTGTCTCATAAAAAAGCACAAACTTAAGGTTGAGTGATAATTTCGGCCTCAATTTTTTTTTTGTCTTATTAAAAATCACCAACTTTCATCATAATTCTAAATCTGACCACCTGTTGACTTTCACCATTGTTTGAGAAAAAAGGTTATGGTGATGAGCTTGGCCAATCTCGTCCATGACGTTTGTTGACAAGCAGTGGTTAGTTTCAGATTAAGTTTGGCCAGAGAGATTCAATCTAGAGATATTTTTGACTTGTCAGTGAAGTGAATGAGATAAACAGTTTTACCGTTAATCTTCAAATTGTGGCTTAAAAATAAGACAATAAATATTGCTTTAAATCCAGTTAGCAAGTCACATGGATTTATTGCTAATATGGAATAGTTAAGTTAGATAATTAATGGTTTTAAGTTAATGGGGGCCAGATTTGGGATTTAAGTTAAAGTTAGTGTTTTTTTACGAGACAAAAAAAAGTTGGGGCCAGAATTGTTCATTGACCTAAAGTTGATGCTTTTTTACGGGACAAAAAAAAGTTCGGGCCAAAATTGTCCCTCGACCTAAAGTTGATGCTTTTTTATGAAACAAAAAAAAGTTCGGGCCAGAATTGTCCCTCGACCTAAAGTTGGTGCTTTTTCATGGAACAAAAAAAAGTTCGAGTCAGAATTGTCCCTCGACCTAAAATTGGTGCTTTTTTTTGGAATTAACCTCTCCTTCCATTGACCTCGTCGGCCGGTCCCTTATTACGGTTCTTGCCACTCCCGCTTTTTACCGAAACACCCCCCCCCCCCCCCTGGTTTCCTTTTTTGGCGGCTTCCCGGGGAGGTGCGTGGGTCGCGACTCTTGATGATTTTGCTCGACACGTGCGTATTGGTCCCTTCCCAACGACCCAGTCATTCCCCGTTTCACCTTTCTCTAAATCTCTCTCTCTCTCCCTCTCCTCTTTTTCTTCTTTTTCTTCTCTTTTCGTGTTGAGTTCGCGAAAAATCTTAAATTAATATACCCGTGGTGAATTTACCGAATTGATTTTTGACCACGGAAAGAACTTCGAAACTGGCATAATCGCAACAAATCTTATCCCGCTAAAAACCCAAAAATCGGTACGTTCGCGATAAATTTGCCCTCCGTTAAGTTTCCGTTAAACTAGATTGATATCACGAAAAATCATGGACCGGTACACCTGTGATAAACGGAGAGGTAAAATCCCAAATTGATACGCTCGTTAACTATCACGCGTCATCCAACTTAGCGATTTGACTGTAGGGTAAATTGATCGCAAATGTATCGGTTTGAGATTTTTTATTGATAAAAAAGATTGATTTGGAATAGATTTGTTATCAATGTATCAATTTGAGATTTTTTATGGTTAAAAAATTAATTTAAGATAAATTTATTATAAGCATATCGATTTTGGATTTTTTGTGGAATTAACTCTCATTCTTTTGTATTCGGAAGGTTTTGACGGAAAGTTTGGAGGGTTTGGTTTTCGAGAGGGCTTAGCAACGAGTTTGTGTCAGCGTGCAGAGCATGAGAGGATATTAGGGGCGCTTTCTTTCGGTCATGCCCTTTGCTGGTCGTTGCAACGATCGTCTCGTGTCCTCTTCCTTTAGGTTTTGCATTGCTTGTGGTATATTGTAAAGCAAGTACCCTTATTTATGTATCTTTTTTCTTGCTTGGTTTCGGGTGATGGATTGGAATTCGTAACGTGCGACAGGAAACTAATTTCCGTCACGATAATAACATTTGTATGGATGAATCGTTGTGCGATTATGTCGGTCTAATCGAGACTTGGAGAGTAAAGCATGATTAGCATCTTTGTAAAATGTCAATACTTCAGTCCATGGGCACCTCTTGTTTCTGTCAAACTATATACCATCCACTGAATGTTGGTGTTCCTTCATTTCGGGGCCGGAAAATGAAATTCGTACCTTATTCTATCTTGAGGATCTTACAAACTAACACCTCTCTAGTTTTAAGTCCTTTTTCTGTTACGTTGTTTTCTCTCGAGATATATATGAAAGATCATTACTTCAGAAACTTCAATTATTATACGATGGAGAAATCGAATATTACGATCATCATACGTAAAGAGGATCCGTTTTTCTAGGCATGAGTCCATGACTTCCGGCTACAAACCGTCTAGTGGTAGGAGGAACCTTTCCTGAATCTTCATCTTTTTTTTTTTTCTCTCTCGACCCTTTGAGTCGTTTGATAACAAGAGAACAGTAGAAACATCGATCATGCACGATACGACTACTTTCGACGAAAGCCAATTCGATTTGTTGAAGTGCGTTGAATTTAGCATTAGGGGTTTTGTGGCCCAGAAACTAAGATTGGGGCTCAGAAGACGCTAGGGCAGAGAAATTGAGTATTGGGGGGTTTTTTTTTTATCATTGTTTTCTCTCAAGATATATATGAAAAATCATTATTTCAGGAACTTTAATTATTATACGGCGGAGAAATCGAGTATTACGATCATCATACACAAAAGGGATTCGTTTTTCTGGGCGCGAGTCCATGACTTTGGGCTACAGACCGTCCAACGGTAGGAGGAACCTTTCCCGAATCTCCATCTTATTTTTTCTACCGACCCTTCGAGCCGTTCGATAACAAGGGAACGGTACAAACATGGATCGTGCACGTTACGATGACTTTGAAAGTCAATTCGATTTGTTGAAGTGCGTTGAATTTAGCATAAAGGGTTTTGTGGTCCGGTAGCTAAGATTGGGACTTAGAAGACGCTAGGGCAGGGAAGGTAAGAAATTTGTCCCGTCGGGGGCGCGACGAACGAAAGATTTCGAGGAAAGTTAGGCGGCTTGGTCCGCCCGTACAATTGGCGGGTTTGGTCAAATTGGGTGAGACGAACTTCTCTTGGACTCGAAAAGGCAAAGGAGACCTAAGCGGCATGTTTCGCAAAGGTTGACCGGTCAAGCCCGGAAAATCATTCAGCCCGGAATTAATCTCTTCCTTTAAAAAATAAAATAAAATAAAAGAAGTTAATCTCTTTCCTCACGTCCCACGCATGAATTGACAAAAAAAAAAATAAACAGCATCTCATATATATTTATTTGTAATTTTCGGGAATAATTATGTTTCGATCGACAGTAAAGTATAAATTAATATGAAGCTTAGGAAAAAATTATCTAAAAAGTTTTAAACCTGCTGCATTAATGCCAATTCAGTCTTAAACTTTTCAATTTCGCTAATTAAGTCACAAATCTTTTGCCGATATGCCAACTGAGTCCATTCGGTTAATTCTGATTGAAAATAGCTAATGTGGCATGGCCGGCGGTGACGTAAATTATTCTTCATAATATTTTTATACTTTTTGAATCTTTCCTTTTTTTTTTCCTTTTCATTTTCTCTTCTCTTCTTTTTTCTCTTTCCCCTCCGTCGGCCACCATCGGGCATCCTCGATGGCCGGCAACCCTCCCTGCCGGCCTGGGGGGGGGGGGGGAATCATTCAATGACGGAGCCTACAATAGTAAGAAATCCGAAATCCTCCCGGCCTCATATGAGAGTGACGGATCATTCATTTTCCCAGCGGAACAAACGGAGCTCCCAAAAAAGAGCAAGAAATCCGAAATCCTCCCCCGGATTTTACTTTGACCCTCGCCTCATTTTACTCCTACCCAAATGCTCGCGGCGTAAATCCACCGCCCCAGGAAGGGCAGACGCGTACTTTCACGACGCGCGGGGGTAATTACCGGCCCCGCCCGAGGGCAGATCCGTAAAACCGGCCCCGCTCCCAATTCGCGACAACTTGCACTAAAGATACACGATGCCCACCAAACCCAAGATAGTCATCGAAATAAAAAAACACCGAAGGAGGAAGAAGACGGAGCACAAGAAGAACAGGAACTGTCTCCATTTCCTCTCCGCAACATCAAAGCCACCGCTCTCTTCAAATCGGATCGACCGACCGATCGTTCTCACACCCGCCGCCGATTCACAGGCCAGAAGCTCCGATCGCCGCTGGCGCCCTTCCTTCCGGCTCCCACCTGATCTTTTTCCCGTACCGTCCGCTCCGTTCTCACAATGTGTGGAGGTGCCATCATCTCGGATTTCATTCCCAACCCGAGGTCCCGCAGCTTGGCCGCGGACATCCTGTGGCCCGGTCTGAAGCGGTCGTCGCTGTCGTCGGGCGGCAAGAAGCGGCAGTCGAGGAGGCGGGCCAAGTCGGAGCTCATCGACGTCGTGGACGATGACTTGGAGGCCGATTTCCAGGCCTACAACGACGAGTCCGAGGTCGAGGACGATCTCGACGACGAGGTCGAGGTCGAGGTCGAGGTCGTCGACGTCAAGCCCTTCGCTTTCTCGGCCACCGCTTCCAAGGCCCGAAGCTCCACCAGCGGTAAAACCTTGTCGCCACCGGCTCCCTTGTTGCTCTGGACCCCTGATCTTTCTTTCGGAAGAGTGCTTTCCGTTTCAATGTTTTTCTTTTTTTCTTCTTTTTCGGGTAAAACGTGCTTTTGCCTTGATTGTGCTCGTTTTTGTCAATAGTGGCTTCATTTTGCTTATTAGGGAGTCGGAAATGGGGTTGTGGTGTTCTAGTTCGATTTGCTTGCTGGGTTTGATTTTGTTGAGCGTTCTAGACAAGAGTGTTCGTATCCGAGGATCGTCTGTTGTATGGGTTGTGTCCTTTTGGGTCTTTATTGAAGAGACGATACATGCAAATTCGTTGTTAGCTTCATGAAGTCATCCTCGTTGGATGGATCGAAACCCTTTTGATCGTGAGGAATATGGCTTCCCTTCGGCTTTTTTGTCCAATTATACCGGGTTTGATTTTCGCTAAATAATTAGGATGTTTTTAGTTTTGGTCGCAGGTCAAATGGTTCATGGGATATGTAGCGAGGTGTAGAGCGAATAAACTGCAGGTGCTTGGTATAGAGTATCTCAACTAGAGGAGCTTTCTTTGTTGAATTAGCCCGTTAGTAGATATATGAGTTTGTAGTCTGCTGTACAATTCACAGCCATTAGATCTGCAACTCCGTCGGTATTAACTCTTGTGATAAATTGCTTTTGGCTTCATGAGCTCTCATCAGGTCTGAACTTGGGTTCATTTGTGTAGCTCGTGGGAAACTTTAGTACTACAATTGACCGAAAGACATAGCTATCCATTGTGGACCGCAAATAATACTTTTTACCTCTTAAGACTTTCAGTTGAAAGTTTATTCTGTCAAGGCTACATCTAATGATCTGATTCTGGCGACTTACTCACGGGTGATATGATTGAAAGATTGTTCTTTTGGTTGATGATTCATGATACTATGTCGATCTGATTTGTAGTCCACTAGAATGTCTATGTGCTAGCATTTGCTACTAGTTAGGTTTCTTTTGTTTTGACAGATCTGGCATGTGCGTGTTTTTATCTTGCTTTATTGGGACTTGAATGGTGTTGATGTTCTAATCTGAAAGACTTATCATCATCAATCGCATTTAAATGGAGTTGGATGATGCTGAATGGAGTACTAGTCGTAGGACAATCTTCCCATCCGTTTGCTGTAGGTCTATTAGACAGTGTGTGTTATATCAGTGTCTTCTCGTTATCATTGTGTGTGATGTGATGTTTCTTTCTTCCGATTCTGAAGGCTCTTCAACCACCAAAACTGTGGAGTATAATGGGCAAGCTGAGAAATCTGCCAAGAGAAAGAGGAAGAACCAATATAGGGGAATCAGGCAGCGTCCATGGGGAAAATGGGCTGCTGAGATCCGTGACCCAAGGAAAGGGGTTCGAGTTTGGCTTGGGACATTCAACACAGCAGAAGAAGCTGCCCGAGCTTATGATGCTGAGGCTCGGAGGATTCGTGGCAAGAAAGCTAAAGTGAACTTCCCTGATGATTCTTCCAACTCATCGTCAAAACGCTCTGTGAAGTCAAATGCTCAGAAACTTCCTAAGACAACAACAAACAACGCACAGCCAAATCCGAATCAAAATTTCAATTATGCGAACATCTCTGATGAGGACATTTACAGTTCCATGGGTTTCGTTGAAGAAAAACCGCTTACTAATCAATTTGGATACATGGATGCTGTTAATGCCCAAGGGGTTTCTGGACCGAAATCTCTTGCCCCTGCTGACAATGCCCCCTTGTACTTCAATTCAGACCAGGGAAGCAACTCTTTTGATTGTTCTGACTTCTGTTGGGGTGAAAATGGCCCAAAAACTCCGGATGTCACATCTGTACTTTCAGCTACTCTGGAAATTGATGAATCTCAGTTTGAGGATGCTAACCCAAAGAAGAAATTCAAGCCTGCTTCTGAAGACATCGTGTCTGATGAAGAAACTGCTGCTGCAAAGACATTCTCCGAGGAGCTGTCTGCTTTTGAATCCCAGATGAAGTTCTTCCCGATGTCATTTTTGGAGGGTGGCTGGGATCCGTCAGTGGAGGATTTACTTGGTGGAGAGGCGACTCAGGACGGTGGAAATGCAGTGGATCTCTGGACCTTTGATGACCTCGCCTCCATGATGGGGGGTGTCTTCTGAAAGGAGTTACCCTTGGCTGGTTTTTAATGTAAATAAGGTTACATGTTAGTGAGTCCTCGACTGCATGCCTGTCTTATTACATCGAGTTGTTTTCCAATGTTAATTATCCTAGTCAATGAGAAAGAGAGAGCTTGTTCCCTAATTATGCTGCAATGCTTTCAGGAATGATTGTCTACTTTCGTGGAGGAGTTCAAACGGTTGAACATGGTTAAGCCTCGGGTGAAGTGTGGTTTCTCAGGAAGATATGTGGTGTGTTGAATTATGCTGCTGACTAGGCTTCGTTTCAATGTCAAGACCTTGTTATTGGAATTTTTGAACTTATGTCTGTAATTTGATGATTATGTGTGATAAATGCTGAAACTCTGATGACAGCAAATGGCTTGTTCTGTTGGCCAGTATGCTTCTCTCAATAATTGCCGGGGCATGTGATGATTTTTGTGGCAGTGTCTTGGATTGGATTTTTTCTCTTGTATGCTACCTAAATACTTGGGCAGTGCCTTAGATCTCTAGTTTGGTCAATTAGTGATGGAGAAATCGACCGAAAGAAGGATCACGGGCTCAATGTCCCTCTCTTTCTCTCTGTCATATTGGTTTTTTATAGTCTTTACTGATATAACTAGTTGGGGGTCTCCAAATATTGTGACTTGAATTCAGACGAACGCCCGATTCATCTGTGTCGAGTCGGTCACCCTTTGGTCTTTTGGGTTGAAACACATCTCAGGTCCTTCTCTTGGGTAAAATTTCGGCTCATATGATTACCCGATACTTTTCGTGTTCTGCAGGATGTAGGAACTTGGCTTCTGGTTCTACTGCCCGGGGGAAAAAAGTTCTCCCTCGATTGAGTCGCTGATAGAGTTGTAAATGTTGAAGTTAGGCCTGGGGGCTTATCTCAGGAAGTGTTTGCGAACTATCTAATCATTTTCTTTGGAGTAAAATTGAAGTTGTTACACCAACTTCTCTCTGCAGCGAGTATGGGAAGGAAAAGAAGACAAAAAACTTCATTACAGGCGCGTGGGGGTGGTCTGAGTCTTTTGGAATCGTTAAAAAGAGGCTGCTTCTGGCGTCGACAATGCCATGTGATGGTGATGGGCACTCACGGTGGGGCATTAGTTTCAGTCATTGACAGGTCAATGAATGGCAGGTGAAATGGTGAATTTGGGGGGGGGATTAGTTTCAGTCAGGTCAATGAATGGTAGGTGAAATGGTGAATTTGGGGGGGGGGGGTGGGGTTGTGTGGTGTGAGTTGGGTGGGGACGTTTCTTTTCCCTCTTTTTCGGGTCTTGTAGCGAATTTGCATTGGAAGGCGAACCCTTCTGCAGCGATTCTGAATCTAATAATCTTTAGGGGCAGAGGAAATTGGAGAATCTTTCTCAGGAGGAATTGAACGTGGGCATAGCAGTTGGCTCGTGAATATTGATTGATACAGTGAGCTGCTTGAGGCTCGCACCGGCAGCGGCTGGGCAAATACTGTGGATCAGAGTTCATCCTAACCGTAGATTAAATTGCTTGATTTCATCTGTGGGTCTCGTATGATTAGCAATTGTGATTGCATTAGATCCATGGACCAGGGTCCATTAGATCCGTCGACGGACTAGGGTTCAGGCAAGAGTTTCTCTTACGGCGGTGGCAGGGCAATGCCTCGGGTGATGGTAGATTGAATGACCAGAGATCATTATATATGTTGGGATTGATTTGGGTATTAAAATGATTCATTTACAGAAGTATTCATTTAAATCTGCCGCATCGTTTGGTATATCGGTTTTGAGATCGGTTTTGATAATACCCAATGTCTCTGTGTTATGAGCCAATGTCTGACGTTTTTATGAGCTCCGCCCATCACAATCATTGGATCATGTGAGTCCCCTTCGATATCGATCATTGCGATGTACTGGATATTGCACGAAATTCGGTGGGTTCATATGATGCGCCCGCAAGTTTTGCAAGGACTTCACAATGCCGAAGGAAGTGCAACGAAGCGAAATCAAGTCAATACATCATAAATAACTTATTATAGAACTGTATTAAGTCTAAACTTGTCTGTCCATACTCAAAATTGAGTGAAATTCGTTGAACTTTCCCCTCTTTTCGTGCTATAGTTGTGGATAGCCAATATCGGTCTCCCTCCCTACAGTCAAAAGAACAAATTTCCTGGAACTTGCTTGGCGATTCCAAGCAAATCATTTGGCCCGGCAGAAAGATGTTATGTATCGATCCAAGAACAAATGCTTCAGACAAAATCATTCGACATTTTGCTTGGTCAATGCATAAGACTTTGGAAAATTAGGTTGTGATCGCCAGACTTCCACGTGACAGGGAGAGACAAAAATCTTAAAACAAGAGGAAACATGGAAGCATTGTCTGAATAAAGATCATCATGTTGACTCCAACTCTGAATGCAATTTTCACGGCCGCGTTTGCAAGCCTGTTCATATCGATTCGCTGCGACAATCCGTCGCCAAGAGATGTCGCTCTGTTCATCTTTGGGGACTCCATCAACGATGCTGGAACCAACAACTACATCAACACCACTGTGAACTTCAGAGCCAATTTCTCTCCCTATGGAGAGACTTTCTTCAATTATCCCACCGGCAGATTCTCCAATGGCCGTCTTATTGCCGATTTTATCGGTAAGTTTTCTCTTTTTAACTTGTGTTCAAAGTATTCGTTTTCATTTGATTTCGACAATAGTTTTTTTGCCCCCATTTTTTTATGATGCAGCTGAATATGCAAAGCTACTGCTGATTCCGCCATATCTCCAAATGAAAGATGATGAATTCATGGGAGGGGCGAATTTTGCATCTGCTGGAGCTGGTGCGTTGAGTGACACTTACGAAGGATTCGTATGTAATTGTGTCACCTCTCTTCTGTTTTCTGACACAAGTCCTTATCTAATGCAAACCTTTTCTCTGGGCTTGTTCTTTAGGTGGTAAGTTTCATGATGCAGCTAAAGCAGTTTGAGAAGCTAGAGAAGAAGTTGAGCAAGAGATTAGGGAATGAGGAGGCGAAGAAGGTGATTGCGGAGGCTGTTTATTTGATTAGCATCGGAAACAACGATTACTTGACGCTGATACATCGCAATCTCACTCCGTTTCAGCCCTCTTCGATGGAAGAATACGTAGGGATGGTGATCGGAAACATCACCACCGTGCTCGAGGTTTACTTCTCGATCCAGCTAATAAGCATATGCAATTTTTCCCTCTAATCTGGACTTAATTAACCTTAATTAATTGTCATAACGTTGTATCTGAATTCTTCTTTTATAGGCGATTTATGGAGTTGGAGGAAGGAAATTTGGAATGATTGGGATTAAAAAAATTGGGTGCCTCCCATCCCTGAGAAAATCAACCGGGAATGGTTCTTGCTTAAGGATTGCCAACGAGCTTGCAAAGCTTCACGACATAGCTCTCATATCAATTCTGAAGAAGCTGGAGGCTCAGCTACAAGGATTCAAGTACTCCTACTTTGACTTCTACACTTCAGCCCGGGATAGAATCCGAAACCCATCGAAATACGGTCGGTAATGCAAGTCTTTCTAACCTTAATTTGTGCTCACATCTTTCTATAGGCAATGAAAGGCGGCGGACTCTTTTCTTCTGAAATTTAATTTCAGGCTTCAAGGAGGCGAAAATGGCATGTTGCGGTTCGGGTCCATTTAGGGGGAATCCGAGCTGCGGAGGCAAGAGAGGAGTGAAAGAATATTCGTTGTGCCGCCGTCCTGAGAAATTTTTGTTCTTTGATAACCATCCGACTGAAAGGGCCAATCAACAGTATGCTCAATTGATGTGGAACGGAAGTTCAAGCATAACCGGGCCATATAATGTAGAAGGGTTGTTCAAACTTGGGCGAGCTTAGAACTTTTTCTTGGACCCTTGAGGAAATAAAGATACTTGAGTGCTGATAGTTGAACTAATTAGATCGATTTATCGCTTGATACTATGCTTTTAGTTCCATTTGGGTCGACAAGACATAGGTATCACATTCTCGTGAGGTTTATCATGAAATATCAATAATCTATCTGATTGCATTTAACGTTTAAGTAAAAAGACCGAGGATGGAAGGGTATTGTAATGCCAATGGATTTCGTTATGCAGTCCACTAAATTATGTGCAAGCTTGATCATCCGTTCGTCGTCGAGATGGACGGAGCCCAAATAAAGTAATGTATTAACAACTCCATTTTGGTGCGATTCATCTAGTGTCTAAATATACGATATATTTACAAGTTTGGCCCATCTCGGCACTTGGAAAATGGCATTTGACGAGATTAGACTATTCACGTGGTGTAACAACCTAACATGATTTTACCAAAATGGTGAATCATTAGGAATTTTAGACGTTCATGTATATGACAAGATTATGGCAAGAGATGGGGTATTAATGATCCTTGATAGATTTCGATAGTCCTTTATGCATAATTGGTTAAGAATGTTGTCGGCATTTGGTCCTGTTATTGGACCGACCAGATTGCCACAAAACACCGCGTCATATGGGCCGTCCACCATCAAAGATCCAAAGACCCTGCTTTCTTATTTTGCACATCGCTCTATACAAAATTGGGGTACATATTTGGACAATGCAGTCATTTTGACCATGGTGTAGAGGCATTATGAAGATTATCATTGCGGTGGGTGATAGATATGTCTTTGATCCCACGTTGTGGGCGCACGAGTTGTTTCATCGGTGAATAACTGTAACGTGACCTTCAGCTAGCACGAAGCGTTTTAAACTAGTGAGACGTCGATTAGTCGTGATAAAAAATTACACTATATCGCATTGTAGAGGGGTTCGAGTGGGAGCTGCCATTAGAACCCGGACTGAGGGCACTTATTGGTTTTAAATACTCAGATTTCACGATGTCTACATACAGGTTGTTATGCTGGCAGATAAGTCCCGTGCGACCTTAAATAGACACAACACTCTTCATGTTGTCAGGGGGCGGCATGCGAGCCATGATCAGAGCAAGGCCCATGTGAGGCTGCCCTGAGATTGTTCAGACGTATCTCCCGAGTTTAAACGTAAGTCAAGAGACTAATGCAAACTCAATGTGTAAATGTACTTCTGTATGAAAAGAACACGTACGAGTACTGACATCTTAAGATTCATTACGTAACTGGTCGTTCTCAAGACGCAACTGCGATTTACGTACGTCCATTCTCTGCCATACATTGCACTGTTCTTCTTTTCTTGAGCTGAGAACGAAATATTATGCTTGGCAAAACGAGCACGACGCTGCCGATTACGACTTCACAAGTCCTGGTAAATGCACGGAGAGAAGGGTCCGTGACAAATACTACAATCACCACGTTTTAGAGGACGAACATCATCCAACACACACAGGTCATTGTGTTGACTCTGGCTCTCCACATCATTCTCTTTGCTGTTTTTGCGAGCCTCTTCATCTCCGCTTGCTGCGGCAATCAATCTCGGAAAGATGCTGCTCTGTTCGTCCTCGGCGACTCCCTCAGCTAGTCATGATTTCTATTCTAGAAATTAATTTCTGGAGCAGAATTAATCATGTTTTACCAAACAAATTTCTCATCTAGAAATCAATTTCTGGCAAGAATTTCAGAAATCAATTTCTGACAAAAATTTGATTTTTGGAGCAGAATGATTACCATTTGCACCCTTAAAGACTGAAAGCTGGAATTAGGATTTTGAAAACACAAGAATTAAAATACACACACAGGTTCAATCTGGATAGTCCAGATGGGTGGTTTCAAGTGTAGAACCGAGAACCGGTATTCACCAGTTCAAATTTGTTAAAATTGGGAATCGGATCAGATCTGTGTGAACCACCCAAAACCAGCTGGTTCGGGCTGTTTCCGATATTGTTCGGTTCTTTTGCTCACCCTTAGAGCGAATCCTAGTTGCGAAGGCAAGAGAGGAGTGAATCGTGCCAATATATTCTTATTCTTCAACAATAGGGCCAATCAACAGTTTGCCCGATTGATGTGACACGGAAGTTCAAGCATCATCGGGCCTTATAATATAGAAGCATTGTTCAAAGTTGGGCAAAACTTAAACTTCTTCTTTGTCCCTAGAGGAAATAAAGGTACTTGAGTGTTGAAAGTAGCATTCATTTCATTACACTGATTCTGTACTTCTAATTCCATTTTGAGGCGACAAAACATAGGTATTACATGTCTCGTGGGCTTTAAAATGAAATATTAATAATCTATCTCATTTCATAATACTACGTTGGGGTATTAGAGATCGTGCCAAGAGTTAGGGTGCCATCGATCCTTGATATACTTCGACGGACCATGCACGACTGGTGAAGAATGTTGTTGGCATGTGGTGCAGTTATTAGACTTGCCAGATCACCACAAAACAACAGTTCGTATGGCCCGGCATGGACCATAGACAGTGACAGGCCTTGATCTTGAAAGATCCCAAAAGACACTCCTTTCCTTGTGCACTAGGATAACTAAAGAGACAAAAAATTCTTATTATGGAGATTTCCCAAAAGCCTTCTTGTGGCGAAGTGTTGAACTTGTCGGCCAAAGTGGCCAATAAGTATGAACAGCGTCAATCAGACCGTCTCTCCCACGTTTCTCCACCGCATCTCCCAAGTTCATAAGTCCCGGTCAATGCACATGGGGAAGACTGTTGTTACAAATTCTACGATCGCTAGTCGCTACCTTGTCCATAAATATCCAACGAATACACTTCAAAGCTAAGGACGACGAAAATCATCCCCCACAGATCATCATGTTGGCTCGGACTCTCCACATCATTTTCTTAGCTACTCTTGCAAGCCTCTTCCTCTCCACTCACTGCGACAATCAATCTCAGAAAGATGTCGCTCTGTTCATCTTTGGCGACTCCCTTAACGACGCAGGGACCAACAACTACATAGACACCACTGCAGATTTCAGAGCAAACTTTCCTCCATATGGCGAGACGTTCTTCCACCATCCCACTGGTAGATTCACCGACGGTCGTCTCATCGCTGATTTTATTGGTAACTTCTCTTTTTACGGGTAACTCCTATGTGAATTCTATTTATTTCCTCATAAGTTAGTGCTTAATTTATTTATTGTTCTATTTTATTTTTCTTTTTCTTTGGTTATGCAGCTGAATATGCAAAGCTACCGCTGATTCCCCCATATCTCCAAATGAAAGATGATGAATTCAAGGGAGGGGCGAATTTCGCATCCGCTGGAGCTGGTGCTTTGGTTGACACTTACAAAGGATTTGTATGTCTCTTATTTATCTATTTATTCTTTTGGCTCGGAGCTTTAATTGACATGGATATTTCCACATTTTGAGACTGCAAGGAAGATGGGAAATGAATAAGTTCGTGTTGTTGACTTATCAGGTGGTGGACATGATGGTGCAGCTGAAGCAGTTTGAACAGCTAGAGAAGAAGCTGAGGAAGAAGATGGGGAGTGAGAAGGCAAAGAGGATAATCAAGGAGGGTGTTTACTTGATTAGCATTGGAAGCAATGATTACTTTATGCCTCTCGTTAATGATCCTGCTCTGTTTAAGTCCATTTCCATGGAAGATTACGTGGGGATGGTGATTGGAAACATCACCACTGTGCTCAAGGTAATAATACAGAAAAAAAAAATCCAAATTTCCATCCACTTTTGTGAAATGTCACTTAAAAATAAATTTTATCGACCGTGTGATTTCTTGCAATTTTTAGGCACAAATCGACATGGTTTGACAGATTTGCATATAAAAGCCGATGTAAATTGGCATATTCGAAAATGGCACCGTTTGAACCACAAGATATTTTCTTTATCTTCAATAGAGATATATTAAGATGACAAAATCAAACAAGAGTTTGTAATCCAAATTGATTAGTGAACACGAAATGCCGACCCTTAAGTAAACTGCTCTTAATATGATCAATTTTAAGTAGTTATTTAAATTTCGAGGTCGTGATTTGATATCCAATAAAAATCTATAATATCACTTAGTTGATTATTAGTTATATAGCTCCGTGTGCGTCACAAGTATAGAATTGCGTAATTATTTGGGTGCCTTTTATCTAATAGTCAGGTGGTATCCGAGTGTATTCGATTAGTTCATCTCCCGAGCAATCTTAAAGGCACACTCCTCTACTTACATACACTATCTGTCAATTGTTATGGCATTTTAAGAGGGATGATTTGGCTTTCTGATTTTTCTTTTCAGGGAATATACAAAGTAGGAGGAAGAAAATTTGCAATGATAGGAATAGGGCCAATTGGGTGTGTGCCAGCCATGAGAGCATTGACTAGAAATGGAACTTGCTCAGGTAAAGCCAACAAGCTCGCAAAGCTTCACAACATTGCGCTTCCTTCAATTCTCACAAAGCTGGAGACTCAACTGCAAGGATTCGAGTACGCCTACTTCGACTTCTACAGCGTAGGCAGTGACAGTATCAAAAACCCATCAAAATATGGTAAGTTATTTTTGCTCTGGTGCACTTAATTTTGCTTAAGCACCATTTTATCTATACCACTCATGGATTCATAATTGTTAGATCACTCGCGTACTAAACAGAAGTCCTTACTTTTGAAATGTGAAATTGATTTAGGTTTTAAGGAAGCGAAAACCGCGTGTTGTGGTTCGGGTCCTTTTAGGGCAGAACCGACTTGTGGAGGCAAGAGAGGAGTGGAGGAATATTCATTATGTCGTCATCCGGAGAAATACATGTTCTTTGATGCCAACCATCCAAGTGAGAGGGCTAACCGGCAAGTTGCACAATTGATGTGGAATGGGAGCCTCAGTGTAATCAAGCCTCACAACGTGGAAGCATTGTTCAAACTTGAAGGTGTTTAAATTTTATAATTATATGGAATTGTAGGTAAATAACCACATCCCGCTCGAACATCAAGCTATGAATAACGAGGCATGATGTTGGATTGATTGTATGATTGTCCTTTTGTTATAGAACGAGGATGTTCAAATGAGTCCTAGTTTTGTTCGAATGGCAATAGACTTGAATGCTTCAAAAGTTTCGGGAAAAGTCCAAAAATTGAGATTGATTATTGCTTGATTCTATGCTTTTAAACGCATTTTAAGGGTCCAAAACTCGATGACGTTCTTAAGATGTGGCAAAATGATAAAAAATTGATATTAATGCTCTATTTGTTTCGCGGAAAACATCTTCCAAAAAAATATTTTCCTAATTTTTCGGTATTTGGATCGCTTAGGAAAATGAGCAAATGAAAAATTTATCCTTAAAATCAGTCTTAAAGAATTAAGAATTAAAAAAAATCAAAAAAAAGAAGAGGGAAGAGAGTCAATTGCATCATGCAGCCCATTAAACTATGGGCCATATTGATTATCCTTTCATTCCTCCTAGATGAACAAAGCTGAGTCCTACTATTACGTTTAGAAAGTTCATGAAATATCCCGAGAAACAATATGTAAGTTAAAATCACCTATAAAATTAGTATACTGATTGACGTGACAAACTGTTATTGGGTTCGAATGTGCGACCTCTCGAATATATCGATCTTGTAGATTAGTTTTAGGTTGCATAGTGTTGCTCTTCCGAAAACGGGAAAAATACCAAAAAAATCATAAATCTTTTGTATTAGTGCCAATTTAGCCCTAAACTTTTTGTTTTTGTGCCGATTTAATCCTTCCGGCTAATTTTGACCTGAATTTACCGATATGGATGCCTGTCAGCCAGCGATCGGTTACTAGCGCTGACGTTGACAAATTAAATAATATTTTTTTGAAATTTTATTTTCTTTCCTTTTTTTTTCTTTTTTTTTCACTTTTTTTTTTGGTCTCTCCTTCCTCTAGCCGGTCGCCGGTACGGCGACCAGTGAGGGCGGCCTCGCCTTGGTCGGGCGACACTCGACCTCGCCAAATCCGGCGAGGTCGGGCCTCCCTCGACCATGGCGAGGCTTGCGCCCTCGCCGCGACCTTTGACAAGGGCTTGAGCCTTGCCATGGTCGGGGAAGGCTCGACCTCGCCGGATTTGGCGAGGTCCAGCCTTGCCCGACCAAGGCGAGGCTCGGCCTCGCTAGTGGCCGGCGAGGTCGAGCTCGCCGGCCTCTGGCCGGTCGCCGGACTGGCAACCGGCCAGAGGAAGGAGAAACCTACAAAAAATATAAAAAAAAGGAAAAAAAATAAAAATTCAAAAAAAAAATTAAAATATTATTTAAGTTGTCCACGTCAGCGCTACGTTGGCGTCGGTGACTAGTTGCCGGCTGGCAGACGTCCACGTCAGTAAATTCCGGTCAAAATTAGCCGGAAGGATTAAATTGGCACAAAAACAAAAGGTTTACGACTGAATTGGCACCAAATTAAAATGTTTATGACTAAATTGGCACTAATGCAAAAGGTTTGAGATTTTTTTGGCACTTTTCCCTTTAGAAAACAGCGGGCTTTTTAGCCCTCTTCAAATTAATATCTTTGTCTTTTTTTTTTGGGCCAGAAAATTAGAACCTTTATCTGATTTCTTATACTTTGTAGCTTTTATTATTATTATTATTATTTAGTTTGCATGAATTTAGCCGATATTATCCTTGTTGCTGTTTATAGGAGCTAAATATGTCTTTTAATCATTTTTTCTCATTGGTTGATTTTTGTTATATCTTGAAACTCTATAACCTTTGTGCTCCTTTTGCCAATCTTGTCTTAGGCTTTGATTGTTTCATAGAAAATAAAAGATTTTAAAAATATTTTTTAAATGATTATTTGTATCGTTTATTAATGTGAAAGAACAAAAAATATTTCATTGTTTATGAAATTTTTAGTTATAGATTGTTGTTAATAATGGAACTATTTTTTACTGACTAATTACTTTAAGCGATATAAGCAATCGGTTTTAGTAAGATATTTTCTAAATCATTCATTTTCGTGAAACAAATGGAGCCTTAGAGTGTGTTTATTTTGGTGAAAGTATTTTCCGGACTTTCATTTGTTTGGATCTCCGAAAATGATTTGGTTAACGGAAAATACTTTCCAGTTAACACAAATATCATGTTTAATTTTATGAAAGTGAATTCCCTAATCTAAGAAGGTAAAAACACTTTTTGAAATTGCTCATCTTGAATTTTTAATATTTTTTCTTTCCTTTTCTTTTCTTTCTAAGAAAGAAAACATTCAGGTATTTTCTTTTTCTTAATAAAAATAATTTAAAAATAACAAATAATTTGAAATAATTTAAAAAATATAAATTTTTTTGATAATTTTCACCATCAAATTTTTCTCACAAAACAACTGAAAATACTTTATAAATCTTTTTTAGGTTTTAGCCAAACACCAAAAAATGAACTTATTTTCTTAGAAAATGATTTCCTGAAAAGTATTTTCCAGAAATGATATATTTTTAGCAAAACAAACACTCACAATTTTTTTTGTCATTGCGTCATTGGCTCTATCCAGCACGCCCACCTCACATTACTTGTCAAACAATCATCTAAAGAAGTGACACATCCGAGAGCCACAATGGAAGCTGCCATTGTTGTTGTCCTCTTCTTGGGTGCCTTTGAAGAGCAAACAAAGAGAGCTTATGGAAATGATACTCACGAACATGCTGCCGGAGAATACGACCAATGACGAGATCTCTCTTCGGTGAGGGCCGCAACCCTTGCTAAGGCTATGGTGAGGGTCGCTAGCCAGCCATTGTCGAGACCCCAACAAACTTCTTTCTAGGAAGATGAACAAGAAAGAATAGGAAAGCAAGAATAAATGAAAAAAGAAAAAAAGAGAAGGAAAAAAAATTCAAAAAATTAAAGAAATTGCAAAAATCATTCACCTCGACACCGGTCTACCGCAGGCCATGTCACGTAGGATAGCTAGTGCTATTTAGACTACCACGTTATAGATTTTTCGGCCAAAATTGATCAATTATACTACAATGGAAGATCGTTAAAAGGTTTAGGACTAGAGTAGCTGGTGCTCTGATTGATACGTATGAAGGATTTTTATGTAATAATGCCATCTCCCTTCTATTTTCTTACACGAAATTCAAATGATTTCAAGTTATTCTCTTTGGGCTGGTTTTTAGGTGATGAATTTCATGATGCATGTAGTTTGAGAAGCTAGAGAAGAAGTCAAGTAAGAGATTAGGGAATGAGTAGGCAAAGCGAGCAATTTCGGAGGCCATTTATTTGATTAGCATTGGAAGCAACGATTACCTAGATGCCGATTTATTGCAATCTCACTCTGTTTGAGTCTTATTCAATGGAAGATGACGTTGGGATGGCGATTGGAAACATCACCAATTCACCAGCTTGCTCAAGGTAAGCATATTTGAGCATCCATACATTCTTAGAAGATTTACTTCTTGATCCGGGGCTAAGCATATGGAAGTTTTTCTTCTAATGTGGACTAAATTAACCTTTCCTAATTGTCATAACCAATGACTATCTGAATTTTTCCTTTTTTAGGATATTTATGAAATTGAAGGGAGGAAATTTCGAATTATTGGGATGCGAAATATTGGATGTATTCCATCCATGAGACAATCAACCGGGAATGGTTCTTACTCTAGCATTGCCAATGAGCTCGCAAAGCTTCACAACAGAACGCTCATATAAATTCTTACGAAGCTGGAGACTCAGCTACAAGGATTCAAGTACTCCTACTTTGACTTCTACACTTCAGCCCGGGATAGAATCCCAAACCCCTCGAAATATGGTCAGTAATAGAAGTCTTTCTAACCTTGATTATGCTTACATATTTATCTAGACAGTGAAAAGTCGTGGGATCTTAAGTTAATTTCCGGGTTCAGGGAGGTGGAAATGGCATGCTGTGGTTCGGGCCCTTATAAGGCGATTCCTAGCTGCAGAGGCAAGAGAGGAGTGAAAAAATATTCATTGTGCCATCTTCTCGAAAAGCTCTTATTCTTTGATAACCAATCGACCGAAAGGGCCAATCGACAGTTTGCCCAATTGATGTGGAACGGAAGTTCAAGCATCATCGGGCCTTGTAGTATAAAAGCATTGATCGAAGTTGGGCACACTTGAACTTTTTCTTGGTCCCTTGAGGAAATAAGGGAAAATAACACAAATGGTCTATGAAATTTGGTCTAATATTGAATATGGTCCCCGAACTTACAATTTGTTCAATGTGATTCATAAATTTTAGCTCAATGTGCAGTATAGTCTTTGAAATTTTGGTACATGTTCAAACCAGTCCCTGGACTAATTTGAATATGTATCAAAATTTCAATGATTATAATGAACAAATTAAAAATTCAGAGATTACATTGCATGTTGAGCTATAGTTTGGAAATTAAATTGAACAAATTGAAAGTTTAAGAACTATATTATATATTTGGTCAAAGTTTATGAATTATTTATATCATTATCCCAAGAAATAAAGGTACTCGAGTATGACAGTTGCATTAATTACACTGATTCTCTAATTTTTATTCCATTTTGCTGCGACAAAACATAGGTATCACATGTCCCGTGAAGAATGTGTCGTTGGCATGTGGTGCAGCTATTAGACTTGCCAAATTGCCACGGAACGACACTTTGTACGGCTTGGCGAGCGACCATGGACCGTGACAGGCCAATATTTTCCCCACTGTTCCGTTTGATCATGAAAGATCCCAAGAGACACTGCTTTCTGAGTCTACTAAGATAATTAGAAAGAGAAAATGTCTCTGCTTAATCGTTTCTTATTATGGACATATGTGCACACAAAAATGAGTGCATAGATCCTTACCCAAAAAAAAAAAAATTCCTTTCCAAAAAAAAATGAGTGCATAGAAAATGTCTCTGCTTAATCGTAGTCATTTTGACCATGATAAATGATATTATGAGGATTACGATTGCATTGAGCGTTGGATTAATCTTTGATCTAACATTGTGAACGCACGAGCTATTATATTGTATATTGGTGAGCAACATTCATGCAACCTCCAACTGCCGTGAAGCATTTAAACCCATTAGGGGCACGGGTTAGTCTTAATCAAAACCGTGCAGTATCGAACACGAAATGGGTTTGAGTTGAGGCTGCTTTGAGTGATATCGGAGCTAGAGCGGAGATGCTTATTGCTCTTGAATACTTCGATCCCACGTTATCTAGATATAGGTTGTTGTGCTACCCGCTAGGTCTCGTGCGACCTTAGACTAATAAGGTACTTATTATAATGTGAGGGTGCGAGTGAGCCGCGTTTAGAGTGAAGGCCGGGGTTGAGGCTGCCTCCTGATTGTGTTAGCCAGTAGTGTGCTCTGGTTCTCACACGAGGAACTCTTTTGAAATATCATGAACATATGATTTATTAAAGTGGGCTTCTGGATGACGACTAAGAGCGCTTATGATAGGGTTGAAGACTTGTACCCCTTGACGAAAGTCTTCTTGCACCGCGAGTGTTGATCTAGTCGGCCAAAGTGGCCAAACAGTGAAAACCGTGGCGGACCATGACTCGTTCAGACGCGTCTCCCACGTTGGTCCATCGTATCCCTCATGTTCGTAATTCCTGGTAAACGCACAGATAGAAGACTTTGTAACAAATGCTATGATTAACATATTCTGTGTCTATATATATTAAACCTAAAGTGGACGAACATCATCCGATACAGGTCATCATGTCGACTCCGACTCTCCACATCATTCTCTTCGTTAGTCTTGCCAGCCTCTTCGTATCAACTGGCTGTGCCAATCAATCTCGGAAAGACGTTGCTTTGTTCATCTTCGGCGACTCCATTAATGACGCAGGGACCAACAACCACATAAACACCACTGCAGATTTCAGAGCAAACTTTCCACCTTATGGAGAGACGTTCTTCCACCATCCCACTGGTAGATTCTCCGACGGTCGTCTCATCGCTGATTTTATCGGTAACTTCTTTTTTTTCCGGTTAACTTGTGCGCAAATTCTATTTATTTCCTCATAAGTTAGTGCTTAATTTATTTATTGTTTTATTTTATTTTCCTTTTTCTTTGGTTATGCAGCTGAACATGCAAAGTTGCCGCTGATTCCACCATATCTCCAAAAGAAAGATGGTGAACTCATGGGAGGGGCGAATTTCGCATCCGCTGGAGCTGGTGCTCTCGTTGACACTTACGAAGGATTTGTATGTTCTTATTCCCCTTTTTTTTTGGCACGAAGCTTTATTTGACGTGAATATTTCCACTTGATGAGACTGCAAGAAACATGGGACATGAATAAGTTCGCGTTTATAATTTATCAGGTGGTGGATTTCAAGATGCAGCTGAAGCAGCTTCGACAGCTAAAGAAGAAGCTGAGGAAGAAGGGGGGGAGTGAGAAGGCGAAGAGGATAATTAAGGAGGGTGTTTACTTTATTAGCATCGGAAGCAATGATTACTTGATGCCTCTTGTTTGTACTCCTGCTCTGTTTCAGTCCATTTCCATGGAGGATTACGTGGGGATGGTGATTGGTAACATCACCACCGTGGTCAAGGTATTAACCAAACTTCGTGGCCTCAAAATTGTAGTTAGACCTAAATCAACCTTTGTTGATTGTCATAATCTTTCAAAGTGGATGAATACTGAATAGATTTATAATGTTTTTTCAGGGAATATATGAAGTAGGAGGAAGAAAATTTGCAGTGATTGGAATAGGGCCACTTGGGTGTGTGCCAGGTGTGAGAGCATTAACCAGAAATGGTTCTTGCTCAGGTGAAGCCAACAAGCTCGCCAAGCTTCACAACACTGCTCTTACTTCAATACTCACAAAACTGGAGACTCAACTCCAAGGATTCGAGTACTCCTACTTCGACCTCTACGCCTCAGGCAGCGAGAGAATCCGATACCCATCGAAATATGGTAAGTTACTTATGCTCTGGCGCACCTAATTTGGCTTTAGTTTAAGCATCATTCCTTCTTATTTTTGATATGTGAAATCAATCCAGGTTTTAAGGAAGCAGAAAACGCGTGTTGCGGTTCGGGTCCTTATAGGGCGAATTCGACCTGTGGAGGCAAGAGAGGAGTGAAAGAATATTCATTATGTCGTCATCCCGAGAAGTACGTGTTCTTTGATACCTACCATCCAAGTGAGAGGGCTAACCAGCAATTTGCACAGTTGATGTGGAATGGGAGTCTGAGTGTTGTTAGACCTCAAAACCTAGAAGCATTGTTAAAAAACGAGCGTGTTTGAATTTTTTTTTTTCAAAAACGCTGGTGAATAACTACAACCAGCTCAAACGTCAAATATGAATAACGGGGCATTGTTTTGGATTGATGTATGGTTGCACTTCTATTAAAGAACGAGGATGTTCAAACGAGCTCAAGCATTGTTCAAAGGTGGACAAACTCGAATTCCTTGAAAGTTTTGGGAAAAGTTCGAATAAATGCGATTGATTATTGCTTTGTTCTATGTTTCTAACTACATTTCAAAGGCCCACAACACAGTGAGTGTTCTTAAGATGAGGTTAAACGTTAAGCAACTGAAATGGAGAAAATATATCCATCTTGTCGACCAGTTTTAGGGTGCTTAGCATCGCTCTTTTGAAGACGGCGGGCTTCTTAGCCCTCTCCAAATAAGTACCTCAAACGTGTTGATCCATCTAAAATATTGATCTTTCTTTTTTGACATTGCTTCATTGGCTGTATCAAACCCACCGACCTCACATAACTCGCTCAAGTATTGCCAATGAGCTTGCAAAGCTTCCCAACATAGCTCTCGTTTCAATTCTCACAGGGCTGGAGGCTCAAACTACGAGGATTCAAGTGCTCCTACTTTGACTTCCACGCTTCGGCCCATAATAGAATCCGAAACCCACGAAATACGGTCGGTAATACAAGTCTCTCTAACTCTAAACATGCTTACATCTTATATAGACAATGAAAAAGCGAGAGCATCTTATGGTCTAAATTAATTTCAGACTTCAGGGAGGCGAAAATGGCACATTGTGGTTCGGGTCCGTATAGAGTGAATCTGAGTCGTGGAGGCAAGAGAGGAGTGAAAGAATATTCATTGTGCCATCATCCCGAAAAATACTTATTCTTCGACAACCATCCGACTGAAAAGGGCCAATCAATAGTTTACCCAATGGATGTGGAATGGAGGTTTAATGAACATCGGGCCTTCTAATGCATAAAAGTTGTTCAAACTCGGGCAAACTTGAACTTTTCTTGGACCCTTGAGAAAATAAAGTTACTTGAGCCTTGACAATTAAATTAATTAGACCAATTTGTCACTTGTTTCTATGCTTTTAGTTGCATTTTGAGGCAACAAAACATAGGAATGATTTAAAATGAATCGCCAGTAGTCTATCTCAATGTGATGAATGGTTAAGAAAAGAGATCGAGGATTGTAGGTTACTGAAACACTAATCGATTTCATCATGCAGCCCATTAAATTCTGTGCGGGCTTGATTAACCCGTTCATTCATAGAGATGGACGAGCCCGGATCCACCTCGGCACTTAGAAAGTGGCATACGACGTGATTAGACTATAGACGTGGTGTAACAAGCTAACATGACTTTACCAAAATGGTGAATCATTAGGAATATAGACATTCCTATATATGACGGGATCATGTCAGGAACTGGGGTACCGATGATTCTAGATAGATTTTGAGACCTTTATGCATAATAGGACGAATGTTGTTGGCCTGTGGTGCAATTATTGGACAGATTACCTCAAAAACAACACATCGTACGGCCCGGCCAGAGACCATAGACAGTGACAGATCTGAAGATATGCTTCTTTCTGTCCTCACAAAATAGAGAGAAAAACAAGGTCTCTGCTTAATTGTTTTCTTGTCATGGACATCACTTCCATATAAAAAATTGAGTACATATTTTGAAGATGCAGCCATTTTGACCCTCATAAAATATATTATGGAGATTACGATTGCCATGGGCGTAAGATATGTCTTTGATCCCATGTCGTTGGCATATGAGCTATTCAATTGATCGAATAACTCTCACGCGACATCTAATAGAACGGAGTATTTTAACCCGTTAGGCCTCGGGTTAGTTGTGATCAGAAGCACACTATATGGCACTTGAGACGGGTTTTGATTGGGGGCTTCCTTAAGCGGTACTAGAAACAGAGTGAGGATGCTCATCGGTTTTACATACTACGTACCTCATTGTCTAGATATAAGCTGTTATGCTTGCTAATAAAGGTATGTATAAAATGCATTCTGGAGTAGAATTTTTGCTTTATAATGCATTTCGAAATAGAAATGCGTTTGTTAAAAAAATTTTGAAATGCATTTCGAAATAATTTTTGCATTACTAAATAAAAATGTATTTGGTAAAAATGCATTCTGTTTTTTTGACTCCGAAATTACTTTTTGATTCCGGAATGCATTTTGGCCTAAAAAACAGAAGCTATTTTTTTTCAGCTTCTCTTCTGGAATGAGATTTCGTTCTTCGCTCTCTTTTTTGTCGTGCTCTTCACAGCACATTCTGAGATCTCACCAAATTTCTTCTTCGTCCCCGGAACAAGAGGCTCCAGGCCATAGGGTCCCCGCGATCCCCATCTCCTTCCTCGTCGTCGGCGTTGTCATCTTCTTCGATTGGATTCTCTCTCCGTGAGGAGGAACACGCAGAAACTTCTAGAGAGAGAGAGAAAGAGAGAGAGAGGGAGATGGGGGAAGAGCAGGGGGACCCGCAGAAGCTGAGGAGGATCGCGGCGGCGGCGGCGGCGTACGACTACGAGAACGACCCGCGATGGGCGGATTACTGGTCCAACATCCTCATTCCCCCCGTAGATGTCCTCCCGCCCCGACGTCGTCGACCACTACAAGCGCAAGTTCTACCAGCGCTTCATCGTATTCCCCCCCTCTCTCTCTCTCTCCCTCTCTCGCCCGCTTGCTCGCGATTTGACGTTCTTGATTTCTGCCGAGAGAGAGAGGGAGCGTGGTTGTGTTTGATTTGGAGTTGAGGGATTGGATTGGTCCTGCCGGTGGGATTGGAAGTTCGCGGTAGGTTTTATTGAGTAGATGATGCGGCTGCTTTAGGTTTATTCCGGTCGTTAGAGTCGGCCTCTCGAGCTTGAGAAGGAGGTTCTGCGCGGTTGGATATGTCAGACGTGTTTCGGTTGCTTGTGATTAATTGAATTGAAATCGCGACGCGGCGACCACCGGGTCGTTAGGAATTTTAATCTTGAAATGTGGGTGTGCCTTAACCTCCTGTTGGTTCTGCATTGAAGGGGCTCTTTTTGTTATTAACTTCGTCCGCAATCGTTTGTATTTTGGGAGACTGTTCTGCCCTCCGTTTTAGTGGATTCCTGCGTGACCACCCTCTTTTGTCGTGAATGGGGGTGTTAAAGGAGGAAATTTTTAGATGATTCGGCTTGACCGCATCGGTTTTGTGGAGAATTTCGAGAGAAACCAATGAAGTGATGATGGGATATCGTGCTTAGAGCGTGAACGATTTTTTCAGTGGCAGCGATATCTGTTCCTCTGGCTATTGCAGTTTATGTTTTGCGTGATAATGATTTAGCTCCGTTTATGCAGGATCGCGATCTCATTGTAGTGCCGATGTCTTCCGGTAGTTCGTCTCAGTCAGCAAGGCAATCTGCACCGTCCTCAGCTTCATCAACGACCAATGAGCAGCCTCGATCCCATAGGACCGGTAAAATACATTGACATTGGCCACTTTGATAGGAATGGTGTTGGGTGTATCAATGAAATTTTATAAGATGTAGCACCGGTAAAATACATTGACATTGACCACTTTGATAGGAATGGTGTTGGGTGTATCAATGAAATTTTATAAGATGTGTTTTCTTTGATACGCTACCATGTACCGATTTGAAATTCGTTTTGATGATTTTGAACCCTATTCTTTGGTTTAGGATCTTCTACTGGAAGCTCTAGCCCATCAGCAACTTCAGCTTCAAATCCAACTTCTTTGCGCTGGGATCGGCAAACTATACAATTCTCTGTCAATGCTTGGGTACGATGAGATTTCATCCATACTTCATTATGCACCCATATATTTTTTCCTTTGGAGTGAATATTTTCTGACATGTGAACAAGTGTTTGAATGCCATACAATCACTGCAACAGGGTCATATGCACTTGTTCTTCTAGTTATCCGAGTTATGTTTACAAGATTACATAAACAATGATTTTGGGCTACTTGCCTTGGACTTTTAATTGTATATTGGGTTCTAAGGCACAAATTAACGCTGTCCTGCTCTCTCTCTCTCTGCATCTGCGCCGTAGTTTGGAAGGGCAGAGTGCGTAGAATATCTTGATTCTTCAGTAACACGTAACGTGCATAAAGTTCCTCTTATGCATGGTTCCTCTTAATTTTGTTATGTTTCAGACCTTGCTATTAATGTTGTATGAGGGACTCCTTATTGCTTATCTCTCATTCTGTTTGGATCCTTTTTCCCTTCTGCAGCTTTTAAAGCTTATGTATCATGCCCCTGCAACTGCGGGCTATCATCAAAGTAAG
The DNA here is from genome assembly GCA_024500025.1 of Syzygium aromaticum. NCBI lineage: Eukaryota > Viridiplantae > Streptophyta > Magnoliopsida > Myrtales > Myrtaceae > Syzygium > Syzygium aromaticum. Next base: position 13,788,976 of record CM044893.1, read on the forward strand.
TGGGCTAAGATTGGAAGGAGTGTTAATCCGCTTATTCAGCGCTATGCTCCATTCCTGAGCACTCCATTATCTGCTGCTCAGTGATGGTGGTTCAGGTAGTGCCCACAAGGTAGGAGTCTTGGGGAGCCATCTTCTTGCTAGGACTTCTGGTGTCTTGGCGGAGGACACACTGATAAGTGTCGGAGAAAGCCATCTTAGACTTTAGATGGATGTTAGCTAATCCTTTAAAACCATGTCTCTGTTTTTGATTCTCGATCGTCTCTGCTGGGCCATCACGCCCTGTTTTCTCACCGATGCCCTCATAGCTTATTTATTAGTAGTTTGATCCATCTACACGACAGAACAAAATGGAGGTTGGAATTTGCCTTGACCACTTTTAAAATGGCGCCTTGTCTTTCGTACTCTGAAATGACTTATTGGGAATTGGCATGTGCACCTGAGACGAATTCGTGTCCTAGACTAATAACTCCTTGAGTTTACACGTGAATCATTGGTGTGCTCGTCTATTTTTTCATGTTATGCTTGTTAACGCTGTGTAACAGTGTTGAAAATATTTGTCATCTGCTACAGGTTTCAGAAAGTAGTTTTTTGTGTTTTTTTTTTTGTTTTCCCGGGATCGATTACCTTTGTCCACAACATTCTTCTGTTTCATCCATGTTACGTGCTTATAAGGAGTGGAAATAGCGGCGAGAGATCGCCATTATCAAGAGATGAACTAATCTAGTTTTACATTTGAAGAATCAATCGACAGGCGTTGTGCCCACGTGTGAAAACATTTCTTTAGTGCTGAAGTGTATTTGTTGACGTCGCCCACAATCATATATACTCAGCCATTGAAACCCGATAGAAATTATTGTTGGAATGAAATCTGTTTGTTTCATAAAAAATAAATAATCTGGAAAATATTTTCTTGAAGATGATTTGTTTGTATTTGCTTATATGAACGAGTGAACCAATTTTTTTTAATTGTACACGAAAATATTTATATATAAATTATTGCCGCAATAGAAATATGTTTCGTCGACTAAAAGTGGACATTGATATCACGGCTTGCGAGGGCTCCGAGACATCAATCAAAGCGGACCAAGAAGCAACCTTTTCGTCGATAGGTGTTGCATGGTCAATAAATAGCTACCCAAATGGGAAGCAAAATGTGCTCAGAGTCAGTCGCATATTATGTCTTCGTTGTACATTATATAAAATATGCTCAAACTCTCTAAGCATGTACTTTCTTTCTTTTTATTTGACGTGATGGTTTTCGTACAACTTTTCAGTCATATGAATCATTGCGTTGTAATTGCCAGCGTCTCTATTCGGAGTTGCCTTTTAAGACTAGGACCGATCTTGGTGAGGTATAATTCTGGTCACTTTATGGCTGGACCCTTGCGTCCCACAATCCAAACAACTTGAAATGGCTTTGGAGTCGTTTGAATTTGGCAATTGTAATTTGTAGATAATGTGTCATCGATCCTGATCGCGACATATCTGGTCTACACTATACCGGACCTACAAACTCTGTTTTTCTCTTATTGACTCGTGATGACTTGGGGTGAACATGCTAATGAGGTCTTCACACCCCCCACAAATCATCTGATAATGCTAATTGTGTGGTTAGTTATAGCAATGTCTATTATTTACATCATAATCTTGTCACAAATTCGTTACTGCATTTTTAGGTTAAGATAAATAATATTTTACAATTGAGTTCGAATTATCTTTATTGCGGAAATAGAATTGACGCGCCGTTATAAAATGTATTTCTTATCTAGAAGTAGAAATTTTCTGCTGTTTTATCAAACAAATTTCGCTTCCATAAATCAATTTTTGGAGCAGAATTAGTCTTGTTTTATCAAACAGATTTCTCCTCTAGAAATCAATTTCTAGTAAGAATTCCAGAAATCAATTTCTGGCAAAAATTTGATTTTTGGAGCAGAATGGTTATCATTCGCGTCCTAACTCTTGGGCAACTGTGAACTAATGATGGTTGCCTCCAAATCGAGTTAACCAATGGTGTGCTCTTGTGCTCACACGCAGAACTTGATTTGAATCATCTAAGCACATGATTTATAAAAGTGGGCTTCTAGATAAGTACTAAAAAGCGACTATAAATTGATTAGAGACTTGTCTAGTTGACGAAAGTGGGAATAAATGTAAAAACACATAGTCGGGCTACGACTTGTCCAGATTTATCTCCCACGTTTATCCAATGTATCTCCCAAGTTCATGAGTGCTGTTCAATGCACGGACTGAAGACTTTGTAACAAGTACTTTTATCCCCATATTTGTCCATATATATATATGTACCAACCTCAAGAGGACGAACATCATCCAACACACGGGCCATCATGTCGACTCCGACTCTCCACAAGAGGACGAACATCATCCAACACACGGGTCATCATGTCGACTCCGACTCTCCACATCATGCTCTTCGCTGTTTTCGCAAGCCTCTTCGCCTCAACTCACTGCAACCATCAATCTCGGAAAGATGCCGCTCTGTTCATCTTCGGCGACTCCATTAACGACGTAGGGACCAACAACTACATAAACGCCACTGCCTTTTTTAGAGCAAATTTTCCTCCTTTTGGCTAGACGTTTTTCCGCTATCCCACTGGCAAATTCTCCGATGGTCGTCTCATCGTCGATTTTATCGGTAACTTCTGTTTTGCCGGGTAACTTGTACACAGATTCTATTTATTTCCTCATAAGTTACCGCTTAATTTATTTGTTGTTCTATATTGTTTTTGTTTGTCTTTGGTTATGCAGCTGAATATGCAAATCTGCCGCTGATTCCATCATATCTCCAAATGAAAGATGATGAATTCATGAGAGGGGCGAATTTCGCATCCGCTGGAGCTGGTGCTTTGGTTGACACTTTTGAAGGATTTGTATGTTCTTCATTTGTACGTCTTTTGGCTCGAAGCTTTATTTAATATGAATATTTCCACCTTTTGAGACTGCAAGAAAGATGGGAAATGAACAAGTTCGTGTTTTTAATCTATCAGGTGGTGGATTTGAAGATGTAGCTGAAGCAGCTTGAACAACTAGAGAAGAAGCTGAGGAAGGAGATGGGGAGCGAGAAGGCGGAGGGGATAATCAAGGAGGGTGTTTACTTGATTAGCATCGGAAGCAATGATTACGGGGTGCCTCTCCTTTATAATCCTGCTCTGTTTCAGTCCATTTCCATGGAAGATTACGTGGGGATGGTGATTGGAAACATCACCACTGTGCTCCAGGTGCGAAGCCACAAGATTTCCAATATACACCCACTCTCGAGAAAGTAATTTCTAGTTTCACTTCAAAAGTAGATTTTATGACCTTGCGGTTTCTTGCGATTTCTGGCACATGCGGACACGATTCGACAGCTCACGCACAAAAGCCAATGTATATTGACAAATTCAAAAGTGACACGATTTCAAAGCACATGATCTTTAAGCATGCTCAATATAGACATATTTCAATGGCACGACTAAACATGAGTGCTTAATCCGAACTAACAAGTGAGTATGATACGTCGGCTCTTAAGTAAATGTAATTCTTTCTCACACTCTTTACCATATGCCATGATTTGATATCCAATTAAGGTCTATTATAGCACTTAGATAATTGTTCTTTATATAGCTCCGTGTGTAGTGCAAGAATAGAATTGTGCAAGTATTTCGGTGTCTTTTTATTCGACAGTAAGTTGATATTCGAATGTATCTCGACTAATTCATCTCTCTAATAGACCTTAAAGGTGCACTCCACTGTATACACGCACTATATAGTGTGTGTTTGCAAGGGAACCTTCTTGTTCTGGCCTTGCAATAATTAGGCTTGCTAAACATCTGCTAATAGTTATAGCATTTCAAGGGGATGATTTGGCTTTCTGATTTTTCTTTTCAGGGAATTTATAAAGTAGGAGGAAGAAAATTTGCTATGATTGGAATCGGGAAAATTGGGTGTGTGCCAGGCATTAGACTATTAACCAGAAATGGTGCTTGCTCAGACGAAGCCAACAAGCTCACATAGCTTCACAACGTTGCTCTTACTGCAATTCTGGCAAAACTGGAGACACAACTACAAGGATTCGAGTACTCCTACTTCGACTACTACACTTCAGGCAGTGAGAGAATCCAGCACCCATCAAATATGGTAAATTATTTATGCTGTGGTAACTTAACTTGAGCATCATTTCTTCTATACCACTCGTGGATTTGTGCTTTTTACATCGCTCGTGTACCGAATAAAAGTCCTTATTTTTTATATGTGAATCAATTCAGGTTTCAAGGAAGCGAAAACCGCGTGTTGTGGTTTGGGTCCTTATAGGGGTAATTTAACCTGTGGAGACCAGAGAAGAGTGAATGAATATTTATTATACCGTCATCCTGAGAAGTACATGTTCTTTGATGCCTAGAGGGCTAATCGGCAATTTGCGCACTTGATGTGGAATGGAAGTCCGAGTGTAATTAGACCTTGCAACCTAAAAGCATTATTCAAGCATGAGGGTGCTTGAATCTTTTTGTTTTCCCTGAAATCATAGGTAAATAACCATGTCTCACTCAGAAGTCATATTATGAATAACTGAAGGATGATGGTGGATCGTTTGTATGGTTACACTTATGTTAAAGAATAGGTATGTTCAAATGAGTCTCGGTATTGTTCAAACATTGACAAACTTGAATTCTTCACGTTTGGTTGCCTGAATTTGGATTGGGATAGGACAAGATAAAGTAGGATTAAAACTCCTCTCGATATCCTCCGAATTGTAAAAAATCCTATCATATGTTTGGTATAACCTGGATTGAAATATTTTTGAAATCTTTAAAAATCTACTAAATATCTCTCTGTGATCATCCTCATGCCTCCTTCGCTCTTCATGCCTTCATTGTTTCGCTAATGGCCGGAGGAAGCTCCTCTCTCCTAAGCTGTGACGTTGTTGTAGTCCCGCGTTCTTATTCCCGATAACACTCATACACACGGTGGCGATGCCTCAAAATCGTCAAGTTAGTCTTGAACAAACTTGACCTTGTGATGCTCTGTTTTGGCACAACCCATCGTTGCCAACGCAATAGAGCGTGAGGATTGTGTATATATGCAATTGAGACGTGTACTCGTAGGCGTGAAAAATCCAGACCAGAATCAAAACCTTAATCACTAGTCGGAGCGAAGCAAAGTGGATTTCGGAGATTTTTCAAAGCTTTCTTGTCTCCGTTTGGTGGTGGGTGATTCGTGAATGTGAACAGAGCATAAACAAGTCGAAGAAGAAGTGGGAGAGGGCAAAAGTTATAGGGATAGCATAATATTTTGCGGATATTATGAAATTTAGTAATTTTGTAAAAAAAATCCATATTTATGATTCTATCCAGATCTATCCCACCCCCTAAGTATGATATTTTTATCCGAACTATATCTGGTCATATCCGGATTTCACATCACTCTAAATACTGGATAGGATAAAAGTTATCCTATCCGAATTTTATCCAATTCACAGAACGCAGCTTAAATGTTTTGGGAAAAGTTCGAATAAATGAGAATCATTATCGCTGTGGTTGCGTGCTTTTAAATACAATTTAAGGGCCCGCAGCATAGTGAATATTCTTAAGATGAGGTCAAACGGGAAAGAACTGAAAGTAAGAAAAAGAAGGGGGAAGACAGTCGATTTCATTGTGCAGCCCATAAATTATGGGCCAGATTGATTGTCCATTCATTCCTACGAGACGGACCGAGCCCAGGCCTACTAATGTATTCAAGAAAGTTTATGGGCTCTCCCAGAAAGGATTATATCATAAGATAAGTATTAAGTATATTTAAGATCGACCTGATTTGTATACTAATCGACAAGACAAATTGTTATAGGATGGGATAATGATACAAACAGTCCTTGAACTTTGCCCTAACATGCAATTTGGTCCATGAATTTTTAATTTGTTCAATGTAGTCCTTAAACTTTAGGTTAATATTCAACGTGGTCTCTGAACTTTTGATACATGTTTAATTCAATCCCTGAACTATATAAAAATGTTTAACGCGGTCCCTAAACTTGAATTAATGAAAAGGGATGTATTAAACATTTTCATATAGTTCAGGGACTGAATTGAACATGTAACAAAAGTTCAGGGATAACATTAAACAAATTAAAAGTTCATGGACCATGTTGCACATTGAAATAAAGTTGAGAGACCACATTGAACAAATTAAAACTTTAGGAACTAAATTGCACATTGGACCAAAGTTCAGAGATTGTTTGTATCTTTTCCCTTATAGGATATTGAATGCGTGACACATTTAAGATACTGATCTCGTGGACTACTTTTAGGTAGCTTGGCGTTGCTCTTCTAAAAATGGTGGACCGTCTAGTCCTCTTCGAATTAGTACCTCACATCTGTGACCTACTTAATTATCGATCATTCCTTTTTTTTTTTTGGGGCCTAATTCTCTAAAGAACCCAAATTTTAGATTTTAGCCTCAATTCTACCATGAACTTTTGTTTTGTCTAAAAATATCTCCAACTTTCATTATAGTCTCAAATTTGCCCATATTAACCCTCCGATCAAAATTACTGTTAGTCATCTAATGTGGCAATCCCACGTCAACTGTAAATCCACGCCGTCTGCATACGCTAATTTTTCGTCACTGTTCATCACCTTTGTATTTTTTTTTTCTTCTTCTCGATTCCTTGCAACCTTCAAGTGGTTGAGCTCAAATTTAGGTCGCGTGACCTCAGATTTGAGTCGTGCAACCTTAGATGCCTAAATCGCAGGTTTCAATCTCCATTAATAGAGGTCGCCCATAGGGCATAGAGCGGAGGAAACGATCTGTGCGCTTGCAGCGACGGTGGTTGTAGAGAAAGCTTGGGTTCGTTTTGTCGACGCCCAGGCACGGAATGGGTCAACAAAGCTTCAGGAATGTGTCACGGGTCGATCGATCTCGCGTTCCCAAACCCGTGCGGCCTTAGGAATTTCTTCCCAAGTCAGCCGTCCCCACCTCAACTCACAAGAACTCTTTAGAGAGAGAGAGACTCTAGCGAGCGAAGCTCTGGATTTCTATTGCTTCTTGAAAGAATGAGATGCTACAATGAGGGGGAGGAGACCCCTTTTTATACAAGTACCAGACTGACCGTATCCGTAGATTTTTCCCCGATCTTACGGTGTAGATCGTACCTCCCCATCTACCCAACTACCTCATTAATTACAGAGGTTTACAATTACCGTATCGCCCGCCCCCAAGAGTATTCTAGAACACATCAAGAAACCCTAGTACTCAGAATACTCGGGATCCGCTTTCTCGTTCAAGGGTCGGTCATGGTCCATCGTCCAGGAAACCTCATGAACGATCCATTTCTTTGGGCCGTGACATTCTCCCCCACCTATTCGGGCGACGCCCTCGTCGCGTCTTTGGCGTGGAAAGTATCGATATGCTTTTTGAACTGCCAAAGAGCTTCTTCAGGCTCCCAACTTGCTTCACTCTCTGGAAGACCCTTCCATCGGATTAAGTATTCCCGCTTCGGTGCACGATATCTCTTCCGTATGACTCGATCCGCCATGATGAAGTCGACGTCTCGATCATAGGAGGTTTTTGCTCCAAGCGGCGCCCGTTGTGACTCCCCTCGATCTGGGTCCTCCTCGTCTACACGGAAAGGTTTAAGCATACTCACATGGAATACCGGATGTACCTTGAGTTTTGGTGGCAATTCCAGCTTATATGCGACTTTTCCGACTCGATGCAACACTCGGAATGGCCCCTCGTAGCGACGTATAAGCCCTTTATGCACGTCCTTGTATCGGAGAACCAGGTGTAGCTTGGCCAACACTAAGTCCCCGGCTTGGAACTCCACGTGCCGTCGCTTCTTATCGGCCCACTTCTTCATGCGCTTCGAGGCCTTGTGTAGACACGTTCGTGCCAAGTCCGCTTGTTCATGCCACTCCTTGGCAAACTTGAAAGCGGATGGGCTACTCCCCTTGTAGCCCGTTGCAACCGTACTCGGGGTGAGTGGTTGTTGTCCCGTCACGATCTCAAAGGGACTTTGATTCGTGGACTCGCTCTTCTGAAGATTGTAGGAGAACTGGGCGACGTCGATCAACTTCGCCCAATTCACTTGTGTCGTACTCACGTAGTGTCGGAGGTATAACTCCAAGAGTGCATTGACCCGCTCCGTTTGTCCATCGGTTTGGGGATGCAAACTGGTGGAGAAATTAAGATCCGACCCTAATAATTTAAAGAGCTCGGTCCAGAATCTACCCGTGAATCGAGGGTCGCGGTCGCTCACGATCGTTTGTGGCACTCCCCAATATTTGACGACGTGTTTCAAGAATAGCTTGGCCGCCTCCTCGGCCGGACAATCTTTTGACGCGGGCACGAACGTCGCATACTTGGAAAACCGATCTACCACGACCATGAGAGTCCGACACCCTTCGGATTTTGGTAGGTTGACAATGAAGTCCATGGAGACACTCTCCCATGGACGCTCCGGGATGGGAAGTGGCTCCAAAAGCCCCGCCGATGACCGTTGTTCGAGCTTGTCTTGTTGGCACACAAGACATGTTCGTACATATGCCTCCACGTCATCGCGTAAGTGAGGCCAATAGTAACGATTCTCCAAGAGCGCCATAGTGCGATGGATTCCCGGATGACCCGCCCACTTGGAATCATGGCACTCCCGTAGGATTTCTTTTCGTAGCTTCCCATATAGTGGCACGTACAATCGCCGTCCCTTGGTGTAAAGCAAGTCGTCTTCACACCAAAATTGCCGGGTTTTGCCCTCCCGTGCGTGGTCGATGAGTGCTTTGGCCGTTGGATCATGTTGGAGTCCCTCCTTGATCCGCTCATCCCATGGATTCTTGGGACGACTTACGATCGATGATGCTAGCTCACTCTTTCGGCTAAGCGCATCAGCCACAGAATTTGCCTTTCCTGGCTTGTACTCGAGCCCATAATCGAACTCCGCCAGGAAATCTTGCCAACGAGCTTGCTTCGGGCTCAACTTCTTCTGGGTTTGGAAGTAACTCGTGGCCACGTTATCCGTCCTTATGACGAATCGGGGGCCCAAGAGGTAATGCCTCCACGTACGAAGACAATGGACCACCGCGGTCATTTCCTTCTCTTGGACCGTATACCGTCGTTCGGTATCATTCAGTTTTCTCGACTCAAACGCTACCGGGTGACCATCCTGCATAAGAACACCACCAATAGCGAAATCGGAAGCGTCGGTCTCTACCTCGTAGGGTTTGGCGTGATCAGGTAGCACGAGCACCGGCTCTTCGGTCATAGCTTGCTTCAACCGATCGAACGCCTTTTGGCATCGGGCCGTCCACTCCCACGGCTTCTCCTTCTTTAACATATCCGTGAGTGGCGCGGTGATGCTCGAATATTCTCGGACGAACCGTCGATAGTAGTTGGTGAGGCCAAGGAATGACCTTAGATCCGTCACCTTGGTCGGCGGTTTCCAATCCACAATGGCCGTAATCTTGGCTGAGTCCATCCGCACACGTCCACCCCCGACGATGTGTCCCAGGAATGGAACTTCCCGTTGTGCAAAGGCACATTTCTCCCGCTTGACATATAAGTCGTTCTCCCGTAGAACTTGGAAGACTTTCTTCAAATGCTCGATGTGTTCCTCGAGCGTTCGGCTATACACCACAATGTCATCAAGATAAACCACGACAAATTGATCTAGGAACGGGTGGAGTACCTTGTTCATGAGTGTGCAAAATGTGGCCGGAGCATTTGTCAAGCCAAACGGCATGACGAGGAACTCATATGACCCATACCGCGTCACACAAGTGGTCTTTGGTTCATCCCCTTTTGCAATTCGTACCTGATAGTATCCCGATCGAAGGTCAAGCTTGGTGAACCATTGTGCTTCTCCAAGTTGATCGAACAAGTCGGCAATGAGAGGGATCGGGTACTTGTTCTTGATCGTCAGCTTGTTCAACGCCCGATAGTCGATGCACATCCGGAGTGATCCATCATGCTTCTTTTGAAATAGGACCGGGGCGCCAAACGGAGCCTTCGATGGTCGAATATAACCCGCATCGAGCAACTCCTTGAGTTGTCTTCTTAATTCTTCCAATTCGGGAGGCGCCATGCGATATGGGGCCATGGCGGGTGGTCGAGCATCAGACACAAGCTCGATCTTATGGTCCACCTCCCTTTGAGGCGGAAGCTTCTTCGGGAGTTCGGGGGGCATTACATCCTTGAAGGAATCGAGGACTCGGGTTACCTCCGTCGGGACATCACTCCCTTCACCCTTTGGATCCTCGACTTTCAAGGTTGCTAGGAAAGTAGCCTCCCCTTTCCTCGCTCCCTTAGTAACTTGCATTGCCGATATTATCTTTTGGTTGCCCAACTCTCGTTTGACCGGGATCACACATTGACAACGTGTATCCAGTATACAAATACAATCGGCAAATGGGATGATAAGAGCATCTATCCTATCAAGGAATCCTAAACCAATGACAAAGTCATAGTCATCAAGTGGAATTACCTCGATCATTTCCTTGCTCTTCCATTGCCCGAGTTGGAAATCCACGTCCTTAGCTAACCCATTGGTAGGGACTTCTTTGGAGTTTACCGTCTTGAGCCAACCGGCTCCTTTCTCAACCCGAAGATTGAGTTTCTTCGCAGCTTCTTCCGAGATAAATAGATCGGATGCTCCCGTGTCGATGAGCGCACTCATCTTAGTTTTCCCGATCGTCACGTCCGCGAACATCAATCCCTTGGGCTTGTTCGCCTTTTTGGACTTTATGGAACTTAGGATTCGCAACGTACCGAGTCTTGCCTCCTCTCGTTCCTCCTCGTGTGCCTTGGCAATTGCAGCTAGTTTGCCTCGAGTTGGACAGTCACGAGCCATGTGCGCACCGTCGCACAAGAAGCACTTGAAGGTACGTCCCTTTTTGTGTTCTCCTCCGCTCGACTCCGCCTTCGCCCTTGGAGGGGCCATTGATGGTTTGCTTCCACTTGGACGGTGGAATTTGTTACGATCTCCCCCACCAACGCCCTTGTCCCTCGGTCGGGTATCCGGTTTGCTTACGGAAGTTGTTTTATACTCCACCATGGCCTCGGCCACGGACATGGCCGTCGAAAGATCCCTTGCGTTGCACCGCTTTAGCTCTTGCTTTACCCATGGTTTTAGACCACCCATGAATTGGAAGTAGGCCTCCGTGTCATTCATGGACGGAATTTGGAGTAGTAACTCCGAGAACTTCCGAACATACTCCCGAGCTCCACCTTTTTGTTCAAGGCGACGGAGTTCATCTCGAGCTTCTTCTTCCGCATAAGCGGGATAGTATTGTCGTCGAAACTCCTCGACGAACAATTCCCATGTAGTGATCGGTACACCACTCCGATCATCACTCCTACGACGCCACCATAAGAGTGCATTATCAGTTAAGTACATGGCTGCGGTACTTACCCGGATTGCACCATCGGTGATTCCCATCGCTAGGAAGTATTGCTCCATGTACCATAGGAAGTTGTCCACGTCTTTGGGCACCCGCGAGCCTTTAAACTCCTTCGGCTTCGGGGCATCCACTCGTGGAGTAGTTTGCACGGTGACTATCCCGTTCACACGTGCTCCTTCCATCTCGGCGACCTTCGCCTTTAGTTCGGCCATCTCTACGCGCATGGCCTCCACCAAGGTTTCCAAGGCATCGTCCCGTTGCTCAAGTTCTTTGACGGCATCAGTCAAGTCGCCCAGCATCGCCTTCCGGAGTTCTCCCATGCCAGAACTTAGCTCTTGCACTTCGGCCTCGAGCTCCCCCGTTCCGGACTCGCCTCCTTCGATGCGTACAGCAAGATCCTCGACTATTCCTTGGACATCTCCCACGACGATCTCCATTTTCGCCAAACGGGTCTCCAAGTCACCAGCCATATCCTTTGCATTTGAGCTATCACGGTCTTCCCTTGCCTCGACACTTTGTGTCCCGGTGGCCTTCCCACGATCCTCGCCCACACCCTTCTCGGTTTGTGACTTTAGATCGGATCGTGGCTTAGCAGCGCCTTTGGCCATCTTAGCTCTGATACCACTTGTCACGGGTCGATCGATCTCGCGTTCCCAAACCCGTGCGGCCTTAGGAATTTCTTCCCAAGTCAGCCGTCCCCACCTCAACTCACAAGAACTCTTTAGAGAGAGAGAGACTCTAGCGAGCGAAGCTCTGGATTTCTATTGCTTCTTGAAAGAATGAGATGCTACAATGAGGGGGAGGAGACCCCTTTTTATACAAGTACCAGACTGACCGTATCCGTAGATTTTTCCCCGATCTTACGGTGGAGATCGTACCTCCCCATCTACCCAACTACCTCATTAATTACAGAGGTTTACAATTACCGTATCGCCCGCCCCCAAGAGTATTCTAGAACACATCAAGAAACCCTAGTACTCAGAATACTCGGGATCCGCTTTCTCGTTCAAGGGTCGGTCATGGTCCATCGTCCAGGAAACCTCATGAACGATCCATTTCTTTGGGCCGTGACAAATGGCTGAGCAAAGGCGGTGGCCGGTAAAAATGGCTTTTGAAGCTTGAAAAACCGGAATAATTAATAAGGGTCTCGGCTGAAATGGTCAGAGATGATTCCAACGACCGTCAACCGTCGCAGACATGTTGTTGAAGGTCGTGGCTCGGCGTCAGAGGTCTGGGTGGTGATGGATGATCACCAATGAAGCTGTGACCAAGTGAGTCCGTGCGCGAAGAGGACGATGAAGAGTGACAAGGCTTTAATCTCAACTAGCTTGGGACATTCCAATACCCACAATTCTTTAAGCTTCTTTGAGCTTCCTGGAATGATTAAACCTCTCAAGGAGGTCACACTTGGTCACCATTAATAGGAGTTCAAGTTCTTGAAGCTGAGATTGAGAAATTTGTAACTTTTAACAAGTTTTTCAAGTTGGAAATGATTGACCACGGTATTGTTGAGTTGAAATTGACAAGTTGCGGCTCCGGAAGCTGCGTGATAGATTGCAAGCAAGTTCCGATAAAATCGCCGACCCAGATTTGAGCTCTTAGCTCGACCACCTCTGTTAATGGAGGTTGCAAGGAACAAAGAAGAAAAAAAGCAAATAAGGATGATGAACAGTGACGAAAAATCCATGTAAGCAGATGACATAAATGTAGGGGTGTGGTTTATACTCTCAATTAATAAGAAATCGTGGGAGCTTGTAAGCGGCAGTACCCTGCGAAGTGAGAGAGTTTTTATTATTTGGATAGGTATTTTATTGATAATTTGGGTTTGAGCCTATGAATAGCTACTATTATTTATGTATATTCTATTTCTCTTGTAAATTGAGTGATGTAACAAATAGATGCAGGGTGCTCATATTTAGTGACCGCATCAAATGAAAAAATATTCAATGGTTTGTTACTGCGCATCAGTTACTGAGGCGGTAGGTGTTTTTTACTCAAATCCAATCCCAAATGGACGCGTATTTGCTGATATGGAATAAAAGTAAAACATTTGCATTTGTTCACCCATGGAAACTTCCTCTCCGTCGTGCTCTTGGTGGCCTCAATCTTCCTCCATCATTGCTCGTGGCCGGCTCTGTCGTCCCTTGTGATACAGTAAAATGCATAAGATGGCTGTGCTTTGCAAGCACCCAAAAGAAACCCAGAAAGGAGAAACACACTAGTTGAAGATGCTTACTGCATTCGTCCATTTTAATTGAAATTAACAACTTAGCCGTTTTATAGGCTGTACATCAACAGAAGAGATCCCAACAAAAATAACAACTACTTTGATTCAAAATGGGAAATGTGTTCAGCAACATGCTGCCAACTAAATCCTGAAAACTAGGACCCACTAAGTAACAGAAACACACGACTAGCTATTAATTGAAAAACATAAAAAAACAACTTTGACTCTTTCTAACATGCCCTCCCTTAAACTGATATTACAAGTGATCAGTTTAAATGTGTAGAAATAAACTCTCCTTTAATCTGAGGCATCCATCGAACAAACTCCAAGGAGCTTCCTTAACTTCTGAAATGTGGCCATTTTAAGAGGTTTTGTGAACAAGTCAGCAACTTGATCTTCACTTCTGCAGAAAACAAGATCAATCACACCATCTTTTGTAAGATTCCTTAAGAAATGATACTTCACATCTATATGCTTGCTTCTCCCATGCAGAACTGGATTCTTTGACAATTTGATGGCTGAATTGTTGTCACAGAAAATTGTCGTTGCTTCTTCTAGTTTAAACCGAAGTTCTCCAAGAATCTTCCTTAACCAAATAGCTTGACAAGCATTCGAGGTGGCAACCACAAACTCAGCCTCAGTGGTCGAAAGAGTAACAATTGGTTGCTTCTTTGAACACCATGAGACAGCCCCTGAACCAAGCATAAACACATAACCAGAAGTGCTTTTTCGGTCATCCATATCACCAGCGTAGTCACTATCAGTAAAACCAAGCAAATCTAATCTTTCTCCTTTCTTGTAAAATAACCCAAGAGATGATGTCCCTTTCAAATAGCGTAAAATACGCTTTGTAGCCTGAAGGTGTTTTTCGATGGGACTCTCCATGTATCTACTGATGAGACTAACACCATACATGATGTCAGGCCTTGTTGTTGTTAAGTACATGAGATTTCCCACAATTTGCTTGTACATAGTGCTATTCACTTTCCTTCCACCGGGATCCTTGGTAAGCTTTAATCCAATCACTATCGGTGTGGCAACTGAATTGCAATCCTTCAACTGAAACTTCTCTAAAATCTCCTGCACATTTTTCTTTTGGCAAACAAATGTACTAGCTGCAGATTGATTAACTTCAATGCCTAAGAAATAGTGCATTAACCCAAGATCTGTCATCTCAAATTCATGCATCATGGATTGCTTAAATGTCTCTATCATGGCACCATCATTCCCTGTGTAGATGAGATCATCTACATACAAGCATACAAGAAGTAGTTTCCCACCATGATCAACCTTAATAAACAAAGTATGTTCATAAGGACACTTCGTAAAGCTTTCCTTCAAAAAATAAGATTCAATCCTATTGTACCAAGCTCGAGGAGCTTGCTTTAATCCATATAAAGCCTTCTTTAATTTGTATACTTTATTCTCACAACCAAGCTTCACATATCCAGGAGGTTGGTCAATGAATACCTGTTCTTGCAAATCACAATGTAAAAGGGCAGACTTGACATCTAACTGATGAATAGATCACGATTTTTGAGTTGCTAGCGCAATCACCAATCGAATTGTGTCAAGTCTCGCAACTGGCGCGAACACCTCTTTGTAATCCACTCCGAATTCTTGCCTATAGCCTTTTGCCACCAAACGCGTCTTGTATTTGTCAATGCCACCATCCTTGTTCAGCTTTGTCTTGAAGACCCACTTGACACCAATAGTCTTGTGGCCTTTGGGAAGATTTGTTAAGTCCTAAGTATTGTTTTTCTCAATTGCTTTAATTTCAGCATCCATTGCATCTCTCCACTTTTGATGTTTTACTGCTTCATCAAAAGTAGTTGGATCACTATCTGCAAACAAAGCAAAGTGAGTTAACGGATCTTCACCTTGATCAACTTCAGACACCTCATAATCTCTCATCCATGCTAGCCTTTGTCGGTGACATTGGGAGCGTTCATCATGTGTTGCAGCAATATCTGAATTGGGCTGCTGCTCCTCCGTTTCAATAGAGTCATAACTGTTGCGAGCTGAGACCAAATTGTGTTGTTGATCTTCCTCGCCAATCTCTTCAAAATCAACTACAATTGGTGCAGCCCCTTCAGCTTGATCATTCCAAAGCCAGAAATTTTCTTCGTCAAATACTACATCACGGCTGATTATAATCTTCTTAGTCACAGGATCATAGAGTTTGTAAGCTTTGGTTTGATCACTTACACCAAGAAAGATGCATTTTACTCCTTTATCGTCAAGCTTTTTCCTTTTTTGATCTGGAATGCGGGCATATGTTATACACCCGAAAATTTTGAAGTAATCAACCATCGGCCTTCGTCCATTCCAATCTTCTTCAGGAGTCATATTCAGAACAGCAAGTGTGGGACTTCTGTTCAAGAGATGGACACCCCAATTTACAGCCTCTGGCCAAAACTTCTTCGGAATTCCACTACTTCGCAATAGACTTCACACCATGTTGAGGATGGTTCGATTCTTCCTCTCACATACACCATTTTGTTGTGGTGTATAGGCTACAGTAAGTTGCCTACGAATTCCATGCTTTGTACAAAAATCATCAAACTCAAGAGACTTGTACTTTCCTCCACGATCAGTTCGAAGAACTTTAATTGGATTGCCACTTTCTTTTTCGACAAGACTCTTGAAATTCTTAAATGCTTCAAAAGCTTCAGATTTTTCATGCAAGAAATACACCCACACCTTTCGACTAAAATCATCAATGAATATGATCAAATATCGTTTACCTCCATTAGAAACTGGTGAAATTGGACCGCAAAGGTCTGAATGAACCAGCTCAAGCTGCTTTTTTGCCCTCCACGCCTTACCTTGTGGAAACTGAGCTTGATGTTGTTTACTGACAACACAATCCTCGCAAACTTCTGATGGGATTTTGATAGCAGGGAGTCCCTCCACCATTTGCTTTTGGTATAGTGTCCGCAAACCACCAAAATTAAGATGCCCATATCTAAAATGCCATATCCATGCTTCCTCTTTTAATTTTGCCACGTAACAAGCATGATCAGAATCATGAAGGTAAAGAGGAAACATTCTATTTGATGTCATATCAACTTGAACAAGCAAGTTCTGCTGCCGATCATAAATCTTGCAAATTCCACCTCTAAATACAATTTCATACCCCTTCTCAAGTAATTGACCAGCACTCATGAGGTTTGTTTTTAATTCAGGAATATAGAAAACATCATTAACGGTCTGCATTTTCCCTCTTGAAGAAATTTGAACAGTACCTTTTCCCATGACTGAAATGGCAGAATCATCTCCAAGCTTCACTTTTGTGCGGTGGGTTTCATCGATAGAAGAAAATGCCTCCTTGTTGCCACACATATGATTACTACAACCAGTGTCAAGGTACCATAAATTTGGTGAAGACATTTCTTTCTCTTGACATGCCATTAGGAGCTTCTCTCCTTCTTCTTCATTTGCTGCAGCAAAATTTGTTGCTTCCACATGTCGACTAAAATTGGTTTGACATTCGGACTTGTAGTGTCCATATTTGTGGCATCTAAAGCATTCAACTTTAGATTTATCTGTTGGTTTTGGCTTGAAACCACCTGAATACCAGCCTCGACCTCCACTTCGTGCATCATTAGAAGAAGAGCCTACAGTTCTTGGATTGATGGTGCTGTTGCGTTGGTGGAATCCTCTTAATCCGGAAAGAGGAGGATCTTTTAACCTTGTTCTCCCTGGGTTTTGCAGACTCATTATGATCCACACTGCCATTCTTCTTGCATCCATATGATTCCTCCATAACAATCTGTTTCCATAGCTGAATCAAGTCGGAAGCAAAAGCTTGTATCTTCTTCCTAGGATGTTTTGTAAGGCGTCTAAGACCTTTCCCGACCTGAGTGGAGACGAGGACCTGAGAAGTGACGGGGAAGGACTTGAGGCGCTTCAAGGCGTTTGGTGGAATCCTCTTCCTCTCCCTCTACCATTATTCAGTCTTGTTGCTGAAGAATGATGGAAATTAGTAGAGGTCTTCAAGGCTTGTTCTTCCGTATCTTGGTGTTGGAGCTTCTGTTCATGAACCAATAAAGAACCTTGCAGTTCATCAATTGAAAGTTCTTCAATATCCTTAGCTTCTTTTATGGCACATAAAACAAAATTGAATTTTGGCGTCAAGGATCGAAGAATTTTTTCAGCAATGGTGACATCCTCCGTCTTGTCACCGTGGATTCGCATCTTATTAACGATTGCCATCGTTTTTGAGAAATAATCTGTGACCGACTCTCCTGATTTCATTCGTAGCGTTTCGAACTCCGTACGAAGAGCTTGCAATTGTTGCCTCTTTGCTCTTGCAGAGCCTTGATACTTCTTTTTCATAGAATCCCAATTTGCTTGGAAGTATCCTTGCAAAGGATTGTCTCCAAGACAGATCTGTCAATGGCCTAAAAGAGATAGTTCTTGGCTTTAAGATCTTTCAACCTAACTGCTTCTAGAGCTGTCCGCTGTACTGCTATCAACGTGGCCCCTTCTTCCAGTTCAGGAATTCCAGAAGAAACAACTTCCCAAAATTCTTTGGACCTTAGAAAATTTTCCATCAACATGCTCCAATGGTCATAATGACCATCAAAGCGAGGGATTGCCGGTTGAACAAAATTGGACTCTGTGGCCATGATTGCTGCTGCAAACAAAGTGTCAAGAAAAAAAAAACTTTTGCGATTGCCACTTTCTTTGCGGCAAGACTCTCTTTCCTCACGTGTTTAACTCTCAACTCTTAACTCTCACTTTCTTTGCAAACCTTGCTCTGATACCACTGATACAGTAAAATGCACAAGATGACTGTACTTTGCAAACACCCAAAAGAAACCCAGAACGGAGAGACACACTAGTTGAAGATGCTTACTGCATTCGTCCATTTTAATATAAATTAACAACTTAGCCGTTTTATAGGCTGTACATCAACAGAAGAGATCCCAACAAAAATAGCAACTACTTTGATTCAAAATGGTAAACGTGTGCAGCAACATGCTGCTAACTAAATCCTGAAAACTAGGACCCACTAAGTAACAGAAATACACGACTAGCTATTAATTGAAAAACATAAAAAAACAACTTTGACTCTTTCTAACACCTTGCAATCAGCTCGTGGTTGGCCCCGTCGACTGCCGAGCCACTCCTTTATCGTCATGGCGGGTCACGGTGGTTTTCCGTCCAGATATGGACTAGAGTTGTGCCTCCAAATTTGAGATCTCGGAGGCCAGGGACAGAGCCCAAATATCAAGAAAAAAAACTGAGGAAGTCATCTTTTTGCAGTCGTCCCTTGTGGTCGGCCATGGAGACGAGCGAGGTCGAGATCTCGAAGGCATGGACAGAGCTCAAATATCGAGATTTGTCGTTCCTTGCTGTCGGCTTGTGGTCGGCCATGGATAAACGACAGAGACGATGCCTGAACGCGTTCGAACATGGATGAACGATGCCGACGAAGACCATGGACGAGCACCGACGATTTCGGCCATGGACGGCCAGATCTTCAGATCTGGAGAACGACGAGATGGAGAAAACAGAGGGAGCTGGCCATGCTCGCTTGGACACATCGGTGGTCAGCTTGGTCATAGCGCCGGCGACTCTGCTGGTGGTGACGGCGTGGGAGGAGCGGAGGTCGGTCAGCCATGGACATAGGAGGAGGAAGAAGAGAGAGAGAGAGAGAGAGAGAGAGAGAGCTGAGAGGTGAAGAGATTTTTAAATTTTTTTACTTAGATTTCACGTCAGCTACATACACGGATTGATGGACACGTGTCAGTATATTACTGGATATGCGTAAAATTACGCCACATATGATCTTGATATGGTGGTAAGGAATCACTGAATATTTTCTCGTATCCAATACACATGTACCTCGTATAACTTGCCAAACAATCAAAATCTAAAAAAACTATCTTGGACGGCCAAACCTCTTGCTCTTAGTTAAATATGTAGATATAGATATTTCGATATACAAATAGATCAATGGACCGATCAATGGTCTAATAATATGATCCAAGCATAATGTCTGGATAAATAGGAAAGGTATTATGAATTGGTAATGAGTTGTTTGGACTGAAACTTCTGTGTAGATGTGTTGAAGTTGCTGGTGGACCGCAAAATTGAAAAAAAAAACAAAAAGCGAAGTATGGATCTACGAGTTGTCCAGACGTATTTCACCATTTTATAAATGAGTAGTGAAAGTCAGAATGCAAATTATGCAAGCAAAAATGTTTAAATGCCCCCAAAAAGTTTGACAATGCCAATTTATGACGTGCTATGTTTATCCAATAATGGAAAGAGCTCCCACGACCCTTCTTCTTCACGAGTTACTTGTTTAAGTCGTGCAAAAATCCCAAGAGACGCCGCATCGTTCGACCCAAGATCGCCATGTCGACTCCGAATATCCACATCCTTTTCTTCGCCATCTTCGCGAGCCTCCTCTCCTCGACATACTGCGACATCGATCGGCCCCAACACGACGTTGCGCTGTTCATCTTTGGCGACTCCCTCAACGACGCGGGGACCAACAACTACATAAACACCACCGCGTCTTTCAGGGCAAACTTCCCTCCGTATGGCGAGACTTTCTTCCGCTATCCCACCGGCAGATTCACCAACGGTCGCCTTATTGCTGATTTTATTGGTATGACTTCTCCATATTCTTGGTTTTTCTTCCCCCATGACTGATTGATTGCATAATCAAAATTTTTTTGGGTGATTCAGCTGAATATGCGAAGCTGCCACTGATTCCACCATATCTCCAGCCGGAGAACAACGAATTTGTGGGAGGGGCGAACTTTGCGTCCGGTGGAGCTGGTGTTCTACCTGATACTCACAAAGGATCTGTATGTCGAGCCTCCTCCTTCTCTTTTTCTCTGATGCTTTTTCATATAACCCTTTTGGGTCGTCTTCCTTACTTTTGCTTCTTTAGGTGGTGGATCTCGGGACTCAGCTGAAGCAGTTTGAGACACTGGTGAAGGGCCTGAGGAAGAAGCTGGGGGATGAGAAGGCGAAGAGAATAGTTTCAGAGGGCGTTTACCTGATCAGCATCGGAGGCAACGATTACTTGATCCCTGTGCACGACAATCCCACTCTGTTTCAGTCCATTTCCATGGAGGATTACGTGGGGCTGGTGGTTGGCAACATTAGCACTGTGCTTGAGGTAAACATATATCTATTGATTCCAGTCCGTTTCTCGAGCAATACTTTGCATCATTCCAGTGCACATGAGCACATTTGAATTCATCTCACGTGGGACTCATATGATTGGCATTTCATATCATATAATCCTTTTGGTATATATGATGCCAAACGATTTTATCCCATCTAGGACCCATATGATTTGACAACTCGGAGATCGGATCCATGGGCGTCCCTAGCAGAGATGATAAATTCTTTGTAGGAATTTATTTACTCGTAAGGTGTTCTAATTTTACTTAAAAGATCGGATTTTTATTAGTTCCACAATTGGTAAGATTCAATTTTGGGTTATAGACACGCGGAAGAACGAACTTAAATAAGAAGCTAACTTCAAATGCAAATATCATTCATCCAACAACGATGGATGTGTTAGGATATTATTACACTGACGTTATATTAGAGAACTATAGACAAAATTGGGTTAGCTGTTGTGCTCGTGAACCTTAGTCAACTTTATCCGTTCTGTCAATTTGATTCGCTTGCTCTATTTTCTGCATAAACAAGTCCACCGGGTTACTATTATTGAATGGACTTTGTTGACCAACGCGTCTTCTTCTTTATACTTTAGTGGGTGCCTGATTTTTTGTTTGATTCTGAGCAATTCCTTTAAAAATAGTTTCCTAGAACTAAAGTCAAATAAAGCAAATAAGCTTTCCACACTCAAGACACATAATATCCAATTTTCATTTTCGGTGACTTTATTCGTTCTCTTGAAGAGTCGATCTTTCCGTCGTGACGAATAGATATTCAATTGACGAGTACTTCAAGAACACTTACTAAATAGCTATCGAAGAAAACTTAACGATTTTCACTATAAAAATTTTCCTCGTGTTTGTTGTAATTATTGTTTTGAAAATTGAATTTGTTATATATTAAGTAAACTTAACAAGCGCCTCGAGTTCCTTCTAATAATGCATCAAAAAGAAAATTTTATTTCACTCTTCGTCGATGAGGTTTGAAGAGTTCCATTCCTTTCTTCGGCAGTGTGCAAGTAGTTGGCTTCATCATTTTCTTTTTTGCTCTTGTATTCCGCACGTTGTATGTAAGCCTATAAACTGATATTTCTAAGTAGTTGGTAACAAATGGATCTCCGATTTTTCTATTCTATTTTTTTCAGGGAATATATAAAGTTGGAGCAAGAAAATTTGGATTTTTTGCAATGCTACCCCTTGGGTGCCTCCCGGCCGTCCGACCGGTCGGCGGAAACGGTTCTTGTTCGAGACCAGCCACCGAGCTAGTGAAGCTTCACAACGTGGCTTTTCCGGCGACTCTCGCCAAGCTAGAGTCTCATTTGCAAGGATTCAAGTACTCCCTCTTCGACATGTACACTTCCTTGAATAAACGAATCCAATACCCATCAAAATATGGTCAGTCATTGGAATTATTGTTATGCCTTAAATTTGTTTTCTTGATTCTCAAGTACATTCTGGCGAGGAAAGATGTGGATTTCGCTAACCTCGCGAAATTAACTTCCAGGTTTCAAGGATGGGAAGACGGCATGCTGCGGCTCGGGTCCATACGGGGGGAATTATAGCTGTGGAGGCATGAGAGGGGTAAGAGAGTATTCATTGTGCCCTAATCCTGAGCAATACCTGTTCTTCGATTCCTACCATCCAAGCGAGAGGGCTTACCGGCAATTTGCGCAATTGATGTGGAATGGAAGTTCGCGCACAACCAAGCCTTATAACCTGGAAGCATTGTTTAAACACGGCAACATTTGAGTTTTTTCTTTTTTAGAGGTCTTGTGCAAACAATGGGAATCAAGCTTCATCTCCTGAATAAATGAGGCATATCAGTGCGGTTTGATTTTGTGATTGCAATACTGTTGTAATAATGCGAACAATGGGAATCAAACTTCACTTCATGAACAAATTAGGCATGTTATTATGGTTTGATTTTATGAGGTTCAAATCAAAGCATATATTACATCAATGATCTATTCCATTGCCAGGATATATAGAAGCCCGCTGGAAAATCCTACAAGTTTCCAATACCGATTCCGTTAAGGTTTTTGGCATGGGCATGCGGTCTTGCAAATTACACGCAGTTTGTAGGGTTTTATTTGTTGTGCGCTAATCCTGGACAATACCTGTCCAACGTTCCAGTATCTATCTATAAAGCCATTGAACAGAAGATTGCGGCTTTCTGGTGGAGAAATAGTGAATCTAAGTCAGGGCAGCATAGGAGGAGCTAAAGAAAAGAGAAGACAGAGGTGTGCTCGGCTCTAGAGATCTTATCACATTCAACAACGCAATGTTAGGCAAACAAGTTTGGAGATTATCATGGAATTCATCAGCATTATAGAGCCAATTATTGAAGGAATATATTTTCCGCATGTTGACTCTTGGTAGGCACCAGGCAGGAATAGGGGTGCAGGCCTTCGTGCGGATGGCAAAGTTTGATGGTAAGTGGAGACGGCATTTCTAATGAAGTGAGATGGTCCGCAGGAAATGGGCAAGACACTGAAATTCGGGAGGATCGATAGCTGAAATAGGAGTGATTGTAGAACCAGGAAACCCCAAAGAGTAGCGGAGGTAACTAACAAAGAGGAGAGCCAGTGGAAATCACAAATCCTACGCAACTTATTTGATGGACAAACATTTGATGAGATTTTGGCAGCTCCTTTGGAAACTAGCACAGAGGTGCACATTAAATCTGGGGATCATACAGGAAAACGTGGCTATAATCAACTATGCGCAGCAGCAAACCAGCAGTGTAAACCAAGCCTTATCATCCTACCAAACGCCCTAGATCTCTATGATAAAATATCTGGAATCTAAGAACATACCGAAAATCAAAAAAATTTCTCGAGAGTCTTTGCCAGAATGCATTGCCTTCAAAAGAGAACTTGTTCAAGAGAAACATAGTACCTGAGCCACTTTGTCCTCTGTGCTAAAAAATATATTGAATCCAGGGAGCATCTTCTTCTCATGTGTTGCTAGACTCGTGCAGTGTGGATCGCGTCCAAATTAAATCTCCAAGACACATTTCAAGGTGTTAGTAGAATTGAAGATCGGGTGATTAACTGTGAAAAGGCAAAGCCAGACTCACCGAACCTAGAAATCGTTGCCAGAGTGCTCTGGAATATCTGGAGAAGTGGAAATAACTTCGTGTTTCGTCAGCAACATGTAGATTCGAGACAAATAGTAGGGGAAGCCACAGCCATGAACAAAAATTATTCGAGATGGAACCCGGATACCGAATAGCTAGCCAAGAAGAAGCAGAACTCACAAGTTGCATGTTTCTGGACACTTTTTGCAGATATTATTATATATGATGTTTATGGGAGTTACGTGTCTTTTAATCATTATCTCTATAGCCTTTTGGGTCTATATGCCAAGATAGTCCTGGTCCCAAACTCTCCTTTTGTCATTGCTTCATCGACTTTCATTTTATCGGCTGTATCAAGCACACCGACCTCGCATAATTTGCCAAACTATCGAAGCCTAAAGAAACCATCTCGAACGGTCACACCTCTCAGCTGTAAAACTTAATTTACCTAGATAGAGATCGATGGATCCATCAATGGTCTCATAACCCAATCTGAGCATGATCTCAGTGTAGATGCGTGCTGAAATTGCTAGTTGACCCCAAAATGGGAGAGCGAAATGTGAAGTATGAAAAGCTGGATTCCCCAATAAGATTGCCAAATCAACCTACCTCTTAGAAACCACCTAACGGAAGCCGAAAAGTTCTTGTCCCTCTCTTCTCTCTCCATTGTCTTCTTCAAGCTTCAGCCACGGGGAGGGTTTGAGCGTCATACATAACTTTTAGCACTTCTAATATTCTTCTCCCGTATGTCAACTAACCTACTTATGGCCCACTTAAGTTTATTTTTTAAAACTTAAGGCAATTCATTTATGATCCACATCATTAAATATGAGTTAATGTATGGGTTCTAGACCTATTTTACCGTTTCTATTTATAGATAAGTTATTTTATGAATAAGAATGTGCTTTTTTTCTGTTTATAACAAAACTATTTTTGCAAAAATTTTCATTTTGTGCGAGAGCTGTTCTTCTCTTTGTTGTATAAGAGGGTCGACAACAATCGTAAGAGACGACGCATGCCTTGGCGGGCCAACTATGGATCTGTCCAAGTCAATTCACCGGGAAGATTCACAACTTTCTAGCACCAGATTTTCTTTAGTCGTGAACAATATATTATATCTCCATTTACTCTCTGTAGAACAACTAAAATTTTGTACAAAAGTGACCCCCCAAAATGCTCCGCAATACCACTGCTCATAGCAGCCGCGAACATGCGTAAGATAGTACGCATGTCGGCCGACGATACGCAATCCCAAAGACAACCTCTGATGCTGCCAATTACGGGCTTCAAAATCTGTCCTAGGATGTTCTTTATAAATAACGAGCTCGACATTTCTGAATCCAACCCCGATCGAGACCATCATGTCAGCCCCGAATCTCCGCGTGATCTTGTTTGCTGTTTTCGCAACCTTGTTCGTCTCGTCTCACTGCGACATTGATCAATCCCAGCATGGCGTCGCTCTGATCATCTTCAGGGACTCCCTTGCCGACGCGGGGACCAACAGTTACACAAACACCAACTCCTACTTCAAAGCAAACTTTTATGCCTATGGGGAGACTTTCTTCCATTATCCCGCCGGAAGAGCCTCGGACGGCCGTCTAATTGGCGACTTCATCGGTAAGTTTGAGTCCAAGTTGAGGTCGGGGTCTTGGAATCAGGCTTTTCCCTCGTGGGATCGCGTCCCTTTGTCTTGGCCTTCATAGCTCATTCGTACTCTAGGGACAAATTAATTTGCGGCGATTTCTTCTCCCTTATTTTCTTTTTTATAATTTTCAATGTTTGATTTTCTTCGTGCAGCTGAATATGCAAAGCTACCACTCATTCCGCCATATGTCCGTCTGCAAAAACATGGATTTGTGGGAGGGGCGAATTTTGCATCCGGTGGAGCCGGTGCTTTGGTCGATACTTTTGAAGGACTTGTATGTTATCACCTCTTCTCTTCAAGCTATTAGTGTTAGGATTTCCAGCATAGTTCACGCCCGCCAAAATTTTTGAACTCCGACCAGTCGTGTAATCCATCTAATGGTACCGTGCGATCTATTTACCATGTCAATCGACCTAACAATGATTCTCAATACTTAACACACTGCTTTCGAGTGCGCTAAACGTCCTATTTTGGATGAATAAATGAACTGTTGAAGTTTAGCAAGATCAAACACACGAATAATTACTCTTACCTTACCCAAAAAAAAACACACGAATAATAACTCAAGGAAATAACGTGGTTCAGCAATATGCCTACATCCACGGACAAAAAAATCCCCCTCTCTTCTTTTTTTCGTATGGAGTAGGTTTGCCATTATTCATCATATATACAGTATACGGTTGCTTACAACAAGCCAATAGGCAACCATTTTACGTAAGGAAGAAAACACTAGAAATAGGAAACAAGAATAATATAATAGCAAAAATATCTCCATTCCAAGAATAGGAGACAAAAATCTGTCGAATCTCCTTGAATAACCACATTGGCGTTCAGCCCCTTCTCCTTGTTTTGGCGAAGATAAGGGTGAAGAGACCAACATCTCTCCTTAGAGTGACCATCACGATCATAGTGATGACAATGAAAACGGATGGGTTTCTTGTTTTTGCCTTTGACGAATCACGTGACCAAATCACCTTGCCTAGGCTTGCTAGCCATGTTGTGGGCTGAATGCTCCACAGGATTTGGTACTGACACACGATCTGATTGCATCACCCTTCGTCTTGTTTCCTCATTCTGAATAATGGAACACACGGCATTGAAGGATGGCATTTGCGGACCAGTCAATATTTGTCTCCTGGTTTCTTCAAACTCAGGCTTAAGGCTAGCCAAAAACTGAAAAATGCGATCTTGCTCTTCTCGTTTGATGTAGTCGGCAACAATATTAGTAGGGGGCCTATATTGGCGGAGTTCATCCCATTATCTCTTCAGATTTCCCATATGCTCAGTAAAGGATTGATTTGAACCTTGCTTGGAGTTAGCAATCCCCTGCTGCAACTTGAAGATCCTGGACACATTATTTTCTTGTCCATACACTTCACACAACGACTCCCATAAAGTCCAAGCAGAATCTGAATATGTGAATATCTCATAGATGCGGGTTTCCATGGTGTTAAATATCCATGTCATAACATTGTGGTCATTAGCTTGCCACTCTTCAAATTTTGGGCTACCCGCCAGCGGAGCAAGGGTCCGCCCATTGATATGTCCGAGCCTAGACCTTCCACCAAGGGCAATAGTCAAAGCATGAGACCAAGGAAGGAAGTTGTTTCCATTCAGCAACAAGGAAGTCAAACATTGGCTGTGTGACTCATGAACAACAGCCTTTAAAGGATTAGATCCAGAGACTTCATCTTGTTTTGTATCCATGCCTCAGAACAAGCAGCAATACAGACAAAAAAAAAATTGTAATTGTTCGGGACAAGGACCCAATTGTTGGAACACAAAGACGAAATCGCAAACGAAATCAAAACACAATCTGCTCTGATACCATGTTGAAATTTAGCAGGATCAAACACACAAATAATAACTCAAGGAAATAACGTGGTTCAGCAATATGCCTACATCCACGGACAAAAAACTCCCCCTCTCTTCTTTTTTTCGTATGGAGTAGGTCTGCCATTATTCATCATATATACAATATACGATTGCTTACAACAAGGCAACAGGCAACCATTTTACATAAGGAAGGAAACACTAGAAATAGGAAATAAGAATAATATAATAGCAAAAATATCTCCATTCCAAGAATAGTAGATAAAAATCTTGCCAACGCGAACTGATCGGAGTTCAATGCTTCATTTTGTTTATGGTCAGGTGGTGGATTTGCACACGCAGTTAAAGCAAATGGAGGAGCTGGAGAAGAATTTGAGGAAGTAACTGGGGATTGAGAAGGCGAAGAGAATAATTTCCGAGGGTGTTTACTTCATAAGCATCGTAAGCAATGACTACGTGATGAGTGTTGTTGATAATCCCACTCTGTTTCAGTCCATTTCCATGGAAGATTACATGGGGATGGTGATTTGACACAGCGTTCAGCGGATAATTCAAGCAAAATCTTATTTAAAGAAAGAAATCTTGAAATTCAATATTGATGATAATGTTCTGTCTTCAAAACAAACCCTTAAACAAGCTTATATACTTATAAAATAATCCTACTAAAATTGGAAAGCATCAAAATTAGGAAACTACCTTTTTAAAAAATTGGAAACTGCATTTTTTAAAATTATAACCCTACTAAAATTGGAAAGCGTAAAATATCAAAATTAGGAAACTGCCTTTTTAAATTAACTCATAAAAAAAAATATCCAATGTCGTCGACAGGTCTGCCGATTCTAGTCGTATCACCGTTTCGTCTTTCGTTTAGACTTCTGCCTGTTCAATCGGTCCAGAAACGCACCACTAATAGATTCTGCATCATGATTGGAAACATCACCACCGTGCTCGAGGTATTGACCAAATTTAATGTCCATCGTACACGTATAATGGATCCTGTCTAGAGATCCGGTGGTATCTGAATATTTGAGTGCAGCAGATGTGTAGAGTTGTGCAAATATCCTAGTGTTTTTTATCTAGAGATCAGGCGGTCGAATCAATTTTCACGCATATCGATTAGTTCATATCTCCAGGCGACCTTAAGGGCGCACCCCACGCTCGCACACTTAGGTAGTGTGTGTTTGCAAGTGAACCTTGTTGTTTTGGCCTCACAATAAATATGATTTTGCTCAGACATTTGTCAATTTTTATGGAATTTCTAAGGGATGATAACGAATGGCTTTCCGATTCTTCCTTTCAGGGGATATATGAAGTAGGAGGAAGGAAATTTGCAATGATTGGAATAGGGCCAATTGGGTGTGTGCCAGGTATGAGATCATCAACCAGAAATGGTTCTTGCTCAGGTGAAGCCAACAAGCTCGCAAAGCTTCACAACACTGCTCTTACTTCAATGCTCGCGAAGCTGGAGACTCAACTGCAAGGGTTCGAGTACTCTTACTTCGACTTCTACACTTCCCTCAGTGAACGAATCCAATAACCATCAGAATATGGTCAGCCCTTTATATCGCTATGTGCCCTTAACTGCCTAATTCGAAGCACGTTACAAAATTAGAATTATGGAAATTTATTGCAGGTTTCAAGGTTGCGAAAACAGCGTCCTGCTGTTCCGGCCTGTACCGCTCGATTTCGAGCTGTGGAGGTATGAGAGGGGTGAGAGACTATTCATTGTGTGGTCATCCTGAGAAATATGTGTTCTTCGACTCCTACCATCCAAGTCAATGGGCCAACCTACAATTTGCACAGTTGATGTGGAACGGAAGTCCAAGTACAACCAAGCCTCGTAACCTAGAAGCATTGTTCAAAAGCGGGAATATTTGAGTCTTGTTTTTTTCTTTTCCACATAGTATTAGACAGAATAACCACGCATTGAGCGAGTATTAGACAGAATAACCACACATAGAACGCTATGTCATGAATTTGTTTCTTCTTGATTTTACGCTTGCAATTTCATAGTGATAATAATTAATGTGAGGAGGCAATGGTGATGAAGCGAATTGTTGGTCTTGGCTCTTCATCTTGTCCAATAGTCAATGAAGCTCATTGCTTGTTTTTTTTTTAAACCAAAAGGTCGATAGACAATGCAAGTAAATCTAATTCCTTCTTCTTTTTAGTTAGTATATTCATAATCATTGACTAATTCATCGTAGAACTAATTATCTTCCATTTGAATAAATGACATTTATCTTTCTAAAAAATAGCTAAAATATCTTACATTTCGCTTTTAATACTAGAAACTATCAATTTGAGTTTCAAAATAAATAAATAGTAAATGCGTACGGGCTCTGTTGCAGAACATTTAGAAGGTTGCCTCATCATTTGATTAATTACTTGATCGACAAGTAAATGAATTCAGTTCAACGCCATGCTCAAAGCCCCTCATCTATCCATTCTGCTACTTGTTTCCCTTTAAATGGTCAAAATCATGCACATGCATAGCCACATCAACGTGCCTCAGCAAAAACATATTCTTATTCTCCAAGCAACGACAACCAAAAAAGGAAAGTCGTCTGCTAGAAAGTTCTACATGACAAATTCAAATAAGTCGGCGGTTGAACAGGTGCTTGAGCCAAAGTTGCTTAATGAAATTTGATTGTCATATTCTTGTCTTTTTATAGCCCCGTTCATCAACTGGATGGAAAATCATAAGAAACCAACATGACTAAATCTTAATTGTGCAATTTTCCGATATCATATGCTTGCTCTGTACCTTAATCATACTATAAATCAACATGACTTGACTTAAATTGCGCAACTTGCTAATATCATATGCATGATCTGTACCTTAATGACTATAAATGGTAATTGAGACCCGAAAATGCGGATGTATTGAAGACGTGAAGAGTCTAACGCAAGATCCACCGACCTGGTTCAATATGGCAAGCTCAAGTTTCAAAAGTTTGCTCTTTCGGGTGTTCTGTGTATGCCTTCTCATCCGAAGTAGCCACTAACATCCCATCGAGAAGCCGAAAAGTTGCACTCCCTTGTTCATCCTCAGGGACTCCTTGTTATACCCCGGGAACAACAACTACATTGACACCAATGTGATGTAGAATAGTTAGCCTGTAATTATCTTGAAGAATATGATCGCCGTAATGGCCGGAAATCTCGGCAATTTTTCTGATTTTGGAGAAAACAACCATTCAGACAGTTTCCTATATTACCGTTCAGGCAGTTTCCTATATCACCGTTCAGGCAGTTTCCTATATTACCAGTCAGGCAGTTTCCTATATTACCGTTCAGGCAATTTCCTATATTGCCATTTAAGCAGTTGCCTATATTAGTTTATTAGATGTTATCTTTAATTATTCAGTTTCCATTAATATTAGGAGTCCTGTCTCTATATATATGATGTCTATCTTGTAATCAGAAACATAGTATCATTGAATAAAAATTTCGAGTTCTTTGGAGTTGTTCCAAATTTACGCTTCTCTCTGCGTCACAATGCCAATAGCCGCTCATACTTCTGGCCGTATGGGGAAACTTATTGCAAGTATCTGATGGGATGGCCGTCTGATCCCGGATCTCATAGGTAATTTTCAAATGCTGATGGATGCTTACACTGCCAAGTCGAGTTGTAAGTCTTTATTGATAAAAAGTCAAGTAATTATCTATTTGCATCGCAGCTCAATTCGCTAAGCTGCCATTGCTTCTGTCATTCCTACAACCTGGCAATCATGAGTTTAAGTACGGGGCAAACTTCGCTTCTGCTGGAGCCGGAGCGCTAAACGAAACTTACCATGGATTCATATGTCTTGATCGTCAGTTCTTTTTCCTGAAGTAGTTTAGAGATTAGTCAAGACTTCAATTTGTTTGTCTTTGTTTTGCAGGTTATAAGCTTAAAGTCACAGCTAGACAACTTTAGGAAGATGGAAATGAAGTTGAGGATGAAATTGGGATATGCAGAGACCACACAAGCCTATTATCAAGAGCTGTTTACTTGATCAGCATCGGAAGCAGCGACTACATGAGCCCTTTCATGACCAATTCAAGTGTCCTCAAGACATACACTCGGAAACAGTACGTGGGAATGTGATTGGCAACTTAACTAAGGTGCTCCAGTTAGCGAGACACCCACCCCCTTCGTGGTGTACATGTGGTTTTTGTTCTTACTGACTCTGTTGTAGTTCTGAATTGATGTTAGTGTTTTATTATTATCATAAATGCGATGTTTTAGCAGCTGTATGATAAGGGCCGGAGGAAATTCGGGCTTGTTGGTCCGGGGCCGTTGGGGTGTCTACCGGGTAAGAAATTGTTCCGACCCGCTAATTCCGGTGAATGCTTGGAGGGAATAATTCTACCTTAGCTGCACAGCAAAGCCCTGACCAGGCTTCTGAAGAAGCACCAGATTCAGCTAGAAGGATTCAAGTATGCACAGTCCAACACCTACACTGCAATCACGGAAAGTATCAAGCACCCTACAAAATATGGCATGTCGATGCATCTCACAACCTGTGGAAACGATACTTTATCTCGTGTTTTGGGCTAATCTCGGACAGGGCTTTTCATCTGTCTTTTGCAGGTTTTAAGGAAAGCAAAAGCGCATGCTGTGGAGGCGGTCCATTCAGGGGGATTTTTAGCTCGAGAAGGAAGAGATCGGCAAAGGGATTCGACCTGTGGAGGCAAGACAGGCGCGAAACAATATTCGTTATGTCATCATCATGAGAAGTACGTGTTCTTCGATACCTACCATCCAAGTGACGGACCAACTAGCAATTTGCACAATTGATGTGGAATGGGATGAGTCTAATCAGACCTCACAACCTAAAAGCATTGTTTAAAAACGAGCGTGTTTGAATTTTTTTTTCGAAATCGTAGGCGAATAGCCACAACTAGCTCAAACGTTAAATTATGAACGACAGGGCATAGTTTTTGATTGATGTATGGTTGCACTTAATGAGAATGTTCCGATGAGCTCAAGCATTGTTCAAAAGTGGGCAAACTTGAATTCCTTGAAAGTTTTGGGAAAAGTTCGAATGAGTACCATTGATTATTGCTTGGTTCTATGCTTCTAACTACATTTTAGAGGCCCAAAACACAGCGAGTGTTATTAAGCTGAGGTTAAACATTAAATAATTGAAATGGAGAAAAATATGAATGAAAACTCCGGGCAAAAAACAAAGGAAGAGAGTCGATTTCATTATGCAGCCCATTAAATTATGAGCCAGAATGATAATCCATTCATTCCTCCTAGATGGTCCGAGCCTAGGCCTATGAATGTTATTGGTACACTAATTGATGGGACAGATTGTTATTATTAAACGTGTGACCCATTTAACATATCCTTCTTATTGATTAGTTCTAAAATGTTTAGCATCGCTCTTCTGAAGACGTCAGGCTTCTTAGCCCTCTTCGAATTAAAATATCGATCCTTCTTTTTCGTCATTGCTTCGTTGGCTGTTTTCTTCATCCTTGGCTGTACCAAACACACCGACCTCACGTAACTTGCTCAAGTATTGCTAATGAGGTTGCAAAGCTTCACAACATAGCTTCCATTTCAATTCTCAAAAAGCTGGAAACTCGGGTACGAAGATTCAAGTACTCCTGCTTTGACTTCTCCAATTCAGCCCGGGATAGAATCCGAAACCCATCGAAATATGGTCAGTAATGCAAGTCTTTCTAACCTTGATTATGCTTACGTATTTATATAGACAGTGAAAAGTTATAGGATCTGTTCTTCTACAAATAATTTCAGGCTTCGAGAAGGTGAGAAGGGCATGTTGTGATCGGGCTCATACAGGGCAAACCCCAATTTCGGAGGCAAGAGAGGAGTGAAAGAATATTCATTGTGCTCTTTCACATAATGTGGCATCCAGGAATCCGGATCATCATGACCCTACATTTCGGCTTCCAAAGGCCGTCTCGAGAAATTGTTGTTCTTCAATAACCATATGATTGAAAGGGCTAATCAATAGCTTGCCCGATCCATGTGAAATGGAAGTTCAAGTGTAATCGGGCCATTTAACGTAGAAAAATTGTTCAAAGTTGGGCAAATTTGAACTTTTTCTTGGTCCCTTGAGTAGATAAAGGTTATTGAGCGCTGACAATTAAATTCATTTGACCAATTTATCGCTTGATTCTATGCTTTTAGTTTAATTTTGAGGGATAAAACACAAGAATGATTTACAATGAAATGTCAATTATCTCTCTCATTGTAATGAACACTTAAGGAAAAAGATTGAAGATTGTGGGGCACTGTAACACTAATCGATTTCATTATGCAGCCCACTAAGTTCATCGTCGAGATGGAAGGAGTATGGGCCCCTCTTAACCTCTTAACCAAAGGCTTCCCTTGAATTCTTGGTATCCGGTTAAAAAGTAATTTCACCAAAGGAAATGAGTTGTCGCTCCTATAAGGGCCTCTGCGGCATGTCCGTTTGATATACAGGGATGGCGTGCTCCATGGGTGCATTCTTTATTTTAATGAGACAGTGCTCGCACGCCTTGCGCTGCCAATTCTCATATATCTTTATTTTTTTTAGGGAGAGGGAATATCTTCTTGAAGTTTTACATCCCGATGATCTCGAGATCCGGACAAAAACTGAGTGAAGCTTTTCAAGGTCATGCTTAGGTTCAATGATCTCACATTGTGGGCTCACGAGTTATTGCATTGATTGAATAGCTCTCATACAACCTTCAATAGAACGAAGCAATTTAAGCCCGTTAGCCTCGAGTTAGTCGTGAACAGAAGCATACCAAATCGCGCTAGAGAGGGTTTCGTAGGGGGAGCAGCCTTCGGAGATACAAGATGGTTTTACATACTTCTTTACTTACTTTGAACCCCGATGTCTAGATATAGGCTGTTGTGCCAGCAAATAAGTCCCGCTTCGACCTTAAAATAACGGGACACTCTTTATAATGTTAGCTCGTGAGTGAGCCGCGATCAGAGCGAGGCTCAGGGCGAGGCCGCCACCAGATGATGTTAGCCGGTACTGCGAATCATGTGAGCACGCGATTTGTCAACGTGGGCCTCTGGATGAAGTACTAGAAAGCGACAATAAATTGGTTGGAGACTTGTCTCCTTCGACGATAGCCTTCTTGCGAAAAAAAGAATACATTGTCGGACCCCGACTTTGTCTAGACGAATCTCCCACGTTCCTCCAATGGATCTCTCAAGTTCATGAGTCCCGTTCAATGCGGGGACAAAAGACTTTGTAACAGATACTTTTATCACCATATTTTTCCATACATATGTACCAACCCAAAGAGGACGATCATCATCCAACACACAGGCCATCATGTCGACTCCGACTCTCCACATCATTCTCTCCGCTATTCTCATAAGCCTCTTCGTCTTGACTCGCTGCGATCATCAATCTCGGAAAGATGTCGCTCTGTTCATCTTTGGTGACTCCATTAACGACGCAGGGACCAACAACTACATAAACACCACTGCACGTTTTAGGGCAAATTTTCCTCCTTATGGCGAGACATTTTTCCGCTATCCCACTGGTAGATTCTCCGACGGTCGTCTCATCGTCGATTTTGTCGGTAACTTCTTTTTTGCTGGTTAACTTGTACACAGATTCTCTTTATTTCCTCATAAGTTACTGCTTAATCTATCTGTTGTCCTATTTTGTTTTTGTTTTTCTTTGGTTATGCAGCTGAATATGCAAATCTGCCGCTGATTCCACCGTATCTCCAAATGAAAGATGGTGAATTCATGGGAGGGGCGAATTTCGCATCCGCCGGAGCTGGTGCTTTGGTTGACACCTACAAAGGATTTGTATGTCTCTTATTTATATATTTATTTGGCTCGAAGCTTTAATTAACACGAATATTTCCACTTTTTGAGACTGCAAGGAAGATGGGAAATGAATAAGTTCGCGCTGTTGACTTATCAGGTGGTGGGTTTGAAGATGCAGCTGAAGCAGTTTGAACAACTAGAGATGAAGCTGAGGAAGGAGATGGGGAGCCAGAGGGCGAAGAGGATAATCAAGGAGGGTGTCTACTTGATTAGCATCGGAAGCAATGATTGCTTTCTCTTCTTTAATCCTGCTATGTTTCAGTCCATTTCCATGGAAGATTACGTGGGGATGGTGATCGGAAACATCACCACTGTACTCAAGGTACGAAACCACAAGATTCCCAATATCCACCTATTTTAATATTTTCTAAAAGTTTAAATTTTTAGGTGAGAGTGTGATTTAATACTTTAAATATTCTAACAACATCTATTTTCGAGAGAGTATTATCTAATTACACGTAAAAGTAGGTCTTATGAGCCTCGTGATTTCTGGCAATTTCTAGCTTAAATGGACACGATTCGACAGCTCTATTTACAAAAGCCAAAGTGCACACGTAAACTCGAAAATGAAATGAATTCAAATTATATGATCTTTAAGCACACTACTAAACATGAGTGCTTAATCTAGATTGACAAGTGAGTGCGAAAGCCGACCCTTAAACACATTCTCAATGTAATTCTTTCTCGTTCTCTTGTCCATATGCCATGATTTGATATCCAACTAAGATCTATTATATCATTTAGTTGATTGTCCTCTATATTGCTCCTCGTGCAGCACAAACATAGAATTGTGCAAATATTTCGGTTTCCTTTCATTCGACGGTAAGTTGGTATCTGAGCGTATCTCGACTTGTTCATCTCTTTGGGAGATCTCAAAGGCAGATTCCGCTTACCCCCTATATAGTGTGTGTTTGCCAGGGAACTGTCATGTTCTGGCCTCGCAATAATTAGGCTTGCTAAACATCTGGTAATCGTTGTGGCATTTCAAGGGGATGATTTGGCTTTCTGATTTTTCTTTTCAGGGAATATATGAAGTAGGAGGAAGAAAATTTGCAATGATTGGAATAGGGCAACTTGGGTGTGTGCCAAGCAAGAGAGCATTGACCAGAAATGGTGCTTGCGCAGGCGAAGCCAACAAGATCGCAAAGCTTCACAACGTTGCTCTTACTTCAATTCTGGCAAAACTGGAGACTCAACTCCAAGGATTCGAGTACTCCTACTTCGACTTCTACACTTCAGGCAGTGAGAGAATCCAATACCCATCAAAATATGGTAAGTTATCTATGCTGTGATGCCATGGCACTAAACTAAAGCGTCATTGCTTCCATACCACTTGTGGATTTGTGCCTTTTTCATCGCTCGTGTACAGAATAGAAGTCCATATCTTAAAAATGTGAAATCGATTTAGGTTTTAAGGAAGCGAAGACCGCGTGTTGTGGTTCGGGTCCTTATAGTGCTAATTCAACCTGTGGAGGTCAGAGAGGAGTGAAGGAATACTCATTATGCCGTTATCCTGAGAAGTACGTGTTCTTTGATTCCGGCCATCCAAGTGACAAAGCAAACCGACAATATGCACAGTTGATGTGGAATGGGAGTATGAGTGTAGTTAGACCTCGCAACCTGAAAGCATTGTTCAAAGCATGAGGGCACTTGATTCTCTCTCTTTTTTCCCTGAAATCGTGAGTAAATAATTACATCCCACTTGAACATCATATTATGAATAACGAGAGATGATGTTGGATTGATTGTATAGTTGCACTTCTGTTAAAGAATGAGAATGTTCAAATAAGCTCTAGTATTGCTCAAACGTCGACGCACTTGAATTCCTTAAATGTTTTGGGAAAAGTTCAAATAAACGAGATTCAATATCGCTTTGGTTCTATGTTTTTAACTACGATTTTAGGGCCCGCGGCACAATGTTCTTAAGATGAGGTCAAACGTGAAAGAACTGAAAGTAAGAAAAGGTAGAGGGAAGAGAGTTAATCACATTACACAGCCCATTAAGTTATGGACCGCATTGGTTATCCATTCATTCCTACGAGATGGACCGAGTCTAGCCCTACCAATGTATATTAGAAAGGATAACATCATAAGAGAAATAATAAGTATATTAAGATTGACCTACAAAATTAGTACACTGACCTATCAGACAGACTGTTATTGGGTATGTGTGACCCCTTCGAGATATTGATCTCGTGGACCAGGTAGGTTGTTTAGCATTGCACTTCTGAAAATGGTGGGCTTTCTAGTCCTCTTCGTATTAGTACCTTACATCTATGACGCACTTAATTCATCGATCGCTCTTTTGTTGTTGCTTCATTGGCTGTTTTTTATTCATCATTGGCTGTATTATATGCACATACCTCGCATAACTTGCCGAACGATCAAAATCTAAAGAAACTATCTCGAATAGTCAAACCTCTTGCTCTTAGTTTAATGTATGTAGATATAGATATTTAGATATAGAAATATATCAATGGACCCATCAAAACACTACGCCAAAAGACAAATCGTGAGGCTCGGTATGGAACGGGTGAAAGCAGACAATACCTCAGTGAGTTAATTAACGGATGTGATAGTCCCACATCACTTTTTCTCTCTTCTTCTCATGTATCTTTGACTTATCTAGGGAGGGGGAATACCTTAGGGAAGTTTTACATCCCCGATGATCCCAAGATTTGGATGGGGATTGAGATGAAGCCTCTCAAGGACATGCACAGTTCTGATGATCCCACATTTTAGGCTTACGAGTTATTGCATTGATTAAATACTCTCATGCAACCTCCAATAGAACAAAGCATTTTAAGCCCGTTAGCCTGAAGTTAGTCGTGATCAGAGCCACACTAAATCGCGCTTGAGAGGGTTTCGTAGGGGGAGCAGCCTTCGGAGATACGTCTGAACTCCAATGTCTACACATAAGCTGTTATGCCTGCAGATAAGTCCCGCTTCGGCCTTAATCTAACAGGACACTTTTCATGATGTTGGCGCGTGAGTGAGCCGCGATCAGAGCGAGGCCCAGGTTGAGGCTGCCTCCAGATGGTGTTAGCCGGTATTGTGAATCATGTAAGCAGGTGATTTGTCAACGCGGGCCTCTGGATAAGTACTAGAAAGCGACAATAAATTGGTTGGAGACTTGGTCTCCTGACGAAAGCCTTCTTGCGAATAAAAGTAAGAACACATATGGTCGGACTCCGTCTTGTCCAGACGCATCTCCCACGTTTCTCCAATTTCTCTCCCAAGATCAAATGTCCTGTTCAATGCATGGACTGAAGACTTTGTGACAAATACTTTTATCACCATATTTGTCCATTTATATGTGCCAACCTAACATGATGCAACACAGATCATCATGTCGACTCCCACTCTCCACATCATTCTCTTCGCTGTTTTTGCAAGCCTCTTTGTCTCAACTATCTGCGACCATCAATCTCAGAAAGATGCCGCACTGTTCATTTTCGGCGACTCCATTAACGACGCAGGGACCAACAACTACATAAACACCACTGCACGTTTCAAGGCAAATTTTCCTCCTTACGGCGAGACATTTTTCCGCTATTCCACTGGCAGATTCTCCGATGGTCGTCTCATCGTCGATTTTATCGATAACTTCATTTGGGTCGGGTGTAACTCGTACACAGATTCTATTTATTTCCTCATAAGTTACTGCTTAATTTAGTTGTTGATCTATTTTGTTTTTCTTTTTCTTTTGGTTGTGCAGCTGAATATGCAAATCTGCCGCTGATTCCACCATATCTCCAAATGAAAGATGGTAAATTCATGGGAGGGGCGAATTTCGCATCCGCCGGAGCTGGTGCTTTGGTTGACACTTACAAGGGATATGTATGTTTCTTAGTCATCTATTTATTTAATTTTTTTGGCCCGAAGCTTTGATTAACATTAATATTTCCACTTTTTGAGACTGCAAGAAAGATGGGAAATGAATAAGTTCGTGTTGTTGACTTATCAGGTGGTGGATTTGAAGATGCAGCTGAAGCAGCTTGAACAACTAGAGATGAAGCTGAGGAAGGAGATGGGGAGCGAGAAGGCGAAGAGGATAATCAAGGAGGGTGTCTACTTGATTAGCATCGGAACCAATGATTACTCTCTCTTTCTTAATCCTGCTCTGTTTCAGTCCATTTCCACGGAAGATTACGTGGGGATGGTGATCGGAAACATCACCACTGTGCTCAAGGTGCGAAACCACAAGAATTCCATTACCCACCTATTTTAATATTTTACAAAAGCCAACATGTATACACAAACTCAAAAATGAAGCGAATTCGAATTACATAATCTTTAAGCGTGCTCAATAGAGATATATTGCATTGACACGACTAAACATGAGTGCTTAATCCGAATTGACAAGTGAGTACAAAATCCGACCCTTAAGTACATTCTAAATGTAATTCTTTCTCATTCTCTTGTCCATGTGCCATGATTTCATATCCAACTAAGATCGATTATATCATTTAGTTGATTGTTCTTTAAATAGCTCCCTGTGCAGCACAATGATAGAATTGTGCAAATATTTTGGTGTCTTTTTATTGGACGATAAGTTAGTATCTTAGTGTAGCTCGACTTGTTCATCTCTTTGAGAGATCTCAAAGGTGCACTCCGCTGTACACATACGCTACATAGTGTGTGTTTGCAAGGGAACTCTCTTGTTCTGGCCTCGCAATAATTAGGATTGCTAAACATCAGGAAATTGTTATGGCATTTCAAGGGGATGATTTGGCTTTCTGATTTTTCTTTTCAGGGAATATATGAAGTAGGAGGAAGAAAATTTGCAATGATTGGGATAGGGAAATTTGGGTGTTCGCCAAGCAGGAGAGCATTGACCAGAAATGGTGCTTGCTCAGGCGAAGCCAACAAGATCGCAAAGCTTCACAACGTTGCTCTTACTTCAATTCTTGCAAAACTGGAGACACAACTACAAGGATTCGAGTACTCCTACTTCGACTACTACACTTCAGGCAGTGAGAGAATCCAATACCCATTAAAATATGGTAAGTTATCTATGCTGTGATGCTATGGGCACTAAACTTAAGCGTCGTTGCTTCTATACCACCCGTGGATTTGTGCCTTCTACATCGCTCATGTACTGAATGGAAGTTCTTATTTTCAACAAGTGAAATCGATCAGGTTTTAAGGAAGCGAAAACCGCATGTTGTGGTTCGGGTCCTTATAGGGGTAATTTTACCTGTGGAGACCAGAGAGGAGTGAAGGAATACTCACTATGTCGTCATCCTGAAGAGTACATGTTCTTTGATTTTGGCCATTCAAGTGAGAGGGCTAACCGACAATATGCGCGGTTGATATGGAAGGGGAGTCTGAGTGTAATCAGACCTCACAATCTGAAAGCATTGTTCAAGCATGAGGGCGCTTGATTCTTTCTCTTTTTTTTCTAAAATCGTGAGTAAATAATCACATCTCACTTGAACATCATATTATGAATATCGAGAGATGATGTTGGATTGATTGTATGGTTGCACTTCTGTTAAAGAACAAGGATGTTCAAATGGGCCCTAGTATTGCTCAAACGTCGACGCAATTGAATTCCTTAAATGTTTCGGTGAAAGTTCGAATAAATGAGATTCAATATCGC
Organism: Syzygium aromaticum; assembly: GCA_024500025.1. NCBI lineage: Eukaryota > Viridiplantae > Streptophyta > Magnoliopsida > Myrtales > Myrtaceae > Syzygium > Syzygium aromaticum. Next base: position 13,829,707 of record CM044893.1, read on the forward strand.
TTCGGTTCTATGCTTTTAACTACGATTTTAGGGCCCGCGGCACAATGATCTTTAGATGAGGTCAAACGTGAAAGAACTGAAAGTAAGAAAAAGGAGAGGGAAGAGAGTTAACCACATTATGCAGCCCATTAAGTTGTGGGCCGCAATGGTTATCCATTCATTCCTACGAGATGGACCGAGCTTAGGCCTACCAATGCATTTTAGAAAGGGTAACATTGTAAGAGAAATAAGAAGTATATTAAGATTGATCTACAAAATTAGTATGCTAATCTATCTGACAGACTGGTATTGGGTATTGAATGTGTGACCCATTGAAGATATCGATCTCATGGACTAGGTTTAGGTTGCTTGTCATGGCTCTTTTGAAAATGGCAGGCTTTCTAGTTCTCTTCGAATTAGTTCCTTACATATGTGACCTACTTAATGCATCGATCCCTCTTTCTGTTAGTGCTTGCTTGGCTGTTTATTGTTCATCATTGGCTGTATTATATACATGTATCTCGCATAACTTACCGAATGATCAAAATCTAAAGAAACTATCTCGAACTATAAAACCTCTTGATCTTAGTTTAATGTACGTAGAATTAGATATTTAGATAGAGAAATTGATCAATGGACCCATCAATGGTCTAATAATATGATCCAAGCATAATCTCTGAAATTGTTCCGGGCCTTACAATTTGGAAAGCTGCTCTGGGGCGGGAGTCTGGATGTTAGCGGGCCTTACAACTTGGAAACTCTGTTCAAGATTTCTTATCGAAGCCTTTTGTGATCTGTCAAATGAACTGAATGACTGAATAAATTGGTGTTACACCAACTTTGTGTAAGAGTATGGATCAGCCACTGACTGTATCTAAAAAGTTCAGGTGTCCTCCCATAATGGGGAAAGTGTAAATTGTTTCGGCTCACGGACTCAACCAACATGCACCCTAGTGTGAATTTGCCAGGCCTATATACATCGGTTCGTCGCACTTGGGTCATCCCAATTAATCCGTGAGGCGCCATCTTATGCTAGCATTCTTACGACTGAGTATATGTCCACGTTTTGTGGACCAAAAACCACAAATAAATGCTCTTCATGTCTGATTTTGCGAGAAATGAGAAATTTGAAGACTTGCTTCTTAAAATTTTGAAACTTTTCCAGGAAGAATGTTGCAGATACATGCGTAGCTGCTCATGCAGACACCAAGATAACAATAAAGAAAAGCAGCCTCCTCTCTGCATCCTCTGTTCGTTACAGTATCATCACTCCAACTCACGAGCTGTTAATACTCTGAACCGAATGTGATAATCGAGTCAAAAAAACTCGGCTCTCCCCCAATTTTTAATTCACTTTGCGCACGCTGAAAGTATCCTGGTCAACACCATTCACCGTCCGAACTTATGAAGAGCAACTCTTCAATATGACCATCCAACTCTACAAAGATCAAGAACTGATAGCGATTGCAACTCGAGTTGATTACTCCAGGTACTGCTGCTAGGCACTCAGAGTTGCATCTTGGAGGTGCAGCAAATCCGATAGCAAGGGAGGAATTACGAAACGCCGCTCGATGAAGTTGAATACGGTAAAAGCACTCGGTCAAGCCTGGGTTTGATTGGCACACGTTTGCTCTCTAAAATGCCCAAAGACCGGAATGGTGTGATAGAGTAATGCAATTACTCAATTTGACAACTTGTTGCTCAAGAGTTTAACCCCGAGGCTATTTCACTGGAACTTCAATTCTAGTCACTAAATTTTGATATTTGATCGCTTGATGCACCGACGTTTCAATAGCTTTTCCAACCTTTTTGATCGTAATTCAACCAGTTGTCCGGGGAATATGCTAACATGAAGCGCACATGGCGATGACGGCATCTTGAAAAATGGCCACATGTCCGCCACGTCAGAAATACGCGTAAACAATTGGATTTCTTCCCTGGTTTTTTCTAGGGCAGCCAACCCATTACGTGCCATCGTGCCAGTGTCCTCTGTTTACGTTATTTTGTATCATTATTAGGGGTGAGCACCGATTGAAGGTAGATCTTAGAACCAGTTTAAATTGATAGTTTACGGTTTGGTTCGGTCTAGTTTTTGCAAGAAATGGTCCAATCTTAGGTCCCAAAAATTAGGAACCAGCACTCTGCGGTTTGGTTCCAAGGTCAAAATGCTAAACCAGATAGAATCCAAGTTCTAGGGGTTGTACCGGTCTAACCTTGGAACCACTCACCCTCTGCTCGTTACTGGAATGATTTGTGTTTAGTGAAAATGTTTCCATGCTTGTTGATTTCGAACGTTTCGTGTTCATATGGTATTGAACTCGGATTTTTCTCGACAAAGTTCAATCGCGTTTGAGTCAATGTCTTTTCGTGGATGTCAAGAAATTTTTTGTTTTTTGGTCAAAGAAATACTTTTCATTCATCACTTTAAGTGATACCACTATTACATGAAAAAGGGGCCTTAGAACATATTAGAACCCATGGGATTTTCGGGGGATTAGAGGTCCGAGAACTAGAGAGCTCGTTTCGTCGGTGTGCCTTAGAAACCCAATCCACTATTTGATTTGCTTCTCTTGGACGGTGGGCCAACTGTAAGCTTTTGAAGTGATGTCAAGAATTGACTGTGATGATTTTGCCGTGGCCTTCTTGTGCTCCAAATGACGAGGATAAGAGAGAAAAACACACGATTGACGAGATTACAGAAAGATTTCAACATAACACTTCGTATTCCCACGAGTAGCGGGCCTTGCTCTTTTGGTGTGCTTCGTTTGCTCCTCCTCCAAAATCAATGCTTTCCCTGGTACGTCACCGGTGGCGTCATATTCCCCAAAACATCGTGGGTCACTCGAAATTAGTCAAGAATCCTGGTCGGCCGTTGTCTTCTCGTCGGTGAATTCGACCAGAGGGAACTGAAGAGGCCAAACGTTGACCGCCATTCTTAGAAGGGTCCAGCTCCACGTGACTGTTCATATGAAATGTCAGATTCCGTGAATATATATAATATACGGGGGGGAAAAAATCACCAAAAACTCCAAACTATATCATATGTGACACATTTTTCCCGAACCTTTTTTTGTGATACCAAAAATCCCAAATTATGCTATTTGTGACATATTTACCCCGTTGTACTTTAGTCCATGGACATTTTCGTCTTTTTTGCTCTTTTTTTTCCTTTTATTTTTCCTTTCCAGCGAGGGCTGCCCTTGCTCGCTCAGGCGAGGCGACCCTTGCCGGCGTCGAGCGAGGGTCGCCCTCGACTGAGTTGGGCTAGGTCCGTCCTCGCTCGCCCAGGCGAGGCAACCCTCGCCCGACTCAGGCGAGGGCAGCCCTTACCGAATCCGGCGAGGGTGACCCTCGCCCAACGCCGGCGAGGGTCGCCCGATGCCAGTGAGGGCCGCCCTCACCTAAGTCGGGCAAGGGCCGCCCTTGTCGGAAAGGAAAAAAAAAAAAAGCAAAAAAAATGAAAATGCTCATGGACTAAAGTATAATGGGGTAAATATGTTATAAGTAACATAGTTTAAAATTTTTTGTATCACAAAAAAAATTTTAGGGTAAATGTGTCATAAGTGATATAGTTTGAGGTTTTTGTGGCCTTTTTTCTAATATATAATAGGAATAATTGTAATCGGACGATTAAAAATGGTGGGTTCCACGTCAGACGCATAGAATTCAATTCATACATATAGATTAGGTTTTTATGGGATGCGCTTTCTTTTCACACGAGGAAGTCCAAGCCAAGTGATCTCCGCGTCTTTTGCGGCCAAGTGAGAAAGAAAGACTTGCACGTGTTTCATGGCATACGCACGCGATCACGTCACTCGATCGTCACGCAATTATCTTGTTCCGATTCCTCGCCTCAAATTGAAGAGGGCGAATCTTAAGATCGGTGGTCCCCCGTGGTTGCCCCTTTTCCTCTGGAGAATTGCAATTTTGGGGGCACCGTCCACAAGTAAAGTCATTCAATCACTTTCCAAAAAAAAAGAGGGAGGTATGTCGCATTAGGGTTTTTTTTCCCTTGCCTTTATATCAAATGATAAGAACAATAATTAACTAATGTGTAAAATGATAAATTATTAATTGGACGTATGCAACCAAGGCATTCTGCCGGTAGGCTCGAACCTCATTCTTGGAGCCTAAGTTCAGAAAAACCAACCTATGAATAACATCCAGAACGTGGAAAACAAGAGGCTGTGACTTTGAAATAGGCGAGACTCAATGTACTTAGTGGTCGTAATAACAAAAGCCCCTTTTTTGGTGACGTATTCCTAAAAACCTCCATTGTACAAATACAGGACCCAAAACGGATAAGACCCAAGAACCGCGAAGTGATTAGAGCGAAACTAGGACGCACTCGCTCAGCTCGCCGGCTGCTGCCATCCCTCGCCTGCAGACATGGCGAGGCGGAGCTGCTCCTGCGGCGTTGTCTATGCTGCACCGTTCTTGTGGGCACTCCTGCTCAGCCCAGCCATTGGCTATGCCAAGAAGCACAGCACTCTGTTCGTGTTCGGAGACTCCCTCTTCGACCCCGGCAACAACCAGTACGTGAACGCCACTCCCGGCGGCCGAGGCGGCGTGGCCACTTCCCCGCCTTATGGAGAGACCTACTTCAAGCACCCCACCGGCCGACTGTCCGACGGTCGCCTCGTCCCCGATTTCATCGGTACAGGAAACGAACACTTCTCACCAGACCGAACGTTCGCTTTTTGTTCTTCTAGGGGGGGTGCCATGTCAGTCCATTTAAGAAATAGCAAATTTTTTTCCCCGATTAAAACGACACAGCACACGTGACAGTATCATAGGCCATAGGTAGTAGCAACGTCGATCAGAAATGGTGTGCTTTCGTGGAAGCAGAATGTTACTTGGTATGACTATGCATGTACAATTTATTCTGTTGTCTTGTATGTGCAGCTGAGTTTGCTAAGCTGCCCATTCTTCCGCCGTATTTGCAACCGGGTACCCAAAATTTGACTGACGGGGCTAACTTCGCGTCCGGTGGAGGCGCTGTTCTGCCCAGCGATCATCCGGGACCGGTGAGTAAACTGTAATGCAGCTTTCCTATAGTCTTATGTAGCAGAAACATTTGTATGTGCATAGATACTTTATTTACTGTATACTTGGTATTGATCTCGCCTATCTTGAATTTGAATCAGATTGATTTGGGAAAGCAACTGGACTACTTCAAGGAAGTGGTGAAATCGCTGAGAGCCAAGTTGGGCGATGCCGGGACCAAAAGGGTCCTCAGGAGAGCCGTCTACCTGTTCAGCATTGGAGGGAACGATTACTTTCGCCTCTACAGCACTAAACCGAACGTCACTCAATCGTACCGCCGCGAATACATATCGATTGTTGTCGGCAACATCACATCAGCTCTCAAGGTAACCGCAACTCACTGTTTAGGTCCATAGAGCAAAATTAAGAGATGGACAAGCAAATACAAAGAATCAGGGAACTAATTTCTTGCTCTGATTCCATGTAAAACCAAGCGACCAACTGATTGCGCTGACAATTTTAATCTTTCTTTGTTCTTAGCATGTTCTAATGGATGTTGTGATCCATCATATGCAGGAAATTTATGGGCTCGGAGGACGAAAAATCGCGTTCCAGAATGCAGGGCCACTGGGCTGTTTGCCAGCCGTGAAAGCCAGGAGCAATGGAACTGGCTGCGTGGAGGAACTGCAAGCCCATGCCAGACTTCACAACCGAGAGCTCGCAATCACCCTCAGGAAGTTGAAGACAGAGTTGCCGGGATTCAAGTATTCGATCTTTGATTACTACAACTCGCTCAAAGATCGGATCTTTAACCCTTCCAAATATGGTAGGTGCCAAGACCAGTGTTCCATTGCATTATTACATTGCTTACGGCTCAAGACTCTTTTTTGACTCTGAATCTCTTCTCTCCCCCTTGTGAAGGCTTCAAGGATGGGCAGGCGGCGTGTTGTGGCTCTGGACCTTACCGAGGATCAAGCTGCGGGGGGTCACAGAAATACGAGGTGTGCAGTGACCCGAGCGAATACATTTGGTTCGACGGTGGGCACACAACGGAGGCGGCGAATTACCAGTTGGCACAACTTATTTGGACTGCAGCAGCGCCCGTCACAGGGCCTTCCAATGTGAGGCAACTCTTTGCGCATTAGTGTAAGGATGTCTCGCATGTGACAACGGTCGGTAGACTCGTTGTACACCTAGAATAGCTTGGATATATATGTCTAATATCATCTCCGCATGTTGCGGATGATTTAGCGAACCATGTGCAATCGATGTTGCTTCTACAGAGGGGTATATGCTACATGGCTTCCTCTATTTAGCGCTTGTTCTGATACTCCTTTTTAAAGCTTTGCCAAGTTTAAGCAGCAATGAGACTTACTTCGGGAGCTTCGTTAGTTAGCTGCACATGCCAGGGGACTAAAGAATTCCGATGAAGTTAATCCTGGTTCGAAATCACTGGCAAATAGAAAAGAAAAAATGTCGCGAAGTTCGAATCTGTTGTTGAATGTAGATGGTATTTCTGCTTCTATATTTTGCTGTGACGAAAGAAAGGGGAGGAAAGGGTGATCAAGAACTAAAGGGTAGGACATGGTAGAGGCGTAATTTAGCAGATAGATAGCTTGAGTGTACGTACTTTCAAAGTCTTCGAGGCACAAATCAGGCTTGCTGGGAAGTGCACGCTCTTATCAACAAGTGCTCCACTGATTAAAATCTAATTAAAATTTGGTGACTTGTAAGATCATCAAATGTTCAAATTTACATGGACACTTGAAGGGGTTAACTCAAGGCCAATTAGCATAAGCTCAATAAGGAATTTTACCAAATTTACATGGAGGTCCATGTGCATCAGCTCTGTTTTGCAGTCGATAGAGTGGAATCCGGTTGTGGAGGCACGACATTAGATGCAACAATCAAAAGTGACGTCGTTCGTGACATTATCTGGATGCGCCTTCATTCATAGTCCTAAACCAGTCCCTGCCTCGTCGCTGCTGTCACGGCCGTTGCTTCCAGTGCCTGTCTTGAGACCATTCTGCGTCAGCAAAATGTCAAAAACTCAATATGGCCAGATAGACTCTTGCATGTGGGATTGATGTACAACCTTCGATTTTGCGGGTCAAACATGATCACAGCGCGTGGTTCCCGCAAGGTCACCAATTATGATGCGCGTCGGGTCCGGGGTTAACCTTCGTTGAAGAAAGGGAGGAAGGAAAGTAATTGAGAACCGATGGATAAGGACATGTACCGGCTTAATTTGGCTGATCTAGAGTTTATTCGCCGTTGCAGTGAGATGTGGATGATTCGTTGATTCGAAGAACAATTAACACCATCGAAGTATCTTGTACATTATCTCTTGCAGGATCTTTGATGGGACATTGGTGCAAAAAGCAAAAGCACTGAGTGCCTAGATGTCTATAAACATCAAAGGGAATGGGTAGCTTTTAGGGACACTCCCACGTATTTTGAGTCTCTCTTGTTGGAGATGTTGTTGATCTCCCTCTCTGTACTTCTCGTGGAATTCAATCAGTGAGTCGCCGAGTCCTACTTTTAGAAGGAGAAGTAGCAGATTGGGCTACTCATTAAAGGAGTTAGCTTTAGCTAATTGTGAGGCAACCCCATGGTACAACCATAGAGTGTTTGTGGCAATGGTGGTGGCTGCGATATGTATCGCTCGCACGTGCATTTGAGAGAGAGAGAGTGAGAGCACGAGCTAAGGGGGTGAATAGCTGCAAGCGACTGTGTAGTGTTTGTCTTGGCAGTGGACAGAACCAAATCCCAATCACAACTATCCAATCCCATGCTTAAAAGGGTTCGTAATACTTGCTTGATGCTTTCCCTATGAATTTTCCTGTGCAGGTGAATGCCATTGAGGCGGTAATCATGTGTATACATTTACAGATACATCATGTTTTGGTAAAATCGAGATATTTTTCGTTCCGTGACTTAATATGAGTCGGTTTATCGGGTCATTGATGAGTGTGATCATTTAGAGAAGCGAATTTTCTTCTCAAACCAAATCTAATTAGAATCAGATAACATGTATAAGCTAATGTAATTCAAATGTTCACGTGTACATGAAGGGGAGGGGGAGGGGGGGTAGACTTACGGCCTATAAGCACGAAGCTCGATAAGAAATTTACCAAAAGAATGGAGGTCCACCATGCACATCAGCTTTATTTTTGCAGTCAATCGCAATGGGAATATACTAAAATTCCCCCTTCCTTCCCGCCAGAATCAGGTGGGGGCCCCGCGACATTATGACGCGACATCAAAAGTGACATCTGCCTGCGACGCTGCCCATTCATGGTCACTTGTCAGCAATTTCTGCCCCCCTACTGCAGCTGCTTTTATTGCCTCTGGCTTTGCTTCGCTTCCCTTCCATGCTTTTCGGGACCACTCTGGTCGACGAAAACGCGTTCAGCCATTTGATTCGCGAGGAAATTTCAAATATCAACTTGAATTTAGATTATTTTCTTAAAAAGCGAGTTAAAAATGAATATTATCTTAAATGAGGGTCCGAAGTAGCCAATCGATCTTCAACAAGGATTTGAATTTGTCAGCCGGTTAAAAATTCTCCGATCGGCAAGCAAGTGATGTTTCGCGCACTGGGATTTCTTCCATCTATCCGGATCCATCGGACAAACTCATTTGCGATCATTGATTTTGTGGCTCCAACGTGAGACCCCCACACGATGCTCACGCGGTGTCGCCGTTCACGATGCACTCCGGGCCCAGGTTATCACCACCCTGCGTGAGCAATCGGGGCTCTCTTGGGGACCAGCAACGTTTAGCTCACCGGCCTTTCCCAGATGCAAGGACGAAGCCATCTTCTCCTTTCTCCCGTTCTCGCCATCGAAAGAAACAGACCCGAGCGGGTACACACAAACATCGAGTTGACCCCCATCTCTTGCATATTTGTGTGAACCATAAATTTTTAAGGTTCGACCGACACGGCCTTGTCCTCGCTAGATTGCGATGTCGGCTTTGTCGAACAAAGTTCTCACCAAGTGGACACGGACATACTCACGTTGTTTCTATTCTCCAGCTGCGAAATTACTTTTTAGACCATGGCCTTATCTATAAATGCCAGTTGGTCCTAAATTCATATCATCAGCTAGTTCTCCTTTTGGTGCCGTATGGTGTAGAGCAACTCCCTGCCTTTAGCATTCGCCGCACAAATGACCATGCATCACATGGACAGTTTCGGCTCACTCTTCCTCACATTGTCCTTCTGCGCAATCCTCCTGCCTCCGCTGAGCTGCCGCGCCGAGCTGCCGGAGAACCACGTGGCATTCTTCATCTTCGGGGACTCGCTCTTGGATTCGGGGAACAACATTTACCTAAACGTCAGTGGCACTCTTAACCTTCCTTATGGAGAGACCTTCTTCAAGCACCCGACGGGACGAGTCTGCGACGGGAGGATCGTTCCCGACTTCATATGTAAGAGTTGCTCCTGCTAATATATTTCCCGTTTTCCCCCCTTAGTTCTATTTCGCCACACGACTATTCCCGGCGAAGTTGTCAGAAGAAAGATAACGTTAGCTTGTTCTTATAATGCGAATGTAAATTATGTGATCCTTTTTCTTTTTCCCTGACAACAGCTGAATATGCAAAGCTTCCATACATCAAACCGTACTTGGAGCCTGGGTTCACCGACTACACTAACGGGGTCAATTTCGCATGCGCCGGAGCCGGCGTTCTCCCGGAAACTCATCCCGGAACCGTAAGACATATACACTTTCCGCCGAGCTAGTCCGGTTCAATGTCAAGCTGTTCGCTTTTTTGTCTTTCTTGATGCAATTAATGTTGGACGAGTCACTTCTCTCTGATGGATTGTCTAATCGGCTTTGATCAGCTGTACTTTAAGCTGCAACTGAACTATTTCGAGGAGGTAGTGAAGGGGTTGAAGCAACAATTAGGTGACGCCGGTGCCCGCAAGTTGCTCTCGAAGGCGGTCTATCTGTTCAGCATCGGAGGGAACGATTACAATGCCATTCAGAACAATCCCGAGGCAAATGCATCTTTCAGGAAAATGTACATGACCATGGTCCTGGGCAATATCACGGAGGGGATAAAGGTACATAACCATCCTCTGCTAACCCAATTTCATTTCTTGAACTTGAAAAGAATTTGGGAGCTAAAAGGAAGCTATTTTGTTTGGTGATGCCGCAGCAAGTTTATGCACTTGGAGGGAGGAAATTCGCCTTCCAGAACGTCGGGCCCATCGGGTGCATGCCGGCCACTCGAGCCACGTCTGGGTCAGACGGATGCGTGCACGACCCGACCGCGATAGCAAAGATGCACAACATAGCCCTGTCGAGACTGCTGAAGAGAATCAAGCGGGGGCGACGGGGATTCAAATACGCCCTGTTTGATTACTACACTTCCCTCACCATGAGAACTCTATATAGCTCGAAATTCGGTACGTCCCCAACCCCAAGTCCTCTAATTTAAACCCGGTCATCGAAATTCAAGACGGTCGTTGTGGAACACTGATTCGAATCAAAGCATGGTCATCTAGCATCATTCACTTTTGATCGTTGAATTGGACAATCTCATATTTGGTGCTGAAATTTCGCTGAGGTTCTTGAAATATCTGTGATGCTTTTGTTTGGTGCAGGGTTCAAGGTTGGGATGAGTGCGTGCTGCGGGAGTGGTCCGTACAACGGGCAATTCTCATGTGGGAAAACGAACGGCACAACAAGTGTTTACAATCTGTGTAGCGACCCGAGCGAGTATGTGTGGTTCGATGCTGCTCATCCGACCGAGATGGCCAACAGGCAACTCGCGTCTCTGCTGTGGGACGGACCCTCTCGGACCGTGGGGCCTTACAATATGAAGATGTTCTTTGAAATGTCATATTAGCTGTTTCATGTCCTATGTTACATCTACAATTTTCTTAGACCCTGAGTAATAAAAGGCATAGTTTCTCTGCGGTAGTGCTGGTGCGCGATGTCTGCAAACTTGGGTCGATGGATTCTTGCGCCGTCCCATGAATCTGAGTCGAGGCGAGATATTAGGCAAAGAATTGCCCGGTTATTAAATAAGCAACCGATGCACTTCACGGTTGAGCGACGATGTGGTGTGCCGTGTGCGTCAACCATCAGATATCTTCCCGTAATGTTGGGTTCGTGGTTTCAATGTGCTAGATCCATGAGTACGTTTCTTATTACCAGAGATGTAGAGTAGACATTCGGAAGTGGAGCGTGGAGGCTCCGTGCTTCTGGGTTCACCGTCAAGTCAACCGCCAGTCAAAGCGGAACTTCCTCGGTTTTCACCGGACTTCCTTTTCTTGTGTTCTCACCATCACAGTCACTCCAAATAGTGAGTGGACATAGAAATTGCAGTTGGTCAATTTCCGTCGTTACCACCTCCAATCAATTGGTGCAGACTTTGAACACGAGTGAATTTTGATTTTAAAGTTAATAATATCCAAAATCTCAAATTGGCATCCCATGACATCTTCATCCAAACTAATTTTCATCTTATGAAAGATCTCAAACCGATACCTCTAACCCAAATCCAACCTCCAAACTCTCTATAAGATTCATGTACTCTGCATTTCTTGTACATACACAATGTATGAATATGATTTCCAAGGGCTAGAGTAAAGTCCACATATTGCAGCCAAGACATATTACACACGATTTATTTCAACTCTCTTTTTTGGGAAGAGAACAAAAACATTGAACACATCTACTCATGCGGTCCACAATATTAAGCCCAAAGGTCATGCGGGCTCACGTTTAGGTGTACTACGCTCGTGAAGACCGTCCGATCTGGTGAGACCCCCATGGACTTCGGGTATCCATGAACATATTTTCCCTTTGTTCACATGTTGATGGAAATGGAATCGTTCACTTCAACTCCGAAATCAAGATGAAAAATACTGATAGCGTCGAGATGAAGCACAAGTGATTAAGAATTCATGGCATAAGCAGAAAATGAGATCCTCCTCTAATGATGACTACGTGTAATGTTTCCCGTAAACCAGACTCCATGAATTCTGAATCTTGTGCAATGGCGCAGGCTTTCCCTCCCCCAAGCACAATCCAGACCCAACATGAAAATGGCGATGGGCAAAGCGAGCTTGAAGCTTCCGGTCAGCAAGAGCGACCAACGGTGCTCTTTGCTTAAGCAGGCGAAGATCTTGCCATACTCCCTCTTCCTCATCCTCTGCATTGCCGGTCGGAATGGCGATCCGACTCCTCGAGAAAAACTGGGATGGTGGGCAGTTTAGGCAATCTCTACGGCAGCGTCGAGAGGCTTAACGATGTGTGCATTGAATGTTCCAAGAAATGAGTATTACTCAATATGGTCTGACAGACTCACTGGCCTTCCCAGATGCAACGAAGCCATCTTTCTTGGGCACATCACGACTGGAGTAAATGCAACTGACATGGTGTGTAGAATAAGTTCTCGCCAAGTGAACGCCGACGTGCCTACGTAGTTTGTATCCTCCAACCCAAGATTACGTTTTAGACCATGCCCTGATCTATAAATAGTAAACGCCACTTGGTCCTAGATTCATGTCAACCGTCTCCTTTAGGTGATTTAATTTGACTCTGCCATTAGCATCCGACATTCAAAACAAATATGCTCCGCATGGATAACTTCAGCTCACTCTTCGTCACATTATTCTTCTGCGCAATCCTGCTGCTTCCGCCGAGCTGCCACAGTGAGCTGCCGGAGAACCACGCGGCGCTCTTCATCTTCGGGGACTCGCTCTTGGACTCAGGGAACAACCTTTACCTAAACGACAGTGGCAAGGCTGATTCCTTGCCCTATGGAGAGACCTTCTTCAAGCACCCGACAGGACGACTCTGCGATGGACGCATCGTTCCTGACTTCATATGTAAGAATTGCACCTGCGTTCTATTTTGCCGCATGACTAGTGCTAGCGAAGCTTTCAAAAGAAGAAAATGTAGCTTGTTCTTAAAATGCGAAAGCTAATTATATGATCCTTTCTTTTCCTTGGCACAGCTGAATATGCAAAGCTCCCATACATCAAGCCATACTTGGAGCCTGGGTTCACCGACTACACCAATGGGGTCAATTTCGCGTGCGCCGGAGCCGGTGTTCTCCCGGGAACTCATCCCGGAACTGTAAGACATGCTCTTTTCGCGTGCTATTCTGGTTTGATGTAAAGTAGTTCGCTTTTTTGAAGATAAACATTGATCGAGTCAATTATCTCTGATGGATTATCTAATTGGCTTGAACAGCTATACTTTAAGCAGCAACTGAACTTTTTCGAGGATGTAGTGAAGGGGTTGAAGCAACAACTAGGCGATGCTGACGCCCACAATTTGCTCTCGAAGGCAGTCTACCTGTTTAGTATCGGAGGGAACGATTACAATACAATTCCGAACAATACCAAAGCAACTACATCTTTCAGGAAAATGTACATGAGCATGGTCTTGGGCAATTTCACGGCGGGGATCGAAGTATATGACCAGGCTCTACTAACCCAATTCCATTTCTTGAACTTGAACAGAATTTGGGAACTAAAAGGAAGCTATTTTTATGGATGATATTGCAGCAACTGTATGCACATGGAGGGAGGAAATTCGCCTTCCAGAACGTCGGGCCGATTGGGTGCATGCCGGCCGCTCGAGCCTCGTCCGGAGCTGAGGGATGCTTGCACGACCCAACCGTGATAGCAAAGATGCACAACATAGCGCTGTTGAGACTGCTGAAGAGGATCGAACAGGGGCTACCAGGATTCAAATATGCCCTGTTCGATTACTACACTTGCCTCACCATGAGAACTCTATATAGCTCAAAATTTGGTACTCTCCAACCCCAAGTCCTCTAATTCAAACCCATCATTGAAATTAAAGAGAGTTACCGTTTCGAATGACAGCATGGTCATTTAGGTTCTGTCACTTTGATCATTGAATTGGACAATTCATGTGTCTCTTCTTGGTGCAGAAATTTGCTGATGTTCTTGTAATATCTTTGATGCTTTTGTTCGGTGCAGGGTTCAAGGATGGGAAGAGTGCGTGCTGCGGGACTGGCCCATACAATGGAGTATTATTCTCATGTGGGAAAAAGAATGGCACAACGAGTGCTTACACTCTGTGTAGAGACCCAAGTGAGCATGTGTGGTTCGATGCTGCTCATCCTACTGAGATGGTCAACAGGCAACTCGCGTCTCTGCTGTGGGATGGACCCTCTCACACTGTGGGGCCTTGTAATTTGAAGATGTTCTTTGAAATGCCATAGTAGTCGTTCTGTGTTGTGTGTTACATCCATAAAGTTTGAGGGTCGAGTAATAAAATGCATAGTTTCTATGGTATTACCGGTGTGCAATGTCTGCAACCTTGGGTTGATGCGTTCTCATGCCGTCATAAATCTGAGTTGAGGTGCGATATTAGGCAAAGAATCGCCTGGTTATTAGGCAATGGTTACACATCACGGTTGAGTGAAGATGCGGGGTGCCGTGTGTGGCAACCATCAAATATCTTCTCATAGTTTCAGGTTCGTGGTTTTAATGGGCCAGATCCATGAGTAGCGTTCCTATTACAGAAGATACTTCTGATAATTTTGGCGTTGAATGGGAGAAGAATTGAATTGGCAGTTCCACTCGCATTCACCGTTGGAGGCGCCGGATCGGTTGGGTCATCGTCAACCACCAGTTAAAGCTGAACTTCCTCTTCTTGTGCTCTCACCATCACAATCTCTTCCAATCGTGAGTGAACATACAATTTACAGTTGACCAATTTCGCGCATTCTGCGTCGAATCAATTAATGCGAACTTTTTAATACCGTTGAGCTTCGATTCTAATACATGTGCATTCATGTGGAGAACTCCCCTATGACATGCCAGCTTACTTCTGTGATTTCAGTGATCGATGTAAGTCACGTTTGCATGGATTATTTAATCTACTATACACAAATCCCGTTTCTGCACATGGGTAACTGCAAGAATAAAACCGATCCGCAATGAAAGATCTAAGGCGGTGTAGCCAACGACAGGTGACTGTTAAACGCTTCTTACTAGCATTTCCAAAACTGAACCGGCGATCAGGCCAAACAGTTGTCTCATGCACGATCGAACTGGTCAAAAACCCGTTTGAACTGGTCGGCATTGGTTGAAAAAATCATGGAAGCCAAGCCAAGAGTTTGTTTGAACTGGCCAGTTTGTGACGGTATGGTCTTGAACTGTTCCCAGCATGGGATCGACTCCAAATTAAATTCACTCGCCAAGTCCTCCACCGCTTGAGATCTGATGTTTCAGTGATCAATCCAGTCCACGGCAGCCCTAACCGATCCAAGAAATTCATGAAACCTGAATCGAACTTAATGTCCTAGGTTCTTCATTATTACAATATAGATTCGGCTTTAGTTTAATCAAGAAAATTTCATCAAAAAAAAGGTGAGTGTGAACTTTCGCTTTTTTGTCAATGCTCGGCATTCACTTTCCTAGATGCCCGCGCATTCAATGAATTCTTGCCAATTCTGAGCGCTAAAACCAAAGGCATGGTGGCCTTAAAGCCATTCCTGATCTTTGTAATTTATACATATATCGAGTAGGACCTCACATGCCATAGTTTCTCAGCTACACAGATTCAAACATTTTCACCTGCCACAGCACGGCACACGTCCCTCTAGGCCATGCTTCCAGTGGTTATTACATTGTTTTCCCTGTGTGCAATCCTCCTCCTTCCGGCCACCTGCCTTGGCCGGTTGCCAGAGAACCATGTGGCTCTCTTTGTCTTTGGGGACTCGCTCTTGGATGCTGGGAACAACCTTTATTTGAACACCAGCGTGAAGATGAACTACTTCCCTTATGGAGAGACCTTCTTCAAGCATCCGACTGGAAGAGTTTGTGACGGCCGAATTGTGCCCGACTTCATTGGTAAAGCAATCTCCCAGAAATGAATCTTCTTTCAATGAACTGAAGTTCAGTATGTTAGAGAAATAAATGTACCTTCTCGACAAGGAGATGCGCTGTGTTTGATTCATCTTTGTTTCGACACAGCCGAATATGCAAAGCTGGCGTTGATCAGGCCATACTTGGAGCCCGGGTTCAGTAACTACACCAACGGGGTCAATTTCGCATCGGCTGGAGCAGGCGTCCTCCCAGAGACTCGTCCCGGGACAGTAAGATTCGCAGTTTGAGAGAGTTAAGAGAAGGTTCACTAGTTTGCTAGTCTTCACAGATCTAGCTAAATTTTGATTCTCGAAGCTTAAGTGAAGTTTGAATCTGCTATACTGCTTGGAAAATAACAATTTGAACCTGACTAATACTAGGGAACTCATAGCATACATTAACACATCATTAAATGCAATAGATTTATCCTGCTTGCTACAAATGTGTAGGTGTTGTCAATTAATAATGTGCCTAAGGGAGTTAGAAGCTAACCATCGAGGATCCATTTGGCATTTCTTTATGTGTCTGTCGCATCATTTTGTGTTCTGTAATCAGATGATTTAGACGGTCTGTTCATGGAGCAACCTTAGCTCTTGAAACCAGAATATGCGCTGATCACGGTGAGGATGTAAGAATGTTTAATTTGATCAACTGAGCGAGAATTCATGATTTAACAGAACAATGGTGAAATCATTTGGCCATTAGGAAACGACATGGAATTAGAAACTTTCACTGAAACAGATGCACCTGAAGCTACAACTGAGCTACTTCGAGGAGGTGGTGAAGCGGCTGAGGCAACAACTCGGAGATGAGGATGCTCACAAGTTGCTGTCCGACGCAGTGTACTTGTTCAGCATGGGAGGCGACGACTACATGGTCCTCGAAACCAACCCCAAATCATCTGTCCTCACTGCTGCTTACAAGGAGAGATTCATGACAATGGTGCTGGGAAATTTCACAACTGTGATCGAAGTAGGAGCTTCGACTCTTACAAAGTTTTCTTGAAGTACTAGGATGGGCTAACTAATTCGTAACACTCGACTTTGTGCTCTTTGTATGAAATGAATGATTAATTCAGGAAGTATATGCACTAGGAGGGAGGAAGTTTGCTTTCCAGAACGTCGGGCCGATCGGATGCATGCCGGCCACCCGAGCATCCTCAGGGATTGACAGCTGCCTTCACGATCCATCCATACTGGCGAAGATGCACAATATCGCCTTGTCGAGGTTGCTGAGGAAGCTGGCATATCAGCGAGCCGGATTCTCATACGCGCTCTTCGACTACTACACCTCCCTCACTATGCGAACTCTGCACGGCTCGAAATTCGGTAACGCCCCCAAAATTTGACCGGGGGAATCGTCGTCCACCCTCTAAAAATTTTCACTTCATCATTAACGTAGCACATTTTCTTGATCGTGCCATGCCATGTTTAGGTTGGTATTAATTTCTTGCGGCGCTCTTGTTATTTGGTGGTAGGATTCAAGGAAGGGAAGAGCGCCTGCTGTGGGAGCGGGGCGTACAACGGGAACTTCACCTGCGGAGGAGGCCAGAATGGGACGGCGAACTACAATTTGTGCGGCGACCCAAGCGAGTACGTGTGGTTCGATCCTGCTCATCCGACCGAGAGCGCCAATAGGCAACTGGCCAGTCTGCTCTGGAACGGGCCGACCCGTATCGTCAGGCCTTATAACTTGAAGATGTTCTTCGATGCGTCTAATGTACAGGTGAATTGAGCGGTGATATGTTAGGCAACTATAGCCCTGAATAATATGTTTTGTTCTTGATTTGACCCACGTTAACCTCATGCATTGCATGTTAAAACATCAGTAAGTCTTGCTTTACGATGCTAAGCAACTCCTTTGGTTCTAGAAACGTGGTCATTTCGTGGAATCTTTTAGATAAAATACACGCCTTATATTGTGTTGGAATTGTCTCGCGACGTTCTTTTTCTTTGTACTATTTTCGGGTTGATGTGCAGCGAGCTCTTACTAATCCTCGACATAATTTGGTCATGAACGATAAGATTAGAACCTACGTACCGAGGCCTGTCCGGGGGGGGTAAGCTACCTAATTCGCGAAATGAAAACAAGACAAATCATGTGTAGTTAGACCAAACTCCCCAGGCGACCAGAAACTATATTCGTTTGCTCAACTGTTCTGAGCAATGACTATCCCGCATTAGGTGCATGTTGCGACAACCTGACGTAGCTTCAGAGGTAGAGTGTCTTGACTTCTCATTCTGGTCATGATGCCTCGACAAGATGGACATGGCTCGTACCTTGCTCGTATCCGGCCTCAATAAAACAAGGTTATGCTCTGCGCCATTAGCTTTGTTTTCCACGAAAGTGGAGCTCCGATTTCCTTCTTATCGAGAGACGGAAAGTTGGAGATCAAACAGATTTACCGATTCGATTGCACCTCCTTGAGCAAGCGCAGAATTCGAACCCCACCGAAAGTTCCTTGTCAAATCCCTCTTCGGGGGTCTCCGTGTGGGGGGTGTGTGTGTGTGTCTCTCTCTCTCTTTTAGGTAGATGAAAACGAAAACACGGGACTCTGTTCTTGCGAACGGGAAGCGATGATCTACGGTGATTGTCACGTTTCGCCCCTCGTGCAATCGCTGCCCATCATGCCAGTACAATGCGAGTGTGTGGCCGGGTAATTTTCCCAGACTTGTCTAGGAATTTGATGCCGCTGATTTTTTTTTTTTTTTTCTTTTCGTTAAAAGGGAAGGCAAAGAGGGACAAAAAAGAAATGGACGAGCACTTCTCCGCTCGTCATTATTTTGTTTTGTTTCTTATGTAAAATGTCATGTCATGCGGTGTCCTTTGGAAAACGACGCTCAGCTCAGCTCTTGGCCGGACCTGTCAATCGTGTCGAGGGAGGCTTGTCGTTCCATTCGAACTCATTCCCGTAGACACTTCTCAATCATGCTGTCGAAGGATTGCCATAACTTTAGACCCCCCCCCCCCCCCCACCCCCCCCCCCAAAAAAAAAAAAAAAAAAAAAAGAGCAGAGGTTTTTGTCCGTGAGAGGAAGCTTGATCCAACCACATGTTCAAGGCCACGTGCAGAATTTAATCGTGAATGGATTTGGTAAATTTTCCTCCAATCACCGACGTGGAAAAATACGATTCGGATTCTCAAGAGGTATATACGGTCGTGCTAAATCGCGAAAATAATTCGACTTCCCCTTTTGTATTTGTGGCTACCCGCGAGTACCGCGGAGAAGCCGAGACGCGCGTGTGGGGGGAAACGCCCCCCCCCGGGGTTGCTCGAATAATTGCAGAGGGGGGGGTTTGACCTCATGTGAGGAGGGGGGGTCCTGTGGGCCCCCCCGGGGGGAAGCTTTTGGACGCGTTCCGACCGCACGTTTCACGTGGCCGACGACGGCGGAGGGATACGTCGGCGTCGCTGCAGCGCCACGTCATCACCCCCGGGGGGTCCAGCTAATTTAATGCGTGCGGTGGTTCGTGAAATGACCTCTGCATCCACTCCCCCCGGCGGCACACCAGTCAGCCCATCCACTCCCCGTTCACATTTGCGATGGTATACGATCCGATTGAGATGGAGAACGCGCTGCGTGCAGATAACGGGCCCTCATCGGTGCGAGGCCTCGCCGCGTCTGACGAGACTCGAGCCTCTTCGGCTAATTTTCTTCCGCCATCTGCACGAGAAACCGGATTTCGCGCGAAAGTCGGCGTGGATTCAGTCCACAGACTAGATTCTCTTCGAATTACGGAGATGGCGAGTTGGGTCCTAGGATCGAATGCGACCGATGAAGGTCAAGCCGGGAGACGACGCGACGACGGACCCAACCTTTGCTCACCCAAACATGAGGAAGGGGGAATTGCTGGAATTTGTCTTTGCCAACGGCTAAACGATTAGATCTTACTTGCTATTGATGCTCAATTGAGATTAACAGTAATACAAACAATTCATGAACTTTGATTCGGCGTGCAATATTATCTCCGAATTTTTAATTTATGCAATGTGATTTCCAAACTTTAGTGCAAAACATAATGTCGCATTTAGATTATTAATTTGTTCAATTTAATTTTTGAGCTATTGATAAATATTCAATTGATTCTCTAAACTGTATGAAAATATTTAAAAATCCAAGGATCATAATCGAATATTAGATCAAAGTTCATACACTGCATTGAATAAATTAGACCAAATTCAAGGATCTACATCGAATAAATAAAAAGTTTAAAAATAATAATATATATATATTGAATCAAAATTCACGGATCAGTCCTGTCATTTTCCACCCCTCGATCAAAGACGTCGCAACGCTTGTGGGGGGTTGAGGGTGAAGCGGGGCCACATAACTGGCCACCTCCACCTCATTTCGACCTTTCAAATCCACATGGGTTTGGTGAGCGAGCGAGAGAGACACCAAGGCTTATGTGGTCTCTATCAAACCTGACCGCGACACGTTTCACAGATCCCAATCCGATCCACCACGACGATGACGACGACGATGATGATGACGATGACGATGTTGGCGAATCCGAGGTCAGCTGTAACTTTCGTCTTGTTGGCATCGATTGTGCTCCACACCCTTGTCCCCCGTGAATTAATTTGTCACTTCCTCCTCCCCCCCATTTATGTCTTCCCAACTCCCCCCAATTTACGTCAAGGAAGGTGACCCCCGATTTAATTGACATCACCCATGATTGGGACATAGAGTTGTTGTGGGTCGGAGCGGGCCATCTAGATCACATAACTTGAACTGGCGGGCGAACCCCGGTATCTCGAGCCCGCCCCTCATATGTACGCGAGCCTCGCGGGTAGATTCGACCCTGACTGTTCGGTAATTCCCCAGCGAGGCTCGATTGGCTCGAACAGCGAAACGAACGAACCCAGGCAAGCGATTTCCTTTTGGAGCCCGAATTGCCGATTTTGACACGTCCAACCCGACTCGTATTGATCCCATCGTTCTTATATAGATAAATCAGTATCCTTAATTTTGGATAGGCTTTAAATAAGGACTTATGGATCCTGCACTAAGCACGACCCTCCCAATTAATTGATTGACCCTAGCCACAGCATACTGCCAGAACCAGTTCTTTCGAGCACATGAGATGATGGACCGAGACAATAAATGTCGCGTTAGAATCACATTCCCTTTTCCCCTAGATGGAAAACAATTCAAATTAGGATTTTTTTTTTCTCAACAAGTGCCCCCGAGAGCACTTATTAGACAGCCAATTAAAGAAACTCTGCGATTTCCAAAACACCAATCGTTCCCGTGTCATGCACGTTTTAATCGTCTCCATTCAATCGTCCCACGTAAAATAAAATATGCTTAGCAAATGCGCCCGACCACTCGTTCGCAGCACCCTTTTTACACACGTAGCAAAGCGTATACACCTAGCTGTCGTTATGAATGTAGGAAAGTCGGACTTGGCAAAAGGCATCCGAAGCCGAAGGTCCCCTAGCGACCACGAAGCCTTCGACTCTCTGCCACGTTCACAGGCTTCGTTCGTCTCTCGCACCTTCGTACTATACAAATCGATGACCGACGATGATTGATCCCTCCCCTTGTCTGAACATACGTGGGCTCTGGACTCTTTCAAATCCCAAAGCAAAAAAAAAAAAAAAACAAAAAAAAACAGTTTGAGGCAAAAATAAATTAATAATTTACTTTGTTTTGTTTTAATGGCTTGCGAGGACTCGGCTCGATACGTAACCCAACAGACCGTGAAAAGACATTCAGGCCACGTAACTTAACCCACTATCTCTCTCGATCGTCATCGACGCCTTCGCATCTCCGCTCATCGTTTTTCACATGCAAAAGAAGGGTTTTGATTTTTTTTTTTATGTTTATTTTTGAATTCCTCTTTCTTTTAAGGCAGATATTGAATTAAAAACTTTCAATTATGTCACCGTGACACCAAAAAATCTTAAATTATGCTCGTTGTGATATCAATAACCTAATTTTTTTGTTGCTGTCGCTAAAACTTTTAAAGGGATACGGTTGTGACAAAAAGTACTTTCGAGCCATGTGCTTGAAGTCGGATCTGCCTATCATTGCTTAAGTAAGCCGTCGCGCCGGTTTTTTAACGGCCACCTTGGATAGAACGAGAACGGGCGATGGAACATTTTTGTTCTTCTAGTTGGTACGAGTTTGGGATATTGGTGATTCGAAATATAATTTAGGCTATTGGTGTCGCAATAACCAGAGTTTTTATGATTTTTTGTGGTAGACAAACGGGTATATTTGTCAGGCTAGTACGAGTTTGGGATCTTGATGACACGACGAAAAAAAGGCTCGAGCCGTCGATGTCACGTTGGGCAAAATTTAGGGCTTTCGGTGGTAGACGGAGTGTAGTTTTATCACGCCCGTGAAAGTTTAAGGTTAAGGGTTTTGCGAGTTTAAAGGTGCTTCGGGGCTCGGGCATCGTGTAGGGTTATTTATGGTATTTCCCCTGCTATTTGTCATTAGCTTTTTTTTTTTTTTTTTTTTTTGGGGGTTGTGCACCTTTTTGTGATTAGTTTACTGCCACTTGGATCACATTTTTAATCGTGGATGATTGAAATAAAAGGGCTAAGTGCTTAAGAGGATGAGACCACTTTTTCGCTCTTTCATGAAGGGACACCCGCACAAAAACGGTGGAAGTGGAGTTTAGCGAAAGCACTCTCGCATGCTCAATAATAAATAGTCCTTAACTAGCAAGCTAAGTGTGATTATACCGATCGTAGTTAATTAATTCGATTTTTTAAACCCTCCGCAGTAGTTCCTTTCGGAAATGGTAAGGTCTTTGGCGCAAGTAGAAGGGGGCTGACTCGTATCATCGTGACTTGGTTATAAAACTCGATTACTCAATATCCGCGCGAAGGGCAAAAAAAACAAAAGGCCTCTCCAAAGGCAAGATTTTATTTGATTTTATTTTTATGAATACCAATGGGGGCCGCGAAAGATTGGGAAAAAAATGACAGATCAATTGTACATATCGTGTCGTACTTTGAGACGATGTAAGTTTCAAAAATTCACGGCGCTTGTGAATGTACCGTCGTTGTTCTCCTCTTAGCTCCCGGCTCTCGGACCTGTTGATCAGAAGAGATTAACGTCTCCATCTACGAAATCAAGCGAGCACCCCCACGTATCTAGGAAACGAAACCAGCGTTAGCGCGCGCGCGCGCGGAAGCATGCCTAGAAAATTGACGGCGCGCCGCTGATCGAAAGGACGGAACCCACGGAAGCAATCGGGAGACGTATCGAAATAAAGCTTTAGCTAATCATTAGAGATGCTAATGACTTCCTGTACACACACTAGTGATTTACATAATTAGCAACACGTACGGCAGCGACGCAAGCGATGGGCTAACTAGTATTTCACGGCTAATTAGTATTCAACAGTTGACTGAATACGCCTCGCAAAAGTCGAATATCGAGGCTTATGATGTTCCGTAATTTCTGCGATTCTGTTTCCGAGTCCCACTGATTATTGACCTTCGGCTCATGGCTGACCGGGGGGCAGTTTGACTGACCCGGGAAATTATTGTTCGAAATTACCGGGGAGGTCCCGTAGCAATAATTTACAAGAGGTCAAAAGGGGCGCGATAATGATGACAATAATTGAGACCCGATTCCGTACGTAGCTCGCTCACGTACGGAGCAAAAACATTAAAATACTCGAAATAATTCGCGCCGGGGTTCATTTTCATTTCAAGCTCGGTTCGTTTCAGGAAAAATAATTTTTCGAAAATAATTTTTCGTATTTTCTGATATTCGGGACAGAAAAATATTTTCCTTCTCCATCCCCAAATCCTTCATTGTTCTGAGGAAAATGATTTCCTCTTTTCAGAAAAAGGAAATCATTTTCCACCAAAGTGAAGGCAAAATTGCTCATGGGAGGGAAAATGTTTTCTGTGAGAGAAAAAGTTGATTGCCGGTCACCACCATCGGCCGTCGGCCGCCGCCGCCCTTAGTCGCCGGCCGCCGCATCCGCCGCCGCCGGTAGCCGGCCGCTGCCAATCGCCGTCGATTGCCGATCGCCGCCGCCAGTCGCCGGACGCCGCTGGATCGGCGGTTGCCGAACACCAGAAAAATATTTTCCGAAACATTTTCAAATTTTAGCCGAACACCAGAAAATTGTATTCCAGGAACACATTTTTCAGGAAAATGAATTTCGGGAAAATGAATATTTTCCGGGCAAACGAACGCAGCCCTTAATTTGATTTAAATTTTTTATTTATTATTTTTCAAAAATTATCGTGTGGACACAGCCGCCGGAGCGCTCTCTCTCACTTCTCTGCACCAAAACCTTCGCGCTCGCGCTCACAATCTGGATCGGCGCTGGCGTGTTCCGGAGCTTCTCTTCGCTTCTCCTGATCGCGAGCTCTTCCCTCCCTCCCCTCGTTCGTCTCTCGAAGCTTTTTTTTTTTTTTCTTTTTCTCTTTTTTTTTTGGGGCTCCGCGCCTTCCCTCTGCGCGAGCGCTTGTTCGCGGCGCGCTTCGTGCCGGTGCCCGAGAGGGGCCCCCACCCGGCCGGTTTGCGGCGAGTCGGTGCCGCGCGTACGGATTCTTCGGCGGCGGCGGCGGCGGCGGCGGCGGCGCGCGGGCTGGCTGGCTGGCGGCGCTTGCCGAGCTTGACACGTGCGGCTGAGTTCCGGCCGGGCTGTTGAGCAGAGGAGAGGAGGAGGAGGAGGAGGAAGGGACGAGATTCGGCGACGCGGGAGGCGGCTGCGGCGAGGGAGAATGGCGGCGGCGGAGGCGGAGCAGCGGTGCCGGATCGACGACGAGGACGGCGGCGGCGGCGGCGGCGGCGGCGGCTACCGCTTGCAGAAATTCAGGCTCTACAAGACTCGCTCTGTATGTGAGCATGAGCATTTTGCCCGGAAAGTTTTTTTTTTTTTTTTTTCTCTCTTTGGCCGCGTTGCGAGCGTCTGCCAACTTTGCCACTTCGGCTGCTACTGTGTCTGCTTCCCATGGATGAATTGAGTTCGTGCTTTCGGATTTTCCAGATCGGTTTTAGGAATGCTGCTCTCCGGTGCAGTGCGCTGTTTTTTTTTTTTTCCCGCTCGATTCGGACGTGATTTGAGTCTTTTTGTTCCTTTTTGGCTGATTGCGATTTGCTAGTTTAAGTTCATTCGGCGAATATGAATCGAAAAATCCTCCCTTTTTGTGCGTCAAGGCCCTTTACAGACCGTTTTGTAGTTTGCGATTTGTGGTTTGACCTGTTGATTTGCTATGATTGATCCACCTCACCTTCGTTCTGTTGGTTTGCTGGGTCTCTTGTTCCTTCTTGGACTTCCATACAGTGAGGAGCACTGTGAAAGGGGGACTGTTTAGTTTCGTTTCGTCTTTGGATGGTCGCGCGAGACGAGATTTGTCTTGCGGGTGATGCAGAATCATGTCCTCTCACTGTTTGCTTAAACAGTGGGGAAAGTTCATCAGTCGTGGTAGTCGAAGATGACGGGAGTCGAGACGGGCAAGATTGCTTTGTGGTTGCGCTATGATCGGATCTCTCGGAATGTACTTCCTTGATCGAGGATTGGATATACGTCTGCTTAAATTTGTCCTCGCCGATACCCGCTTTTCAGAAAACATTGCAGTCCAGATTTCACATTGCTGCAAATTGTCTATCTATTTAAATTTAACTAAGCTGCGGCGTGTTTCTTACTGTACGACATTGCACTATAAGTCTGTAACTCTGATCAAAGTTATGGTAGTTATTGGGGAGGCCATGCCCCAGACCACTAGACATTTCTAAAGATGGAGGAGGCCAGAGGAGCGCATGTATGTGAATATCCATATGATTTTGTCATGCTTTCGTAGTGGCGTGAGCAGATCCAAATCACTTCACTGGCTTTTTTCTTTTTTTCGCTTCCAATTAATTTTTGTTATCTGGCATTTGAAATCTGATGACTTAGTTGCCTTACCTGTATGTCTCCGTCTCTTTTATAGGTCGTTAGATTGGCTTATATGTTGATTTTTATCCCCCTACGTGCGACAGAATTTCTACATGATTGGAAGGGACAAAAACAGGACTTTTTGGAGAGTGTTGAAAATTGATCGATCAGAACCTTCCGAGCTAAACATTCTTGAGGATCCTACCTCGTATACAGAGTATGAGTGTTGTGACCTGCTAAAACGGATACATGAAGGAAACGTTGCTAGTGGTGGCCTTAAGTTTGTGACTACATGCTATGGAATTATTGGTACGTTGTACCCAAACTTAATTCTTGAGCAACTCATTTTATTATGAAACTCACGGTGTTTCTTTATTGTCTAGGGTTCATCAAGTTCTTGGGGCCCTTTTACATGCTGATTATTACAAAGAGAAGGAAGATTGGTGATATTTGTGGCCATGCTATATATTCAATCAGCAAGAGCGACATGATTCCGATCCCAAATTCTCAAGTGCAGACAAATATGGCTTTTTCTAAGATTGAAAACAGGTCTTTTGTCCATCCTGAGAGTAAATGTAATATACCTCGGTACTGTTAGGAAGATATATATATATGAGATTGGCATTTGGATGGTCATTTCACCCCTGTACTTTGAAGATTGATTTAGTGGTCAAATGTTCTAAGTTCTTTTCAGCTTTATTGCGATCGTTGGACTTGGAACTTCGAATGGACAGAGATAACTCCCTTTTTTCTTATAACTTGTGTAGCAGTACTACAAGAAGAAAATCTCATTTGTCTGGCGACATTGTATTAGTTATTTAATCAAGGATAGAGGTGTCATAAGATCAAGTTTCTGTTAAAGATGCCTTGGTTCTTCGCTTATGTTCAATACATTGGATGAATAGTTAGTTTGTAGCTGTGGCATAAGGATATCACACTTCATGACTGCATCCTATATAGTGAATGAATTTTCCAGGAGTCATTGCCAGTTTTTTTACCCCAAATGGACAGGGTGAACTGCGTTGCCCCCGTGATCTTGTAATGCATAATGAATGATACAAGGTGTCAGCAATAGATTCCTGTCAATTCTTTTTCATTTTTGCGGTTCAAATTATTGGATTACACTTCTACTTTGTGTTCGATCTGTTCTACTGTTCAATGTGTTTAACCAGATGCTTTGCCTTTTGATCGTCCACATAGATACAAGAAGCTCCTGTGTGTGGTTGATCTTACGAAGAACTTCTTCTTCAGCTACTCATATTATGTTATGCGTAGTCTTCAGAGGAACTCGTGTGATCATGAGTCTGGGCAGACCCTCTATGATACAATGTTTGTTTGGAATGAATATCTGACACGTGGAATTCGGAATAACCTCAAGAATACTTTGTGGACAGTTGCATTAGTACATGGGTTCTTTAATCAGGTATGGATTGTGAAGTACTTCAATCAGAGTTTTTACTGGATTATTGTTATACAGAATCAAGCGCAAGGGCATAAAATGATTCATATAGCCGAACTCATTTAATGGGATAAGGCTTTGTTTGGCATTGTCGTTCCATATTATCATTATTTCAGTCTTTAGCTTACTCATCTAACTGTTAATCAATTAAAATGGTTTGAGCTGCAGATAGCATCATGTAGCTAAGTTAAAAAGCAACCTCATGCATTTCCATGATGGTTTGTGCGAAAAGTCGTGTGTGTAGCTGAGAGAATGATAGATTGATGTCATGTTCACCGCTGCTGTGTTGTGTCAGGTGAAGCTTTCTGTCTTGGGCAAGCAATTCTGGTTCACCCTCATCGCTAGACGCTCACGGCATTATGCTGGCACCAGGTAATAGATTCTATTTGGTTTTCTGAAGATGAATTTATCTGAAAAATAGCCATGTTTGTCCTCACATCTATCTTTATATTCTGTTTTCTTTTCTTTATTACTTTTCATACCAATGAAAATAAGCCAATCTTCCTCTTCATTTGCTCATCCTAAGCCTGATCCTGCTAATTCATCTGTTGTGCAGATACCTCAAAAGAGGGGTCAATGAGAAAGGCAGAGTTGCTAATGATGTTGAGACAGAACAGATTGTGATTGAAGATGCACCTGAAGGATGCCCGGTGCAAATCAGTTCTATTGTGCAAAACCGGGGCTCAATCCCTCTTTTCTGGTCACAAGAAACTTCACGATTGAATCTTAAACCTGATATAACATGTGCGGCTTGTGAAGATATGAATTCTGTTTTTTGTTTGGTTCCCCATAGCTTTACCAATATCTTACCATCCAACTCCGTCATTTTTTTTACCCTATCCAGTATCAAAGAGGGATCCCAATTATGCAGCCATGAAACTTCACTTCGAAAATCTGGTCAAAAGATATGGAAATCCGATAATTATACTAAACTTGATCAAGGTTTGCATCTCTCCTAGTTCCATGTTTAGAAAAGCAATATAACGGCATTTACCACAACATTTCTAAAGTTTTATTTAAAGTCAACTTCCTGTCTCTTCTTCCCGCTTCTCTTGTTACGTTTTGACAGACACATGAAAAGAAGCCTCGAGAAACTATACTTCGTGCAGAATTTGCAAATGCTATCAGATGTATCAACAAAACCTTATCTGAAGAGGATCGCCTGCGGTTTTTGCATTGGGATCTGCACAAGCACTCCAGAAGGTGATAGGTCTTTCCTTTTCCTCTTTATGGGATGTGATGTTATGCTGAAATGATGGTTGAAACATTGCTCTTGCTTGTCCTGGTTCACAGCAAGGCTACCAACGTATTGGAACTTCTCACCAAAGTGGCTGTCTACGCAGTAAACTTGACTGGCATTTTTTATTGTAAAGTGTCTTCTATTTCAAGGATAGAGGGATCACTGATTTCATCTTACTTTGGGTAAGTGTTATCAGAGAAGCCGCTTGTTCTCAAGTGTGATACTTCATCCTCATTTGCTTGGGCCAAACTATAGATTGACTTTTGAATTCGGGTGAATTAGGTAGTTGGATCTTGTCAGATGTTATTCTGATCTCGATACTATTTGCTACTCGTTCTCTGCTGGCAATTTACTGACTTATAAAATGCTACAGGAATAGTGATAGTTCTGACTGCAGCTCTCTGAATTTCTCCAACAATGGTGATGATGCTGATAGCTTGGAAACAGAAATCAGCAGCAGCAGCAGTTGCTCAAAATTGAAGTTGTCAGTGTTTCAGAAGGGGGTTTTAAGGACCAATTGTATAGACTGTCTAGATCGCACAAATGTTGCCCAATATGCATATGGTTTAGTTGCTCTGGGAAGGCAGCTGCACTCAATAGGATATATGGAATCTGAAAACATTGAGTTAGATGATCCCTTGGCAGAGGATTTGACGAGGATTTACGAGACAATGGGTGACATACTTGCCCTGCAATATGGAGGTTCTGCTGCACATAACAAGGTCATTTTTCTCCCCTTCTCCATGCTCTTATGTCTCCTTGATACTCAGAAAGAATCAATATCAGTGCTTGCGCTACAAACCGAAAAAGAAAAGAAAAGAGAAGCATATCATGAGAGGTTAACAGTAGAAGTAAAGGAAATACATGGTCAATAATAGTCAACACTCTAGCTATATGGTCAATAATAGTGAACACTCTAGCAATATATGGTCCGGACACATATTTCTCTCGAAGCCAAAAAAGTTATTGGATCTACGAGAGACTTTAAAATTAGAGATTCTGTCGACTTTGTTACGATCATTTACTATCTTTTTAGTGAAGATTAGAGTGTGCAGTGCAAGAGGTTTGGAAACCAAGGTTTCTAAACATTCATAAAACTTAGCAATGCATGACTTTGTGTGCTCATGCAACAATAAAACCTTATGATGTTCTTTCTGGGGTATGCTTAGATTTTAGTTGGGCGTCTCTCTTGTTTGTAACATTTATACACCCAAATTTCATTTTACGTCTATGCTCTCAAGAAGTAGAAACTAGTAATTGACTTCCACCTCTTTTGCGTGAAGCATTTAATGACAGGAATGAGCAGTACACATGTCAATGTGCTTGGGTGGCCTTCAATATAGGAACAGCTTAAAACTTAATATTTCTTTCTCGTTTCTTTTGGAAATATGTGCTTGAACCAATGTAATGTTCATGTGCATACTAAGCATGCTGCTTATACAATGCAAAAAGTCATCACTATGAGGAGCAGTATTTGCTGATCAATTTAATATCCAGTTGAAGACTCAAATATGTTAACATTGTGTTTGAATGACATAAGTTGATTTCTGTGCTTGCTTTTGAAATCTTAGTGGTGGAAACGAGTTGGTTTTGAAATTGGAAGTCGCTGAGTTGTGAGATGGATTCATTTTGGTTTGATATGCCAAAACCGTGGCCAGAGTGTTATGTCAGATTTTGTGGCATGGAAAATTCATTGCCACTTTGTTTTTGTTATACTCTAATCTGGACTCTGGATCCTAATTGGTGCTACAGTTTGGTTCATCCTTATTCTTTTGGTGCTACAGTTCTGTTCATCCTTTTTCTTTTGCTCTGCAGTGACCTTTACCCTCAACACCTTGATTTTCATTTTTATGATCTTAAACAGATATTTTCTGAGAGAAGAGGTCAGTGGAAAGCAGCTACACAGTCCCAGGAGTTTCTTAGAACTCTTCAACGGTATTACAGCAACGCGTATGTAGATGCCGAAAAACAGGATGCCATCAATGTGTATGTAGACTCGCTTTTTGTCAGCGATTATTTAAAGTAGAATTGAGAGAATCTTTTTGTGTGGTTTTCTCTCATCATAGCTTAGGATAATGCATTTACTTAATTATACACGTCTTGACAATTATTGCAGGTTTTTGGGATATTTTCAACCTCAACAAGGGAAGCCTGCTTTGTGGGAGCTGGATTCAGACCAGCATCACACTGTTGGAAGGCACGGTGCTAACTATACTCACGAGACTCCTAGGTACAAAAAGGTTATTTTTCCTTATTTCATCGTGTCAGATTTTTGGAGCTTATGATTGACCATACATTGTCTATAAGTGGCAAATATCTGATTGGAACAAGCATTGTGGAGTCCCTCACAGTTAGAGGCATTGCTTCCCGGGACCCATACTACTTTATTTGTAAATATCAGAGAATTTGGGAATAATTCATGTACAGCATACTGCTTTGAGAAAAATGACACGCACATGCTTGGTTCTCCCTTCTGGTGCAATGTCTAGAAACAATTACATAGAAGAAGACTTGACTCCAAAAATAAACTGCTATGTTTTTTGTAGGTCATTTATCAAAAGATCACTCTCTGATGGTAATATTCTCCTGGAAGCCAACACTCCGACAGTGACCAAAAGTCTAGTTCAGAGTCAGCCACCATCTGAGATTGCAGAGGGGACTAGAAAAGGTCTTTCAGAGTCGACGTTCAGCATTTCGGCTTGTGAAAGTAACCTATCTGATGAAAGGTATGGTCGCTTGACATTTCACACCATCCTCATTTCTTTTTAGGGTTCTCCCACATGGTCCTGTTAATTTTTTCTGGGTTGAAGACAGAATATATGGGAAAGAAAATTTCTTTCTGACAATATCCTAGGTTTTTAATTTCTTATTGCCTCATCTTTATACCGGATACAAACAAGCCAAACTCACACAGTTAAAGAAGGAGATATAGGCTAATTGCTAAACCCCTCTGAGGCCTAGCCAACTCATTTTAATGTATAAAAGAGAAGACCTATTATATATGGAGTATTGTTTTCTTCATTGTGTAGATCTTTTAACATTTTTATAAAGGGAAGGCACTATGTGGAGATGAGTGGCTGCAATTGCACCCACTGAAGTTTTGTTTCCTCACGCTTTTTCTTAAGAGAAACTTATTTTGCACATCTCATCTTAAACCTTTGAACCACTAGACTTGTTAACTCACTCAGTTTGACCCCGGGATATTGATATATTATTGTTTGAACTCTTAAGCTTTCTTGCAAAGATTACAACTAAAGGGAAGAACTCACGGTAAGAAAAGGAGCACAATGCAAAGTACTAGAGAAAAAACTAAACTTTACGTCTCCATCATTTCTAATTAATTCCTATGATATTATTTTTCCTAAGTATATGCACTTGTTTTAAACTAGTTGTTCTCAATTACGTCAAATGAAATAAACTTGAAGCATTAATAACAAAGTAGGTGAAAATTTCAATCCAAAAAAGAAATGCATGTACAACAATTGTAAAAGGTGAATATCATACCTTTTCAATTATTTCGACTGTTCACTTGTAGTAAGAAATTATTTTTATTTTGAAGCTTTTCAATGCATTAATGCACACCAGGAACAATGAAAAATTAACTATAACTTGTTTCTTTCTCATTATTATATATAGGGAAAATGCGTCCCCCTAATGTGGGGTCCGATTCTTAAGCTTCTCCCGAATTTGACTTTGTTCCAAAAATCCCCTGAACATACTCATTTTGACTCAATCACTCCTCTGAAGTGGCGCCAGCTTCTGGAAGTTCACCCAGACTTGATTTTGTTCCAAAATACCCCAAAACTTGATCACTTTGACCCAATAACCCCTTGAGCTCATTTGTGTTGAAATTAATGGCCGACCAATGAACACGTGTTTGTCACGGGCACCTTTCGCCACTTTCCAAGAGGATTTTACTACAAAAAAAAAAAAAAACACATTTCTCCCATGTCATGCACATCAAAAACATTAAAAGAACCCCCGCATCTGCCCCAACTTTATAGATCGGAAAGAAAAGGTTATGGTTTCTCGAGCATAGATTGAAAATTTTAAGATGGAGAATCACTACAGATGTGGGATTACTGAGGCCACAAAATCCTGTTTTAGATGTACTAATGATGAGCATTGGCACCTCTAGTGTCGATTTTCATGGATCTGGATAGCACTATAAAACCAAATGGTAAATGAGATGACTGTCTCTCTTCTGATTTTTTCGGTTTTCTTCCTTAAGATTCATCTTACTCGATCAGTTTCTCTCAGATGTCTGTCTTAAAA
Organism: Syzygium aromaticum; assembly: GCA_024500025.1. NCBI lineage: Eukaryota > Viridiplantae > Streptophyta > Magnoliopsida > Myrtales > Myrtaceae > Syzygium > Syzygium aromaticum. The sequence continues at coordinate 13,862,376 of CM044893.1, forward strand.
ACTGAACCAGACATATCAATTGGAGTGACTTAATTTGTTTGCTTATGTCTTTGACTTAATTAGTGCTTCTTGCAATTTTTTGCAGATGTACACCTTCTATGGATGCTATACAACTTTTTAAGGACGTAAAAGAGGATGACTGTCCTGCAAGTAATTACATTTGCCTTGATAAACATGAGAATGCATGCAGCTGTTCGAATTTTCTGGACATGGATTGGCTTTCTTCATCAGGAAATTCCTTTGAGGAAGAAATATATGAAAGGTACCTTCTGGAGTGTACTTACTTTCTACTTTGGAATGTCTCTGGTGAAAGTGAAACATTAAAGTGGAGTCAATTCAATGGTGTTTTTGATTTTGCCAAAAATAACAGATGTTAGCCATTCTCTTTGAGGCATTCCTTTTTTGGATAGCGTGGCAAAACCGAACCTTCAACTCAAGTACTCCCCGTGGAGACCCACAAAGTACCACGTTCATGTGCATCAATAAGAATCCACTATATTGTGGTGTACCTGGCTTGAAAGATTATCCCGAGTGGGAGACATTCACGCAAACACACACACACACACACACACACACACACACACACACATATATAGACATGTAAAATGTTAAGCTTCATGACAGAATTTGGAGACGAGAAGAGCATATGGGTGCAATTTTCACATTGAAAGCTGCTTCTTTCCTTATAGTATTTTCATGGAAACCAACCACTTTTAGTTAATGATATTTACATGGAAACCATTTTGAGGGATAATGACTTGCTTCCTCAAGACGCCTGTTATACTAAGTATAAGTCAAAAAATTGTGTTATAGTGCTTCACAACAACCCAAATTAACTAAAGAATGGAAATTACAAAAAGGACCATCTTTTGGAGCCACACTCTTCTTATATCAAGCACAAAAGAAGCTCCAAATAACGGATGCTAGCCATTCTCTTTGTGGTATTCTTTATTTTGTGACCATTTACTTGTAAATAAAGAAAATAGGGACGAACTTGCCTATTGTGAAAAAGGAATTTACAGATCTAGAAGGGGATTGGTTATTCAGACTAGTGACTAGAAAAACAAATGAATTGATGAATACCATGAATGGGTCTGTTAAAAAAAACAATTGAAGGGGCTGTACTCAAGCAAGACTAGATTTCACAGAAAAAAAAAAGACGGAAGAAGCAGCGGAAGAAGAAAGGCAAGAAAGGAGAGGCACTCAGCTCATCAGGGTAGGAGTAAAAGGAAAATAAGCAGCGGGACTTGATCATTTTTTCCTTAGAGTTTTTAGCCATGTGTCATCTTCATGTCCTTCCTTTTCCTTTGCGCCTTCCAAAGTTTGTGTTCGGGAAATATGTAAATTTCTTAAATTGTTTGTTAGTTGCCAAGCTCATATTTGCTTCTCTTTTAAATGGATACAGGTCATCCATCACTGGCCTGCCCCAGGATAATGATGTGAATGGACAAAAATCAGCTTCAACCACATCCGGAAGCAAGTCTTTATCTGGAAGGAAGGTTGATAGTTTTTGCTTATTACTGCTAAGTTTAAAATTCTAGAACTTTCCTTGACAGGTATTAATTGTCACGCGTTGCTTGAGTGCATAAATTTAAGGAATTGTTCTCGCCAGTTCTCAATGCAAATGCTTTAGGCCTTTGCTTCCTTTTCTTTTTTTTCTTGAACCCTTTATCTGTTGATTAGTAATGAAGTTGGCAGACATCAATGAGTGATCCATCTGATCACTTATCCCAGCGCAATCCCATTTTCTTATCATGACCAGAAGTTGTGACTTGGCTTGCACATGCTACTACTAAAAGTGAATGTCCTCATGGAACTTGTTTGTCGTGTGTGTGTGTGTGATCTTGCTTGTTTCCGACAATCCCTCACGGCCTGATGAAACATACACAAACTTGATACCGGGGGCAGTTTTTGCTCAGGGAGGTACCTACTGTACCTCCCTGAACTTGGTACAAATTGGGATATACATACTTGACTGGGATGGCGTATGATTTACGACCTTCCATCCACTGAACAGTTTTTATTCATTTTTGGCCTGTTGTCAACGGATGGCATCTTCTGACCTTGTATAGTAGATAATTTTGCGTGCTACCTAATTAGTTATTAATCAGGTGCTCTTTCCAATGGTCTGATAGTGTGACGCCTCGATCGAACTTTGAATTTGCACTTGCTCGTGTTTTGATCCCTGGATAATGTCAGTCTACCTTGCATATTTATCAGATTATCACTTGTTCATTTAAAGTTGACGTTTCCTTGCGAACTTATTTGCACCAAATCTCATTTTCGCTTTGTGTTTTCTAAAAAGATTCTTCCCCCTTCTGCCTCTGCTTGTAGGAAAAGAAACATGCCGGAACTCGCACGGATCATGGCAAGGCTCTAGCCGAATATTCCGATGACTTTGTCGATTGGGTTACTGATGGGGAATTGCTGTCCCTTTGATCCTGGCTTTTTGACAAACTTGGCATTTACCATATTCATCTGATTCAGACCTGTCCGAAGGACCGGGTTTCTAACGCAAGCAATAAAGCGGCACCAATCCTTCTCGAGAAGAAAAAGACGTCGCCTCATGTAAATACCATGCAGCATTAGTTAGATTTTTCGGTCATCTGCAGGAAATAAATGGCGCCATCCTCACGTAGCTTCTTTTCTGCCCTTTCTTGTACATAGTGCTGTCTATTATTTTGGAATTTGGAGCTTCAGCTGAAAGTTGTACCTAGAGACTCGTAGGATCATTTTTGCAGTGTAGGAGGCTACTCATCTATTTCTCCCAAGGTGCTGAAGTGATGTATGATGCTTTCCTGAAAATTTTGCACATTGGACAGTGAAGGTATACAAATTCTTGTCTATATTTCTCATTGGCTCTTCTTCCCTTTCCGATGGTGATTCTTTTTTTGGGGGTAAAAGTCGTGATCTCTCTGCATCTTCAGCGTTCGATTACCCAGCGTGGGTCAACTCCCTCTTCTTTTTTTTTATCAGTTAGTAGTTGGATTGAATTGAAAGTCAAGTCGGAAGCAGTTTGGACCCAAAAAATAGTCACGTGCATTGAAGAGAACAAGAATTAATTAATGTTAAACGATGAAATTAAACGTTATGCATTGGCCAGGGGTCCACGAGGACGTCCGCTACTTTCGAGACCTTCTCTTCTAAAAGTTGCTCTTACACTTCCGCTAACAAAGTAATGCAAAGTTACTCTGTTATGTTGCTAGTTTCTTGGTTTTGCAAATTCCTTCACCTAAAGCACAGATAAAAAGCCGTGAAAATAACTATCATAGATAAGAAACCAGTTGAACCGAATACAGCATCACTTGACCGGATAACAAAAACTAATGGCAAAATCTCTCTAAAGAAAACTCATCTATAGAACTATGCTCCAACAAGTCCCAAACCCAAAAGATAAAGAACTAAAGAAGTTGCCTGCGGACAGCCAAAATTTACTCCCAACCAGCATCGTTTGACGGAGCAACTGCCGGAACAACTGCCGCACTGGGTGGTGGCGCAGCCGCAATTTCCCACCCGTCAGCTGCCACAGGCGCTGTTAAAAAGAAATTAAAAAAAGTCAGTGTCGATTACAAACCAAAAATGGATATTAATTACAGGAAATTATACTGATAAGTACCTGACTCCGTCCAGCCAGTTGGTTGGATTGCAGGCATGGGCGGGGCAGCTGCTTCACTGGCCCATTGAGAATCGGGGATTTGAGAAGTCCATTGGTCAGGCATAGCTTGTCCAGCAGCGTAATCAGTGATCCCATAATCACCTGCAACAACAGCTTCATCCTCCTCCAGTTGCTTCGCTTCCTCAGGTTCTCTGTAGAAGAACAGATCCACCTACACCCAAGTAACAAGAGCAAGCTTATTATTTTATTTAAATGATAAACCGCCTTAAAGCTTCTCTCAGGTCAAATTACATATTAAAAGCATGGCATTGTCTGTCAAACTGTTATTCTCTACTAAGGTAGGATGTGAAACGTAAACTCATTCACATGAGCAATGGGCTAGCAAAATGAGTGTGAACTCTTACCATAACATCCCACTTATGGCCAGGTGTAATGGTACCGCGCATCTGCAAAACCATCCTTGCCAACAGCCAGAACAGACATCCAATGCTGTGCTTTCCCTTGTTATTTGCCGGGATCCCAATATCAACATACCGCATTGGAGAGTCAGTATCACAGAAAGCGATTGTCGGAATATTTCCAAGAGCAGATTCTTTAATAGGCTGCAGGTGTAACAAAGACAATTCATGAATGTGAAACAACGCAAATATAAGAACAATATACAGCCATGGCATTAGGTAAAATAATAAGTGCAAAGTCTAAACTATCTACCATATCATAAGAAGACAAATCACCTGGTGGTCAGTTCTTGGATCAGTGAGGATGAGAAGACGCGGCTCGCTGAAAGACGTTTGGAGCTGGTTAGTGAATGTACCTGGCGTGTGCCTTCCAGCAATGGCGTGAGTATTCGTGTACTGGGCAAACTTGAGAACAGCCCTCTGACCATAGGGTCTAGCAGACTGAACAATGATGTCCTGAGGATTTTCAATGGCAACAATAACCCTAGCTGCCAACTGGAGTTTCTCCCATGTTTTTCCAAGATTAATAATGTAAATACCTGCAAATCAGAGCATTTGTGCATCAGCATGAAACAGAGAAAGCCAGATGAGGTAACTATCACCTTGTGCTCAATATCCTTGCCACACGAAAAAAAACAAACAAACCAATTCATGGAACTAATAGAATGACTGTCCAAGTATCCGATGTTCACACATTTTGAGAAGATATGAAAACTCTATCTGTGATTAATTATCTATTCAAAAAGACTCGGACCTGAGCCTCAACAGGGGCATCAAGGCCTGAAAATCAATACCAGGAACAAATTAAGTAGAACTGCTTCCGCGGGAAGCATAAAGAATCAAATGGCAGAATCCAACACAGAACTATCACAACCACTAAGAAGATCATAACCATAGAATGACTACAAATCAATATGCCACTCTCCATTCAGGCTGAAAGACATGTTCAACCAAATACTCCGGTCAACCTAAATCCATTTCCTCAAATTCAAGCATATTACCAGACAACTCCAATCAAATCTATACGCATATATAGTGAACATACTACTAAAGTCCTTCCAAATCAACAAATTCACCTTACACCAACTCAACATCTGAACCCAACTTCCAACAAAGAAAACCGTCTGAATTCCCATAACCTAACCTGTTGATACAAGTTCTAAAACACATTCGTTGAACTGTTCCGGCACATTCCCTCCGCCCCTTAAAAAAATCAGAACTTTACGAATTTAACGCAGACCCGACTCGCGAATCCTTCAAATGGAAAAAAGGCCGATCTGGGGAAGGCAGTTAAGCGACGAGGGACGAACCGTCGTTGCGGCGCTTGAAGACGTAGCGCTCCATCTGGAAGTCGCAGTTCTTGGTGCCGAGGTGGACCTCGGCGGCCAACATCATCTGGATGTCGGCCTCCTTCTGCGACAGCTGCCTCGCCGGCGCTGCAGCGGTGGTTGTTCCCGTCGCCATGCTGTCCCGCTTCGCTCTCTGTCTGCGTCGCCGGAGCAAGCACCGGGGTTGGAGGAGTTCGCTGCGAACGCTTCTGACGACGAAGGGGAAGAGGAGAACAGAACGGGGTTTGGGCGTGCCTTTTATACGACAGTGCCAGAGAAAACCCTAGCTCCTTTCATGACGGTTTTGTCACTCGTGTTTCGGCTAACACATTTTCTTAGGAAAATACTGAAAATTCACTAACGACATATGTAATCCACTTAACTTTGTACAATATCGTCTCGAAACTTTTCAATTGTTAAATATGATTTCTGAACTTTTAATATATGTTTAATTTAGACCTTAGATCATATGAAAATATTCAATGTCATCGCAATCTTTAATTAATGGAAGGACAACATTAAGTATTTTCATATAATTCATGACCTAACTTAAACATGTACTGACTATTCAGAGAAAATTTTTGAACAAATTAAAATTTTAGAGACCATATTATATATTGGGGTAAAGTTCAAAGATCACATTGAATAAATTAAAAATTTAGAAATCATATTATACATTGAGCAAAAGTTTAAGAATCGTTTATAACTTGGCATTCGTTTGATGTCCTATAATTATTTCAAGATTATTCAAAAGAAAAGTTGTCTTGAACTATCTTAAAGGTGTCATTTATTTTTTTGATTCAAAGCTTGTCTTGTAAGTGATAAATTCAAAGCTCTCCTTTTTATTTTTTGCTTTAACTAAATAAATAGATAATGACATAGGTAGTTCAAGAATTTTTTTTAATGCTCGATATGATCCTTGAATTTTTTTGGGGCTAACTCTTGAATTTTAAAAATTTTCCCAATGTCGCTATTGCATTAAGTGTATTGCCACATCGCATGACACGTAAACTGTCTCGTCCATGGTTATTGAACCAAAATAATGACGTGAATTGCCTCGTTGTTTTTTCAAGTTAGCAAATCTTTTTTTTTTCCATTCTTTTAATTTCCCCCCACCTTTTCAGCCTAGATAATGAGAGAGATATGATGTGGAAGCCACGTATACACCAGCATGGCAAATCTAACAAGTTAGTAGAAATTACAGTCATATAGACTAGCCATGTTAGAATTTGTAATAAAATGGCTATATTGAGTGGATTTTTTAAAGTTTATTGATTAGATTGACCGATAAAAAAAGTTCACGTACCATATGGAACCATCCTTATCATTAACCTGTTTTAAATTTCTGATGTTGGATGACACGTACGTCTCACAATCCATATCTCAAAAAAGTAACTATCTATTTTCATGCAATGTATAACTCTATCAATCCATAATGAACGTAGTGTCTAGTCCTAATTGTTAGGATTATGCACACAACACAATAAAATAAAGAGTAAGGATGAAAGAGAAATCAAGACACAAGATTTTATCCTTATTCACCTTTAAATAATGTCACATCTAGTAAATGATTTCACTGCAATTAACACATATAATATATTTGTTACAACTACCAGTTATAAGAGAAAGAGATTATACATATGTAACAATTATTCATGGGTTTAACATGGATCAAAACTATAAAAAACTGTTGGCAGCTCGGGAGCTCTGCCCTCATGACCCCCACCCGCTCCCATATTTTCCTGTCGATAGGAAGTATAAACCACACCCAATACAAATGCCGTTAAAAAATTTGATCTACATGTACATGAGAGAGATGTACCTTTGAATAATGGTGTACAAAATGTCGTCAATACAGTGACTCAAGATAAGACATCACAATCTAAAATAAAAAGATGAAGAGAACGGTAATCGAAATTGAGAATTAGCAGTTCGACTACAAAGAGCTTCCTCATGCAAATGAGATGATAACTACAATCGGGCAAAAATGGCGATCGGCCTCCTTATGAAAATTGAGATACCGGCCAGTCTAGAATCATAGTACAAGAAAACCGGTCGTAGTGTAGCACATGCAAAGCTATGACCTTCAAATAGCATTCAAATCGGTACATCATTGTAATAAATCAGCCGGCCATTCATGGTACGTTGATAAAGATCCGAATGCTTTGCCCTTCTTTAAGTCTACTTTCGAATCTTTTAACCCATTTTTTTCCTTCTTTGAATGCAAGGTTTCTCGCGAAACTAGGCAAAAGCTGTTTTCCACTCTGTTTCACGGAATCCTGTTGATTTTACTCGAATCAGTGAGTCGAATGAATGATGCTGTGCAGCGGTGAAATTATGCTTGTAGATTAGTGAACGAATGCCCGATCCAAACACATGATAGTGCAGCTCATGCATGCTAAGACCTTCAAGGAGTTCGAAATGCCGTTGCAGACAAAACAGTTTAAGGAACACATGCACGATCTAACAACTTCGGATGTTGCGAGAATTGGTCAGCTTCATACTGAGTTTGGATAAGACCTCAACGTAAGTTGGGAGCACGACAGATTTGAGGACTTACAACCTAACATTGCTCCCCGCCGTCGTTGACAAGATGGGCGCACCGCGTGCGTCGCTACGGAACAATCCCTAGCTACGAAGTTCATTTATCTACAAGGCTATCACAAAACAGAGTACCGAACTATGAACTGGCAAAAGAAGGAAGGAACCAACGGTCATCCTCAATTGATGGCAACCTCCACCGTCTTGGGCTTGGGCGCAGGCAGCTTCTCCACCGTGACGGTCAGCACTCCATTCTCGCACTTGGCGCTGATGGCCGACAGGTTGGCGTTGTCGGGCAACCGGAACTTCCTGGTCAGGTTCCGCGGCGCCCTCCTCTCCAGCCTCAGGTACTTGCAGCCCTCGTCCCCCTCCGTGTCCTCGCGCTTCCTCTTCCCATTGCTCCTGATCACCAGCGACTTCTGATCGTCTTCCACGGTCACCTGTGTTACCCATCGTGCGATTCAATCACCACCGCCAGAAATTACCAGAGGCGCAAAGCTAGGTCAAAACTTGCGGAAAAAACTGACTCCTAAAAATTGTGATCGACTCAGAAGACAAGCTCATGCATCCTATGTTAGACTTGGTCATATTTTACACAGCCGCATCTTCAACGTTCTTTCTTTCCAAGACCTATCTACCATGTGCTCCCCATATCCCAGCACTAACCAATCCAAATGTAGCGTAAGTCAGTCAGCCACAATACAGTATTTCAGCTCGACTGGAGTGTTGGGCATGATCTGAGCTTGACTTGAATACTAAGAACTCATTCTTGACTTGAGCTCGCTCGTCCTCGCAAGCTGCTTTAGTTAAGTACTTAGAACTTGCCCACAATCAATTGCTTAAGCTTCTCAAACTCAGATGAATCGTGCCGATCAGTGGATTGAATTTGAGAAGCTTACTTGACTGGTTTACACTCTCAACTCTTACCTACCCAATTAGGACGACGTCAAGTGTACACTAAAGTACCGACAAGTAATGAGGCACGATGACCAAAGGAGGACAGACCCAACTTCGCATTTCAGATCGATTACAGCGGAAAACTTAGGCCCGACCTAGGGGACCTGAATATCTGACGAAATCTCCATACCACCCTGCATATCTAAAAAAACTAGGACAGCAACAACTGCGTCGAACTGGGAGGCAACGGACAAAACATTCTTGGGATTTGACCGAGCAAGAACAGGGGATGGGCGACGAAGCGTACCTGAATGTCGGACTTGGGGAGGCCGGGGACGTCGAAATAGAACACGAACTCCTTCGGGGTCTCCAGAATATCGGCAGGGATGCCGGCCGCGCCCTTGCCCTCGCCGGCGGCGGCGGACTCGTGCGGACGAGACGAGAGCAAGAGCTTCTCGACGCTGTCCGCCGGGAAATTCAACAGGTGGCTCACCAAGTGGTCGCCGCCGTCCAACACGACCCGGCTCATCGTTCGATACTCGTCAGCTAATCCACACGCGACCCGAGAAGACAAGCAAGGGCGAATTCAAGCTTATGCTCCGCGATAGAACGATTCAGCTCAGTGCTGAGAATATGGGAAGGTAACAAGAGAATGGAGGGGGATAAATGGAGAGAAAGTGAGAGAGAAGCGGAAAGTTCGAGAGAGGTCGAGCGGTGCGGGGGATGACCGGAAAAAACTGGAAAGGTCGTCGGCCACGTGTGCGGCGAGAGGGATCTCGTGGAACGATCTCTTTGCTTCTTGAGCTCCGACGTGGCAACCCCTCCAAGCGTCGGTGGTGGATAAATTAGGTACCGCGTGAAAACCATTCTGATTTTGTCCAGAATTGATTTTTTGTTCCCAAAATCAGTTTTGGACTAGAAACCCTTTTGATAATGCAATTTCATTTTTCTATTTCTGGGACAAGTTTTTGTTCAAGAACCGATTCTGAACAAGAAATCAGAACAAAAAAAAGTAGATTTTCTATTTCTAGACAAAAAATGAGAATCCTTTTTTAGAGAACTCTTTATTCAAAATACATGTTCATATGGAAGTCACGATCTTTGAGGTGAGAAATAAAAATAAAAAATCAAAAATTTCAAAATTTAACAGAATGGTTTAGAATCTGTGGTTACCTATTCTGAGTGAAATTTAAATTTTTTTAGATGCAAAAAAAAATAAAAAAATAAAAATTTCACAAAATAGCTTAGAATACGTATGACCACTCACTTTGAGCAAAATTTAATTTTTTTTAGATGCAAAAAAAATAAAAAATAATCAAAAAATCTAAAATTTAAAAACTTCACAAAATGACTAAGAATACCTATGGCCACCCAATTTGAGCGAAATTTTATTTTTTTAGGTGTCGAAAAAAATTTAAAAAAACAAAAAAGCAAAAATTTCAAAACTTCATAGAATGGCTTAGAATACCTGTGATCATCCACTTTAAGCGAAATTTAAATTTTTTTAGGTACCGAAAAAAATAAAAAATAAAAGATAAAATAAAAAATTTTAAAATTTCACAAAATGGCTTAGAATACGTATGGTCATCCACTTTGAGCAAAAATTAATTTTTTTAGATGCCAAAAAAATAAAAAAATAATCAAAAAATCTAAAATTTAAAAACTTCACAAAATGTCTTGGAATACCTGTGGCCAGCCAATTTGAGCGAAATTTTATTTTTTTAGATGCCGAAAAAAATAAAAAAAATAAAAAATAAAAAATTTCAAAACTTCACAGAATGGCTTAGAATACCTGTAGCCACTCACTTTGAACGAAATTTAATTTTTTTTAGATTCCAAAAATAAATAAAAATAAGTAAAAAAGTAAAAATTTCAAAACTTCACAGCATGGCTTAAAATACCCGTGGCCACCCACTTTAAGTGAAATTTTATTTTTTTAGGTGCCAAAAAAAAGTAAAGAAAAAAATAAAAAATTTTAAAACTTCACAGAATGACTTAGAATACTTATGGCAATCCACTTTGAGCGAAATTTTAAATTTTTTAGGTGCCAAAAAAATATAAAAAATAAAAAAATAAAAAACTTTACATAATTACTTAGAATACCTGTGGTCACCTACTTTAAGTGAAATTTAATTTTTTTTAGGTGAGTTAAGCAAAAAAGAAAAATTTTCAAAACTTCACAGAATGACTTAAAATACCTGTGGCCACCCACTTTGAGCGAAATTTTATTTTTTTTAAGTGTTGAAAAAAATAAAAAAAGCAAAAAAACAAAAATTTCAAAACTTCACAGAGTGGCTTAGAATATATGTGGTCATCCATTTTGAGTGAAATTTAATTTTCTTTAGGAACCAAAACAAAATAAAAAATAATAAAAAAATCAAAAATACTATTTGGGCACCTAAAAAAATTAAATTTTACTTAAAGTGGGTGGCTAGAGGTATTGTAAGTCATTTTGTAAAGTTTTGAAATTTTTGATTTTTTATGTTTTTTTTTGCATCTAAAAAATTTTAAATTTCGCTCAAAGTAGATGGCCACATGTATTCTAAGTCATTATGTGAAGTTTTGAAATTTTTGATTTTTTATGTTTTTTTTTGCATCTATAAAAATTTAAATTTCGCTCAAAGTAGATGGTAACATGTATTCTAAGTCATTCTGTGAAGTTTTAAAATTTTTGATTTTTTATGTTTTGTTTTGCACCTCAAAAAATTTAAATTTCGCTCAAAGTGGATGGCCACATGTATTCTAAGTCATTTTGTGAAGTTTTGAAATTTTTGATTTTTTGCTTTTTTTTCACCTCCAAAAATTAAAATTTCAATCAAAGTGGGTGACCACAGGTATTCTAAACCATTTTGTGAAGTTTTGAACTTTTTGAGTTTTTGAATTTTTTTGGGCACCTTAAAAAATTTAAATTTCACTCAAAGTGGGTGGCCACATATATTCTAAATTATTCTGTGAAGTTTTGAAATTTTTGATTTTTTTGATTTTCTTTGGCACCTAAAAAAATTTAAATTTCACTAAAAGTGGGTGGCCACAGGTATTCTAAGCAATTTTGTGAAGTTTTGAAATTTTTGATTTCTTGATTTTTTTTGAAAAAATTCAAAAAATTTCCTATTTTCCTGAATTCTGATTTTTTTTTCTCGACATTTTGATGATTTTTTCTGGAATTTTTCAATTTTTTTAAAAATTTTATGAATTTTTCGAATTTTTTTTTTATTTTTATTCCATTTCTAAAAAAATAGATTTTTATTCTTGAAAATAGAATTTTCTGTTGTTTATCAAACAGATTTTTGTTTCAGAAAATAGAAATTTTATGCTGTTATCAAACAAGTTTATATTTTAAAAATAGAAATTTTTTATTGTTATCAAACGGATTTTTTTTCTTAGAAACTCATCCAAGAACCAAAAATTAAAAAATTTATTTCTAATTCAAAAATTCATTTCAAAATAGAATGATTATCATTCGCTACCTTATTAGGACCGTCTCCCCTCTCCTTGGCCTCCTTCCTCCTCCGTTGCCATCTCTCTCCCCCCGGCGTCGTTCCTCCTCCGTTGCCATCTCTCTCTCCCAGGTGCTTTGATTTGATTTTGTAGTGGGCCCACTTGCTCTCTATTTACGAGAGAGTTATCGCATTAAAAATCCGTAACAACCACTCCATCGTAACTCAACCATGTCAATAACTTCATCCTTTGAAATCTGAGCTTTTAGTTTCTTTCAACGGATAACGATCTGACAAACCTTCCTCTCTCCCTCCATCATGTGTTGTCTTTTCATCTTCCTTTCAATTTTTGATATAATTCTTTTCTCAACAATGAATTTCTTTCTTTAAATCTCTCTTAAAAGAGCTAATAGGGGCAAACTTTTAAGTAAATGCAATATTTTCATTGCCAATTAAGAAATAAGATAAGATAAAGATTTTGCAGAATCAAAACAACAAAATCCCCTGCTAGTTTAATGTCATCAATCGTCCTTCACCAACCTCTATGTACAATATTGAACATCTTCGCCAACCTTCAGCTATGTCCATGCGTCACAATTACCGAACTTAATAGCTTCATCTCTATTTAAGGATCTTCGACCTCCCGCATCTCTACATCCCTACGTCTCTCTCTGTATTATCAAAACCCAAATATGGCTACCGCAAATAAATTTGCTACGCTGATCTTCTTCTTTCTTATACTCGCAGTTGCCATGGCAGTTGCTTGGAATCGATCATCATCCAACTCCATCTAAGTCCAGCTTCACCGAAGCTCGACTTGATTTCTTTTACTATGGACATTCATCCCATCTAAGCCAGACTTCACAGAACCTGACCCGGATTTTGTTTACTGTGAGCATTCACCCTGGGCAAGGCGCAACTTGCGTCGCTAGGCTAAGGCATTCACCTCCTCACCTCCGTTTTGGTCGAGGTGGTATTATCTAACTGTATTACTACCTTTTTAAACCAGATCGAGCGGCTACGCTCACGTGGCTACTCCAACGCCGACAAGTCGCCGAAAGGCTCACTGGACGCTCCCATCGTCCCCCTCCTCGCCACCATCAACTGTCACCCTTCCTTCTACACCACCGGCTCCCGCAGCGGCCGCATCTCCATCCTCTCCCAACCTTCCCGCCACCCCTCCGCCAAGAACAAGAAGGCTCGCGGCGGGACTTGGCTCCACATCTCCCACGACCCCGCCGATCCCGACTCCGTGCTGTCTTCGCTCTTCCCGGCCGAGCCGAGCCGGTACGACTCGTCCGAGCTGGTGTTTCAGTTCGAGCCGCTCATCTTGGCAGTCGAGTGCAGGGACTTGAGCTCGGCGCAGCTGCTGGTGTCCACCGCCATCGCCTGCGGGTTCCGGGAGTCGGGTATCACAAGCAAGAGGTTGAATGTCGCCATCCGGTGTTCGATTCGGATGGAAGTGCCGCTGGGATATGCGCGGGAGATCGTGGTGCCATGCGAGTACGTGAAGTTCCTCGTCGGAGTGGCTAACGGGAAGATGGAGGCAAATAGGAGGAGGACCGAGAAGTTTCATCAAGCGTTGCGGAGGCCTTGGAGTACGGAGGGCGAAGTGAATGGTGCTGGTGATGAGAAGACCGAGAGTTAAATAATCCAGCGACATTTTGCACCGCTGGATCTGGCTTGTGGAAGCAACAGTACAGTTAAATAATACCTCATCAATCCAAACCCTGAGGAGGTGAATACCCTAGTTTAGCAGGGCAGGTTGCGCCTAATCCGGGGATGAAAGCCCATAATAAACAAAATCTGGCTCCAGCTTCGGTGAATTCGGGCCTAGACCAGGAGAATGTCTATAGTAATAGAAATCGGGTCGAGCTTCAATGAAGTCGAACTTAGATGGGAGTTGGACAATAGCCAACCCTAAGCAGCTGCCGCCGCATCTGCGAGTCTAAAGAAGAGTAAGGGCAGAATAGCGAATCTACTAATAGTAGCCATATTTGGATTTTGTTAATATGGAGAGAGGGATGTAGGGATGTGGGGATGCTGTTTTGATTCTGGAAAATCTTTATCTTATCTTATTTCTTGATGGCCTATGGAAATATTGTATTTACTTAAAAGTTTGCTCCTACTAGCTCTTATAGCAGAGATTTAAGGAAAGAAATCCATTGTTAAGGAAAGAATTATATCAAAAATCGAAAGGAAGATACTTAAGTGCTTTTTAGCAAATGCCCGAGTCCCATTCCTTTTCAACGTTTTGCGGGCATCCATATGACACGGAATGTGCGAGATCCTAAACGACGTCGCATTGTGGTATCCAATTTTTATTTCTTATTTTTATTTTTATAGTTAAATCATTTCCTAAATCAATGAAGAAATACGTGATATTTTTATTACCGTTTACCTTTTTTCGGTTTTTTTATAAATATTACAATAGTTCCATTTAATGATCACTATAGTAGATTATTTCCTAAAAAGTCTCAACATCTGTCCCAACTCCTGTTCATAATATGGAAACTTGGAGAAAGGTTAATTAACAAAAAAAAAACTTAGAAAGAAAATTAAATAGTTGACTGTACGTAGTTCTCTGTCTCTGGCTTTCTAACAAGAAAAAACCATAGTATAGACTTTTTGTTTCTCTCATTTTCGTATATCGCTTAACCATTGGACGGTGAACTAGGCCATAAATATTTGACTGTCGAAGCTTCTCTTGTTCGATGAACATGCAGAGTTCCTTCTCCATACATAGAAAATGCAGAAATAACCAAGCATCTGTTGAGCAGGAGCATTTGGGTTCAGCAGTTTGGAAGAATTCTTCTAACAACCTCTAGTTCATTAAAGCCGATTACGTATAGTTTCTCTCCAGGAACATACGAATATTTGCAGCGGTGAACTGAATAAGTTTGTGAGCTTCGCTTTAATATGTGATCAATTAAGCTACTTCGGCAGTCCACACTCTACATTGCAGGAAATCCGATGATGTAGATAATTGCTCGATAGACACCTTTTGCATCACATGCATCAAACATCTCGAGCAATGATAAGGCGCAGAGCATCGACATGCAAATCAGCTCGAGCACGAAATAAGGCATATCTGAGCAAAATCGAGACGCGACTTCAAGGCCCGTGGGCTAGTTTCCAGACGTGCGTATGTAAAATGTAAGACCTACAACTCAAAAGCGTCTCGACATATATAATTTCATCCAGATTGTGGTCTGCCCATAAAGACAAAATCTAAAAGCACCAGAACAAAACTTAGGAATAAGAACATCTCCAGCCATCCTCGAGACATAAACAAAGTACTGTACGCGAGAAAACAAACTGAGAGACCCTGCGAAACAGTATCAAGAGCTTACATTTTCGTCATCTTCAATGTCATAGGCTCCATTGTCGTAAAGAAACCTCTTGTTCACGTCGGATAGAACTGGAAACGGTAGAGTCAGACGGGTGATCGTTAAAGCCTTTGGTATAAATGTAAGAAGCTACACATTGAGATTTTCTATCGAACCAAGATTGAATAAAACAGGGGAAACGTCAGAACCAAACTTTTGCAATATTTTCCATTTCCGAGTCACCGGACGAACTTATATACAAGTTGCCTTCCAGAATTACCATGTATTGCCCTGTCATCACCATAAAGAAGTTTTAATTAAAATGCAATTGCTCGTACCGGAGTAGGCCTGTTGAATTTCCTGGAATTTTGCCTTGGCCTCTTCGGCGAACTCTGAAGTTCCCGACACAGAACGACGATCCGGGTGCCACCTCTAAACCAACCGGAAACAAAGACAGTCTTAACACGCACGTCCCACACATTAAAAGGAAATGCTTCGCGCATCCCTCCTTGAAAAACGGCATAAATAAACACATTGACCACAAATCCGGAACCATGAAAGCCTAAGAAGATACTGTCACATGTCACCGATCAAGGTCTAGAATTTCAAATTTAAATTACAGGTTCTCTTGTTCACTAACCACTATATACACGATTGACTTCCATCTCCCAATCAGAAATATAACACAACACATGTGAAAACACACACAAAAAGAAAAAAAAAAAAAACCAGTGTCTCACACGTGATGAAATCAGTAACAATTGCAGAAG
The DNA here is from genome assembly GCA_024500025.1 of Syzygium aromaticum. Taxonomy (NCBI): domain Eukaryota; kingdom Viridiplantae; phylum Streptophyta; class Magnoliopsida; order Myrtales; family Myrtaceae; genus Syzygium; species Syzygium aromaticum. The sequence continues at coordinate 13,878,752 of CM044893.1, forward strand.
ATGGTCGGTAACCGAAAAGGTGTGGCAGTGCTAACCAGGGCCAGTTTCTTGTATGCATTCCCGACCTCTGGAGCTGTGCACTCATCCTTCAGCACTAAAACTGCGTACGAGTCTTCGTTCTTCTCGTTACCATTCGCCATTCTTGAGTTCCCCAAAACCAATCGGCAGACGGATACCCTTTCTTTACGAATTAACAATCCAAAGAAAAAAGATTTTGGTGTCGGCGAATTGGACTATGGAGCCAACCCAATATATAAAAGGGTATAAAATTTTGAACTTCGGAGGACGTGTTTCGAGGAATCCTGCGCTGAAGCTTTCGCATTGTTTTCCACCTAACGGAAGGAAAGGGAAGAAGAGGGAAAAAGGTTGAAAAGAGAGGGAGCTCCCTCTCCATGAACACACAAGAACACTCGAGAAGCCGGCCATTTTTAACGTGTCTCCATTCGCAACGAGTTTCTTCTTCCCCTGTATTTGCCTCGCGTGGAACCATACCTGGGTGGTTCCCGTCCACATATCATCACGTACAATCACAGTCCCTTCATTTTTGGAATATTTATGCCCACCTCGCGTGGGATCCATAGGATTAACGGCATGAATTGATTCAATTCAAAAGAGATGTCGGTGCTTTAAACGATGAAAGCGATTAACTAAATTGAAGATGAAGCACGGATTCCTTCGCTATTCCATTTGTCCAAAGTCCTAGTCCCTACTCTCTTTTTTTCACCTGGCAAAAAGAGCAAATAAGAGCGACCGGCGTGGACAACCCGTCTAAGCTCCATTTGTCATATGAGTACCACACCTGCAATTGAGATCTTCGATTTAAGTTGTAATTCTCCACTCGATTTAAGTGAGCTTGTTACCACCGCACTACTGGATGCAAGTTGGGATGAAGCCGGATTTACCCTACATGTGGTGCACAAGCCGGATCTATGTCATTGACGAATCAAGACTTTCCAAGATCAAGAAGTGCCCGGAGAATTCAAACTCGTGACCAAGACTGCTCCATGTCACTGGTGAGTATGTCCTATCTAACTTGGCCAACCAAAAGAGAAGGGGCAAACTGGACAATATCTCGAAAAGGTTTTCTTTCTTTCTTTTTGTCTCTGATTGTGTAATTAACTTAATTTGCTTCTAAGATCAACCAAGAGTCATACCCATTGAGCATTTCTTCTTTCGTATGAACAACTTACACTAATATCACGTGGGTTGGATTCGATTTACGAATCACATATTGGCATAGGGTCAATTTGTTGTTTGTGGCTTAAAGGGCACAAGATAACTTTCGAAGATCCCTTAAATTTCGACAAAATTAGATGAATCCTCTAATGTTCTCAAAATGACAAAGAAAAGTCGTTTTGATCCCCTTAGATTTGCACTGTTTTTTCAATCACAATCCATTTGTTCCAACAAACGTCGTCATTTCACTTTTATTCGATTAGCCTAAACAAATAACCGGGAGTTGGAAGTAAACCCGATCAATAGGCGGGCAAAGACTGGTCGGGCAAGTACCACGAACCTCGTACTTCAAGTGCAGATTTTGTCCATGACTTCTAATGCAAAATGACCGAGTGCGGGTAGACCCAAGCACAGCCTATGCGGGTGAGTTCCAGTCCAAAAAGGAAAATTGCCCGCCTAAGACTGCCCGAAAGCGCTCCTTCGGGCGGGATTAGGTTGGTTTTAAATGTGCTGGGTTCACTTGGAAGCGTCAAATACAAGCATGCAAAGAGAAGAGAAGCGAGTCTGTGGGCGAAGGCCCACGGAGAGACACGAGTAGATTGAATGTGAAGACCCACCGAATCTCACTCATCTCTCAGGACTTGATTGAGAGAATCGAAAATGGGATGGCCTGGTCGGCTCGCTCGCTCATCTTATCAGACACCAGACGTCACAAAACACACAAGTTGGAGTTGGACCCAACAACTTGACGCTCTTGTCTATTGGGCAGGGCTGAGAAAGAGAGAGAGAGAGAGAGTCTGATAAACCCCTCGAGCTTCGTGTCCTGAACAGGTGGGAATTCAACTCACCTTTGATTTGATGTGGCCATACATGTTTGATGTCTTCTGCAGGATGTGATGGACAGCAATTTCAGTGCACCAACATTGGCTCCTGTGCATTTATAGCTATATAACTAGTGAACCACCCACCATCTGTAATTTTGCCAAATTTTTGCACCTGCTCAGGTTCATGTTCCCCTACATTCTCGTCTCATGTCTCCGAGGCATCGACTCTTTTAAGCATAGCCAGCTGATCTCACTTTACGCATTGGTCGCTTCGTAAATTGAGGGGGTAGCCTAATTTGCCATTGAAATCCAAGAGGCTTTCTTTTCCGATGCGAAGAAAGTTGCAACCATCTTTGCGAATTCACGTACTTAGAACATATGTTTATGGTTATCGATGCTTAATTCATGGAACTTCGACATTCTTTCTATCACGAGTCTAGCGCGCTCGGTCACGGCACCTAAATGAGGGGTTCATCTGTTAAGGTCATGTTCTCTAAGCCACAGTCTACTTTTGGTAGCTTGGCTTAGAACTGATGACAATAGACACGACGACAATCACCTCACCCTACTACTTTAGCATGTATATTCATGCTCCCATCATGTTGCTCAATAATCAAGTTCCAAACTTTTTTTTTCTCGGGAGTTATTCTAATTTATACCGTTGACTCATGCCGAATTTAATACATGTAGCGTTCAATGGGCTGAGCACAATAACTCAAATGAAACTTAGTATTCGCATAGTACGGTTTAATCACGTGACTCTTCCTAATCTATTTATGTGGTTAAGAACAGTCGATGATTTGATTGAGGTACAAGTGCCTTCGGCTTGAAGCAAAAGCGAGTGCTGCATATGCAACGACCACATTAATGAGGGCAAAATCATATCGTAATCAAGAAAATCATCTATGCTTATAGGTCAATATAAAGGCATCCCTATAACTAACCTAATCATTAGCTTCTTCAAGCCATCATATTCCTCTAACAGATGACCCAACAACCACCGCAGCGTAGCTGATTCTTGTTCATATCATCGTTGACCGCCGGTTTAATTTAATTGACAGCTGTTTCCCTACGTTTAGTTTCTTATACTTTATTCGATCTGAATCACACGCGAGAAACTGTGGTTATAGTAATAAAATGCGACACTCTCGTTTTTTACTACCTTGACAATGATTGAAAACGACATGAGGTATCTACTGCATGTTGTGCCCAAGCGCAAGCTGTGTAACCTTATTTTCTGGACAAGTCATGTCTATTTTAGGAAAAAATGCTAAAAAATTTTAAACCTATTGCATTCGGCAGGACCGCCCTCGCCCTGGCGAGGCCAACTCTCGCCCAAGTGACGCCTGGCAAGGTCGCCTTGGCTTGGACGAGGGTGAGACCCTTGCCAGATTTAGCGAGTGCAGTGACCCTCGGGTGGGGTCATGGAAGAAAAAGAAAGAAAAAAATTCAAAAATTTTATTAAAAAATTATAGAAAAACGTTTACGTTAACGTCAGCCGTGCCACGTAGGCCGTGTTATGTAGGACGCTTGGCATCTACATAAGCAGCTTTCGGCCTAAATTAACCAGATGAACTCAATTGATACCGATGTGAAAAGATTTAGAACTGAATTGGTCGAATTGAAAGGTTTAGAACTAAATTAATACCAATGTAACGGGTTTTTGATTCTTTTGGTACTTTTCCCATCTTTGTTATCATTTGATTCATGAATTCATGTTTTAAGGATTAAATTAATTATCATAATCACTGGTGAAAAGAATGTCGTTTATATATATAAAAAAAAGAGTACATAAATACGTGCATCCTTATTTGTCCTCCCTTTAATTATTTGTTTTTTTTTACGTTTTGTGTTTTTCCTTTGTTGAGCTGCCGCTGACTACCAGAAACAATTTAACCCGACACTTACAGGTACACAAACAAGACTCAGGTGACTTTCATATTCCATTTGTTGACTTGTCGAGCCAAGTACTGAACCAAGCTGATATGTTGTCCAGTTACGAATATTATGACAATCTTCGTGAAGGGTACGTCATAATTAGGAACAAAAAAGGACGTACTCTCGTATTCGTTTTTCTTTTTTGGTCGGAAGGTACTCTCGTATTCAAGGGAGCAAAAAAAAAATGGAAAAAAATTGAACACGAACAGATTGATCCAATGCACCAGCTTATTTGGGAGAATTGTTTCGTTGTTTGAATCTGATTCTATTGGTTTAGTGACGACCGACGAAATAGAAATCTTTTCAATATTATACCAAAAGGTTAATATCATGGAAAACCTCAAACTAGTACACTTATGATAAATTTACCTCAAACTAATTTTTTGAAGACAAAAAACCCCAAACTAGTACACATATGATAGATTTACCCTCCGCTAACTTCCGTTAAATTTTACCTTTAAATTACTGAGTTTGATTATACACGACAATTGACAGGTATCCTAATTTGGGGTTTTACCCTTCGTTTGTCACAAGTGTCTCGGTTTGTGGTTTTTCGTAATATTAATCTAATTTAATGGAAACTAACAGAAAATAAATTTATCACAAATATATCAGTTTAAAGTTTTTGATGGTCAAAAAATTAATTTTGAATAAATTTGACACAGAAGTGCCAGTTTAAGGTTTTTTTAGGTAAAAAAAATTAATTTTGGGTAAATTTGCCACATGTGTATCAGTTAAGGATTTTTTGTGTCATTAACCCTATATCAAAATTGTAAAAAAGGGTGAAAACCCTAAAAGCATTAAACATCTGAGCTCGGGCTTAATTATTCCTAGATACACACATGTGTTCTAAAGTAAATTTCTCCTACATTTTTCGATTGAATGCAAAAGGGTGTTCTTTAAGAAGACTATTACCCAATTAGCAGACGCATGCGCATTGATTATTTGGTTAGACAAGAAAGAACTAATGTGCATGTCCATCATTTACTCTTCAATCAAGCTATGAACATTTGATTCGAATGAAACTATAGGATAAACAGACACTCATCCTCACCCTTAAATTTTTTTTTTAATTAAAATCTAGCTCACTAAACTCTTTACACTTCGTCCTATCATCATCATCAAACTCCTCGCAAATGAGATCAAAAGAATGGTGAAGTGACCGACAAGCCCTCGATGTCAACCGGTAGTGTAGAACTCGACCAGCTCATCCATGGACCCCAGCTGCGCGTCCCCGTCACCGCTGTTCTCCAGCATCCACAGCAAGTGCTCGAACAGCACCACCTCGCACGACACCACAGCCGCGCTCGTCTGCGGCGGCGGGGGCGACGACGGCGGCGACGACGACGACTTGTCGACCAGCTCCCGGAACAGCGGGTGCTCGAACACGCGGGCGCTCACGTCGTACCGGCGCCGGGACTTCCCCACGTACACCGCCCTCACGTTGTTGCCACGGCCCGCTCCGGCGGCGGCGCCGCTCCTGGGGTCGTCTTCGGCCGCGGCGACGGCGGCGGCGGCGGAGTTTCTGCGGGAGAGCTTGGAGAAGGAGGGGAATCTTCTGATGGCTGACTTGAGCTTCGTGAGCTTCCCCATTGTCGTCATTTCCAGGGAGATAGAGAGAGGAAGAGGGGTTTCGTGCGGGGGGTGGGTTTGGAGAGAGAAGTTGGTGGCGGAGGTGGGAAGAGAAAGGAGGAGGAACGTTCGTATATAAGAGAGGGAGAGGAACAGGAAGAGGGACAGGGAGACGTGCATGGCCCACGGGTTTATAGAAACAGCCACATCGAAATTTTTAGATATTTTCGTTCGTCCACAGGAAAAAAATAAATGGAAAAAAAATGGGGCCAAACGAAGAAAGGAAATTCAAAAAAGGGAAGGAAAAAAGAAACAAGTTGCGCCTCGTTTGGCAGTTGGTGTGGAAAATGGTCCGATGGACCCCCCCTTCCCAACCCACAAATTTTCTTTTCTTTTCTTTTCCATCCGGTTTCCCCTTTTTGGGTTGTTTTCATTTGTTGAATTCTTAGAGTAAGATATTGATAAGATATGTGCACGTCTCATCTTACTTGTAATGGACATTCAATACATACATATGTATACACATGTAATTTTTCCTTTTGGGTACTTATTTTAATGTCACGAGCACGTTGATAAACATATGTAACATCTCTCTTCTTTATATTCTACATGTAATGCCTCCGTTGATGGTTGCAGGATTAATTTATTGATTCGGTGGACATATAGGTGACGACCCCTATGAGAATCTCATGTCGCTACAATATAATAACCGAGCAAAAAATATAAATAAAATAAGAGAGGCAGCCGAGTGCCACCCATGATGACGAGTTTGAAGTGTCAAAAGCCCCACTAAAACCTAATCGCAAATTCCCTTTTTGGTTGTGGCCAAAATGTTGATTAGCATCTTCTTGAGACATGCACGAACTTGTGCGAGTCTTCATTAGTTTTAAAAGAAGAGCTGTCGGGACGATTCCAAAGCGAGCGGCCAATTCGTAGGAACCCCTTTAATGTCTCTCTTTCCCCGCTATTTTAACCCTTTTCCTTCGTTCTCTTCTTCTTGGCCCAGCTATGTTTTTCGCCTTGTTTCCTTTTGTATTTCTTAAAACATGTGGATAGAACACAGCTAGGTTGCTTCTAGTTTCGTTATTGCACGAGACGGTGAGGAGGAAGTCTTCGTGCTAGTGAGAACCCGAAAGGACAAGGAAAGGAAGGAAAAAAACCGTGGGTTGCTGATAGGAAGTCGCACCAGTTCCAAGAATCTGAGAGAGGGGACACAGCTGGTTTCTTTTCTGAGGGGTGAGTTAAAGCTGGTGGTGTCCCCTTGCGTTTTTGCGAATAGTTGTCGCTCCTCTGTCTTTACGTGCATGCTGACTTTTCGTAGAGACCAGCTTTGCGTTCGGGCCGCAGAGATGGGACAAATGTGTTCCATGCACATAGGTCTCGAAGGAATATTTTGTACCATCTTTGGATTCCACCTCATTAATTACATGAGGTTTTACATGGAAGCTGAGTTTACCGTCGGAGTTGTACAGTAAGATAGAAGCGCGGTGGCGATCGGTCTGCTCTTTTGTAATGGTTTTTGAGCACTCGACCCATTCCCGATAGATGGGATTGAGCACGTTGCTGGACACTCTACCTAGCACGATAACTTTCAACCATTGGTAAATGTAAATAGAGATGTGTATCAACAGTTGAAATCGATTGAAACACTTATAGAAGCACCGTGTAAGTAAGAGAATTCATGTCCGTGCGAGATTAAGCTATCAATGAACGCTATGGGAAAGAGGGGTTGTCGCCCCACCTTCTATAGCCTCATCTTGTCACCAAGAAAGAATACCGTATGGTCAATAATTCACGCCGATCGAGTACAATTTACAATGTTTTAACCTCTTGGCCGTGTAAGGTAGAGATGAAAAACAAACACACACAGCTAAGGCCAGGGTTGCTTTCACTACTAAATTCGTCTGGAAGTGCACGTGTGACGGCCGACCTCACTATTCCATCTGTAAAGTGCTTCACGGCTTCCACCGAACGAGCACTTGACTATGGAGGAATTTCTTCTGGTCTGAGCTAACAAAAAGCAGCAGAAAAAGCAGCGGATGAGCATGAAACGCCGAAGGCGCTTTATTAATCGAAACCAACACGCTTTGTTGGGTGGTCCAAGGTCCCCTTATTTGATGCAGGAGAGACGAAAGGAGCTTGTTTGTGGAAACGCTGTTTAACGTTTTTGGCTTTATCTAAAGAAGGTGGTGGTCCTTCCATTATACGATGTGCTTGTGTGTGTGTCTCTTATTGATGTGCCGATCACATTTTCGGGAATCTTTTTTGTTTTTTTGGTTGTATTATTTTCTGGAAGCTGAAAAACATGCTTTAATTCGTTCTTTATGGAGATTATTTAGACCTTAGGGTGCGTTTGTTTCGACGAAAGAGCTTCCTGTGAATTAGTTTTCCAAACTTTCGCAGAGTTTTGGTTCCTCGAAAATGGTTAGTTGACGGAAAACATCTAAAAGGCAAAGAGTAAGAGTTTAGCCACACTTAAAATTAGGAAAACAAATTCATGTTTTTAAACTAAGGCAGTCGTTTTCCCAAGCATAACAAGTCTCTTAGCAAGTGCTCACAGCTTCACCTTTTTTTATACCCATTGTTCCAACTGAGATCCAAATATTCGGAAACACTTCTAGTAAAAAAATTTCAGCATACCACCAAACAAATGAAAACTGACAATTTTCTATGAAAATAATATACACAGAAAGCGATTTCGTTTATATCATGAAATTCTACACAAAACAAACACACCCTTCAGGTGATTTTTGTTTTCCTTCTCTTATTTCCGGTTCAAAGGACACGAATTTGTAAAAAAAAAATTAATCTTATAACAAGAATAAAAAAGTCATGGAAACTACTGTTCTTACGCACGCTCAAACATGTTTTGTCTCTGGATTGGGTGAGTCGAATATTTCGAGGCTTGAATTGCAAAGGACAATTTCTTGGATTCTGGAGATCGCCCATGTGCTTAGATTTGAATCATGTGATATGGTAATGATGATTGCTCTCCAAGATTTAAGCTTTAGCTTTACATATGTATGTGCTTGAGCTTGTGCTTGTGATAATCGGCCGAGTGAATACGAACGGCAGAGTGAAGTGAACACATAAGCAAATGGATACTGTACCTCTCTTTATTGCTTTTTTTTTTTCTTTCCTGGAAGGGAAATAGCAACAGTGTCCCTAAACTTACAAAGTTTTGCACTTTAGCTCCTAGAGTTTAAAAGCGCTCCACTTTTGCTCAACAGTCCCCGAAGTATTCGATCGATTTAAATTAGTCTTCGAAGCCCCCATTTTAGACAAATATGGGCCACGTTAGCAAAATTCCTCGACTAAAAACAGTGTGCTAAGGAAGTTGCCCTAAATTTTCTTTACCTACACCCCTCGTGTGTATCACAAGCAAGAAACATGCCTAATATTCGCCTAAAATGAGGCTGGAGGACCACAATACGTCAGAATAAATTATAACTCTAGGGGTTAAGTACAAGACGAGGAAAATTTTATTTGCCATTTCCTTCCTTTTTTTGGGGTACGAAGAAAAAATATGGCAATAACTTAAGCTCCCAAAAGAAGAGGCAAACAATCGTTACGACTTCAGTTAATCACCGAGGCAAATTCCGTACAGGATGCAGCTACCCTGTCGTCATCAGCATCGCGCTGTACGATCAGATGGTAGAATATATACAGACTCTGTGCTTGCACTTATCTTCCCCTTCCTCTCCAACCTGAATCAAATGATGCATATCATTAATTTATTTGCTAGGAACGAAGAATTACTGACAAGCAATGGGCTTACCTCCTTCGCTATCTGCTGAAGGATCTCCAAGATTTCAGAGAAGTTCCTCTTCCTGAAAATTCCCAAAAATAAGCGACAATAACATGTACATGTTGAAACAAAGCGATAGAAGTTTGGCTGTGATCTTTCCAAAGCAAGAAACGTTAAACAGGTTGCTTCAACTGTGACAAGGATTAAAACCTACTAAAAAAGACAGGAAATATGCTGACCCGGAAGTAGGATGTTATCTCTTGATTTAACATACACCGGATGGCAAAAATGTGCAATAAAACACTAAAAAGATATTTTCAGTCGTGATAAGGATTAAAACCTACAAAATAAAGACAGGAAATTTGCTGACCCAAAAATATGATGTCAGTTCTTGATTTAATGTACACCGGACGGCGAAACTTGCATGAACCAATAAAAATCCTACTCAGAAAGACTGACGGATATCGGCATCCAGAAACAAATGCGTATCATTCTACAGAACAAGTCATCCGGCCTATGCGGGGAGGAAAAAAGAATGTATCCCCGGCCTAATTGACAAAGGTAACAGATGATTACTGAAAAAATAGTAATGAAAGTGCAAAGAAAATAAAGCAACTGACGGTAAAGAGCATAATTGGTCAGTTCTTAGATAATTAAGCAGACAGGCTACAGACCGCTCCTCCGTGTGAACCTAGACCACAATGTACATCAAATGCAACTCCATCGCAGACATCTTCTATGAGACAACAGTACAACAGTAGAAGAATAGAGACTGACTAAAATTTCAATAGATACCAAAAGAATGATGACTTCGATGCCAATGGATGCTAATTATGTGTTGACAAGATGTAATGTGCAGTCTCTGTCGCAGTCATGAAAGAACACTTTCAAAAGAACTTTCGAGTAACTTCTTGCAACATTTTGAGAGATCCAGCATATATGAAACTAAAACTTGAAGTTCAATTGCTAAATATAATTGCCACTAATGATAAATATATACCTCAGAGTGCCAACCATCAACTACAAAGACATTGAGAGAGAACTCATCAACAGTAGAAAAGGCGTGAGGTTCTTGGATGTTAAGTCCAATCTCAGCAAGCAAGGCAGTGAGCTGGATCCAGTTAAAACAATACATACATACATACATACATACATACATACATACATACATGCATGCATGCATGCATAAAATATATGTTCTAAGTACATAAATTCGCAAAGATGGTTTCGACTTTCATTGAATCGGAAAAGAAAGTCCTTTGAATTTCCATGACAAATTAGGCTACCCCTCAATTTACGCAGCGACTAATGCCTAAAGTGAAATCAGCTAGCTATGCTTAAAAGAGTTGAGGCCTTCAGACATGAGACGAGAATGTAGGGGAACATGAACCGGAGAGCAGCTGCAGATTTTGGCAAAAATTACAGATGGTGGGTGGTTCACTAATTGTATAGCTATAAATGCACAGGAGCCAGTGTTGGTGCACCGAAGCTGTCGTCCAGCACATCCTGCAGAAGACATCCAACATGTTTGGCCACATCAAATCAAAAGTGAATTGAATTCCCACCTGTTCAGGACTCAAAGCTCAAGTGGTTTATCAGACATTCTCTCTCTGCCCTGCCCAATAGACAAGAACGTCAAATTGTTGGGTCCAACTTGTGTGTTTTGTGACGTCTGGTGTCTGATGAGATGAGCAAGCGAACCGACCAGGCCATCCCATCTTCGATTCTCTCGATCAAATCCTGAGAGATAAGTGTTATTCGGTGGGTCTTCACATTCAATCTACTCGTGTCTCTCCGTGGGCCTTCGCCCACAGACTCGCTTCTCTTCTCTATGCATGCTTGTATTTGATGCTTCCAAGTGAACCCAGCACATTTAAAACCAACCTAATCCCAAGTGCTCCTTCGGGCAGTCTTAGGCGAGCAATTTCCTTTTTGGACTCGAACTCGCGCGCATAGGCTTTGCTCGGGTCTACCCGCGCTTGGTCATTTTGCGTTAGAAGTCACGAACAAAATCTGAACATGGAGTATGAGGCTTGCGGTACTTGCCCGACCCGTCTTGGCCCGCCTATTGATCGGGTTTACTTCCAACTCCCGCTTATTTGTCTAGTCTAATTGAATAAAAGTGAAATGACGCCATTTGTTGGAACAAATGGATTTTGATTGGGAAAACAGTGCAAATTTAAGGGGATCAAAACGACTTTTCTTTGTCATTTTGAAAACATTAGAGAATTCATCTAATTTTGTCAAAATTTATCTTGTGCCCTATAAGCCCCAAACAACAAATTGACCCTAGGCCATTATGTGATACGTAAATCGAATCCAACCCATGTAATATTAGTGTTGGTTGTTCATCCGAAAGAAGAAATGCTCGATGGGTATGACTCGTGGTTGATCCTAGAAGTAAATTAAATTAATTACACGATCAGAGAAAGCAATAAAGAAAGAAAGAAAGAAAAAAACCCCTTTCGAGATCTTGTCCGGTTTGCTCCTACTCTTTTGGTTGGCCGAGTTAGATAGGACTTACTCACCTATGAAATGAAGCTCTCTTGGTCACCAGTTTAAATTCTCCGGTCACTCCTTGATCTTAGAAAATCTTGATTCGTCAGTGGTGTAGATCTGATTTGTACACCACATGTAGGGAAAATCCGGCTTCATCCCAACTTGTATCCTGTGGTGGGGTGGTAACAGGCTTGCTTAAATCGAGAGAAGAGTTACAACTTAAATCGAACATCCCGATCGTTGGTGTGGTACTCATATGACAAATAGTGCTTAGATGGGGGTTGTCCACGCCAGTCGCTCTTGTTCCTTCTATCTGCCAAGCGAAAAAGAGAGAGATAGGGAACAAATGGAATAGTGAAGGAATCCTTGCTTCATCTTCAATTAAGTTCATCGTTTTCATCGTTGAGGAAAAGCACTGACATCTCTTTCAAATTGAATCAATTCCCGCCATTATTTCTATAGATCCCACGCGAGGTGGACATGAATATTCCAAAAATGAAGGGACTGTGATTGTACATGATATGTGCACAGGAACCATACAGGTATGGTGCCACGCGAGTTTATCATTGGCAAATGTAGGGGAAGAAGAAACACGTTGCGAATGGAGACACGTTAAGAATGGACGGCTTCTCGAGTGTTCGTGTGTTCATAGAGAGGGAGCTCCCTCTCCTTTCAACCTTTTTCACTCATCTTTGCTTCTCTTTCGTTCCATGGAAAACAATGCGAAAGCTTCCGTGCAGGATTCCTCGAAACGCACTCTTCCAAAGTTCAAAACTTAATACTCTTTTATATATTGGGTTGGCTCCGCAGTCCGATTCGCCGACACCAAAGTTCTGCTTTTTACTTTGGATCGTTAACTCATAAATAAAGGGTATCCGTCTGCCAGTTGGTTTTTGGCGAATTCAAGAATGGCGAACGGCGACGAGAAGGGCGAACACTTGTATGCAGTTTTTGTAGGGTTTCTCAAGTGCTATAAACGCAGCGGAATTTATAAACCGAAACCCTAAACAGGATCTATGCATTTATTGAAATCTAAACAGAAGTTTGACACGTATTTTTTTGCAAATCAAAGGTAAATTGACAATCGATTGTGTCTGAATTACCGCCCAAGTGTTGCTCCTCTACTGGTATCTACACACACAAATGGAAGTCTCTAATGATCCAAGTGCTAGGTAAAGATCTTAGACTTCTTTTTCCTGATCGCCTTTGATCTTCGAGACTTTCTCAAAAATCTTTGAACAGAGAACGATTCTCTTCGTATTCTCTTGGAGGCATTTTTTTCTCTCTTAGGGTTTTTCGTTACCCACATGCTATATATATATAGCCTCATTATCTACGTGAATTAAAAGAAGTGGGCCGGGCGATTTAGGCCTACCAAATTGTCCACTTTCAATCGTACGTTTAATCATTATCTTATAACGTGCACGACCACGTAGATAAATTGAATAAAAAAATAAACTAAAATCTACTTCTTATTTTAAGTAGATTCCAGTGCACAGAAAATATTAACTCAGTTCGTTATTGTAAATGACCATGTAGATTTACTAAACATTAGTAGTGTACTCAAAACCCTTTTTGGCCCATAAGTCATAAGCGGTCTCTAGTAAGACATTATGACTACCTAAGTATAGTGAAGGTTGATTTTCCGACATAATCTAATCCACAACTAATATTAAAGTATCAACCTTCATTGATTCCTAAGGCAGATCAGTAACAATTTTGGGGCTGAAGAAGGAGTGCACAGCTCCAGAGCTCAGGAATGCCTATAAGAAACTGGCCCTGGTTAGCACTGCCACACCTTTTCGGTGACCGACCATCTTCTGCAATTGTTACTGATTTCATCATGTGTGAGACTGGTTTTTTTTTTTTCGCGTTTTCATGTGTTGTGTTATATTGCTGATTGGGAGATGCAAGTCAATCGTGCATATAGTGATTAGTGAATAAGAGAACCTGTAGTTTAAATTTGAAATTCTATAGACTTTGATAGGTGACATGTGACAGTGTCTTTTTAGGCTTTCATGGTTCCTGATTTGTGGTCAATGTGTTTATTTATGTCGTTTTCCAAGAAGGCATGCGCGAAGCATTTCCTTTTAATGTGTGGGACGTGCGTGTTAAGACTGTCTCTGTTTCCGGTTAGTTTAGAGGTGGCACCCGGATTGTTGTTCTGCGTCGGGAACTTCAGAGTTCGTCGAAGAGGCCAAGACAAAATTGCAGGATATTCAACAGGCCTACTCCTGTACGAGCAATTGCATTTTAATTAAAACTTCTTTCTGGTGATGACATACATGGTAATTCTAGAAGGCAACTTGTTTAGAAGTTCGTCCTGTGACTCGGAAATGGAAAATATTGCAAAAGTTTGGTTCCGACATTTCCCTGTTTTATTCAATCTTGGTTCGATAGAAAATCCCAGTGTGTAGCTTCTCATATTTATACCGAATGCTTTAACGATCACCCGTCTGACTCTACTGTTTCCAGTTCTATCCGATGTGATCAAGGGGTTTCTTTACGACATTGGAGCCTATGACAATGACAATGACGAAAATGTAAGCTCTTGATACTGTTTTGCAGGGTCTCTCGGTCTGTTTTCTTGCGTAGATTACTTTGTTTATGTCTCAAGGATGGCTGGAGATGTTCTTATTCCTAAGTTTTGTTCTGGTACTCTTAGATTTTATCTTTATGGGCAGACCATAAGCTGGATGAAATTATGTCGAGGCGCTTTTGAGTTGTAGGTCTTACATTTTGCATATGCACATCTGGAAACTAGCCCTCAGGCCTTAAAGTTGCGTCTCGATTTAGCTTAGATATTCCTCATTTGGTGCTTGAGCTGATTTGCATGTTGATGCTCTGCACCTTATCATTGCCTGAGATGTTTGATGCAAGTGATGCAAAAGGTGTCTATCGAGCAATTATCTACTTCATCAGATTTCCTGCAATGTAGAGTATGGACTGCTGAAGTAGCTTAATTGATCATAAATTAAAGCAAAGCTCACATACTTATCCAGTTCACCGCTGCAAATATTCATATGTTCCTGGAGAGAAACTATACGAAATTGGCTTTAATGAACTAGAGGTTGTTAGAAGAATTCTTCCAAACTGCTGAACCCAAATGCTCTTGCTCAACAGATGTTTGGTTATTTCTGCATTCTCTTCTTTTAAAAAGTACGCAGGAGAGATGAACACTTAGCTATCTGGATTGAGCACTTAATGCCATCTGCAACCTAAGCACAAGAAGTGGCAAATTAATAATGCAGAAAACTCAAAACCACAGGTTTTCTGAGAGGCATTACACATGCAAGAAAACTCGTCAAACAATTATACGACACAAAAAAATCATCAGAGTTTCCCAGCACACAAGGCCAATATCCAAACAAGAAAAATATATTTTTCTGAGGCTTCTGGCATGAGGAGGAATTGATTTCTTGCAAATCAGAAAAATGAGAAGTCGTTGGAAGCCTTTGCCGAGTTTAACAGTTGAGAAGCTGCACTGCCAATTTGAGGAACTACAAGCACAGAAGAATCAGGCCACGCCCTTGTAGGCTAATGATCTCACCGACTCTACCTGTCTAAGAAAAACAGAATCTACCAGAATTAGTGTCATAAAAGGTGAAGGACGAGGAGGAGGAGCTGGAAGCATACTCCATGGACCTTTACACTCTTTGTTTACACAAAGCCATCAGACTTAGAACCCAAAAATACAGAAATATAATAAGCCAACAAAGAGTACAGATGTAGGAACCTGACACGTGACAACCACCTCGAAGGGCTTCCATCACTAAGTACTTCAACTGCTCTCTGCTGATTGTGACAACTTTCAGATACTCTCTAGCCAAAATGATCTAAATGTGACCCGATTACCAGTAGTTAATTAATAAGCACCTCATCTCAAAACATCGCTACTCAAATAGACAAAAATATCAGTACTAAAGAGTACAATGACGAATATAGCTTCTCAATTGAGGAAAATAAGCACTACTAGATCTAACAGGAACTCATAAATTGGAGAAGAAATTTAATAAATCACTTATATATATCTCCTTCGCAAATGATAAGTAAGTGAAAGTATGTCCAAGACCAATGCAAATTCAATAAATTAAACCATATCAAAAGTGTTTCCAAGATCGACACACAAAGCAAAAAATGGACTATCAAGCAATCTTTTGTCGATGTCTCCGAGAACAAAATTCCATTTCTAGAGTTACATCTCAAAATATGAGATGCAAACATAACTTCCGAACTTTGCCACCAATTACAAGGTCAATTATCCGTAGGTCTTAGCATCTTCTATCCTAAAATCAAGTCGAAAGACTTGATGCATGACTTGTTCCGCTGATTAATAACTCACATACATAATAATAAAATGAAAAATACCCAACTTTACACATAAGTGCAAGGGGGGGGGGGGGGGGGTTGGAGTGGGCCTTGGGCTGTAAGAGATAAGTAAATATTTTTATCGACTAGGCAGAACTGGACAAAATGCTAGTTTATTGGATATTGGATATTTACCTGAGTCTTTGCATGGTCCGTTTCCTCCTCCATCTTGAAAACCTCATTAGCACGCTCTTGGAACTTGGTTGCAATATCCACTGCAGCAACACGATGTTGAAAGCTCATAGGAAGATCTGCGCTGCAGCAGAAGTGTGCTATTAGTGGAGAAAGGAGGATAAGTTAGAGAACTAAAGCAGAGGGTTTACCTCAAATTTATGGCGATGCGGTCTAGAAGGTGTTCTCGTACAGCACCCTCCTCCGGGTTATAAGTGGCAATTAGAAGCGGGTTGCATGGATGTTTAAAGCTTATTCCCTCTCTTTCCACTGGATTAACTCCTTCAGTCTAAACATTAAGAAGCAAATCACTAATACCTTCATCCAACAGATTGATCTCATCGGCATACAGAACCCCTCTGTGGGCCTCAGAGAGGAGGCCAGGCTGGAAAACAGTTGTCCACGTTTTGACAGATTCCTCAATATCAACAGAACCGAGGAGTCACAGATGACGAATGAATATGAAGATAAGACGCGATGAACTCGTCTTTAACAGGGTATAGTCTCGGAAAGCTTCCCGTCGAAGAACGGTGTACTCGACAGTTCAAATTCAAATCACGGGGCCTGCTCGCGACTTCCGGATCTTCTACGACATATTCTCAATCGAAACCCCATTTCATGCCTTTGATGCCAAAAGGATGTGGGACAGATGTTGAGACTTTTTCATTGATCTCCTCCTCATTTACTTTCATTGATCTTGGGTCGGTTTCTGGATGTGCATTTGTATTATTTTCTGAATTGACAGCACAATATGACTATACTATTCAAATCTGGAGGCTAATTCTAGCATTATAACAGGTATTTTTTTAAAAAAACTTGTCGAGCCAAGGAAGAGCCACGGGGCCGGGTTCTTCCTTATCCACCAGACATGAACTATGAAGGCAAAATGCATGTCGACCACTCGAGAAGAACCGCACGACCTCCTCGAGATAGCAGCACAACGAAGTTCAAAACCCCAAAATTTCTCGTGTTTTTGAAGGTGAAGTTTTCCATCGTGGATGTGGTTAATGCTTAGGATCCATGCCATCCGAATTTCAAAGTTTCCTACGGTGGAAATGAAAATAAGTACCGAAATCTTGAAAAGTTTTCGCTCTTCTAGCGGAACTCGGAACCCTTGACCTAACGTATTCGATGGATAAACCCCGTGCAACCTCAAACTAGCACGGCGTGCTATAATCAAAGCCGTGTGGTCATGGATAAACACACAAGTGAGCCCGAGCGGGTCTGCCTAAGGAACATATCCGTGTATCTAAAATTCGACGTATGACACGACGAGTGTGATCCTACTATATTGAAAGAATAAGTGTTTTCACAAGGATATCTGTAGACAATGTTAATTTATCTATAGATGCTCGTTTATTAATCTAAAATCTTGTTTCTAATTGTTTAGATAGATAAAATTTTCACTCTTGTTTGTCGTGCTTTCTAAGTTAAATTTAGTTAAATCTGTGAATTAGGAAAATTAAAAATATCATGATTATTGACTCGATACAACTCTAAATAAGGTTATAGTTTTTCTATTTTAGTGATCATTAAATGGAACTATTGTAATATTTATAAAAACCAAAAAGGTAAACGGTAACAAAAAATCACATATTTCTTCATTGACTTAATTAGGAAATTATTTAAATATAAAAATAAAAAATTGGATACCACAACGTGACATCATTTGAGATTTCTCACATTCCATACTCTATGGATGCACATTCCGTATTCTATGGATGCCTGCAAAACATTGAAAAGGAATGGGACTTGGGCATTTGATTAAAAGCACTCAAGTAATATCGATAGATGATCCATAACCACTCCACCCATCCACCCATTTATGAAGATACTAAATAAGGGAGTTATCGAATTAAAAGCCTGTATCAGCCCCAATAACTATTTCACCGCCCGCCCACCCACCCACCCATGTTAGTAACTTTATCATCTGGAATCTCATTGTGGTTTCTTATGTCCGCTCAAGTTTAGTTTCTTTCAATGGACAACAATCTAACAAACCTTCCTTTCTGCTTTCTTTGTGTGTTGTCTTTTTGTCTTCCTTTCGAGGAGAGGGTCCCCAAAATTTGTCTTGACTTTTTGATATAAGTCTTTCCTTAACAACGGATCTCTTTCCTTAAATCTCTCCTATAAGAGCTAATAGGGGCAAACTTTTAAGTAAATACAATATTTCCATTGGCCATCAAGAATAAGATGAGATAAGATTTTCCAGAGTCAAAACAACAAAACCTCCATGCAAATTTAAGACCATCAACCGTCATTCACCAACCTCCATGTGCAATATTAAACATCTTTACCAACATCTATTGAACATCTTCACCAACCTCCACCCACCCTCATACCGTCAAGAGATTTGCTGCATTGCTCTTCCTCTTCCTTATACTCGCAGCTATCGGCTGTCGCGGCAGCTGCTTGGGGTTGGCTATTGTCCGACCCCACATCTAAGTCCGACTTCACCAAAGCTCGACCCAATTTCTTTTACTATGGACATTTAACCCATCTAAGTTCGATTTCATTAAAGCTCGACTCGATTTCTTTTACTACGGACATTCATCCCGGGGCTAGGTAAAATTTGCTCTATTTGGATCTAGTTTGAGGAGGTAGTAGTACAGTTAAATAAAACCTCATCAAGGTTTGGGTTTGGATTTTGGTGATATTGTTCATATGTTTTTTTTTTATGGGTCAAAATGGTATATTGATGTTTGATGATGTAAATATTTGCTTACGAATTAAGCCTAAGTGGGTTTGAAGGGGAGATTTTTTTGTTTAATTGGGTTTGAAGGAGTGTTGGGTGGGGGTTAAGCTGGCATGGAAAGCGTAGAAGACAGAATCTCTCTGCTCAAAGGCTTTCTATGAGAGAAAGAAGCAGATGGTGGTGACAGTGATAGTGATGGTGGTGGTGACCCATAAAAAGAAAAAACAAATGACATTACCCAAACCCAAACCTCGAGGATCTATCATTTAATACTACTATCTCCTCAAACTAGATCCAAAAGGGGCTAGGTGGGGGTGAATGCCCATAGTAAAAGAAATCGGATTTAGTTTCAATGAAGTCAGACTTAGATGGGATGAATGTCCGTAGTAAAAGAAATTGGGTCGAGTTTTGGTGAAGTTGGACTTAGATGAGTGTCGGACAATGGCCGATCCCAAGCAGCTGTTGTAGCAGCTATGAGTATAAGGAAGAGGAAGAGCAGTATAGCAAATCTTGTAACCATATTTGGGTTTTGTGAATAAAGAGAGAGGAATGTAGGGATGTAGGGATGTGGGAGGTCGAGACTACTTAAATAGAGATGAAGTTAACGGGCTCAGTAACTGTGAAGGTTCGTATGGGGTGGGTGGAGGTTGGTGAAGATGTTTAATATTGCACGTGGAGGTTGGTGAAGGACGGTTGATGGCCTTAAACTAGTACGGGGAGAAAATTTTAGGTGAGTGGAATACTCCACATAGGCCATGCACAAAGCCATTCTGTAGACGACATGTGGACAGTTGGGCCCACCAATAAGAATTTCCAAAAATCTCCAATTTTCCTTTCTCTCTCCACGTTTGTCTCCGTTAACTTCCGTTACTATCTTTCACTCTATACGATATTCTCTCTCCCTCCTCAAGCTTGCACACCTGCGTACATTTTTTTCTCTCTCTCTTATATTCTCTCTCCTCTATTCTTTCATTCTCTGAACAAGAAAACCAATGCTCACCTCTCTCCAGCGAAGGCCTTCTTTATCCCTCTCCTTAATTCAAATTTTGGATCTCTCCTTTGCTCTCAAATTTTGCTGCTCTGGCACTCTACTCCATTGTTTCAACGACAAAGAAGCTGATGTAGTCGAATGTCAAGAATGTCACACCCCAAAAACAACTAGAAAAGGGGGATGGCGCGGCCGTCCTTCTACACGAAAGACACAACCTCAACAATAACCAATAACCTGTTATCACCATATATATATATATATATATATATATATATATATATATATCTCAAACCACATATATATATCAGATAAACCAACAGGTTGGTTACAACATCAGAGTTTCTATAATCCACCAAAAGAACATGTACATGAAGAACTTAGCCAACCCGATGAACTATCAACAACCTTACAAATAACTCCAAAAGTCATACCCAAAAATCTAACTCCCAAATGTCCTCACGATAGCGCTCTCGTACTAACGGCCGCTAGCCGAGGAACCTGAAAGGATTGGGAAAGAGAGGGATGAGCAACCACAGCTCAGTGAATAGTACATCTTTTCTAAGTAGATCGAGCAATCACTATGCATGTATACAAAGCAATACCAGAATTTCAGAAGCCAAACCTAAGGTTTAAAATACATATAAAATCACACAAGAGTTATTTCATTTCATTAAAACTTTGTACAAGTCACAAATGCACATTTAAATCCACCATCACAATTCAAACTATCAATGGTTAAGTCCGTTGATCAATCTCTATAAAAACCACGTCAATGGTTCATTTCATTGACTAATCTTAAATCACACATCAATGGTCTATTCCATTTATGAATCTCATATCACATCAAACGTCGATGGTCAATTCCATCGACCAGTCTTGTCAGGCCTCGAACCCTACGGACGCACAACACCTCGCTTAGGTCGATGAGATGCGATGTCCCAGGACTCGTCATCGACCCTTCATTTTATCTTTTAATACGCATGCAGAAGCGAACATAACAAACTTCGGACAACAACAATAAACAGGGATAGCAGAGGAAAACCAAACACAACAGTATTTTAATTTTCACTTGATTAACCCTCGGGAATATTCTTACAAACCTGCTTCGAGTGCTACCACAAAAGCCAGCAAAAACAAAGGCTGGAGTTAACCTACTTCAACCAAAACAGCTCCTAGGCCTAACCCTCAAGGACCAACCAAAACTGCGGTACTCCGAACCGCATAGGAAGCAACGACGTGCTAAGGCCCTGAAAAGGTTTAATAACAAATGAGATAAAATCTTAATAAGTTAACGGCCTAAGCTTTGCTTAGGAGGTTAACTCGCACGGGGGTCCCTAAACAGGCAAAACAGCAACAATAGCAACATCGTTAAACAACCACAGGCATTCTTACCTCGCCTTGGTACACTCGTTGATGAAATGCATATGTTGCAAACTCGAAACATTTAAAGAAATTTTTCATGCATTAATGTATCATAGTCGCGTGTGTATCAATTATAAGGCAAAACCCACTTGGGCACGTCCCATACCATGCCTAGCAGTTTTTACCCCATAATCAAGCATTATGCATCATATGTATTCCAATTATTACATCCCCTCGAGGCCACCACACATCAAGTGATATGCAGCAAGATGGCAGTCTACCGGTAAAAACTGGGCTCCGTCCCGCCCAGTCAAGCACGACTACGACAAACGATACACAGGATGACGGCATTCTAATACGGTAACATCAAACGATATATAGTAAGATGGTATCCTGTAAGGAGCATCAAGTCTGGCCTCGGGCCGCGACAAGGCATCTGGGGTATCGGCACTCCAGATTATCCCCAGGTATCCGATAAATCGGGCAACGTCAAGCGATACACAGCAAGACGGCTCCAACGAGTGACCACACGAGCACACAAGCATTCCGACCAATTATTATCTTCTTAATTAGCTCATGCGTTCATAAATAGTGCTCACCCGATGTCATACAATCGTGCCAAGTGGTCGCACATGCAACCATTCAATCAATTCTCGCAAGCTTCGATATCAAACCCGAATATCAACCACAAAGCATCACTATCATTACTTGGCATAACAATAAAAATAATTTAATACCAAAAATCTCGTAAACTTTCTTGAAAACTTCCAATCGAAACAATTTGTCATAAAATCAAATTTATACAACAATTCACGGTATATTCGCCAACATTCAAACTAGAAATCATAATTTGTAATTATAAATTTTCCGAAATAATAATAAATAAATTCGGAATTTAATTATTTAATAATATCCAAAAATAATTTCTTTTTCAAAGAATTTGAAATATTTTCTTGAATCAAAATCATCCAAATCGTTTACTAAAAATGCCAACTCATACGGCGGAATCCAATATTGGCATCACAATTTGACGTTGGAAACTTTCCGAAAATAATAATATTTAATCAGAAAATAACAAAATAATAATTAATTCCGAAAACAATAATTTAATAAAATAATCGATAACTTATCACAACACCACGATAACTTATCAACACATACGCGATAACCTATCGCGCAAACACCGATAGCCTACCACATAAACTTAATTAAACAAATAAATACTAATCTAAACATAAATTAAACTATCACAAGTAAGTTTAACATCCTAAACACAGGATTGGGGATTAACTTACACCACTAACGCCGGCGAAAGCACGAGAACAATAGCAGTAGCCGAGAGGGTGATCTGGTTCGGACTCGGCGACCGGCGGACAACGGCGAACGGCGAAGAAACAGTCGCTGTGGGGGCTGATCCGACGCGGCTTGGCTGTTCCGAGCGGAGCTGGCTGCTGGTGGCGGTGTCCCGACAGCTGACACAACGGCGGCGATGTCTGGGACGGCGGCGGAGGCGAGCAGAGCTTGGCCGCGGCAGCTGGACGGGGCGGACGCGGCTCAGTCGGGGTGACGGACAGCGCGACGTCGGTTGGAGAGGCGAGGCACGGCAACGCTGGTTTCGGTGTGGCATGGTCGCGGCGGAACAGAAGCGGAGCAGACTCAGAAACAGTCGGTGTCAGTAGGGGAGAGGAGGAAGAAGCAGTCACGGGAGGGGAAGGGAGAAGAGAGAAGAAGAAAAGAAAAAGGGAAAAGAAAAGAAAAATGAGAGAGAAGAAGTGGGTGGGTTGGTCAAACGAGCAGGGGGGAACCGGCGGAAAAAAAGGGGGAAGAGAGAGAGAGAGAGAGAGAGAGAGAGAGAGAATGAAAAGTCAAATTGTGATAATTGCGATCTAACGGCCACAATTTAAACCCGAAAACGATCTGACGGTCACGAAAAATCATAATTAATAATTTTAAGATTTGGGCAAAGGGTATTAATAAAAATACACCGCGAAGGTGGTTTACCAGTCCAAATTCATATTCGGTCAAAAATTCACTTTTTACTTATGTCGGGCAATATCGAGGTTGGCCACACCAATATCGACACCATCCAATTAAATTAGTCACGGAACTCCGAAAAATTCGACACCAAAGTTCGGGCTCTAAATAATGGTCAAATTCGATCAAATGTGATTCTAACGAAATCTCAATTTTAAAAATAATAACCGGGGGTGATCAGATCCCGGGCGAAATTTTACTATAAGCACACTGATGAATTACACGTTTTATAAATCCCAAAAATCAGTCGAAATTCGGAATGTAACAAATCTATTGTTCAATATCTAACCATGGTCACGACATAAAACCTTGTGACAAGGCTACCAAGATTCCCCTCTTGACAAGGTCTCCACCTACAAAGCCGGTGACTGGGCCCAGAAGGATATCCTAAACTCGGTGTGCATACCCCCAAAGCTCCTCATTGGGCTCACAGCGATATTAAGCATCAAACAATTATCATCCAATATAAGAAATCCAATCCATAATGCATTTCACAAATCAAATAAACAACTTTCTCGCAACACGGCTCATCTGCCGGAAATATATTTCGTAAAGCATTTCTTAAATCATTTCCGAACTTATTTCATAAACTAGTTCGTAACGCAATATACAATTGTATCCTTTCACAATGCATTTACAAAAACGATTCTCAAATCATTCTCAAATACTAAAAAGTAGTAAATGCTCGATCCCAATTTATGTAACAGAATGCTCTTTTAAGTTCGATATATATATATATATATATATATATATATATATATATATATATATATATATATCTATATCGAATCATAATTTCTTCGAGATATGGTTTTTATAAAATCAAAGAAAAGATAATACCGTTCACCTGGAATCCCCAAAAATCAAACGACCACGCTTACTCGAACCGACGATCTCGTAATCCTAACAATTAAACGAGAATCGACATCAAAACCAGGTAAAAAAACTACGAAACGGCTAAACGACGCTTAAACGCTAACAAGACAGCTCAAAGACGCCCACAAATCGCTTCTCCAGAGCGATTATCCAAACCGTTCGCAATGCAGAGTTTAAGCGCGAAACTTGGTTGTGCCATAACTTTCTCCACTAAACTCTATTGCAAGTGAGTTTATAGTCAATAGAAAGCCCACTTAGAGCACTACAAGAACCCTAACTTGGCCATCCCAAAATCGAACCAAAATCAACGAAAATCAGCCTAAAAGCCGATAGTCGCGCACTGTTCACTTTGCGCAGCTAACTTCAAAAATTCATATTAGGCAAACCGTAAGTCCAAATCAAGATCCATAAAATCCCACGGCTCCATGACACTCTAAACTACTAATTCTATAAAAAAAAAATACGCAACTCAACGACTAAAAAATCGGACTTCGCGGCTTGAATTTCCCAAAATTCGGAATTTAAATCCTAACTCTGAAAACTTCTCTGATTGGATGAACAAGGGGCGCGAATGCTTACCGGACGTTACAATACGAAGTTGATCCGAGCTGGCGAGGCTCCGGTGATGTGAGCCTTTCCTTTTTCTTCTTCCTTTTCTTTCCCTTTCTCTCTTTTTCTTTCTTTTCCTTTCTCTCTGTCTCGGCCGAGCAAGCTCTCGGCTTAAATGAGAAAAAAAGAGTGTCACTGTAGCAACTTTTGACTTTCTGACTTTTTTTTTTTTTGCAAATACCCAAATATTACATCCATCCCTCCTAAAAGAAATTTCAACCTCGAAATTTGTACTTACCACAACTTTCAAACAAGTGAGGGTACTTGCGTTTTGTCTCCTCCTCAAGTTCCCAAGTGGCCTCTCTCTCAGTGTGGTTCAGCCATTGTATCTTTACATAAGAAATGGTCCGCTGTCGCAACACCTGATCCTTCCTATCGACGATACGAATAGGCTACTCTTCATACGTCAAGTTCTCCCTTAACCTCAACGATGTAAAGTCTAATACATGCTTTGGATTTGGCACATATTTACGCAACAAAGAGACGTGGAACACATTATGAACACCTGACAGTGTCGGTGGCAAAGCAAGTTTATAAGCAACTTCACCAATCTTCTCTAAGATCAAGAATGGTCCCACGTATGTTGGACTCAACTTCCGACGCATGTCAAATCTCCTAACAACCTTCGTAGGAGAAACTTTTAGGAATACACGGTACCTAACACTAAACTCCACCTTGCGCCTTTTGAGATCTGCATAACTTTTTGACGACTTTGAGCCGTTTTGAGACGTTCTCGAACCAACCTAACTTTCTTCTTCTGACTGCTGAATGAACATGGGACCAGTTAGTTTTTTCTCACCAACATCATCCCATCAAATAGGGCTTCTGCATTTCCGGCCATACAAAGCTTCAAAATGTGCTATTTTAATGCTGGAATGATAGCTATTGTTATAAGAAAATTCTGCCAAGTGTAGATGTTCATCCCAAGAACCTCTAAAGTCAATGATGCAAGATCTCAACATATCCTCTAATGTCTGAATCGTTCTCTCTATCTACCCATCTGTTTGTGGATGAAAAGCTGTACTTAAGTTGAGTTTAGTACCCAATGCTCCTTGTACGCTCCTCCAAAAGTTAGATACAAATTTGGGATCCCTGTCGGAAACGATGCTTACTGGAACTCCATGCAGCTTCACTATCTCATTAACATATCATTTTGCCATGTCTTCCATTGAAAGGCTGAATCGGTATGACAAAAAGTGTGTGGACTTAGTCAATCGATCAACAATCACCCATATAGCATTCTTACCACTTGGCGTTCTCGGTAGACCAACTATAAAGTCCATAGTGATACACTCCCACTTCCATTTAGGTATCTCTGGAGGGTGTAACTGTCCACCTGGTTTCCGGTGCTCAATTTTCACTTGCTGGCAAAGTAGGCATTGGTCGACAAATTTTACAACATCCTTCTTCATATTGATCTACCAGAAGTTTTCTCTCAAGTCCTTATACATTTTAGTGCTTCCAGGATGAATTGAAAATCTAGTGCCGTGAGCTTCCTGCAATATCTCCTTTTTCAATTCTGAATCATCAGGAATACATAGACGACCACGAAACTTCAATGACCCATCTACATGTATACTGAAGTCTACTTGTCCTCCAGCTTCCACGACTTCTTTGAATTTCTGCAACTGAGGATCCTCAGTTGGAATCTGCAACTGAGGATCCTCAGAAATTCAAAGAAGTCGTCCACTGAGTATCCTCAGTGGACCGGCAATCTTTGAGAATCCCTCTACAAATCACTTGTAATAGCCAGCTAGCCCAAGAAAGCTTCTCACTTCTATAACATTAGTAGGGCGATTCCATTGAACAATTGCTTCAACTTTCTTTGGATCTACTAATATGCCATCTTTTGAGATTACATGACCCAAGAATTCTATATGATCAAGCCAAAAGTCACACTTACTAAATTTAGCATACAACTTCTTCTCATGCAAAGTCTGTAGGACAAACCTCAAGTGTTGTTCGTGATCCTCCAAACTCTTC
The DNA here is from genome assembly GCA_024500025.1 of Syzygium aromaticum. Taxonomy (NCBI): domain Eukaryota; kingdom Viridiplantae; phylum Streptophyta; class Magnoliopsida; order Myrtales; family Myrtaceae; genus Syzygium; species Syzygium aromaticum. The sequence goes on from CM044893.1 coordinate 13,905,598, forward strand.
GAAAACACTAGAATGTCATCGATGAACACCACAATAAATTTATCTAGATACTCTCTGAACACCCTGTTCATCAAGTCCATTAAAGTAGCAAGCGCATTTGTTAGACTAAAAGGCATGACGAGAATTGGATTGGTAAGATCAGTTCCTAATTTTTCGGATCGGGAATCGTATCGACGGATCATGGTATCGAGTACTGGACCAGACCATCTCGGTTCCGGATGGCCCAATAAAACCTTTTGCTATTTATCAATAAAAGAACTGAAAGTGTGAGAATGACATATTTAATAAGTAATACCCTTTGTCATGGCCAACTTCCTGCAAAAAGAATACAACACGTGAGAAAGGCTTGATTTGCATTTTATTGACAACTCCTCTTACGATCTTTGCATAGACATTTGATGTGGGACTTTCGGCATTTGTAAGGAGACACAATAACAGAGACAAGCTAAGAGTCCCATATTGAAGGCATTTACATGAAAAGCTCGACATACAATAGAAAAAAGCCATACACATTGCGCACCAAAAGTCCCACATCGAATGGAAACCAAGAGACCATTAGAGGGGTTGTGCATAAAACCCAAGCCTTGCACGGTAATTGCAGATCAAATGGCTAAGTTTAAACTTTTTATAGAAATAAAATTAAAATTAAAATTTTGAATAGTATCGGTCCGGTTTGATTGGCTTTCCCCTGGAACCGGGAACCGGACCGAAAATCACCAATTCGAAAAAGTTGGAACTGGGAACCAGACCAGTGCCCCTTAGAACCGCCTAGAACTCGCCAATCAGGTTCGGTTTCGGATGGTCTGAGCGGTTCCCGATTCTTTTGCACACCCCTAGGTAGAGGTTGGTGAAGATGTTCAATAGAGATTGGTGAACACGTTCAATATTGCACGTGGAAGTTGGTGAAAGACAGTTAATGACCTTAAATTCGCACAAGGGAAAAAATATAAGGTGAGTGGAATACTCAACGTAGGCCATGCATAAAATTATTTTGCGGACAACATGTAGCCAGTCGGCCCACCAGTCAGAATTTCAAAAAATGTCCAATTTTTTCTTCTCTCTCTACGTCTGTCTCTGTTAACCTCCATTACTATCTTTCATCCTTTACGATATTTTCTCTCCCTCCTTATGCCTGTACACCAGAGCACATTTGTTTCTTTTTCTCTCTTATTTTCTCTCTCATCGATTCTTTCATTCTCTAAACAAGAACACCAACGCTCTTCTCTCTCCAACGAGGGCGTTTTTTCTCTCTCTCCTTAATTCAAATATTGGATATCTCCTTTACTCTAAGATTTTGCTGTACTAGCACTATGCTCCATTGTTTCAACATCGAAGAGATTGATATAGGGAAGGGTTGTTAGACTGCTTAAGTCTTAAAATGGAATGAAGTTATTGACATAGGGTGGGTGGATGGAGGTTGGTGAAGGACATTCGATGACCAGATTATTTTTCAGTTGGGTGGACAGGTGGGTGGATGGAGGAGTTATTGACATGAACAAAAACATCAGAATTAAATTCACGAACTTTAGCAGATGAGATATTTCTTCTTTCGGGATTGTTTTGATTCGGGAATCTTATCTTATTTATTGGAAATATTATCCCAAAATAGGGGGAAAAACATAAAGAATCAGAGTAACTTGTTCTGATCAAAAGTAAATATACAAACTTTAGTAGATGAGATGTTTTTATTTCCACCCATCCACCCATTTATGAAGATGCTGGAAGAGGGAGTTGTTATATTAAAAGCCCATATCAACCACAACAACCACTCCACCACCCATCCACCCATGTCAATAACTTCATCCTCTAAGATCTTATCTTGGTTTCTTACTTTTGCTCAGATCTAGTCTCTTTCATTGGACAACAATTTAGCAAAGGGTCCTCAAAATTTTTCATTTTTTTCAAGAAGAAGAAGAAGAAGAAGAATGTTTCTCTAATGAATGAGATGGGTAGACAAATGCTCTTGCCATGGCGGTAAAGAGTAGTAAAAGCAGGAAGAAAGCGATATTCTTGATAGCCCCCATTTAGGCTTTTTGAATAGAGAAAGATGGGATGTAGGGAAGGCATGTTGAGGCTGCTTAAGCCTTAAAATAGAATACAGTTATTGACATGGGGTGGATGGGTGGAGGTTGGTAAAGGACAGTTGATGGCAAAATTACTTTTCAGTTGGGTGGTGGGCGAGTGGGTAGATGGGGGGAGTTGTTGACAAGAGCAAAATCACCATAATTAAATGAACGAACTTTAGCCGGTGAGATGTTTCTTTTTTCGGGATTGTTTTGACTCGGGAATTTTATCTTATTTATTGAAATCATACTCCAAAATAGGGGAAAAGATATAAAGAATCATAGTAACTTGTTTCGGGTCAGAAGTAAATGTACAAACTTTAGTAGATGAGATATTTCTACTTCCACCCATTTATAAAGATGTTGGATGAGGAAGTTGTTGCATTAAAAACCCGTATCAACCTCAATAACCACTCCACCATCCATTCACCCATATCAATAACTTCGTCATCTAGGATCTCATTGTGGTTTTTCACTTTCATTTAGATCTAGTCTTTTTCATCGGACAATAATCTAACAAAAGGTTCTCAAAATTTTTCATTTTTTTCAAAATGAAGAAGAAGAATAATGTTTTTCTAATGGAATGAGGTGGGCAAACAAACATTATTGCCGTGATGGCAAAGAGTAGCAAAAACAGGGAGAAAACAAGCTTATTGATAATCCCCATTTGGGTTTTTTGAATAGAAAAATGAGGGATGTAGGGAAAGCATGCTGATGCTGCTTAAACCTTAAAACAGAATAAAGTTATTGACATGGAATGGATGGGCAGAGGTTGGTGAAGGATAATTGATGGCCAAATTGCTTTCAATTGGATAGGCGGGTGGGTAGATGGAGGGAGTTATTGACATGAGTAAAAGTACTAGAATTAAATTTGCGAACTTTAGCAGGTGAGACCTTACCAAAAAAACTTTAGCAGGTGAGATGTTTCTTCTTCCAGGGATTGTTTTGACTCTGGAATCTTATCTTATTTATTGAAATCATATCCTCAAATTGGGAAAAGACATGAACAATAAGAGTAACTTGTTTCGAATCGGAAGTAAATGTACGAACTTTAGTACGTGAGATATTTCTACTTCCACCTATCCACCCATTTATGAAGATGCTGGAGGAGGGAGATGTCGCATTAAAAGCCCCTATCAGCCACAACAACCGCTCTATCACCCACCCACCCATGTCAATAACTTTATCTTCTGTGATTTTATCGTGATTTCTCCCTTTCGCTCATGTCTATCCTCTTTTAACGGACAACAATCTGACAAAAGATCCCAAAATTTTTTCTATTTTTTCAAAAAGAAGAAGAATATTTTTGTAATGGAATTAGATGGGCGAGCAAACGCTGTTACCACGGCGGCAAATAGTAGCAAAATTAGGAAGCAGGCAAGCTTTTTGATGGTCGCCATTTTGGTTTTTTGAATAGAGAGAATATAGATGTAAGGAAGGGATGTTGAGGCTGCTTAAACCTTAAAAGAGAATGATGTTATTGATATGGGGTTCGTGGGTGGAGATTGATAAAGGACAATTGATGGACAAATTTTTTTTAGTTGGGTAGGCAGGTGGGTGATGAGCAAAAGCACTAGAATTAATGCATGAACTTTAGTAGGTGATAAGTTTCTTCTTCCTTGGATTGTTTTGACTCAGGATTCTTATCTTATTTATTGAAATCATATCCCAAAATGAGGGAAATGACACAAAGAATTGAAGTAACTTGTTTAGAATCAAAAATAAATTTATGAACTATAGTAAGTGAGATGTTTCTATTTCCACTATTCACCCATTTATGAAGAAGCTGGAGGAGGGAGATGTCGCATTAAAAGCTCGTATCAGCCCCAACAACCGCCCCATCACCTACCCACTCATGTCAATAACTTCATCCTCTAGGATTCCATTGTGGTTTCTCACTTTCGCTCATGTCTGGTCTTTTTCAATGTACAACAATTGGACAAAGGGTTTCCAAATTTTTTCTATTTTTTTGAAAAGAAGAACAATGTTTTTTTAATAGAATAAGATGGGCGGGCAAATGCTGTTACTGTGGCAGCAAAGAGTAGTAAAAGTAGAGGGAAGTAAGCTTTTTGATGGTTGCCATTTGGATTTTTTGAATAGAGAGAGAATGCATGTAGGGAAGGGATGTTGATGCTGCTTAAGTCTTAAAATATAGAATAAAGTTATTGACATAAGGCGGGTGAGTGGAAATTGGTGAGGGACAGTTGATGGCCAAATTATTTTTTAGTTGGGTGGGCTGGTGGGTGGAAGGGAAAGGTTATTGACATGAGCAAAAATACTATAATTAAATGCACGAACTTGAGTATGTGAGACATTTTTTCTTCCAGGAATTGTTTTAACTCGAGAATCTTATTTTATGTTTTGGAATCATACCCTAAAATGGGGAAAAAGACATGAAAAATTAGAGTAACTTATTTTGGGTTAGAAGTAAATGTATGAACTTTAGTAAGTGAGATGTTTCTACTTCTACCCATCCACCCATTTATGAAGATGCTGGATGAGGGAGTTGTCACATTAAAAACCCATATTAGCTCCAACAACCTCTATCACCCACCCACCCATGTCAATAACTTCATCCTCTAGGATCCCATCGTGGTTTCTAGGGGTGATCGGTTCCAGGGTGAGTAGGGTCCAGACCTAGAACTTGGAACCTACCATGTTATAATCGGTTCTTAATTTTTAGAACCTGGAACCTGCCTTGTTTTCCTTAAACCCTATTTTGGAACCTACCCTGTTTTTCCGGTCCGGTTTCAGGGTCTATCCGATAACTTGTTTTATTTTTTTTTTTCCTTTTTCTGGTTTCAGAAATTTGAAGCAAAATAAACAATCCACAAGCACTATCCAGCAATTGGCATGCTCCCACCAAACGCAGCATGTTTTCTCTTTTCTCTCAAAATTAGCAATTGGCACAATCAGACCGACCAAACCACTATGGATACCCTAGAGCTTACCCCCACCAAACGAACACACAACTTGAACAATTACGGTCGCCCACCATCTCAAATACAACCCCCCACAAGCAAACAACAATCACCACAAAAACACAACACCAAAACACATCGAACAAGAACTTGAAAATCACAAGAATTGTACTACTCACAAGGAGCATTCCCTTCTTTCTTCTCAAATGCATTACAATCAAACCGAAAAATTTTACAACAAGAATTATCAAAAATTTGTTTGAACCCTTAATCCCTTTGCCCCCCTCCGTCCGAAAAATTTTACAACAAAAACCTCGTCACCTAACAAAAAAGTACAAAAAAAAAATCAATTGCGGACTCACCTTTCTTTCGATAGTTGTGTCGGAATCGGCTACAACAAGGCAAGAGGCGATGAGAGGGGTTGCGTTCTTGCAAGCCGCGGCGACGAGAGGCAACGAGCTGGGTTCCGGGGGGACTGAGACAGCGATCAGCCGCGACGATGAGTTGGGTTACAGCAACGAGCAGTCGCGGCGAGCAGCCGTGGGCGACGAGCGGCGAGCAGCCGTGGGTGATGAGCGGCGAGCAGCCGTGGGTGATGAGCGGCGAGCAGCTGCTACGACAAGCCAAGCCGCGGCAACAAGCGGTGAGCAGCCGCGGCGACGAGCCAAGCTGTAGCGATGAGCCAAGCCACGGCAATGAGCGGCGAGTGGTCGCGACGATGAGCTCTTGCAAGCAGACTGAGAAGGGCAAGAAGGAAGGGGAATCGCTCGTAAACTGGAAGAGAGTCAAGACTCGAGACTGAGAAGTGAGAGGCTGAGAAGTGAGAGTCTGATGTTAGGGTTTTATTTTTTTTACAGTAACTTAAAACTGATTCTAAAAACCGGTCCGGGTGGATTTTCACTTAAACTCAGGAACCAGACTGGTTTCAACCGGTTCCAAAAATATAGAACCAGTTCAAACAGGAACCGGTTCCTAGACCTGTTTTCCGGGTGGGCCGGTCCGGTTCCCGAGTAAATCCGGTCTAGTTGCACACCTCTAGTGATTTCTCACATTCGTTGAGGTCTAGTCTTTTTTAACAAATAATAATTTGACAAACCTTCCTCTCCGCCTTCTTTGTGTATTGTTTTTTTATTTTCCTTTTGAGGAGAGAGTCCCCATAATTATTCTTGACTTTTTGATATAATTCTTTCCTTAACAATGAATTTTTTTTCCTTAATTCTCTACTATAAGAGCTATTTAAGTAAGTATAATATTTCCATTGGCTCTAAAAAATTCTATTCCTCTTTTTGGCATATGATTTCAATAAATAAGATAAGATAAGATTTTCCAGTGTCAAAAGAAAAAAAAAAACAAGCAAGTTTAAGGCCATCAACCGTCATTTACCAACCTTCACGTGCAATATTAAATATCTTTATTAACTTCTATTGAATATCTTTACTAATCTCCATCCACCCCATGCAAACCTTCATAGTTGCTGAACTCAATAGCTTCATCTTTATTTAAGTAGTCTTGACCTCTCACATCCCCATATCCCTACATCCTCTCTCTATGTTCACAAAACCAAAATATAGCTACTGTCAAGAGATTGGCTACATTGCTCTTCCTCTTCCTTATACTTGTAGCTACTGCGGCAGCTACTTAGGGTTGATTATTGTCTAACCCCATCTAAGTTCAACTTTACCGAAATTCGACCTGATTTCTTTTACTACGAGCATTCAACCCATCGTAGTCTGACTTCACCGAAACTAGATCCGTTTTCTATTTTTATGGACATTTACCGCTAGGGCTAGGCGCAACTTGCGCCTTTTGGATCTAATTTGAGCATGTAGTAGTACAATTAAATAATACCTCCTCAAGGTTTGGCTTTATGTGATGTTGTTTATATATTTTTCTTTTTATGGGTCAAAATGGTGTGTTGATGTTTGATGATGTTGAAGGGAAGATTTTTTTTATATAATTGGAGTTGAAAGAGTGTTGGGTGGGGGTTGAGTGGGACATAAAAAGCAAAGAAGACAGAATCTCTCTGCATAGAGACTTTTCATGAGAGAAAGAAGAGAATGGTAGTGGCGACAGCGGCGGCGGCGGCGGCGGCGGCGGCGGCGGCAGCGATGGTGGTGGTGATGAACTTGGATAGCGATAAAGTTTGAAGTTTTGTAGTCTTTGATATGGATTTGGATTACGATTTACTATTTTTTATTTCACTTACTCCAATAATTATGATTGTGTTCTCTCCATCTTTATTATTTATCGTATCTTGTTGTCGTTGTTGCTTGATATCCTCCATATTTAGATGTAGTTAAATAATACCTCTTTAAGGTTTGGGTTTGGGTGATGTTGTTCATATGCTTTTCTTTCTATGAGTCAAAATGGTGTATTGATGTTTGACGATGTAAATATTTACCTACAAATTAAACGTAAGTGGGTTTGAAGAGGAGATTTTTTATTTAATTGGGGTTGAAAAAATGTTGGGTGAGAGTTGACTTGGACATGAAAAGCGTAAAAGACAGAGTTTCTAGGATTAGAGGTTTTCTATGAGAGAAAGAAGAAGAAGGCGGTAGTGGTAGTGGTGATGGTGGTGGTGATGAACTTGGACAGCTATAAAGTTTAGAGCTTTGCAGTCTTTGATTTGGATTTGGATTACGATTTACTACTTTTAATTTCACTTATTACATTAATTATGACTATGCTCTCTCTATCTTTATTATTTACCGTATATGGTTATCATTGTTGCTTGATATCCTCCATATCTAAATGTAGTTAAATAATACATCCTCAAGGTTTGGATTTATGTGATGTTGTTCATATGTTTTTTTTTTCTTTTTATAGGTCAAAATGGTGTGTTGATATTTGATGCCGTAAATATTTACCTACGAATTAAGCGTAAGTGGGTTTGAAGGGGAGATTTTTTTGTTTAATTAGATCTGAAAAAGTGTTGGGTAGGGGTTGAGCTGGACATTAAAAGCATATGAGACTTTGCTTAGAGGCTTTTCATGAGAGAAAAAAGAAGATAGCGATGGTGATAAACCTGGAAAGAGATAAAGTTTGGAGCTTTGCAGTCTTTGATTTGGATTTAGATTACGATTTACTGCTTTTGATTTCACTTACTACGTTAATTATGATCTGCTCTCTCCATCTTTATTATTTACCGTATCTTGTTGTCGTTGTTGCTTGATATACACCATGTCTAGATGTGTTAAATAATACCTCCTCAAGAATTGGGTTTGGGTGATGTTGTTCATATGTTTTTTCTTTTTATGCATCAAAATAGTGTGCTGAGGGTTGATAATGTCAATGTTTACCTACGAATTAAGCGTAAGTGGGTTTGAATAGGGGATTTTTTTTGCTTAATTGTGGTTAAAAGAGTGTCGAGTGAGGGTTGAGCTGGATATGGAGAGTGTAGAATACAGAGTCTCTCTGCTTAGAGGTTTTTTATGAGATAAAGAAGAAGGTGGTGGTGGCACGGTGGTGGCGATAGTGGTGGTGATGAACCTAGATAGCCATAATGTTTGGAGCTTTGCAGTCATTGATTTGGATTTGAATTACGATTTACCGCTTTTGATTTCACTTATTATGTTAATTATGATCGTGCTCTCTCCATCTTTATTATTTATTGTATCTTGTTATCGTTATTACTTAATATCATTCATGTCTAGATGTAGTTTCTTTTGCCCTCGTCATTTGAGGGGTCTCTTCAGACATATTCTTCTTTTAACTCTCTGTCGGAAAAGTGCACTATTGAAAATGACCTCCTTGTGCATTTCAGAAGTGCGCTTTGATTTGAACATGAAATCACCTATTCATGTAGTTCTACAAGATTGGATTATGATAACTATAGATGGGAATTTAAGAAAATTTTCGATGGAGTATATAGGTTGGCTATTGGTGAAAAAAATGAAGCTAAAAGGTAGTGCCACTGTCTTGCTTGTGATGGAGATCCATATCGAGGCATGCAAAAGCAATTCAAGCAAAAAGGATTAAACTTTGTAGGCAGCTGGCAAAACTCTTGAATGAAAAGTTGAAGACGAGAGTTTTTCAGTGATCCCTGCTAGCACAGTAAAATCATTCTTTAGAATTTACTCATCGAAAGTTAATGTTAAGCGTTAAAATTCAAAAAAAATAATAATAATCTCATGCACGTGCTAATACCATGCTTCCCACGTGCACATATCGCATCGTGCAATGGTTTACTAAACTTTAAGAGAGGAAATAGTTACTAGTAGAGGGAAAAAGAAAAACATTTCGCTCCACTAATAAATATTCCTACCATTAATAACTATTCACTGTTATTTACGAAAAAAAAAAGTCCATAAATCCACACTCGAGATAAAGAAAAAAAATTCACTTGTATATATCTTTGTCAAAATAATTAAAAGCAGTTTATATTTCCAAGAAGTAATGCATAAAATCCCATTTCTTCCACATTTATGGACATATGTTGTTCATAAATCTGGTTTGTGCAGTATTGTTCATATGTTTTTCTTTTTATAGGTCAAAATGATGTGTTGATATTTGATGATGTAAATGCTTACCTTCGAATGAAGCTTAAGTGGGTTTGAACGAGAGATTTTTTTTGTTTAATTGAGGTTGAAAAAGTGTTAGGTGGGGGTTGAGCTGGACATGAAAAGCGTGGAAGACTATGCTTAGAGGCTTTTTATGAGAGAAAGAAGAGGACTGTGGCAGCGGCGGCAGTGATGGTGGTGGTGATGAACCTAGACTGCAATAAAGTTTGGAGTTTTGCAGTCTTTGATTTGGATTTGGATTACGTTTTACTGCTTTTGATTTCACTTACTACGTTAATTATGATTGTGCTCTCTCCATCTTTATTATTTACCATATCATGTTGTCGTTGTTGCTTGATATACGTCATGTCTAGATGTGTTAAATAATACCTCCTCAAGGTTTGGGTTTGGTTGATGTTGTTCATATGTTTTTTTTTCTTTTAATGGGTCAAAATAGTGTGTTGATGGTTGATGATGTCAATATTTACCTACGAATTAAGCGTAAGTGGATTTGAATGGGGGATTTTTTTTTTTTGCTTAATTGGGGTTGAAAGAGTGTCATGTGAGGATTGAGCTGGATACGGAAAGTGTAAAAGACAGAGTCTATCTGCTTAGAGGCTTTTTATGAGATAAAGAAGAAGGTGGTGGTGGTGCGGTGGTGGTGATAGTGGTGGTGATAAATCTAGACAGCCATAATGTTTGGAGCTTTGCAGTCATTGATTTGGATTTGAATTACGATTTACTGCTTTTGATTTCACTTACTATGTTAATTATGACCATGCTCTCTCCGTCTTTATTATTTACTATATTTTGTTATCGTCATTGCTTGATATCCTTCGTGTCTAAATGTAGTCTCTTTTGCCCTCGTCATTTGAGGGGTCTCTTCAGACATGTTCTTTCTTTTAACTCTCTGTTAGAAAAGTGCACTATTAAAAATGATCTCTGTGTATTTTAGAAGCATGTTTTGATTTGAGCACGATATCAACTGTTCATGTAGTTGTACAAGGTTGGATTATGGTAACTATAGATGAGAATTTAAGAAAAATTTTGATGGAGTATATTAGTTGGATGTTAGTGAAATAAATGAACCTAAAAGGTAGTGGCACTGTCCTACTTGTAATGGAGATCCATATCGAGGCATGCAAAAGCAATTCAAGCAAAAAGGATTAAGCTTTATAGGCAGTTGGCAAAACTCTTGAATGAGAAGTTGAAGAGTAGGGGCATTTCGGTGATCCCTGCTAGCAAGGTAAATTCATCTTTAGAATTTACTCCTTGAAAGTTAATGTTAACCTTTAAAATTAGCCAAAAAAAAAAAGAAAAATCTCATGCATGTGTCAGTACTACGCTTCCCACATGCATGTATCGTACCATGCAATGGTTTATGGAACTTTAAGGGAGGAAATAGTTATTAATAGAGGGAAAAAGAAAACTACTAATAACTATTCCCTCCACTAATAATTATTCGCTGTTATTCACGAAAAAAAAAATAATATCCATAAATCCACACTCGAGATAAAGAAAAAATTCACTTGTCTCTACTCTTTTATCAAAAGAATTAAAGGCAATTTGTATTCCCAAGAAGTATAGTACAAAATCTCGTTTCTTCCACATTTATCGAAAAGCTTGCTATTAAAATGTGCATTATTATTACCTTACCAGAAAAAAAATGTGCATTATTATTGTAATTTAACATTATTTCCTTCCCCATTCTCTTCCCACTACTCTCCTTCCCTCTAACCCCTTGTCCTCCTCCACTCTCTCAATTACTCAGCTCTCTCTAAAACACTCCCAAAATGAAAAAAAAGGATTTAATGCGAGAGAATAAGTTCTACAAATGATATTAATTTGGGTCGTCGGTTGCCATATGTTCCATAAACATCAAGAAGGAAGCAACGTGAGTCTCCCCTCTTTTCCTTTTTTTGCTAATCCTTGATCATTTAAATCAATTTCATCAAACAAGTTTAAAAGATCTATCTAGATTCTAATAGAAAAAATCACCCACCACATGTATCTAAAGAGCCAAGGAAAAATTAAGAAATTTTTCAATGGAATAGACCGGTTGACTGTTGGTGAAATAAATGAAGTTAAAAGGCAGTGGTGCTGTCCTGCTTGTGTCGGAAGTTATATCGAGGTCTATAGACTCTGCTAACACATGCAAAAACAATTCAAGTGAAAAGGATTAAACTTTTCGTTTTGAGCTCGTATTACGCAAATTGATTCCTCAATGTCACCAAGTCAAATGGAGAAGCTGCGAGGTGAATGGAAAGGAAAGGAGGTAAGAGAAGAGATACTTGATGCTTGGAAGCATGGGAGGAAACGGAAGGTCTCGTTTGGTGTCCAATTAGTTCCCCACCAAATAAACCAGGGGTTTTTTTTTTTTTTTTATCTGGTGTCTTATTACTTCTCTAGTCCTTGTTCAAAGCGTCGAATCACCACTTAGGGTCTCGGATTAGGGTAATTAACTGCGGATTGTTTACCCGCAACACTCAAATTAGTTACCATGGTAACATATGGTCGGTTCGTGCATATTCCTAGTAGTAGTAACTGAGCAGGAAATTCGAATGTGGTGAGACGACATCAAAATTGTACCAAACTTTTGAAAAGTTGGTTGATCAAGTTAGGGCATTGTATTAGTTGTCCCTGCTTAAGAAAGTGGGAGCAAAGAGGAAATTAATAATAGCTTGCCATCACCATCATGCCTTGGCAAACATCGAAGTACATTTTTATTATTATTATTATTATTATTATTATTATTATTAACGTTAATAAAGCATCTCCGGGGCAATGTTTTCTTAGCTGAGTCTTTTTTGTCCATAGAAAAAAGCAAGAAAAGTCTCTGTGGGGACACAATAATCCTCCCACAACCGTGGATCAATGGTATAACTTTCGTATGGTATTTTGTCAAAACTTTTCGTCACATCGCTTCGGTTCTACTTTTGCTAAAAAAAAAAGAACACTTAACCAGTGCTGAAGGAAGGCATAGCTATCCAAGCTATTGGTCACGTCTAAATGCGCCTCTGTTTTGCATGCTCTTTCCGACTTTTTTTTTATGGACGGATCATTGTTGGAAGTCATTTGCAAAGAGACCCGCAATTACAAAATATTCTTGTTCCTCCATTCTTTTGGTTGTGGGGCTGATTTTGAGACAAGACAATCTCTAAATTGTTCGCAGCCGTGTCTCATTAATTCTCTTATCGAGCGATCTAGTAACAATGAGATTGCACTATTTTTCACGATATCACGAATTCAAGTCTTGCCGAATTGAATTCCTGGTTGACTTGTGTCTCGAGCATCTTTTCACCTTTTGTGAAGAGACTTCCTGAGTTTTGGTAAGTCGACGAGACTCCGGTGAAGAGCTTACTTTCACGGATGAATTGAATAATTATGATTTAAACCAAGAGTTTCGTGATAGATATAATAGGTGGTTATGCTAGTTACACCTTTCCACTATTCAAATCAACGAGAATAGTCTCTCTAGATATTTTTCTATTCGGGTGGGTCCGAGTATACGTACAATTTCACTCCAAGACACCGGAAGATTTCCAGGCTTTTTCTAACCAGGTCTCGATCTAGTTGGCCAACTAGTCGCATCAAAGCCTGCAAAAGCATGACAAATAAAGTCGATGGACCAACCTATCCTTGACTTTCTCCACTTGGATGATGAAAGACTTCCTTCCTCTGGTAATTTAATCAAAGCAGCCAATGCTTACAATGAAGTAGGGTCACCGATAAATAAAAATTAAACAAGAACCGGATAAATTAATTTTTAAATCCTAGTCTCGTTAAGAATCTCATTCCCAATAATGTGGGGGGTTTTATTCTCTTCGTGCTCGAGTCGGGAGTGTCTTGATTTCATCTTCTGGATCAAATTAGGTCCGAGGTAAATTGAATTGGAGAACTACATGAGATCATCGCGACGTTTATAAGCTAGTCGACGTCCTAAAATACTTTCGATTGGATCCCTTTTACTTTTTTCCTACATGAGGATCGCAGTACGATTCAAGACGGTTCCCTGCTAATAAAGATCGAGAGTTCCCGAATCAGAAATCACGGAATCCCGTTCGAATCGACGGATCGACGGCATGGATCAATTCACGTGTTACGCGCGTTGAACTTTTTCATATCAGACCCTTTGTGTTTCCCATTGGATTATGAACAATTACGCAATGAAACGCTTTTGATTTACTCTCTCTCTCCAAGGTGGGTGTGGGTCCGAGTCAGCTCGTATTATCTCCTCCGGGGTGAGGTGACGTGGACATCCAGATCAATCAATCTTATCTTTATCGACTGGGCTGACGTGTGACTGACCATTCAAAGTGATGGCGGTGGGGCCCCCTATCACGAGTTCTACGTTTAGCCCCCTGTTGACCAGTTCAAGCGATGGGCTTGTTTACCCGGCTCGGCTTCATCATCTTCCCCCCCCCTCTCGGCTTCTCACTGAATGGACTTTATAAATTAATGGAGGTTAGACAGAGGAAAAGATCCATTCCAAATTTTATATATCTTCTATTTCAATACCATTCATGCTATATTTATCACATCGATATAAATTTTAAATTTTTTACGACACAAAAAGAAGTTTTGGGATATTCGTTTTGCAATGGGTAAATTTAGGATTTTTAGCGACGAAAAAAAAGTTCGGAATATTTGTGTCACGATAAATATGATTTGGAGTTTTTATATGTGTGTTATTTAACCCTAAAATTAAATCCTATGATTATAGATAATGGATAGATTTTGTTCTGATATCACCGAATTTTCTCCATTTTTGGCTATTCTATATACGTGCACTCCCCCAAAAAATTGGATGGCTCATGAACGAGCCATGTTAGTCGGAGCCGTCAATCCACGCCGAGCCATCAACATTAATCTCGCTCTTTCACTGTCTTCCTCTCCATGGCTTGGGTGGTCTTGTCTATAAGAACCTTACACCACCATTTAAGCAAAGAGATTTCTCTATTCTCATCGACACACATAGATCTTCCTTCATCTTCGCTTTTGTTTCTTTTGAAGTTTCTTCGCCCCTTTATCTCTTCGTAACAGTCGCATCAGGTCTGAGAAGGCAAAGGAAACATCCATAACACATCCAGGGCCTCCTTCGGTTGTTACGCGTAGAGATCACTTGCATATAAACACTAAGGTCGATCCGAGGCTATCACCACGTCGGACCAAGAACGGAAAGATGGGTTTCCTTCACAAGCTCTGGGACGAAACGCTGGCCGGACCCGCCCCCGAGTCGGGCCTCGGGCAGCTCCGCAAGTACCACTCGTTCTCGGCCGCGAGGTCCTCTGCCGCTCGCGCCTCTCCTCCTCCCGACTTGCCGGCGGTCACCCGCAGCATCACCATCGTCAGGACCGCGCCAGCTCTCCGGTCCATCCCCGGGGATCCAGGGTCCGGCCCGAGCACCCCCGGCACTCCTTCGACGCGTACGTCCGCCGAACCTAAGACATGTCTGTACGTATGTCACGTGTTCATTGTTTTAGCAGTTGTTGAGTCCGTATTGGTTTGCATGCAGCTGGGACACCGGATGGGAAGCTGAAGAGATTCACGAAGAGAAAACCACCAACCGATGGATCGGACGGCGCTCAACCTAGAGGTCCGACTGATTATGATTGGTAAAAGATAAATCTCTGTGTTTTTTTTTTTTTTTTGGGTAATGTGTTATTTCACTTTGGTGCAACATCATTTTTATGTGAACATCACACGGCATTCAACCATGTTAGAGTTGGTGATAGATCAAACCAGCTACCTTTCTCTCCCCATCTGCAAAGATCTTTCATCAAGTTCTGTCTTTAGGTCAGGACATAGAAACTGATGATATATTTTGCTCACCTCAGAACAAGGAAATCTGTTCCGACAATCAATCAACTTTTGAATCACTGTCTGAGAGTATATTTGACTGATCTTCGTGGGGTTTATGTTTTGCAGGGTTGTGATTAGTGCTTTGGATCGCTAGGCGGAGAAACTGATGATATATTTTGATCGATCGGCTATTTTACTTCTCCCCATACGTAGAGGAATCAGTCTTTTTCTCTCTAAGATATCGGCAAACGTATGTGTATATATATGTATATATAACTATGGTAATAATAAGATTGTTCATATAAAGAATGGTCAGGACACAGAGAAGGGTCCAAGTCCTTCTTGGAGTTTCCACAAGAGAGAGAAGAAGAACTAGGAGGCCGTATACCCTATAAAACTCAGCCTCTGCATAATAACCTTCAAGAGTTTTGGGAACTTTGGGCAATTTTCTCCAGTTGGTTTTTCTTCCCCTGGTGTTCATGTACATAATGATATTTGTTGTGCTTTTTATATTTAGTTTTTTTTTTTATATCTTTTTTGTGAATATGTAATTATTTGTATAATGGGAAGCTCCTCTTTCATTGAAACTAGATCATATCCACCCAAAAGTACTTGAAGCTGCATCTTCTTACGATATCGTGTAGTTGATTCGATCAATGGAGATCTAATTGGGGAAGAAAATGATGACATTTTGATAATGACTCGAACCGCATAAAAAACGTCTCCGCGGAAATTGGGGATACAAGAGATAAATCAATCAGAGAGAGACACCACTTATCTTACCAAAAAAAAAAAAAAATCAATCACAAAGAGAGCTTGTTGACGGAAATCGACGCATTATTGGCTTAAGCTGAGCCTGCCTTCACTTTCTCTATCAGATCAGCTGCATCCTGGACAGTAGCGATGTTCTCTGCTCCCCCTTCGCCTATCGGAGAAAATGTTAGGTGATCCCGGACCGCCAAGTCAGTGTAGTCTCGGACCACTCATGAAGCGCCATGTGGCTCCACATGGATCTATGGGGTCGGCTCGTCAATCCTCAATTTTCTCCATAAAAAAGTAATTTTCATCCTCTCACCTGACTTGCACACTAGCCAATGCTATGCTTTTTTCTTATACTCTCTCTCCTAAGTCCTATCCGTCTTTTCATCGAGAAAATATTAGGTGGTTCCGAACCGCCAAGTCAGCGTGGTCCCGGACCACTCATGCAACGCCACGTGGATCTGCGGGGCCGGCTTGCCAGCCCTCGATTTTCTGCACAAAAAAGTAATTTCCATTCTCTCACCTAGCCTGTACACTAGCTGATGCTATACCTTTTTCTCATATTCTCTCTCCTAAGTCCTATCCATTCTTTTGTCGAGAAAATATTAGGTGATCCCGGACTACCAAGTCAACGTGGTCCCGGACCACTCATGAAGTGCCATGTGGTTCCACGTGGATATGTGGGTTTGGCTCACCAGCCCTCGATTTTCTGCACAAAAAAGTAATTTCTATCCTCTCACCTAGCTTGCACACTAGCCGATACTCTACTTTTTTCTCATATTCTCTCTCTTAAGTCCTGTCCGTCCTTTCGCTGAGAAATATTAGGTGGTCCTGAACTGCTAAGTCAGCGTGGTCTCGGACTACTCATGAAGCGCCACGTGGCTCCACGTGGATCTGTGGGGCCGGCTCACCAGCCCTCGATTTTCTCTACAAAAAAGTAATTTCCATCCTTTTATCTAGCCTACACACTAGCCAATGCTCTGCATTTTTCTCATACTCTCTCTCCTAAGTCCTATCTGTCCTTTTGTTTCCTCCTCAGAAGGAGGAGAAGAAAAGCAAACAGGTGTCTCCCCCTCTCTTTGCCCTGCACACAAATTTTGAATTTTTCGCACTGAGATTTCGCTGGTCCGCCGTTCCTTGCTGCTCCGGTGTTCGTCAAGCAGCCGTCCCCAGCCGTTGCCGACGAAGCACATTAAGGCCACCCCTTGCTCCGATGAAGCAAAGGTCTCCCTGGTCTTCGCTCTCAGCTCCGGCGTTTGTCAAGCTCTCGTTCCTCCGCTCTCACCGACGAAGCACATTAAGGCCACCCCTGCTCCGATGAAGCAAAGGTCTCCCTCGTCTTTGCTTTCAGCTCCAGCATTCATCAAGTGATTGTTCCTCCGCCCTTGCCGATGATGCACATTAAGGCCACCCCTGCACCGATGAAGCAAAGGTCTCTCTCTCTCTCGTGATCCGACGCTCGCTTGCTGCTCCAGCGTTCGTCAAGTGGCTGTTCCCCCACCGCCGCTAACAAAGCACGTTAAGGCCACCCCTGCTCCGATGAAGCTCCAGTGTATTCAGTCTGCCCACATTACAAGGAAAATATTCAGGTTCATCTGCTTTGAGAGCAGTTTACCGCTTTCTACTTTCTTGGCTTATACTGATGCACCTAGGAGGACCGGTGGACCTGTAATGCGTTTAGATAAACCGACGGGCTCGAAATCAACGATCTCAAATTGAGCTCAAATTTGGTCTGCTGAGGTGAAACGACGTACTGATCAATACTCACAGCCATTGGCTGTGATTAACAATGGATTTTCACAATTCGAGATTGTTTAGATGGGTTTTTCTATTATTTTAGTATTTTTTATGGGTTAATTTAGTAAAGGGCAGTTCGTAATTTTGCGTTTTGATGTTTACTAATCCTAGTAGGGTTAGGTCTGGGGATATATAAGTTTATTTTAGGGTTTCGTTTGAGTAGACTTTAAATATTTTTATTGTTAATCAATTGAGAGAACAGTTTGTTTCTTGTTATCGTTTTGATTCTACTGTTTAGCCTAATTTCTTTTGCGCTTCGACATCATATACTCTATCATTTCAAGCAGACTGTATTACCAGTTTTTTTGAATTAGATGTGCAGCTGGTAAATTTATTTTGATAGCAGTTTCCCAGAGTCGACTATATAACTCATTTTTTTTTATTATTGCAGTTTATTTTCTCCACTGCCATTGATGGTAAGATAAAAAGCTTGGCTGTATGATTGCCTGGGATCTAGAGTGGACTATGATCCTCCCGGTCGATGATGCACCATGGTGGCTTATGGTGCGGATGGAACAAGGTAGCATGTTGCCTCAGAAATGCTTGTTGGCTATTTGTTTCTTCATGAAAGACAGGAACACATTTTTGGAACACTTTTGGTTCACGGGGAACTGCCATGCCAGTACATTATTTCTCTCTGTCTCTGAAACTGGATGAAGCCCATAGAATAAGTTTTCTCAACCTAGTCCTTGGATTTCGTTTCTATGTTAATCCCTTAGCTGTTCGATGGGGGATCTTATTGCTTGCTTTTGGTCTCTTACAGCCAAGCTCGACCTAGAAGTGGCTACTGTTCAAACACTCAGTATTTTATTGTATTGGTCTTCTGTTGAGGCAATATGCTGACACTAGAAGCATTGGTATATCTGGCTTGCAAGCACTTGCATTCACAGTGATCTTGTTGCTTTTTTTTGAATAAAGTAGTAACTTTTTTTCGTTGCATGTTAGAAGTGATAGATGAACATGCATTAGTCATAATCTTAGTTCTCTCTTAATGCTTACTGCTTTAGTTGATCATACAATGTATGGAAGTTGGATGTCCATCTTGTAGGCTGTTTTCATGTGGAACCAGTAGAGAGGGTGATTCCCATTTAGTTGAGTGGAATGAGACGGAGGGTGCTATCAAGAGGACACAACAAGGAATCGTTTCCAAGCTGCTGGAGATGAATTTCAAATTAAATTTTGGGATATGGAGAATGCCAGCACGTTGACGGGTTGTTGATGCAGATGGCGGGTTTCCTGTTATCTTTTTTCTCCTTTTATATAGATGTGCAAATTGGTACTCTAGCTAGAATTGGGATTTTAGTTCCTCTTTTCATTGCAGGCTAGCCCAAGACTTAGGTTTAATAAGGAGGGTTCTTTGTTAGCTGTCACAACAAGTGATAATGGCATCAAAGTTTTGGCTAATACAGATGGTATGTGCTTGATAAGGATGCTCGAGAGCAGGGCTTTTAAGAAAAATCGAGCCCCTCCTGATAATTCTAAGGTAGCTTTAATGGTTATGTGCTAATCTATAAAATCATTTAGCCAATCTATTTTTTGCATGTGTTTCTGATGGGTTATATGAACAATGGGCCGCCCATGCTAGGCCAAACCTAGCCCATTAACCTTGAAAAAAAAAACTTCATGAAAGAAAATAACCGCAAATGGCAATTATTTTTGTGGAAACAAAAGTGAGAAGAAAACAAAATTAACGTAAGGTTCCGAAAATTTGATTTTGTTCACAATTCCAAAGAGAACACACACTCACTTGAAATCAACAAAAGCGAAGTAGAATTGCTCTCTCTCTCGAGGCTGTAATAGGTGCATTTAATCTGCGGCAAAGAGGTATGTTCGTTTATATAATATGCTTCGTACGATCGGTGATTCAAGTATAGAATAGATAAGTTTTTTTTTCCGCGTTTTTGCATTATGTTTAGGAATATGTTTCTTTCATTGGTATCAGAGGATGTGTTCTTGTTTCTTGATCGTTTAATATGTTTACAAAACAGATTATTGGCCGGAATTCGTGAAACGACACCGACGAACACTCAGGTACAAAAAATCGACACTCGACCGTACTGTTTGAGGTCATTTCTCGATTTTCGTGCATCAAAATTTATTTTTGAAAATGTAGGGTCGTAGTGCTCGTCGAGACGAGCAAAACGACGGGTGGCATGTCGCCGGGGGAGGCCGAACGCACCTCCACGCGCCGTCGCAATAGGTAGCTTCACTGGCACGTGCGTCGCATGTGTGCGCAGCAATCGCCGGCACGTGTGTCGCATGTGCGCAGCGGTTGCCGCACACACGTGCGATGCATGTGCTGTGTGTGCGTATGTGGGCATGGCTGACGTTAGCCATGCCGGTTATTTTTTGGGCCAAAAGGCCCGGCCCAGCAGGCTGACCCGATCCGACCTGGGTTCTAACCCGTGACTCGACCCTGCTGACCCGTTGACCTGACCCAATCATCCATTGACCGTTGACCGACATTGACCACCGTTGACCGGCGTTGACAACCGTTGACTGTCGTTGACCATCGAAAAAAAAAACTGAAGAGGGACAGAATGTGTTTCTTACAAGTATCATGAATTAAGAATAATAATCATTTGATTTTTTCTGCATTTGTTGTAGGAAAGATGGTACGAAGATTTCAAACCCCTATTATGGCTAGGACGCTTGAACAAAAGCAAAAACTTGCCGCGTTGAGAGCTGAGTTAAATGTTTATCGATGGGAAAATGGTGATTTGGATAATCACGTGATCAAGGTCAATAAGATGATACAGGACATCATCTGGAATGGTTACTGTATGCCGAACTTCGAAAAGATGAATGTTCTTATCAACACCCTTCCATCTGAATGGAAAAAGGTGTTGCATCATCTATGGGAGGTCAACGTGGTCCCTGTCTACAAAAAACTTGTTGTGGCTTTTGTGAGAGAATATTATAGGATTGAGGCAACAAAGACTTCAACCCTAAGGATGAATACAACTTGGCGAAGAATGAATGTGCCATGGAGAAAGCCTAAGGGATACTCGACAGTCTTTTCTTGGTTGCCAAAGAAGAAGATTGATTTTTCTAAGAAATTTTATGAATCTTTCCTTGTCTATAGGAAATTGATAGACCGTTGATTTTTTTATGTTATTTTAGTTTGGTTTTAGATATTCTAGGTAGATATTATTACTTATGTTGGTATTCTTGTTTCTTTCCTATGATGGATTTGTTCCTCATGTAAATAGTTTTAATGAATAGATGTTGATGGATATTTTCTGTTATGAATAGTTTATGGTGCTATTATATTATAATATCTGTCTTATTAATATCATGCGGTTGAATGGGAGCTCTAAAAGTTTTTAATAACTTTAAAGAACGTAATTTTACCATAATGATTATATTAACGATACTTTCACATTAGGATTTTAGATGATGATTGGGAACATAATGATCTTTCGAATATAAAAACTATATGAAATTACTCTTTAATATATTCAGTTTGTGTAAAATTGATGCATAAATGAGTGGCATTAATAATTCGTGCTATATGATTGAAATGTTCAGATACCATGACTTCAGCAACTAAGAACATAGTGGCTGAATTGAACAAAGGAGAGAAATTGAATGGCGAAAATTATGAAATATGGAATATGAAAATCCAATATGTGCTAGAAGAACAAGAAGCACTATAAGCTTTTAACCAACTAATGGAAGAACCTGAGGATGGGAACACTGCACAGCATAAGAGAGACAAAGATGCATTTGCTGCAAAGAAGAAGAAGAACTCGATTGCTTGCATCGTGTTGCTGAGTAGCATGGAGAATGATATCATGCAAGAGTTCAAGCGGTTTGAGAATGCCAAGGAAATATGGGAAGCATTGGCAGCAAGATTTGGTCATACATTGGTGATCAAGCTGAGACAGCTCACTATAAGGTTTGACTCGTATAAGAAATCTCATGGTCAGTCCATGAAACAACACTTGAGAAAGATGTCAAACATGATCAGTGAGTTGAAGGATCCTGGACACATTCTGACTGATGAACAGCAAGTGCAAGCAGTGATTTGTTCTTTGCCTCAAAGCTGGGAGTACATGAAAGTGCACTAGACCCATAATGAAAACATCAAGACCTTTGAAGATACCATGCGCCATCTTGAGTTAGAAGAGGATCGCCTCATGGCAGCGAAATCAGAAATCAATATCTATTGTGCCGATTCTAGCTCACATGGGGCTTTGGGCTCCAAGTGCAAGTGCGTTAAAAGGTTCATGAAGTGGAAAGGCAAAGGAGTAAGTGCTTCGGGTAAAAAACCTAAATTTAATCAACATGACAAATGAAGACGTTCTTTTGGTAAAAAGATATCGAAGGTGAAATGCTACAACTGTAGCAAGAAAGACTACTTCGCTTGCGATTGTGGCAAATCAAAGAAGGTAAACTCTCATTATATTTTTGAGAACTTTGTCTATATATCAAGTTCTATTTTTTTAACTGAGTCTAATCTTTTGTAGGCTATAGTTTCGGGAGCAACAGACTATGTAGCGAAAAATAGAGATGCCTTCGTGGAGTTCCAACGGGTTCCAACTGGAATAAAATGGATTTATGTAGGGAGCAACTTTAAAGTTGAAGTTAAAGGGATTGGTACCTGCCAGTTGATGATGCGTGGTGGACACACATTGTTCCCACATGACATATTATATGCTCCGGAGATTCGTCAGAATTTGGTATCTGTATTAGTGTTGGTTAAACTTGATTTTAATTTGAACTTCTATAATAGTGGTATTGATTTGTAATTGAATACGAATTACTATGGTTGTAGATACTTTTTGGATGGTTTTATTGTATTAAATGTTAACTATGGTGATGTTAACGTTTGTTATTTCCTATTTGCATCTTCCAATTCCTATGAAAATAATGTAAATGTGTGACATGCTAGACTTGGTCATATTGGCCAACAACGAATGCAAAGATTAGCAAAAAAGGGCTTACTAGGCAATATTAAAAAAGTTGGCTTTCCTATTTGCAAGCATTGCCTGGATGGGAAAACAAGGAAACCATTCGGAAATGGTACAAGAACTGAATTTCCTTTGCAACTAATCCATTCTGACATATGTGGTCTAATGAATGTAAGAGCAAGGTATGGGGCTGTGTATTTCATCACATTCATAGATGATTATACTCGATTTGGATATATCTATTTAATTTCCCATAAATCTGAGGCATTAAGTTGCTTCAAGAAATTTATGAACTTGGTAGAAAATTAATTAAATAAAAAAATAAAAACGTTTAGATCCGATCGAGGTCGAGAATGTTTATCTGATGAGTTCAGAAATGTATGTGATGAAAAAGGAATAGAAAGACAATTGTCTATTCCATACACTCCTCAATAAAATGGTGTTGCCGAGAGGAGAAATAGAATCCTATTGGAATGGTTAGGTCTATGATGGCATAAGCTAACTTACCAATCACTTTTTGGGGTGATGCTTTGTTAACTGTTGCCTGTGTATTTAATCGCGTGCCTTCTAAATCAGTTACTTCCACTACGTATGAGTTATTGACAAGTAGAAAACCCGTTTTAAGTTTTCTTAAACCTTGGGGTTGTGCTGCATATACTCATGAGCTCTCTCATAAATATAGGAAACTGGGTCCCAGAGGCAAGAAGAGTATTTTCATAAGATACTTAGAGCATTCAAAAGGGTATGTGTTTATAGGTTAGTAAGAAAATGGGAGTATAACTGAATTTAAATAACGAAATGTCACGTTCTTAGAGAATGGGTTTCCTAAGAAGGGCGAAATAAGTAAGGATTACTCACTATTTGAAATCTTGGATCCTGATAATGAAATAGATAAAGTTCGTCCAGGTGGGAGCAATGTGAGCAATGAGGAATTAAATTCGACTCAATCTTAATTGCAATCGTTTGATGAGACAATACCATCATTATCTAATCCAAGTAGGAGCATAATGGAAAATGATGTACCATGTGAACAATCTCTTGTACGGTAAACAAGTCGCAAAAGTGTTCCCCGACGACGTTTTGACATTGAAGGGGAAACTTTTATGATCGCTCCACAAGATGAAGATGAGCCAAGGAATATAAATGAGACTTTAAGTTGCCCTAATAAGAAAAAAATGAATAGATGTAATGGAAGAAGAAATGGAGTTAATGAAGTCAAACCATGTTTTGGAACTAGTTGATCTTCCAAAAGGACGCAAAATTATTGGGAACAAATTGGTTCTCAAAATAAAACAAAAAGCTGATGCTCAATAGAAAGATAAAAGGCTCGTCTCGTGGCGAGAAGGTATAATCAGCAGGAAGGAATTGATTATGAAGAAACTTTTTCTTTTGTAGTGAGATTTATCTCAATCTACCTTATTCTGGCAATAGTGGCAAGTATGGATCTTGAATTACATCAAATAGATGTAAATATTGCTTTTCTAAATGGAGAATTAGAAGAAGAAATTTACATGGAGCAACCCGTTGGCTTCATTGTAAAAGGCCAAGAACAAAAAATATGTCGACTTTTGAGATCGATATATGGCCTTAAGCAGTCTTCAAGACAATGGTATACGCGTTTTCATAATGCCATAATGGCCTATGATTTTACAATGATTAATGAAGATCATTGTATATATATCAAATGATTCAAATATCAATTTGTGATCTTTTCATTATATGTTGATGACATACTGATTGCTGGAAGCAATATGGAGTTGGTTAATACTGTTAAGAGTTGGTCATCGTCCAGTTTTGAGATGAAAGATATGGGTGAAGCTGCATATATTCTAGAAGTTAAGATTTCAAGAGATCGTCCCAAGAGATTATTGTCTCTTTCGCAAGAGACTTATATCAACAAAGTTCTTGAACGATTTTGTATGTATGACTGTAAACTCATGGATACTCCTATTGCAAAAGGTGAAGGATTGAGCTGTAGGTTGTGTCCTAAAACTCCACAAGAGAAGGAACAAATGAAACATGTTCCTTATGCTAGTGTTGTTGGGAGTTTAATGTACACTATAATGTGTACAAGACCTGACATATGTTTTGTAGTTGGAATGGTAAGTAGATACCAATCCAATCCAGGTCAAGCATATTGGAAAGCCGTCAAAAGAATCATGAGGTATCTAAAGGGTACTGCTGATTATTCTCTGAGTTATCAAAGAAAGGATCTGCGACTTAAAGGCTACTTAGATGCTGACTGAGAATGAGATTTAGACGAAAGGAAATCTATCTCTGAATTTGCATTCTTACTGAATAATGGTGTCATATCTTGGAGTAGTAAGAAATAAACATGTATAGCATTATCCATCATGGAAGCCGAGTTCGTGGCATTGTCGGTAGTAGTATAAGAGGGAGTTTGGCTTAAGAGATTTTTGGATCATTTAGGTGTAGTTGAGCATGCTGCAAGCTCATTATTAGTCAATTGTGATAGCCAAGCAGCGATAGCATACACCAAGGATCCGAAATAACATGACAAGCCCAAACATATAGATACAAAGTATAATTTTGTTAAAGAAATGGTAGTACGAAAAGATGTGAACTTGCAGTACATATCTACGCATAAAATGATAGCAGATCCTATGATGAAGCCAATTCGTAGAGATGTTTTCATTGGTCATGTAAAATCTCTAGGACTGCGTAGATGCTAATGTACTGAATATTGTAATTTCCTTGAATGTTCACATTTAAATGAAATTGTTATATCATTGTTAATGCCTATGAATATTTTTTTTTTTTTGATATTTATGCATCTTAATACTTAGTGTATTATGTCAAGACAGTATGTCGGACATATAAGATTAACTTACTTACACGAGTAATTGTCTTTATTTACTGTGTGATAAATAAAGATGAGACAATTTTTAGGCTTATTATCTAGGTGATAATCGAGAGCTCAAGCTTAAATTATAAATGTCGCCTTAGCTAAATGCTAAGATGAGGACATAACATTTATTATGTCCGATAGTAAAATAATACACATATTTTACTTTATCTGTCTTTGATGCCAGATATGAGTTCTAACGGATTCTTTAGAAGAGTAGATATGTGAACTCAAGTTTAGACATTGAGTATGTCTGGACTATCATCTGTACGGTATTGAATGTAAAGACATACGCTCAATAGGAAAGGAGTTAATACCGTAATACGTATTTCATACTACGTATACATGATACGATCGATAAGAGTGGCAAAAGTTTTTTATCTCAATTTTATGTCGTGTGAGACTCTTGAGGATATGAGTTCCTCATTTAGTTCTCTCACGACTCTGAGTTATTCTCAAAGTTTCTATTTAGTATTCGCTATCTTAGAGTGTTGCCAATGGTCATGAATGATTCGATCTAATGGGGCATTTCTTAAAAAGCGTACTGGACTGAAATAGAGAGGTTTAAGGAAAGAGGAAGATCAATTTATTTATAATATCACATCTTATTTTTGTATTCACGGGTCGATCAATTATGATTTTGAGTAAATCATAATTGTGAATATAATATACGAGACACTAAAAGAGATCAAAAGAGATATAGATGTGACTGACTGATCTAGGGTACAGCATACTATATCTACTCGAAAACGTTATGCCCAATTTGAGCTACTATGTATTTCTAACAGATGCATGGAAACGAGCTTTTAAAATATGCTAGTCGCACGGATTATTTGTTAGTATGAGCATTACAAAAAAAAAGAGAGAGTTAATGTTTAGCCCACTATGTTCGAGTGGGAGATAATGGGTTATATGAACAATGGACTGCCCATGTTGGGCCAAACCTAGCCTATTAACCTTAAAAAAAAACCCATGAAAGAAAATAACCGCAAATGACAGTTATTTTTGTGGGAACAAAAGTGAGAAGAAGACAAGACTAACGTGAGGTTCTGACAAGTTGATTTTGTTCACAATTCCAAAGAGAACGCACACTCACTTGAAATCAACAAAAGCGAAATAGAATTGCTCTCTTTCTCGAGGCTGCAATAGGTGTATTTAATCTGTAACAAAAAGGTATGTTCGTTTATGTAATATGTTTCGTACGATCGGCGATTCAAGTATAGAATGGGCACGTTTTTTTTTTTCCGCGTTTTTGCATTATGTTTAGGAATACGTTTCTTTCAGTTTCAATTAATTCTGGTTTAATGGTTATGTGCTATCATAAAATTGTTTCATTGGATAACTTTTTATGTGTCTTTTCTCAATAAATTATTTATTCCCTTGTATAGGGGTCATCAAATTCTTTTCAACATCCCAGGATGAAAGAATCGAACGATTTTGAAGGCATAGACAATGCACGGTCACACCATAATTCGTCAAGAGGCAGAAGATAGCAGCATGGTGGTTGTTTTTAATGCTTGTTAGAATTCTTTTGTCTTCTGTTCTGTTTGGGAAGCTTGATTGTGGAATGATAATGAAGAAGGTGTATATATTTCTGTCGAGCAGTTCGTTGCGTATATAGGATGATGTGTTAAGAAGTCCTAATTTGACGAAAATAGGTGGTTTTGGTGTGTAAGCGTGTACTTCTAGTCTACTGTTTCAGAGGGGGCTTCTCTGTCAGGTATAAGACAGTGAAAATTGAATGTTTGCTTCTCTGTGCTGTTTGGGAAGCTTAATTGTTGAGCAAGTGTACTCTTTTTTTACGTTAATACACAACAGATTGTTTGGAGTGTTCGTCCGCAAGTTTGGAAGTTGAAATGACAGTTGGTATACGAGTTGCTGATTGGCTGTTAATTTTTATCTGAAGTAGTTTGGCGGCTGGATTTGGAGATATAGTGACAGGAGGAGGTAAAGCGAGATTCATGTTGAGCAATTTCAAGCTTTCATACGATGAAGAGAGAGAAAGAGAGAGTGAGAGGTCTGAAGGTGCAAAGTCACTATTTGAGAAGAGGGAAGGTGTTGAAATTTTTTAACTCAAAAGATTAGTTTGAAAGCCGCGGCAGTATGTACCAGATTCTCCTCTGCCTGGCGTGCATTCACAAGATTGGTAGGTCCAGATCGGTCGCTTTTACTTGTAAGTTGTAACTAAATATACAAACAGGGCAAACCATTGACTAAATTAAAGAAAAACAGGGTTAGAAAAACTGAGGGAGCACTCTTTTAGTCAATTCGTAAACTACACGGAAATGGGAACAAAGATGGAAAGGGATTAAGGCAACAAAAGTACCAGGACAAACCATTCATTACTCTTTTCGATTCGCCGCTTCATTGACGACAATTTCATGGAAATGAATGTTAAAAGCATTTAACGAGAGAGAGAAAGAGAGGGGGGAATAGCTGAGCCTTTGATTTAAGCTATCAAAATTACAAGTTCCAACCATCTATTCTTTCTTGACAAGTAGTCCTAATAAAATATCAAATAAGACACAAACAAGTAAGACATCTGACTGCTGCACATTATGCCTCAATCCCTGTGTCCTCTCATCAGTGTTCTTCAGTTCATCTTGCTTGGCCTTCACGAGCACGAAGGTCATGATGGCGGGGCTCCTGGAGGAAAAGATTCCATTGGGGCTCTCTGGAGGCCGAGGCCAGCGCCTTCTGCAAATCAAGACATCTTCGATAAAAAATAAAAATAAAAGTAAAATTAGTACGTGTAAGTGAAAAAACAACGTGCTGACCTCGCAAGTACAAAACGGTATACTCAGACCAGTGAATTAAAACCTAGGATGCCATTAAGAACCCATCTCAAATAACAATGGCTTTAGAAAGAATTGAAGGGATGTATCGAGAACTGAAACAGAACGATCACGCAGAAGAAAGAGAAAATAGACGATGTACGAATTTATCCAGGTTCACCCTTAAATTATGGCTACATCCTGCAAAAAGATTCACTATATTTTCGGTTTAGAGCCACTCAACCCGTTATAATAATAAGAAAAACAAGCAAAATATATATGTGTCCCAAACGAGCCCAAAACCTAAACCTGTACGAAATCTCTTAATCTCGCATCATACGGGCCAGCTTAAATGAAAACCCAAACCCGTTGAGGTTTCGGGGGCGCTGCCCCCGAGCCCCCGCCCGCTCACAAGCAAGCAGGGCAGCCGTCCACTGACCGGACAGTGGAATCCCCATTGGGGGGCGCTGCCCCCGAACCGCCACTCACTGATTGGGCAGCGGGGCACCCGTGTTGGGAGTGCTGCCCCCGAACCCCCGCATTCCGTACGCAAGGATTACATGTCGTTGGATAACATTTCAATTTCCCTAAACTCATGTGGGAGTACCCGGTGTAAGAAACAAGGGTCCCCGAAACATTCGCCAACTTCATCAAGGATGAGTAGTTCATGTTCAGCCTATTCTAGCATATCATAATAGTATAATGGGATCTGCTGAAACCGTGATTTCGCATTTGTTGTTACAAACTGTGGTTGGGACAAAGCATACAAACTGTGAAACTTATGCAAAGGAGTTGCAGAACTCGTGACAGGCTGTGCATCAATGCCTGAGCTCTGCATTGCTTCTTGGGCTTTCTTTGAAGCCTCGAAATTAAAGAGCAGGGGAGTTCTCCAGCTTTCTGTAAAACGAAGCCGCAACATCTACACCCGGTTTCAGAGCATCTGCAACAATTTGGAAAATACTCTGTGCAGTGTTTAAAAATCCCGAGCTCACTTCCTGAACGTGGTCAATCGTCTTCTCAACCTGCCAATTCAAATTTCAGAAGCAACTTCAAGATACCAATAACATGGCTTTCACCATTGAAATAATCGTTGCAACTCTTTACTAAAAAAAAAAAATGCAGGAACTTTTACCTCCGCGATAGAAGAGAAAATCTGGTCTTTGGGGAGGCTGACAGCTCCAGCTTCATGGGGAGGCGAGAAGAGAGCAACGGAGCAGAGAGCGGCAAGTGCCGGATTTTTTCAAACGAGCGTCGAAGCAGGGGCGCCCTTAACGTGCTTCATCCTGTGGTTCAGAACCAGTAACAGTTGGGTATAACAATATTTCTGCCCCTTGCAAAACCGGGAGGATCATAGTCTACTCTAGATCCCAGGCAATCATACAGCCAAGCTTTTATCTTACCATCAATGGCAGTGGGGAAAATAAACTGCAATAATGAAAAAGTGAGTTATATAGTCGACTCTCGGAAACTGCTATCAAAATAAATTTAGCAGCTGCACATCTAATTCGGAAAAACTGGTAATACAGTTTGCTTGAAATGATAGAGTATAAGTCAAGAAAGTAGAAAGCGGCAAACTGCTCTCAAAGTAGATGAACCCGAATATTTTCCTTGTAATGTGGGCAAACTGGATACACCGGAGCTTCATCGGAGTAGGGGTGGCCTTAACGTGCTTCGTCGGCGACAGTGGGGGAACAGCCTCTTGACGAACGCTGGAGCAGCGAGCGAGCAAGCAAGCATCGGATCGCGAGAGAGGGAGACCTTTGCTTCGTCGGAGCAGGGGTGGCCTTAATGTGCATCGTCGGAGAGGGTGGAGGAACAACCGGTTGACGAACGCTGGAGCTGAGAGCAAAGATGAGGGAGACCTTTGCTTCGTCGGAGTAGGGGTGGCCTTAATGTGCTTCGTCGGTGAGGGCGGAGGAACGAGAGCTTGACGAACGCCGGAGCTGAGAGCGAAGACGAGGGAGACCTTTTCTTCATCGGAGCAGGGGATGGCCTTAATGTGCTTCGTCGGCGATGGCTGGGGACGGCCGCTTGACGAACGTCGGAGCAGCAAGGAACGGCGGACTAGCGAAATCTCAGCGCGAAAAATTCAAAATTTGTGTGCAGGGCAGAGAAAGGGGAAGACACCTGTTTGCTTTTCTTCTCCTCCTTCGGATGAGGAAACGAAAGGACGGATAAGACTTAGGAGAGAGAATAGGAGAAAAAAAGCAGAGCATCGACTAGTGTGCAGGCTAGATAAGAGGATAAAAATTACTTTTTTTGGAGGAAATCTAGGGCTGGTGAGCCGGTCCCACAGATCTATATGGAGGCACGTGGCGCTTCATGAGTGGTCTGGGACTACACTAACTTGGTGGTCTGGGATCACTTAATGTTTTCTCGACGAAATGACGCATAGGACTTAGGAGAGAGAATATGACAAAAAAGCAGAGCATCAGCTAGTGTGCAGGCTAGGTAAGAGGATGGAAATTACTTTTTTGCGGAGAAAATCGAGGGCTGGCGAGCCGGCCCCACAGATCCACGTGAAGCCAAGTGGCGCTTCATGAGTGGATCGGGATCACGTTGACTTAGCGGTCTGGGACCACTTAATATTTTCTCGACGAAAGGACGGATAGGACTTAGGAGAGAGAATATGAGAAAAAAGCAAAGCATTACTAGTGTGTAAGCTAGGTGAGATGATAGAAATTACTTTTTTAATCGAGGGCTGGCAAGCCGGCCCCTCAGATCCACGTGGATCCATATGGCGCTTCATGAGTGGTCCGGGATCATGCTGACTTGGCGGTCCGGGATCACCTAATATTTTCTCATCCGCCTATTGAAACTCCGAACGTCTCTTCCAAAGCCATAATGATCTCCACCTGTTTTGATGTACCCGCCGAATTGCAAATATCATGATAAGAGTCGTGAAATAGTCGATTGCATCGGTAGTTTTGATATATGTACAACGTCTCTTCCAAGCATGGTTGGAACCTATGCAGAAATGATCCATACAAGTGATTACAAGACGATGCGTACCGTGTCGAGAGAATCGGCGCCCAAATCGACGAACTTAGTCCCTGGAGCGACGGTGCTTTCATCGACAGAGAGCTGCTTGGCTATGATGCCTCGGACCGTTTTTAGATTCTCCGGCTTAGGCTAAACTTACACAAGAATGTCAAAACAAGTGAACTGGAAATAAATAATTTGTTGCTCGCTAAGTCAACGAATCACTTCACACGAGCTACTGAAGGAAGGAAATTACGACGGAGCAAGATATTTGATTCCTGGAGCGACTCAGAATCGGGGCGAACCCTCTTCCTGCCTCCACGATCGCGATCTTCGGCACGAATCTAATCTTTCCGCTCTGCGTAGGGGGATGAAATGGCAATTCATTACCAATCTTTGACCCAACGAGAGAACTAACAAAGAGGGCAATGGAACTGGCTCATACAATGGCTGACAGGCTTCCTAATTGATGAGCACTGCCCCTTGCCCTGGGAACAGATTGAAGAGTTGGCAACTGGGGAGTTGATAGAGAAGCAGAAGCCATGATGGTGTCACTGATCGATTCTTAATTTTGTTGATTAGCCACCCAATTTCTCTTGATGAAGAGCTCCAAATGTTAGTCGAAGGTTCAAGCTTATGTACAGAGGGTTTTCTGCTTGTGAATCTCTCCGCTCCCAGGAAGAAGAAGGAGATGCAAGGGATGACGACAAAGACGAAGAGAACGTCGTTCCTGTTTGGCAAATCGATTGGGGCGGACCATACCATGATCGGGGTGTCTCTATGTGCTTGTGATGCATACATTGGACTTGGCCGAATAGAATGTTTCTATACCTGCAACGGCAGACCCATCTCCAATTTCAAGAAAGAAGAAAAAATTTAGGGCTAAAAGCATTTTATAAACTGAATTAATTACTCTTGAAGAAATAATGAGAATCATATTGGATTCCATTTAAAAGAATATGGAGCCCTTTTCTCTTTTTTAAGATTGGATTGATTGGATCGTGGGGCCGGATGAAAAATGAGCCGTGAAGTCTAACTTTAGTGATTTAATTAATTAATTACATGAGAAGTACAATAAGTTATATGAAATTAAATTGCGACGAATGACTACGAATGAGTAGTTTACCTCGATGACTAATAAGTGTTTTTTTTAATGTGAAAAGCGGTTATTCCTATGAAAAGAAAAATAAAGAGAGTGCTTTTTGCTAAGGCAAATTATAAAAAAAAGTCATAAACCTATTGTACAGAAATCAATTCAATTTTAAACTTTTCGATTTGACTAACTTAATCATAAACCATTTTGACAATCTGTTAATGTAGTCACTTCGACTAAAATTTGGCCATAAATCTTTAACGTGGATGTCGATCATCTTACTTAACATGCAAGGGGTTGACGTGATCATTTTTTGCAATTTTTTCTCTTTCTTTTTATTTCCTTTTCTCTTCATTGTGGCGGGCGACCCTCGTTAGCTATCTCCGAGGCCTCAGCTACCCTCATGTATCCACAGTGAAAAAAAGAAAATAAAATAAAAAAGGAAAGATAAAAAAATATATAAGAAATTCAGAAACTCTTAAAAAAATCGTCTACTTTGGCTATTTCCGGCAAAAAGAATTGGCCAAAAGTACCATAATGGCAAATTATCAAAAGGGTTTAGAATTAAATTTGTCAGATTAAAATAATTCGGGATCGAATTATCATCCCGTTCGACAAATTTAAAACTTTTTCTATAATTTTTGTCGCGGGCCAGAGCGATATTTGTCACGGGGATGGCTAGCTTCATCTATCATGATGCCACGTACGGTAATGCAATGACCGCAGTGAAATGTGAAACCTGTGGTACAAGAAGGGCCCCGTTTTTCTATGTGGGGCAGGTGGCGGGTAATTTCGTTGGATCAAGCCTCTCCACACATTGGATGAGCTCCCTCTAGACAGCAGCAGATGCGCTTCTGTTTCGGACACAAGCACACCTGGTGTGGTACTCTGCATGTTTTTTTCTTTTGTCGTGAATGTTGAACCCCTCCCCCACAAATCAAAAACTCCAAAATGCCATCGTAGAGGCTAGAGATCTCGAAATGCGTCGCCCACCCAAATTTTTTGGTATTGTATATATCACGTGACCTCTGGATTTTACTAAATGCGTGTGTCGATTTTGCTCTTTAATCAATCTTGTCCTTAGTAGATTCGGAATGTCTCAGACACACATACTTCGGCGTCCATGACAATGGACACTCGCGACATCGGATGAACATGACCCGAGCCGAGCCATCTCTAGTCTAAGTTGGATTACGCGAGCTCGAGTTCCGTATGGCGAGGGCCCCCCCTCGTCGGCTCCCAGGGGGAGGGGGGGGGGGAGTTTTACCCCAAGGCCGCCTGACGATCATCGCCTCTATAGGGGCATCGAGAGAGCGCGCGCCGGGGAGGACATGGGCTCTCTCGATAAACCGGATCAAGTCAGATCGGCTCCGTCAGGTCGACCGTCTAGATCGATCGATGGCTCAAGTTTTACCGGGCCCGAGAAAAGATTAGTAGGGAGCACACAAAAAATGGGAATGGCTAAATGACCATCAATTTTGTGATTATTCCCACAGCATGGCATCAAATTGGAGGGGGGGGGGGGTGTCTTTTGAGCATCTTGGGCTTCATCTTCCCTGTGGCCGGGCTGCTGTTCTTACTCTCTTCCTTTTCAGCTTTATTCTCTCTCTTCCTCTTCTTCCCTTACAGTCTCTATCTTCATCTCTCTCTCTCTATATCTCTAACTTGGATGGACCCTCGACGAAACCCTCGCTCCGTCAGCGACCCGAAGGTCCGCCAGGTCGGGTTCTTCGCCCCTCCCCCCGACCGCTCCCAGTCCGGTCCCCCCGACCACCCGATCTCCTCCTCCTCCGCCGCCTCCCCCACGCCGCCCCCCGCCGCCGCCTCCTCCTCCTCCGTCTCCGTCGTCTCCCCCTCCGGCAACTCCCTCTCCCCGGTCATGATCCCCCCTCCCCGCCACCACTCCGACAACCTCGCCCTCCTCTCCCGCCCCGTCCCCGTCCCCTTCCCCGCCGCCCCCTCCAGCTACACCCCCGCCTCGGAATTCTCGCCCTCCGCCGCGGCCGCCTCGTCGTACTCGGGAAAGCCCGCGGCGGGTGGCGACGGCGAGCTCGGCGACGACGTGGCGATGTCGCCGGGCCCGGTCGGGAGGGGGAGGGTGATGGCGAGCAGCGTGCCGGCGAGCGGGCTGACCACCGTGTCCGTCGTCACGATGCCTCCTGGTATTACTGGTATGTGAGTTGCTCGTCGTGAATTTGTGCTGTTTGGGTGTAGATTTTAATTGGGTGCTTCGAATTGAGGTCGTGAATGTAAAAGATGGAATGTGGCAAGCTTTTCCTTTGTCTTTTCGGCTTAAGAGGTTGAATTCTTTGGGGGTTGGGTAAGATTGCTGGGCGGTGGGAAATCTGTGTGGATAAAAGTTAGGATGATGCTTGGTTTTGGATGAGCGAGTATAGGTCTTCCTTGCTTGGTTTCGATTGTGGAGTCGGAAATGATGGGCAATTGCTGAATGTCTTGTTTAGGGA
This sequence comes from Syzygium aromaticum, assembly GCA_024500025.1. Taxonomy (NCBI): domain Eukaryota; kingdom Viridiplantae; phylum Streptophyta; class Magnoliopsida; order Myrtales; family Myrtaceae; genus Syzygium; species Syzygium aromaticum. The sequence goes on from CM044893.1 coordinate 13,940,535, forward strand.
GTGATGGCCAGGTGGACCTCTTTAAGGAAATTGAATAATTAAGTGGTCATTTGGGAGGATTTAGCGATAATCATTCTTGACGAATGGTCTTGGGGATTTTGACCTTATCAAGGTTTATCTAAAGTGCATTTGGCAAATTATGTATATGAAAGAAGAGTGGCTTGGAGAATGTAATGATATTGGCATGCTGCAGTGTTCATCCTTCAGTAGCCTTTCTCATAGCAGACATTTTCTTGGTACTTTCCTTTAAAGGTGCTTTTTCCCATGAAAAGTTAAGGTTGCGTCCGAATGAATTTTTGCTGCTTTCTGGAAAGTACTTCCAAAAAACGCTTGAGCAAATATCATAGGGGACAAAATTGATCGCAGAGAAAGTTGGGGGAGCCTCGGTGGAAGTGCAGAATGAGCGTCCTGCTAATTCAAAGCCCCAAAAGGAGAAAATGACAAAGGCTGAAAGGCGTGCTCTACAGGAGGCCCAGCGAGCTGCCAAAGCTGCTGCTAAAGGTGCATGTTTTTCTCTTGTTGCTTGGTATGATAAATCCTACACTTGGTGAAAGATCTCCTTGAGCTGTTTGATTTTGCATTTCCTCCGTTGGGTTCTTAATCTACTTTAGGTTTTGGCTTTTTAGTACTTCGCTGTAATCTTTGTCTGCCAAAGGTATGCCCAATCATTAATATTGGCCTTCGTCTTGGAATCACAGATACTTGTTGATGGTGTTTTCTTACTTTGAATTTATGATATATGTCACATCATCAACTAGGCGTTTGGTTTCATGTTTATGTGATGCACTTCAGTAGAAGCATGAGTACCTGCATGCACGTGCACGTGTCTTGAACATTTTGATCTCTGTTTTTGTAGGGGAAGGAAGTAAGGCTGCTACAGCTGCTCCTGGGGCTGTATCGTCTGAAATCACAAAGCCTAATAAAGTTGTAAGGCCTTCTCAAAAGAAGAGTGATAGTGCTTCAGTTGCACCTTCTGAGAAGAAGGGTCCTGGGGCTGAACGGCCTCTGGAAAAGGAAAGAAAGAAAGATGCCCCACATCCGCGCATGCAATACGATGATGAAAGCCGAGTGGAGAAGGCTAAAAGGAAGGCAGTTGTAAAACAAACAGAGGCTCGAAACAGAGTTGAACTGTTCAGGCATTTGCCCCAATATGAACATGGAAGTCAGCTTCCTGATCTTGAGTCAAAGTTTTTCCAACTTGATCTGATGCATCCAGCTGTATACAAGGTGCTCATTTTTAATTTTCAAAGTGCGCTTTTATACATGCGAACTTGCCTGAAGAATTATCGTTTGGCATTCAGTGTGAACATCACTTTTGTCCCTAAATTCTGGTAGTTATGCTGCGTGTATTCCAATTTCAAAATTATATGGTACGTGGCCTGCTATACAGTGAGTGTTAATCAGCAATGCATGTTAAAGAGGGTTTTTTTCACACTCATAACTTTTAGTTACTGACTTTTTCCTAACTATATGGGGGCATGCTTCTTTTGGTATATCTTAGAGTAATAGGGTTAATAGTCAAGTGTCAACATGGTAATCCACTGGATCAACTTAATTACTTAATTCTGTTAATTCTGCTGGTATGGCTCATATTATTCTTCCTTCTTGGCTTAAGTTGGTTGTGTGACCTGGTTAGATGAGGAGGAATACTGACTGTGACATTTTTGAGAGTTCAATTTTAGCTATGAAGGGTATGGGGGATAGCTCCTACGGCAATGCTGATCCTAGGTATCTTGTGGATTGATCGACTGATGACCTTATTTACTCGTAATTTGTGAAGTTCTCTTGTTGAATTTAGTCACAACTTTTTGGAATTTGTTAGGACGGTCATCTAATTACGCTTATCACCAAAACAGACGTGCGACCTTTTGGTTGAGAAAAACATAATTAGCTTGGCCAAAAAATGCTCAATACAGTTTGATTCTTGTGATAGATGAAGTAATTTTCTTTTCTCCTGTCTATCATTGCTATCTCTATGTACAGGTTGGCTTACAGTATTTATATGGAGATGTATGTGGGGGTAATGCTCGTTGTATTGCCATGCTTAAAGCTTTTCAAGAGGTGATTAAAGAATACTCAACCCCGCCGGAGAAGACTTTAAGCAGAGACTTAACTGCAAAAATCAGTAGCTATGTTTCATTTTTCACTGAATGTCGGCCACTTTCAGTTAGCATGGGTAATGCCATTAGGTTTTTGAAAAACCGAATTGCGAAGCTACCTTTGACGATGTCAGAGTTGGAGGCAAAAGCAACTCTGCGGTCAGATATCGATCATTTTATAAATGAGAAGATTATACTTGCAGACAAAGTCATGGTTAGCCATGCTGTTACAAAGATCCGGGATGGTGACGTGCTTCTTACATATGGATCACCGTCTGCAGTTGAAATGATACTATTACATGCCCATGAGCTGGGCAAACAGTTCCGTGTTGTGGTGGTGGACTCTCGTCCAAAGCTGGAAGGACAACTTTTACTTCGTAGGTTGGTAGGAAAGGGTATTAATTGTACATACATAAACATAAATGCTGTTTCTTACATCATGCATGAAGTTACTCGAGTATTTTTGGGCGCATCAGCAGTATTATCAAATGGAACTGTATATTCACGCGTTGGGACCGCATGTGTCGCTATGGTTGCTCATGCTTTCCGGGTACCAGTCCTGGTATGCTGTGAGGCATACAAGTTTCACGAGAGGGTACAGCTTGATTCAATATGCTCTAACGAGCTTGGTGCGTGTTACTAGTTTCTTTTGTTTCGATATATCTAGATAGCAACTAGTTTGCTTTCTGGCTCAGCTCTCTGCAACATTTATTGCAGGTGATCCGGATGTCATTTCAAAAGTTCCAGGTAGAGAAGAAAGCGTCAATTTGGATGGTTTACCCAATAGTGGCAATCTTCAGCTTCTTAATCTGATGTAAGCTTCCTTTTCTGATGAATCTGATGTAGGCAATATAATTAATTTGGTCAGTCACCTCAATCATCGCATCTTCTCTCTAACATGCGATTCTTGGGGATTTTGATTGGCAGATATGATGCAACTCCTTCAGATTATGTCTCTATGATAATAACTGATTATGGCATGGTAAGTTAGACTGTTCTTGGGCTGTTACGAACTGTGGAATGATTCTGCCTCTTTGTGCTCTTTGAGTATCATTTACTCTATGAATGTGCAAATGTCTATATAGGTACCAATTCTTGATGGTAGACTTGCCTTTGGGCTGTTAGACTTGCCTGTGCAAATGTCTATGGACACTAGGGCCTCAATTCTTGATGGTAGTTAGTCTATATAGGTACCAAATGGGACCATGGAGAGAAGCGTTGCCAGAATATTTCTTATTATGATATCATATGGAAATTGCAGTGTAATGGTTTGTGTTTTCATGCTTCGTTTAGGTCCCCCCAACAAGTGTGCCAGTCATTGTAAGAGAATATCGAAGGGAGCATCTATGGATATAACTGGCCATTGAATGGATCCTGGAGACAACTCAAAATTTTGTCCACACTGCATTTGACTTTAACACAGCTGATGCAGTCAGAAGAATAAAACTCATTTGTGTTATTGATTAATGTGCTTATTTTTACGTTCCCCAATGATTTTGTGCCTCATTTTGCTGTGGAGAAAAGGATGTTCTTTTCTTGTTTTACCTGACCCTGTGAAGAGCGCGATTGTTCGCCTCTCCGGGCAGATTTAGTGATGCAAACGCTTGCTTGCTGTAACGTTTCCGTGCCCCCTGGGCGTCACATTTATGCTGTTTAGCTAGATCGGATTTTGAACCTTTTTCCTTCCCTGTTGGTGAATGTGAATGTGTTCTTCTGTCGAAGTAGATGAGAACAACCACAAATGGTCACTTGGACATACCTTTGCTACACCATTCACTATCTTCTGTTCATGCTACTGTTATTGTTGCTCGTCAATACACGATCGTAGTTCTGCACCATAGGCTAGAGCAAAATCACGAGTTACATTTGCTTAGATTATATACTCTCTGGCAAAGCCAAGGCCGGTTTAAAAATCAAATGAGATGAATCCTCTTGTTGGATAAATAAGAAGCAAATACAGAACTTGTATATCCTATTTTGGGCCTTGCCCTTCTGGCGCGTGCTCTCATTCTTGCTCATCCTTCTGGATATACACTCACTTCATTGCTCCAAAACTGCTGAGGGGTTAGGTGAAATTAAACCATTGATGGTAGCACTTCCGGTAAAGAATAATATTCAGTCCCTTCTGCTTTACCTTGTTCCTTTGACATGGTCTTATGCGCTGTTAAGGGAACCATTTAATTGGCTCAAGAAAAAGGAATCTACATGCAAGCTTTGTGGCATGCTGCTGTCCATGGAAGCAGGATAGACCCCGGTCCTCTGAAAAGCGAAAATGGTTTGTTTTCCAATGGAAGGAGGGCGCAAAAATATGAAGGAACCAGACTTAGGCTAATTGTTGTTATTATCATAGATATCCGTACTTAGGCTTGATAAGACCGAGTTAAATTCATTCTCTTCAAGACAAGAACAAAAGTACTACAACCCCCCACCCAAATGAAAATGAGAAACAGACCGCTGGTTCGGTGGTCCAACAGTCTTTATATTCACCTCTGTCGTCAAGATACATACGATCAGTGAAAGAGTTCGCAATCCAAAAGCCAAGGTAAGTTCAGCTGTCAGTTGAGAGCAGAGCGGACAGTTAAGCTGTCCCAAACAAGATGCTGTGGCTCTTTGCCACAGAGAAAGACATCAATTAATGGTTCAAGAGATTGCCCATCCTCGTCATCATCACGCGGTCCACCAGGTCCACTCATCACGCGGTCCACCAGGTCCACTCATCACGCGACGACGGTTTCAACACACTCATTCTCTTCCCAAAGATAAGTCCCACATCCAGTTTCCACGTGATGATTCGACCGGATGGAGCAAACATGCTGATGAGGTGGAATTCTTGGATTACCCAATCATCAAAGGGATGATAATATTTCCAAGGCATTCTGAAGCATGTCATGCACTGTAGGTAAGCTGTGAAACTGCCTAAACACAGCATGGGCATGCACAAACTTTATCTTGGAGATGCTAGCTATGAATGACTTGTCAGAGAAGGGCGTAAACAGTAAGGTTTCATTGACACCGACACCATAGAACTAATTACAGACGGCATCAACTCCATTGTAATTGCCACTCTCACCATTACTAATATCATGCAGTGCTTGGAATGAACATCCAGGTTGTTATCCATAGACTAGAGCATTGGCAACATAAACTTGTCGACAATTTAAGTGATACAAGTAACTCAACCATTCAGTGCTATCACAATGTTAGATCTGCATAATAAAACAAAATGTTGAGAAAAATTTCTTGGATGCTATAATATTTCATCAATATCCTGTGTAGTAGACGACTGCAAAACAGAACTTCTAAAGATTGTGCATACTCAACTGAACCTCGGCAGAATCACCCTTGGAATTGGCGGGGGTAACGACAGCAAGGATCACTAAACCACCCAATACAACCACCAATATGCCCAATGAGTTAACTAGCAAGGCCTCCGATGAATAACGTGATATGATGTGATTCGTTTGGAGGAATGTGGCTTTCTCCAGAAAACCGGTGGCACAAGTAGCAACAGCGAGGGCATAAATATAAAGCCCGAAGAAGACGTGCCATGGAAGTAACGTAGTTCTGCTATTCCTTGAGCCTCCTGGGTTCCCGAAGGTCGCAAAACCGGTAGCCCACTAAACAAAGTAAGTAAAACGTCAAAAGGTGCATTAGCAAAGAAGCTAAGCTCTAAATTGTGGGTTTAAAGCAACAAAGGAGAAAACGGAGGTAAGCAGAGGACCTGAATGCTAAAGAGGAAAAGGCAAGTCAGACCCAACCAAGAATGCAGGCTGTAGAAATTGTCAACACCCTTGTCGCTATGGAATTTCCACGCAGCCCAGAGTCCGACAATGCTTAGACACAAGGCCAAAAATTGGAGAGTAAGATGAACTAGTTTTCTGAAGCTCTTCGTCCCTGGAAATGTCTTGTATGCTAGGATGGCTGCAGGAAGAAACATCCAATGCACTAGCCATTATTTATCCAAAAAGATCATTTTCCCCCAATGGAGTAAAAAACAAACGGTGATAAAATTAAAAAGCCCGCGAATATGACGCTTATATTATCAAATAACTTGGAGAAAAAGGAAATATTTGTCATGATGCCACAAAATTGCCACAACTAAACCTACGTGTAATGCTAGTTCACAGAAAGGAAGTGCACCCACCTTCACCATTGAGAAGTATGAGTCCGATCACCATTAGAACAGGGTGGACCTATGGAAAAGCAACAGCACGAATCAGAAGGCGCAAAACAACAAACACCAAAGCTGCATGAGGCGCATTATGACCAATACTAAGAATCTAAAAGAGAATAAATGTGAAGCCACACTAAACATTAACAAGTCTCTTCCATTTTCAAGGCAAAGTCACGAGATATTGATCAGATTAACCACACGACCCTCGAAGCCGAGTCAAATCACGACACAGAATGTACCACCCCCAACAAAAGCCACCCCTGCTTCAGACAAAAATCCATTCTCACTCGAAACAAAACAACCAACGCAACCCACATTCGCAAAACCAACGAAATGCCTCAAACAATCATCACACGACCAGAGAAAGAGAGAGGGAGAAATTACATTGAAGATAAGGTCCGTCCCGTCGGAGACGAGCGCCAGGCCACCCCGGTAGCGCACCGCCCAGATGAGCACCAGAGCCGTGACGGTCACTCCGATCACTCTGATGATGGGGATGATGGAGAATCCAGCTACAGGGGCGCCCATCGTTTCATCCAAAGCCCAAAAAGAAAAGAACCCACAAGAAAATGAAGAGGAAAGGCGAGATCTTTCGGACGAAAGTCGCGACCTCTGGCTCTCGCCGAGCGAAAGCGACGGCAGTAGCAGAGGGGAAGCGAAGGCGGAAGGCGATCTGGATCTTTGGGCTTCCTTTCACTTCAGATGAGAGGTGGGTGAATTTTTTTTTCGTTTTTTTTTGTGGAGTAATTAGTCAAATTATCTTCTGGGCCAATAGAAAAAGTCAAATCCATCTTTAGGTTGGCAAGTCAAGTAGGGTCTCGAGATAATCACACCGATCAACCCAAATTGCTCGTCAGCAAAACCGACGGCGTCCAAGAATTTCCTGCCGGTTTTGCTCACATTAGAGTCCATTGATCACGGCGGAGCTAAGTTTATGATAAGAAATTAATGATTATTTTGCATTGAGTTATCGTTCATATTGAAAGAGTGATCGAATTATTTGATGCTCTTTTATTTGGTGACGCCTCAGTTCACCTATATTCGATCGTTTGACTTTATTCGCCACGGGTCATGCCTGTCATCATTTGTACTAGGTAATGAGTTTATGGACCAAGTGTTCCCAATCGACAAGCAAAACTCAAATTAACCCGGTTCAATAACACTTACCGGGATGATCGGCAATTTTCATACATGGGTACAAATAAGAAACATGTGGCGTACACATAATCACGCTATGATATAACTGATAACCACACATCAAGTATATCAAATTGATCAAGGCCCATAGCACGTGTTTATATAGATCGGAGTGCATAGATGAATGCATGCAAGATGTCACCGAGTACATCTTTTTATTTAAATGGCATTGTTAATCTCATGGCCCTACATGGTCACACTCAGGCGCAGGTACAATGCAGACCCCTCCGTGACAGCTCGGTTTCAAGTACTCGGGACACCCCCATAAATTTGACCGCGCCGGTGGCATCGAACGCGAACAGCATTTCACGTTACCTATTGATTCGCCTTTCTTAGTGTTTTGCTCGGAATTCATACACAAAGTGAGTGGCGCGTGCCTCGAAGGGGCATAGAAAAAGCCCGATGTGCGCGCCACGACGAGCGACGTAAGAAGAGAAGGAAAGACGTGAGAAAAGTAGAGTGAATTCACCGTTATGATCCTTTCGTTGAGCCGCTTGTCGAGCCTTGGTGGACGGTGATAGGAGAGGAGCGACGGAAAGGAAGAGAGCGCACGCCACGAGGAAACGCAAATCCTTCCTCATGTTGTGGGGAGGCCTACTTCGCTAATTCTGTAAACTTTAACATAGCTTAGAGCGAAACGATATAATTTATATTAGCTTTCCGTGGCAAAGGGTTTATCGGAGGTCAAAGCAAATTGACTCTAGTCCATCATCATCATCATCATCATCATCATCATCATCATCAACTACCACTACAGCAAAATCAATCGACTCCAAAGGCCAAAGTCATGGCAAGCCGCTTGCACCGTTTGACACGAGAGTCCACCGGAATTGACACGAGATGATATGAATAAGACCGGCATGAAGGTCGGTCGATAGTATTCTTTTTCCCCCATGAAAGAAAATCTTCACTCGCCCAATCAATGATACAACACAACCGTACTTAAAAATTATTTACCAGGTAATTTAGTGAAAGACAACCGGAACGTGCTTAGACAAAATTAATCCTATTGCATCCATCTAGTTTATCTGAACACTGTTTATCTGAACACTCGATTGAAATTGACCACGGCATGTCGTGAAGCCACTTCGAGGGAACTTTCTAGGTCGGCAAGTCAAGTAGGCTCTCGAGATTATTACATTGATCAACGCAAATTGCTCGTGAACAAAACTGACGGCGATCCAAGAATTTCTTCCCAATTTTGCTTGCATGAGAGGCCATTGATGGTGCCGGATGTTTCGACGGAGATAAGTTTATGGTAAGAAATTCATGATAATTCTGCATTGAGTTATTGCCCATGTTGAAAGAGCGATTGAATTATTTGGTAACACCCCGATTCAACTATATTTGGTCGTTTAACTTTATTCACCACGGGCCGTGTCTCTCATCGTTTGTGGGGGGTAACGAGTTTATGGACGGAGTATTCCCAATCGATAACTATGAGGGCATGTAATGAGTTTTTGTACTAGAGGACATATTCAAATGCCGGTCCAATAGCATCAACGGAAATTCCCTAATGTTCTCTTTCACCAAGGAAAAGAAGTAGTACCCACTTCATGTTCATACCAAGAAGAATTAGGATGTTTAGTTACATATTGCCTGATATAGTGATGAAAGGCCAAGAAGTTACATCAATGAGCATGGTATATGTACTACTTTAAATTTAGATCATCGATGTGTCTCATGTGCGACCGACGTGAGTCTCGTCAGATTTGATGATCTAGATTCAGTCCGGTACATATGACACACTCATCAAATAATTTTCTACAAAATCCCATTCAATGAACAAAAATCTAATTGATATTGTTGAAAGAATGAAGGTAGGATTTTTCTACTCAAGAGGGTTGACTTAAGGCAAGAAAGTTTGGCGTGAAGTATTGGTGAACCCTATAAATTTCTTTTGTATAATGCTTCCCGTTGACAAGTGGATTTAGAGCACTTGTAGTATATTACAAAAAGGATTTTTATTAAAAAGTGCCTCCAGGTATCTGTTAAGCAACTAAATAAGTACAATTTACGATTTTCATTGCAATGCCTTTTCTTGTATTCTGTGCGAATCGGTGTTTTGAAAATTGGAATACTTATGAGATCATACTAAAAAATAGAATTGATTAATTTTTCAAAGTATCGATTATAAATAGGACGTGTAGCCAATGCACAGAAAAATGTAAAGCTTCTTCTATATTGGTAGTTAACAGGTGGCCGTGGCCTAGTCGTTAATAGGATCTAAACGCAATTTGGAAGCATTTTTAAGAGCGCTCCAAAGGCACTTATTAAGTATTACTAAAGTTGCTTTGAAAATGTAAAACTTTTTCACTTCGTTTTAGTGACTTCCTTATGGTGGGCACTTCAAAGTTCAACATCTTAAGAAAAGTGTTATTTTCAGTTTAAATTCATTTAGTTAGTCCCCTGGAGACACTTGCTAGCGAGACTCGATTAATTATATTACGTCAATGTAATTAATGTGACACAGGAAATTAAACTTTTTTTGCTTAATAATATGTCGTATTATATGTTGTTCTCATTTACCATAGCATACCATATATACTTGGCCAGTGGCCATAATCCCTATATATATATATATATATCAGTAGAGGTCTAAATATCCTCTTGCCAGCACTTTGAAGAGGTTGAATATATGTATGCTGTCGTGCTAGATCGTCAATTTTTATTTATAAATACAAATAAGAAACATGTGGTGAACACATATCATATTGTGATCTAACTGATAACCATACACCAAATATATCAAATTGATCAAGGCTTATAGCACGTACATATATAGATCGGATTGTCTCGATAAATGCATGTAAGATATGACCTAGTACATCTTTTGTCTAAATGGCCTTCTCAATCTCATGGCCATGCACGGTCGCACTGACGCGTAGGTATCATGCAGGTCCTGCCGTTACAGCTCGCGTTCAGGTCATCGGGACACCCGAGTGTTGTGTGGGTGACTGACGGATCCAGTGGCAAAGAGCAGCATCCTACAACACCTGTTGATTCATCTTTCTTAATGTTGTGTTCGGAATTGATACACAAAATGGTGCATGCCGCGAAGGGACATAGAAAAAGCCCAATGCGCTGGTCATTACGAGCGACGAAATAAGAGAAGGAAGACGCCGGAAAAGTAGGGTGAATTCACCTTTTTGAACCTGTGGTTGAGCTGCTAGTTGAGCCACGATGGAAGGTGAAAAGAGAGGACCGACGTAAATGAAGAGAGCGCACGCCACAAGGAAACGCAAAACCTTCCTCATGCTGTGGGAGGTTTACTTCGTTAATTCCCTGCACTTTAACAGAGCCTAAGGCGAGACGATAATCTTTCAGGCGCCGGTAAATTTATATTAGCTATTCCTGGCAAAAGGGTGTATTGGACCTCAAAGCAAATTGGCTCTGGTCCATCAGCGTCGTCATTTTCATCAACTACAAAAGCAAAATCAATAGACTCCAAAGTCCAAAGTCATTGCAAGCTGTTTGCACCGTTTGACACGAGAGCCCACCCGAATTGACGAGATGATTTGAATTATAGCGGCATCAAGATCGGTCGATAGTCTTCTTTTCCCCCGTAAGAGAAAATCTTCACTTGCCCAATCAATGATAGAAAACAACTGCCCTTAAAATTACTTACCAAGTAATGCAGTGAAAGACAACCGGTACGCCTAGACAAAATTAATCCTATTGCATCAGTCTAGTTTATTTTAAGTACTCAATTAAAATTTATCGCGGCATGTTGAAGCAACTACGAGTGAACTTTCCTGGAATAAGATAAATCCATGAACCACCAAGGACAAGCTCCTATAGCAGAGCCAGAGAGATTACTTCTAACGATCAATTGATCAGATATCTTCGGTGGAGAAAAAAATATTGTCAGCGATGTGGCAAGCTCTTAGCTTGAGTTTGGTCGTCCAAATTTCTAACAAGGACATGATTAGATAGGATAATATACGAAATCCAAGGATTTTGCCGTATCTTATCCACTGTTTGGTGAATCGTAATAATAAAACCGGATATTTTCATATTTTATCACGTCCATTGTTTGCTATTTACGACATATTAATATAAATGAATATGAAAATGCACAAACGAATATTGTAGAAATCTCTTATAATTCACTGTCAAATCTAGTAAGAGAGTAAAAATATGATCATTCACTTTTGTGATTACGAAAAGTACAGTATTTGGGCTCCCTTGCTATACTTTTGTGAAACTTCAAATGAACCACAAAATTACGGAGGAGTTTCGACTCTGTTGCTGTTTTTGTGAACTTTAGACATGAGCGGGAGAGCTGCGAAGGAGAAGAAACCTAGACTCTCTCGCCATATTCATGAAACTTTGACGTGAACTAAAAACTATGGAGCTGCGAAGGTTCAACGTGAACCAGAGATACATGGGAGTAGGCAATGAATGAGGGTAGGTTTTTTTAGAAATTTCATTGCCCCTCATTTTTCAAGAATTAGAAAGATTCTTCTTAAATTTGAATTTGTTTATTAAAGTCTGGGTTCTTCTAGCTCATTTTTATTTACTCAATTTTTTTTTAATTTTTCCATCTCTTTTTAATTTTTTTTATTCCCTTCCGTCGGTCCTTTATAAAAAATTTATCAACTTATAAACTATACTATTATACCTAAAATATGTAATGATATAGATAATAAATATATATTATAGAGTAGAAAGAAATTCAATTATATAAATAATATAGGAATATATAAAAACGACAATTATTTTTTTGGTATTCTAAATTATCTTTTTAATATTATAATTCAAAATTATTTTATATTTAAATATTAATTTATTTTATTATTTAACAAGTTTGTTTTGAGAAAAATAGCTTCTATATCATAAATATGAGAAATCGTATCCACCTTTATCCCACCTCCCCCTTGGATAATTTTATCCAGGCTATATCGCACTTACATCTGACTTTATCTCATCTTGAGCAGGAACCAAACACATGATAGGATAAATGGACTCAATCAATTTTATCCTGACTACCGAATGCAGCCTTCTTGCCTTAATGTGTCCAACCTTTCAGTTTAAGTGATCTTTATGGATGCAGGTAAATGGACTCAACCAATTTAGTGGAAGACGAAAAAGCTATGCTTTCATCATAGCCCCTACAAAAATTCCACATTTGTTTCCAAAAAAGCCTCAATCTAGATCATAACTGTTGTGAAAATCAAGCGATCAAAGAATAAAATTAACAGAACAAGAAAACAAATCAGACACCATATTTACATGGTTGGGTCATAGTGATCTGCATCCACGGGGAGAGTAGCAATGAATTCCACTATATATCAAGCAATACAAGATTACAACCACACTCGGGTAACTCAAACACTCTAAGTGTTTCTCAAGTCTCAATTACATTCAACAGCTCACGTAGTATTTAGCCTCACAATTCCTCATGAAATAATCTCATAATCTCGTGAAGGAATTACACACAAATCTTACCATAAGATTTAATCGGCTTCAACCCTAATTTCACGGATGTAATTCATGAAAAAAAATCAATGGAGAAAGCACACTATCAAGCACTCAAACGGCTCTTCCTTCTGTCCCACAACCACGACAATATTTACTATATATACAGAAGCAAGACCTACAAAAGATAAGGCTTAATTCCAAAAAAAAAAGATTAACTTTAGTTCGAAGGACAATTCTAACCTCAACATTTTTTGTCTCATAAAAAAACACCAACTTTAAGTTGAATAATAATTTTGGCTCTAGCTTTATTTTTGTCTCATAATAAATCACCAATTTTCACTTAAATCCCAAATCTGGCCTCCTTTGATTTAAAATGGCCTAATACCCTAAGAAATTTAGCTTCTGTCCCAATTTTATCTTTTGTCTCATAAAAACCCTTCAACTTTAGGTTATATCCCAATTCTACCATAAACTATTTTTTATCTTATAAAAAACCCCCAACTTTAAGTCTAGTCCCAATTTTATCCTAAACTTTTTTTTTTCTAATGAAAACCCCTCAACTTTAGGTTTAGTACTAATTTTACTCGAAACTTTTTTGTCTCATAAAAAATTCTAGTTTTAGGTCCAGTTTCAATTTAACTCTATTTTTTTATCTCATAAAAGATTACAAACTTTTACATAAGTCCCAAATATGCTTTCCATTAACCCTCCATCAAAATCGCGCTTAGTGATTTTGCACTCAGTCTTTGATCTTGTGTTTTCTCAAGCGGTCTGAAAGTTTGCGCTCGGGACGCTCGAAATGCTCATGCTTTGGAGTTTTCCATCTCTCAGTTATCAACAAAAAATTTTGGATAGAAGGTTAATGTGGGCAGATCCATGGCTTAAATAAAATTTTGTGGTTTTTTGTGAATTTACAAAATTTTAGGGTAAAATTGGGACAAGACAAAAAGTTGAGGATTTTTTGTAGGATAGAAAAAGTTTAGGGTAAAATTAGGACAAGATCTAAAGTTGAGGGTTTTTATTAGAGAAAAAAAAGTTTACTGTAAAATTGGGACACAACCTAAAGTTTGAGGTTTTTTATGAGACAAAAAGTAAATTTGGGGTAAAAGCTAAAGTTTGAGATTTTTTAAGGTATTAGGCCGATTTAAAACCATTAATTATCCAACTTGACTATTCCATCTTAGCAATAAATCCACGTGGCTTGTTGACTGGATTTAAAGTACTATTCAATGTCTTCTTTTTTGAGTCACAACTTGAAGAATAATGGTAAAACCATTCATCTCATTCACTTCATTGGCAAGTCAAAGAGATATCCAGATTGAATCTCTCTTGTTAGACTTCGTCGTTTTGTCATACTTTGAAGTTGTAGACCACTGCTTGTTAACAGATGTCATGGACGAGATCCGTCAAGCTCACGACCATAATATTTTTTCTCAAATAAGGGTAACTTCAGAAAGTCAACGGGGGACCGGATTTGGGACAAAAAGTGAAAGTTGGTGATTTTTTATGAGATAAAAAAAGTTGGGGCTAGAATTGTCACTCGATTTAAAGTTTGTGTTTTTTTCCGAGACAAAAAAAAGTTGAGGTCAAAATTATCTTTTGACTTAAAGTTGGTGCTTTTTTTTTAATTAGCCTCAAAAGATAAACCGTTGATTATTGATATATGAACCTCCACCAAAAGGAAAGTAAATATTGGATCGGTCAAAAAATGAACGCCAAATTGGAGAGGGAAACAAGTCCAACTGCACTTTCCTTTTTGCTGTGTTTTTCTTCGCCGACTTCATTGCAGAAGTTATAGTCCGTATATTTCGGTCGAAAGACTAAGTTCTGACTTTCCGTTCTTTTATTATTTCTTTTTTTTTCTTTGCCAACTTCTCCTTCAATCCGTATATTTCCTTTTCTGCAAGTTACGTAAATTAAGGTCCGAAACTCGCTATATTCAAAACGTTCACAAATAATGATTCATCTCGAGTCGGGTTTCATTCATGGACTTAAACTCAAGACCTATTTTAACACTAACTAACCTTTTCACATATCCAAGCCAAGCCTTCAGTTTTGACCATAACGAAGCTTTCTACAATTCCAAACCTTCTTACGTATCCAACCCAAAGCTTCAGTTTTGACCCTAAGTAACATTTTCACAATTCCAAGCCAATTACACAAAGTGACTGTCTTTGGTCCACCATAGGACTTCTTAAGAGAAAAATATCCAAAAAGTTCTAAATTTATTATACAACTACTAATTTAGTCATAAACTTTTTAGTTTAGCCAATATAATACTAACCCTCTTGACAATTTTTCATTATAGTCCATCCGGCCAATTAAGACAGGAAATTGCTGATGTGGCAGTTTAGTCAACATCGGCTGTGGCATGGTCGACGACTGACGGACCATCGGCAACCAAAATGACATCATTTTGCAATTTTTTTTTAATTTTCTAAACTCTTTCTATTTTCTTTTTTTGGTTAATACCATAAAAAACCCCAAACTGGTCACTGGCGATAAATTTACTTAAAATTAATTTTTTGACTACAAAAAATCTCAAACTGGTATACATGTAACAAATTTACCCAAAACTAATTTTTTGACCACAAAAAACCAAAAACTGGTATACTTATGACAAATTTACCCTCCATTAGTTTCTGTTAAATTAAATTAATATTATGAAAAATCACAAACTGATACACTTATGACAAATGGACGGTAAAATCTCAAAACTGGAATACCCGTCAACTGCCGTATGTCATCCAATTCAATAATTTGATGATGAAATTGGGATAAGGACACTATGAGTGTTATGACTTTCGCACGACGCTTACTTGAGTGCCATAACTTTTTTTTTCACTCACTTAAGTGTCACTTCCGGCGAAAAAGATCACTTGACAAATTGGCGCGGCAAAAAAAATTATTGGATGAATTTTGGTTTTCAACAGATACCTTTGAGCCTCCATGATAAGTTATCTGCAATTTTCCATCCGCTAACCAATGGAAGGTCGGTGTCTAATTCAGGTACACCTGCCTTTAAAAATCCCATTGTCGTTTACGAGCATCATGGCCTGGCTTTGGCATGCCCCTCTGGCTCTTCTGGCATCGATCCTCCATGTTCCCCTTTGCACTTCCTAAAAGATTACAAGGATCATTCTCTACTCGCCGCAACTTAGGACACTCCTCTAATCCTGAAGTGAATAGAAAATAAAAAAAAAAATGACGTAACAGTAAGTGTTTAACAGGGCGTTCTGCATTTGGCATGTAAGCGTGGTTGATGACACCATGCCGAGTGATATAGACCTGTCGGGTCGAGTCTTTCTCTGACTGCTGTGTATGAACGTCAGAGTGCGTATGAACTTTGAGTGCCATTTGAGAGTAGTTGCCAAAAGCTAATTCGCTTGCACTGAATGATGGCCGTTGCCTATAGCTAGATACTGCACATCATGTGTGTCATTGCAAGGAGATTGCAGCATTACAATTTTTACCGAATCTGGGATTGGACAAACCAATTCAACTGGCATTCATGGGAGTGCCATTGACAATTTCAGAAGATCGCCTTTTCCAATTATTGGTAAAGTAACTTGCACGATCATTAGATAAACTACTTCCTTTACAATTTCTAACTCAAGTCACTTACATCTATTGAAAGCAAGGGTGGACCGGATGTCCAATGGAACCCGTCACTTTTTTTTCCCACTACTTGATGCTATTTTTTTGTGTTAAATTAAGTTGTATGTACGTAATGATCCTTAAATTGAAAAGATAAATAAAAAACCATACTTTATTTAGAGTTTAGTTCACATTTTACTAATTTTTTCGAAAAAATAAAAATATAAAAGAAAGTATATGTAGTTGGTCTGGTTCGATTCGATTTCTTTTGGAGTCGGGAACTGGACTACCCGGACGCCAGTTCCACTTTTAGGAGTAGAGAACCGGACTCACACTCTGGGGAACTGGACCAAATCGGCCGGTCCGGTCCGGTCTGGTCTGAGCAATTCCCGGTTTGAGTGTTCTGTTTTGTATGCCCCTAATTGAAAGAGCACACATTGCCATTGGAGGCTTCCCAGTGGACGCTTCTTTTTGCCTCACCATGCAACATGCACCCGGTAGGATCCTACAAATCTGCCGCAAACGGAAGAGGAATTGCATAGCTTTGATCCAAAAACAATGTCACACTGAAGAAAGGATTTAGTGCAGAATGGCCTAACAAAATCACGGTTGTCCATGTGTGGAGGTATGCAGTCCCCTTCTTCATATGTATAGATGATGCAACTGTCAGGTATGCTCGTTGGAGGTAATACGTGCCAGCAAATCAATCTCCTTATGATAACCGTAAAAAAAGTGACGCAAGGGCTCAACCATCTCATTCTGAAGAATTCCCGGTGGATTTCCATTTCTATCTTGCAATGAGTAAACATCAGATAATAAAGCCTTTCTGTCTTAATTAATCACGACAACAATCCGTGCACAGCAACAGTAGAAATTCTTTAGAGAACAGTAAAACTTCTATGCAGTTCCTTAAAAACTTGCCCTTGCATAATTGTAACAGCAACCAATTTGAATAGTTACGCGTACCTTTCCCCTCATTCATTTTTATGGTGCTGTGTATGTCCGTTCTGAAAGAGGAAAATAAAGAAGACGATCAATCGTGCCATGAGTGGCAACAGTCTTGACATAAATAAAGTGTGCCGGACATAGAAATACTGAAAATCAATAAAGGAATGATGAGGAACATTTCAAAAGTTTCCATTACCAAATTTGCAACTTCATCAAAGTACCATTTGGTCAAGGTCGTTAGTCGGGAGTGAAACCAGAAACAGAATCGATTCCATGCTAAACAGAATGAAATATATGAAATTTCGTTAGGCGACCTAAGATCATGCAGAGAGATATGGGCCTATTAGCATAACGAAACTGCAACTCTTGTTCGGTACTGTGTTGTCATCATAGACAACCTACAGTGCTTTCAAAGTGGTCTCCCCGCTCGTACTTACATGTAACATCTGGCATCTTTGTCAAGGCATAAATACTTCAGGTACCTAAGTGAAGGATGCAAAAAGATCGTTTAAAGTCTGCTGATTGGTCTAACCATGGTTAGAAAGATCCTGCCGTTTAAAACTCAAGAAGCAATTTGGGTCTCACGCAGGACCTTCATCTGTTGGGATCTTTATGCAGTTTTGATCCTAAGCGAAACTTATAGTTAGATTTGATCCTATAGATCTTACCAATCCAATTTTCACAAATTCTAACATTGCAATTTGCCTAACTAGATGTTCAGGTCATAGAACTATTGACTTTCTTGTAAATCTAGTTTAGAGATGACATCAGTTTCTGTAGTCACACGTTTTGAAGTTCTGGCGTCGAACAATTTCCACAATTAGTAAATTTTTCCCTGCCATTCCGGATTTTTATACCGTTGTTATATTTTGAAGATTTTACGATCCTCCGCCCCATCTTATGATCGGATCCTTCAGACACCCCACATCAATCTTAAGTAGGTCTATCACGATAGAAAACGAATCACTGGTCGTTTCCGAAACATCCATATACAAAATATCTGTATTTTAGCAAAGGCACATCAGCAGGCCCATTCAAAAGTCACTAATAATTCACTCAAACAGGTGGTGTAAACTTGTTCAAGTCCACGTATATTAGAAGTTAGTCACTGTAGTAGAAAAGGACAATGACCTGAAGGCTGAAGATTCTTCTCAAATTACTGAATCGCCTTTAGTGCTTGAATTAATCTTTGCGTCGAGGCAGAATCTTGGACTTTCTTGATTCTTCAACCGAAGTATGACCTATTGCGAATGACTGGACCAACTAATTACTTTGTCCCGTAGAATATTATCGAGATCAAAAATCTCTAGACTAATAAAATAAGGATGGTACAAGAAGGGTCCCTGAACCCCATCCAAGCCAGTGTGAACGTGATGCACTGGTATTTGATAATTAGCGTTTGAAGACCATCTCCGTCTCAGTTTGATGTTCAGGTTTGAATTTATGGAGTTTGCCAGTGTAGATTCTCTCCTAGAAGAATGGCATGACCATGGGCTCCTCAAGACCTACCATGAATTCTCACTGGTAGATATGAATGAACAATTCAAGTAACTTACGTAGTTCTGCACAAGCTGAACTGGAAGATTCAAAAAGTCAACCATAAATCATCAAATAAATGTAAACCTGCTTTATTCCATGCCGAGCATCCTTAGGCTGATTAGATCTGACATTTGCATTTGCTCTACTTAGCAGATGCCATGGAGAAGGTGGAATACTCGCAAGACTTGCAGCAAGATATCGTGAGCACCTGCTGCCAAATGTACCCCTAGCCCCACAGCTCCAAGGGATATGCTTCTCAGAAATGCAACTGTGCCCGGATGAAGATGATTAGTAAGACTTCTGTGCAAATAACATGACTGGAGAATATCAAATAGAGAAACACAAACGACAAGCTTCGTTAGAGGCAGAACTTATGTCCTCTTTGAATTACTCCAGTATTTAGCATAACACACGGAAAAGCATTTACCTAAAGAATAGAAAGAGGGAGACACCGGAAGCTACCAAACAGGAAAATCCTTAATCCAAATGCTCCACCATAAAAGCATTACGTTAGGAAACTTTCTAGTGCCAAGATTGTCACACATAAGAGAATTCCTAAAACAGACATGAAGATTTATGTATTCGACCTTCCTTAAGAGAATTCCAACTATTACTCGGAAACCTGTCCATTTTAATCAGAAATTCTCTCTATTTGAAGGGGGAAAACACTACGCTCCTTATTTCTCAAAGCTTCCTATCAACTTTGTTTGCAGGTTTACCTCTTTACAATCCCTTGAGCTCTATGATCCTTCTTGTAACTCTTAACTGGGCAAGAAACCAACTTTGCCGGAGCACTTACAACAGAAATCAAGGACCGGATGGTAGGTACTAGCTAGGCCGCGTAGTACCTTATGAATCTACGCATGTATATTCGTTCAAGAGTATATTAAAAGGCAAGGTAGAAAAACAAACAAAAATCTATCCCAAGCAGAAAAAATCATATCGAAAACCTGATTTTGAGATGAATCATCCAATCATTCCCCTGTGATTGTTTCACAAACATTATTCCAGCCATACGCGCCAACAGCTTGCACAGGCTAGAGATGTCGCTCAATTCCCCGGAGCACAAATTATATGGCAGAATGTGCTTAAAAATTGCAAAACAGCCACCACCACCAGAAGCAAATGTCATAGTGACAGGATCTCTCACAACCAATTTCAGGACATCACAAAGGATCAAAATTGTGACTACTAACGCTATGGAAACATCTCTTTCGCATCCATAGACAAGGCATACCTATGTTAGATTAACATATTTATGAATCAATTTTTACCAAAAGAAAATAATAACACAAGAAAGAAAATTACCTATTAAAAGAAGCACATGAGAGAGAAAGAGGGATGGCTACGTGCACTTGCATTAACACTTCGGCAGAGGAAGTCAGACGAGAGCAAGTGAAAAGGGGAGAAGGATGCTTACATTTCATTAGGACAATTATGAGATCATTCGCCAAAGGAAAAGAACACAATTATCATTTGAGCTAAAATGAAGACAGTAAAGTACCGGATCAACAACAAACTTGGCCATATGCCACAATAAGAAGCCATGACGTATAAAAAGTGCTTTTTATTCCGAGAGAGCAATTCAAAAGACAAAATCTCATTGAGGTCGTGACGATATAGACCTACCTTCCAAGGAACTAGGTTTCCAAGCTCTACATACTTCCCACCTCCAAGTGCTGCTAAATCCACATGCTGTGGAGTGTAATCAACCCCAACACTGAAAGGCTTTATGTCAAATTTCCGTTGAGAACATTACGTATTAGTCGAGTGTTTCACCATTTGAAAGAAAGAGTGCACATAATGAAAGCTGCCCATGGGAATAAAATACAAAAATGCAAACAGTATAAAGGCAGACAACTGAAGAACGGTTTCTTCTCAATAGGCGATTGTATTTGTCTAGTCATATGGTAGGTGTCTCTACTTCACCACGGATTATATGCCAAAACAGCCCAATGGTGGACCGGGATGTACATAGCCAAACCCAAGACTAGATTAAGACTCAATTAATGAGGTAAAGACTAAGGACAGCATTCAGGAAAGCAACATGTGGAGTTATTCTAGCTAACAACATTAAGTGCCACAACATGAGAACTTAGCAGAAAAGATGCAGTTACCTGAAAATACAGAAGCAATGCCTCATCAACGATTGCATTCCGCATAGAACCACTTTGGGCATTTTGCGGCAACACTTCTGATCCAACTAGATTATTTTGAGCACCTGAAGACCAGTCCTGTGGTGGGTCCTCATTTCCAAAAAAAGAAATGAGGGAATCAAGCTGTCACTGATGGAGGTGCAATCGCAAAGGAAGTAGAGCAATGCACAACCTGCAGATAACTCTGATAGACGGCGTAGGTCTGATATACAATGGCCTTCTATAAACTCGGGAAAGTAACCTTTCCGAATAAATGTGGCCTGACTGCTTTCTAATCCTATCGAAGGCACTGACCCACTTACTCATAGATCTTGAGATAGTGTTTCAGGAATATCAAAATCACATTTCTCTCCAAGAAAGCTTTCCTCATTTGATTCAGAATCATATTGGCAAGTTCTACTCCCATCCGAAAGAAAAGCATCCTCACGTATCTCATCCATCAATCCAATCACCAAGGCTTGACTCTTTGCATTTGCACTCGAAGAGTGCACCTGAGGAGTAGATGGGGCAAGATCACCAACAGACGTTCTTTCTTCAGCTTTCAAATGATTCCTCTCTTGTTCCTTTTGAACGTTATCCCACCTACCCGCAAGTGAACAAGAGATTCTTCCAAATCAGGAGCAAAAAGCTGTTGAAGTTGTGTGACCAATTGTATCAGAGCCAAAGATGAATCATGACAAGTTCCCACATCAATGTGAGAATTAGAACATTCTAGCTCCCACAAAGTTCCATTCCTGCACCTAGTCCTCAAATTTGCCAGGATAAGTGCCTCCCGAGCAACTTTAACGTAGCCAATCTTGTGAAGACGTTGCACACTGTAAGTACCACAGAGAAGCTCAAGTTCTGATGCTGAGCAAAGGAGAAGCCCAAGATACTGCACTCTTATATCGTAATCAGTGTTGATCGAATCTCCGGAAGTCGCATTAGAAATACTGAAGCAAGATGCAGCTACAATACTGGCAACATAACAGGATGACTTGACACTTGAATGACCGAATCCAAGGTCAACAATTGGTGAGGTGACCATCAGGATCTCTAGATAAGGTTCATAGCTCAATCCTGTGTTGACCAAGTTTAAAGAAAAAGAAGATCCAGGAAGCTGTTGGCAATCTCCTTTCAATGAAGAACATTCACCAGAACATTTAGTCTCAGAAGCTGGCAAGGTAAAGAAAGACGATATTGCATCGAACCAATCCACCCGACCACCTATAGCAACAAAAGTGCCACATCTGACAGTGATGGACAAAAATCCATGGAAATTCACTGGATCCCACATGTAGACAAAGTCAGAACCAGCTAATCCAGTAGATAAAGCATTGGAACCTCCCCCATCACCCCGTTTCATTGTTGAATTGCAAAGTGAGATCAAAAGAAACTCTTCATATGGTACACTAGTGATTGAACCCTACAACTTGCCTTCCCCATGAGCCAGACAAAAAAAAAAAAAATTGGCACCATTGATACCGCCAATATCCCAGACGTTCGGTAATTCAAACTTTCCAATTCTCAATTTGAGCTGTAACCATGACCCAGGCAGTTCATTCTGTATCGAGCTTTTGATGTTGCTAATCTTATCAGGGTGAATAACAATCTCTACAGAATCACACTCCATATACATTGATGTCTGACCTACAGAAGTTTTTTTTTCAAAGAATCAACATCCTCAAAAGCCACTCCAGTAAATCCTTTTATCGCTCGACTTAAAAGACAGTTGAAGACTTCATGTTCATAGCTCCAAAGAGTAACGACAGCAGAGGATAAATGCAAATGCACAAGGAAACTTGAGCTCATAATTATCTCTTGACGTATTTCAGAAGCAGTATCACCAGAATCTCTCAAAGTTGTTACGGAGGCAAGCTCATATCCTTTTCCCATGAACTTATTTTTGCTCCTCTCCTCTGAAACAGCTAAAGAATTTGCTCTCTCGGCAACCCAAGCACCAGTAACAGGACCCTCCTGCCAAATCATACTCAGGATGGAAGAAGGCGTGTAGTGGGCAACAGACAGAATCTTCAGAGAAGAAAATTTACACCCTTTGGCAGTGCAGCAGGACTTACCCTCATCATCAACCTCCTCACTATTGGAAATATCACGCGGAAACAACAGCATCTTGCAAATTACGTCAATGCGAAAATACCAGAGAAATAAACGAGAAACGATAAAGGATACTAGAGATTTACATGGTTCAGTCCGAATATCGGTACCTACATCTACGAGGAGAGCCAGCAACAAATAATCCACTATAATCGGAGAATCAGAGTTATAATTCGCTCAAAACGCTCGAGCGTTTTCCACATCTAAATTTAAGCCCAAACTCAGAGTGTTTACGAATAAATAACTTAATTGGACAAAATAAACTCATTGCATAAATCACTGCATGTTCAAACCCAAAGCAAAACACGCGCATGTTCAAGAATGTCTCTGTATGTTCTGCCTCCTTCGTGCGGCTTGAATACGAGCGTCTCTGTACGTCTTGCTTTGTGCGGCTTTGGTCTTTGCTAAAAAGAAAGAAACCGTCAATTTCTTTTCTTTTTATATGCGGCAAAAAAAAACCCTAGTTCTGCTTCCCCTTTTATCTGACTTCTATGGTCCCACATGTTTCTTTTGCACATCTAAGAAGGGAAGTCTTTCATTGATAAGCATTTAACAAATTGACTTGGGCCCACCGAAATAGATATAATAAAATAAAGTGTGTCCCTGTTTTGTCTTTTAGTGGCCTTTTCTATTCGCGTCGCCGTGAACCCCTCATCTAAAATCAGCCAAAAAGGAAAATGAATTTGTTATGCAGGCTTAAACTCAAGACATAAATTCAACAATTCTTTATCTTGACTCGATATTTATAGCCAAGTCATAGTGTTCATCATTCATGCTAGCTCTTCCAACGCCCCAACGGGCATTCACTCTCCCCAGACGCCAATTGTGCTCAAATAGAGCTTGAGCTTCGCTAAAGGAATAGGCTTAGTCATCATGTCCGCTGGGTTCTTCTCTGTCGTAATTTTTTTAACAACAACTACACCCTTCGCTAAGACATCTCGGATGAAGTGGTACCTTATGTCGATATGCTTCATTCGCTCATGATAAATTAGATTATATGCCAGATATATTGCACATTGGTTATCACAGTGTATATCAACACTATTCTGATCTAACCCAAAGTCCGAGAGTAAACCTTTTAGCCGTATCGCCTCTTTCGCTATAAAGGTCAGTGCTATGTACTCTGCCTTAGTCGAAGACAAGGCAACGTGATCCTGTAAGGATACCTTCCAATTAACTGCACCACCTGCTAGCGTAAATACGTACTCTGCTAAAGACCTGCGTTCATCCAAGTTACTTGCGTGATCCGAATCCACATAACCAATGGTCTCACTGCCATTACTGTCCCTTCGGTACACAATTCCAACATCTGTTGTCCATTTCAAGTATCTGAGGATCCATTTCACAGTTTCCCAATGAGTTTTACCAGGTCGCTTCATGTAACGGCCAACAAAGCTCACTGCTTGTGAAATGTCAGGCCTAGTATATACCATAGCATACATAGTACTACCCACTGTACTAGAATAAGGAACATGTGACATATGCTCATTCTCCTCAGTCTGCGGTGATAACTTATCTGAAAGTTTAAAGTGCATCGTCAAAGGTGTATTTACAGATTTCACTGACTGTATATTAAATCGTGCAATAATCTTCTCAATATATTTCTTCTGAGAAAGACGCAAAATTCCTGCAGTTCTGTCACACAAAATCTCTATACCCAATATTTTCTTTGCAACACCTAAATCTTTCATCTTAAATTCAGCACTCAATTGCTTCTTCAGCACAACAATATCAAACATATTTTTAGCTGCTATCAACATATAATAACAGATATATCAAATACCTATACTCCAATCTCCTATAGTAAACACAGCTATCCAAATGACTTTTAGAATAGTTCTGACTAGCCATAAAAGAATTGAAATGCTTATACCACTGCTTAAGAGATTATTTCAGTCCATATAAAGATTTCTTTAATAAACAAATATGATTTTCCTTACCCAGAATAGCAAATCCCTTTGGCTGTCTCATGTAAATTCGCTCCTCTAACTCATCGTGAAGAAACGCTATTTTCACATCTAGCTGCTCCAACTTGAGATCTTGTGCAATAACTAAGGCAAGTAAAACACGAATAGAAGTATGTCTTATCATATGAGAGAACACCTTATTGTAGTCAATCTCCTCCCATTGTGTATACCCCTTCACCACAAGTCTCGCATTATATCTCGCTCCCTCGACACCGGGAATGCCTTCCTTCCATTTAAAGACCCACTTGCTACCAACAATTTTTTGGCTCTTAAGTACTTTAACCAACTCTCATATCTAATTTTGATGAAGTGATTCTATCTCTTCACTCATAGCCCCTAGCCACTATGACGACTCAGAACTAGCCATCACCTCAGAGTAAGATGAAGGCTCATCTGTCTCTACCTTGTCACCTACAGTCAATACATCAACAATATATGTATAACCATAACGTACCGGTGGTTTAATTTGCCTTCTCTGTCTACTCGCGGCTATAGTGTGCTGCGGCTTTGCTAATTGTTCATTATCACTGACTTCAGGAACTGCGGCTTCATCTGCAGTCTCAACTTCTGTTAACTTCGAGATCTCTGGAGTCTCCAACTTACTACTGATACCATGATCTGTCTGCTCTGCTGGTTGTGTCTCATGACCCCTCTTTTGAAGTATTGCAGTCTCGTCGAAGATCATGTCTTTGTTGATTAGAAAACCGGTGGGATCAGTGCACCACAACCGGTAGCCTTTCATCCCATGTGCATAACCCAGAAATATGCACTTCTTCGCCCTCGGCTCAAGCTTACCATCATTCGCATGAGCATACGTAGGACATCCGAATACTCGTAATCTAGAGTAATCAACAGGTTTCTTTGACCATACTTCATCGGGAGTCTTCCACTTTAAAGCAGATGATGGAGATCAATTAACCAAGTAACATGCTATGTTCACTGCTTCAGTTCAAAATTCCTTACCTATTTTTGCATGCGAAAGCATGCTCTGAGCTTGCTCTAGTAAAGTTCTGTTCTTCCGTTCTGCAACACCATTTTGCTGTGGTGTCCTGGGTACTGTGCGGTGTCTCACAATCCCTTCTTTCTCGCAGAACTTGATAAAATCTTTACCACAGAACTCCAAGCTATTGTCGGTTCTCAAGCACTTGATCTATTCATCTGACTGCTTCTCAACCAATGCCTTAAACTTCTTGAACCGATCAAACACATTAGATTTGTACTTCAGAAAGTAAACCCATACCTTTCTAGAGTAGTCGTTGATAAATGTTAACATATATTGGGCACCTCTTTTCGAAGGAATCGGAGATGGGCCCCAGACGTCTAAATGAATGTACTCAACCGGTCGTTTGATCGAATGAATAACTATTGCAAACGTAATCTGACGCTGCTTCCCAAAGATGTAGTGCTCACATAAGTCCAGCTTCCCTATTTTCTAACCCTTCAACAACCCTTTATCACTCAGCATCTTCATACCTGCCTCACTCATGTGTCCTAAACGCATATGCCATAACTAAGTCAAGTCAGAATCTGACTCACCTGATGAAACTGCAGCAGCTCTGGTCACGATCTCTCCCAGTATATGATAGAGAGAACTCACTTTCTTCCCCTTCATCACTGTTATGGCATCTTGAGAGACCTTCAGCACTCCACCTCAGTGGTGTACTTACACTCGATATCATCGAGTGTCCCTAGAGAAATAAGGTTCTTCTTGAGCTCTAATACATGCCTCACGTCTGTTGGTGTGTGTACCATCCTATCGTGCATCCGAATCCGAACTGTTCCTATCCTCACAACATTGCAGGTTGCATTATTTTCCATCAGAACTCCATCACCATCTGCAGTCTGGTAAGTAGTAAACCAGTTCTTATGAGATGTCATATGATAAAAGCACCCTGAATATAGCATCCATTCGTCTCCTAATGAACCAGTAGTCACACACAAGACGGCCTCTGCATCACTAGTACTCTCCTCAGCAACATTTGCTACACTACTTGTGGCATTATACTTGTCACCTCTATTTCTTTGCTTTGGACAATCTCTCATGATGTGTTCCTCCTTGTGACACTTAAAGCACTTCACGCGTCCCTTAGACTTTTTATTGCTTGACTTTGACCTGCTTTTACCTCTGCTACTACTGGACCCTCGATGTTATTCTCTACCTTGAATCACTAGTCCTCGCGCTACATCTTGCTTTAGACTGTCATATCACAACTTCCTCTGCCATTCTTTAGAGAACAATGCTGACTTTACCTCTTCCGAGGTAATCGTAATACGCCATTGGAGTAGTGAATCAGTAGTGAATCGTAATACGCCATTGCTTTAGACTGTCATATCACAACTTCCTCTGCCATTCTTTAGAGAACAATGCTGACTTTACCTCTTCCGAGGTAATCGTAATGCGCCATTGGAGTAGTGAATTAGTAAAGTGCTCCCATGATTTCGGTAAAAAAGCCAATAACATCATGCCATGTTCCTCATCATCAAGTATCTTATCGATGTTCTTCAAATCCATCATGAGTTTGTTAAATTCATCTAGGTGGGATCTGATCGACGTACCTTTAGTATATCGAAATTGAACATCCTCGTCAACATGTACAAGCAATTGTTTAAACCTTTCGTTACATAGAGTGCCTATAATTTTGCTCATAATACCGCGGCATCCTTCTCTTCATCCACCTCTATTAACACTTCATCCGATAAATTCAGCAAGATTATTCTCTTTACTCTCTCCATTAGCTCTGCTTTATCAGCCGCTTTCATTATAATGGGCAACTCATTTTCGCCATTTAATGCTTTGGCCAAACCTTGGGTTGTCAATAGCGCACGCATCTTGACACTTCATAACCCAAAGTTGTTTCTCCCGTTAAACTTCTCAATCTCAATTTTCGCTCCGGACATAATTGCAATAACTGAATTTCCAAATAATAATTAGACAAGCAAAAGTCCCAAATCATAATCAAGAAAATCCAACCCTCAAGCTCTGATACCAATTGTTGGAAATATTACGCGGAAACGACATAATCTTGCAAATTAAGTCAATGCGAAAATACCAGAGAAATAAATGAAGATCGATAAAGGACACTAGAGATTTACGTGGTTCGGTCCGAATATCGGTACCTACATCCACGGGGAGAACTAGCAACAAATAATCCACTATAATCAGAGAATCAGAATTACAATTCGCTCAAAACGCTCGAATGTTTCCTACACCTAAATTTAAGCTCAAACCCAAAGTGTTTACGAATAAACAACTTAATTTGATAAAATAAATTCACTGCACAAATCACTACATGTTCAAACCCAAAGCAAAACACGTGCACGTTCAAGAACGTCTCTGTACGTTCTACCTCCTTCGTGTGGCTTGAATATGAGCGTCTCTGTACGTCTTGCTTTGTGCGGCTTTGGTCTTTGCTAAAAAAAAAGAAACCCTCAATTTCTTTTCTTTTTATATGCGGCAAAAAAAAACCCTAGTTTTGTTTTCCTTTTTATCTGACTTCCGTGAGCCCACACGTTTCTTTTGCACGTTCAAGAAGGGAAGTCATTCACTGATAAGCATTCAACAAATTGAACTGAGCCCACCGAAATAGATATGATAAAATAAAGTGTGCCCGTATTTTGTCTTTTAGTGGCCTTCTCTATTCGCGTCGCCGTGAGTCCCTTATCCGAAATCAACTAAATAGGAAAGTGAATTTGTTACTCAGGCTTAAACTCAAGACATAAATTCAATACTCACATGCAGTACTAACTAGACACATGTCAAGGTTACAGGCATTCAGATGCACAGAAATTGTCACCATTGAAGAAAACCTCTAAATTGCAAAAGGGTTTCAAACTATCACCCTTCTCTTCTCTTGTAGAAAAAGGAGAACAAAAGTCCACATCAATAAACTGATCCCAATCATAATAGCTCGCTATATCATCTCTGCCATCAAAAGGAAAGCAGAGAATAACTCTCGCATCAGAGACCGATAGGACACCCTGTAGTCTCTCTCTAGAAGATGTGGTTGTAATACAAGTTCCAGGCCCTCTGTTCAAACCCTCAGGAGGTACTTGCTAACTTCGCTTTGAAAGTTATTCGTGAAGTCATTTACTTCGAGAAACTTCTCCATTTCCTTCACGAAAGCCAGCAGCTTGAGGATAAGCCGGAAATTAACCCAAAAAACAAATGGTGGTGGTGATAATAAGAATACAATTGGCCCTCTCGAGCTGCCATTAGACAGGCAAGGATTACTGGCTAATTGGAAACGAACAAGTCCCGAGTTCTAAGCAGCATTATTCTGATCACATCATTCCACTTTGCAAATGGAACTTTTGGAGCAGATTCCTGTCGCGACCCTGAAAAAAAAATGGTGTTCGATCTTAGGCTAATGGATTACTAGATCAATTAAATTAACTAACCTAGCTCGAGTTCTCCCAAACTCTACCAAATCGCAACTTAGGTCCAATTATGAGCATGCAAATATTTTCAATGGGAGTCGCCACTAATCATTTAAGGTAGGTTGATTAGAAACCTAAATAAAATAGCGGGAGTACTATTTTATTTCTACGAACCAGAAATTATGAATTCGGGGACTTGGTTACGTTAGATTCCCTAACGCCCTTTCGGTACCAATTTCAAGAAAAATACCCAATTTGGCAATTTTGATAAATCCCGACTTAGAGTTTAAAGATGCAGAAATTTTTATTTTCACTTATTTAAATGAAAACTAACATATATGTAATGACGTGCAAAAATTGACATGCGATTAGTACAACTTAACATGCAAATTATATGTCATGCGACGACGTGACCTATTTCTAATGACAGGCATATTATTTATTATTATTTTTTGTATTTTTTTAAATAAAATTCGGAATTAAAAATGCTAATTATCTAGACACGCAATTTTAAACTAAAGAAATTAACCTATTCTAGAGTGATCTTTTAGTATTTTTTTTTAAAATCAAAATTCGAAATTAAAATCAAAAAAATATATATATAACCGCCAAATCTTTCGAATTAAGTTTCGATCTGAAGCCTGACAGATCGATCCTAAAATTCGAAATACCCGCTATGGAAATAACTCTATCTAAAGCCTGATAGATAGATTTATTTTCACGTGTGCGGTTGCGGATTAGGATATTTTCCGAATCGATCACATCTTAAAAAAATAGATATCTCAAAGATTTTGGATATATTCAAAGGATTTTGAAAATTCTAAATTTTATCCAAGTTTGAAAAGTAATAGATATCCAAGATTTCAAAAAAAGAAATAAAATCCTAATTGGAATAATGCCTATTGTTCAAATATGCAAAATTAGATATCAATAAGCACAAAATAGGCAACCAAATATTCAAATCAAATTAGGATAAGATTTTTACCTGATTTGCGGATTTCTTTCCAAATTTGAATCGTCTCGAGATCGGACTCGGGATTTGCGAAGCGGGATGGTGATTGACGATGCGTCGGGAGCGGCGGCGCGGCGTCGAGAACGGCAGCGTCGGGATGGTGGTCTAGCGGATGAAGTTAGTCGTGAAGAGTTCGTGATGACTTGCCTTGGACCAATGGACAACGGAAGCTCACAGATAGCAACACTTAGTTTGGTGGATGGCCGATGGATTAAGCTATGGTCAACGGGATGGCGAATAACGATGCTCGATTAAAATCGGAACTGGATGGTTCACAAACTCGCCGGAAGAACCTGTAAAACAGCAATGCACCTTGGCTCGATGGATGGTTAGAACCGGCGCTTCAGCACAAGTTGCAGGAACGTTGTGGGCGCAACAACTCGTCGCCGTGGTCGGAGGTGATCTCAAGCCAGGGAACAGCGATAAGGTTGGGACGGGAACAGCGGCAGCGGCGGTGATCGTTGGGGCTGCAACGGCTCAGGCAGGGATGAAGGCAATAAGCTATCGTTGAAGTAGGGGTGTTAGCTCGTCGGACGAGGGCCTCCACAGGATCGGCAGGCTGTAGCGGCTCTCCAGGTGCTTCTTTGTGTGATTTATGAGGCAGCAAGGTTGGTCATCGCGAAGCAAACAGCAGCAGCGACTCCAGTGCAGCAATAATGGCGTTGGGTTGCAGGGGTGGAAGGAAGAAGATCACTTCCTCTCTCTTCTTTTTCTCTTGTCTTTATCTTTCTTGTCCCTTTATTGTTAGACCACCAGAAGACCCCCCCTTTTACTTTCTCACCCACTCTCGTGTATCACTCACATCTAAAATTTATTCTAACCCTTCTCTCGCCCCCCATAAGCATGTATTTATAATGAAAACCTAGGTCAATTAGCCGGACTTTTAGTGCTAATGGGCTTAGGTTTAGGCTTCTAAGTGGGCTGAATTAATTTGGGTTTTTTCTTTAATTAAGCATAATGGGCTAATTTAAGCTCAAATTAAAACAACGAAGCCCTTTTGCGTGTGATTTTCGGCTCATACTTTTCGAGTGAGCCGAGTCTTGTTCGATGCCCGAGCTCGATTCACGTGATGAATTTTAAGCTCGCTTGTCACCGCCGATCCGATGCGGAATGCAATTAATCTAAATGAACCTAAACTATATGTTATGCAATTTTAATATTTTTGTTTAGGGGTTAAAATTTAATCCCTAATTTTCTATGTAATTAACCACTAAATGATGTGCTAAAATTTAGGTGTCAACAATTCCCAACCAGATCATTTTCAGGAACATCCATACAAGAGGCATGCAGAGGAAGAGTGCCTAGAACTTCTGCTTGCATCCGCCGAATACAAGCGCTTTGGCCACATATCCCATATTCTCGATGACTTACATGAATAATCCAGTTCTTATGACCATGCTCTCTTTGTTCGGTGCACGTATCATGGGTACATTATACTACTTTTATATGTGGATGATATGGTTATTACCAGCGATGATTAGACCAGCTTTATCAAACTCTAGCAATATCTTAGCAAACAGTTCGAAATGAAAGATCTTGGGTGACTCAGCTATTCTCTAGGCTTAGAGGTTGCGTCTGATGCTTCTAGTTATTGTTTGTCTCAGGCAAAATATGCCACTAATCTTATTTCTCGAGCTGGGTTCACTGATAACAAGATTTCTTCTATACCCATTGAGTCGAATGCAAAATTCAATAAAAAGGATGGAACTATTCTTTCGAATCCTACACTTTATCAACAATTGGTTGGTAGTCTTATATATCTCACCGTTACACTTCCTAACATCACTTACGCTGTTCATATCGTTAGTCAGTACATGACCGTGCCTCGTACGACTCATTTTGCTGCGGTTCTTCAAATTCTTCGCTACGTCAAGGGTACATTGTTTCATGGTCTTTGTTTTTCTGCTCACTCTACCTTGGAGTTGACAACTTATTTTGATGCTGATTGGGTTGGTGACCTTCATGATCATTGCTCCACTACATGCTACTGTTTCTTTTTGGGCAACTTACTTATCTCATGACGTAATAAGAAACAAACCACTGTTGCTCGCTCTAGTATAGAAGCAGAATATTGAGCTCTTGCTGATACAACATCGTAGTTATTACGGTTACAGTGGCTACTTGAAGACATGGGAGTGCGTCTTCATGGCGGAACGGTAATTCATTACGACAACTAGAGTGCTATTTAAATTGCACATAATGATGTTTTTCATGAACACACCAAGCACATTAAAATAGACTGTCATTTTATCCGATATCATGTTCTTCGTGGCACCATTCGACTTATATCTACTTCCTCCGCTGAACAGATTGCCGATGTCTTCACCAAGACACATCTACCTGGGTGTTTTTTGGATCTATTCTCCAAACTCGAGTTGACATCTTTCAAATCATCTTGAGTTTGAGGGGTGATGTTAGAGATATATATTTGTGATATTCTATGATTCTGTATATTATTATGTGATTTTGCATATCTTCATTTATTTGTTACTTTAGATAGTCGTTATATAAAGCCTATAAATAGGCTCGTGTACTATTCACTAGAATATGTATAGAATATTGTTTTTCTCTTCATTCACATCTCTCACCATTATCTATCGCGATACTAGTTATTACGCGGCCATGGCTCATCCATTATCATGTAATAACTAGCTGGCGAATGCAAAACATCATTAGTAGCACCTTTGGAAGGTATATAGTGTTGTATCACGCCACCTCAACATAGTGTGCGTGGTAGTATGTAGAATCGGACCAGTATAGTATGCCAAGGTCCATACTTCAGACCAATCTAAGCCAAGACCATTAAATGCAAGCAGAAAATAAAACCGTGAAATAGGTTCTTCCTTATGTTTCTGCACAAGAAAAGCTGAAGTTATATTTTACATATTAGTTGCATCTACCATGACATATTTACATAGCACATCTCATCTAATTTCTATATTTTTCGTTTAATAATTAGCTACTGCAAATAAATATCCTCTTGCTAGTCTTTTGAAGAGATAGAATGTGCTGTCGAGCCCAATCCTAAGTTGACATTTGTGATTTGCAAATAAAACAAGGAAAATAGACCATACACTACAAGTGCAGAGGAAATTTTACCCAAACAGTCTTATCTACCATTGGTTTGAGGATGGTAACTATTGACTTTCTCCAATCAATGGTGTATAAACGCGCTTGTAATTAATTCGTTTACACCGCTAGAGTATGATATATTTCTAAAAGGACAAATAAAAAGACATGACTAGAACATGGATCATTGTTCCTACTCATCCGAATCTACTATTTTAAATGGACAGCAAAAGCTCGATACCTTCGCCAAGGAGATCGCCAAGTTGGAGCCTATCAACATATCCAGTTGAACCTGCTTTTATTAAAAAATAAGCCAATGACTTATGGACCAATTTAGATATATTAATTGTTCAACACCATACAAATTCTATCATGTGAGATTTTTTTAACACTACTCATACATACATCTTAATAATCTCCTCCTTACGTGTGAGTGTAGTATTAGTTTTGCTTCCCTTTAATTTAGGTATCCTTCTACACTAAGATATCTCAACTTGTATCTCCATTAATCCCAACTTCATTCTTAGTAACTCGAGGAGAAGGTTGTGTGACCTCAGAGGCTGGTAGGTGCCATATCTAGCCTCGTTATCCCCTTGCCCATTGGCCTCATGGTAAGAAGATGAACAGTTATTATAAGGGGAAAATCAAAAAATGAAAAATTTTGTGAGGATAGTTTTGGAAGAAAAAAATTATTTAACTCTAGGAACTGCCATCCAAGCTGAAAGCTCGACCTGCCTTTGGGCTTTCATTTTTGCTAAGGTCAGTATTTGACCAAAGGGGCCCATATAAATTTGCCAAATACCTCTAATTTTTCCCAAGCCCCTTGCAAAAGATGTTCCTAAACGAAGCC
Source organism: Syzygium aromaticum (assembly GCA_024500025.1). NCBI lineage: Eukaryota > Viridiplantae > Streptophyta > Magnoliopsida > Myrtales > Myrtaceae > Syzygium > Syzygium aromaticum. Next base: position 13,975,038 of record CM044893.1, read on the forward strand.
TTAATCTGCTTATGACTAGAGAAATCGGTGCTGCGACGCGACTTCTTGTTAACTAACACGGTGTGTGAGAACCTACCGAAACACAGATGTATGGACTACAATATAAGAGGTTTCGACCGGTTTTCGGGGACTATATCGCCTAAATGTGTGGATATCTATGACCGAAAAAAAATGTGTGGATATCTTTTTATCTTTTATCTGGTTTTTCCAATTGATGCAGCTTCTTATGGGAACCAACTTGGCATCGAACCACAAATAGGAATTGATTCTCATCCAATCCGCATAAGAAAGTTCCTAACTTGATTTAACATTAAGGTCATTAAAGTTGCTTAATTAGCACAACCTTAGGAAGCATCTAACACCATGCGCGTTTTCATCAATGATACAAGATGCTGTTTTTGCTTTTTGTTTTTTTGCGGTTCACTATCTAGAGTTCAATGGCTTTCATTAAAAAAAAAAAAAAGATGACCGTAGGGCGTGAATTTTGTACTCTCTGATTTTATTCAGGAACTAGTGTTTGCTAGGATTATGATGTAGTTGAGGATAGCGCCATAAAATACTGGCTTTATAGCTTTTCCTATTTAATTCACTGCATGATTGAATATTCACATTGAAAATTATTATGACCACTTCACACACTTTTCTTCTACAATCTGTCTACTCGTAATATTGGCAGCAGGATTAATTTAGCTAGGTGCTTAATTTAGTGGTGCTATTTTCTTCAAAAGAATAATAGTGTTTACTTTTCACAAGCCACTGGAATACTATGATTGGACATATAATGTTGTGAAATTTTGTAAATTCACTAAGCACCATCACCGTAATTGAGGGTGTATTAGTAAATTGGCGAAAGAAATGCTTAATTCATCAGTCGTTCATTAGGAGCTCTATTCGTAACTTGAAAGAAATTTTCATTTTCAGGGGTATATTAAAGGTAATAATTTTAGTGGGTTACCCGTACGTATGTTCCTTATGACCCATGGTGTGAAGATCTTTTATCTTTTATCTTTTATCTGGTATTGTACTTGATGCAGCTTCTTTTGGGAACCAACTTGGCAAATTGAACCACAAATAGGAATCGATTCTCATCTAATCCGCGTAAGAAAGTCCCCAACTTGATTGAACATTAAGGTCATTAAAGTTGCTTAAAGAGCATAACCGTAGGAAGCTTCGGATGCCATGCGCGTTTTCACCAATAATTCAAGATGGCGTTTTTGCTTTTTTTTGGTTCACTAGCTGGAGTTCGATGGTTGTCATTAGAAAAGCAAAAAGTGACGACCGTAGGGCGTGAATTTTGTAATTTCTGATTTTATTAAGGAACTAGTATTTGCTAGGATTACGATGTAGTGGTCGCTACCGCCATAAATGCTGGCTTTATAGCTTTTCCTATTTAATTTCATTGCATGATTGGATATTCACATTGAAAATTCTCTCCTCCAAAATTCTCACTTCTGATCTTTCTTGAAACTATTCCTCAAAAGGGAAACGAATAGAGGAGGGGATTTTAGCGGAAAACTTTTAATGGGTACCTTCAAGATTATATTAGCTTCTGTAATGGGGCTACTTGTGATCCACAACAAGTCTCCAAGAGCACTCCGGAGAGAAAACTTGAATATCTAAGTACATGACAGAGGCAAAATTAATATCGGTGAAAAGCTCATCACGAAATACATCTAGCTATGTCCTTCCGTTGCTTCTAAATGTACTTCGTTGAGAGCAAATGAGCTGGCCCCTTTGACCACCCGTATCTTGTTTCCTCAATGTCTAATCTATTCGTTTCTTACAGCCACAAAAGCCTTGAAGTTTGCACTTTGCAGTTTTCAGTCTTAAATTGGTTCTAGGCATGTTTGGTTGGGTTCAAAACTCTCATTTCAGACACAAATGTTGCAATCGTGGTCTCTAGGGAAATCTGGGGGAAAACTCAGTGTCAATAATAATGCATTTATTTCTCTTCAAAAGTTATTTTGTGCTAAACAGGCATTTTATCGTGGCAGTACAATGATTAATTATAGTCATCTAAGGGATATCTATAACTGAAATGCACTATTGCCTTTACTCGACATCCAATTCCCCCCCTCCCCCCGACCACCAACCGGCCCACACCCCCACCCCCCCCCCCCTCTTCTCTCTCTAATTCAAGTTTTCTGTTTTCGTAAAGCAATCTCTTTGATTATGTAACAAATATATTTTTCATTTAACCATTAGACAGATTTTCCTTTCAAATAAGGAGCAAATTAGTCACGTGACAAACGGTTGACCGAAATTCTGGCCAAAGTTTTTTCGGTAGTCAGTGCTACAGGTGAGATGGCAAACGGATTTCAGGAAATGGGAAGGGACATTGCAAAAGTTGAAATGGGCAAGCGCCATTTATAATGCCTATCTAATGGCGCTACTTTCTCCGTAAGAATAATATTGTCTGCTTTTCACAAGCCATTGGGTTACTCTGGATGGACTTGTCATATTGTGTAATTTTCTAAGCACTATCTCCATATATAAGGGTGTGTGTGTGTGTGTGTGTGTGTCTCTCTCTCTCTCTCTCTCTCTCTATATATATATATATATATATATATATAATATTTTAAGTGATCCTAGTCAATGACTAACATTTAACGGGGATCTTCAAATTTGTAATTTGTTTTACAATCCAGACTTTTAAACTTGTAGAAATCTCGTGCCATTGTCGCCAATTCCATCAAATGAACTCAACGTGGAAGCCCATAATTGCCATTGTGGCTTCATCTTAAGTTTACTTTACTTAGTCAAACCGGGAAGCAACTAGACCTGGAGCAACATAAGTAATCCTTCATCTTATCGAAATATTAGAGAATACTTTCATTGTTGAAAAAAAAAAAAGGTACTTCAGTAGACTCTCGAGATAATTATGTTGGTAAATGGTGGGAAAACTGCAATTTCATTCTCAATAAGCTTGAAACTATTGGGTTCGTCATGTACGCCTGGGACCAACGTGCATTACTTCAGAACAAACTAACATCATCTGAGAATTTCTCCGTCACTTTGCTTATATTTGATTTCACCAACTGCGCCAAATATTTTGACGGAGCTAAGTTTATGGCAAAATAAAATAAAACAATATTAGTCCGCATTGAATTATTATAATGTACCTTGAAAAATGATTGAATTATTTGATGTTCTATTATTCCGTGATACCCTCTTCGGCTATATTTGTAGTTTTACCTTATTCATCACGGGCCACATCTCTTGTCATTTGTACAAGGTAATGAGTTTATGATGACGTATCACAATCAACAAGCAGAACTCAAATTAACGCGGTTAAGAAACATTTATTTAATGGGAGCATGAGAATATATTACAATAGCAAATGAGCATACATGACAAATATGCCCTTATCATTTGGACCATCGGACTTGATGAGGCGTTTGACGCAAGGTCTTATTCCACTATGCATATAATGTCTAGATGTATCGAACTCATGGCCCCCACGGCAAGCTGCTCCAGCATGTCCTCACCCCTTCTTAGTGTCGTCTCCATTCGGAGCTGGTTTAGTTGGCTCCGGACCAGATGTCTCGATTCGCGTCGGGGTCGCCAGCGCAATGATTACTGCTGCTATATATCTCCACATTGTTCTTGAAGGAGAAGTTGTGAAACCCTTCCTTTTGAGACTTGATTAAAATGTATGAGTTTCAAAGCTACGGAACCTTGCAAATATATAGGTTTTAATTGCACTAACATGTTATATGAAGGTCAGTTCAATCTTTAATTTGATTCACATTCGTGTGATAACGAGGTTCTATTTTGTACTAGCAGGAACATATGCAAATGCAAATGCCTTGCCGATAACATCAATGGAAAGTCCCTCGTTTTCACTTTCACTTGGGAAAAAGAGTTGGCATTTATTCTCATACCAAGAAGAATTAGGATGTTTAGGTAAATATTGCCCTATTTAGTGATGAAGGCTAAGAAGCCGGTCCAGTTAGTATTCAGTGATTGTAGTGTACATACTTAATTGAATTTAGGTAGTTGGTGGGTCTCATGTGGGGCCCATGTTAGTCTTATTATATTTGATGACTAGATTCAATTTAGTACATGTAACATACTCATCAATTTTTTTCCACCAAATCACATTGAAAGAACAAAAAACTAATTGATATTGTCAAAAGAATGAAGGTAGAATCTACTACCCAAAAGGCTCAACTTAAGGCAAGAAATCTGGCATGAACTGTCAGTGAACACCATAAATTTCTTCTACGTAACGGTTCGCATTAACAAGTGGTTTTTCGAGCACTTGTAGTATACTACAAAAACGAATTTTATGAAAAAAGTGTCCCCTAGGCATTTGTCAAGCAACTAAATAAATGAAATTTACGATTTTCAATGCACAGCTTATCTCGTGCTATGTGTGTAATCAGTGTTTTAAAATTCACAATAATTAGAAGACCCTAATAATAACAAAGGAATTGATCAAATTTTGAAGAATTGATTACACATAACACGAGAATAGCCAATGCAATAAAAATATAGAACTCCTTCTTAGTTATTTAACAAGTGCCCGTGGTTCAGTGGTTAATAAATTCTTCGTATAGTGAAAAAGATCTTAAGAATGCTCCAAGGGCACTTGTAAAGTATTATCAGATTTGCTTTTAAAATGTAACTCATTTAATTTTGGTAACATTCTTATAACGTGTAATTCAATTTTCAATATCTTTGGAAAAGGGTTATATTTACTTTTGAATAATTTAGTTAGTCCCCTAGAGACACTTGTAGCATAACTCAATTATTGACCACGTTAATGACTATTTAATGTGACAAAGTCAAGGAAATTTTGTAATTGATAATATGTAGAATCGAATTTGTGTAATTTGCATAGATGTCCGTACTTCAAACCCCTAAACCAAGAGGCCCAAGACCATTTAGTTTAAGGAGAAGATTAAAATCTTACAGAGAAAATAATCCTAAGCAGCTTTAAATACTCTCACCAGTGCCGTTGAAAAGACTGATTATGTGTTGTTGTGCTAGATCGTCGATTGTCATTTATAGCTTGCCAAAAAACAAATCATTCATGGGCAACACATATCATGTTGTGTTTTAATTGATAACCGTACACCAAACGTATCAATTGATCAAGGCCTATAGCACGTATCAATATAGATAGAAGCTTATCAATAAATGCATGTAACACATTGTCAAGTACATCTTTTTATCTAAATGGCCTCCTCAACTCATGGCCTTGCATTTGTGCACCATCGCGGGGGACCATTGCAGTTCCCATCGTCACGGCTCAATGGCGGATCATTGGGGCAACCTCCGTTGCTCCCAAATTGGCCAACCAGTATCTTACACTACCGATTGGTTCATCTTCGCTAAGGTTGCGTTCCTAATTCATACCCAATGTGGTGCGCGCCTCAAAGGGGCAAAGAAAAAAGTCCTATGTGTGTGTCATTACGAGTTATGAAAGAAGAGAGAGAAGGCAAGCAAAAAGTAGAGTGAATTCACTCTCTTGAAGAAGTCGCCGAGCCTGTTCTGTGGAAGGTGGAAAGAGAGGAGCGAGATAAATGAAGAGAGTGCACGCCCCAAGGAAACGTAAACCCTTCCTCATGTCGAGGGAGGTTTAATTCAATGGCCACTTCAAAATAAACCATAGGCGCAATGATAAACTTTCAGGTGCCAATATTTATATTAACTTCCACTGGCAAGGGTTTGTTAGAGCTCAATGCAAATTGACTCTAGTCCGCAGCCGGCGCTGCCGCCCACGCCGCTGCGGAAAATCAATTGACTTTAAAGTTCAAGGTTATTGCAAGCTGTTTGCATTGTGTGCCATGAGAGTCCACCTGAAATAACGATATGATATGAATTATACCGACATCAAGATGTTTTAACCCCATAAAAGAAAATCTTCACTTGCGCAACACATGATACAACAAGACTATAGTAGAGACGTACAGGAAAAATTCCAATTAAGGACCCCAAGTGGGGTCAAATTTTCAAAAAAGGGCCCAAAATGAATATTGTGTCAAATAAGGACCCGAAGTGCTTAATCAGTTTCAAATAAGGACCCGAAGTGCCCAAAAAATCTCAAATAATGACTTGGGTCCTCGGCCGGCCAAAATACCTGCCGGCCGGTGAAAAAAGTTACTGTTTCGGAGCCGGAACAGCAACTTTTTAATTTTTTTTGTTTTTCCTTTTCTTTTTTTTATTTTCCTTTTCCTTTTCTTTTTTTTTTTTCTTTTCGTCCTTCATCGGCCATAGCCAGGGCCGGTAGAGGTCGTCGGCCTCAGGTGAGGTTGCCCTCGTCGGTCTCGGGCAAGGGCCGCCCTCGCCTGGGCTGGGCGAGGTTGCCCTCGCCAGCCTCAGGCAAGGCCGCCCTCGCCGGAGTCGGGCGAGGGCCGCCCTCACCTAGGCTGGGCGAGGCCGGCCTCGCCCGACGCCGGCGAGGTTAAGCCTCGCCAGATCTAGCGAGGGCTTGACCTCGCCGGCATCGGGCGAGGTCACCTTCGCCTGCAACTGGCGAGAGCGACCTCGCCCGATGCCGGCGAGATCGAGCCTCGCTTGAGGCTGGCGACCTCCGCCGGCCCCGGCTATGGCTGGTGGAGGAAGAAAAGAAAAAAAAAAAAGAAAAGGAAAAGGAAAATAAAAAAAACAGAAAAGGAAAAATAAAAAAAAATTAAAAAGTTACTGTTCCGGTGCTGGAACAGTAACTTTTTTCGCCGGTCGATAGGTATTTTAGCCGGCCGAGGACCCAGGTCCTTATTTGAGATTTTTTGGGCATTTCGGGTCCTTATTTGAGGCTGATTAAACACTTCATGCCTTTATTTAACACAATATTCACTTTGGGCCATTTTTTGAGAATTTGACTCCACTTGGGATCTTGAATTGGAATTTTCTCTAAAATTAATTACCAAGCAATGGAGTGAAATACAACCGGAATGCTTGGAAAAAATTGGCATCGGTCCAGTTTGTTTAAATACTCAATTAAAATTTATCGCGGCATGCGGCGAACTAACTTCGAGTGAACCCTCTCGGAATACAATAATTCCATGATCCCTGGGGGACAAGCTCCTATAAAAGAGAGATAATACTTGTAATGATCAATTGACTAGATAACTTAGGTGGAGAAAGAAATATTGTCAGTGACGTGGCAAGCTCTCATACATAAAGACAATCTATGTGCAATCTAAATATGAGTAATATGGTATGACAAGGCTTATTTTCTTAACACGTCGAACTTTTCAGCTTAACTAATTTTTATGGATATTGACACCTAAATTTGAGTGACCTCGTCGAGTAATTTACTACATAAGTTAACACCTACCCTAAACTAAAAATATTATTACTTTTCATTTGCATTTTAGGAGCATTTAATAATATTAGGCCCGTATAAACTAAATTTTAATTGGTTTGGTGCAGAATGGGTTTAAGCAGGGAGGCATTGAGCTTAATTAAATTTTTAGGATTGAGCCCACATGAGCATGACAAGCCCGTAATCCTCTCTATATTGGCCGAAATTTGCATGTACGCTAAATGCTCGACTCCTTAAGCCGCGAAGTCACCTTCTTTGGATTGGATTTGGTCATGTACTTTTATATTTTGGCCATGCACCTACGTTGTATTTTCTATTTTATAAACGAAGGTTCCACTTAACGCTGAAGATTTTAAAGAGTATACATAATTTTCTTTTTCAGAACGTTTAAATCCGAACGAAGTAACTTGAAATTCCTTTCGTTGACTGGTACTATAAATACTTTGGAGAGAATATATCAAACTGGAGGCATTCATTGAAAATCTTAAACCACTGAGCTATAGGCGACTTAATATATTAGGGAAGTACAAATTCACTACCTCATCCCTAGGAGATTGCCAAAAAGAAGTCCAAATCCAAGCCCCTAGAAGAATCCATTCCTCCTCAATCTCCTCATTTATTAGCTGCGGAATGGGCCTTGTTTTCCTTCAATTCGGGTTGAACGAAATTTCTTGAATATAATCCTTGATTTGTGGGTTTTTTCATAAAAATCTACACCTTGGTGACCTAGGTCTGGAAAAAAAAACATTAAAAAAACCTTTCCTCTCTATCTCTCTTCGCGAAGCTGGTGAGCTGCCACTACTACGTTAGTACGACCTCGGTGCCACCATGCTTGAGCTATTGCCATCGCTCAAAGCTCGTGAGCTACCACTACTAAGCCAGCAAACCACCACTGCGGCATCCCGTGGGCCCTTGTCATCACTCCTTATGGGCCCTCTACAACTCGCAAAGAGGTATTGACCTCCATAACGGAGGTTGCGACCTCATATCGGAGGTCACCCGACGTAGAGGACCATCGATTGAGGGTCGCATCGACACCTCTTATGCCTCTTAAGCCTCTTAAGCCCTTCACGACCAGACTCCCGGGTTTCCGGGGGGGGTGGTGGTTGAGGATAGGGGTGTCAGAACCGAACTGAAATTGAAATCGAACTGCACCGAATCGAATTGAAATTTCGTGTATTTTCGATTTGGTTCGATTTTCAGTTTGGATAATAAAAAAAATATCTGTTCCTTTTTCCCAGCTCGAGTTATTTTGGTTCGGTTCTGTTTGGTTAACCAACCGAACTGAAAAGAAATTGGATAAAAAAACGTGGAAATCGATATCGTATTCCCAAGAGAGGCAGCGCCGTTCGGTGTCCGCTGCTGCTGGGGGAGGCGGAACCAGATCTGGGGGGGGGGGGCCAGGGACTTGACGGCCCGACGCCGTGCCAAACCTAATCCACCTCGGAATCGTCTATACGCCTAGAAGCAGACACGAGAGCTGTTTGAACCTCGGATTAGGGCTAATCCACCGAAGGCAAGCCTCAGCTCTCTTGAGGGCTGATTCAACTCACTCCAGATCTCGTGTATGAACCTCGGAATCGTCCTTGGCCCAATCCACCTCGGCCTCCGCTTTCATGCCAAAATGCCCACCAAGCAAAACGAAGGGCACGTGGATTTGGACACTCGGAAGAAAAGAAGAAAGCCCCCGGGGATTCACGATTCCGAGGTTCAAACACGAGAGCTGTCTCGACCCAACAATAATCTAGGGCGCCGCCTCCGAACAGGTGAGGATCTGAGGCTTGCCTTCGGTGGAGCTCGACCGAGCCCTATCTAGGCATCGAATCTTGGTCGATCCGGTGATGACGGCTCGTATCGGCTCCGATCTGAGGTCGAAAGGGGAAAAGAGTAAAGAGATAGAGGAGCGACCGGGTCTCTAGGTGACTCAATTCTCGCCGTCGAGCTCAGAGGCGGGCGAGGGGTCACCAGCAACATTTGGTGCGAGGGACAACGGCCAGAGCATGGCAGATGATAGAGAGTGAAGGAGGAGAGAGAAAGCGGATGGTTTTCATAGAAAAGGAAATGTCCAGAGATGGAGTCACGTGAGAACTCAGAAAAGAAAAGGAAATAAAAAGATAAAAGGAGAGAAAGCCGAAAATCGAACCGAACCGAGCCGAACCGTACCGAATCGAACCGAATCTTATTTTTGGTTCGGATATTTTTGGATCATGTCTCGGTTCTGTTCATAACAAGCACACGTCCTTAATGATTTGGTTCGGTTTGAATATTATGAAAATTCAAATCAAATTGAACTGTTGATACCCTAGTCGAGGGTGGACTAGTGTAGGTATCTTGTTGGCAGCGGAGCGGGGGTGACGCGAAGGGTGACTCGATGCAAATTGGAGGGAGGTAGAGGGGACGTGGGTGCTGTGTTGACTTTGTGCTCTGTGTGGGTTACTTTTTCGGATATATTTTGCTCATTTTAAGTTCGCATGTGGGTGACATAATTCATGTAATTCACCAATTAGAAGAGTGATTGGAGGAAAATGTAGCCATTGCAAAAGAAGTGATGCGGGAGGCGATCAAAATAACGTTAAGGTTTGCTAAAGATTTGCTGCCCACTTGGTGCATATTCTAGAATCAATGTACGTGTGGTCATGTATATTTACTTGCATAATTTACTAAACTTAGATGTATGATGTTTTCTTGGTATGCAAGTTAGGATTTTAATTTCTTAGGATTATTTTTATCCACCTTAGGAAGCTAATAATATTGTTGCCTTTTTGAATTCTTCTTTTTAAGTAGTTTTCTTCACTTGGAGAATTCTGAAATATACCTTAGACTCTCAGCAAAAAAGTACCCCCTAGATCTTTCATTGTCATTTGTACTACTGGGAAAATTTCCTATATTATTTTGAAGATAACAAAGTAATCAAATGCTACTAATGTGTGCATTGGTTGAATAGTATCAGTGTGACATTCTGAATTTCGACCCATTTTCGGGATTTATGAAATGAATATTTCTTCAATGCGTTTTTCAGTGAAATCTTGCTCGGAATTGATCACTCTCAAATAGACTAACCGTTAGGAAATGGCTAGATAGGAATCAAGTACGTAGACCTAAGAACTTGGCTATGGATTGACACTTCGATCATAAGGATTGGCGAGAGAATATTTTGGGCCGTTAAAGGCCGATCCAAGGATAATTATGCAACGATTCGCAAATGTCGTGCAATTGAATCACGGGTGATTCCGCTTGGCCATTGTATGAATTTCGAACAATTATAAACCTAATCCAAACGATCGCATCATTTGAAACTAGTGATTGACCATCGCAATTACATGACTACTGAGATTGTCATGGGTCGAGTAAACTTAGATGTGGCTCGATATCAAATCGGCTACGAGTCGATATGCGTAATTCATAAAAGCTGCCCGTTAGTTCGAGATACGCTAAAGTCACATTCGATTGAATTTGGCCATTAATTAGAATCCGAATTGGGTGTCGAAGTTTCAAGATTTCCACGACTAATTTGTTGGACATCGTCTCATTAAACATGGCTAATCGTCGGGTTGATCGGAAATGTGGAAAAAGGAAAATTGGGCAAAATATTTTGTGGACAAATTATTTTTGTGGAGATAATATTGAAAATCTCTCTCTCCTCGCCTCCTCCCCCGTTGAAATCCCACGCCGCTGACCTCTTTCCCCGCCGAGCAGCCCCACGTCACTGCTTCTACCTTTGCTTTGCTGACCCTCATGCTGCCCCCTACTTGTTGACTCCTGTTCTACTGACTTTCCCCACTCCTTCACGTGATTGCTGCTGTTGTTTTGCTGAACCCATGCTGTTCTGCTGACTTTTGCTCTTGCTGATCATGTTGGTTGATTGCTTCTGCTCCTACATTGCTTGCTACTGTTGCTTATGCTTTCCCTCCGCTGTGACTGACTTCCACTCATTCCCTTGCTGCTCAGTTGTTGCTTTTTGCTGACCCTTGCTGCTGCTTTGCTGACCGCCCCCACGCCTGCTGTTGTTTCTGCTTCATTTCTACCCCATGTTGCTATAGCTTTTGTCCTTCAATTGTTGCTACTGCTACTTCTTCTTCCCTTCTATTTCTTCTTTGCTTCTTCAGCTCCTTCATTTTGCTTTTGCTTCCTTTGGCTTTTGCAGCTTCTTGCTTCTTTATTTCATACCGCTAGACTAGCTGCACACTGACCCCCACAGCCACGCCGTTTAGCCACCATGAGCTCAACTCACCGCTGAAGTTACTGCTGCCTTTTCTTCTTGGTTTTCTTGCTTAGGCTAAGTGTAAGTACTCCCTAAGCTTTGGTTAGGATAACGGGTTACTAAGGGATATGTTTGAAGGTGGATTAGAGGCTGTGGATAGCTGATTTAATGGCTAGTTGTACTTGGTTTGCTTGGTGGTGCTTGTTGGTAGATTTCCGGTAAAGTTGCTGATGCATCGCTATATTTTGCTATTTTTTTTCTATGACTCATATAGGCCGAATTTGGGGAAGTTTTTTTCATGAAAGTTGCTCATAACATCTTGTAGTATAACATAAATTAAATCTGGAATTTTTTGAGATCATTTATGGTCATTCGTAAGTCCATTTTTGGACCAAATTCAATCTATCAGATTTACTATTCACCCGACCTTTTGGTCTTTCCGATTTTCTATAAATTTTACATACCTCTTTTCAACAAACTTTCTTCACAAAAATTGTTGAGAACGTCTGTTTCTATGACATATAAAAATTTTAAAGCTTTTTAAAGTGATTTGGGTAGTGAATGAGTTATATTTTGATGGTCTGAGGGGCTGTCCAAGCGAATCGGGTTCTATCCGACTTGGAGTGTCAAAACAAGATGTTTACAGTCAGAACTGGATTTTCTATCCATCATGAGAAATGTTTGTCAAGATGTTTTGTACAACGTATCCAAATTTCATAATTTTTGGAGTTAATTTACTATTTATTTCAAATAGATTTCGGTTACTGCACAACTGCCCAGTTTAGACCCGGTTTTGTACACTTTTGATTTTTCTCTCTCTCAAGAATTATTCGGTGTTATCGTGGTGTTTTGACGGATTTAGTTGACATTGTGCTAATTTACAAAGATAAGAATTGATAATGATTGCTGAGGTGTGTGCATTGTCACGATACGTTCCGTTTAGATGGGAGTTTTAGATGATGCTTGACGGGAGTTCGGATGCCGTTTGGTACCCGGGGTTGCCGAGGGGTGTTCGATTCCAGATGATGCTAATCATGGTGGAGGCCGGATCGATGCTTCTAAGTGGAATGTCGTTGGGTACCCGGCTTGCCCGGGGGTGTTCGATCCCCAACGTTGCCGTCACCGACGTAGCGGGACGATGCCTGGTTATGCCAGAAGATCGGCGAGAGTTCGATAGCCTGAGGGGTCATTAATAATCTGGACTTAATGAGTGCGATTAGCATTGGAGAATGCTTTGCCTGAGTTAATTGATGAGCACATATGGATTATTAACCATGTTATGCTTGATTATGCCATGATTTGCTTTGCGCAAGCTTAATGGGCAATTGGCCATGTTATGGCGGGATTTTAACGTATAGGGCTTGTGTATGTGCCGAGGTGAGGTAAGGGCACCTGTGATTGTTATGACATGTTGGATGTCGGTATTGCATGATTAGGATTGTTCGGAGGTATGTGTTAGCCTAATCGAAGCTTAGATAGTTACTTATTGAGATTTATCTCATCCCCCATTGTTAAACATTTTCAGGTTTGGAATGACGAGTAGTCGTCACGTGTGGTTCGAAGTTCTAGAGTGATATTGGGCATTTGACGCTTCATTCCTTTTTGGATGTCTTTTTTTTTTGTAGAGGAGTTAAGTTTACCAACCATCCAATCCTTTTCGTTGTGCGTATTTCATAGATAGTGGTCTCGTAGAAGGCTTGCAAATGTATTTGTTGTAATTGATGTTCTGTTTATAAAATTGCCTTGTTGATGTGTATTCTTTGTCTCTCTACTATCCCATGATTTATATATTGTATGGAGAGTTCGAGGTTGCTTCCGCATGTGTTGCTCGTTAGTGTTTTGATTGGATCGGCGACAAGTCCTGAGATGTTGCATACTTGACAACCTCGAAGGGATGTTACGTGTTCATTGGGGTTTGGGGCATGACAATTAGATGATAAATGTACAAGCCAATATGTAGATGGTGTCTTAACTAGATGAGTTGATGTGAGGAGTGCTCTGCAACTATCAATGGATTGCTACCACTATCAAGGGTGAACAAGGAATTGTTGAGGTATTAACAAGTTGGAAAGACCTTAAGACATTGTGAACAATTGGAAGGATCTTGATCGAGGATGAACAAATCGGGAAGAACAAGGATTTTCGTGATGACTTGGAGGTACCAAGATCTGATGAACAGTTGGATGGACCTTATGGTGAATAAGACTCGAACAAGGATATTTGACAAAGCTTGGAAGGAGTATGGAAATGTGAATAGCTATGAAGACTCATAATCGCCAATATGCTTGGAAGGATCATAAGATAGAAGATCGAATCACTTATGGGAGCAGTGGATTGTCGGCAAGATCAATGGATCACTGGTAGGAGCAACTCCCTCTATTAGATGAGGTGGAAGACTGTGATGTTATCAATGACCTGTGTAAATTTAATGAAGACCGATGAAGATATTGATAAGAGGATTAGAAGTCTAATATGATGAGGATTTCATCAAGACTTGGTGGTACCACAACCAATCTTTTATTAACCTAAAGTCTTTGGAAGCTGGCATACTCAAAAGGATTGTGGGATGATTGATCGCAAGTCATTTCATATGGTTTGACTGTTGATAGCACCAACAAACTAATGATAACGAGCACATATTGATAATGAGCAGTGGATCGTGCTGATGTCAAGTATAGGAAGCAAGTGGTCACTTGCTTCTTTGATTGGAATGTTGATCACAATGAAAATAGCCGTTGACAAGGCTTGGAAATCAAAAATAGGAGCACTGAAGTTGAATTAGAGTAGCTTTGCCAATTATGTGCATAAGACAGATTCTAACAACAGCAAACTAACCGTTTTGGGAAATTGCCACTGAAAGAGAGATGTTGTGATGCTAATGAGCAATAGAGAGGCACTCTGCTGTGATAACATTAGAACCAACAACTACTTGAGGGATTTGAGTTGGAAACGGTCATTTGAGGTTGAATGGCTATAAATTCAATCCAAGAGAAGCAACAGTGTTGGGGAGAGATGAACAAAACTAGTCTATTGCCTAGTGTTCTTCTTTTCTGTGTTATTGTTTGTAGTAGCTGTGTATTTCTGATATTTCTGTGAGGTGCTACTGCTTGTAATCATGATAAAATAAATGTACGAGAGTGATAACGGTACTTGTGTGTTTGATAGTGTGATATATCATTTGATATGAGCATTATGTGTTGATTATGACTTGTCTTGAAGATTATTAGTAGATTCCAGCCTTTCTGTGGCTATTAGTTGTAGAGAATTGATGTCGGCTTAGTTATAAGCTGAACTGCTATATATCAGCTTGCGATATCTTCTATCTATTCACTATTAGCATTATTTGTTTATTATTATTAGTATCTGCTAGATGGTAGCATGTGCACTTGATATTGTCAATCTGTTTCTACTATTGTCAAAGTTTAATTTGTTATATTTTAATTTTTTTTCCATATTTCTCAGACAACCTATTCATTCCCCTTTATGTTGTATTGTTAGCCCCGACACATACGTTGCTGAGTCACTGAGTAAAGTTTCTTTCTAGAAATTATCCCTTATTGTCTTTGTTTTGTTTTTCTCTCTCTTTTGGTGGATTCATAGGAATCCCGAGTGATAAAAAGAGCATTGTCTTCTTGGAGTGGTCTATCAAAGTGGCTATTTCGCCAATGGAGACCAAGATTATATTGTCTCTTCCTTCCTATCCTCGAAGTAGGGTTTTCAACCTCATCAAGATGAAGAAAACCTTTTATCCTTCCACCATATCCCAACATAAAAAGGGCTACATTACTCAAGCATTGATTTATTCATTACACTAAAAGAGAACATGAAAACTCGCACATAAGGTCCTCTCTCTTATTTTTTTTTAGTGAGACTTACCTTAAGCTAACATATTATGCATTATATCTAGCGTGATACTAGTTGCTACGCGGCCATGGCTCATCCATTATTATGTAATAACTAGCTGGCGAATGCAAAACATCATTAGCAGTACCTTTGGAAGGTATATAGTGCTGTATCACGCCACCTCAACATAGTGTGCGTGGTAGTATGTAGAATCGGACCTGTACAGTATGCCTAGGTCTACCCGTCAAACCACACTAAGCCAAGACCGTTAAACGCAAGCAGAAAATTAAATCATGAAAGAGGTTCTTCCTTATGTTTCTGCACGAGAAAACCTTAAGTTATATGTGACATATTAGTTGCATCTACCACGACATATTTACATAGCGTAGCTCATCGAATTTCTATATTTTTCTTTTAATAATTAGCTACTGCAAACAAATATCCCCTTGCTAGTCTTTGGAAGAGATATTATATGTGCTGTTGAGCCAAATCCAAAGTGGATATTTATAATTTGCAAATAAAACAAAGGAAAAATTGAGAGTGCATATATAGAGATAATATTTGAAGTGATCCTAGTCAATGACTAACATTTAAGGGGGATCTTCAAATTTGTAATTTGTTTTACAATCCAGGCTCTTAAACTTGTAAAAATCTTGTGCCATTGTCGCCAATTATGTCAAATGGACTCAACGTGGAAGCCCATAATTGTCATTGTGGCTTCATCGTCGCCAATTCCGAGAATTTCCTCTGTTGCTTTGCTTATATTTGAGTTCACTGATCACGCCAAATATTTTGACGGAGATGGTAAAAAGAAAAAATATCTTATTCTGCATTGAATTATTATAATATACCTTAAAAAATTATTGAATATTTGTTGTTCTATTGTTTTGTGATACCCTCTTCAGCTATAATTGGTCGTTTTACCTTATTCATCAAGTGCCACATCTCTCGTCATTTGTACGAGGTAATGAGTTTATGATGAAGTTGTCATGACCTTAGCTCGAGGTACACCACCTAGGATTTGGCTAATGGATTACTAAGCTTAAACGTAATTCGGGCTCTCTCAAGCCCTTACCAATTTGCAATTCAGGTTTAAGTTTTTAACATGCAATATTATTTTAATTAATAGTCACCACTAATCTATTTTTGGTGGATCGATTAGAAACCCAAAGTATCGGGAGAATTACTTTACTCTTACGAACCAGAAATTATGAATTCATGACTTGATTATGCTAAATTACTCTAACGCCCTTCCGGTACCTTTCTCTTTTATTTCAAAAAATGTTTGTAAGGCATCTTAGATTGATTTTAAACCTATTCACTAACATGTGATCATACGAGTGGGCCATCATGAAATAAACACTCAATAAACCAAAGCATTTAAATTAATGGCATCAAAGTAACAATTCAAACACCCGTATAGAAATTTATGAAATAAAGACTAAACCTATCTCAACCATGGTTTCTAAACAAATCTTTTATTTGGTTTTCTTAATTTTTATTAAAACTAGGGTATTTGCAATGCGTGATATGCCAACCTAATTCTAAACTAAGTATACATGACCTATTCTAACATGATATGCGATCTAATTAAATTAACTTAAGATATGTAATTAACTAAATGACATGCAAGGGGTATTTTTAATATTTTCATTTATTAATTAAAAATTCAAAATTAAAATTAATAAGGATTAATTATCTATAGTTAAATATTATTTAATTTAAACTAGGAGTTAACATATCTTAATCCCAATTTAAATTAAAATCTTATCTTAACTATGGGTAATATCCTAGAATGCAAACTAGGATCCTATTCTATCTATTAGGAAAGTTTAAACTAGGATCCTATCCAGAGCTATTCTATCATATCAAGAAAAATTTAAAATCTAACTCTATCCTAAACTACCACTTCAAATCTTTTTGGTATTTTCAAATATAGGAAAAATATTATCCTAATGCTATCTATAACTGTAGATAAACATGCATGGCAATCAAACCAACATCGAACATCATCCGCAACAATCAAATCACATTAGGTATTTGAAAATCTACGCAATCTATTCAAATTTGGTACAAGATAAAATCGACAAATCGTATCTCGGGCATGAGATCGGATTGTTTGATTTTCCGTGCGGTCGCGAGTCATATCTCGAGCATGAGATCGGACTGTCGATCATGTGCATGTGCAATCGCAAATCATATCCCGGGCGGGAGATCGGGTTGATGATTTTCCAAGCGATCGCGAGTCGTATTTCAGGTATGAAATCGGACTAGCCATCATATATTCATTGTGAAATTAGGAAAGGATCCTAATTCACGGATTTCAGAAAGATTTTTGGATATGATAATATTGACATATCATCTAATTGAGATCACAATAAACTCAAATTAGGCAACTTAATATAGCAAAAATGAATCATATTACCTGATTCGAAATATTACACGGATGACATTTCTTAATGTGAACGTTGGATGGCTTAGGATTGACGATGCTTCACGGTGACCGGCTCATAGACGGCGGCTGGTGGCTAGAGGTCGGTGGAACTTGGTCTCAGTGGCCGGCTCACGGTGTGAAATCAGTGAGGGAGCTTGCGGCTAGCGATCTCGAAGGAATGCTGGCGTAGAACTTGGTAGAAGATGCCTATGGCAGCCAATGAGGATGCCAATCAAACAGAGTGCAACCAATGCACGCGTGTGTTCAAGTGCGAGTCCCTCCTGGAGTTGTATTTGACTATCTGACCGAAATTCTCAAAGAACAAACAATGAAACTCAACCTGTATGTGTTCGGTGAGAAGAAAATAAAATAAAAACAAAGACCCAAATCCTTCTCTTGCAGGCAGTGGTCAATAGCCAAGAGAGTCTCCTGAACTGAGAATTTCATATTCGGCCATGTATTGCTCCACGTGCTTCTCTTTTCCTCCACTGCTCTACTGTGTGGACTGCGTTGTGTAACGACTCAACTGGAACGTGACAGCGAGGTGCAACAACGTCATCAAAAACAACAAGATGTTCTTTGGGAAACAATAGCAAGATCAGGATGTTGAGGTTGATGTCTTGTATTCTATTATCCAAGAGATTATAAGACGGTTTCGAAAGGTTCCCTGACGACCGGATAGCACAGGGGTCCCGCTCCCCAGTGAGTGAGCGGGGGTCCGGGGGGGCTGCCCTGGAGGGAGTTGCGGGGCAGCGCCCCCGAGCCGCCAGAGGCATTTTATATTCAGTCATATAATGATTGATATGAGAAAAGCTAAATATTTTAGGCTATGTGGGCAATTTTGTAATTTGTGCCATGTAGTTGTCGCGACCGACCTCCCGGGATTTTTTTCGAACATGCTTAAAAAACGAGGGGCTCGCCTGGTACATGCTAAGTCTAAATTTGGGACTTAACTCGGGCTCTCCCAAGCCCATACCATATCGCAACTTAGAGTTTAGATTTTAACATGCAAGTGATTTACAGAAAGGAGTCGCCACTAATCAATTTGGGGTGGGTCGATTAGAAATCCAAACAGGGTGATAGAAGAATCACCATATTCCTACAAACCAGAGATTGACCGAGCTCGAGGATTTAGTTACATTAGTTGGATAACTAATGTCATTTCGGTACCGTTTTACCTTGTTCATTTTTTTAAAACATTTGTCAGGCAATTTGAATTGATTTTAGGACTTTTCTCCTAACATGTAAGGTGATCAAACGAGTGCATAATCAAAAGCGATTAACAGTCAAAGTAGATATGCAGCTTAAGGTTCTAACCCTAACTAAGTCAAATGACATTCAAAACATATCAGACCATGCCATTAAAGTCTAAATTAAAAAAAAACATGCATGATAATCATACAACAAAACATGAGCACACTGGTTTTTCTATTTAAAACAATGATATTTATGCAATTAAAACAATATGCATAATAACAACGATAAATCAGCACATTAAGACATACTACTTAATTTTTAAAAAATTTTTTTTTTTAAATTTTTTTAAATTTTTTTTAAAAAATAATAATAAACAAATAAATTCGGGAAATTTTTTTATTTTTTATTTTATTTTTTAATAAAATAAAATAAAATAAAAATATAAAATAGGTCGAGTCGCGGATTCGGGTCTGTCGGATCCAACCCGGATCAACGGATCCAATTTGTGCGTTGACCTGGGTCTGGTTTGCTAATCCGGGTCGGTCGGAACCGACCCGAGTCAATGGATCTGACCCGAGCGTTGACCCGGGTCGGATATGCTGATTCAAGTTGAATCCGACTCGAATTTGCAGAACCGTGGGGGGGACACCGGTAGGGCCAAAATTGGCCGTTTGTCGGCTGACCCAGATCGGCGTCACCTCCAGAAACAGTCCCTGGGGCCACCACTGACGCCACAAATCGCTTGGGTAGTCGTCCAACCGCCGTTTCGCCGGCCGACGACCAAACTGAACTCGTCTTCTCTAGGGCATTTCATCGAGCACCTGAGGGGCATGGTGGAAATCGGTCGATTCTGACCTCCTCCGGCGACTAGGTCGGCTCCGCCGGCCTCGATTCGGTCCCGAGGGAGAGGGGGAGTTAGGATGGGCGACGGCATGGGCCAGGAATCGCGCGACACTGTCGGCATGACTCCTGGCCCAACCGTGCCGAAAAACAGGGGAAAATAGAGGCGGGCTCATCGGGGGGCACTCACTGGTTGACGATGCGTCGGGGGTCTTTTGGCTAGTCTGGCAGGCAACGGCAGGGCGGCTAGTCCTCTTCGGGCTCTGGCGTGGCCTCAGCTCGTCTTCTTTCTCTCTCTCAATTCTCTCTATTTCTTTTTCTCTCTCTCTCTCTCTCTCTATTTCACTAAAACTGGCCGACCCCGATTCTCTCTCCCTCTTCGGCTTTTATAGCCGGCAACGACGAGCCCCCCTACTCTGTGCGTCTGCATGACGATTGGCCTACACCAGCCTAATTTGGCTGCAACTTTCACGGCCATTAGGCCGGTGTAGGGGGGCCGACTCTGTGACGGGGGAGAGCAGAGGAAGAGAGAAGAGAGAGAGAGAGATCGGGAATCTGGGGCTGACGGGACTGGCCATTAAGACCAGTCCTGTTAGCGTGCTTCTCTTGCCTTCCCTGGCCAGATGGCAATGGCGGCGTGGTTGTCCGGCGACGTCACGTTGACGTAGCGAACAGGGGGGAACAGGGGAGAGGAAAGCGACGGCCGCCGAGGGGGAGAAGGAAGGGAGAGGCTGGGCCGGGGTTGGGCCCAGTCGCGCGGGGGAGAGAAAGGAAGAGGGAAAGGGAGGAGCGGGCTGGGCCAGGGTTGGGCCCAGTCGCGCGGGGGAGAGAAAGGAAGAGGGAAAGGGAGGAGCGAGCTGAGCCCGCACGGAGGGAAAGAAAGAAAAAAAGAAAGGGAAGCGGGCCGGGCCTGCAACCGGGGGGGGGGGGGAAGGAGAAAAGGGAAAAAAAATGGGCCGGGTCGACCCGGCCCGGCTCGATTTTTCTGATTTTTTTTTAAAACTTTAATAAAGACTCTATTCATGCAAATATGGCTAATTTTTATATGTGATGCATTTAATATAAATATTTTATTTTGTTTTAGGAATTAAAGAAATTTAATTCTTAAATTTTGGGCAAATTAAAAATAGGTGTCAACAGCTGCCCCTCTTTGAAGGTAATCTCGTAGAGACGAGCTCGCAGAGATTACATTCAAAGATAAAATGACACCTAAATTTAGTCTATGTATGCTCAATAAATGCTATTTTTTGCGAGATTGCGAGTCCTATTTTTTTATGTGATAAGATAATGCGTGCTAAAACAAATAAAAACATACCTGGGGTTACTTATCTTGCCGAACGGTAACGTAATTCCAGATAGTTGGTATCAAATGTTGAGAACTCGAACCTATCTTTGGTCACATCAACTAAATTTTCTTCGTCTAGGACTCGAACCTATCTTTGATCGCTTTGACGAGGGAAATTGTTTGTCTAGGACCTAAACTTTTCTTCGGTCGCCTTGACAGGGGAAATCGTTTGCCTAGGACCCGAACCTATCTTCGGTCGCCTTGACTGGATTTCATTTGTCTCGGACCCGAACCTGTCTTCGGTCGCCTTGACTAGGAGAAATCACTTGCACAGGACCTGAACCTATCTTCGGTCACCTGCTGGATTTCATTTATCGTGGATCCGAAACTTTCTTCGGTCATCGGACTGGGGGGAAATCGCTTATGCAGGACCTGAACCTGTCTTCGGTCACCGGCTGGATTTCATTTGTCGCAGACTCAAACCTTTCTTCAGTTGCCGGACTGGGGGGAAATCACTTATGCAGGACTCGAACCTATTTTCGGTCGCCAACTGAATTTTGTTTGTCGCAGACCCGAACCTTTCTTCGGTTGCCGTGACTTGGAGGAAATCGCTTATACAGGACCCGAACCTATCTAGCCACATGCTTGGTAATATCTCCTTTCATGCCATTCCATCAATAATGTTGGCGAAGATTCTAATACATCTTTGTGCTGCCCGAATGAATATTATAGTTACTACAATGAGCTTCTGCTAAAATTTCTTCATTAAGTCTTTCATCATTAGGCATACACAACCGTCCACGAAACTTCAAGATCCCTTCCTCGGATACTTGAAAGTCAGGTTTTCTCTTAGTTGCGTTCATTTGCAGAATCTTTCGCAGCTCAGGATCTGAAGGTTATGCCGCTTTAATCCTGATTTGTACTTCGGGCTCAATTTTGAAAGCAGCCATTAAACTCGAGAGGTGACTTACCTCGAACCTGAAATCTGAGTCCCGGATTCCTTCAAGCAAAATTCATTTTTGAACCATCATATGCGCAATCGAGGACTTTCGGCTCAACGCATCGGCTACCTTGTTAGCCTTATCCGAATGATACAAAATGTCGCAATCATAATCCTTAAGCAGCTCCATCCATCTACGCTGTCTTATATTCAATTATTTCTGCGAGAATATATACTTTAGGCTCTTGTGATCCGTATAAATATGAAACTTTTCTCCGCACAGATAATGTCTCCAAATCTTAAGCGCGAATATGATTACGGCTAATTCTAAGTCGTGCGTCGGGTAATTTAATTCGTGTGGCCTTAGTTGTCTAGATGCATATGCCACAACTCTTCCATGTTGCATTAGAACACATCCCAATCCTTGGTATGACACGTCGCTGTAAATCTTTTATCCTCCTGAACCAGACAGTAATGTTAGAACAGGCGTAGTAGTTAGCTTCTACTTAAACTCTTGAAAACTACGCTCGCATTTATCCGTCCATTCAAATTTCATGTCATTTTTCAGTAATCGCATCAAGGGCATGGCTATAGCAAAAAACTTTTCCACGAACCTCCTATAGTAGTCAGTCAATCCCAAGAAACTTCGAACTTCAGTCACCGTCGTTGATCTAAGTCAATTCATAACCGTCTCAATCTTAGCTGGGTCTACCGAAATTCCTTCTCCAAAAATCACATGCCTAAGAAAAGCTACTCGAGTTAATCAAAACTCGCATTTGCTAAACTTGGCATACAACTTATGATCTCGAAAAGTCTGCAACGCTGTCCTCAAATGCTGTTGGTATTCCTTTGAACTCTTCGAATACACCAAAATATTATCAATGAACACGATCACAACTTGTCCAAATACTCCTTGAACACCCTATTCATCAAGTCCATAAAAGCTGCAGGTGCATTTGTTAGACCAAACGGCATCACGGTAAACTCATAATGTCCATAGCGCATTCTAAATGCCGTCTTCGGTATATCTTCCTTTCTAATTCGCAACTGATGATAACCTGTCCTCAGGTCTATCTTCGAGAATACCAAAGCTCCTTAAAGTTGGTCGAACAAATCATCTATTCTAGGCAACGGATACTTATTATTAATCGTCACCTGATTGAGTTGCCGATAGTTGATGCAAAGGCGCAATGACCCGTCCTTCTTCCTTATAAAGAGAACTGGCGCTCCCTAAGGCGATGCACTAAGACGAATAAATCCTTTGTCCAACAATTCCTGCATCGAAACCTTTAACTCATTTAATTCCGACAACGCCATTCTGTAAGATGCCTTAGAAATCGGTTCCGTTCTAGAGGTTAACTCAATCACAAGCTCTATTTCTCTTTCTGGGGGTAACCCAGGCAATTCCTCAGGGAAAACATCCAAAAATTCTCGCACCACAGCAATGTCTTGCATTCTCGGTTCCTCTACCAAAGTGTCAACTACAGTCGCCAAATAGCCATGGCAACCTTTATTCAATAACCGAGTGACTTCCAGTGATGAGATTAAAGGGATCGAATGACCTCCTCGATTCCCAACAAATTCAAAACCTACACTCCCTACTGGTTCAAACTGTATCGTCTTACGATAGCAGTTTACCGTGGCTCGTTGCTTGGCGAGCCAATTCATTCCAATAATCACATCAAAGTCCAACATCGTCAAAACAATCAAATCTATGCTGTCCTTATGACCACCAATAGATAACTTGTAACTAGTACAGCCTACTGCAGGTACTATGCTATCCTTTAAAGGGGTAGAAATACCATAAACTACTCCAAGTGGTTTTGGATTTGACCCAACTAATTCCACAAATTGCTTAGCCACAAACGAATATGTAGCTCCAGGATCAAACAAAGCATAAGCAGCATGGTCGTGTAACGAAACCATACCTGTAATGACGGCAGGCGAGTCCTCTGCCTCCTTCCTTGTGACAGCATAGACCCTTCCTTGCACTTGAGGCCGGTTCAACTGGTTTAGCGGGGCATTACTTGCAGGTTGTCCCACCTACTGCATTGGTCCTTGTGCTCCCGCTGCCTAGCGTGGACAATCTCTAATATGGTGGTCATGTTGGCCACATCCAAAGCAAGCTCCCGTCCTCATAGGGCATGGGGCTGATCCATGGTGCCTTCCATAGGATCGACAAGTGTCATTGTTGTTGTACATCGACTTCCTCACTCCACCTTTCTTATTAGGAGGGATGGGAAATCTACCTCCTGCCATCAGTTTCTTCCCAAACCGATAGTTATCCTTGTTTAGTACAAACTACGATCCATACGTGGCTGTCCTCTCGGCCAAGTTCCTTTCTATCAGCTATGCCATCTCATATAGCTCATCATAGTTCTTCAGATTCAGGGGCACCAGTTGGTCCTTAATCTCATATTTCAGCCCATCCCTAAACCTCCTTGTCTTGTCAACTGGGTCTTCAATCAACCTCGGGGCATACTAGGACAGCTCAGCAAACCTTGCTTCGTATTGGTCTACCGTCAACTGGTTCTGTTGGAGACGCTGAAACTCGTTCATCTTCTGTTCTCGAGCACAATCTGAAAAGTACTTATTGTAAAAAGCATCCACAAAGGCACCACACACCCGGACTGTACTTTCGGGAAATACTCTCATCTGGGTAGCTTTCCACCAAGTACTAGCATTACCCTGCAATTGATAGACTGCCAGCGTCACCTTATCTTCATCCGTACATCTCAGCAAGGCAAAAATCTTTTCCAACTCCTTGATCCAGAAGGTTACAGCCTTAGGATCACCCGCTTGAGCTTCAAAAATTGCTCTACCAACTTGTGCATGGGTTGATTTCCATTTCCATTACCAGCTAATGGAACATCTACAGGCACAAGTGTAGGTGCAGGTGCAGGCACAGCAGTGGTAGCTTGATTTTGAGCCTGCTATCCTATCAAGATCTTTAAAGCCTGCAGGATCTAGTCCAATCTAGGATCCCCCGGTGCTCTCCTTCTAGCACCAGCCTGACCTGGTTCGGTCCTCCTCCTAGGAGCTCTCGGTTCAGGATTGTCCATCTCGTAGGATCTTTACAGAAACCTGCTTTCCAATTCCAACAAGGAATTAGAATTCCTGAACAACTAGCTTACAAACGAGAAAGCTAACAAATAAACACATGCACTTAGTGTTTTCCTAACTTACTATCCCAATACCTATCGCACCTTATCACTCCAGGTCTCGACCAAACTTGGATCGAGCCGACCTTACTCTGATACTAATTCGGGACGGGGATGTCACGCCCCAAACCCTACAAACGCGCAACACCCCGCTTAGGTCGATGAGATGCGACGTCCCAAGACTCATCGCCGACCCTTCATTTTATCTTTTAATATGCATGCGGAAGCGAACATAACAAACCCCAGACAACAACAAATAGGAATAGCAGAGGAAAACCAAATACAACAGTATTTTAATTCTCACTCGATTAACCCCTGGGAATATTCTTACAAGCCCACTTCGGGCGTTGCCACAAAAAGGCCAGCAAAAAGAAAGGCTAAGGTTAACCTATTCTAACCAAAACAGCTCCCAGACCTAACTCTTAGGGACCAACCAAAAACTGCAGTACTCCGAACCGCATAAGAAGCAACGACGTGCTAAGGCCCTGAAAAGGTTTAACAATAAATGAGATAAAATCTCAATAAGTTAACGGCCTAAGCCCCGCTTAAGAGGACAACTAGCACGGGGGTCCCTAAATAGGCAAAACAACAACAACAGTAACATCATTAACAACCACATGCATCATTAACTTGCCTTGGTACACATATTGATGAAATTCATATGTCACATACTCGAAGCATTTAAAGAGATTTTCTATGCATTAATGTAGTACAGTCGCGCGTGTCTCGATTATAAGGCAAAACTCACTTGGGCACATCCTATACCATGCTTAGCAGCTTCTACCCCATAATCAAGCACTATGCATCACACGTATTCCAATTATTATGCCCCCTCGGGGCCACCACACATCAAGCGATACGCAGCGAGATGGCAATCTACTGGTAAAAACTGGGCTCCGTCCCGCCCCGTCGAGCACAGCTACGTCAAACGATACACAGGATGACGGCATTCCAATACGGCAACATCAAACGATACACAGTAAGATGGCATCCCGTAACGAGCATCAAGTCTGGCCTCGGGCTGCGATAAGGCATCCGGGGTATCGATACTCCAGATTATCCTCAAGCATCCGATAAATCGGGCATTGTCAAATGATACACAGCAAGACGGCTCCAACGTGTGACCACACGAGCATATAAACATTCCAGCCAATTATTATTTTCTCAATTAGCCCATGCATTAATGAATAGTGCTCACATTAATGCCATACAACAATATCACATGGTCACACATGTAACCGTCAATCAATTTTGCAAGTTTCGATATCAAATACGAATATCAACCATAGAGTACCACTATCATTACTTAGCATAACAATAAAAATAATTTAATGCCAAAAATCTCGTAAACTTTCTTGAAAATTTTCGTTCAAAACAATTTGTCATAAAATCAATTTAATACGATAATTCACGGTATAAACGCCAACATTCAAGTTAGAAATCATAATTTGAAATTATAAATTTTTCGAAATAATAATAAATACATTCAAAAATTAATTATTTAATAATATCCACAAATAATTTAATTTTCCAAAATTCAAAATATTTCCTCAAATCAAAATCATCCAAATCGTTTTCTAAATACGCCAACTTATACGACAAAAACCCACTTTGGCGTCACAATTCGACGTTGGAAACTTTCCAAAAATAATAATATTTAATTTTCAAAAATTAATAAATTAATAATAATAAAAATAATATTTAATCCGAAAATAATAAAATAATAATTAATTTCGGAAATAATGATTTACTAAAATAATCGATAATTTATCACAACACCACGATAACTTATCAACACATACGCGATAACCTATCGCGCAAACATCGATAAGCTATCACATAAACTTAATTAAACAAATAAATATTAATCTAAATATAAATTAAACTACCTTAAGCAAGTTTAATACCTTAAACACGGGATTAGATGTTAACTTACACCACTAATACCGGCGAAGGTACGAGAATGTTGGTGGCGACGAGGGCGGTCCGCGGTGATTTCGGTTCAGACTCGGCGAGCGACGGATGACGGTGAACGACAATCGTCCGTTGTGGTGGTTGGTCGAGGCTGTTCCGGGTGGTCGGGATAGTAGCGGCGACGGCAGAGGCAGCTGGCTGCTTGGAGTGGAGCGGTGAACGGCGGAGGCGAGTGGCGGCGAGCGTCAGGCGAGTGATGCGACTTGCGCATGGCTTGGCCGAACCGGCGACGAGAGGTTCCGGGTGGCCGGAAGTGGTGTCACACGGCCAAGGGGAAGTCGGGATGGCTGTGGGCGATGACGCGTGGCAGCGGGGCAACCATGGTGTGATTGGACAGCGTTGAGCGCAATGGGCAGCGACGTCGAGCTCAGTGCTGCGTGCGAACAGGGGAGAGGAGGAGCGGCTGGACGGATGGCACGGCTGCGCGAGGCAGGCGGCGGCGACGCGTGGGCAGTTGGGCTGGTCGCCGGCGAGGTGCGGTTGCAGCGTAATAGAAGCGGAGCAACAAGAAGGAGCAGCAGAAACAGTCGCCGTCGGGGAAGCGGCAAGCCAGCGAAGGAGAAGAAGAAAGGGAGAAAAGAAAAAGGAAAAAGAGAAAGGGGAAAAGAAAAGGAGAGAGAAGGAGTGGGTGGGGGTTGGTGGGGGTGTCAGGCGCGTGGAGAGGAAGACCGACAGAAAGTGGGGAGGAGAGAGAGAGAAGAGAGAGGAAAGGTCAAATCGCAATAATTGCAATCCAACGGCCACAATTTAAACCCGGAAACAATCCGACGGTCACGAAAAATCCTAATTATTAATTTTAGGATTTGGCCAAAGGGTATTAATAAAAATACATTGCGAGGGTGATCTACCAGTTCAAATTCGCATCCGGTCAAAAATTCACTTTTCACATATCCTGGGTAATCTCGATGTTGGCCACACTAATGTCGACACCGTTCAATTAAATTCGTCTCGAAACTCCAAAAAATTCGACACCAAAGTTCGGGCTCTAAATAACGGTCAAATTCGATCGAATGTGATTCTAGCGAAATCTCTATTTTAAAACAATAACCGAGAGTGATCAGTTCCCAAGCAAGATTTTACTGTAAGCACATTAACGAATTACACGTATATAAATCCCGAAAATGGGTCGAAATTTGAAATGTCACAGCTTGTGCTGGATCTTTACTCAAATTCATCATGCCCCCTAGTCTACCCTTTCAATTAAGCGCTCCTAGGGGCTGATGTGTTCTTTAGTTCATGTTATTTCCAAATGTCCCCTTTATAATAACAAATCAAAAGGGAGTATGCTCTGAGACACAAAGTGAGCGAGTTAGAAAAACAAATAGGGCTATGAGCATGCATGCTTTTCAACACAGTTCCTTCTTTGTCCTTTAGAAAAATGATAAAAACTTTTGTTTTATTTTCAAAAGCTTAGAAACAAGGGAGCATGAGGAAGCCCCGGCCTCAGAACACTTTTCTTCACCTAGCTAGATATCATCAACGGGCCGGTTTGGGATACTTCTTCAAGCCCTCAAAACAAAACATTGGTAATTCTTTTGAATAATTCAGGCGAATTATATTTGTTGGAATGGAAATTGCAATACTAAAATTCCACGTATAATTAAAAATTCAGAAAACTAGGAATCTTAGAAAACAACTGAAATTTTAGAAAGCAAGAAAAGCTCCCACATAAGGAAGGATTCAAATTATTAAATATGGCTCTATTGTAAGGGAGGAAAATTGAGTCTTCAACTTATTCAATGACGACATCCGTGCCTCCTGCTTGATTGGGTGGTGCATTGCGGAATGAAAGCATATTTGTGTCCAACAATTTCTGGACCTTATTTTTCAAGACGACACAGTCATTGACGGAATGTCTCATTTCACCCAAATGATAGTCACATGCCTTGAAAGGATCGTAGTTGAAACGCTAAGGATTTTCACGCTTTGGCTCTTTAGCAAGCAACCCATTTTCTAGGAGAATGGGTAGGATCTGAGACATAGGCCAAGGGAGTGGTGTGAACTGCTTTTTGTTATTTCGCCTTTGGAGCAGTTGGCGACCTGAGGCCGGTTACTGTCCACTGCTTATCTGAATCATTGGGGAAGGACAAACGGTTTAGGTGTATGCAAGAACCGCATCTGTCAGGGGTTCTTTCTCCTTTTTCATGCTGAATTTCTTGCTTGCGGAAGTGGAGTTTGTGAACCACCCGTCGTGCAATCCCATTTCAATTCGCTCGCTGACAAGAACAAGACGATTAAGGGATTCAGTAGTGGCACCAACTAGGCGGTGTTTGTATTCATACAGAAGAGACTTAATGAACAACTTCACTTGTTCATGATTAGTGAGTTGTGGGGTAACCTGGGCGGTCAAGTTTTTTCACCTGGTAGCATACTCTTTGAATGACTCACTTTTCTTCTTTCCGGTGCGTTCCAGATCGTCTCGAATAAATGTAATATTGAGATTGAATTGGTACTGCATGAGGAATGTATCGGCGGTGTCATCCTAAGATTTAAAAGCATCCACGTCTTTTGACATATACCATGTTAAGGCTGGCCCCATTAGATTTGCCTAAAATGTCTGAATCATGAGGGGTTCATTATCCACGTACCGAGTCATCCACACATGATACATGTGCAAATGATGTTTGGGGCATGAAGTGCCATCATACTTCTCGAACTCTGGCATCTTGAACTTTTATGGTACTTTGACCCGTTTGTATATAGACAAGTCAAGTGGGACATCATGTTGTGGGACTTGTAGCTGTTTCAGCATCTCATCGACCTTTGCAAGGCGTTTATCATGTTCTGTCATCGGTGCACTTTTAGGTTCAGTGCTCCTAATAGTTAGGGGAAGCGGATCGTCTTCTAACAAGGGCATTTTACTATCACTGGCGGAAGTTTTATCTTTTCCAGTGGACGATGGTGGTAATATTGCCTCAATTGCTGCAGGCGTAGGTGTGAACTTACCATTAATGAATTCTATTTGCTTGGTGAGGTTTTTTAGCGCGTTGAAAATCATTTTCATTTCTCTTTCCATATTATCGAGGCAGGTGTTTTCTTCGGCCATTTTTTGTAACTACCTATGAAAACGTTGAAATGAATGAGTATAATACCAAATAAAGAATTATTTCATGAGCTAATCATGATATTATTACATATTTTCTTATTTGCAAAGAAAAAATGAAAAAAAAAGGTTTTTATTAATATCAACATTACAGACAGTGTCCCCGGGGTTCGAACCTCAGTTGTCTCGGACCGTTTTTGCTTCATCCCGGATACCACTGGGCCGAAGGCCGCGGTGGTGTCGTTGAAGCGCAAAAAAATTATTTATAGAATAAAAAGCGGTCTGAGTTATATTAACATTAGTATAACCCATAAACACTCTTAAAGAAGATAACAAAAACCCCTAAACATAAATACTAGGAAATATAAACGACAAGGGCTTTTAATAAAAGGGAGCATTTCCCGGATGCTCATTCTATAAATGATGGGGAAGCTACAGTCTCTTGGAGTCGCTTATTTTCACGGACAAGCTCCGCAATAAGCGTATCCTTCGTCTCGTCGGTCCCATCACACCAGAAACTTCTCAAGAGCACGGATGAATTGGATATCAGCTCTTTCCATCGTATATAAAATGCAATCGACGGGTGGCCTGTCGGTAACAAATCAAATAAGTAAGTAGACTGTATAATAAAATAAAGAGGGATAAAATATATACCTTTCCTTAAACCATGTCAATCACAACGACATGCACATGAAGAGTGAGGTTTAATTTCTATTTTAGATCGGTTCAACAAAATGGAATTAAAAGGGTGCCTGATCGTCACAGTCTCGCGTTGGTGTCAAGTCCTTTTAACTCCGGCTAAATCGAAAGGAATATCTTATAGTCATGCGAATAACGGCTAAAGATATTTCTTTATAATTTTTAGAAATGAATGTCGGGGAAAAGAAAGGCAACCTCTACATCGCAGGTTTGCGTTCGAGGTCATATCTTTCTTAACACCATCCTAAAAAGTCCTATTGCGGCCCGGGTCCGGCAGTGTGGTTGTGTGTGCAACAGTGTAGTGCTAAATCATTAAAGCACGCACAACAATTTATAAATAATCAATTTGAACCTGCAAGAACAAATAACACCTTAATATTAAGATCATACTTAGAGTCTTTGTTGCCAAACAAGAATTATTTTTGAACATGGCAAAAATTTGGCTTAAGTCTACTTTTTAAAATAAAAAGTCCCTAGTGGAGTCACCAGTCTATCGTGACCAACATCCCGGGATTTTTTTCGAACATGCTCAAAAAATGAGGGGCTCGCTTGGTACGTGCTAAGTTTAAATTTGGGACTCAACTTGGGTTCTCCCAAGCCCATACCATATCACGACTTAGAGTTTAGATTTTAATATGCAAGTGATTTACAAAAAGGAGTCGCCACTAATCAATTTGGGGTGGGTCGATTAAAAACCCAAACATGGTGATAAGAGAATCACCCTATTCCTACGAACCAGAGATTGACCGAGCTCGGAGACTTGGTTACATTAATTGGATAACTAATGCCTTTTCAGTACCTTTTTACCCTGTTCATTTTTTGAAAATATTTGTCAGGCAATTTAGATTGATTTTAGGAAATTCCTACTAACATGTGAGGTGATCAAACGAGTACATAATCAAAAGCGATTAGCAGTCAAAGTAGATATGCAGCCCAAGGTTCTAGCTTTAAGTAAGTCAGATGACATTCAAAACACAGCAGACCGTGCCATTAAAATCTAAATTAAAAAATATGCATGATAATCATACAACAAAACATGAGCACACCGGCTTTTCTATTTAAAACAGTGCTATTTATGCAATTAAAACAATATGCATAATAACAACGATAAATCAACACATTAAGACATACTGCTTAATTTAAAAAAAAAAAATTTAAAAATAATAAACAAATAAATTCTGGAATTTTTTTTAAATTTTAATTTTTTAATAAAATAATAATAATAATATAAAATGGGTCGAGTCACGGATTCGGGTCGGTTGGATCTGACCCGGGTCAACGAATCCGATTCGTGCGTTGACCCTGGTCGGGTCTGCTGATCCAGGTCGGTCGAAACCGACCTGAGTCA
Source organism: Syzygium aromaticum (assembly GCA_024500025.1). Taxonomy (NCBI): domain Eukaryota; kingdom Viridiplantae; phylum Streptophyta; class Magnoliopsida; order Myrtales; family Myrtaceae; genus Syzygium; species Syzygium aromaticum. Next base: position 14,007,279 of record CM044893.1, read on the forward strand.
ACGGATCTGACCCGATCGTTGACCCGAGTCGGATCTATTGATTCGGGTTGGTCAGAATTGACCTGAGTCAACGAATCCGACTCGGGTGTTGACCCGGGTCAAATCCGATCCGAATTTGCAGAACCGCGGGGGGGATGCCAGTGGGGCCAAAATTGGCTGTCCGCCGGCTGACCCAGATCGGCGCCACCTCTAGAAACAGTCCCTGGGGCCACCACCGACGCCACAGACCGCCTGGGTCGCCGTCTGGCCACCGTTTCGCCGGCCGACGACTAAACCGAACTCGGCTTCTCTGGGGCATTTCATCGATCACCTGACGGGCACGATGGAAATCGGTCGATTCCGACCTCTTTCGGCAATTGGGTCGACTCCAACGGCCTCGGTTCGATCCCTAAAGAGAGGGGGAGTCGGGATCGACGACGGCATGGGCCGAGAATCGCGCGACATGGCCGGCGCGAGTCTCGGCCCGACTGTGCCGGAAAACAGGGGAAACCAGAGGCGGGCTCATCGGGGGACACTCACCGATCGACGGCACATCGGGGTCTTCTGGCTGGTCTGGCGAGTGATGGCAGGGCGGCTAGTCCTCTCCGGGCTTCTGCGTGGCCTCGACTCGTCTTCTCTCTCTCTCTCTCTCTCTCTCTCTCTCTCTCTCTCTCTTAGTTCTCTCTATTTCTCTTTCTCTCTCTCTGTTTCTCTGAAACTGGCCAACCTCGACTCACTCTCCCTCTCCGACTTTTATAGCCGGCGACGACGAGCCCCCCTGCTCTATGCGTCTGCGTGACGATTGGCCTGCATCGGCCTAATCTGGTCGCAACTTTCACGGCCATTAGGCCGGTGCAGGGGGGGCAGACTCTGTAACGGGGGGGAGCAGAGGAAGAGAGGAGAGAGAGAGAGAGACCGGGAATTTGGGGCGGACGGGACTGGCAATTAAAACCAGTCCCGTTAGCGTGCCCCTCTAGCCTTCCCTGGCCAGATGGCGACGGCGGCGTGGTTGTTCGACGACGTCATGCCGACACAGCGAGCAGTGGCGAATAGGGGAGAGGAAAGCGACGGCCGCCGATGAGGAGAAGGAAGGGAGAGGCTAGGCCGGGGCTGGGCCTAGTTACGCGGGGGAGAGAAAGGAAGAGGGAAAGGGAGGAGCGGGCCGGGCCCACGCGGAGAGAAAGAAAGAAAAAAAGAAAGGGAAGCGGGCCCGGCCTGCGGGGGGGGGGGGGGAGGGGAAAGGAGAAAGGGAAAAAAATGGGCCGGGTTGACTCGACCTCGACCCGGCCCAGCTCGATTTTTCCGATTTTTTTTTTAAACTTTAATAAAGACCCTATTAATGCAAATATAGCTAATTTTTATATGTAATGCATTTAATAGAAATATTTTTTGTTTTAGGAATTAAAGAAATTTTCTTTAATTCCTAAATTTTGTACAATTAATTTTGGGCAAATTAAAAATAGGTGTCAACAGTAGGGTTTCGTTATTTATATTTAGGGTGAAACGGGTTTAAAAAATAGAGGCATGAAGTGAGAAAGAGCGGCTTTACACTTTTCTATGTTATTAATGAAACGAATCTCTTCTCTCCGTGGACGTAAGTAGGCGGAACATCTCCCTTGCTGAATCATGTAAATTCTTGTATTGTGCGAATTTCCATTATTTTCTCGCATCGTTGATAAGATCGAATTCAGATATTCGACACAGGAGGCGTCGTTGAAACTGGACAGAGCCAGGCGGCGCGTCAATGGCAGGAGGAACTTCGATCTGAGACGTGACAGAATCAATCTGGAATTCGCGGTCTTCTGGTTTTGCACGATGGTGGTGCAATCAGGAGTTCGAGCAAAACAAAGCCACTCTCCTCCCTTTCTATCTCTGGTCGTGTATGTCAATTGGGTGGCCGTGTATTCAACGTGTCCCTTCCTCAAACCTGAACGAGCGTTTCTTTATATAGTAATAGGTTTAGACTAAAATTCCCAATTTTAAATTCTAATAGATACACTTTATTGATATGACACTTTTATTATCTCTTAGAATTTTGCTAATATCAAACCAAATCGAACAATTGTCCTTCAAGACTTGAATAATAATCAAGATTAATTGCTCAATTATCCAATGGGAAAATTTCGACTCTTATAATACTCATGGGCTGGGTCGAATTTTCTTACACCATGGGCTTAGTCCAATTAGCATAAATTAAGCTTAGAACCCCGTCATGCCTGTCCATTAGCTATAATGCAATGATAACCTAACATCTATATGGAATTTAAATAATATTTTTTTGCTAGGGGTCGAGTTCAACTCCTTAATTTTTATGCAATAAATATCTAAATGGATCACCAAAATTTAGGCATCAACAATGAAGTATCACAATCAACGAGCATAACTCAAATTAACCCAGCTTGAGAATATTTATTTAATGGGAGCATGAGAGTATATTACAATAGAAAACCAGCATACATGACAAATATGCCCTTATAATTTGGACCATCGGACTTGATGAAGCGCACGATCCACGATCTTATTCCAACATGCATATAGATGTGTCTAACTCGTGACCCCCATGCCAAACTGCTACAGCATGTCCTCACCCCTTCCGTGCCTTCGGAGCTGTTATTTTCACCCTTTGGGGGGTCGGGGGCTGGGAAGCGGGGGGGTGGGGGTGGGTCGGGTGCTGGGAATTGGGACGGTGGGGGTGGGTCGGGGGGTGGGAACTGGGGGGTTGGAGGGTGGTGGAGAGCAATCACACCGGCGATCCTTGCCCGGGGAATCTGAAGAACCTGAACCAGAGTTACCCATTTTTCTTGTAGGAGAAGTTGCGAAACCCTTCCTTTTGAGACTAGATTCAAATGTATGAGTTTAAAAGCTACCGAACCTTGCATATATACAGGTTTTAACTGCACTAACATGTCACATAGAGGTCAGTTCAATCTTTAATTTGATTCACATTCGCGTGATAATGAGGTTCTCTTTTCGTACTAGAAGGAACATATTCAAATGCCTGACCGATAACATCAACGGAAATTCCTTGATTTTCTCTATCACCAAGGAAAAGAGTTAGTACCTATTCCTTGTTCATACCAAGAAGAATTAGGATGTTTAGCCAAATATTGCCTTATTTGGTGGTGAAAGCTAGGTAGCCGGTCTAGTAATTATTCAGTGAGTGTAGTGCAGTTGGTGGATCTCACGAGTGTCATTATATTTGATCGCTAGATTCAATTTAATACATCAATTTTTCTCCACCAAATCACATTGAATGAACGAAAAACTAATTGATATTATTATAAGAATGCAAGTAGAATCTACTATCCAAGAGGCTCAACTTAGGGCAAGAAGTTTGGCGTGAGAACACGAAAAATTTCTTTCATGTATTGGTTCACGTTAACAAGTGGTTTTTAAAGCACTCGTGGTGTATCACCTAAATGAGCAGCGTGAAGGCGAGGCAAATCACCGATCTATCTTCTAATCTTTAGATTGGCCTTCTTGGCTTCATGAGACTGTAGCCTAGGTGCGTTTGGAAAGGAAGAGAATACGCACTACTACACGGTCTTCCTCATATTGAAGGTAATTTAATTATGACCACTTCACACTCTTTTCTTCTACAGTCTGCCTGTTTGTAATGTTGACAATACGATTAATTTAGCTAGGTGCTTAATTTAGTGGCGCTATTTTATTCATAAGAATAGTATTGTTTGCTTTCTACAAGCCACTGGAATACTATGATTGGACATATAATTTTGTGAAATTTTGTAAATTCACTAAGCACAATTACCGTAATTGAGGGTGTATATATAGAGATAATGTTCTAAGTGATCTCAGTCAATTGACGAAAGAAATGTTTTAATTCATCAGTCGTCCAATAGGAGCTCCGTCCGTAACTTGAAGCAATTTTCATGTTTTAGGTGCATATATAGAGATAATAATATTTAGTGTGTAATCCGCACGTATCTTCCTTAACCCCCAGGTGTGGGGATCTTTTATCTTTTATCTGGTTATTCCAATTGATGCAGCTTCTTATGGGAACAAACTTGGCATTGAACCACAAATAGGAATCGATTCGCATCTAATCCGTGTAAGAAAGTCCCTAACTTGATTGAACATTAAGGTTATTAAAGTTGCCTAAAGAGCATAACCTTAGGAAGCATCTTATCCCACGCGCGTTTTCATCAATAATACAAGATGCTGTTCTTGCTCTTTTTTTTTTTTTTGGTTCACTAGCTAGCGTTCAATGGTTGTCGTTAGAAAAGCAAAAAAAAGGGATGACTATAGGGCGTGAATTTTGTAATTTCTGATTTTATTAAGGAACTAGCATCTGCTAGGATGATAATGTAGTTGTGGTAGCGCCACAAATGCTGGCTTTATAGTTTTTCCTATTTAATTTTGTTGCATAATTAAATATTCACATTGAAAAATTATTCCCTCCCAAATTCTCTCTTCTGATCTTTCTTGAAACTTTTTCCTCAAAAGGGAAATGAATAGAGGAGGGGATTTTAACGAAGAACTTCCTTATGGGTACCTTCAAGATTATATTCGCTTCTGTAATGGTGCTACTTGTGATCCACAACAAGCCTTCGAGAGCAGTTTCGAAAAAACTCGAATATCTGTGGAAAGCTCTTTGCGAAATTCATCCAGCTATATCCTTCCCTTGCTTCTAAATGCACTTCATTGAGAGCAAATGAGCTGGTCAAAGTTTATTGCCTTGGGCCGACTTTCCGCCACTTTGAACACCCATATCTTGTTTCCTCAAAGGTCTAATCTAATCGTTTCTTACATCCACGTAAGCCTTGAAGTCTGCACTATGCAGTTTTCATTCTTGAATTGGTTCTAGACATGTTTGGTTGGGTTCAAAATTCTCATTTTCGGACACAAATGTTGCAATCGTGGCATCTATGGGAAATCCGGCAAAAAACTTAACGTCAGTAATAATGCATTTGCTTCTCTTCAAAGGCTATCTTGATTAAAACGGCCAGTATATCGTGGCAAGATAACGATTGCAGTCGTCTAAGGGATATTTATTACTAAAATGCACTATTGCCTTTACTTGACATCCAATTCCCTCTTCGCCCTTCTCTCTCTCTAACTTTGATTCAAGATATATTTCCGTTTTTCTAAAACAATCTCTTTGATTATGTAACTAATATCTTTTATTTAAACACATTAGATAGATTTGCCCTTCAAATAAGGAGCAAATAAGTCATGTGAAAAACACTAGGCCGGAATTCTAGCTAAAGTTTTGCTGGTAGGCGGTGTTACGGGTGAGATGGCAAACGGATTTTAGGAAATTAAAAGGGATATTGCGAAAATTGAAACTGGCAAGTGCTATTTATAATGTCTATCTAATGGTGCTATTCTCTCCATAACAGTAGTATTGTTTGCTATTACTCTGCATGGACATATTATCTTGTGTAATTTTGTAAGCACTATCTCCGTAATTGAGGGTGTATATATAGAGAGATAGTATTTTAAGTGGTCATAGTCAATGACTAACATTTAACGGGGATCTTCAAATTTGTAATTTGTTTTACATTCGAGACTTTCAAACTTGTAGAATCGCCGATTCTATCAAATGAACTCAACGTGGAAGCCCATAATTGCCATTGTGGCTTCATCTTTCGTTGACTTTACTTAGTCAAACCGGGAAGCAACTAGACCTGGACCAAGATAATTAATCCTTCATCTTATCGAAATATTAGAGGATACTTTCATTATTGAAAAAAAAAATAGGGTACTCCAGTAGACTCTCCAGATAATTGTGTTGGTAAAGGGTGGGAAAAACTGCAATTTCATTCTTAAAAAGCTTGAAACTATTGGGTTCGTCAAGCATACCCCAGAGACCAACGCGCATCACTTGTGAACAAACTAATAGTCTAACATCATCTGAGAATTTTCGCCATCTCCATTGCTCTGCTTATGTTTGATTTCACAGATCGCGCCAAATATTTTGATGGAGCTAAGTTTATGGAAAAGAAAAATTATATTATTCTGCGTTGAATTATTATAATATACCTTAAGCGCAATCAACCCAATTACTGTTGCTATTAAGTCCCACATTTTCCTTGAAGTAGAAGTTGTGAAACCCTTCCTTTTGAGACTTGATTAAAACGTATGAGTTTCAAAGCTACGGAACCTTGCATACACATAGACACACATATATAGGTTTTAATTACACTAACATGTTGTATGGAGGCTAATTCAATTTTTAATTTGATTCACATTCGCGTGGTGATGAGGTTCTCTTTTTGTACTATAAGGAACATATTCAAATGCCTTATCAATAACGTCGATGTAAATTCCTTCATTTTCTCTTTCACCAAGTAAAAGAGTTAGTACCTATTTCTTGTTCATACCAAGAAGAATTAGGATGCTTAGCTAAATATTGCCTTATTTGGTGATGAAGGCTTAGCAGCCCGTCTAGTAAGTATTCAGTGAGCGTAGTATACATACTAAATTGAATTTAGATGGTGGGTCTTGTATGGGGCCACATGAGTCTCATTATATTTGATGACCAGATTCAGTTTAAAACATGTAACACACTCATCAATTTTTTTTCCACCAAATCACATTGAATAAACAAAAATCTAATTGAAATCGTTAAAATATTGAAGGTAGAATTTGTTAGCCAAAAGGCTCAACTTAAGGCAAGAAGTTTGGCGTGTGAACACAATAAATTTCTGCCATGTCATGGTTCACATTTTTCTTTTGGTCCATTGTGTGTGTTATGTGTTGTGCGCAAGTTGTGAAACCCTGCTCCCTTACTCATGTGTCCCAATCCCAAGCCCCTTCGAGAAGCTGGGGAATTGAACTCTCCATCTCCCCTTTCCCAAGTGAAGAGGATGGCGACTGGGGCAACTCCTTGTGGTCATGTAATGATTCACGTTAACAAGTGATTTTTAGAGCACTTCTAGTATATTGCCTAAATGAAGCAGTGCGAAGGCGAGGCAAATCACCAATCTATCTTCTAATCTTTAGATTGGCCTTCTCGGTCTGGTGAGACTGTACATGGTCTTCCTCATATTGAAAGTGATTTAATTACTTCACACACCTTTCTTCTGCAGTCTGTCCGTAATGTTGGCAGCAGGACTAATTTAGCTAGGTACTTAATTTAATGGCGCCATTTTCTTCATAAGAATAGTATCGTTTGCTTTCACAAGCCACTGTAATAATATGATGGGACATATAATGTTGTGAAATTTTGTAAGTTCATTAATCACTATCAACGTAATTGAGGGTGTATATAAAGAGATAATGTTCTAAGTGATCTTAGTCAATTGACGAAAGAAATGTTTTAATTCATCAGTCGTCCATTAGGAGCTCTTTACGTAACTTGAAGCAATTTTTATTTTTAAGGCGTATATATAGAGATAATATTTAGTGGATTCTCCACACGTATCTTCCTTATGACTCATGGTGTGAAGATCTTTATCTTTTATCTGGTATTTCCAATTGATGCAACTTCTTATGGGAACCAACTTGGCATCGAACCACAAATAGGAATTGATTCTCATCTAATCCGTGTAAGAAAGTTCCTAACTTGATTGAACATTAAGTTCATTAAAGTTGCTTAATTAGTATAACCTTAGGAAGCATCGTACGCCATGCGCGTTTTCATCAATACTTCAAGATGCTGCTTTTGCTTCTTCTTCTTCTTTTTTTTTTTTTTTGGGTTCACTAGCTCGAGTTCAATGGTTTTCATGTTAAAAAGACAAAAAAAAAAAGGGATAACTGTAGGGCGTGAATTTTGTAATTTCTGATTTTATTCCGGAACTAGTATCTTCTAGGATGATGATGTAGCTGTCGTTACATGATTGAATATTCACATTGAAAAATGATTTCCTCCCAAATTCTCTGTTCTAATCTTTCTTGAAACTCCTCCTCAAAAGGGAAACGAATAGAGGAGGGGATTTTAACGAAGAACTTCCTTATGGGTACCTTCAAGATTATATTAGCTTCTGTAATGGCGCTACTTCTAAATACATGAAAGTGGCAAAATTAAAATCGGTGGAAAGCTCTCTGTGAAATACATCCAGCTATGTCCTTCCCTTGCTTCTAAATGTTACTTCATCGAGCGCGAATGACCTGGTCAAAGTTTATTTCCTCGGGCCGACTTTTCGCCACCCCCTTATCTTGTTTCCTCAATGTCCAATCTAATCGTTTCTTACATCCACGGGAGCCTTGAAGTTTGCACTATGCAGTTTTCTGTCGTAAATTGGTTCTAGGCATGTTTGCTCGGGTTCAAAACTCTCCTTTTCGGACGCAAATGTTGCCAACGTGGAATCATTGAGAAATCCGGCGAAAAACTCAATGTTAGTAATAATCCATTTGGTTCTCTTCAAAAGTTATCTTGATCATAACGGGCATTTTATCGTGGCAGGACAACAATTGCTGTCGTCTAAGGGATATCTATGACTGAGATGCACTATTGCCTTTATTTGACATCCAATTCCCTCTTCACCCTTCTCTCTCTTTCTCTAACTTTGGTTCAATTTTTCTGTTTTTCTAAAACAATCTCTTTGATTATGTAACTAATATATTTTTCATTTAACCATTAGACAAATTTTCCCTTCAAATAAGGAGCAAATTAGACATGTGAAAAACACTAGGCCTGAATTCTGGCTAAAGTTTTGCTAGTAGTCGGTGGTACAGGTGAGATGGCAAACAGATTTTAGGAAATTGGAAGGGACATTGCGAAAGTTGAAACTAGCAAGCACTATTTATAGTGTCTATCTAATGACGCTACTCACTCCATAAGCATATTGTGTAATTTTGTAAGCATTATCTCCGTAAGTGAGAGTGCACATATAAAGTTAATAATTAAAGTGATCACAGTCAATAACTAACATTTAAGGGGGATCTTCAAATTTGTAATTTGATTTACGGATATGTTCACTAGAAATCCTAAAACTTATCACAAAAGTATAATTGAGTCCTAAAATTTACAAAAAAATGTAATCAAGTCCTAAAACTTGTCAAATTAGTTTAAATGAATCCTAAAGTTAACATCGTTCAACTTACTAACGAAAAATGCTGACGTGGTGCTTATTTACCTTATTTTAATATTTTCTCTCTCTTATGCGGCAATAACATGGCTAAAACAGCATCGTTTTGGCTCAAATTTAATTTTTAATACAACTTTGATTTAAATTAAATTTAAAAAATAAGCTAAATTTTATTTTTTAAAAAAAGGAGGAGGATAGGTGGGGAGAGAGGGCTTGCCCTCCCTGATGCCCCACCATTGCCAGGAGGGGCTAGCAAGGATGGGGGGATGACAGGCGGGGGTCGTTGAGCCCCGGCCAAGGGCCAGTGACCCTTGTTGGCGGTAGGCGAGGGCCCAGGCCCTCACCCAAACCTGGCCGAGGGTCGCTAATGGCGACGAACCCTCACTAGTGGCGGCCCTTAGATTTGGAGGAGGGTTGTGACCCCTTGCCTGCCATCGGCGAGGGTCGCCGGCCCATGGCCGAGGCTCGGCGACCCCCACTTGCCACTCCCCCACCCTTGCCGGGGCCTCCTAGTTATGGTGGGGTGGCGGCAGCGGCGGCGGCAACGGGGAGGGCAAGCCCTCCCTCCTCGCCTGTCGTCCTCCTCCCCTATTTTCTTTAATTTTTTTTTATAATTTTAGCTTGTTTTTTAAATTTAATTTAAATTAATTAATATTAAAATAATGATAAAATGTAATTTTATTGGCATGTAGGATACGAAAAATAATAAAAAAATCACGTTAGCATTTTTCGTTAGTTAAATTAGACGGTGTTAACTTTAGGATTCGATTGAATCAATTTCACAAAGTTTAGGATTTGATTGTACTTTTTGCAAATTTTAAGATTCGATTGCATTTTGAAAATAAATTTTAAGACTTCTAGTGAACCTATCCTTTTGTTTTACAATCGTGACTTTTAAAACTTGTAGAAATCTTGTGCCATTGTCGCCAATTCTATCAAATGAACTCAACGTAGAAGCCCATAATTGCCATTGTGGCTTCATCTTACGTTGACTTCACTTAGTCAAACCGGGATGCAGCTAGACTTGGACCAAGATAATTAATCCTGCATCTTATCGAAATATTAGAGAATACTTTCATATTTGAAAAAAAAAAAAAGGGGTACTCCAGTTGACTCTCGAGATAATTGTGTTGGTAAAGGGTGGGAAAACTGCAATTTCATTCTTAAAAAGCTTGAAACTGTTGCATTCGGCATGTATACCCCAGAGACCAACGCGCATTACCTGTGAACAAACCAACAGTCTTGCCTCCCGTGTCTGTGGTTGCCCAACGGGGTTGTGATATAAGCACCCGACCATTAAGTTAAAGGACATTTATAGACTGCATTGTGTCTTTCTTTGTGAGAAAATTTTATGTCCTTTGGTCACTTAATATATTAATCACTTTGCTTTTTTGTTTTCATATTGGAGTAAGCGAATTGCAAGTGGACACTGAGATGACGAAACTTTCGCTTTTGCTTTTTCAACTTTTTGCTTATTCCCACAAAGTCACAAGAGCGTACGTTTAATTTTCTACGGTAATGATTTGTCAACAAAATCGCTTCTTCCAGAAAGCATTTTTGTTAAGAGAAGAGTGAAGGTGGAAGGAAGGAATTTTGAGAAGATTCAAATTTGTAACCTACCTATATGCCTTGATATATTTAGACGAATCATTATACCGTGTACTATATTTACGGTGTAGGGGCCACAAGGCTTAATCCGTGACGTCGGTCCTGGGCATGGTTGATGTCGGCGACTGGGTACTATACTTACAATGTATGCTTCAATATTCAATATCTTTAGCACAATTGTTAGTTTTACATTTATCTAATTTAGTTAGTCCCTTAGAGACACTTGTTAGCAAGGCTTAATTAGTTATATTACAATAATGACTATTTAATGCGATAAAGGAAAGGAATGTTCGTTCTTAATGATATGTAGAATCAAATCTGTGTAGTTTGCTTAGATATCCGTACTTCAAACCCCTGAACCAAGAGGCCCAAGACCATTAAGCTCTTGGAGAAGATTGAACCTTAAAGAGAACCTCAAACTATAGGTTATTCACATCTTCCATGCTATATATACTCGGCCAGTGGCCACAACTCATCCAATTTAGAAAGGCTAAGTATCGTCTCTCCAGTGCCTTTGAAGAGATTGAATATATGTTGTGATCCAGATCATTAATTTTCGTACATAATTTGCCAAAAAAACATATAAGAAACATGACTTGTGACCATCGTATATCATGATGTGGTTTAATTGATAACCATATGCCAAATGCATCGATTGATCATGGCCTACAGCACATACCGATGTAGATCGAGTGTATCAATAAATACGCATAACACATTACCGCGTACATCTTTTACCTAAATTGGCCTTCTTAATCTCATGGCCTTGCATGGCAACACTCTTCCGGAAATAGACTTGCACCGAAACAATGCAGTGGCAGGTGATCGGGGCACTTGATACCCCCATACGACCAATGGCATCTTCCATTACATATTGATTCATCTTCCTTACTGTTGTGATCAGTATTCATGCACAGTACGGTGCGTGTCTAAAAGGGGCATAGAAAAAGCCCAATGTGTGTCATTACGGATTACGGAAGAAGAGTAGGAAAACGCGAGTAAAGTAAGAGTGGGTTCACCTTCTTGGAGCAGTCGTCGAGCCCCTGTGGAAGGTGGGAAGAGAGGAGCCACGTAAATGAAGCGAGTGCAGGCCACGAGGAAACACAGACCCTTCCTCATGTTGTGGGAGGTCTATTTCATTAATTAATTCTGACCACTTTGCCGACATGTACGCATTCACTGGTAAGGGTTCAATGGAGCTCGAAGCAAATTGACTCTAGTCAATTGACGAAAGAGATTGGTTGAGGTCGCCCACCATCTTCATCATCATCAACTACAAAAGCAAAATCAATTGACTCCAAAGTCCAAAGTAATTGCAAGCTGTTTCCACCGTGTGACACAAGAGTCCACCAGAATTGACGATATGACATGAATTATACCGACATCAAGATGCTTTCATTCTCTTGCATATTTTATGCTGGGATACAGGCTATTTGATATCCAGACTTAATTCACATTGACCTTTTGCTAGCACTAATTAGCAGAATGCTCTGGCTATTTTGACATTGATTTTGTTTAATGAGGTTTTGGCGCTTTTATTGTTACTCGAACGAAAGAATATTTAATTATTAACTACAACGTGAGAAAGCTTGCCCTGAAACATTGGGAACCTCCTTTTGTTGTTGTTGATTACTCTTGAATAAAATGCCACTTACGTGCTTCGTTTGATGGGTGTCGGTTGATGTAAAGCCAATATATACTTAGTTGGTATGAATTTCAAAGAATGTCTGCTGCCATTTCTGACGGAGTTCTTCTCTGTTGTTAACTTCTTCAATCTTGGAAGTCCTGAATCAGCCAAGCCCAATTTTGGTGTGAACACAAAGATTTTGTGCTTAGAACTTTTACTAGATGACTCTCTGAATAGAAGGATTATATTTAGGTGGCTTCCATTTTACTTGACGAATTCTGAGACTGGAAACTTTTGCATCATAGTTTATACTCTCGAATGAGGTGTACCTATGCTTCAGATTGCCTCGTTTTTTCATTCCATTCCACACAGCCACACCTATTTGTTCTTAAAACTGAGGTAAGATTTAGAAAAATCATGGCGAAAACAGAATTGGACAGCTACTTCTCAATTCTATTGTTCTGTCAATAAAAAAATGGATTTGTTTTTTCATTCTGTTAATTTTTGGAAGAATTGGTAATAGTCAATTAAAACTATTGGTATAAAAAAAATTATCGGTCACCAGATTTTCCAATAACTTGTTGATAACTTACCGTCTCTTCTATGAAATTACCAACTTTATTTTTGTTCAGTTTGCAAATTACCAACTTTTCTCTTGTTCAAGCTTTCCTACACCTTAAATTTGACAAACTCTTCTATCAATGTACCAATCCTTATTGGAGTAACCTATCAATTTTTTTTTTAAAATCATATTACTAACTAGTTTTAGTTATCAACTCTCATTTGAGTTACCTACTAAAGTTTATCTGTTTGTTTAATTTATCAACTTCTATGTTTGTTATAACAAACTTTTTTTGTCTTCCCTACAAATGCCTTAAATTTGTTAACTCTTATACCAAATTGCGAATCTTTATTTTAGTAACTTACCCATTTTTCTCCTGTTAGGTTACTGTATAATTTTGATTTACCTAAACTCTCAGTTGAGTTGCTTACCAACATTTACTTTATTCCTTTTAAATTTACTAACTTTTCTATTGAGTTACCAACTTTATTTGCCAATCTATTAAGTTTATAAACTCTTTTTAGAAATTACCAACCTTAATTGGAGTGACTACCAATGTTTTTTTGATTAAGTTACCAATTATTATTGCGCTATCAACTCTTGTTAGAGTTAGTTCCTGAGTTTATTGGGTTTTACGTAAGTTACCAACATATCTTGTCTTTGATTAAAAAAAATTACTCTTATCTTTTAACAAATTTGTTTTTTGGTAAGGTAAGATGAACTTTTAACAATTTTTATTTTTCTTTTTGTCAACGCTTAAATTTATCAACACATGAAATGACCAACCTCTATTTGAAGAAACGACACATGAAGGAGATCGTAAGTGTATAACCCGAGCATGGAAGGAATGAGACTCCACTACATAAAAATGCTAATTATCTTAACATGTCGAACCTTTTTCAGCTTAATTAATATTTACGGATGCACGCAAATGCCTCATCCATTTTTGCATCCTGAGAGATTAATTTAGTGGCAGACAAAAAAGATGTCCACTCATCATAGCCCCTACAAAATTTCCACATTTATTTCCAAAAAGCCTTCACCTCTGGTCCTAACCTTTTTACATTTCAAAGCCAAGCCTTCAGTTTTGACCCTGACGAACCTTTTTACATTTCCAAACCCTTTTACAATTCCAAGCCAAGCCTTCAGTTTTGACTTTAAGTAACCTTTTTACAATTCCAAACCCTTTTACAATTCCAAGCCAAGCCTTCAGTTTTGACTTTAAGTAACCTTTTTACAATTCCAGTTCAACGGAACGAAGAGACCGTGTTGGGTCCACCCTAGGACTTCACAATGCACTATGCTGCATCATCCTCGAACAGCTATATTAGCCCAATTTGTTGAACTATAGTAATTTGGCCTCTAAATTCAAAGGTTAAAATACATTCGAATTACCATGCTTGCATAACATATTAATTATTCCATTTCTGCATCACATTTGATGTTAGTCAAAAAGACTTGAGCCTTCGGGGATCAAGAAATATTCCCTCTCTTCTCAAGTAGATAATAATTCGTTTGGAATTTCTTGGGTGAAGTAACTCATCTTAGTGAGCGTCAACCTTGTATCTGATGTAGACCATTGCAGTAAGTGATGATGTAATCTTGTTGAGATGCAAATATGAGGATTTTTTGCGAAGATAGTCCTACATCGGAGATGTAATTTAAAATGGAGTAGTTAATATATTCTAATTAGGTCATAATTCATTAGTTTAAACTTGGATTGAAGGTGAGTCTAATGGATGCGTTAATAGGCTTGGACTTGCACTCACTCGTAATGTCTCCCCACTACAAAAAAACTGGATTTTTGCTATGAAAATTTGCGACGAAAAAATTTTCGTTGCAAATTTGCGACAAATTTTCCAACGAAAATTAAAATTCGTTGGAAATTTCCAACGAAAACGTTTTCGTCGCACATTTCGTTGGAAATTTCCAACGAAAAATTTTTCGTCGCAAAATTCGTTGGAAATTTCCAACGAAACAATTTTCGTCGCAAAATTCGTTGGAAATTTCCAACGAAAAAAAATTCGTTGGAAATTTTCAACAAATTTTGCGACGAATTCAAAAAAACCCTGTATTGTTTGGCATTTTTTATATTCGTTGGAAAATTCGTTGAAAATTTCCAACGAATTTTCCAACGAATTTCAATTTTCCGGGCCATTATTTCAGTTTGTACAATTTTCGTTGGAAATTTCGTTGGACATTTCCAACAAATTTTTTTTCGTTAGAAATTTCCAACGAATTACAAAAAAACCCATTACTATTCGGCATTTTTTATATTCGTTGGAAAATTCGTTGGAAATTTCCAATGAATTTTCCAACGAATTTCAATTTTCCGGACAATTATTTCAGTGTGTACAATTTTCGTTGGAAAATTCGTTGGAAATTTCCAACGAATTTTCCAACGAATTACAAAAAAACCCATTATTGTTCGGCATTTTTTATATTCGTTGGAAAATTCGTTGGAAATTTCTAACGAATTTTCTAATGAATTTCAATTTTCCGGACAATTATTTCAGTGTGTACAATTTTCGTTGAAAAAGTTGTTGGAAATTTCCAACGAATTTTTTTTCGTTGGAAATTTCTAACGACTTTTCCAACGAATTCCAAAAAAAACCCAGTCCTGTTCAGCATTTTTTATATTCATTGAAAATTTCCAACGAATTTTAATTTTCCGGACAATTATTTTAGTGTGTACAATTTTCGTTGCAAAATTAGTGGGAAATTTCCCATAAATTTTACAACGAAAACCCTACTTCTTCCTTATTCAATATTTTCGCACTCGTTATTCCCACAACTTTCAATTTCCACATTCACACACACACACTCTCTCTCTCTCTCTCTCTCTCTCTCCTTCGCCTTCACCTTCTCCCTCCGTCTCCCCCTCCGCCTCCCCCTCCGACTCCTCCCCCGCCGCTCCCCCTCCTCCTCCGGCTCCGGCTCCGGCTCCGGCGCCATGGACACCAATCCTCCGACGCCCCCGACGCCATCAAGCCTCGTCGCCGGCAAGGCTAGGAGACGATGACGGACTTGACGAGAGGTGGCCTCGAAGCCTGCTCCCGCCCCTACTGCTTCTTCTTCTTCATCTTCGGCCATGGCGAGGGCCGAGCTCGGCCCTCGTCGGCGATGAGGCTTGCCCTCGCCAGCCATGGCGAGGGCCGTGCTCGCCATGGCCGGCGAGCTCAAGCTCGCCCAGATCTAGGCGAGCTCGGCCCTCGCCGGCGACGAGGCTGGCCCTCGCCGGCCATGGTGAGGGTTGAGCTCGCCATAGCCGACGAGCTCGAGCTCGCCCAGATCTGGGCGAGCTCGGCTCTCGCCGGCGGCGAGGGTTATTTTTCGATAAAAAAAAAAAAATTTCGACCAAAATAAAAAAAAATTTCGATGGAAAAAAAATTTCCACGATTTTTAGCTCGACCAAAAAAAAATTTGTAATTTCCAACGAAAAAAATTCGTCGGAAAAAAAAAATTCGTTTCCAATGAATTTAGCCACGAGTTTTCCAACGAAATTTTCCAATGAAAAAAAATTTATCACAAATTTCCAACGAAAATTGAAATTTTTCGTTGGAAAAATTTCCGACGACTTATTACCAACGAATTTTTTTTCGTTGGAAAATTCGTTGGAAATTCGTTTTCTCCAAATTTTTCGTTGAAAATTTCGTCGGAAAAAACATGTTTTTTTGTAGTGCCCGGGTTGAAGCCTGAAGGTATCAACTTCTATTGCGTCTCCCAACACATGGTATCGAAGCTGATGGTTGAACAGTGAAAGCTACCAATTTGGATCAGCGTCTAGTGTTTATTTCAAGAAAAAAAAAATCTGGGATTTTTCCCTCTAATCAAGATGACAGATGTTGTTTCCTGATTTTCTGAAATTGGCTTGGCCAAAGCTATTTTTCACAAGCCATTGGGATATTCTGTATGGACATATTATATTGTTGAATTTGTAAATTCACTTAGCACTATCACCCTAATTGTGGGTATATGGAGAGGGGTGACACTAGTCAATTGACGAAAGAAATGCTTTTAGTCATCAGTCGTCCATTATGGGCTCTATTAGAATTAGATATAGAGACATATTATCTTGAAGATAAAGACAAATAGTAAAACTTAAATCTTTTTAAAAAATATCACGCAAGATGAATCATCAGCATATGTCACTGAAAGCATTCAAATGAACTATTCTCAACTGATGTATCACTCAAGTGATAACAAAAGAAGTTATGCCACTAAAGTACCTGCCGAAAGAAAATTATGACACATGTGGTGTAACATAAGCATCCGAGTATCAAGTTGAAGGTGAGTGTACTGTAAATTATGTACAACTTCAACATCAAGGTCCATCGACCTCGTCTCAGGAGAATGTATACCATGGATGATGTCTTGTGCCGCGCAGTTATGTTCGCGTCATCACGTGGTATCAACAATCTAATCATCTGCTTTTCATTTACCCGGACACTTAAAGATTGCATTGTGTCTTTGTGAGAAAATTGCATGTCCTTTGGTTACTTGCCAATCTATGTATACTCCTTTAGCCTTTGTTTTTACATAGAAGTAAGCGAATCACAAGTCAATGCGGAGAAGACGAAACTTTCGCTTTTGCTTTTCCAACTTGTTGCTTATTTTCACAAAATCACGAGAAGGTGCATTAATACTTCCATGGTAATGATTTGTCAGATAAGTTGTGTTGGTATTGTCTTCGTTCATCTTGTGCTTGCAAATTTATTTTTCATTCTTTTTCTGTAAAGATACAAAAGCCTAACTCTATGTCTTCATATTAAAAAATTTACGCCTCTCGTTCACGGGTAATTTTTCTTTTCCATTTCCTTTTCCCTTGTCGTCCCTTTTGTTTGTAATATAAAACAATAGCTGTTAAAATGGTCTGTGCATGTCCTCACTGATTCCGAGCCAAAGCTCGTCGTCGCTCTTCCTCGACACTTAACTTCCGGGATCTTGCAGGGCTTCTCTCAGCTCGGCTCTCTTTTTTTCAATTTTTTAGTTTTTTTTCGTTAAAAATCTGTAAAAAAAAAAACCCTAATCTATCTCTTATTTCATAAAGAAAGACTCTTCAAAACTGGAGAGACTACGTTTACTTATGCATGTTAGTAAGATGACAAAAACAAATAAAAACACGACAGTAGTTGCTCATTCCAACCAAATTTTGCCACAAATTAAACAAATCTTTGTGAAACCTATAATATTACACGAAACTCACTAATCGTAAAAATGTTTTCATTATCAAAAATATTTTCAACTTCATCTTGAACATTAGAGATAAATAAAAAGAAAAAAAACTGAATATACTACCAGTTCCCAGTTCCAGAAGTTAGGAACCGGTCCAATTGATCCGATTCCCAATTCCTAGGCAAGATTCGGACTGTTTGGGGACCGATCACCCCTATACCTACTTGAGTTGAGATTTTTCATACTCCCGGAGCAACACTTTCTTAAATACTGTTGCGAGAATTTTTTGTGCACTATAGTGATTGACCATTAATTGGTGATAACTTGTAGCGGGCAAAATTTCAAAAAAGCCCTTGAAGTCGGTGACTTCGTCTCAATTAATCCCTTAGCTCCCCAACGGCATGAATCTTTTCCGGACTTCTGACGTGCCATTTTCTGGGCCATTGACCATGGCATTTTCGTTCGAAATCTTCTAAACCTAAACAAAAATTTCCCAAATTTGATCCTCAAATTTCCTAAAATACCTAATATAAATTATAATCCCCAACCGAAAGCAAATGATTGATTCAGGTTCTTTGAGATCGTGCTGAGCTAGAAATTTTCATTGCCCCTCGCTGCCAAACTTCTAGTAAGAAGTTATGTTTACGTTGTGGTCTTATTTTTCGTTTTTCCATGTAACAAAGATATAGAGTTTTATATTTCATACTAAGAAAAATTACAAAGGAAACCACTATTACGATTGTACACCTTGATATATAGCCTAACTGATAAATAGGAAGTATATCCATGTATGCATCTTTAAGATTATTGTCCATGTCTCTCTTCTCCTGAACAACAAGAGAATAATTTTCTTTTACGGGAAAACTGTGTCAACTATTCTAAAAACTTAAAAAATTAGAGAAAAAGTGCGATTTAATATATATAAATACTCCGATAA
Organism: Syzygium aromaticum; assembly: GCA_024500025.1. Classification (NCBI taxonomy): domain Eukaryota; kingdom Viridiplantae; phylum Streptophyta; class Magnoliopsida; order Myrtales; family Myrtaceae; genus Syzygium; species Syzygium aromaticum. The sequence goes on from CM044893.1 coordinate 14,026,160, forward strand.
CTTCATGCAACGATAACCATTGCAGCAGAAACACTTACATATAGATAGTTCATTACATTGGAATTTGAAAGAGAAGATGAAGCCTGAGAGAGGCTCCCTCTCCATTCGCTTTTTTGTTTCCCTCGAAAGACACGACACCTTAGATCAAGCGATTCTTTCATCGCTTAACTGTTTTTACACCTTAACACGAACCCTAGACAGTATTCATCACTAGTTTTGGGCATGGAAACAAGGCTCCATCAGGTAACTGACTTCACTCGTTTCATTATTTGTTCACAATACCGATGCTGCGAAAATACTTCATGTTATGATGTGATTTGGCCGTAACGAGCGGCTTCATTTAGCTCCCTGGTCTCTTGGCCCTTATGGTGGGAGAGAGCATGTTTTGCCTGGGATACAATCTGGCGGAGGTTCTGGGCACGGTACAACTCTGTGCACACGTTGTGAGCATGGCGGCACCTCCTCAGTTGATCCTGGATGTAGAAGATTCATTTTATATCTTCAGCCACAACACATCTATTTGAGAGAGAGAGAGAGAGAGAGAGAGAGAGAGAGAGAGAGAGTGGTGACCGGTGAGTTCACCTTCCCCAAGGAGTGCTCGAGCTTCGGTGCAAGGGAGGAAGAGAAGAGCGAAGGAGATGAAGAGAGCGCAAACAAGAAAGGCCTTCCTCATCATCAGTATTGGAGAGGTATTTGGTAGTTTTGGCCTGGCACATTGTGCTTTCCATTAGGTGGCTATTTATAATGTTTTTTCTCCGGCAAAAAATGATAAAGTGTGGGTTTGATTATGTAAATTTGCATCATCCCGTGGAGATTGTCTTCTCCAATTAACATGCCCGGTTGATCCTATGCGGTCCACGAGATAAATAATTTTCACATAAATAATGTTCAGTATTTACTGTGAACCTAAAAAATGATTTTAATTAAAATGATGATAGAGGAAGGGGGAGAAAAGAGAAATTAAGCAAATTCATATAATTATCGCACATCAATTACAATAGACATGTAATTAGTACTACATAAACAAGCTATATAAAAGCTATAGCCACAACCACAAAATATAACACGTAGTGATTTTGTCATAGGATTATGACGCAAATAATTGACATTACTGTACCTAACCGTGTTATTAGCAATATCATGTGATTTTGGAAGGAGATTGTAGTCCTTGTTGCCAGGTTGACCCCAAGTCGTGTCGAGTCAATGGAAAAGATGAAGTTCTATGTCCAATACAATGTAGGCCACATGTGTCGATATCAGATAGAAACATCGTCTATAAATGCCAAATTCAATCGACCCCAAAGTCATTGCGAGCTGTTTGTACGTTTGACAAAAGAGTCCTAACTTTCAAGCGACCGGAATCACACGGCATCAAGATCGGTCTCAGTCGTAAAAGCAACTCCGAATGAACTTTCTGGGAATACCATTATTGCATAAACACCAAGGCGGAAGAGATTCTACTGAGGTGGAGAAAGATATACCGTCACTAACGCGGTAACGCTTTGTAGAAAAAGGACATGCATCGTGCAAGCATAGCCAAGAACATAAGATATACAATTCAAATTTCAGAAAATTATAAAAAAAAATTTATATGTACGGTATACATATCAATATTGAGTGTCGAGCTTCCTTCATATAAATCCGCTCAAGGTGTGGCAAGGGGAGGTTTGCGGCTTAGCGCTCACAAAGAAGCAAAGACTTTGAAGTGGGCGAATGCTTGGCCCCGCCGAATGTGCCAGGCGATGTAGTAACTTTGGATTGGAAAATTTTGAACGCGCGTGAGTTGCAAAATTCCGATTAAGAACAAATTAAAAAATGACAATCTATCAAACAAGCTCTAAGGCACATGGAGTTGATTTTTCTTTATCACGGTATAGAGTATTTGAACTTTTCCAGCCTCTATCGACTCGAGCCAGGGTGCTAAGGAGCTGGGTATGAGCACCGAGTTCTTGGGCTCAGTGTCAGTGGACCCAAGACCAATGCCTATCCTTGTGTCCAAGAGTCGGGGATCTAGGCTTGAGATCTCTGTGCCCGTGTTGAATTCCTTGACTACTCATGCGCAAGTCACTAGAGCCCGAATATTATATGTCTATTTAAGAAAATCAAATGAGATTTTCTTATCAAACGACGGAAAACATTTTTCATTTCATTTTCAAGTCTCAGTCGAACACCTGAAAATAATATCATTTTCCTGGAAAATGACTTACTAGAAAACATTTTCCAGAAATGTTGCATTTTCCACAAAACCAACGGAGCCTTAGAGTAATTACCAACTTTTCTCCGATTGAGTTACCAACTTATATTCAACGATTCAACTTGCAAATAAATATTTGTTTGTAGATTGCAATGGCAAGAACAAGAGGCTTACATAAGCTACTTGCCTGAAGGCGCTAGCAAGTTGATGCACAATCAACCATTAGTACTCACCCTCCGGCCTCATTATTATGGTTAAACCTCTATCGAAGAGCATGATGAGTCAACTGACAGTGATGGAAACTCAAAGTACTGCTTCCGGTATCTTCATAATTGATTCAACACATATGGATTAGATTTTCCATTGATTGTAGAAGTTTAGGTTAGCTGGGATAAGTAGACATAAATTTAGCTCCGTAGTGTACTGATGTACACACCCTTCTCGCTATAGCCAAATCATGCTATGCTATTTTGGAATGTGATTCAGCTACTTCTCCAAAAATTGTCGTCAGTTTAGAAAACTTTATATAGTTTGGTCATCGATCTTCCAAATATTTTATTGCTGCACTAGTTTTCTACTTTGCACATGTTCATTGTTTTCCCAAGATTCTGTTCTGCTATGAAGTTCTTCCTCAAGCTGGAAAGTCCTAAATTAAACAAACTCAATTATGGTTTGAACACGAAGATGTCGTTCTTACAACTTTTACCGGATGACCCCAGTGAATTGAAGAATCATATTTATGTCGCTCCTATTTCACCGGAGGAATTCTTACACCGGAAATTTTAGCCTTATTTTTATAACCACCATTCCACACAGCCACATCTATTTGTTCTCGAAACTGAGTGACTGTTGAAGAGTCAAAAGTGTCTCCTGCGGATATCTCCACAAAGTCTCCAAAAAATCAAGAATTGACGAAAAGGATGTTTTATGGCCCCCTGCGATTGATGTCTCCGAGCCCTTGCAAGTTGGGATATCCAAATCAACTCTGATCTTTCGTCCCGGCTGGGAAGACTGAGTCCAAGCCTAATGTTTTCCTTGCTTATAGTTTTATCTCCAATATGCCACAAGCCACGATGAGTGATTTAACCAATCTCCCCTTCCGAGAATATCTATTGTGATTACATTCGAATGATAAGTTAGGTCAGATTTGTGGCTTTACAAACTTGATTGTTCCAGCATGTTCAACGACAAGTCATTCACAAATGGCTCGAGGATATTAAAAAGGTAATACTTTATTGATTCACGTTCTTTGAGATCGTGCTGACTTAGGATTTCTTACCACCCCTCAGTAATTACCTCCTCCTCCCCCATGCTTGAAGTAAGAAGTTTATCGCGACTTAAAAAAATCGTGTTTTCGATCTTAGGCTAATGGATTACTAGATCAATTAAATTAACTAATCTAACTCGAGTTCTCTCAAACTCTACCAATTCGCAACTTAGGTCCAATTATAAGCATGCAAATATTTTCAATGGGAGTCGCCACTAATCATTTAAGGTAAGTTGATTAGAAACCTAAATAAAATAGCGGGAGTACTATTTTATTTCTACGAACCAGAAATTATGAATTCGGGGACTTGGTTACGCTAGATTCCCTAACGCCCTTTTGGTACCAATTTCAAGAAAAATACTTAATTTGACAATTTTGATAAATCATAACTTAGAGTTTCAAAGGTGCAGAAATTTTTATTTTCACTTATTTAAATGAAAGCTAACCTATATGTAATGACGTGTAAAATTGACATGCGATTAATGCAACCTAACGTGCAAATAATATGTCATGCGACGACGTGACCTATTTCTAATGACAGGCATATTATTTTTTTGTATTTTTTTAAATGAAATTCGGAATTAAAAATGCCAATTATCTAAGCACGCAATTTCAAACTAAAGAAATTAACCTATTCTAGAGTGATCTTTTGGTATTTTTTTTAAATCAAAATTCGAAATTAAAATCAAGTAAAAAAATATAACCGCTAAATCTTTCAAATTAAGTTTCGATCTGAAACCTGACAGATCGATCCTAAAATTCAAAATACCCGCTATTGAAATAACTCTATCTAAAGCCTAATAGATAGATTTATTTCCACGTATGCAGTTGCGGATTATGAAATTTTCCTAATCGATCATATCTTGAAAAATTATCGATATCTTAAATATCTTGGATATATTCAAAAGATTTTGAAAATTCTAAATTCTATCCAAATTTGAAAAGTACTAGATATCCAAGATTTCAAAAGAAATAAAATCCTAATTAGAATAATGCTTATTATCCAAATATGCAAAATTAGATATCAATAAGCACAAAATAGGCAACCAAATATTCAAATCAAATTGGGATAGGATAATTACCTGATTCGCAGATTTCTTTTCTAATTTGAATTTGTAGCGGATCGGGATTGCGGATCGACGGTGCGTTGGTGCGACGGCGCGGCGTCAAGAACGGCGGCGTCGGGATGGTGGTCTTGGTCGCGTGGACTCTCAGCTCGGTGGGGGGCTACGTTGGTATTGTTGGACACGACCAAAAATCTGCAAATCTCAGTGAAACAAACAAACGAATTGTGAAGTGGCTGAGGAAAAGAGAGAACTTTTTCCTTGACGTATCGTGAAAAACTCCTTTGGGTGTCGTCAGTTTCTGTGTCGGTTCTCAGAAGAAAACCGTGTGTGATTTTCTTTTCTCTTCTTCGTACGTCTCCCCAATGGAAGACCTCTAAGTGAACTTTTCCTTCTTTGCTGAGCGTCCCCCCACTTCGGAATGTCTCCAGATTACTATTTTATTTAATCCAACTTCCATTAAAGCCTTTTTGGCCACCACTTGGACTTTTCCTTTAACCTGCAGAGGCATAATCCGGAGCAGGCGCAAGATGTGGCCGCACACCAATCGCTGGACCTGCTGTGCGTGAAGGTGGGGGCTCGTTCGGATCAGCTTGGATGATGCTTCGCTGCGGGGATTCCAGGTTCAGCGATGAAGACTCGCTGGTGTTGCTCATGGTGGCCGGTTGGAGCAAGAAGTTATCTTGCGGCGTTCAAGGTGACCACGAGGGAGAGCAGCACCGTCGGGGATAAACTGCAAAGTCCTTTGGGCGCTGCAGAATAGTAGTGGCAGCGACTCGGGCACGGCGGAGGGGCAGTGCGGACGCAGCGGATGCACCCGTGCGCAACCGACTCTCTCTCTTTCTCTCCCTTTTGCACTCCCTAAAAATCTGATTTCTGAAATTCTGAAAGCTCCTCCTTGATTATGAGACATAAACATATATTTATAGTGTAAACTTATGTCAATTAGCTGGGCTTTCTAATCTTAACGGGCTTAGGTTTATGCTTTAATTTAATTCTAAGTGGGCTGAATTAATTTGGGCTTTTCTTTAATTAAGCATAATGGGCTAATTTAAGCTCAAATTAAAACAACCAAGCCCTTTTGCGTGTGATATTCGGCCCATGCTTTCCGAGTAAGCCGAGTCTCGTTCGATGCCCGAACTCGATTCACGTGATGAATTTTAAGCTCGCTTGTCACCGCCGATCCGATGCGGAATGCAATTAATCTAAATGAACCTAAACTATATGTTATGCAATTTTAATATTTTTGTTCAGGGGTTAAAATTTAATCTCTAATTTTCTATGCAATTAACACTAAATGATGCACCAAAATTTAGGTGTCAACAAAGTTATGTTTGCTTTATTGCCATTTTTTGCTTTTCCATGTAACAAAAATATATAGTTTCACCTTACCAAAAAATATATATATATATATATAGTTTCATATTTTCCAATAATTAGAGAAATTACCTAGGACCCATCTATTACAATTGTATACATTGATACATAGGTATGTGACCTTTGCAATGAAATTGTCTTACTGATAAATAATAAGGATATATATATATATATATAGCATGCATCATTAAAGAATGTTAGTAATATCATAGAAAAATAATATTGAAAACAAAGAATATTGTTCGTAACTCTCTTTTTCTGAAGTAGTGGAGAATAATTTTCTTTTCGGGGGAAGCAATGATGGCTATTCTGAAAATTAAAGCTATTAGATAAATTCGCTATTGAATATCCAGATACTAACAGGAGTATATTGAACAATAGTTAATAACTTCATTGCACATACATCTAGATAATTCATTACATTGCAATTTGAAAGAGATAATAAACCTGAGACAGGCTCCGTCTCCATCCTTTTTAACTTCGAAAGGCCCAATACCTTACACTAAACGGATTTTTCATTGCTTTATTGTCTTGTACTTTAAAATACGCCATACATAGTATTCATACCTAATTTATTTTCAGGTGTGGAAACGAGGCTCCATCAAGTAACTAACTTCACTTGCTTCTTTATCTGTTCACGATGACGGTGTCATGAAAAGTGGTTTTATCATATGATGCAATTTGGCTGTCATGAGTGGCTTATTTTAGCTCCCTCGTCTCATGGCTCTGCAGGGCTAACTGCTGGAGTGCATGGTCCACGTACATAGACACTACACTTTGGCAGTTGTGTTCGCGGTACGCACGGTGTAAAGTAGTGCCCAGGTTGCGAGCGCCCGCACCTCGCCGGCATCCCTGTCGGTCCTGCTTCCATTTTCATGTAGAAGATATGTTATATTTCTTCAGGCAATACACATCGATTTGAAATAAAGAAGAGACAGAGAGAGATGGTGAGTTCACCTTTCTTCGGGAGTGCTCGAGCTTCGGTGGAGGGAAGGAAGAGAAGAGCGAACGAGATGAAGAGAGCGCAAACAAGAAGAAAGGCCTTCCTCATTCTCAGTATTGGAGAGGTATTTGGGAGTTTTGACTTGGCACTTCTTGCTTCCCATCAGGTGGCTATTTATAATGTTTTTGCTCCGGTAGATATTTTAAAATATGAAGTTTTTTTTTGGTCGAAATTAAAATATGAGTCTGATTATGTGAATTCGCATCATCCCGTGGGGATTGTCTTTTCTAATAAACAAGCCCGGTTGATCATAGGTGGTCCATGAGATCATTAATTTTCACATAAATGATATCCTGTGTTTACTGTGAACCTGACAAATGATTGTAATTAAAATGATGGTTGAGGAAGGGGAAAGAAAAGAGAAATTAAGAAAATTCATATAATTATCACACATCAATAATAATAGACATGTAATTAGTACTACATAAACATGCTATGTAAAAGCTATAGCCACAAGCACAAAATATAACACGAAGTGATTTTGTCATGGATTATGATGCAAATAATTGACATTACTATGGCTAACCGTGCAATTACCATTATCATGTGATTTTGGAGGGAGATTGTAGGCCTTGTTGCTGGGTTGACCCCAAGTCGTTTCGAGTCAATGGAAAAGATAAAAGTTCTAAAGTCCAATACAATGTGGGCCACATGTGTCAATATCAGATAGATACATCATCTACAAATGCCAAATTCAATTGACTCCAAAGTCATTACGAGCTGTTTGTACGTGTGACGTATAAGAGTCCTAACTATCAAGTGACCCGAATTGCACGGCATCAAGATCGGACTTAGTCTTAAAGCAACTCCGAATAAACTTTCTGGGTTTACTATTATTACATAAACCCAAGGCGGAAGAGATTCTTTTGAGGTGGAGAAAGTGATATTGTCACTAACTCTGCAACGTTTAACAGAATAGGACATACGACGCGCAAACATTGTCACGCCCCGAATCCCTTGGCACGCAACATCCTTATCTTGGTCGATATACTTGCGACAACCCAGGAAGCGTCGCTGACCCAACGCCCAGGCAGAGAACAAAGTACAAGCGAAAGTAATAAATAAACAAACCCTGGACAACTACAATATGAGCCAAGGATAGTCACACACCTATCATCATAGCAGAAACTAAATACATATTTTATATTACTATTAAAACCCATTTGAACAATATTTACAGGTACAACAAAAAGATACAAACAGTCAGTAGCCACTAGGTCAAAAAGAGATAAGTGACTAGGGAGGTTAGGCTGAAAGTCAGGGAGAGGGCTATAGTCCAAAAAGTAACAGCCCTCATTACTAGCTATGGACAGAGGATGACCCTAAGGCTCCCAATCAGAGTCGAACGACTTGGTAGGATTATCTGACATTTTCTCGAAAGCATCCTCCTCATCTGAACCTAGCTCCGCAATCTCTCCATCCTCGTCTAAATCCTGCTTCATGGCCTCGGGCTCATCCTCCTCTTTCTGCATCGGCTCGGGGTCCTCAGCTAGTACGTTAGGCTCCTCATCCATCTTCTCCTCCTGCATAACCCACTCGAGTGTGATCTGGGAGTTGATCACCCCACCATCGGCTATAACTGGCTCCATCAACTCAATCTCATCGACCGGGATATCAAAGGTCCTAAGGAGCTATCCCTCATTCCCATCGGCATCCTTGTGGCACCAGGCCACATACTCTTGCGTCTGGTAGAAGTACACGCCCACATCCACAAATAGTATTGATCGATACCTCATAAAAGCCTCTCCATTTCCTGAGGGGTAAGTACTAGTAAACTGCTAGATCTACATATGGATCCCAAAAAGAGGCGGTGATCTCGCCATTCTTACGGCTGGGGGTTTGAAAAGTTTTGATTTACACAACCGTGAGACGAATCTCAATGAGTATAACCCTTAAGCCTAGGCTAGGCTAACACGCAATCTCCTGACCGGAAACAAGCACTCAAAATCGCAATACAACAATAATCATACAAACCTCTGACCCTGCAGGTTAAACAGTTCAATATATAATAATTATGGCACATACGTGGCACACATAGTCATCCGTACGCTAAACACATGCTCATGCTCTTCAGTGTTTATATTGCATGCCATACACTGAGTCTCACGCACTTGCACGCTAACCCATGCATTCTTATGCATACAAGTGTCATCAACGAATCATATGCATTTTCTAGCCCACTGGCCCACTCTAGCACACTGGCAAATGCTCAATTTATTAACAATACTTGACCCGAAGGCCCATAACACTCCGCGGCCAGCGTAAAAACGCATCATATGGCTCAGTGTCTCTAGCCTGCTACAAAGTGCATGAGACGCAATACCGATTTCCTTACGAATTAAAGCTTGCTACAAAGTGCATAAGGCTGGTCGTTTTCCGGACGTACTGGGCATTGTCCTGCTATAAAGTGCATGTGAACGGTATCGACCCGAAGGCCACGACCCGAAGGCCCTTAGGTGATTACACAGCCAGTTATTATCTGAACCCTGCGTAAAACGCTTCATGGTATTTTAGGTGATCACATGTTCATGGTAGGCACGCATTCTTGCACAATTTCATTACATGCCTCACTCTTGACATGCACAATACGTGTCCATATTATGCAGTACAATGCACCACAAATATCAATATAATTCAAGCACTCAATATCACAACACGTGCTCAATTGGCCCATTTAATATCATGTGGCCTATCGTGCGATTCGTAATTAAATAAATAATTTCAAGTCAATCATTGGCCAATCACACTCCACATTAGTCGGCCACACAAACACGCGACATAACAGTACACAATTAATCATAATTAAGCACAATTTACGTAATAATTAGTCAACCCAGGCATACCCGGCAATTTCACCAACGGCTCCTAAATTGGCCATTTAATCCCATTTATTCTTCAATGGACAATCATCAATTTAATCAATCCAAGGTCCATTTTATTCCCCAATTAATCTTCATTGAACTATCAAATTTGTCATGATAATAATTCCTACCAATCGGTACACTAATTTCTCTCAGTACGTACTAGCATTCATAACCCAGTCTAGAAAATGTACTATCAGTCCTAATTCGGGTTTAAGAATTTACTCACTTAATCTAACTTCATGACGACGAGGAACAGCGGCCGATCACCGGTGAACAGCGGAACCGGCGGCGACGTACGGACAGCGGCATACGGACACATACGGACGGCAACGTACGGTGACGTACGGACGGCTGGAGCGTCACGGTGGCAGCAGCTCGGCCGTTCGAGCTCCGGTGCGGCGGTTTTGCGTGGCCGAGAGGAAAAGAAAACGAAGGAGAGAGAGAGAGAGAGAGAGAGAGAGAGAGAGAGAGAGAGAGAGAGAGGGAGGGAAGATGGTCTAACAAGAGGGAAGATGGTCAGACGAGGGTGAGGCTGAGGTGGACAGCAGCGCGGCATGGTAGACGACGGCGGTGCTCCGGCGACCGGCGGCGAGCTCCGGCGTGAATGGCCGAGAGAGGGAGAGAGAGTTTGGGAGAGAGAGGGCTATTCGGTGGGGGGTTTGGCTGAATGAGGGTGAGAGGAGAGAGAGAGAGAGTCCAATCTTGGTCAAAAGTGGGGGCCTAGTGGGTGCCACTTGTCACCAATCTAGCCCAAATGGCCATGTTACCCCTCATCCAAGGATTCTCATTAATCCTCATCCAACAATTCATGGGTATTTTGGTTGTGACATCCCGGATTTTGACCCAATTTTGGGATTTAATAAACGTGTAATTCGTCAGTGTGCTTGTAGTAAAATCTCACCCGGGAACTGATCACTTCCGATTATTGTTTTTAAATTTTGAGATTTCGTTAGAATCGCACTCGACCGAATTTGGCCGTTATTTAGACCCCGAACTTGGCAATCGATTTTCGGGAGTTTCAGGATGAAATAAATTGGACGGTGTCGATACTATCGTAGCTAGTGTCGAAATTGACAGGAATAGTGGAAGAAAGAGAGTTTTTAACTAGGTGCGAATTTGGACTAGTAGACCTCCCTCGTTATAGGTCGATCTAATTAATTTGGCCTTTGTCCCTTTTTATATGCGAGGCTTATTTTGGATCAATAGATCGTTTTCGGTTTTAAATTTGGGCCATCGGATCGCAATTAATATTAAAATGAAGTTTATTTTGTTTATTTCTTTCTCTCTCTCCTTCTTTCTCTCTCTCTCTCTCCTCTCTCCTCCGCGCGCACGTTTCCCCTCCCTTCTGACCGCGCACGTTTTCTCTCTCTCTCTCTCTCTCTCTTCTTTTCCTTCTGACCGCACACAACGCCCTCCTCTGACACCTCTCCCTCCTCCTTTTTCCTCTTCTTCTTCTTTTCTTCTTCTGCTTCTTCTTCTTCGGCTTCTGGGCGTTTGCTTCTGCTTCTTCTCTGCTCGCCCAGCCGACACCGCCCAAGCCTGCCGCCGCGTCGTGCCGCCCCACCACCGTCGCCGGCAAGCTCCGCCGCCGTCGGGCCGTCCGCCAGCCGCCCCGACTGCCCGTTGCCAGCCTGCCCGTGAGGCCCGCGCAGTAGCGAGCTCGTCGCTGCTTTCTGTCGTGCCCGGCGCTGCCCAGCCGCACCTGGCTGTCGCCGCCGTCACCCCTACCGCGTCGACCGTCGCCGTTGCCTCCACGAGACCAGCCTCCCTTGTCTCTCCCCTCCCCGGCCTCCTCCTTGTTCAGTTTCGACAAGCCCAGCCAGCTCGCCCTTCGCCGCCCGCCGGTCAGCTCGTCCGGCCTCCGTTCGACGCGGCCAAGTCCCGCTGCCTCGCCGTGTCGCCCCACCGCCGCACCGTGCCGCCTCGCCGCCGGTCCGCCGCCTCCCCCTCAGCCTCTCTCTCTCTCTCTCTCTCTCTCTCTCTCTCTCTCTCTCTCTCTCTCTCTATTTCTGTCTCTCTCTCTCTCACCCGACTGCCCCCCTCCCTCTTGTTCAGCCGCTGCCGCCGCCCGCCGCCGGTCGCCGTCGTCGCCGGCCAGCCCCGCCGGCCAGCCCAGCCAGCCCAGCCCAGCTGGCCAGCCAACCGGCCAGCCAAGCCCATTGCCCGTGGCCGTGCCGCTCACGCGCCCGTGCCCGCGCCCGTCGCCCGGGCGAGTTGCCCATCCGCGCGCCCGAGAGCCCCGGGCACACCATGCATTCGCCGCGCCCGCGCACCGGGCACGCCGATCGGCCACTGCGCCCATAGTGACCGGCCAGCGCGCCCGCGCCTAGTCCACATTGTTCGCCCGAGCTATTTTGGACTCGAGCCGACTTTTCTTGGGCCAAAACTTGGTAAGTGACTCCCTAAACCTTACCTAGTACTTTGGGTATTATTAGGCTTGTCTAGAGATTCATTAGTACCGGTTTAGGGGATAAACGTGGAGTAAGGTCAATATTTGCATGTGCATAATGTTATATTAAATTGTGATAATTGTGGGGCTTAATTAATGACGAATTATAGTGGGCTAATTGATAATATTATCGTGGCGTGTGTGGGAAAAATTGACATGCAATTGTGGTCGGCTTGGATGTCAAAGTTGTGAGCCTGTGATTTGGAATTGTGATGGTTTGGATTCATATTACTGGCTAACGTAAGTAGGTCAATAATTGGCTTGCTGTGGCATTTGTGGGCGGGCATGATGTTCGTATGTGGTTGGCGTGAATGACCGATTTGTGGGCCAGTGTGATGGGCTATGATGTGAATTGGATTTGTACGACTCGTTGATTGGTGAATTGTGACGTGGTGAATATGTTCTGGGTTTTGATTGATACGACTTGAGAGATTGGCGAATTGTGCTGTGGTGCATGTGCATGTGAAAAAGCCCGGATCGATCGGAGGGCTGCCAACCTGAGGCGTAGGTTACGCGGGTGTGGTGAATAAGGCATGATTAGACCTAAGGCGTAGGTTACGCGGGTCATTGGAATGGAAATATGTCATGAGGCGTGGTTATGCGGGACCGAGTCCGGCTTGATCTGAGAGCTGAGCCTGAGGCACAGTGGCGCAGGTTGTGAGATAGGGCCTGAGGCGCAGTGGCGTAGGCCGAGTGAAAGGACCTGGGAGGTCGTGGAAAGTTGTTCGATCACGCATGCGACCCGAGTGTGATTGAATTGATTGAATTGATTAAATTGATTAATTGATTGGGTGATCGGACTGGTTGAATTGATCGAGTGCTATTGTGGTTGGCATGTGACTGATTTGGCTGGTTGAGCATGTGATTTAATTGACCGGTTGAACGTGTGGTTGCTTGGCTGGACTGGTTGAATGCGAGTGAAATTACGCGTGCCGGGTGACCGTGATATGATGATGAACTTTTCTTGCATTATCTTGTTTGGACTGATATGCAGGGTTAGCTCGTGATTCGAGGTGAGGTAAGTTGGTTGTATGAAATTGATTATGTTGTCTGGTGATCGCATGTTAGACTTGTCTGGGTACGCATTGGCCTACGTGGGATATAGGGAGTTACTTATTGAGACTCGTTCTCATGGTTATTATATAACCACTTTCAAATCCGCGACCGTGATCGATTTGGAGATGCCGCCAGAGTACCACAGGGATTGAAGAATAGGTTAATTTGCCCTGTTTTTTGAGTACCTTTTTGTAGAGGAGATAAGCTTGTCGACCACCGTCTCCTTTGAAAAGCGTGGTTGGGAGTTGGTAGCCCAGTTTATTGTCCTGTAATAGTGACTACCTTATTAAGTTATGTAATTATTATTTTGTGCTATCACTTTGTCATGTTTCGTTGTCCGGGTTGTTTCTGTTTGCTTCCACGTGTGTTAAATCTCTGATGTTTGGGTTGGGTCGGCGACGTACCTGGGATGCCGCGTTCAATGATCGACCATCGAGGGATGATCGTGCGCTCGTAGGGTGCAGGGCGTGACATTGGTCATTGGCATCAATAATTGGGATAAGTCCAAATTTAATTAATTTCCTTAATTATTCCCAAAATTCAAAACTGAAAATAGCTTAGGGGCAAAACTATCATTTTTCCGGTCCCGAGTCGAAGTTCCATTTTTCGCCTGTACCAATCCTAAATGTGCGTGGCCAACATAATATGGTGTCGGAATCGCAAAAATTGTTGTGCAAGCCTTCGAAAATCCACATCGAAGTCCCAAGGGCAAAATCGTCAATTTTTCTAATTTCGATCGAAATTCCAATTTTTGGCCACAACAACTCCAGATGCGCGTGGCCACCCTAAAATGATGTCGGCCTCGAAAAATAATCTCATTTGGCCTCAAAAAGTGACGTTGGTGCCCAAAGGGGTAAAATCGTAATTTTTCACTCTCGGACCAAAAATCCAATTTTTAACCGTAATAACTCCAAATATTCGTGGCCAGCATAATATGACGTCAGATTCCCAAAAATAGTCTCTTAAGCCCTCGAAAATCGATGGCAAAATCCGAACTCAATTTCGTGAACAAAACTCGTTAACTTTCAATTTCAGGGTCATTCACTAATAGGCGGTTGTTTAGAGGTTATGTGTATCGACCTAGGGTTATCCGTATCATGATGGTCTCGATCATTGAGTGAATGAGAAATTATCACTAGTTCTAGAGGTCACGATCGTTCAATTCAAGTTCAGGACTAATTGGCCCCGTGCACTTTCGGTCTTGCAAAATCACTTGCGTCCCTAGTGTACATTGTTGGCCTTGGCCAAACCCAATCCATTACTTTTTTCTTAGATCGACCCACGTCGCCTCAAAATATTCTCTCAACGTCTCTCGTGATCGGTGTCCGTTTCGCGATAGGGTCCCCGATTCACGTACCGTTTTCTAGTTAACCATACTCCATTGGTTAGTATCCCGAGAGTGGTCAACTCTGGGCGAGACTTACTAAAATGAAATGCGAAATAATGTTAATTTTATTTATCCCGGAACTAAATCAAAACTCGGGCTGTTACAAACATAGCCAGCACTTAATGTATACAATTCGAATGTCAGAAAGTAATGAAAAGGAATTATACGTAAGATTTACATATCAATGGTTAAACTAAAAGTCTTAGGAGCTTTGGATTTGAAAATCTTCGAAGTGCATGAGTCACAAAATATAGATTAAACAAGAATTTAAAAGTAACAGTCAATCAAACAGGCTCTAAGACACATGGATTGAACTTTTTCACTCAATTAATCATCATAAATGCGCGCAACATTGTAACACATGTTAAAACATGGTAGAAAGAAAAGTGATCCGTTTGTAATATTCCCTTGAAATTTTCCACATTTCGTCTTCACAAAGCCTTTAGTTTTGACCCTAATCCCTTTCCTAATTCCAATCCAATTGATGAAGAGATTGTTAGTCCTTCATCAAGTTTTTGATGTGTAGTTATTACAAGTTGTTATTTCTATGTATCTATCTTATGTGTGATTAATTAATGATTGATTTGACACTATCTATAAGAGATTAACACACGTCCTTAACATATCAATGGCAAGAGAACCATCATCTTGTCACGACCTTTCCCAAGATGAACAACCAAGGGAAAGTTAATGTATTACTAATTGGGTACAAACGGTTACTCATTAAAGAGATGGTACCGTCGCCTAACACAAACTCTCCCAAATCCATATCAATTGCGATTTAAGATCTCGATTCAACATGGTTGTGATGCTTAATCGCTGAGACGTTGTTGATCTGCTGTGAGGGAGTGTCATTCAAAGGCCACCAAGCACCTTTTTGTTCTCTCCGTGATAAATTGTCCTTGGTCCCAGCCCGTGAGATACTGGGGTTGTCTTTGGAGGTTGAAGAAAAATTCCAAGCGGTGGTCAAAAGAGCTTTAGTGGAAGTAGGAGTAAAGAAGAGTAATTGGAGGCAATCCGAAGTGGGGGACATTCAACAAAGAAAAAGAAGAAAATCCTCCTGAATACACTCGGGTTTTCCTTCGGGAACCGGCACGAAGACTTCGACACACCATTTACTGAAATACACATGTCACGGTGCACAAAGTGTTTGTGCCCCCTCTATTGGCTCAAGCTTTGCTCCCGGTGGCGTTTCAATCATATGATGATTCTCTTCTCTCCCTCTGTGCGTTTTTCTCGGTGATTGGTGTTTCCCTCCCACGGATCCCTCAACCGCAGGCGCAAGTCTCTCGCCCCCAACCATTGCCACTCTCTCTTGGTGTTGAGTTGTACGTGTGAATTGTGTTAAAAAATCTCACATTTGAGAATTGATGTGGCGTGAAGCAATTTATATATCCAAATTAACTAATAACTCATTGATTTAAACTTTTAAGTGAATGTGGGTCTAATTAAATATGTTGACCTGACTCGCCTGTACGTGTCAACTTGCATAATATTAATTGATCCACATCAAACCATCTTCGATGTGGGTCTTTTAACACAGAAGAAAGGCCTTCCTCATTCTTGATATAGAAGAGGTATTTGCTAGTTTTGGCTTGGCTCATTTTGCTTTCCAGTAGGTGGTTATTTCTAATGTCTATCTCCGGTAAAAGTAGATTAGGAATTTTATTATGTCTTAAGTTGTATCATCTGGGGAGATTGTCTTTTATAATATACATTCCCGGTTGATCTCGTGAACCAAATAGGAGATTTTGTTACGAGGTCAATAATTTTCATGGAAATGATATTCTATACTTACTGCGAAACTAACAAATGACTCTAATGAAAATGCCCTAGAGAGAAATGGTGGAGAAAAGAGAAATTAAGGAAATATATATGATCTTTATCGTACACAAAGTATTGTAGACATGTAATAGGTAGTACACAGATGGGCTATGTAATAGCTATCACCACAAGCACAAAATATAGCACGTAAAGATTACGTTATAGAACTATGATGCAAATAATAGACATTACCATCACTAAGCGTGCCGTTAGCATCATCATTGGCAGATTGACACCAAGATGTTACGGGTTAGCACACAGAAAGTGAAACTTACAAGTACAGGCCACAAAAGCTGCGCATGGCAACCATTCTGTACCCGAGGATAGATTCTGCTCAGAAATGATTCTTTTTTATTTTGTACTTGGAAACAATTTCTAAGCATTTGAAAGCGTTTAGTAACTGCCCAAAATTTCTATTCTTAGCATAGAAAAAGAACAAAAATGCGTTCGTTAACTACACAAAATTTAATTTTATTAATAATATTTTAATAATATTTTGAATTTTTAAATGTTTCTTTCTTTTTTTTCCTTTCTTTCCCTTCTCTTCCTTGGTCAAGGCCGGTCACCGGCGTCAGCGATTGGCCACAGGCCAGGGCCGGCTAGGGCGTCACGGGCCTTGCTGCCGGCTGTGTCTGTCCCGACGGCGAGATCGACCTTGCCTTGGCTAGGCGAGGCTCAACCTCACCCAGATCTGGTGAGACCGACCTTGCTGTTGCTTGGGTTGGCAACAAGCGACGACGAGGTCGGCCTCGCCTTGGCTAAGCGAGGCCTCGCCGTCGCAGCTGCGAGCTACCCTAATCGGCCCTGGCCTATGATCGGTCGCCAGTGGCCGGCGAGTGGAGGATGGCAGGCTGCAGGCTAGAGACCAACAATAAACCAAAAAAAAGAAGAAAATGAAGAATCAAAAATGGAAAAATTGTTCCAGAATCAAAAAGCTACTCTTTTTTGTTTCTTGATTTTGTTACAAAACTGATTTTGGTAATAAGTTTTTTCAAAATTGTGCTCCGGCACAAAAAATTTAACAAATGGATTTTTACTCCCAAACTAATTATGGGAACAAAAGAAAAGAAATTATTACTATTTGACAAGTTGCCAAATAGGCCCCAAGTCAATTGACGAAAGATATGCTTTAAGTTGTCCATTACAAGGCCAACTATTAGAATCTGATAGATATCATCTTCCGATGCCTACTCAACTGCCCCCAAAGTGCAATGGCGAAATGGGGTGTGACATAGGGTACAACCAATATGTCATAGACCAATACGAAGTAGGAACACTCGAAAAATTTCTCAGATGAACCCGGCGCATGTAAGCTCGATCACATGCATGCATCGTTGGATGAAGTTGACCTTGTGGATTCCAAAGGATCCAACGGTATATGAAAGTTGGACTTACATGCAAGGAGTTGATCCGAGACTTGCTCGAAACAAGGGAACATAAAGATAATTCTATTGCTATGTTAGTTGAAAAAAAACTCCATGCTGGTAGATTTTGGGAAGAATTGGTAATTGTAAAAGAAAAATTACTGGTTAAAAAAATTACCAATCACCTAATTTTCTGATAACTTATAAGTAACTTGCCGTCTTTTTTATGATATTACCACTTTTTTTATTAGTTTGCAAGTTACTAACTTTTCTTATCTTTTACAAGTTTTCCTACGCCTTAAATTTACCAAACTTTTGTATTAATTAATCAGTTTTTTTTTTTTGAACGACTTATGGATCTTTTTTCCATATTAAATTACCAATTAGCTTTAGATTTTTTTTTGGTTAAAACAGCTAGCTTTAGTTTACTAATCCTTATTTGAGTTACCTACCAAAGTTCAGTTTTCTAAATTTTTATTTTATCAACTTCAATGTTTGTTATAACCAAATTTTATTTTTCTTTCTTACAAATGCTCTAAATCTGTAAACTCTTATATCATATTACCAATGTTTATTTTTGTGACTTACCAGTTTTCCCCTATTAGGTTACTATCTTGTTTTGGTTGACCTAAACTCTTATTTGAGTTGTTCACTAACATTTACTTAATTCTATTTAAATTTGTCAACTTTTCTATTTAGTAACCAACTTTCATTTGCCTTACTTACCTATCCATTTAATTCATAAACACTTAATGAAAAAACAGACCTTAATTAGAGTAATTACCAATTTTTCTCTGATTTGAGTTACCAACTTTTTATTCATCAATTGAACTTCCAAATAATATTTGTTTGTAGATTGCAATGGCAAGAACAAGCTACTTGCTCAAAGGCGCTCTCAAGTTGATGCATAATCAATTGACTGATGAAATTCAAAGTACTGCATCCGGTATCTTCGTAAGTGATTCAGTAGACATGGTTTAGATTTCCCTTTGATTGTAGAAGTTTAGGTCAAAATGGCTCAGTAGACATAAATTTAGCTCCGTAGTGTGCTGATGTACACACCCTTCTCGCTATAGCCAAATCATGCTATGCTATTTTGGAATGTGATTCAGCTACTTCTCTAAAAATTGTCGTCAGTTTAGAAAACTTTATATAGTTTGGTCATTGGTCTTCCAAATTTTATCGCTGCACTAGTTTTCTACTTTTCACATGTTCATTGTTTTCCCAAGATTCTGTTCTGCTATGAAGTTCTTCCTCAAGCTGGAAAGTCCTAAATTAAACAAACTCAATTATGGTTTGAACACGAAGATGTCGTTCTTACAACTTTTACCGGATGACCCCAGTGAATTGAAGAATCATATTTATGTCGCTCCTATTTCACCGGAGGAATTCTTACACCGGAAATTTTAGCCTTATTTTTACAACCCCCATTCCACACAGCCACATCTATTTGTTCTCGAAACTGAGTGACTGTTGAAAGTCAAAAGTGTCTCCTGCGGATATCTCCACAAAGTCTCCAAAAAATCAAGAATTGACGAAAAGGATGTTTTATGGCCCACTGCGATTGATGTCTCCGAGCCCTTGCAAGTTGGGATATCCAAATCAACTCTGATCTTTCGTCCCGGCTGGGAAGACTGAGTCCAAGCCTAATGTTTTCCTTGCTTATAGTTTTATCTCCAATATGCCACAAGCCACGGTGAGTGATTTAACCAATCTCGCCGTCCGAGAATATCTATTGCGATTACATTCGAATGACAAGTTAGGTCAGATTTGTGGCTTGACAAACTTGATTGTTCCAGCATGTTCAACGACAAGTCATTTACAAATGGCTCGAGGATATTAAAAAGGTAATACTTTATTGATTAAGGTTCTTTGAGATCGTGCTGAGTTAGGATTTCTTACCGCCCCTCAGTAATTACCTCCTCCTCCCCCATGCTTGAAGTAAGAAGTTTTTTTTTTTGGTAAGAATGCTTGAAGGAAGAAGTTATGTTTGCTTGATTGCCATTTTTTGCTTTTCCATGTAACAAAAATATATAGTTTCATATTTTCCAATAATTAGAGAAATTACCAAGGCCCATCTATTACAATTGTATACATTGATATATAGGTATGTGACTTTCGCAATGAAATTGTCTTACTGATAAATAATAAGGATATATATATATATATATATATATATATATATATATATATATATATATATATATATATATATATATATATATATATATAGCATGCATCATTAAAGAATGTTAGTAATATCATATTAATATAATATTGAAAACAAAGAATATTGTTCGTAACTCTCTTTTTCGGAAGTAGTGGAGAATAATTTTCTTTCGGGGGAAGTAATGACGGCTATTCTGAAATTTAAAGCTATTAGATAAATTCGCCATTGAATATCCAGATATTATCAGGAGTTTATTGAACAATAGTTAATAACTTCATTGCACATACATCTAGATAATTCATTACATTGCAATTTGAAAGAGATAATAAACCTGAGACAGGCTCTGTCTCCATCTTTTTTAACTTCGAAAGGCCCAATACCTTAAACTAAACGGATCTTTCATTGCTTTATTGTCTTGTACCTTAAAATACGCCGTACATAGTATTCATACCTAATTTATTTTCAGGCGTGGAAACGAGGCTCCATCAAGTAATTAACTTCACTTGCTTCTTTACTCGTTCACGATGACGGTGTCGTGAAAAGTAGTTTTACCTTATGATGCAATTTGACTGTCATGAGCGGCTTATTTTAGCTCCCTCTCTCATGGCCCTGTAGGGCTAACTGCTGGATTGCATGGTCCCCGTACATGGACACTACACTTTGGCAGATGTGTTCGCGGTACGCACGGTGTAAAGTAGTGTCCAGGTTGCGAGCGCCCGCACCCCGCCGGCATCCCTGTCGGTCCTGCTTCCATTTTCATGTAGAAGATATGTTATATTTCTTCAGGCAATACACATCGATTTGAAATAAAGAAGAGACAGAGAGAGAGATGGTGAGTTCACCTTTCTTCGGGAGTGCTCGAGCTTTGGTGGAGGGAAAGAAGAGAAGAGCGAACGAGATGAAAAGAGCGCAGCCAAGAAGAAAGGCCTTCCTCATTCTCAGTATTGGAGAGGTATTTTGGAGTTTTGACTTGGCACTTCTTGCTTCCCATCAGGTGGCTATTTATAATGTTTTTCCTCCCGTAGAAATGACAAAATACTAGTTTGATCATGTTAATTTGCATTGTCCCGTGGAGATAGTCTTTTCTAATAAACAAGCCCGGTTGATCATTCATTAGTGGTCCATGAGATCAACGATTTTCACAGGGAAAAGTGCCAAAAAAGTTATATACCTTTTGCATTAGTGCCAGTTTAATCCTAAATCTTTTTTTGGTGCCAATTCAGTCCTAAACCTTTTGCATTGGTGCCAATTCTATTCTATACCTTTTGCATTTGTGCCAATTTAATCCTAAACCTTTTTTTGATGACAATTAAGTCCTAAACCTTTTGTTTTTGTGCCAATTTAATCATTCCAGCTAATTTAGACCGAAATTTGCCGACGTGGACACCTGCCAGCCGGCGACTGATTACCAGTGCCGACGTGGCGCTAACGTGGACAAATTAAATAATATTTTAATATTTTTTTTGAATTGTTATTTTTTTCCATTTTTTTTATCTTCTCTTTCCCCTGGCCGGTCGCCGGTCCGGCGACCTGCCAGAAGCCAGAGGCCGGCAAGGTCGGCCTCGCCTACCATTAGCGAGGGCGGCCTCGCTCGACCAAGGCGAGGCCACCCTTGCCGGCCTCTGGCAACCGACCAGAGGAAGGGGAAGATAAAAAAAAAATTAAAAAAATTGAAAAAAATATAAAATTTTAAAAAAATATTAAAATATTATTTAATTTGCCTACGTCAGCGCCACGTCGGCACCAGTGACTAGCGAGGGTGAGCCTTGTCATGGTCGGGCGAGGCTCGACCTAGTTGGATTTGGCGAGGTTGGGCCTCGCCCGACCATGGTGAGGCTCACCCTCGCCGCGGCCTTCGGCGAGGGGTCGAGCCTCGCCATGGTCGGATGAGGCTCAACCTTGCAGCGAGGTCGAGCCTCGCCCGACTAAGGCAAGGTCGAGCCTTGCTTGACCAAGGCAAGGCCGCCCTCGTCGGTCTCTAGCCTTTGGCTGGTCGTCGGACCGGCAACCGGCCAGAGGAATGAGAAGATAAAAAATAAAAAATTGGAAAAAAAAAGAAAATAAAAATTGAAAAAAATATTAAAATATTATTTAATTTATCCACACCGGTGCCAGTGACCAGTCGCCAGCGTCCACGTTGGTAAATTCCGGTCAAAATTGGCCGGAATGACTAAATTGGCACAAAAACAAAAGGTTCAGGACTGAATTGGCACTAATTTAAAATGTTTTGGACTTAATTGACACTAAAAAAAGGTTTAGGGCTAAATTGAGACAAATGCAAAAGATTTATGACTGAATTGACATTAAAAAAAGGTTTATGACTAAATTGATACTAATATAAACAATGTACGACTTTTTTGGCACTTTTCCCATTTTCACATAAATGATATTATGTGTTTACTAGGAACCTAACAAATGATTTTAATTGACATGATGGTAGAGGAAGGACGAAGAAAAGAGAAATTAAGAAAATTTATATAACTGTCACACATACATGCAATTAGTACTACATAAACAAGCTATATAAAAGCAATAGCGACAAGCACAAAATATAACACGTCGTGGTTTTGTAATAGGATTATGATGCAAATAATTGACAGTACTATACCTAACCGTGCAATTAGCATTATCGTGTGATTTTGATGAGAGATTGCAGGCCTTGTTGCCAGGTTGACTCCAAGTCGTTTCGAGTCAATGGAAAACATTAAAGTTCTAAGTTCCAATACAATGTGGGCCACATGTGTCAAAATCAGATAGATACATCATCTACAAATGCCAAATTCAAAGTCATTGCGAGCTGTTTGTACGTGTGGTATAAGAGTCCTAACTATCAAGTGACCCGAATTGTACGGCATCAAGATCGTTCTTAGTCTTAAAGCAACTCCGAATAAACTTTCTGGGTTTACTATTATTACATGAACCCAAGACGGAAGAGATTCTTCTGACGTGGAGAAAGCGATATCATCACTACCTCGGCAAAGTTCTACAGAAAAGGACATACGACGCGCAAACATAGCCAAAACTTAAGATATACAATTCGAATTTTAGAAAGTAATGAAAAAGAATTATATGAAAGATTTACATATCGATGGTTATCATAAAAGTTTTAGGACCTTTGAATTTGGAAATTTTCATAGTGCATGAGTGGCAAAATCTAGATTAGATAAGAATTAAAAAGTAACATCAATCAGACAAACTCCAAGACACATGGATTGAACTTTTTCACTCAATTAATCCTCGTAAATGTACGCGACACTGTAACACGTTAAAACATGGTAGAAAGAAAAGTTGTCCGTTTATAATATTTTCTTGAAATTTTTCACATTTCGTCTTCGCAAAGCCTTTACTTTTGACCCTAATCCATTTCCTAATTCCAATCCAATTGATGAAGAGACTGCTAGTCGGCCATCAAGTTTTTGACGTGCAGTTATTACAAGTTGTTATTTCTATGTATCTATCTTATGTGTGATTAATTAATGATCGATTTGACACTATCTATAAACGATTAATACGCATCCTTAACATATCGACGGTAAGAGAAACCACCATCCCGTCGTGACCTTCCTCGAGATGAACAATCAAGGAAAAGTTAATGTGTTACTAATTGGGTACAAACGGTTACTCATTAAAGAGATGGTACCGTCGCCTAGTACAGACTCTGCCAAACCCATGCCAATCACAATTTAAGGTCTCCATTCAACACGATTGTGATGCTTAACCGCTGAGACGTTGTTGATCTGCTGTGAGGGAGTGTCATTCAAAGGCCACCAAGCACCTTTTTGTTCTCTCCGTGATAATTTGTCCTCGGTCCCAGCCCGAGAGATATTGGGGCTGTCTTTCAAGGTTGAAGAAAATTTACAAGCGGCGGTCAAAAGAGCTTTAGTGGAAGTTGGAATAAAGAAGAGTAACTGGAGGCAATCCGAAGTGGGGAACATTCAGCAAAGAAAAAGAAGAAAATCCTCCTGAATACACTCGGGTATTCCTTTGGGAACCCGCACGAAGACTTCGACACACCATTTACTGAAATACACATTTCACGGTGCTCAAAGTGCTCGTGCCCTCTCTCTTGGCTCAAGCTTTGCTCCCCGGAGGCGTTTCAATCATGTGATGATTCTCTCTTCTCTCTCTCTGTACGTTTTTCTCGGTGACTGGTGTTTCCCTCCCACGGATCCTTCAACCACAGGCGCAACTCTCTAGCCCCCAACCATCGCCACTCTCTCTTGGTATTAAGTTACACATATGAGTTATGTTAAAAAGTCTCACATCGGAGAATTGGTGTGATGTATAGTAGTTTGCATATCAAAGTTAGCTACTATCTCATTGGTTCAAGTTTTTAAGTGAAAATAAGTCCAATTAAACACGTTGACATGACCCACTTGTATGGATCAATTTGCATAATATTAAGTGCTCCACACCAAACCATCTCCGCTATGAGACTTTTAACACAACTCACTCATACAACTCAACAGAAGAATGGCGTTCCTCATTCTTGATATAAAAGAGGTATTTGGTGGTTTTGGCTTTGCTCATTTTGCTTTCCAGTAGGTGGTTATTTCTAATGTCTATCTCCGGTAAAAGTAAATTATGAATTTTATTATGTCTTAAGTTGTATCATCTGGGGAGATTGGCTTTTGTAATAAACAATCCCGGTTGATCTCGTGAACCAAATAGGAGATGTTGTCATGAGATCAATAATTGTCATGGAAATGATATTCTATGTTTACCTTGAAACTAACAAATGACTTCAATCCTTACCAAAAAAAAACAAATGACTTCAATGAAAATGGTGGGAGAGGAAGGGTGGAGAAAAGAGAAATAAAGGAAATATATTTGATCTTTGTCGTACACATAGTAATGTAGACATGTACTAGGTAGTACATAGATGGGCTCTGTAATAGCTATCACCACAAGCACAAAATATAGCACGTAAAGATTACGTTATAGAACTATGATGCAAATAATAGACATTACTATCACTAAGCGTGCCGTTAGCATCATCATTGGCAGATTGACACCTAGTTGTTACGGGTCAATACACAGAAAGTGAAACTTACAAGTATAGGCCACCAAGTCAATTGACGAAAGAGATGCTTTAAGTCGTCCATTACAAGCCCAACTATTAGAATCTGATAGATATCATCTTCCAATGCCCACCCAATTGCCTCCAAAGTGCGGTGGTGAAATGGGGTGCGAAATGGGGTACAACCAACAAGTCATGGACCAGTATGAAGTACGTACACTCAGAAAAATTTCTTAGATGTGCCCGTTACATGTAAGCTCGATCACATGCATGCATCGTTGGATGAAGTTGACTGTGTGGAATCCAAAGGATCCAACGGTATATGAAAGTTGGACTTACATGCAACGAGTTGATCCGAGACTTGCTCGAAACAAAGGAACATAAAGATGATTCTATTGTTATGATAGTAAAAAAAACTCCATGCTAGTAGATTTTGAGAAGAATTGGTAAGTGTAAAAGAAAAATTACTGATTAAAAAAATAACCGATCACCTGATTTTTTGATAACTTATAGGTAACTTGCCGTCTTTTTATGATATTACCAACTTTTTTTTATCAGTTTGCAAGTTCCCAACTTTTCTCATCTTTTACAAGTTTTCCTACGCCTTAAATTTACCAAACTTTTGTATTCATTAATCAGTTTTTATTTGAACGACGTACGAACCTTTTTTCCGCATTAAATTACCAATTAGCTTTAGATTTTTTTTTTTGGTCGAAACAACTAGCTTTAGATTACTAATTCGTATTTGATTACCTACCAAAGTTCATTTCTTTTTTTATTTTATCAACTTCAATGTTTATTATAACCAAATTTTATTTTTCTCTCACAAATGCTCTAAATCTGATAACTCTTATATCACATTACCAATTCTTATTTTTGTAACATACCGGTTTTCCCCTATTAGGTTTCTATCAGTTTTGGTTTACCTAAACTCTCATTTGAGTTGTTTACTAACATTCACTTAATTCTATTTAAATTTGTCAACTTTTCTATTTAGTAATTAACTTTCATTTGCCTTACTTACCAATCCATTTAATTCACAAACACCTAATGAAAAAACCAACCTTAATTAGAGTAATAACCAAATTTTCTCTGATTAAGTTACCAACTTTTATTCATCGATTGAATTTCCAAATAAATATTTGTTTGTAGATTGCAATGGCAAGCACAAGCTACTTGCTCAAAGGTGCTCTCAAGTTGATGCACAATCAACTATTAGTAGTCACCCTCTGGCCTCATTATAATGCTTATACCTCTCCGGAAGAGCATGATGAGTCAACTGACTGACGAAATTCAAAGTATTGCATCCGGTATCTTCGTAATTGATTCAGCAGACATGGCTTAGATTTTCTATTGATTGTAGAAGTTTAGGTCAACTGGGCTCAGTAGACAAAAATTCAGCTTTGTAGTTTGCTTATGTACACACCCTTCTTGTTGTAGCCGAATCATGCTATGCTATTGTGGGATGTGACTCAGCTACTTCTCCATAAATTGTTGCATGTTAAGAAAACTTTATGCAGTTTGGCCATTGGTCTTGCTCCAAATATTTAATCTCTGCAATATATTTTTACTTTTCACACGTTCATTGTTTTTGCAAGATTCTTTTCTGCTATTAAGTTCTTCTTAAAGCTGGAAAGTCCCAAATTAACCAAGCTCAATTATGTTTTCAACACAAAGATGGCGTTCTTATAACCTTTACTAGATGATTCTGTGAATTGAAGAATCATATTTATGTCAGTCCTGTTTCACTAGAGGAATTCTTACGTAGGAAATTTTAGCCTTGTTTTTTTAACTCCCATTCCACGCAGCAACAGTTTTTTGCTCTTTGAGATCGTACTGAGTTAGGATTTTTTTACCGCCCTCTAGTAATTACCTCCTCCTCCCCCATGCTTCCACTAAGAAGTTATGTTTGCTCCATTGCCATTTTTTTTTTTGTTTTTCCATGTAACAAAAATATATAGTTTAATGGTTTCCAATTATTAGAGAATTTACCAAGGACCCATCTAATACAATTGTATACTTTGATACATAGGTATGTGACAATTCCAATGAAATGGTCTTACTGAAAAATAATAAGGATGTATATTGTTCTTTACTCTCCTTTTCCAAAGATATAGAGTATGATCTTCTTTTTGGAGGAACTAAGGCCGACTATTTTGAAAATTCAAACTATTAGATAAATTCGCCACTGAATATTCAAACACTATAAGGAGTTTATCGAATAATAGGTGATTAAACTTCTTGGCACATACGTCTAGATAATTCATTACAATGGAATTTGAAAGAGATGACAAACCAGAGACAGGCTCTGTGTCCATCCCTTTTTTACTTCAAAAGACCCAATACCTTAAGGTGAACGGATCTTTCATTGCTTTATTGTCTTGTACCTTAAAATATGTCATACATAGTATGGATACCTTTTTATTTTTCGGGCATGGAAACGAGAGGTTCCATTAAGTAACTGATTTCACTCGCTTCTTTATTCGTTCACGATGACGGTGTTGTGAAAAGTACTTTTATCTTATGATGCAATTTGGCTGTCATGAGCGGCTTATGTTAGCTCCCTTGTCTCATGGCCCTGTATGGCTTACTGACAGAGGGCATTCTGTCCGATCATAGAGATCGCACTTTGGCGGAATGTGCAGCGGTGGGCACGGTCCATATGGGGGCCAACGATGCTGCCCGCATCCCCCCAGTGCCCCTGGCACTGGCACTACTCCTGCTCACGTTTTCATGTAGAAGATTCGTCATATTTCTTCAGACGATACACATCGATTTGAAATAAAGAAGAGAGAGAGAGATGGTGAGTTCACCTTTCTTCGAGAGTGCTCGAGCTTCAGTGGAAGGAAGGAAGAGAAGAGCGAACGAGATGAAGAAAGCGCAAACAAGAAGAAAGGCCTTCCTCATTCTCAGTATTGGAGAGGTATTTGGTAGTTTTGACTTGGCACTTCTTTCTTCCCATCAGGTGGCTATTTATAATGTTTTTCCTCTGGTAGATATTTTAAATTATGAGGGTTTTTTTGTGGTCGAAATTAAAATATGAGTCTGATCATGTTAATTCGCATCATCCCGTGGAGATTGTCTTTTCTAATTGACAAGCCCGCTTGATCTTATGTGGTCCATTAGATCAACCATTTACACATAAATGATATTCTATGTAAACTATGAACCTAACAAATGATTTCATAGCACATCAGTTATAATGGAAAAATTACCAAAACAGTCATAAATCTATTGCAATTTTATCAATTCAGTTATAAACCTCTCCTTTTGCGCCAATTGAACCATAAACCTTTTGTATTTATACCAATTCAGTCCATTCAACTAATTTTGACTAGCCAGCGGTGACATGACACGATCAATGGTGACGCGACACTTCTGGCGCTGACGTGGCACGATCGCTGCTGTCGTGTCACAGCCGACACTGATGGGGGTGACGGTGGCCCTAGTCGCCAAGGTCTGGCGACCGGCTAGAAAAAGAAGGAAGAATGAGGGAAAAAAAAGAGAGAAAGAAAAAAAAGGAAACAATAAAATAAATCAATTCAAAATATTATTAAAAAAACCAATAAGCAGTGCTTATTGCTCACAAGAAGACTCTGAAGTGCACGAACACTCGGCCAACAGGGGAATGCGCTGGGCATTTTAGTAGTTTTGGATTTGAATAATTTTCAAAGTGCGCGGATTGCGGAATTCAAATTGGGTACGAATTAAAAAGTAACAGTCAATCAAACAAGCTCTGAGGCACATGAAATTAAAAAAAAAAATTCCACAATACACAGTATTTGAACTTTTCCGCCCAATTAATCCTGCTAAATGTCCGCCATGTTGTAACAAATATTAAAGAAATGATAGAAAGAGGAATGGTGGTCCATTCATCATATTCCACTAGAAACTTCCCACATTTTGTCTTCGCGAAGCCTCCAGTTTTGACCCCAATCGCTTTCTGTTTCCACGCACGTGTCGACACATGGCTGTGGTAGACTCGATAAGTCACTTTCTAGTTGGTTTTCGCTCACTGTATCGACTAAATGAAGTGCGAATATAGCGCGTGACAACGACTGTCCAAAAATGGTCTCTGGGCTTCATGGCACTTCATTGCTATCAACTTTTGGAAGGCAAGGACCCCAGTAGACACATGGCGGCTCAGGCCACCTTTTGTCTAGTCCGGAGGGTTTGCCGGGCCATCCTCCTCCACACGGCTGACGGTACGGGCATGATACTCTTGCACAAAATGGTTTTGTAAAGGCGCTTGTTCGTCTCCCATTGTAAGGCCAACGGACAATGCAAGAGGCCAAGGTCATGTTATAGTACAGGAATTGAAGGAGAAATGAAAGAAAGTGAAATCACGTTTCTGAAGTAGTAGTCTTCGAGCTTCAGCAGGAGGAAGGAAGACAGGAGTTACGGAAATGAGGAGAATGCACGCCAGCACAGAAGTGTTGATCATGTTCGGTGTGGTTGATGACCCGCTTTACAGACTCCTGTACTGTTAATAATGCTTGCGACAGGATGAACTTAGCTAGGCTAAAAATGGCATTATCTTCACCATAAGATTAGGATGTTGCTTTCACGAGCAATTGGATGCTCGATATGGACATAATATCTTGTGTAGTTTCGTCAATTCACTTGGCACTATATCAACGTAATGGAGGGTGCGTAGAGAGGTTATATCTATTGTGTTAATCCTAGTCAATTGACGAAAGAGACGTTCTGAGTGATCCATTATAAACCCTTTTAGAATGCGATAGATGCATGATCATGCGACGCCCACTCAATAGCCTCCGAAGCACGGTGGCAAAATTGGGTGCGGCGCAAGTGTCCAACCATCAAGTATGTAGATAATATATAGCTCGACTTACATGCACCATAGGATCATGTGGATTCCACTCGGCCCACCTCAACCGATGATAGATGTGTATGAGTCGGGAAAATTGTCAAAAAAGCCTCAAAACCTATTACATTTTTGTTAATTTAGTTATAAACATTTCAATTTTGTCAATTGAATCCTAAACATTTTCATTTCTTACCAATTGAGTTAATCTGACTAATTTTTCCCAAAAATTGCTAATATGGACACCGGCAAGTCTACGTGGATAATTTTTAAAAATATTTTTCTATTTTTCTAGTTTTCTTTTCTATTCTTTTTTCCTTGTTCATTTTTTTTCTTTTTTTTCCTCCCCTTCTTCATCCTCTAGTCGGTCGCCGAGCTCGGTAACCAACTAAAGGAGAGGTCTGGCAAGGACCTCACCGGCCTCGGGTGAGCCTTGCCTCCGCTAGCCACTAGCGAGGGCAACCCTCATCGGCCCCTGGCGAGGCCGACCCTTAACATTGTTGGGCAATGGCATTGCCATGGCTTTAGAGGCTCAACCTCACCCAAGCCAGTGGCCGGCGGGGATGAGGCTCGCTTGAGGCCAGCAAAGACCTCACCGGCCTCAGGCAAGCCTCACCTCCGCCAACCATTGGCAAGGGCAACTCTCGTTGGCCCCCAGCAAGGTCGACCCTCATCGTTGCTGGGCAAGGGCGAGCCTTGCCATGGCTTTAGAGGCTCGACCTTGCTCATGCTAGTGGTCGGCAAGGATGAGGCTCACCCGAGACTAGCGAGGTTGACCTCGCTAGCCTTCCCTTATGGCCGGTTGCTGAGGCCCTACAACTAGCTGGAGGAGGAGGAAGGGGAGGAAAAAAAAAAGGAAAAAGAATAGAAAAGAAAAATAAAAAATAAACAATTGAAAATTTTATTTAAAAAATCCACGTTAGCGCCACGTAAGCCAGCCAGCGTCCACATCAGTAATTTCAACCAAAATTAGCCGGATAGACTCAATTGGCAAGAAATGAAAAGGTTTAGGACTCAATGGCAAAAATGAAAGGTTTAGAACTGAAATGGCAAAAATGTAATAAGTTTAGAACTTTTTGAGCAATTTTCCTCATATAAGTTGGGCTTACGTGCACCGGGTTGATCCAAGACTTGCTCGTACAGGGGAACATCAAGATGAGTCTACTGTTCAGTCATGCAGAAATGAAGTCAATGAAGGATGGTCAGTTGAATGATGCTTTCATTCTCTTGCACATCTTATGCTGGGGTATACGCTATTTAAGATCCAGACGAAATTCACATTGACCATTTTCTAGCAATATTAGCAGAATGATCTGGCTCTTTTGACATTGGCATTGTTCTATAGAAATCAGAACTGAACGAGAGAGTTTTCCCTGAAACATTGAGAACCTCCTTTTGTTGTGGTTTATTTCTTTCAAATATAATGGAAATTATCTGCTTCGTTTGATTGGTAATGGATGATGTAAAGCCAATTATATGCTAAGTTGGTATGGTTTTCAAAGAATGTCTGCTGCCATGTCTGGGAGAGTTCTTCGTTATTAACTTCTTCTGTAAGCTCGAAAGTCCTGATTTGACCAAACTCAATTTTGTTTAGAACACAAAGATGTTGCGCTTACAACTTTTAGTAGATGACTCTATAAATTGAAGGATCATATTTAGGGCTTAATACCCAAAAAAAACCCCAAACTTTAGCATCTATCCCAATTATATCCTAAACTTTTTTTTATCCCATAAAAAACCCCAAACTTACCACCTAATACCCAAAAAAACCTCAAACTTTAGCCATTGTTCCAATTATATCCTAAATTTTTTTTTTTATTTCATAAAAAACCCCAAACTTTTACTTTTATCCCAAATCTACCACTGTTAACTTTTCCGCCCACTATTACCGTTAATAACAATATTTTATTTTTTTCGAATTTTTCTTTTATTTTCTTTTCCTTTCCTTTTCTTTTTTTTTCCCCTTCACCTTCAACTTCTGACCGACGAGACTCGACCTCGCCGGCGTTGGGCGAGGTTAGCCTCACCCACCCCTGGTGAGGTTTGTCCTCGCCATGGCTAGCAAGGCATGGCCTTACCCAACGCCGGCGAGGGCTCAGTCCCATCAACCTCGTCCTCGCTGGCCTTGGCAAGGCTCGACCTCGCCACTAGCCGGTGGGACCAAGCCTTGCCAGCCACGACGATGATGAACCTTGCTAGGGGAGAGCGAGGCTCAACCTCGCTAATGTTGTGCGAGATCGGCCTCACCCGCCCCTAGCGAGGGCTCGGTCCCGCCGGTCACTGACAAGGCTCGACCTCATCGGCATTGGGCGAGGCCAAGCCACGGCAAGGACGAACCTCGTCAGGGGCGGGCGAGGCCGACCTCGCCTAACACTGGCAAGGTCAAGCCTAGCCGGTCGCCGAACCGGCAACTGGCCAGAGGTTAAAAGTGAAGGAAAAAAAAAAAGAAAAGAAAAGGAAAAGAAAAACAAATAAAAAAAATTCGAAAAAATAATATTAAAATAACTATTAAAGATTATATTGGACGAAAAATTTAACGGTGATAGATTTGGGACAAAAGTAAAAGTTTGAGATTTTTTATGAGACAAAAAAAAGTTTAGAATATAATTGGGACAAAGGCTAAAGTTTGGGGTTTTTTTGGATATTATGTGGTAGATTTGGGACAAAAGTGAAAGTTTGGGGTTTTTTATAAGACAAAAAAAAATTTATGATATAATTGGGATAAAAGTTAAAGTTTGGGGTTTTTTTGGGTATTAAGCCTCATATTTAAGGGTGAACAGTTTTTGGTCCGGTCCGATCCAACCAAAGAACCAGGAAATGGACTGGGAGAACCGGTTCATAATTTCTAGGACCGGGGATCGGATCGGCTAGTTTTGGGACCGTGGACCGAATGGGACCGATCAGTCCAGTCCGGTCCGGTCCAGTTCCAATAGGACCAATCACTTATTGGTAAAAGTAAAAGGGAATTGGGGAAATTATATTAGACTTTTTATTTTTTTCAAAAATTTTAAAAAGTAAATAAATATACATATGAAAAATTAGAAAATATATATTTTTTGATCCGGTCCGGTCTGGTTTCTACCCTAGACTCGGGAACGGGACCGTCCGGAAACCGGTTCCACTTTTAGGAACCGAGAACCAGACCGATATTTCCAAGATCGGACCACACCGGTCGGTCTGGTCCAATCCCGATTTGGGCAATCCATCTTGCTCACTCCTAATCATATTTATGTTGCTCCCATTTTACTAGAGAATTTATTGGACTAGAATATTTTTGTATCTTAATTTATACTCTTTAGTGATGAAAGCTACAGGTTGCCTTTTTTTTTTTCCATTCCACACAGCCACACCTATTTGCTCTTAAAACTAAGCTATGGCTACAATTGTTTTGCAAAAAATGTGACCTTTTTGGAAAATATTTTTTTAGAAAGTTATTTTCCAGGAAAATGATAATATTTTTCTATATTTGGCAGAGACCTGAAATTAATTGGAAAATTTCCGTCTTTTGGTAAGGAAAATCTCATTTGGCCTAAAATTACTAATGTGGATGCTAGTTATCTTACGTAACATGGCTGCGTCGACATGGACAATTTGTGTAATTTTTTATAAACAAAAATTAGAAATTTTTAATAATTTTGTATCTTATTTGTTCTTTTCTTTCATTTTCTTTTTCCTTCCTCCTCCGCCAGTCGCCAAACCTCCGTGACACCTGGCGAGAGGCCATAGGTAAGGTCTAACCTCATCTAGATCTAATGAGTTGGAGCCTCGCCAAAGGCTTGCGAGGTGGAGCCTGGGGTGAGGCTCGAGCTCTACAAGGTGGAGCCTCACCCAAGGCTTGATCTTGACAGGATTTGGCGAGGTTGAGCCTTTCCCGAGCCTAGCCATCACAGGCCTAAGCCTGTGGCCAGTCATTGAGTCCCGGCAACTGGCGAAGGAAGACGGAAAAAAAGAAGAAGAAGAAGAAGAAAGAACATTGATTGGCAGAGGAAGAAGGAAAAGGAAAAAGAAAGAAAAGACAATAAAAAATAACAGAATAACATAATATGAAGATCTTTAAAAAAAATTTTGGCCTCGATGAACTCTGGCACGGATGTCGAGGACCCAATCTCTGCCTTGATATTACCGAGCTTGGTGTCCCAGCCATGGGCATCGGTGTTGCGGGCCTAATCTCAATGGACTCGAGCTTAGCGGCTAAGGTCCCAGGCGCAGCAACTGGGTGAGCGCGACGATAGGGGTCTCGGGTGTGGCAACCGAAATCTTGGGCAAGATCTAGATGGACTTGGCCAGGGCACCGAAGTTCAAGGCCTAGCCTCGATGGACTTGGGCTCGGGCACTAGGGACCCGGTCCCTCTACCGAGGGCTTGAGAATTAGCTTTGGCAAGACCTAGATGGACTCGGCCAAGGCATCGAAGTTCAAGGCCTAGCCTCAATGGACTTAGGCCCAAGCGCTAGGGACCTGGCCCCTCTACCAAGGGCTCGAGAATCAGCGTTGATGTTCTCATGCCTAAGCACAAAGTTTCTGGTCCAAACATTGATACTTAGTTATATTTTGGAAAATGATTTCTGATTTTTTAAAGATAAAATTATTTTCTTAAATTTAAGCTTTGAAAATGTTGTCCTAAGTGAATCAAACGCTGGAAAATGAGGAAAATATTATTTTTCATGTTAGCGCCGGCAGCGTCACATAGGCTGATCGGCATCCACATTATCAAAATACGACCAAAATTAGTCGGAAGAATTGAATTGACACAAAGATAAAAGATTTAAGATTGAATTGATACAAAAAAAATTTAAAATTAAATTGACATAAATTCAAAAAGTTCAGGAGTTTATCAACACTTTGCCCGTGAGCTGGCCATTGACTTCTGCTAGACAATGACTCAACATGCACCATTATCTTGCAAACAGCGACTCAGGCTTTCATGGCGTAATTCTTACAAGTTGTCATATTTGTGGATCTACATTAGGTGTGATAATTAACAACAGATTTGACACTACCCATGACCTATCGACATGTGTCTTTGACATGCCCGAGAGGAAGGGGAGCCACCGTCGGACAGGGCATGCAACCCAATTGAAGGAGGCCGGGGTAACCACAGTTGAAACGTTCTCCCTAAACAAGCTAAGGTCATTACAGGAGATGACAGTATGATCGCCACCCAAAGGCCAAGAGCCCGTTAATATACTAAGGTAGCATAATTGCCACCCAACTTGAAAGAGAAGTTTACCTATAAATACTAGCTCTTTGTGTCCAGATATGCATAAGCCATCAATGCCGTCACGCCTCGAATCCCATGGCACGCGAGCATCCCAACTAAGGTCGAATAATGCGACGTCCCAAGACGCGTCGCCGACTCAACACCCAAACAGAGATCATTGCACATGCAAAAGCAATATAAATAAATCACCCGTACAAATTAAAACACGAGACCAAGAATTGCCCAAACAATGATAATAAATTAAACAAATATATATACTTGGCATTATCACTGAAAACATATACAATATCCACTTTTACACCATATACACATATAAAAGGCAAAACGGGTCAACAGCCACCAACATAAAAAAAAGGGATACGTGACTTGGCGGTCAAGCACTATATCTAGCTCGGGCCTCCTCCCAAAACGTGTCGGTATGCCTGCCATCCTTAATTCTAGGGGTCTGAAAAGTTGGATCAAACAATAATGAGAATGAGTTTCAGCGAGTAAAACCTCTTAAACCTAAACTAGACTAACATGCACCTCCTGACAAGTAACCAATACACATAGCAGTTCAACCATCAAAACAACAATTGACCTCGGCCCTCGGGCCCATATTGCTCATCTTACTGACCCTGCAAGTTAGACAACTCAATATAATATTCATGACACATACGCGAACACACTTAATCACACGTACGCCATATGGATACTCATACTCATCAATGCCTGTCTCGTACACAAATCACCGAGTCGCACATACTTGCACGCTTGCCAATGCACTCTTACATACACATGCCATCAATATGACCATGCTCATGATCTGGCTTAATACTGCACACTGGCACACTACTTATTTTCTCAATTAGAGCTCAACCCGTGTAAAACGCATCAAGTCTGACCCGCGTAAAACACATCAGGTCTATATCAATAACAACACTTCCTGGTCCGCGTAAAACGCATCAGGCCCAGTGTCTCTAGCCCGCGTAAAATGCATCAGGCGCAACACCAATCTCCTTACAAACTAAAACCCGCGTAAAACGCATCAGGCACAACACCGATCTCCTTACGAACCAAAACCCGCGTAAAACGCATCAGGCTGGCCATCTTTCGAACGAACCGGGCAACATCCCGCAAAAAACGCATCGGGATGGGTTAAACCCTGCGTAAAATACATCAAGGTGATTAGTGATCACACATACACACAGTCATTTTTATATTAGCCATGCGTAAAATGCATCAGGGCATATTAGGTGATTACATGCTCATGTCAGGCATGTATACTCGCACGACTTTCATTTCACGCCCATTCTCGGCATATGAAATGCGTGGCCATGCAATTTCCACACTCGGGCAATAATGTAATGTACAATGAGCATCAAGTTCACAAAGGCACATAATCATTAAATGCCAAATTTACGTGCATCTCAACATGCATAAATCACATCATAATGTGCTCAAAGCCATAACCACTTGCCCAATCAATCTGCATCAACGTGCTCATTTGGCCAATTAAGTACAATGTGGCCCAACACACAATTGGCACTTAGAAATCACATACTTGGGCAATAGAATCTACGCCAATTATTGGCCAAT
This sequence comes from Syzygium aromaticum, assembly GCA_024500025.1. Taxonomy (NCBI): domain Eukaryota; kingdom Viridiplantae; phylum Streptophyta; class Magnoliopsida; order Myrtales; family Myrtaceae; genus Syzygium; species Syzygium aromaticum. The sequence continues at coordinate 14,062,824 of CM044893.1, forward strand.
CACACTCCACACTATTCGACCACACAAACACGCAGCATGGCAATAAACAACTAAGCACAATCAAGCACAAATAACCATTAATAGGTCAATCTAGTCACTTTCGGTAATTACACAACTTAATCCACAATTTGTCCAAACTTAGCTCAATTAATTCCATTGGGGCAGCCACTAAATCAGTACAATCCCGACCATAAAACATCCTAAAAAATACTCTATTAGGCTCCCCAATCGTCACCAAATCAGCCACCAATTGGACAACCTAAGCACTCTCAGCAATTACACCATATAAATGCCCATTTAGCCGACCTTGGTCCAATCAATCCTTAATATGGACAGCCACTATTCAGCACGTTCTTGGCCTCTAATCCATCTCCAAATTAGCATAAATCAGCTACCAATTAGACAATTCAAGGCATTTCTGAACATTCACAATCAAACCCCAAATCTTCCGATCTTAGTCCAATAATTTCCCGATATTTACAGCCATGAACGAGGTCTATTTAGGCCACTAATCATTCTCAAAATACCTCATTAGGCTCCCCAAATCATCACCAAATCAGCCAATAACCGGTACATCTAGGCTCTCCCGGCAAATACACAATTAAATCCTCAATTTGTCCAACTTAATTCAATTCATCCTTGAAATGGACAGCCACAAATCAACACTTTCTCGGCTTCAAATCCACCTCCAAATCAATGAACAGTCCACCAAAATCATCCCAACCTCATTCATAATTAATCGGTCCCTAATTACCCGTAAACCACGTTAATTAAATGCTAAAACACCCTAAACCTATCTAGAAACACATAATCGTCATAATTAGGGTTTAGAGAGTGATTACTCACCTAGTCCTATGTTCCACAAACAAGCGGGACCGGCAGGACAAGCGGCGGTCAAGCGGGCTCACAGCGACAGCGATCTAAGGCGACTCTGGCGTCGTCCTCACGCCAAACGAGGAAGAGGGAGAGTGAGTTGGTTGGGTGGGGTGGGGCTGGCCGGGCTGGTGGTGCACGGTAGATGAGCGGCGGTGGGACGGTGAACGGCGGCCTCAATAAGCGGCGGCGACGGTGTGGGCGGTTTTCGGCAGAACAGTGGTCGAATGATCGACTCACGTCCAAGGGAGGAGAGAGAGAGAGAGAGAGAGGATAGCATGGTCGAACAAGGGCGGTGGTGAGGCAAGACAGTAGCGGCGGCACAACGGCGGCGTGCTCCGGCAGGCGGCGCTCACGTCCGGGAGAGAGAACACCGGCGAGAGAGAGAATGAGAGAGAGAGAGGGAAACTTGAAGAGGAAGACAAATGAGGAGAGAGAGAGTGGGAGGGAATATATAATGGTGAGTTAGTGGATGCCATGCGTCACCATCTCCTTAGCTTGACCATAATACCCTTGATCCAATGGCTCACATTCAAGCTTATCCAATAATTGAGGGGTATTTGTGTCTTTTCACCATCTTGAATTATTGGGCTGATTTACCCATTAAAATATCCAAATAATCCTCCAATAAATTCCCAAAAATTCGGAATAGCAAAATAGGGCGTAGGGGCAAAATGGTCTTTTTTCGATTTCGGGCCGAATTTCCATTTTTCGACCATACCAACCTTAAATATATTTAGCCACTCAAAAATGACGTCGTCCTCGTAAAAATAGTCGTGTACATCCTCGAAAATCGACGTCCAAGTCCGGATCCAATTTCGCTATCAAAATTGCTTAATTCAAATTTTAGAATCTCTCATTAACGGGCGGCTATTTAGGGGTTACTCATATCGACCTAGGGGTACTCGAGTCGTGACGGTCTTAATTACCGGGAGAACGCGAAGAATTATCACTAGTTCCAAAGGTCGCGATTGTTCGAATTAAGTTCGAGATTTGTTTATCACGCGTACTCTCGGTCATGCGGAATCACCCGCGATCCGATCATATGTCATTGGCCAAACCAAATCTGTCACTTTCCCAAGATCGGCCTACATTGGCCCAAAATATTTTCTCATCGTTTCTTAGAATTGGTCCTCAATTCGCAATCGGGTTTTTGGTCCACGTACCGTTTTCGTAGTTAGCTATTATCCATTGGTTAGTATCCCAAAAGTGATCAGCTCCGGGCGAGACTTATTAAAATTAAATAAGAAATCATATCTATTCCATTGATCCCGGAAATAGGTCTCCCTAAATACCATCTCTCTCTCTCTCTCTCTCTCTCTCTCTCTCTCTCTCTCTCTCTCTCTCTCATATGCATCAAGGTGTTAGAGTTGGCGAATACTTCGGGGATCCTTGTTTCTCACACCAGGTACACCCACATGAGCTTAGGGAAACTGAAATGCTATCCGATGATACGTGATCCCTACGTGCGAAATGTGGTGGTTCGGGGGCAGCGCTCCTGACACGAGTGTCTCGCTGTCCGGTTAGTGGGCAAAGGTTCGGGAGCAGCGCCCCCTGACGGCTGCCCCGCTCGCTAGTGAGTGGGCGAGGGTTTGGGGGCAACGCCCCCGAAATCTCAACGGGTTTGGGTATTTATTTAAGCTGGTCTGTATGATACGAGATTAAGAGATTTCATATATATTTAGGTTTTGAACCCGTTTGGGGAACATTATATTTTGCTCATTTTTCTGATCATTGTAACGAGTTGAGTGGCTGTAAACCAAAAATATAGTGAAATCTTTTTGCAGGACATAACCCTATTCGAGGATGAATTTGGGTAAATTCGTGCATTGTCTATTTTCTCTGTCTTCTACGTGATCCTTCTGTTTCGGTTTTCGATACATCCCTTCAAAAGGGTCAATATTGGTAACAAATTCAAACGCTTTATCTCGTTATTTGTCTTTGCAAGTTTGAATCTTTGATATGAGATTTGGTTGACTACGTTGGACCATAGACCACACATCAATAAAATGATTTTATGTCCAATCTAACGATTTTGTCTGTTCACAAGACACATTGCTCTGTTGTCCGTATAAAACGTATTCCTTCAATTCAGAAAAGCCATTCCAATTTTCGTGTGTATATGTTGAGAGAACTTGATACTATGAAGTGAGATGAAATTTGGTATCTTAATATAAAAGTTAGGAAGTAAACAAACAGAAAGAATTCTGCATGGAAAACTAGATGACTCATGCATCAACCAAATATCCGTGAAATCAAGGGCTAAGACGGACCCTTATTGAACAGACTCTCCCAACTTATGACTACAATGCTTAATTCCAAACCAAGTACGTAGCATGTCGACATTGTTTAATATGACCAAACTTAGAGAATTTCTCCATTTTGTAGACGTCCCATAGGCAAGATCATTCAATTAAGTTTGATAATAGCTTATTAGCTGATGAGGTGTGGTATGTGCGCTCACCCAGTAGTTTCTCATGTTGAGCTCTAAGCCCTTTCCAAAATGAGAAATGATTAAGTGATGATCATTAATCCATTGTGAGATTAACAGCCTATTCTGGATTACAAAAAAAATAATTATAAATTATTGTGGGGTCCATTCTTTTAAAAATTTATAACTCATAACATGATGTTGCTTTCACAGTTACCCAAAAACTATTATGCTAGCAAAAGCCCTTACGAAATCGATTGAGCAAAAGGATGGTCTTCGGAGCCCTCGCAAGTTGTGATACACATCGACTTTAATATTTTGTCCTGGTTAGGAAGACTGAGTCTACGCATGATGTTTATTCGAGAATGATTATTGCAATTAGCACCATTAACAAGAGCCACAACAGTTATACGAGAATACATATCATCACACAAGTTGCCTAGAAGCTATGCGACCATGATATTTACGAATAAATTGATACTCTAGAGGTTATAAGGGCCTCAACAAATTAAAAGGTATACTCTATAGATTAGACTAGTGCTTTTCAAACGTATCATCTCCACTGAGATTATAGGCTCATTTGACGGCAAATCAGGTGATTGTTATACAGTTAGAGATACGTCTCATGTTTATGTCTCCGTAAGCCTTAAGAAATGAAAAGTTCACGAAAAGGATGTTTCTGGTCACTGCGGTCGATGTCTCCGAGCCCTTGCGAGTTGTGACGTCCAAATCGACTTTGATCTTTCGTCCCGGTTTGGGAAGACTGAGTCAACGCGTGATGTTTTCCTTCCGAGGATAGTTATTGCAAAATCTTTTTCTCGTTTAACATTTAAATGATAATTTAGGTCAGACTTGTGGGCTGACAAATTTTACTGTTCCGGTCATTTTCAAAGACAAGTCATTCACAGTTTGCATTATTGATTCGGATTCGTCTATTCTTTGAGAAGGTGCTTCAATTAAGAAGTTACTTTCGCTTTTTATGTAACAAAGCTTTTATCTCTAATGCCTCGCGTCTCTCCCCACAGAGGCTTTTCTTACTTGCTTCTTTGAACAAAGGACTTGGCTAAGAAAAACGTTCCTGAGAGATGCAATGTTTAAGGTCGATAATTTGCTTCGAGTTTTGGCAAGGCATGATAGTGATTGGAAGATCTCATTAATTTCTCATCGATACCTTGTCAAAGCATAAATAGTTTGTGATCTCACTTTCTTATGCAGGAACAACTCATATAACTGCTAACACGAAAATTTCCAAGATGAAAAAATCAATTTATCTCATTACCACTTGATTCAATCAAGCAGCATTTAAGTGCTTGACTATGGAAATCCATTCGAAAATGATATTGACATGGTGACATTTTTTGGGGATACAATTGCAAGATGATAACGTAGATATTTTCAACAATATCGTGTGAATTTGATTTCACCATCTTTTGAAGTACGATTTCCTTTTTCAATATGTCCCTATAAATTGCGGTGCTCTTTCGAAGGAGAAGACACATTCAGAAGATATTCAACCATATCTGTGAAAAAAACTTGCCTTAAAGCCAATAGAAAATGCATTATATCAAGCATTGACATTAGTTGACACGCCGCCTCGGCTCATCCATTTATTCAATAACTAGCCGGCAGCCGCTAAACATTATTAGTGGTACAGTTTGAAGAGATAGAGTGTTAGTCACGCCAACTTGTTCAATTAGACTGACACGGTGTTTGAAATCCATGGAAAGATACGCATGTGTCCACACGCCTCTGTGGTAGACTTGAGGTGTCAAGTTTCTAACAGGTTTTCGCTCACTGTATCAACTAAATGAAGTCCGTACATAGCGCGTGACAACAACCGTCTGTATATGGCCTTCTCGGCCTCATGGCGCTGTGGTGCTATTAACTTTTTTAGGGCAATTGCGCTTGAAGACGCATGGTGGCTGGTATGTAGGATTTGGGTCGCTTGGAACATAGGGTGTGCTGGGCGATCCACCTACACCCGGACCATGCCATCCTGGTGCACCCAGCTCAGCGTACCCTCCTGCGCAAAATGGTTTGGTTTAGGCAGTAATTCGTCTCCCGTTGTATTGTGCACGGAAGATGCAAAAGCACGGCGGGACAATAAAAAAAAGCCGAGGTCATGTTATAATACCGGAGTTCATGGAGAATGAAAGAAAGTGAATTCACCTGTCTGAAGTAGCAGTCTTCGAGCTTCAGTGGAAGGAAGGAAGAGAGGAGTCACGGAAATGAAGAGAATTCACGCTAGCCCAATAGTGTTCCTCATCTTTGGGGAGGTTGACTACTCGCTGTACAGACTCTCGGCTCTCAAGGGTGGCTATTTATAATGCTTGCCACAGGATGAACTTGGCTAGGTCAGAAATGGCATTATTTTCACCACAGGAACAGTATGTTGCTTTTCGCGAGCCACTGGATGCTCGATATGGACATCGTATACAGTGTAGTTTTGTCAATTCACTTTGCCCTATGTCAACGTAGTTGACGAAAAGGATGTTTTTGGGGCCATTGTGATTAATGTCTCCGAGCCCTTGCATGCTGTCATATCCAGATCTACTTTGATCTTTCACTCCTCTCGGGAAGACACAGTCCACGCGCATAGTTTCCCTTCCTTATGGTTCATCTGCAATGTTCCAGAAGTGAGGAAGAGTCGTTTAGTCAATCTTGCCACCCGACAAGGATTTTTGCAATAACCTTCAAATGATAATTCAGGTCAGACTTGCGGCTCAAAGACAGTCATTCACAATTTGCTGGAGGAACATTAAAAAGGTAATACTTAATTGATTTAACTTCTTTGAGATCGTGCCGAGCAAGGATTTCTAACTAATGAAAGCACCATTGATTCTCTCCTCAATCCCTGTGCTTCAAGTAAGAAGTTATGTTTGCTTGATTCCCACTTTTCTTTTGGCTTTTCCGTGTAATAGAAATTTACCGCTTTATACTTTGCATTATTTGAAGAATTAGAAAGGACCCCTCCATTACAATTGTACGCCTTGATAAACAGGCTTTCTGATAAACAACATGGATATATAGGTATGCATCATTAAAATTATTGTTCTCATCTCTCTTTTCCCGAAGCACAGGAGATAAATGAGTATAGGCCAATAAAGGGAAAAAGACACAAAAAAAATCCCAAATTGTATCTACTGTGATATGTTTATCCTGAACTTTTTTTGCGATATAAAAAATTCTAAACTATGCCTACTATAACACAATCATCCTAAACTTTTTCCTATAACATAAAAAACCACAAATTTGTATAAAATGGGACACATTTAACCTCTGTTCCTGACCCCCAAAAACAAATCTTTGTGAAGGTTCCGTTAAATGATTTTTTTAGCCAAAATAATATCATTTTTATCTAAGTCAACATTGTTTGCTTTCAGGCATTAATTTAGACAGATTTTTAACAATTTTCATTGACAAAACTTTGATAGATGGTCAATGTGTCATATAAGTAAAAGTTTGGTATTTTTGTGTCATAAAAAATCTTAAGGTAAATGTGTCATAATGGATATAGTTTATGGTTTTTTGTGGCTTTTGCCTACCAATAAAATATAGGTCATTTGTGTCATTATCTGATAGATATATTATTTATTGGAAAATGACACTACAAGTGCCATAACTTTCATTCCTTACTCACTTAAGTGTTATAATTTTTTTTTTTTAGGATAATTTGAGTGCCATTACTTTTTTCAATCATTTGACTAGCAAGACTTCCAAAATTGTTGAGCACATATGCCAGAAATATGACATGACATAGCACTTATGGTGAACTTTTATACAAGTTGTAGCACTTAAGTGATCAATTGAAAGTTATGGTACTTCAATATATGCTTTTAGAAGCCATGATACTCAAGTGAAGAGATAAAGACACTACAAGTGCCATAACTTTCGTACGGTACTCACTTGAGTGCCATAACTTTTTTTTTAACCACTTAAGTCCCATGACTTCTACAAAAAGATTTACTTGAGTGTCACAACTTTCAATCAATCACTTAAGTGCTAAAAATTTTAAAAAATTGTTCACCCAAGCGTCGGATATCCAACATGGCGTGGCACTTGTGGTTAACATTTTTAGAAAGTTATGTCACTCAAGTGATCAATTGAAAAGTTAAATAGCACTCAAATGATTAGATATATAATTATGCAACTTAAGTGAGCGTTGTACATTAGTTATGGTACTCCGGTGATAAAAAAAAAAAAAAAAAGTTATGGTACACAAGTGAGTATCGTACAAAAGTTATTACACTTGTTGTGTTATTATCTTGTAACGACGCGGTTCGATGAGGGAGGAGAGTGGTCGCTGTGGCAAGAGGGCCTGGACAAGGAGTGGCTTCTGGCAGGCTTCTAAAATGGTGAAGGGAGCAGGAATGAACTGAATTATGCACCGAACAGGGAGAGAGTTATCCTAAAATATATATGTGAAAACTAGAAATAACTTACGAAGATGCTTTTTGACATAACGGCAAACTTTGCTTTGGAACTCCAAAGTTAAGTGAACCTAGGCTAGAACACTATAAGGATGGATGACTTTCTAGGAAAGTGCATGCATGTACACCAAATGACTAAATCGTGAGATTTGGTATGAAACGGGCCAAAATAAATAATACCTCAAGTGAGTTAAATCCAGGGTGTCACATATCTCCTCGACAAAATGTTATTTAGTGCTCATGGTACTCAAATGAGTGCAATTTCAGTGCCATGTGAAAGTATCCTTATCCCATCATTAGCAAATACCAAATTCAATTCACTCCAAAGTCATTGCAAGCTGTTTATAACGTGAGATCCGAGTTCAACTATGAAGTGACCAGAATTATACTACATCAAGAACGGTCATAGCCCTTTATTTTAATCCCCAAAAGGAAAATCTTCACTCGTAGACACATGGATTTAAGTGTCATGCATGACAGTTCCATGCTAAGAGTTGTAATCTTCCATGACTATTACAACACATCCATAGAAGAATTGTGCTAATGAAAACTTCCACTTAAAATTATTTACCTAGTAGTGTGGTAAAATACCGCCAGAATGTTCAGACAAAATTAGTCATATGATAGTCTCAGGTCTTTAAAATTTATCGTTACATGTTGTAAAGTAACTCTGAGTGAACTTTCTCGCATTACTATTATTGCGTAAACCTGAGGAGTATTGCTGGACAGAGCTTCTAAAGAAGGGAGAGATTTTACTTAAGTTGACAATAACACGGCAACTTCTTATAGAAAAAGACATTGGAAGTGGAAACAATTGCAGAAATTTTAAATATATTATTCTAATTTCAGAAAATTATAAAATACATATGTGGACATTTACATATCAATATTCGAGTGCTGTAAAAATTTCAAGAGTTATGGATTTAAAATATTTCAAAGTGCCTGAGTTGCAAAATTTAGATCAAGGAAGAATTAAAAAGTAAAAGTCAATCCAAACAAGTTTTAAGACACATGGACTTACTTCTTTTTTTTTCATAGCATGAAGTATTTTAACTTTTTCACTCAATTAATCCTCATTAGTTTAGAAATTTTCCACAATTTGCCTTTACACAGCCTTCGCTTTTTCCGCCATGGGACTTCCACGAGTAAATATGCACCATTATCTTTTAATAGAGACTCAAGTATTCGTCACGTAGTTCTTATAAGTTGTCATATCTGTTAATCTAAGTTAGGTGTGAAAATTAACGACAAATTTGACACTACCTATGAGTGATGGACCCATGTCCTTGCCCAAGAGGAAGGGAAGCCACCGTCAGACAGGGCATGCAACCCAGTTGAAGGCGGCCGGGGTAACCCCGGTTAAAATGTTCTCCTAAACAAGTTTAAGTTCATTACAGGAGATGACAGTATGATCGTCACCCAAAGACTGAGAGCCCCTTAATCCACTAAAGGTGGCATAATTGCCACCCAACTTGAAAGGGAACTCCACCTATAAATACAAGCTCTTCATGTGCAGATGTGTATAAGCCATCTCCAACTATAAATACAAGCTCTTCGTGTCTAGATATGCATAAGCCATCAATGCTCTCTCTCTCTCTCTCTCTCTCTCTCTCTCTCTCTCTCTCAACTTGAAGGGGAACTCCACGTATAATTACAAGCTCTTCGTGTCCAAATATGCATAAGCCATCAGTGCTCTCTCTCTCTCTCTCTCTCCCACAACTTGAAAGGGAACTCCACCTATAAATACAAGCTCTTCATGTCCAGATGTGCATAAGCCATCAATGCTCTCTCTCTCTCTCTCTCTCTCTCTCTCTCTCTCTCTCTCTCTCTCTCTCTCTCTCTCTCAACTTGAAAGGGAACTCCACCTATAAATACAAGCTCTTCATGTCCAGATGTGCATAAGCCATCAATGCTCTCTCTCTCTCTCTCTCTCTCTCTCTCTCTCTCTCTCTCTCTCTCTCTCTCTCTCTCTCTCTCTCTCTCTCTCTCTCTCTCTCTCTCTCTCTCATTACTAACTTAAGCATCATAGGGCCAATATGGGTCATAAATTTAAACGCTTAAACTCATTATTTGTGGGCACAAGTTTGAATATAAGATTCGTTGACTCCGTAGGGCCATAGACCTCACATCAATAAAATGACACACAATGTTGCTGCCAACCCATTTCCTCCATTAGATGTGTGAAACTCTTATGTATTCAAAAGCTTGCTTGCTAGATCTAGCGGTTGGAATGCACATTCGGTGAGCCACACTGCTAGAACGTCAATGATGATGCAGTGAGATGGTATTTCGGAGTAGTTTACTTAGATCTAAAAAGTGTACATTAATGTCAAAATTCGAAATACATGAAAAGTTGTGATTAAACATTAGTGGAGTTTCTTTCTAATGATCGTTAACTTTTCAAACAACATGCCAGTTGGAAATTAACTGTTATGTCCAATCCAATGATTGTCTGTTCACAAGAGGCATTGTCCTGTTGTCCTTATAAAACAAATTCCTTCAATTCATAAAAGCCATTCCAATTTTCGGTGTGTAAATTTTGAGAGAATTTGATAATATGAGGTGAGATGAAATTTGTAAACAAACAGAGAATTCTGCATGGAAAACCAGACGACTCATGCATCAACCAAATATCTGTGAAATCAAGGGGTAAGATGAAACCTTATTGAACAAACTCTCCCGACTTATGACTACATTGCTTTATACCAAACCAAGCACGTTGCATGTCGACATTGTTTAATAAGACCAAACTTAGAGAATTTCTCCAGTTTGTAGACATGTCACGACATCATTCAACCAAGTTTGATTATAGCTTATCAGCTGATGAGGTGTGGTATTTGCGCACACCCAATAGTTTCTCGTGTTGAGTACCAAGCCCTTTTCGAAATAAAAAATGATTAAATGAGTGTCATTAATTCATTGTAAGATTAACAGCCTGCTATGGGCAAATTAATAATAATAATAAATTATAAATTATTGTGGAGTTCACTATTTCATGAATTTGTGGCTCACAATATATTGTTATTTTTATTGTGGTACAAAAACCGTTATGTTAGTAAAGCCCTTCTGAAATTAATTAGGCAAAAGGATGGTCTTTTGAGCCCTCGCAAGTTGTGATATCCACGTCGACTTTAATATTTCGTCCTGGTTAGGAAGACTGAGTCTACGCATGATGTTTGTCCAAGAATAATTATTGCAATTAGCTCTTTTGACAAGAGCCGCAACAATAATACGAGAATACATATCATCACACGAGTTGCCTAGAAGCTTTGCCACAATGATACTTACGCATTAATTAATATTCTAGAGGTTAGAAGGGCCTAAACAAAAGGTATACTCAAGAGGTTAGACTAGTGCATTTCAAATGTATCGTCTCCCCTAAGGTTGCTCATTTGACGGCAAATCAGGTGATTGTTATAGAATAAGAGATGTATCTTTAGAGATATGTCTCTTGTTTATGTCTCCATAAAGCTTTCAGAAATGCAAAGTTGACGAAAAGGATGTTTCTGGTCCACTGTGGTCGATGTATCCGAGCCATTGCGAGTTATGACATCCAAATCGACTTTGACCATTCATCCCGGTTTGGGAAGACTGAGTCAACGCGTGATGTTTTCCTTCCGAGAATCGTTATTGCAAAAACTTTTCCTGTGTAACATTCAAGTGATAATTTAGGTCGGACTTGTGGGCTGACAAATTTTACTATTCCGGTCATGTTCAAAGACAAGTCATTGACAATAGACCTGTCAAAATGGATAGAAAACCAATTTAATAATCCAAAAGTATTTAAATGAGTCATAACAAATTTCGTAGGCTAGCACATAATGAGTCTACAAAATAAAAAAGCCAAAATAAGTGGGCTATAAATGAATTCATTATATACCCATAACTTAAGACTTAATCCATTTAAGAGGCCTCTACCTTTCAGGTCAAGTCAAATGGAGATGTCAGGCCAATTATTTTAATTTTTTATTTTTTTCTAAATTTCCCAAAATTTTTAACAATTTTTTATTTAAAATTTTCTTTTTTCTTTTTCTTTCTTTCTTGTCCTTTTTTTCCCTACAAAGTCCAACTAGGGTCCCAGCCAACCCTCGCCCGCAACAGGGCAAGGGCAACAAGGCCGGTGAAGGCTTTGCAGCCCTCGCTAGGTTTGGGCAAAGATCACGCTCTCTGCTAGCAAGGGCTTCACGGCCGGCAAGGGCCTTGCCTATGATTGTTGAGGGTCGGCTGGTGACCCTCATCTGATGTAGAAGAAAAAAAAGAAAAAGAAAGAAAGAAAAAGAAAAAATAAAATAAAATAATCATAAAAATTGTCCACTAGATTTGTATGGCATGGCATGGAAGTATTTTAACAATATAATTTTTTTTAAAAGTCATAAGAAAAAGGTTATCCTAAATTTAGTTAAAGATGAAAATATTTTAGTAATATAAGTCAGATTGGGCATGGTTTGAGAAATTTGCATTATGAATAAATAGGTCGTAAATGAGTTACTTTGGATCGGACAATTTATGACCCGAACTAAAGTCAACTCAATCCACCGGTTTAACAAGAATAATTCCTAGTTTGCTTTATTGCTTCGGGTTCTTTGAGACCAAGCCGAACTGGGATTTTTCGCCAGCCCCTTGCCGACTGAAAGCAGCACTAACCACGTCATCAAAGCCTGCTACAGTACCCCGTGCTTCAGTGAATAGTTACTCTTGCGTTTTATGTAGCAAAACTTTTATAGCTTACGCCTCGCGACCCTCCCCACAGAGGTCTTTTCTTGCTTCTTTGGGCAGAGCACTTGGCTAAGAAAAAAGTTCCTGAGAGATGCAATGTTTAACGTGGATAATTCACTTCGATTTATGGCAAGACATGATACTGATTGGAAGATATTGTTAATTTCTCATCGGTAACTTGTCAGAGCATAGATAGTTCGTGATCCCACTTTCTTAAGCAGGAAAAGCTCATGTAACTGCTGTCATGAAAATTTCCAAGATGAAATAATCAATATATCTCATTACCATTTGATTTATTCAAGTAGCATTTAACTGCTTGACTATGGAAATCCATTTGAAAAACATATTGACATGGCGATATTTTTTGGATATACATGTACAATCTCAAAAAAATTTTGATATTTGCCAAGATACACTTTTTGGGGAGACTATTGAAAGATGATAACGTAGATATTTTCATTAATATTGTGTGAATCTGATGTCACCGTCTTCCAAAGTACGATTTCCATCTTCAATAATAGGTATCTATAAATAGGGGTGCTCTTTCAAAGGAGAAGACACATTCAGAAGATATTCAATCATATCTGTAAAAGAGACTTGCCTTAAGCTAATAGATAATGCATTTTATCAAGCATTGACATTAGTTGACAAGCGGCCTAGGCTCATCAATTTATTCAATAACTAGCCGGCGGTCGCTAAACATCCTTAGTAGTACAGTTTGAAGAGATAGTGTTGTCCCGCCAACTTGCTCGATTAGAGACCGACACGGTGTTTGAAATCCAATGGAAACATGCGCATGTATCCACAAACGGCTGTGGTGGACTCGAGATATCACATTTCTAACCGGTTTTGGCGGACTGTATCAACTAAATGAAGTACGCGATGACGACTATCTGGATATGGCCTTCTCGGCCTCAAGGCAGGGTAGTTCTATTAACTTTTTGAGGGCAAGTACGCTCAAGGACACATGACGGCTCATAAGTTCTTGGACTGCCCGGTATGTAGGTCTGCTGGGCGGTTCTTCTACACCCAGACCAGGCCATCCTGGTGTGCCCGGCTCAATGTACCCTCCTGCGAGAAATGGCTTGTTTTAGGTGGTTATTCATCTCCCGTTGCATTGCGCACAGAGGATGCAATAGCGACGGCAGGACAATGAAAAAGGCCGAGCTCATGCTATAGCACAATAGTTGATGGAGAATGAAAGTAAGTTAGTGAATTCACCTGACTGAAGTAGTAGTCTTCGAGCTTCAGTAGGAGGAAGGAAGAGAGGAGTCACAGAAATGAAGAGAATGCATGCTAGCACAAAAGCGATCCTCATGTTTGGTGAGGTTGATGACTCGCTGTACAGACTCTTAGCTCTTAAGGGTGGCTATTTATAATGCCTGCGATAGTGTTAGATGTTATGGGTTTGAGAGAGAAAATAGTGTTTTGTTTGAAGTATTACATCAAAAGACGTCAAGTTTGGAATACTCAATAATGTTACCTCCAGCATAGGTAAACCTTAGAGTTTATATGTAAGTTATTGGGCTTCAGCTCATATGGGCCCAAAACAACCATGCTTTAAACCTGTTGGGCTTGTCTGTGAATATATTATTTGGACTATATTAATAATATATCCAACAATCTCTTCCTATGTTCATCATACAGCGCAATCCAATACGGTAATCAGTGTATTGTTCATACAAATATGAATCATCCACATTCAGTAAGCTCTCCTCCATCTCTGTCATCCCCTATAGAATGTCAAATATGAATTTCATATTATTATGAATTCAATCAGGTAGAGAAGAACATATATTAATGTCATAAAGTATCATAATATCATGTTCATAAGCATCAAGCCAGTTTCATAAATTATGAACAAGGCCTAAACAGTTTGAAATACAAAGAGCCATCAACTTCAGTTTATTTGTAAGTGAATAACCATTATCTAGTTTCAAAGAACAGAACCAATAGTCATGTCACTCACAATAACCAACAGACTTCTTATGCAAACAACTATCTCTATATTTCAATTTGGAATGTCATAATTACTAATTCCTTAAAATCAAATAATCTAACATCAAGTTTGGAATGAGATCATTTAACCAAAAGGATAGCCCAACCTAGTTGGATTGTATCATCAAGTTTGGAATAACATAAGCTCTCTAGATAGAACCTTTGAATTAGGTTAACATCATCTTTATCAAGTTTGGAATAAGACAACTCACCCTTTTCAAATTAATCAGCAACCATGAACATCAATGAAACACATAAACTGTGGTTATCATTGTGGCCAACAAAGGAAGATTCAATAATGCAAAACATACAATAAGAAGGTAAGTAAATGATAATTAAGACGTATCTACATAGTCTTTAACCCCATTTCCCCCACTGTTTTGAATAATCGATCTGTAGGCATACCCTTTGTGAGAACATTGGCCATGTTATCCATCGATGACACATCGATCAAGGTGATAACTCCTTGTTCGCGCAGATAATTCAACAATGCATGTCTCAGTCTCACATGCTTTCTCTTGGAATTAAAGAGAGCATCCTTGACTACTTGGACGGTGGCTTAAGTATCACAGAACAAGTTTAAAGAATTAATCTTTAGCTGAGTCAAAGGAATATCCATAATCAGATTCTTTATCCACTCTGCCTCTTTGTCAGCTAAGGTTAAGGAAAAAAGTTCTGATTCCATAGACGACAATGCAACACAAATATATCTTTTGGATTTCCAAGTAATAGCAGCTCCACCCAAAGTGAATACATATCCACTAGTGGACTTACTATTTCCAATTTCTGAGCACCATGAGGCATCAGAATATCCATCCACAGTTGGAGGATAACTAGAATAACATAGAGCATAATTTTTAGTACCTTTAAGGTGTCTCATCAGCCTACTGAGGGCATCCCAATGCTCTTTACTAGGATTACTAGTGAAACAACACAGCATGCCAACTGTAAAGGCTATGTCAAGTCTAGCACAACTCATAACATACATGAGACTACCAATCAGTTTCGAGTACTTTAACTGATCGACGATGGTCCCTTCATTAGGACTCAGTCTTTTATTATAATCACATGATGTTGCACTCAGTTTACACTCACTATATCCCCAGGTAGAAAGTAGTTGCTCCATTTAATGAGTCTAGCTAAGGGAGATGACTTGCCTTTCAAAGCTTACTTTCATACCAAGAATGGTATTAGCAATACCAAGAACTTTCATGTCAAATTCTTTAATTAAAGTAGTTTTCACGTCACTCACTACAGAATGATCGGAACTAAGAATTAACATATCATCAATATACACACAAATGATAACTATCTTATTTGACATAAAACGATGGTAAATGCATTTATCTGAATAACTAGACTGAAAGCCATAACTCTTTACCACTTTGTCAAATTTAAGATGTCACATCTTAGGTGCTTGTTTAAGACCATATAAAGATTTGTTCAATTTACAAACTTTGTCCTCAAGACCTTTCATGACATATCCTTCCGATTGTTCAATGTAGATTTCTTCATTTAACTCTCCATTTAGGAAAGCTGTCTTTACATCAATTTGATGCACTACAAAGTGTTCAATAGATGCCAAAGCAAGAAAAATTCTTATAGTTGATAGATGACACATGGGTGAATAGACATCAAAATAGTCTATTCCACTTAGCAATTAATAGCCTTTAACTACTAAACGTGCTTTGTATCTGGCTATTGATCCATCATTATTCAGTTTCTTCTTCAATACCCACTTACAGCCTATAGCCTTAGCCTCTTTTGGCAAATGGACTAGCTGCCAAGTGTGGTTCTGCAGCAAAGAGCTCATTTCATCATCTATGGCTTCTGCCCACAGTAGGGATTCCCTAGATCTCATTGCTTCCTGATAGGAGAATGAATCATCCTCTAGATGGTAAGTAACAAAGTCCTCACCAAAACTTTTGGGAACTCTATCTCTTGTAAATACTCTAACTGGAACTTGTTCAACAGTCAGCTGTAGGGAATTAGAGTCAGAAAAGCTTGCTTTAATTTTTACAGGAGACTCTGAAATTATGTCTATGGATCCAGAAACATTCAAGCCATGATCTTTGAAAAACTTGTTCTCGAAAAATTCTGCATCTCTAGATTCTATTACCATATTGTAGATAGATCTAAAAATCTATTTGCAGCACTATCTTCCACACAACTTAGATACACACAAGTAATGGTTCTAGGTCCCACTTTAGGTCTTTTAGGATTTTGTATTCTTACATAAGCAACACAACCCCAAGTCTTAAGAGTATCATATCTACAAGGACACTTATGCCATATCTCATAAGGTGTCATAGACAACTTAGAGTGCGGCAACCTGTTTAGGATGTGATTAGCAGTTAGAACTGCTTCTCCCCAGTAGGAGGAAGGCATGCCAACCGTAAGTAACATGGAATTTAACATTTCAATTAATGTTCTATTCTTACGCTCAACAACACCATTTGATTGGGGTGAGCAAGGAGAGCAATGGTTTCAAGTATTATGCCCTCTAAAGCACAAAAGTCCTTGAACCCTGTCATTGTATATTCTCCTCCTCTATTACTTCTAAACCTCTTAATTTTCAAGTTGAGTTGATTTTCTACTATAGATTTGAAAATCTTAAACTTTTCAAAAACCTCATCTTTCGATTTCAACAAATAAACATAACAATATCAAGAAATATCGTCTATGAATGTTAGTAGATACTTCCGACCACCTCTAGTAACGTAATTTCTGAAGTCACAAAGGTCAGAATGTATTAGCTCAAGAAGTTGTGTGCTTTTAGAAACCGACTTAAAAGTTTTCTAGTGATCTTAGCCTGTGTACACACTTCACATTTGTCAAATCGAATAGAAGTATCCAATGGAATGTTGTAAGTTTTAGCTAGATGTTGCATTTTTCTGTAATTCACATGTCCAAGTCTATTGTGTAATAAATTTGGATCAATCAAAGTAGAATTCATATGGTTGATCAGTATCTAAATTCAACCTATACATACCATTAACCATGAATGTACAACCGAAATAACATGAGTTAACCGATAAAGTTATTCTACCATTCATAGTTGAAAAGGACATACCGGCTTTATTAAGTAAATTCATAGATATCAAATTCTTTTTAAGTAAAGGTACTACTCTAACATGTTTCAAGGTTTGTAATTTACCTAAAGAAAGCACCAAATTTGCAGTTCCAGTATGAGTCATCTCTGCCTCACCACCATTACAATTTTCTACGGTGTCTTTCACTTCTATGACCTCAATGAGTGAGTTCTTGTCATTTGTAGCATGATAAGTAGCACCATTATCTAACCACCATTTAGAGGAGACGCTGTCCTTTCCATTCTTCATCATTCCAATGAAGGCTTGAGGCTCAGATTTACTAATTAACATATTAGTCGCAGTTTGTGGTGTGTCATTTTTTGGCTTCTTTTGTAGCTTACACTTTGCTGCCCAGTGACCCCACTTTCCACAGTTATGGCACTTGCCCTTCTTCCTTTTGAAGATAGTCTTTTTGGCCTCTAACTGTGAAGAGGATTCACCTTTTGATGACTTGAACTTTTTCTGAGATTTATTGGAATGTGAAACTAAATTGGCAACTGACTTTTGTTGTCCTTCTTGTTCCAAACTCTTCCTAGATATGTTTTGATCTTCAATGTGAATATACCTCTTTAATTCATCCAGTCTCATATGTTCTTTCTATCTGTGCATTTCAGTCTTGAAAGAACTCCATTCAACATGTAGCTTACTCAACACAAGACCAACAAAAAGATTATCGAACATATCAGAGTTATCCTATTTCAACATGTTCCTCATGTTCTCAAGTTCAATTAATTGAGAGGTGATACTTGAATTCATATTGAATTTAAAGTCAAAGAACTTCTCCGCTAGAAGAGTTTTAGAGAGCCTCTCTTGTTTTTGGAACTAAGCGTTCAAGTGATCCCATATCTCTTTCGTTGTTTTAAACTCACTATAAGTCATAACTAGATGAGGATTTAAAGAGGTCAACAAGTAATCTCTACAAAAATCTTCATTTTTGTCCCATTGATATTCATCAACATCTTCAGTGGTAGATGCAAAATCACTCAATACAGTGTAAAATATTTCACATTCTTTCATACCAAATTGAACATGCAATTTCCAATCATGAAATTCAGTGATATCAAATGACTGCAGCTTGATAATATTATAGGAATTATGTTTTGTCATTTTAATCAGAGCAAAGACGTAGAAAGAGTGCACCTTGAAGTCTGCGGAGCGCATAAAGTCGAATAAAACCCCTAACCTTGGTCAAACTGCTCTGTAGAGGTGGAGTTTGCCAAAACAAACCCCAAAACAAATCCGAAGTGCCCAAAAACCTTAAGATGGACTGCACTTGTTGCTGGAAGCCGAGAAGTCGCGAAATTCGCAGGAAGCCAAAAAATCGTCAAACTTCTAGTTGTCGTATCTCAGCCGTCCAAACTTCGTTCAATGCGAGTGACCACTCAAAACGCTCGTATCAACGAGTAGAACAAGACCCAAGTGGTTTCACTCTCTGAAATTGGCTATAATTTATGGGTTCTTGAATCAAAGATTTTGGCTACCGAATCTTCAAACTCAGATCCCGGCCAACCCTCTCGTTGAAATTGAAAATAAATAATACCTGCGAGTTCATCTCGATGAGATCTTCAATTAGACACCTTTCTTGCTCAAATCCAACACACAAATCTAATACTTCAAGATTGTTAGAGGTTATGGATTTGAAAGAGAAAATAGTGTTTTGCTTAAGTATTATACCAAGAGACGTCAAGTTTGGAACACTCAACAATATTACCTCCAGCGTAGGTAAACCCTAGAGTTTATATGTAAGTTATTGGGCTCCAGCCCATATGAGCCCAAAACAACCATGCATTAAACCTATTAGGCTTGTATGTGAACATATCATTTGGACTATATTAATAATATATCCAACAGACAAAACGGACTCAGCTAGGTAGAAAATGGCATTATTTATCTAGTAGTTTAGTGAAATACCACCATAATGTTTAGAAAAAAAATTAATCATATAATAGTATAGTTTCTATAATTACTCAATTGAAATTAATCGTGACATGTCGTAAAGCAACTCCGGGAGAACTTTCTTAAGATACTATTATTGCATAAACCCAAGGAGGATATTTGGACAAAGCTCCCAAAGGAGCAACATATTTTATTAAGGTGGAGAAAGCAATATGGTCAATAAAGCAACAAGTTATTATATAAAAAGACATAGAAAGTGCAAACATTATCAATTATAGTAGAATTCTCTGCTGAATGTAACCCTAATTTAAGGGTGAATTAGGATAAAACCTTTATTTCGATTTCTCTTCTTCACCTTTACTCTCTATTACATTGTGCTTGTGCCCCCAATCCTAATATCTAGTATCAGAACCGATGGTTGATTGGTGGCCTACTCCTAATGTACATCGATGTTTGGTGATATCTCAAGAAAGAAATTTTGTGACCAACGTGGTTTTCAGGTAGGTGAGCGTTGTGGTGTTGCAATGCGAGCCCGATGACAGATTTCATGGTTCGGTTTGGAAAAAGAGACGAAAGATAAAATTGGGTGTTGATGAAGATTCAAGTTGAGATATGTATAAGTTGGTGTAGAAGGATACTTGAATTAAGGAAAGCAAACCTAACACTAAGTTCACACATGAGGATTAGATTGTTCAAATGCAAATGTAAATTGTGTCATAGAAGTCCCACATTGGAGAATTGATATGGTGTTAAGCGATTAATATATCCAAGTTATCACATAACTCATGAGCTTAAGCTTTTAAATAAAAGTGGATCAAACTAAATATGTTGATGAACTCGGAATTAAAGTCTCTTTTGGCAATCTCCCTAGGTGAAGATATCAGACTTCTGCTACACGCTCCTAACACAATTGTACATCTTGATATATATGCTTGTTGATAAATAAAAAGGATATGCAAGTATGCATCTATAAAAACATTGTTCTCATCTCTCTTATCTTGAAGAAGTAATGATAACTGAATCTAGGCTAATGAAATAGAGGCCACTTACTGCGGAAACAAGCGATCGAGCATTAAATAGACAGAACAAGAAAATAAATCAGACACCAAATTTGCGTGGTTCGATCGGGGTGACCAATATTCATGTGCAGGGCCCGATAATACCCAATAATCTCACACACTATTTAGCCTCATAATTCTACGAGAAATAATCTCTCAATCTCACAAAGAAATTCATAAATCTTACCACAAAATTTATTTGACTTCAACACTCTTGGATTGCTTCAAGGTATAATTCATAAGAAATCGCCTCTTTGGTACTCTTCACAAAGAAGACACTTCTTCTTATGTAGAAGAGCTTCGGATCCACTATGGAAAATTTATTCAAACTAGGAAACCACATCCAACTAGAAAACCACTCATGTCAGGAATTTTTTCTTTTCATACTCAAACTCAAGACATATCTTAACACCACTTATGTCATTATGAATTAGATCCGTCATCTACAAATGCCAAATTCAATTGACTTCAAAGTCATTACAAGCTGTTTGTACCGTGTGATACAAGCCAAGCAATTTCTGATGCTTACAACAGGATGAACTTTGATAGGTTGAAAACGACATTATTTTCACCGGAAGGATAGTATGTTCCTTTTGACGAGCCACCAGATGCTCGATATGGACATCATATACATTGTAATTTTGTCAATTCACTTAGCCCTATATCAACATAATTAAGGGTGCGCAGAGAGCTTGGATCTGTCGAGCTAAAATATTGAGGAAAAGGATGTCTTTGGGTCCGCCGTGATTGATGTTTCCAGGCTCTTGCAAGCTGCGACATCCGCATCAAATTTGATCTTTCGTCCCGGTAGGGAAGACTCGAGTCCACGCACAAAGTTTTCCTTCCTTAGAGTGAAAAAGAGGCATTCGACCAATCTTGCCGACCGATAATAACTACACCAATAACCTTCAAATGATTAATTTAGGTCACGCTTGTGGATTGACAAACTTTAACTTTTTTTTTCCCGTGTGATCATAGATAAGTTACTCTTGCTCGTGGATCATTGAAACGGTAACACTTTATCGATTTTGGTTCTGTCTCCGAAAGCAACATTGGTTACCTCCTCTACCCCAGTATTACCGTAAAAATTTACATTTCCTTTATGGGCATCTATTTTGCTTTTCCATGTAACAAAGATGATTTCCTTTTCTATTTTCCATTATTAGAATAACTAGAAGGGACTCATCTATTACAATTGTACACCTTGATCTACATGCTACTGATAAGTAAAAAGGATATTTAGGTATGCATCATTAAAAGCATTGTTCTTATCTAAATCAGTATGGGCCAAAGAAACGGAGGCCACTTGTGTCACTATCAGATTGATACATCATCTGCAAATGCCAAATTCAATTGACTCCATAGTTATTGCAAGCTGTTTATAAAGTACGACCCGAGTTCAAAAAGTGACCAGAATTATACCGTTTCAACAACGGTCATGGTCTTCTCAGACCCCCAGAAGGAAAATCTTCACTCTTTATCACATCTATTTAAGTGTCATGCATGGCCCTCAAATTGTAAGTATTGTCATATTGCATATGTAATGCATTACGACTATGGAAGAAATGTACTAACTAAAACTTCTACCACAAATTATTTACCTAGTAGTTTAGTAAAATACCACCGGAATGTTCAGACAAAATTAATCATATAATAGTCAAGTTTCTGTAATTACTCAATTAAATTTTATAGCGACATGTCATGAAGCAACTTTGAATGAACTTTCTCGAGATACTATTATTTCATAAACCCAAGGAGGATATTTGGACAAAGCTCCTACAGGAGCAAGAGATTTTACTAGGGTGGAGAAAGAGATGTGGTCAGTAATGCAAGAACTTATTATAAAAAAAGACGTAGAATCTGCAAACATTGTCAATTATAGAGGAATCATTTGCTAGATGTAGCTCTAATTTAAGGATAAACTAAGATAAAACCTTTGTCTTGATTTCTCTTTCTTATATTTACTCTCTATTTCGTTGTGTTTGTGCCCCCAATCCTTACATTTGGTATTAGAGTCGATGGTTGATAGGTGGCCCACTCCTAATGTGTATCGGTGTTTGGTAAGTATCTTAAGGAAAGAATTTCATGACTAACATAGTTTTCAGGTAAGTGGGTATTATGGTGTAGCAATGCGGCCCAATGGCAGACTTCATGATTTAGTCCGGAGAAAGAGACCAGAGATGAACTTGGGCATTGATGAAGATTCGAGTTGAGATATGCATAAGTTAATGCAAAAGGAAACCTAAATTAAGCGGGAATAGACCGAAGACTAAGCTCACACGTGAGGGAGATTGTTGAAATGCACATATGAGTTCTATTAAACAAGTTCCACATTGGAGAATTGGCATGGTATGGAGCAGGTAATATCCATAACTCATTGACTTAAACTTTTGAGTGAAGGTAGGTCCAATTGGATATGTTGACGGGTTTAGACTTGGTATCCTTCTTGGCAATCTCCTAAGGTGAAGGTATCAGACTTCTGTTAAGCACTTCCAACACAATTGTGCACCTTGATATAGGCTTGTTGAAACATAAAAAGGGGTATACAAGTGCGCATCTGTAAAAAAATTGTTTTTTTTTTTGGTAAAGATCTGTAAAAGTATGATTTTTTTTTTTTTTGGTAAAGTCTGTAAAAATATTGTTCACATCTCTCTTTTCCTAAAAAAGTAAAGATAAATTAATATAGGGTAATGAAATGGAGGCCACTTGTTACATAAACGAACGATTGAACAATAGATAGATAAAACAAGAAAATAAATAAAATACCAAATTTATATGGTTCAATCAGGGTGACCTCTATCCATGAGAAGAGTAGCAAAGTATTCTGGTATAAATCAAGTGATACAACGGAGATTACAAATACACTTGAGTCGCTTAAATACTATCAGTGTTTCACAACTCCCAATAAGACCCAATAATCTCACAATCTATTTAGCCTCACAATTCCACATAAAATAATCTCTCAATCTCACAAACGAATTTACAAATCTTACCACAAAATTTATTGGCTTCAACACTCTCTGATGGCATCAATGCATAATTCATAAGAAATTGCCTCTTTGACACTCTTCACAAACAAGACAATTCTTCTTATGTAGAAGAGCCTCGGATCCACCATAGAAAATGTATTCAAACTAGGAAACCAAATCCAACAAGAAAACCACTCATGTTAGGGAAGTTTTCTTTTCGGACTCAAACTCAAAACATATCTTAATACCACTTATATCATTATCAATTAGATCCATCATCTACAAATACCAAATTCAATTGACTTCAAAGTCATTACAAGCTGTTTGTACCGTGTGATACAAACCAAGCTAGTTCTGATGCTTGCAACAGGATGAACTTAGATGAGTTGAAAACGGCATTATTTTCACCGGAAGGATAGTATGTTACTTTTCACGGGCCACCAGATGTTCGATATGGACATCATATACATTGTAGTTTTGTCTATTCACTTAGTCCTATATCTACGTAATTGTGGATGCGCAGAGAGCTTGGATTTATCGAGTTAAATAATTGAGGAAAAGGATGTCTTTGGATCCGTTGTGATTAATGTTTCCGGGCCCTTGCAAGCTGTGATATCCGCATCAAATTTGATCTCTCGTCCCGGTCGGGAAGACTCGAGTCCACGCGCAAAGTTTTCCATCCTTATAGTGAATTAGAGTCATTTAACCAATCTTGCCGTCCGATAGTAACTATAGCAATGACCTTCAAATGATTAATTTAGGTCACGCTTATGACTTGACAAACTTTACCTTTTCCGGTGGTAATCAAAGACAAGTTATTCACAATTTGCTCGAGAATCATTGAAACGGTAAACACTCTATCGATTCAGGTTCTGTCTCCGAAAGCCACATTGGTTACCTCCTCAACCCCCGTATTACTGTCAAAATTTGTATTTCCTTTATGGTCATCTTTTGTGCTTTTCCATATTACAAAGATATTTCCTTCTACCACCCACCTGGGTGGCGCTGCTGGAGCGCGCACTCTTCCTCTCGCAAAAGGTTGAGTGTTCGAATCCCGGGCGCCGCAGGGTGACTTAACCGGTGGCACGTGTGTGGTGGCTAGCACGTGTCGCCTCCAGGGTTTACTCCCCGGCTGTCGGCCGTGCGGGGGTTCCCTGGGTTATCAAAAAAAAAAAAAAAAAAAAAAAAAAAAAAAGATATTTCCTTCTATATTTTCCATTATTTGAATAACTACAAAGGACCCAACCATAACAATTGTAGACCATGATCTATATGCTACTGATAAGCAAAAGTGCACCTAATAAGCGCTAACAAGCATGTGGATATTGTAGTGTCCAACCCACTTAAGCCATTGTCTTCATTTATAAATATAGAAGACACTTACACTTTTATATTGGCCCACACATTCCCAACTTTCCTACGTGGGACAAGGCACTTTTTGTTTGATTTACAAACAAACTTCCAACAATAGGATACAAAGGTTATTTTATAATTATAAATCCGAATTTTAATAAATAACAAATAATAATCATTAATTAATGCCAAATTTGGTCCACATGCACACAAAATTGCTAAATGCTCCTAATAATTACGTACTTGCACGTAAATATTATAGAGTCTACCCCACTTAACTCATCGTCTTTATTTATAAGGATAGAGCACATCCACGCTTTAATATTGGCCCGTAGACTTCCAACGTTCGTACGTGGGACAAGACACTTTTTGTTTATTTTACAAACAAACTTCCACTACTTATCTCTCTTTTCCCGACGCACAGGACGTACATGCCAAATTCAACTGACACGAAAGTCATTGCAACCTGTTAATAACGCGTGACATAAGAGTCCAACTATGAAGTGACCCGAATTGAACCGCGCCAAGAACGGTCATCCTCTTCTTTGACCCCCAAAACGAAATCTTTACTCTTTATCACATTGATTTAAGTGTCATGTATGACAACTCTAATTGTACGTATTGTAATATTCCATATGTAATGCAATACAACTATGGAAGAAATGTACTAATTTAAACTTCTACCAAAAATAATTTACCTGTAGTGTAATAAAATATTACCGGAACATTTAGACAAAATTAACCATATAAAAGTATATTTTCTTATAATGCACAATTAAAATTGATCACAACATGTCATAAAGCAACTTCGAGTGAACTTTCTCAAGATACTATTATTGCATAAACCCAAGGAGGTTATCTGGACAAACTTCCCAAAGGAGCAAGAGATTTTACTAAGGTGGAGAAAGCGATATGGTCAGTAACACAACAACTTCTTATGGAAAAAGACAGAATGTGCAAACATTGCCAAAATTTAAAATATATTTTTCAAATGTGAGAAAATTATGAAAACATTATTTGCACATTTATATATCAAGATTTGAGTGTTGTAAAAGATATAGGAGCTTTGGATTTAAAAAATTTCAAAGTGCATTATTGCAAGATTTAAAATAAGTAAGAATTAAAAAGTAAAAGTCAATCCAAACAAGTTTTAAGGCATGTAGAGTTAATTTTCTAATTTTCACAGTATGGAGTATTTGAAAGGTGGCAGCGGGTACGGCAAGTGAACTAGGTGTTTGAAGAGTGTGTCTTGGATTTTCTTAGTGTATAGGCATAGAAAAGTAGCGGGTGCTGTTTGGGGAAGAAAGTGGCAATTTGTTAATTAACATCATACGATAATTTGAGGTAAGACGAAATCTTGTGACTAAATATAGAAGTGAGGGTCCAAATTTGTATTTTCAAAAAGAGATGATAGAAAGTAGTAGCGGATTGAAAACTCGTGATTTTTTTTTAGTTTTCCCTTAATATTTCTCCCCTACCGTCTGAAGAATTAGTCTTCGTTGGTCAGACAAAAAATAATCTGCATTGAAAACAAGCCGACTCATGCATCAATCAATTATTTATCAAATTTAGGCTCCGTTTATTTTACGAAAAATGAATAATTTAGAAAATAGTTTTATTTAAATTATTGCTTGTATTGCTTACAAAAATGAACAAATGAAAAATATTTTTATCTCCCACGAAAATATTTAGACATATATTATTGTTGATTATGAAAAAATATTAATTAATTATTTTAAGCTATACCAGCAATCATTTTTAAAAAAATATTCTTTAAATCATTCATTTTTCACCAAATAAATAAATTCTTTGTCATTTGTAACCAGATGTGGAGAGGAATTAGGCAGCTTTGCTTGGCACTTTTTGCTTCCCATTTGGTGGCTATTTACAACGTTTTTCTCCGGTTAAAACAGGCTATGTTTTTTGTTACGTTAAGTAATCTCATGCCGTAAAGATTATTTCTTTTTACAAACAAGCCCGATTGATCTCGTGAATAGTATAAGATATATTGGTTATGATAATCGTATCCCTCTCGTGATATGAGATCAGAAGCTTATATATATAAAAGCAATTTTCAGTGCTTACTGAGAACTCATCGAATGATTTTAAAGTGTTGACTCGTCCCCCTATCCTTTAGCATTTAAAAAGGGCTTTGTTTGTTTGACAGAAAATGTGACATTTCTGAAAAATATTTTCCGAAAAGTCATTTTTCTAGAAAATGGCATAATTTTTTGATGTTTGGCTAAAATCTGAAAAAGTCTCAGAAAATATTTTTCATTGTTTGGTGTGGAAAAGATTTTCCTCTTTGCAATACTTTTAATATTTTTTAAAATATTTTTAATTTTCTTTTTTTTCCTTCTTCTTCTTCTCCGGCAAGGCTCGAGCTCGCCAGATTCCAACGAGGTCTAGCCTCACCGGCCTGTGATGAGGTTGAGCTCGCCCAAGGCCAATCAAGCAAGCTCGGACCTCCCCAGATCCGGTGAGCTGGGCGAGGCTCAAGCCTCGCCCGAGGTCGCCAGACATTGGCGAGGCTTGAGCTCGTCTGTGGCCGATCGTCGTGGCTGGTGACCGGCCAGAGAAGAAGATAGAAAAGAGAAAGAAGTAGAAAAAAGAAAAAAGATGATGAATGAAGCAAGAAGGCAGGGGAAAATGTTTTTCTCTTTTGAAAAGAGGAAAACATTTTCCTTACTTTTGTTCATATTTTCACTCGTTAAGGGAAAATGTTTTCCGCGGGTAGTTTATTTTCCATCCCTGAACACCGGAAAATCCAGAAAATATTTTTCATAAAACGAATAGAGCCTAAATGTCACATGACGTTTCATGTTGATATCTCCATAGGACTTTTAAAAAAAAAAAAGAGATTCATGGTCCACTGGGATTGATGTCTCCAAGCCCTTGCAAGTTGTGATGTGCAAATCAACTTCCATCTTAATTTCGGGTTGGGAAGAGCGAGTCCACGGATAATCAACTTCCATCTCAAAAAAAGAGTGATTTAACCGATCTTACCGTCCAAGAATAACTACTGCAATTACTACAAACGTTTTTTTCCCGTTAGGTCAGCCTTGTTAGGTGACAAACTTTATAGGATAAGAATTTCGTAAGTGCCATAACTTTTATATATTACCCACTTGAGTGTCATAATTTTTTTGGACCAATTTATTGTTATCACTTGGATGCCATAATTTACGTACGGAGCTCATTTTGATGTCATCACTTCTTTTTTTATCATTTGAGTGCCGTATAACTTTTAAATCGATCACTTAAGTGCTATAAATTTTTAAAACGGTAAACCGCAAATGCCATGACACGTTAGATTTCCAACACTTGGGTGAACGTTTTTAAAAAATGATGGCACTCAAGTGATAAATTGAAATTTATGGCACTTAAGTAAACTCTTTTTTTAGAAGTTATGGTACTCGCGTAGTTAGAAATAAAGTTATGATCTGAAGTGAGCGTAATATAAAAGTTATATCACTTGTAGTATCATTTAGCTCAAACTATACCGTTCCAATGTGTTCGAAGACCAAACTTTGTTGATTCACGTTCTTTGAGGTCGTCCGAGCTGGTATTTTTCGCCGCCCCTCGCCGACCGAAAGCAATATTAAATACCTCATCAACGCCTGCTATCTATACTACCACGAGCCTCGATTAAGAAGCTATTTTTGCTATTTATGTGACAAAGATTTCTCTGATGCCTTTCGTGTCCCCACAGAGACTTTTCTTGCTTGCTTCTTTGGAGAAACGACTTGGCTAAGAAAATGTTCCCGAGAGATGCAATGTTTAACGATGATACTATGCTTCGCTGTTGGCAAGGCATGATAGTGATTGGAACTTTGGAAGATATGATTAATTTCTCATCGGTACCTTGTCAAAGCATAAATAGTTTGTGATCCCACTTTCTTAAGCAGGAACAACTAATATTGCTCTTGACATGAATTTTTTCAAAAGTAAAGTTAAAATATCTTATTTGCATTTGATTCGATCAAGTAGTAGTCAATTGCTTGATTATGGAAATCCATTCTAAAAAAAGATATTGACATCTGAAAAATAATTTGATATTTGCCAAGATGCACCGTTTGGGGATACAATTGAAAGATGGTAACATAGATAGTTTCAATAATATCGTGTAAATTTGATTTCACCACTTTTCCAAGTACGATTTCCTTTTGGATTAATGAAAAACCTCAAACTAATATACTTATCATAAATTTATCCCAAATTAATTTTTTGACTATCAAAAATTCCAAACTTGTACACATGTGACAAATTTAACCTCCATTAGTTTCTTTTAAATTTACTGTCAAATTTCTAAGTTTGATCACACGTGGCAATTGATGAGTATACCAATTCAGGGTTTTACCCCTCCATTTGTCACGGGTTTACCAATTTGTGATTTTTCGTGATATTAATACAATTTAACGAAGGATAAATTATCACAAATGTACCATTTTATGATTTTTGGTGGTCAAAAAATTAATTTAGGATAAATTTACCATAGGTGTACCAGTTTAGAATTTTTTGTGGGTTAAATTTGTCACATATGTACTAATTTAGGGTTTTTCATGATATTAACCCTTTCCTTTTTCAATATGTCCCTATCAACTGGGGTGCTCTTTCAAAGGAGAAGACACATTTAGAAGATATTCAATTATATCTGTAAAAGAGACTTGCCTTAAGCAATCAGATTATGCATTATATATCAAGCATTGGCACTAGTTGATACACGGCGCGGCCTTGGCTCATCTATTTATTCAATGACTAGCCGGTGGCCGCTAAACGTCCTTAGTAGTACATTTTGAAGAGATAGAGTTTTGTCACCCTAACTTGTTCAATTAGACCGACACGGTGTTTGAAATCCAAAGCAAACATACGCATATATCAACGCACAGCTGTGGTAGACTTGATACATCATATTTCTAACCGGTTTTCACGCACAGTATCGACTAAATGGAGTAAGTATATGGCGTGTGACAACAACTGTCCAAACATGGCCTTCTTGCCTTCGTGGGACTGTACCGCTATTAATTTTAGGATGCCCATTCCAGCTTCTCCACTCGGAAAATGACGCCTCGTGTGCATGCTCTGGTTTGTGTGATCCGTAGGATTTGCCAGGCCATCCTTTTCCAACCGGACCGGGCAATCCGCTTCCACGCGGCAGAGTGTACGGGAATGATCCGCCTGCACAGAAAAAACGATTATTCGTCTCCTGTTGTATTGCGCACGGAAGATGCAAAAAGCAATAGCAGCACAACGAAAAAAGCCGAGGTCATGTTATATAGCGCAGGAGTTGAAGGAGGAATGAAAGAAAGTTAGGTGAATTCACCTGTCTGAGGCAGAAGTCTTCGAGCTTCAGTGGGAGGAAGGAAGAGAGGAGTCGCGGAAATGAAGAGAATGCACGCTAGCACACATGCGTTCCTCATGTTTTGTGTGGTTGATGGCTCGCTTTACTGACTCCTCTGCTCTTAAGTGTGGCGATCTATAATGCCTGCAAGAGGATGAACCTTAGCTAGGTTAAAAATGGCATTATTTTCACCATAAGATTAGGATGTTGCTTTTCACGAGCCACTGGGTGCTCGACATCGACATCATATGTTGTGTCGTTTTGTCAATTCCCTTAGCCCTATATCCACCGTGATTGATGATGTCTCCCGGCCTTTTGCAATCTGTGATATCCGCATCAACTTTAATCTTTTGTCCCGACCGGGAAGATTTGAGCCCACGCGCTAAGTTTTCCACTAGTGAAAAAGAGTCATTTAACCAATCTTTGCCATCCGAGAAAAATTATTGCCATAACCTTCCAATGATTGATGTAGGTCGCGCTTGTTGCTGGATAAACTTTACTTTTCCCGGTATGATCAAAGCCATGTTTTTCACAATGTGCCCGAGGATCATTAAAACGGTAATGCTTTTATTGATTCAGGCTCTTTGTCTCCTAAAGCCACATTGGTTACCTCCTCAACCCAGTATTACTACTATAAAAGCCATCTTTTTGGCTTTCCATGTAACAAAGATATTTCCTTTTATATTTTCGATTATTTGAATAACTATAAAGGACCCTTCCAGTACAATTGTACACCTTGATCTATATGCTACTGATAAGTAAAAAGGATATATTGGTATGTATCATTAAAATTATGGTTCTTATTGTTGGAAGTTTACTTGTACAACAGTACATTGTCCCACATAGGAAATTGGGAGTGTGTGGGCCAATATAAAAGTGTGGATGTCTTCTATTATTATAAATGAAGGCGATGGGTTAAGTGGGCTAGACCCTACAATATCCACATGGACCAGATTTGGCTCGAATCAACTATTATTATTTTTATTTATTAATATTTAGATTTATAATAAGAAAAATAGACTGGTGAATAGACACGTTGAAAATTCGGATTAAAAAATAATAAAAAATAATATATATATTTATTTATTATTATTTTGGATTTTATAACTTCTGAAAATATTGATTGAACAAATACAACCTTTCAAAAATTAAAAAGTTATGTACGCACAAACACAACCTTCCAAGGTTGTAAGAAGAACAGATATAGCATTTTAAAAGTTATAAAAGCGTCTAATAACCGTTAAGCAAAAATAATAAAATTCAAAATTAAATAAAAAAATAACTGTAACTCTCACTATTTCAATAGGACACAAAAGGTACTTTATAATTATAAATCTAATTTTTAATAAATAAAAATGATAATCATTGCTTATTGCCAAATCTGGTCCACGTGCAAGCAAAAGTGTTAAATGCTCTTAATAATCGTGCACCCACATGCGATTATTGTAGGGTTTGGCCCACTTAACCCATCGTTTTCATTTATAAGAATAGAAGATATCCACACTTTTATATTGGCCCATACACTCCCAACTTTCTTACGGGACAAGACACTTTTTGTTTATTTTACAAACAAACTTGCAACACTCATCTCTCTTTTTCCCGAAGCACAGGAGATAAATTTGTATCGGCCAACAAAATACAGGCCACTTGTGTCACTATCAGATTGGTGCATCATCCGCAAATGCCAAATTCAATCGACTCCAAAGTCATTGCAACCCGTTTTTAACGTGTGATACAAGAGTCCAACTATGAAATGACCCGAATTAAACCGCATCAACAACGATCATCGTCTTCTTTGACCCCCAAAAGGAAAATCATCACTCTTTATCACATTGATTTAAGTGTCATGCATGACACTCTAATTGTTAGTATTGTAATATTGCATATGTAATGCGATACAACTATGGAAGAAATGTACTAATTTAAACTTCTACCAAAAATAATTTACCTGTAGTGTAGTAAAATACCACCGGAACGTTTATAGACAAAATTAATCATGTAAAAGTCTAGTTTCTTCTAATATTCAATTAAAATTGATCGCAACATGTCGTAAGGCAACTTTGAGTGAACTTTCTCAAGATACTATTATTGCATAAACCCAAGGAGGTTATCTGGACAAACCTCCCAAAGGAGCAAGAGATTTTATTGAGGTGGAGAAAGCGATATGGTCAGTAATGCGACAACTTCTTATGGAAAAAGACATAGCATGCGCAATCATTGCCAAAATTTAAAATATATTTTTCAAACGTGAGAAAATTATGAAAACATTATTTGCACATTTATATATCAAGATTTGAGTGTTGTAAAAGATATAGGAGCTTTGGATTTAAAAAAAATTCAAAGTGCGTTAGTGCAAGATTTAAAATAATTAAAAAGTAAAACTCAATCCGAATAAGCTTTAAGGCACGTAGAGTTAATTTTCTACTTTTCACAGCATGGAGTATTTGAAGAGTGGCAGCAGCTGCGGCAACTGAATTAGGTGTTTGAAGAGTGTGTATAGGATTTTTCTAAGTGTATAGGCATAGAAAAGAAGCAGGTGCAATTTGGGGAAAGAAAGTGGCAATTTGTTAATTAAAATCACACGATAATTTGAGGTAAGATGAAATCTTGTGACTAAATATCGAAGTGAGGATCCAAATTTGTATTTTCAAAAAGAGATGATAGAAAATAGTAGTATCGGATTGGAAACTCGTGATTTTTTTAGTTTTCCCTTCATTATTTCTTCCCTATTTATAATTTTTTTTTTCTCCGGTTAAATCAGATTGTGCTTTTTGATTACGTTAAGTTATCTCATGCCGTGAAATTATCCCTTTTTTTACAAACAAGCCCGGTTGACCTCATAGATTGTATAAGATGTATTGGTTATGATAATCGAATCCCTTGCGTGTCATGAGATCGACAGCTTTTATATATAAATGATTTTCCGTGCTTACTGATAAAGCGATGATTTATTGAATGATTTTAAAGTGTTGACTCGTACTTCTATCTTTTAACTTGGATTAAAGTTTTAAACTTGAATGTTGCATGATGTCACATGTTGACATCTCCATAGAACCTTCAAAAATAAAAATAAATAAATAAAATGACGAAGAGAATGATTCTTGGTTCATTGTGATCGATGTCTCCAAGCCCTTGCAAGTTGTGATGTCCAAAACAACCGTTATGTCTCTGCTCGTACTTTCTTAAGCAGGGACCACCAATATAGCGGTCGGCACGAAAATTTTCATAAAGAGAAAACTAAAATATCTCATTACCATTTGATTAATCGAGTAATATTTTATATAATTGCTTGATTATGGAAATCCATTTGAAAACGGTATTGACATATACATGCACAACGTCGAAAATATTTCAATATTTTTCGAGATGCACCTTTTGGGGGTACAATTTAACGATGATAACATAGTTATATCCAACGGTATCAAACGGAATTGATTTCACCATCTTTCGAAATACAATCTCCATCTTCAAAATGTCTGTATGAACAGGATGTCATCCAAAGGAGAAGAGACATTCAAAAGATATTTTATTATATTTGTGAAAGAGACTTGCCTTAAGCTAACATATTATGCAATGCATCAAGCATTGACATTAGTTAAGAGGCGGCCTCGGTTTGTCCATTTATTCAATAACTAGCCGGCGGCTGCTAAACATCCTTAGTAGTACATTTTGAAGAGATATTGTGCTGTCACGCGAACTTGTTCAATTAGATCGACACGGTCACCAATTGAAACATATGCATGAGTCAACACATGGATGTGGTACATTCGCGTTTTTAATTGGTATTCCCGCACTGTATCGACTAAATGAAGTATATACATTGCACGTGACACTACCAACCAAATATGGCCTTCTCGGCCTCATGGCACTGTAGTGCTATTAACTTTTTTAGGGAAATAAGGCCAGTAGAAACATGGCAGCTCGGGCCATCGTTTGTCTAGTCCGGAGGGTTTGCTGGGCCATCCTCCTCCGCACGGCTGAGGGTACGGGTAAGGGTATGATCCTCCTGCGCAAAATGGTTTTGTTTAGGCGGCTGTCCGTCTCCCGTTGTAATGCGCACGGACAATGAAAAAAGCCAAGGTCATGCTATAGCGCAGTAGTTGAATGAGAATGAAAGAAAGAAAGAAAGTGAATTTTCACCTTTCTGAAGCAGTAGTCTTCGTGCTTCAGTGGGAGGAAGGAAGAGAAGAGTCGCAGAAATGAAGAGAGTGCACGCTAGCACAAAAGCGTTCCTCATGTTCGGTGTGGCCGATGACTCGCTTTACTGACTCTCTGCTCTTAAGTGTGGCTATTTATAATGCTTGCAAAAGGATGAACTTAGCTAGGTTAAAAATGGCATTATTTTCACCGTAAGAATAGCATGTTGCTCTTCACGAGCCACTGGATGCTCGATATGGACATCATATACCGTGTAGTTTTGTCAATTCACTTAGCCCATATCGACGTAATTGAGGGTGCAGAGAGCTTACAATTATCGGGTTGAAAATTGACAAGCCACTCGTTGATTACCTCCTCAGCCCCCGTGCTTTAAGTGAGAACTTATGTTTGCTTTATCCCCATCTCTCATTGCTTTTCCATGTAACAAAAATATATTGTTTAATATTTTTTAATTATAAGAAAAATTGAAAAGGACCCCCTCGATTACAATTGTGCACCTTGATATATATAGGCTTGCTGATAAGTAAAAAGGATATACAAGTATGTATTTTTTAAAATATTGTTCTCATCTCTCTTTTCCCGAAGAAGTAGAGATAAATGAATATAGGCCAATGAAATGTAGGCCACTAATGTCATTTCAAATAGATCCATCATCTACAAAAGCCAAATTCAATTTACTTCAAAGGCATTGCAAGTTGTCTGTACCGTGGGATACAAGCCAAGCTATGCTGTCATCAAATGTAGGCCACTTATGTCATTATCAAATAAATCCATCATCTACAAATGCCAAATTCAATCGACTTCAAAGTCATTGCAAGCTGTTTGTACCGTGTGATACAAGCCAAGCAATTTCTGATGCTTGCAACAGGATGAACTTAGCTAGGTCGAAAAAAGCATTATTTTCACCATAAGGATAGTATGTTACTTTCTAGCTAATATGTTTACCAAGGTCGTAGACAGAGAGAAACTTATTTTTTGTACTACTACCATTGGTATTACTTCATGTTAATTGGTAAGGAGTATCGCAGAGGCACAAGTTTTAGTTACTAGCTTTTGAAGTAGATGGATGCAAAGTTGCTTAGTGCATTAGATGTATTTGTCTTCAAGTGAGAGATTGTTGGCAGATGAAGCCAAATATTAATATTAAGGGCTTTTTTTGTTTTTTCTATTAATTTTGCTTTTAGGTTAAAAGCTACACTTTATATATCAACTATTGATAGATGCTAGCCATCAAGCGCTGAGAAGAAAATAGAGAGAAAGGAAAAGAGAAAAGAAAAGGTGAGTTTTTTCTTTGTGAGAGTTTTCAATCTTCTTGTGCCCTGATCTTGAAAGAAAATCATCACCGTATTCCTACTTTCTTCAAAGTCTAGTGGATTTACAGAATGCCTCTACACGGAGACATGGCCCAAGTTTACGTGAACTTCGATAACAAATTATCTAGTGTGTTCTTTTGATTTTGTCTTTTATTATATTATGTTGTGTGGATTGCTTGCTTAAGTAATTTTTCTAGAATCGGTGTGTGATTCCCAACACGTTATCACTCCACCAATTGATTCTATATATTGGTTAAGATACTAGAATAATGTCCGTTTTATACACAGAAATGCAAAAGTATAAGGTTCATCAACAATTTATCGTACTGTGTTTGAATTAAAATCATAGATTATTTTCATTTTGACAACCAAAAATAAAAATATTACTAAGTTCAGAATTTAGAAATCACGGAATTTGTTTACCCTTATGACTATTCGCTTAGAGTTTATCGTTGCCCTTATTACAAGGAAAAGAATGAAAACCTTGCTACGAATTGGAACATATACCTTGATCGATGTTTTATATAGGTCCTTCCTTAGGTATATTGAGAAGTAAGCTTAGCAATTTTCGGTATGACCATTTCACACAAATACACAAGATGTGGTTAATTACGTTGCATTCGAATTAAGATTAATCGTGTTTTTGTTACAAACGGGTCCTCCTATTAATACACACCGCAAAGTGACCCTCTTGTTTAGACATATAACACAACGAATATGAAAGTATCATATTCAGATTAGAAGACCTGGATAGGTTGTAATGCGACGAACTATTAGCTCTATTGACAAGAGCCACAACAATCGTAAGAGAATACATATCATCACAAGAGTCACCTAGATACCTTGCAACGATAATACTTGAAGATCAAGCGATACTCTAGAGATTAGAAGGGCCTCGGCAGATTATATACTATAATAAGTTTATTAAACTATAATTGATTGCAGCAAAATCACTTCATTGCACATACATTTAGATAACTTATTACATTGGAATTTGAAAAGGAAGATGAAACCTGAGACAGGCTCCGTATCCATTCCTTATTTCCTCGAAAGACACAGTACCTTAAACTAAACGATTCATCCACTGCTTTATTGTTTTCTACCTTGAAATGCATGCTTACATAATATATTCATCCTTAATATGTTTTGGGCATGGAGACGAGGCTCCATCAAGTAATTGACATCACTCGCTCCTTTATTCGTCCGCGATGACAGTGCCGCGAAAAATACTTCATACTATGATGCAATTTGGCTGTCACGAGCGGCTTAATTCAGCTCCCCGGTCTCACGGCTCTGTAGGGCGAACTGGCGGAGGGCATCGATAGATACTACAGTGTGGTGGCGGTTTGCACGGTGTATATCTGCGACCAAATCGTCCGCACTTCGGCGGCTCCACTACCAGTCCTGCTCATGATATAAGACAGAAGATTCATCGTATTTCTTCGACCAATACAGAGAGAGAGAGAGAGAGAGAGAGAGAGAGAGATCTTGAGTTCAACTGGCCGGACTTCACCTGGAAGGACTGCTCGAGCTTCGGTGGAAGGAAGGAAGAGAAGAGCGAACGAGATGAAGGGGGCGCAAACGAGAAGAATGGCCTTCCTCATTATTATTATTGCAGAGGTATTCGGCAGTTTTGGCTTGGCACTTCTTGCTTCTCACGAGTTGGCTATTTATAGGGTTTTTCTCCTGTTGTTGAAGTAACAGATTATTAATTTGATTATGCTTTAATCATCCGGTGTAAATTGTCTTTTTAAGAAACATGCCTGGCTGATCTCACGGACCAGCGCACAGGATGCGTTGTCGTGAGACCAATAAAGTTCATGTGAATGATATCTTGTGCTTTTACTTCTGTCAACCTAACAAATTACTTCAATTAAAGTGCCGGTAGAGAGGAAGGGGGAGATTTATGCCATCTTTATCACGCACCAAGTATAATACACATGTCATAGGTATCACGAGGACCAGCTATATATAATAGCTATAACCACAAGAACCAAATATATAACACAGTAACGATTTTGTGACGGAACTATGATGCAAATAATAGACATTACTATGACTAACTGAGCCATTAGCATTAGAGGTGTCAAAACCAAACCAAACCGAAATTTCATGCAATTTCTGTTCAGTTCGGGTTTCGATTCGGACAATGAAACATAATCATTTTTTCTTTTCGGTTAGGATAGTTTTGGTTTCACCGAACCGAATTGAAAACTGCCCCTCTTCTTAATATTACAATTTACACAATCTCTCCCCCTTTTTACTAAACCTCTTCTTCATTTTACAAAAAAGAAACCGAACCAAACCAAATTAAACCAAATCGGGTCTTCGATTCTGATCGCAATTCGGTTCAAAGCTTATGCACACCCAATCGGTTTGGTTCACTTCAAGTTTTCTGAAAATTCAAATCGAACCAAACCGAACTAAATTGAATTATCGACACTCCTAAATTAGCATTACCACATGATTGGGGGTGGGGAGACCTCGTTAGCAGGTTGAACCCAAGCCGTTACGAGTCAATAGAAAAAAAAAAAGAAAGTTCTAAGTGCAATACAGTGTAGGCCACACGTGTCACGATCGGTTGGATACATCATCTACAAATGTCAAATTCAATTGACTCCAAAGTACGCAGGAGTCCAACCATCAGCGAGTGGTCGGAGACGAGCGAGTTGTGTCATCTTTCTGACCAAAAAAAAATGGAGTCCAACCATCAAGTGACCAGAATTGTACTTAATCAAGATCGGTCCCATCTTAAAAAGCGACTTAAAAAATTTTCAAGTACGTGAATCGTAAAATTTAGATGCAGTATAAAAAAGTGAAAGTCAATCAAATCAGCTCTTTTTCCAAAAAAAAAAAAATCAAGTCAGCTCTAAAAGCGCATGGAGTTGAATTTTTCTTTTTCACCGTATTTGAACTTTTCCACTCAATTAATGCTCGTGAATGCACACGGCAATGTAATCCACATTGAAACGTGGTAGAAAGGAGAGTGGTCCATTTTTCATATTCCCAAAAAACTTTCCACGTTTTGTCTTCACAGAGCTTTCAGTTTTGACGCACTTCGAATCCAACCCATGCGGAGACTGTTGGGACTTCCACGAGTCCATACGCACCATCGTCTTCCAACAGCGACTCAAGTTTTCGTCGCGTAGTTATTGCGACTTGTCATTTCTGTGGATCTTAGGTGTTATAATTAATGACGGATTTGACGCTACCAATAAGCGGTCGACTAGTGACCTTGACATACCGGACATGAAAAGAGCCACCACCAGGAAAAAATATCTGTCACCAAATAAAGCATGTGTCACGAATCGTAGTAACACAAAAATTCTCCCTTATTCGCTTATGCTTATGAGTAGAGTTAGTGCTGTCGTGATGAGTGAATGATGCAGAAGGGATGAATATAACCTATTCATGATAATAGCGTCAGCATGATTGTGCTATGAGTTTTAAGATAAACCGGTTATATTACGAAAGAGCTTTGAAAATCACGAAATGGTCGGAAGCTGATATCACTTCTGATAATTAGTTGTTGTGCTTAAAGTATTTTATATGTCTTACTCGAGAAACTGGATATCCGAGCTAAGTTGGGCATGGTACAATCCGATACGAAGAAATTTTCCGCCAAACTGTTCTTAGGAACAACTACAAAAGGAAGGCTAGCCTCGTGTTCTCGGCTCACCAGGCACCACACGTGCTATACCATAACCAAGGAATTGCTGGCCCAGAACACATGCAAGGTAATTGACGGCGATTGGGTTAATCACGGCTGAAACCTTCTTCTTAAACAAGCTAACCTCAGTTTAAGAGACGATCGAGCGCCCATTAGTCCGTTACAGTGGTATTATGCCGCCCAACCCGTAACAACCCTGAGATAGGTCATCGTTGCGGCGGCGATGCTGTTGGACGACATGATGGCCTTGGAACTAGCGGGGCGGGGGAATTACAGCGCAAGATTGGGATTGAAAGGGCAATCTTGATCTGTCTGGAGGAGCTTCGAGCCGAGTCTATGGACGCTCAGATGCATTGGGTGCATGTCCTTCATACAGAATGCATCGGCGAGTGGTCGGAGAGGAGCGAGTCGTGTCCTCTTTGTCGCTCTGCCATGTCGTCTAATGGTCCAAGCTGATCCTACTGGCTTTTCCCTACCGTTCTATGTATCAGTAGCTTCGGTTTACACATGAACGGACTGGGGAACATAGCTTGTTTCGCCTTTTCCGATTTGCTACCTCCCCATTATTCGGTACCAACATTAGTTATCTCCTCAACCTCCTTGCTTCAAGTAAGAAGTTATATTTGCTTTATCGCCATCGTTTTTGCTTTTCACCGTAACAAAAATAGATCATTTTGTTTCTTGAAATTATTAGAAAAACTACAGACGATCCCATTATTACATTGTACTCGTTGATATAGGCATGCATCTTTGCTATGAAATTGTCTAACTCATAGATAAGGACATATATGTATGCATCTTTATCTCTCTTTTTGCAAAGAAGTAGGAAAATATCTTCTTTTCAGGAAAACTGTGCAGACTGTTCTGAAAATATAAACAATTCGCAAATAGTATTTTAAATACTCTAATAAATTTATCAAATAATAATTGATTGCGGCAAAAGCACTTCATTGCATATACATCTAGATAATTCATTACATTGGAATTTGAAAGTGAAGATGAAACCTGAGACAGGGCCTATCTCCATCCCTATTTTCCTCAAAAGATACAATCCTTAAACTAAACGATTCTTTCATTGGGTTATTTTATTATTCCTTAAAATACATCCTACATAGTATTCATCCCTAAATTCTTTGGGTGTGGAAACGAGTCTCCAACAAATAATTGATTTCACTCGCTTCTTTATGCGTTCACGATGACGGTCACATGAATTTACTTCCTATTACGATGCAATCTGGCTGTCATGAGCAGCTTAATTTAGCTAGCTAGTCTCATGGCCCTGTGGGGCTAACTGGTGGGGGGGTGAGGAGGGCCCTTTGTTAGGGATGATGGCCGTCGGCACGGTGCATATTTGGGCCTATGTCGTCCGCACGGCGGCATGTCTCTATCGGTCCTGCTTACATTATCATGTTGAAGATTCATTATATTTCTTCAGCCAACACACATCCATTAGAAATACTGAGGAGAGAGATGGTGAGTTCACCTTTCTGAAGGAGCGCTCGAGCTTCGGTGGAAGGAACAAGAGGAGCAAACGAGATGAAGAGAGGCCTTCCTCATTATAAATATTGGAGAGGTAGTTGGTAGTTTTGGCTTGGCTCTTTTTTGCGCTATTTATTGTTCTTCTCCAATTAAAGTGACCAATTATGAATTTGATTATGTTAAGTTGTATCATTCCGCGGAGATTGTCTTTTTTAATAGGGATAAGTATACTGAAAATCCTAAAATTCGTCACAAAAGTGCAATTGAGTTCTTAAACTTTCAAAAAATTCATTCAAATCCTAAAACTCGTCAAGTTGGTACAATCAAATCTTTCCATTAACTTCATCCAACTTGACAAATAGAAAATGCTAACAAATTTTAGGATTTGATTGCACTAACTTAACAAGTCTTACGACTTGATTGTACTTTTGTGATCAATTTTAGGACTTCTAATGTGGTCATCCCTTTTTAATAACGAGACTGGTTAAAAACATGGACATGTGGGACTTGTTGTCATGAGATCAATAATTTTCATATTAATGATGTTCTATGCTTATTATGAACCTAACAAATGATCTTAATCAAAATGCCGGTAGAGGAAGGGGGTGAAAAAAGAAACTAAGGAGATTTATGTAATCTTCATCGCTCGTAAGTGGTGTGAAGGCCTTGTCGGTATGTTGACTCCAAGTCGTTGGAAAGTCGA
This sequence comes from Syzygium aromaticum, assembly GCA_024500025.1. NCBI lineage: Eukaryota > Viridiplantae > Streptophyta > Magnoliopsida > Myrtales > Myrtaceae > Syzygium > Syzygium aromaticum. Next base: position 14,104,304 of record CM044893.1, read on the forward strand.
GAGACAAAGATAAAGTTCTGAGTCTATATAGCCCACACGTGTCACTGTTCGATAGATACATCATCTCCAAATGCCAAATTCAATTGAATCCAAAATATTTGCAAGTTGTTTATACTGTGACATAAGAGTCCAACTATCAAGTAACCAAAATTATACCTCATCGAGATCGGTCATAGTCTCTATTTTGCTCCTAAAAAGGAAATCTTCACTCGGGATCACATCGATTTGACTATCATCCATGAAACTTTAATGCTAAGAATTGTAATCCTGCGTAATGATACCATACAACTATAGAAGAGATGTGCTAACTAAAACTTGAAATTATTTGCCTATTAGTGTAGTGAAATACCACTGGAATGTTCGGATAAATTAATCATATAATAATCTAGTTTTTTCTAATACTCAAATTAAAAATTTATTGAGACGGATCGTAAAGCAACTCTAAGTAAACTTTGTTGGAATACTATTATCGCATAAACCCAAGGAGGATATATGGACATAGTTCCTAATGGAACGAGAGATTTCGCTGAGGTGGGCGAAAGCAATATCACCAATAGCGCCAAATTGGGCTTGAACGATCACGTACACAAGAGCTACCCCGGCTCAGCAATATGGAACCTCTCAATAGCTTCCGTTCCTTTATGAGGCACGATATCTCCTTCGTTAATACTAGTTCATATGAGAAGTCTGATGTGAATAAAGAGCCGTTGGAAGGGTAAAAACCACCAATCTTGCCATCAAATTGGACGCTTTTTCACTCTTTCTTCTCTTGAATTGCAATGAAATAGCCTTCCCGATAATAAAGAGGATACGTATCTATGCATGTTGAGAATATTGTTATAATCTCTCTTTTCCCAAATAGTGAATAATCTTCTTTTCAGGAGAACCTGTGCCTGCTATTTAATAATTTAAACTATTAAATATACATATGATATAATTTTTAATACTCTAATAAATTTGTGATTGCAGCAAAAGCACTTCATTGCACATACGTCTAGATAATTCAAAATACATTGGAATACGAAAGGGAGGATGAAACTCGAGGCAAGAGCTGTCTCCATTTCTTTTTTCCTCAAAAGACACAATACCTTAAACGGAACGACTCTTTCATCACTTATTTATCGTTCGAAGTGCATCCTACGTAGTATCAACTATCCATCCCTAATATCTTTTGGGCGTGGAAACGAGGCTTTGTAACTTGAGTTCACTCGCTTCTTTATTCGTTCACGATGACGGTGTCGGGAACAATACTTCATATTATGATGCTGTTGGGCTGTAGTGAGCAGCTTAACTTAGCTCCTTGGGTCTCATGGCCCTGAAGGGCCAGCTGGTGGATAGCACGGCCGCTGCCGTATGCGGGGATCACACCTTGGTGGTGGCGGCATGATGGCTGGTCGATGGCACTGCCGTATGTAGGGATTACACTTTGGTGGTGGTGGCCGCGGGATGCACGGAACATATCTTCCCCCAAAACGTCGTCCACACCTTGGAGGGTTCATTGCGGCACCTGCTTACATTATCATACAGAAGATTCATCGTATTTCCACGACCAATTACACATCGATTTGAAATAATGAAGAGAGAGTAGGGCAGGGAGAGATGGTGAGTTCACCATTCTGAAAGAGTGCTCGAGCTTCGGTGGAAGGAAGGAAGAGAAGAGCGAACGAGATGAAGAGAGCGCAAGCAAGAGCAAAGGCCTTCCTCATTTTTATTGATGGAGAGGTATTTGGTAGTTTTGACTTGGCACTTCTTGCTTTCCATCAGGTGGCTATTTATAGAGTTTTTCTCCCGTTGAAGTGACAAATTGAAATTATCAAATTGATTATGTCGTATCATCCCGTAAAAAAAATCTTTTTAATAAACAAGCCCGTTTGATCTCAAATAAACGATATTCCATGCTTTCTGTCGGCCAAACAAACTATGTTAATTAAAGTGCTTGGAGAGAAAGGGGGCGAGTAAAGAGGAACTAAAGGAAATTTTGTACAATCTAGATCACACATAAATAACAATAGACTTGTTATGAATATTACAAAGGCTGGCTATAACCACAAGCACAAAATATAACGTAGTAACGATTTTGTGATAGGATTATGAGGCAAACAATAGACATTGCGATAACTAACCACGTCATTAGCATTATCAGATGATTTGTGTGGGGTGCGGAGACCTCATTAGCATGTTGACCCCGAGTCGTCACGAGTCAATGGAGAAAAACAAAGTTTGTAGGTCTGATACAGTGTAGGCCACAAATGTCCCGATTGGGATCAACGAAACATTATCTACAAATTACAATTGCCAAATTCAAATGACTCCAAAGCCAATGCAAGTTGCTTGTATTGTGGGACGCATGAGTCCAACCATCAAGTGACCAGAATTATACCTCACCAAGAGCAGTCCTCGTCTTAAAAGACAACTCCGAATAGAGACGCTCGAAATTACAGCACAATGATTCTTATGACTGAAAAATTGTACGAAAACCATCACGTCAAATAAAAAGAAAGAAAGTACATGTTTAAAGAGTTCGAACATATTTTATATGATGCATAACGAAGACACAATATGCGACTAAATCTTAATACATTTTGCTTCCCATTTAGGTGGCTATTTATTGACCATGGAGCACCTATTGACCAAAAGGTTGCTTCTTGGTCGGCTTTGATTGATGTCTCGGAACCCTCGCAAGTTGTGATATCCGTGTCGACTTTTAGTCAATGAAACATATTTCTATTACAAAAATGATTTATATATAAATATTCTCGTGAACGATAAAAAAACAGTTCGTTCACTTGTTCATATAAACGATACAAACGATCATCTTCAAAAAAATATTTTCCACGTCATTCATTTTTTGCGAAACAAACGGATTACATTCCAACAATAATTTCTGTCCGGTTTCAATGGCCGAGTATATATGATTGTGGCCAACGTCAACAGATACACTTCAGCACTAAAGAAACGTTTTCACATGTGGGCACAATCCCTGTCGGTTGATTCTTAAAATGCAAAACTAGATTAGTTCATCTCTTGATGGTGGCGATCTCTCGCCGCTATTTCCTCTCATTATATGCACGTAACATGGATGAAACAGAAGAATGTTGTGGACAAAGGTAATCATTCCCGGAAAACCAAAAAAACACAAAAAACTTTTAAAACCTGTAGCAGATGACAAATATTTTCAACAGTCACACAGCGTTAACAAGCATAACATGATAAAATAAACGAGCACACCTATGATTCACACGTAAACTCAAGGAGTTATTTGTCTAGGACATGAATTCATCTCAGGTGCACCTGCCAATTCCCAAGAAGTCATTTCAAAGTACGAAAGACAAGGTGCCATTTTAAAAGTGGTCAAGGCAAATTCCAACCTCCATTTTGATCTGTCGTGTAGATGGATCAAACTATTAATAAATAAGCTCTAAGGGCATCGGTGAGAAAACAGGGTTTCATGGCCCAGCAGAGACGATCGAGAATCAAAAACAGAGACATGGTTTTAAAGGATTAGCTACCATCCATCTAAAGTCTAAGATGGCTTTCTCCGACACTTATCAGTGTGTCCTCCAACAAGACACCAGAAGTACTAGCAAGAAGATGGCTCCCCAAGACTCCTACCTTTCGAGCACTACCTGAACCACCATCTCTGAGCAGCAGATAATGGAGTGTTCAGGAATGGAGCATAGCGCTGAACAAGTGGATTAACACTCCTTCCAATCTTAGCCCACGCACTTTGATGATAGCCCGCAGTTGCAGGGGCGTGATACATAAGCTTTAAAAGCTGCAGAAGGGAATAAAAGGAAAAATCCTCATGTCAGAACTCAAAAATCTGTAGGTTGGCAGCCTTCTGATTCTCTGAAACCCCTTCCATTTCTGAGGCACTAAATCAGAAAAGGGAGAGAACGTGTTTGGAGGAACTGAAAAATTCATTCTCAAGTACTAGAATTACAAAAGTCCATTCATCACACCCTCTATCTAAGTTTCTTGGGCTAGCCCAGCAAAGCTTATTAGACCGTTTGGTGCCAAAATAAACATTCTAAACCATTAATCACGTAATTCTATGAATAATTCTTTCAGTAGGGTCTCACGTCATCCACATTCTCTCTTCAGCAGCACAATCTTTAATTACTATAAGCAAATTCATACATTCAGTATATTCCTCTAAAATGGTACTCAGTAGACTAGTCCTTATCAGCTGAAGTAGAAGAAAAAGGAATTATGAGACCTACCTGCCAATACATGAACGTCTGTATGATGTTGCGCTGCCACCTGAAGATGCATAAACACATAACATCATGTGATTGTACAAATTAACAGTGAGAAAAGCAACCAGCTCAGTGAACTTTAAAAAATGTAAAATTCCATAATACATACGATAATAACGAGATAAGTAGCAAAAAGCCAACTCCAATCTCAGATTGGGAGGACAATATGCTAAGCGTAGTTGTGTTCGACTCCACCCATACACAAGGCTCTTCCAAGTATTTTCTATTCAAGAAAAGTGAAAAAACAAAGTCAGTTGCAAAGGGGAAAATGGATCCGAACAGAATGAGATATAAGCAATAAGGAGTCCCTCATACAACATCAATTGCAGGGTCTGAAAAATAACGCAATTAAGAGGAACCATGCATAACAGGAACTTTGTGCAAGTTGCTTGTTACTGAAGAATCAAGATATTATATGCACTCTGCCCTTCCAAACTACGGCGCAGATCCAGAGAGAGAGAGAGAGAGAGCAGGACAGCATAATATGGTGCCTTAGAACCCAATATGCAATTAAAAGTCAACGGCAAGTAGCCCAAAATCATTGTTTACGTAATCTTGTAAACATAACTCGGACAACTAGAAGAACAAGTGCACAAGACCCTGTTGCAGCGATTGTCTGGCATTCAAACGCTTGTTCACATGTCAGAAAATATTCACTCCAAACGAAAAAATTTTACTTTAACCAAGAGGGTTGAAAATTTCTTTACCCCCTCCTCTTCCCAAAAAATATAACAACAGAAAAAAAAAACCATCCAAGCTCCACACTGTCTATCATCGTAAATCTTTGATATCCAGCAGCAAATATATGCTAAGGTAGCAGTGATCTTGACATAAGAGGAGAAGTCATCATGGCAGAATGTGAATTATTACAAACTCATTACAAATTTAATATTAACATTAACAGACAAGAACGTAATAAATATGATAGGCTACGAACAATTAAGATCACTTCAACCCAAATGATCAAAATTACTCGTAAACCACTAATTCTAGCATGAATTAAGCGGCAATTACCTGTACAAGGAAGAACGGCTGAAATTACGCCTTAAAAACTTGGCCACATGCTCAAGAGCTTGGCACATAATGGGAATTAAAGCGACTGAGGAGTAAAAGCAATGTCATAAGAGGAGGAGACTAATAAAACCAAAATAGAATATTAGAAGCCAAGTTCTGCTTACATTTAAGGTAAAGATGCGAAGTGACAAATGTCAGGCAGTAGATGAAGTAGATGAAATCCTTGGTCACTATTATCGTTTGAAAGTAAACTTGCAAAGCTTGCATATTCCATGCCCTAGGTTTCTGCAATGTGTGTGAACCATTAATGGGAGCATAACAAGGAACAGTCTAGATCAGCAGATTAAAGGATAGCTGATCATACCCCATATAATGAGTACAGAGAATACACAGACGAACATGCGGTGCCCACAAATGAAAGACGATATGCCCTATTTGAAAGATTTCGAGGCACAAATGGGAATATAGCCAGTACAGCCACCACGAATACCTGCCACACAATGACGCAAAATGGCAATCAGCATATGCACGATCAATTACAACAGCTGGTTGACATGCTCCTGTAAGACCCAAATTTTTTTAATTCTTGGATATCATATCATGAAAGCTTTTACAAGGGTATCCTTCAATGGAAAGTACATGTATATAGGCGCATAATGAAGCATGGATGAAATCTCATTGTACCCAAGCATTGACAGAGAATTGTATAGTTTGCCGATCCCAGCGCAAAGAAGTTGGATTTGAAGCTGAAGTTGCTGATGGGCTAGAGCTTCCGGTAGAAGATCCTAAACCAAAGAATAGGGTTCAAAATCATCAAAACGAATTTCAAATCGGTACATGGTAGCGTATCAAAGAAAACACATCTTATAAAATTTCATTGATACACCCAACACCATTCCTATCAAAGTGGCCAATGTCAATGTATTTTACCAGTGCTACGGGATCGAGGCTGGTCATTGGTCGTTGATGAAGCTGAGGACGGTGCAGATTGCCTTGCTGACTGAGACGAACTACCGGAAGACATTGGCTCGACAATGAGATCACGATCCTGCATAAACGGAGCTAAATCGTCATCACGCAAAACATAAACTGCAATATCCAGAGGAACAGATATCGCTGCCACTGAAAAATCGTTCACGCTCTAAGAACGATATCCCATCATCACTTCATGGTTTCTCTCGAAATTCTCCACAAAACCGATGCGGTAAAGCCGAATCATCTAAAAATTTCCTCGTAAACACCCCCATTCACGACAAAAGAGGGGGGTCACGCAGGAATCCACTAAAATGGAGGGCAGAAAAGTCTACCAAAATACAAACGATTGCGGACGAAGTTAATAACAAAAAGAGCCCCTTCAATGCAGAACCAACAGGAGGTTAAGGCACACCCATATTTCAAGATTAAAATTCCTAACAAGCCGGTGGTCACCGCGTCGCAACTTCAATCCAATTAATCACAAGCAACCGAAACACGTCCGACATATCCAACCGCGCAGAACCTCCTTCTCAAGCTCGAGAGGCCAACTCAAACGACCGGAATAAACCTAAAGTAGCCGCATCATCTACTCAATACAACCTACCGCGAACTTCCAATCCCACCGGCAGGACCAATCCAATCCCTCAACTCCAAATCAAACACACCCACGCTCTCTCTCTCTCTCTCTCTCTCTCTCGACAGAAATCAAGAACGTCAAATCGCGAGCAAGCGCAGGCGAGAGAGGAGAGGAGTACGATGAAGCGCTGGTAGAACTTGCGCTTGTAGTGGTCGATGACGTCGGGGCGGGAGGACATCTGCGGGGGGATGAGGATGTTGGACCAGTAATCCGCCCATCGCGGGTCGTGCTCGTAGTCGTACGCCGCCGCCGCGATCCTCCTCAGCTTCTGCGGGTCCTCCCGCTCGTCCCCCATCCCTCTCCCTCCCTCTCTCTCTCTAGAAGTTTCCGCGTGTTTTCTCGCAGAGGCTTTCTTCCCAGAGGAGAGAGAGAATCGAATCGAATCGAATCGAAGAAGATGGCGACGCCGACGACGGAGAAGAAGATGGGGATCACGCGGGCACCCTAAGGGCCTGGAGTCCCTTCTATGCTCCCGAAACGCCTCGTCGTATTACTTTTGTGCCAACGTCGTCGTTTCGCAAAGTCTAATGACTCCTATAAATACTTCATTTTGGGAGAATGACGCAAATGATGTGCAACGTGGTATGATCATTGAACTCTAACCCAATATGTAATGCGATTCCTAAACTTTTAATTTGTTCAATATGATCATTAGATTTCTAAAACATATTCAATTTAGTTTCCAAATAGTATAAAAATGTTCAATAGTACTCCTAACCTTAAATTAATTGAAAGATATTATTGACACATTATACATTAAGCCAAAATTCAGAGGTTATTTATGTCATTATCACTCTTTTTTTTTCCCTCTTTACTTTTCCGTTCTTATTCCTTTTTGGCTTACAATTCTCATTTGGACAAAAGATCAATGATTCAATAACAATGATGATCGAGGCATTTTTTCAGTCAAACAATTGTCACCACACCAAAATTGTTTTCTTTGTTTTTGCCAAAAGAAAAATTTGCGATCCGTTGCATCAAATGAGGATTTGTTAATATCCTGTCTAAAAACAGAAATTATAGTAAAATTTATAATTTACAATTTTTTTCGTTTTCCTTTGCCAATAAAAGAAAAATGGAGGGATTGATTTTGGTGGCCTAAACGGAGGAGACTCTCCACTAGATTTCCAATTGCATTCTCTTTCTCTTCCATGTCTGCAAGGGTGACTGGAAAAGAGGATACTTTATCCACATTGCAAGAATCAGCAGAAGAGCTCATACATACATACATATATATATGCACGAATCAAAGATGAATACAATACAACCAATTGCTAAATCAAATGCTGAACCAAACAACTCTCTAAGCATAAACGGCTATCCTCGTGGCACCGGGGAAAAAGAATGTTGGAGTTCGCGAGATTCTACAAGGGAGTTGCCTCGTTTCCCGGGAGATGCGATGAACGGCTCCTAATCCGGCATCGGGTTGTTACGATAGAGCATCGCTCGGAACGGGTTGTTCTGTTTGTACTCGACTCAGAATCAAACCCCCGGGGGCAGGTTCATTTCGGTACTCGTGAAGTCTGACTACATACTCTGGTCTGCAGACCCACGGCTTCTCCAGCTGCTCTGAGTTCTGTCGAAAAAATCAGTGCTATAGTCTTGGCTACCGAATGCCATCCTCTGGAACATCCTGATCTGCGCGGATTGCTCTCTGGTATCGTAGATTTCGCTTTGCCCTGGTCTCATTCCATTGCTGAGATCTGACAATTCGTCCAATGAATCTAAAGCCCTAACGACCTGCCCAAAGACGAAGGACGCAAACGAGTGCTTGGATTTTAGCATATACCTTCGCAATAGACCGAGAGCATGAAAGTTACAGCAGGTGATAAAAAGGAATACCTGACTCATACGCGGCCTTTTTGTGGACGAATGCCGAACACAAGCTGCGGCCGCCTCTATCATTCGGAACATCTCACTTTGAACGTACTGTTTTTGTAGCTTCGAATCTACCAATGGCTCGAAGACCTCATCGTCAAGTGCTTGAGTGAGCAATGGTCGGGCCTGAAAAATGTGGTTCAACCAGATGATTTTGTAGTCTAAGGATTTACAGAAGTTACGTGTTTGCGAATACAATCAGCACAGAAAGTGATGCCATTTAAATTATAGTTCCAAAGCTTCCAAGTATTTCCTAAAGGTCGACAAGTGCCACGGGCAAAACGGTTTTACACATGTCAAACACTTGCCAGAAGGGTGACTAACCACAATGTGAGGATAATTTCTGAATGAATGCAGATTCATCCTGAACAACAAGTTTGCACAGAAACAGTATGGAAGTAAAAATCAATCAACATTCACCAAAGCTTACCCATTCAACCAGGCTCTCATCACCGATTGGCTGAGAGGCATCTACAGGCTTGCGTCCAGTAATCAGCTCCAAAAGAACAACCCCAAAGGAATAAACATCAGATTTTTCTGTCAACTTTCCACTTGTTGCGTACTCTGGAGCCATGTATCTGAATTACCGATTGAACTAATCAGGGCAGGTTAAAAGGAATTTAATGAGAAAGAATGCAGGAGCTGATTTACCGAAATGCTCCGGAGCCTCCATGCCGTAAGACAGTGGAGAAAGCACTAATGCATATTTAAACATATCAACATGATAGACCTGAGACGACATCCGTTTAATGGTGAATTTGTTCTCAAATCAATGCACTTGTGAATCAAGTAAAAAGACAAACTCCAATTTTTTCCAGAAGGGAACTCTCAGACGGGGTAATTTTATTATGAAAAAGAAAGCAACGGTAACTTTTAGCCTAGTGAACATGACATGAAATATTGCTTGATGGACTGACGAATGGAAGCATTTACATACCCAAAAGTCCCCATGACTCGTGTTGTAACGTGCGTATTTGAATCCAATGCTAATTTTGCAAGACCAAAATCTGAGACCTGCAGTTAGAGATTTTTTATTTTTATTTTTTTTGGTAAGGACCTGCAGTTAGAGAATTCATCTTGCTAAAATTGGTAAAGCTAAATGCCAAACAAAATTCAAGGCAAAACTAGTCCAGCTCAAAACTGAGTAATGTTTCTTGGAGAAAGAACTTTCATTTGCAGAGTAAAAACCTACCTGAGCTTCAAAGTTCTTGTCAAGAAGGATGTTCGAGGATTTAATATCCCGGTGTATTATACGAGGATGGCCTTGTATGAGAGAGAGAGAGAGAGAGAGAGATCAGCTGATTATAAATCTGCAATAATCTGACTAAAGGAAGGCAAATGGAAATTATATGTAAGCTTTTCATCTTGTTTCCATGAAGTCCATTGCTAGGAGATGACATTAAACCAAAATAATCAATTGATGAAGCTCAATGTTGCATGAAAGTATTGCCAAATACAATAGTTCTACTGCCTGTTTCCTTCTCATTGCGATCCCTAAAAAGTAGTTCTTGCACCTCTGTCAGAGCAATAGTACTTGGGAAGACGATAACAAATGGATGTTTAACTTATCACATGTTAAAGTAGCAGGAAAATATTTTTAAACAGGTGTATGCATGGAAAGGAATAGAGGGGAATTAATTAATAAATAAATAACTGAGGGAAGAGAGAGAGAGAGAGAGAGAGAGAGAGAGAGAGAGTATTACAATCTTCATGCAGGTAAGCTATTCCACGAGCAGCACCAGCAGCAACCTTCACTCTAGTTGCCCAATCCATGACAGGCCGGCCTTCACCTAAGATTAAAGGAAATAGAGGTATGAAAAGGTAAGGAAAACCATCAAATTAACAATGATGCTGCACGACTCGTCATTGAACTAACTTAATGACTATTTGAGAAGCAACATGGTAAAGAGCACTTGCAAGTGGATCATCTACTTTCAAGAAAGTAAAAGGATCATAACAGAGTAAATCAACACATTATTTGCCAAAATTTGACAACTCCTGAAATGGAAACAAATGGGCGGCGTGGTTAGATAATCTAAAACACAACCTGTGAATCTAACTAGAACAGCTATTAGTTTCATGGTGCTACTATGCTCACTTGAGAGCTACATATGCATACGAACATTGCAAAGCACAAGGATTCAAACTTAATTCTTTGAACTCTGAATCAGAAGTATGTCTTACCATGGAGATGGTAGTGAAGGGTGTCATTTGGAACATAATCATAGATGAGCAACCTATTTTGCTCAGATATACAGTATCCCACCAACGAAACTAAATGACGGTGGTGCACTCTGCTAATAATCTCGACCTCTGCTCTAAACTCTCGCTCTCCTTGTCCACTGCCAATCTTAAGCTGCTTCACCGCAACTTCTCTTCCATCTACCAACGCACCTTTGTATACACGACCAAATCCACCTTCTCCCAAAAGATTTTGGGTTGAAAAATTGTCAGTCGCATGAGCTAGCTCATCATATGTGAACCATGACTTTGAGTTGTTTATGCCTCCTTGTTCTGAGGGTGAATACATGAAATTGCTACCAGAAGCACTTCCTGCTCGCATCATTGGCGAACGGGGCTGTAAAAATAATGATTCTGCAATTCAAAAGAAGGGATCAAATTATCTCTGTAGCTAGTATTAGTAAGGCAGATGTGCAGCTACCGTTCTCTTCAGTGTAGCATAGCAGACACATTTTCATAATGGATTGAATTATTTTTCCCATAAAGTGCTATTTAACATATGACATGGTTTAATCCAGGCACAACGCTATCCAGATATGTTTGATCACTTACTTCCTTCATAAATGTGATTAGTATTAGAACTGACCAGGAATAAGTCTACAATGCAGTTACAGATGCTTTCTCATTAGTCAAACTGCAATATTCATAATTCTCATTTGAAAAGAGTAAAGACCAGTTATAGTTCTGACTAAATTGCAATTTTTCCTTTGTGTGAACTTTTAGCTATGGAAAATGTCAACTGTTTAGCAACTGGATATGGAACCCAACTTGGTCTAGTTTACCATAAAGAGAGATCCGACCATAACATCATCATGAATTAAGTCGCGAGATTAAACACAATGAACACAACTTATCCGTTAATTGTTTAGTGCATTACCTGAGTTTTGGGAGGAGGCAAAGGGAGAAGGCATATTGTATCCAACATTTGACTGAGCACCCCGTCTCTTCCGTTTTTTTGCTACCCACACAGCCATGACAAGAAGACTCAGAACCAGGAATCCAACCGCTAGGCCAATCGCCACAGCTCCACCAGTCTTTAGTCCCCCTGCGTCCGTGGATGTGGAATTCGCGATTACATTTGTCCCATCAGTAGATCTTGCCGTAGGCTTTTCAGTGGGAATGGAAGGTAATGGTGATGAATTCGGACTTCTGGCTGCTGATGAATTGCTGGGAGGAGAAGGAGGTGACGGCACAGGAGTGGAGGACGAGGGAACTGAAGGAGGTGACACGGACTCTGAGGGAACTGAAGGAGGTGACGCAGACTCCGGTGGTGAATTTGTTGTTGGAGGTGGAGAAGTCTTAGGACTAGAGGGTGGTGGAGGCGAATGGGAACTTGATGGTGACTTCGCTTGTGGAGGAGGCGGAGATTTTGACGATGGGGTTGAAGGAGGACTCGTTGCAGGTGAAACTGGTTGAGGAGGAGGAGGACTAGGAGGAGGTTGGGAAACCGGCGGGGTCCCCGCCAGGGGCGTCGGGGGGGCCTGGGGCGGAGGAGGAGCGGCCGCGGTCGGTGGTGGGGGTGATGGCACATTTGGAGGAGGTGGTGAGTTCACAGCCGGGGGAGGGGTGGCTGGAGGCGATGGCGGGGGCGACGGCGGGGGCGACGGCGGGGGTGATGCTGGAGGTGATGGGGGTGGCGAAGCCGGTACTGTCGGGGGCGGCGGCGGCGGTGACGGGGGTGGCGAAGGGGGTGGCGCGGAAGGAGACTTAGGTGGTGGAGATGCTGCTGCCGCCGGCGAGGGCGGCGGACTAGCTGAAGAATTGGAGGTAGTGGAGGACGGAGGCGAGGCCAGGGAAGGAGAAGAAGAAGATGGAGAAGGCGATTTTGATGCCATCTTCCGCAAACGAATCACCTCACAAATGACATGTCCGAAGTGCTAATCCATCTCCAAAGATTTCCAAGACCAGCAATAGCAAAAGCGCCAATATTCACGCTCAAAACTAAACAAACACTAACGCATCAAACAATCTAGCTACGCTCCTTCAACTCCCCACAAGAACCAGCCTCGGAAGTCAATCGCGGAAGCGCCAGTTCCCGACCCTTTTCTCCAGAAACGCCTTCTTGGACTTAAGCCAGACGAACAAACTCGAAAATCCCGAGCAGCAAGCAGATCAAGACACGCACCTTTGAACTACCAAACTCAAGAATGAATGGCCGGAAACTGCTCAAGCAAAGATCCAGATGCAACTCCACTGAGGACACCAAAGGGTGAGACGGGGCAAATGCAGCGAGCCCAGATCGGCCAAATCGATGCCCGAGAAATCCCAGAAACCCGAAACCCACCAAAGCCTCACCTTGCCGTAGTTCTTTGGTCAGAACTTATGGCGTAGGAAGCGGGGAATCTTGGAAATCACAGTGCTGTGCAAAGGAGACAAGACGGCTTCTTGGGACGGAGGAGGGGGAAAGAAATGGTGGCCAGATCGTGGAGCCTCAAAGCATGCGGACACCAACGTGGGGGCGACTTACGGGGGGGGCGGACAGAGCCTTGCTCACATGGATGGAGGTGGGAGAAAGACGAAAGGATTTGTCAAATCCTCGCCATGTTCGTAGGTAGCTGAAAGCACTGTAACTATCCTAGCTGTTGTCTCTCCTCTCTTTCCTCTCTTCCTTGCCGCGAGATTTACGGATCCTTTTGCTCCTAAATGCATGATCGTCAATCCTCGAAGGAAAAAAGTGGCAGGAAATCATGGACGGTGCTATACGTTTTTCAAATTCGATTAGACCATGGCGTCAAAGAATATCTTTACACAAATTCTCGAGGATTCTTTGCATATACACTTCTATTCTACACTATGCTCGTGTGAACTATGTTGGTGAATGCCGTTTTAGCGCATTTGTAAGACGATCAATCAAAAGAAATTTTTCGGTTTTGGTAAGTGTTTTTAGGAGCACTCATAGAAAAAAAATATTCCACACCAGGCAAATTTGCCTATTTCGTGTTTAGCCATCTTTGGATTGGGGGGTAAAAACCGGTTATTCACGTCATGGGGGAGTCTCAACTCATGAATGCTCATCTGTTTTTGTGATTCGCTAGTGCTTCTTGAAATTCTTACCCATGTTGTCATTTTACCTATATAGTTACGTTTAATTTTTTTTAAATAGTATGGCTCATGTATCGTGACTTTATTTTTTTGCATGAAACACCCAAATTCATTCAAAACAAAATGTGCGCCGATATGCATAGATTCTGGCACAATTTTTCAAAACTCAAAATAACTTTCGTTTTTATCGAAATCCAATCGTTGGACCAAAAACAAAAGTCGCTCAAGATTCAAGAAAGCAACTCGGGAAAGCCCAAACGCGCTCGTCCGTTATCCAGGTATTTTTCAATTTTAGAATATTAATTATTTGTCATGGAGACTACTGAGATCGTGTTTAAATTAATCAACCAACAAAATAATTCAATCAGAGCATAATAGAATTATCAAGATATCTAATTAAAAAAAGCTGATTATTTACACCGACAGCATGCTTTGACAAGATCAAATCCATGTTACTGGATCTTATAGAATTATACGTGCAGCAGACAGTGCAGGTTCGCTCTACGGTTGACGCAGTTTCTATCGTACCATGAAGCAAAGGCACGTTGGTCCATGCTCCCTGCAATAAATATCATATGCTTTCCCAGTTTGACTTTTTCCATGTTCATCAGATCCTTCAACCACCACCATGCTTGCTCAAATGTGCACGTTCTCATTACAATAACAATCCCCGTTTTCGTCTGACGCGGAAGACCAAATCAAACTACTGATCAACCGAAAGCCGTGCCCGATGATGCACTGGGCAGTAATCCGTTGAACTGCATTGAGCGTTCGCGTGAAGCCATACTACAGGACCATTCCCGGCTATACGAACCGTGAAAATCCCGAGTAGTTTGTCAACAAGATCTGAGTTTTGGTGTTTTCTTGGGGAGATGGTTCTTTCACCATATGTTTCAATCAAGGGCAATGTATGCAGAAAACGCCAAAAAAGTTTGTTGAGCAAAGGGTGGAAGATTGGGTCTCAAATTGCTGTCTTGTAAGACAAGAAATAGAAAATTCGTTGTAGCTTGTCCTGTTTCTCTTGCCCTCCCTGAGGGAAAACCAGAGGTGGGTGCTATCATGATCTAATTCTCTAAACTAATCAACCTGGAATCATGGTCGGCAGCTTCTGAATCCCTTCCCATGCCAAGCAAGAGAAGGAATAAACAAATGCAATCTCCGAGCTTTAACTCGACTCAACTAACTTGGGAGTTGAGAGCTGTTCTTAGTTTTTTATATGCTTATCTCGAAATCTCACTTAGCACGATGCAGAACCGGGGCACCCGGATTAAAAAAATTATAGAGAGAGAGAGAGAAGAAAAAGTGGCGGCTCGTGGCGTGTTCTGCTGTCTAGTTTTACATGATGGAGGAATGTTCTGTCGCCCTACGAGTCTGAAGACAGATTTGATCGGCCCGGCTGTCAGTGTGGCGATTGCCAGTGATGCCAACGAGTTGTATCGTGATTTTGACCGACTTTCACCAGCCTTACCAGGATGAACGGTATGATGATTGAGTAAGGCCTAACTTCGCTGCCAGCACAGGATTCAGCTGACTTCTGCGCATTGACAAGCGCAGCGTGTTACCTTTAACTAAATGTTATTTGCACCCTTCGAGGGAGTGAGAGAGAGGCTGGCTTCTCACAGCTATAGATTCAAAAATAATCAGCTGCGACCAGATCAGCTGATGAGACTACCATCTTTGCATACGGTTTCTCCACCGTGACGAGGGTTAAAGATCTTTCTACCAGATGATCGTCAAAGCAATGAACTACAAAATGGAGTGCCCAGTGCAGGACTAATCTCGCCATCTTGATGAAATCATTTTGACGACTGGAAATCATCAATAGGCTGTTTGTGTTCATAAAGATAAACACTGAGAAATTGGCTTCATTCTGAGCCAGTCAAATAGTAAGCAAGCGTTTCTATTATACTAACAACAATCTTTCTCGTGTTAAGGTGATGTCATATCAAAGAAATGTTCCATGAATTGTGCTCTGAGACCAAAGAAGCAGGCGGACCTTATTTTCCGTTCATCTTGACAATCTGGTATCAGGAGATGTCTCTAAAGGGATTGCAGATTTGTCTTCCCCAGGGTGTCGCCATATGTCCAAAACCAGGTGGCACAATTGACCTAGAGGAACACAAGTATGTACGGTGAGAGAAATTAGTGTACTGGCTAGTTATACTAAGGAGAACTGTAAGAACAAATTCAAAAGAGATGACCCTCGCCCAATACAGTAAAGATGACTTCGAGTCTATTAGCCCCCTCAAACCCATAGACAAGGCTTCATAAATCCCGTGTACTTCGCCAGAGCAACAAGATTAATAATGTTGGAAACCAAACAAGCCCGAGACAACTACTTCTCTTGCTGAGCACTGATGAATACAGATCTCACATAGCACAAGATAACTCTGCAATATACAAATATCAGCAGAAGAGACATTGTTCCACTGACAGACCATATCAGGCAGGGCCCCTTCTTGGAGACACATAAATAATAAACCGTCTAGGTAAAACAAACATCATGAAGTCCTTAGCTCATGAAGCTTCAATTACAGAGTGAGAGGAAGCTCCACAAATGCAAAGAGTTGGAAAAGAAAAGGAAATGCTGTGCACCCACCAAGACTGCCAGCCCCAGCACCTCTAGCAAATTAAAGAGCAATAGCTTTAGTGCTTGGCAAATAACTTGAAGATTTTTGGCAAGATATCCTACCGAATGTCCATGTCAGGCAATCCAATGGCCTGGCAGAGAACATGTCTTGTTACTCGAGGTCAACATCAACAGCATACAAAATCTGTGTGTGTAAGCAAGAGCACGCGTGACTGTTTCCTGAGGTATGACGTACCCCCAGGTCACAGATGATAATACACACTTGTATGTTTAGAACAATAATTTAGCAAATTAGCTTAAAATCAACTTGAGAGAGCTGCAGACCTGAAGCTAATAATTTAGTTGGCCCTCTGTTTATTGGCCCCCTAGAACCAGCAGATTTACAACTAATTGCGGTTATTACAGCAATGAAAGTAACTTTAGTGTAAAGTTGTGAAGCTTGAGCTGCATAAGACCACTTTCTTCTCACACCTTGAAATTCAGAAATCCACAAGCTAATAATTTGCAGCACGAAGGAGCGTAACTCGGTAATCTCCTTCCATCTAAACAAGCAGGAATTTAATTTGGTATCAGCCTGATGGAATACTGGACTCAATGATGTCAGAACCTACTATTTCCTATTTAAAAAATCTAAGGTTTGATGACAAACTTCAAAACACTGCTATAACTCATCACTGATTTACTAAAACAGAGTGCAGGAGATTTAACTGATATCAGCAAGCATCTCATAAGCACAGAAGTGTTAGGCAAAGTGGATAATGTAATTGCAGCGACGTGTGACAATATTGAAGGATCACGGAGAGAAGCAGAGTTAGTGAATCATTTTATTCCGAAAATAGATACACAGCGCGCAAAGCGATCGTCATATAAGTACATGAATGCTCCAAAAAAATGAGCAACAAAAATATCTCATCTAAAGCGATTCAATCAGTCCCTGAAATAACAATTTCAGTGACAATAGTGACCAAACCAACAGTACTTTCCTCCATCACTGCATCCTGTCTCTTCTTCATCGCCTCTACTATGAATCCACCACAGCAGATTCGAAAGAGAGTTCCCATCATCATGACCGCTCAAGCTCCTCACTTTTTCCAGCGCACTACCTTTGTCAAAAATCCCTTCCAAGGCATACACAAACCCTTTCCATCCTTCAATTCCCTCCCTGTTCAGTGCTGGGTATGTCCAATTAACGAGCTGTTTCACAAACTGGATATCTGAGAATAGAACCTCAGTGATAGGCAACAAAGGCAAAACCTGAATTCCAAGCCTACAATCTCTACGCTCGGCTCCAGCGAACCAAAGAGCACTGTCCCTTTTGTTAGACCACAGAACACCCACCACCCTGTTCTCCCTAGTGAAGTCTTCCTCATATAAATTATCACCTTCTCTAACATGCCACCATGTTTGAGCCGCTTGAATTTCCATTGCAGCGAGCGTCGACCCGACGGCAACAAGATGGGTGTCTCCAAAGGCCAATCCCATTAAAGCAGCTGAATAGTAAGCATTCACAGCCTCGCTCGTGCTCTCCTGATTCCGCCCATCCGCAAATTCAGTCAATCCAGCAGCCCAAGAGTGCAATCTATACAGGTCAAAGCACCTCAGACGCGTATAGTTGGAATTCGACCTTCTCCCCAAGTTCATGAAATCCGCCATAAGTGAATAAGCTTGAGGCCTGTACTTCCTTCCCCATGCAGGATCAATCTTGGCGAGAACAGCAATTGCATAAAGAAAGTACCCTAAATGATAGTGATGATCGTTGTACAGCCCGAAGCCAAAATCTTCACCAGGATTGGTCGATCCTAGCTTGGTGATAATCCCACCCCACTTCGCATCATACAAGAATCCATTACCACTAAAAGTCCCATCCAACCATGGCTCTATGGTGCTCTTCAGATATTTTCCGATCGCCGGGATGACTTCAGGATAACACACCTCCTCAGCAATCAAAGCCAGCCTCGCCGCCCTGGCAATCAATTTCCCATAAAAATAAGACGAAGCCGTCGTTATTGCAGCCGGATCAAGGGACTCGACATCGCTACAAAGGGCTCGAATAATTTCGTCGTACGACTCTTCCTTCACGCCCCTGATCGAATGCCAAGTAACAGAGACAGGATCAGATCTCAACACCCAGGAATCTCCAACCACACCAACAAGATCACCATCGATACTCCTACACTTAAAATCCTCCAGCACGGTGACACCGCAGTCCTCACCGGACAAAAGTCGAACATGTAGCGGGTGCGCGAGCATGAGCAGATCCCCCCACCCTCTCTTCTCCCACTTGTACTCCAAACAAAACGGCCTGGTCAACACCGCCTCGCCAGACAGAGCATACGAAGAGCTGAACCTATCCAGGACCTCCTCGCTAAATGATCCGCCGTCGGGCAAGCAGGCAATCCTAATGACCCCGGAAAACCTTCCCGAGGTCATCGCATTGAGGCTCTTACTGAAACTGATCGGCGAGGAACTGTAAACGAGCCAAGTCTGGTTGTTGTTGAGCTTCACGGTGTGCTTGGTGCGGCTGCTGTTCGAAGAGAGCGAGAGGATGGCGTGGATCGTGGAGATCGCGACCTCCGCGCCGCTGTTGACCAGGAAGGTCACGTAGGGGCTCCCCCGGACGAGGACGAACCTCAGGTCCGACGCCGCGAAGTCCAGCGTCACGCCGAGGTCGCTGTACGACGAGATCACGTGCCGCGGCGCCTCCGAGCCGCCGCCGACGACGGCGCCGCCGGAGAGGGTGGCGGAGACGGTGAGGTCGGCGTTGAAGACCTGGTACAGTATGGCGGGGCGGGCGAAGCGGGTAGGGAACGAGACGGAGACGGAGGACGGGGAGGGCTTGACGAGGTAGGGGTGGACGTACTCGAACTGGTCGCCCTTGTTGAGGGCGAAGTTCTGGAAGAAGGAGTTGGTCGGGAGCGGGGCGGCGAGGAGGCCCGGCGAGAAGAAGGGGGACGGGTCGGGGAGGACGGTGGACTCGCCGCGCGGGAAGACGAAGGGGAACTTGGGCTTCGGCGGAGACATCGGCGGCGGCGGCGGCGGCGGCGGCGGCGGGGTGGATGGCGGAGGAGGAGGAGCAGGAGGAGGAATATATGGTGCGGGCGGAGGAGGACGAGGAGGAGGAGGACGACGGCGGCGTTTGCGGAAAGGCTTCGTGACGAAGGTTGAGACCCTTCGAAGCAATGTCTTCACCATTATTTTATTAAATTAAATTAAATTAGATTATCTTGTTTGGGGGTTGGCGGTTTCGTTACGCGCGTTCACCAGAATTTTTCTCTCCTCCTTTCTTTTCTTTTTTTCAATTGATGATGACTCGCCAGAGGAAGAGGAGAGAGCAAGGAAGGAAGTGGGCTACTACAGTGAACTAGGAAAATCAAACCTCAGGAGTCAAAAACTCTATCGAGGTTTGATTAGGTTCTGTCGGGTCGTGATCGAATCGCCAGGAATTGATTTCTGGCGGGGCTTTTTTTTCTCGGTTTCCAGTTCAAAGGGTCTCTTTCTAAGGGCATTGAAAGGGGACCGTGACATTTACCTGAAGAAATTTCGACGAAGATTTAGGACGAGGACGAGGACGATGGAAATGGAGTTGGCGAGTTGATGTGGATGTTTTTTCTTGTCTTTTCGAATGGAGGGAGGGAGAGAGAGATTGGATTGGATTGGTAGTGAAGTTGGTGAAGGGACTGGGAAGGCAATTTAAAATGGATTTGGGGAATGTGGAAGTGGGAACTGGAAGCAAAGGATCAATGCAGGGGAACTCCTGGAATTCTTCAGAGGCAAGGAAGGGACACAGAGAGAGAAGGGTCGTTTCGAAAGGTACAGTGAAGGTGAAGTCATGGAAGATGGCGTGGAAGAATTGGGGAAAAAGATGGGGATGTGCAGACAAAAGAGGACAGAGCCCTGTAAGGACCTGCTAAAACTTGGTTCCTAGGATAAAGGCAGAGTGACTCGATGAAGACAAAAAAGGTAAGGGAATGGCTTTTGGACGACATTTACTGCAGGTACAACCGTTAAGGATGTCCAAACTCCTATCCTTAGTATATTCTTTCACTTCCTTTTGAGAGGAAAAAGGGGTGAGTCTCGCGTTTTGGCTCGGGGAGAAAACGTTGACCGAAGAGAAGAGCTCGAGCAACTGGTGTTATCGAATTTGAAGATGGCATGGATTATAGAATTCTTGTTGGTAGAGTTATTTTTGTAGATCTTACTGATATATATGGATAGATTTATCGCATGAAATCCTGTTGCACGTGAAATGATGTGTATGTTACTGGTGTACAATTGAGGGGGAAGAGGGTTGATTTTTCCCCATCATCATTATCAGGCACTCTTCTTTCGACCCAAAGAGATACCCAACATTCCGACTTCATAACATGAAAACAAGAACTTGTTGCACGTGTCAGATAGGACGAGGCACGCGCCAGCGCACGCAATCAGCCACCGTCATGTTCCGATCCAACAGAAACCCGTGTCGGTTGTGGCGTCCCTCAGTCGAAGGATCACGGCCTCGGTGGTATCCAGCAGTCTAAATGTCAAGCCCCTCTTGATTCCCTCCCTTTCAGCCGCCCTGAACTCCTCTACTTTGGTCAAGTAGAACTCGAAATCGGGTCCCTCGAGCTTCGTCCCGTTGCCCGTGAACCGTCTCATTATTTCGTAGAGATTATGCATTTTCAACAAAATGTTTCAATCGCCATTTCCAACTCTAGATTTCTGCATCATTAGAAACGAAGGACATCTTCATTTCTGCCACATTTTAGATAGACAAATGTACGAAGTTTTTCCTAGAGAAGTTTAAGAAATGCCATATTCAAGAGCAAATGCGCCAGCGTCCGAACCTAGACCTGCATCATTAGCTTCGATTCGAATCATCATTAGTGAAAAACTGTCGACCGCGACCTAGTCCTCTTGCATAAGCTGATCTTTCAAGCATTAATCGCTATGCAAATGAGTGAACTACCCAGAAGAGCTCTTACACCAGCCAGGAGGCATAGCAATGACGGCATTTGGTTACTCCCTACTGGATCCCCGACGAACACGATCAATTTCCCTGACGAACCATCTCCAAGAACTGGCCCGCGTTGAACTGAGGCAGCTCGCACCCTTCAGGATTCCACCTTCCCTTCACATACTCAATGTCCGGGTATCCCAAACTTTAGACAGTTGTGCTGATCAAAGGGCAAGTCACGTTGGTGTAGTACGTGCCGATGGGGTTATCGATCCATTTTCCCCTAAACACATCGCATCTCTTTTCCACTTGCTCTGTTCTTTTCAACTCCGGAGATGGTTGGACATCAGGAAGCGAGCTGATGGCGAACAAATAAAGAGGGATCGCGGCGAGGAGAATCGGTGTTGCGACGAGCAACAGCGCCTCCTTCATGCTGATGATGGTGCTCTGTGGTGGGTTTTTGGAAACTTCACGTTCACCATTGAGAGAGGCAAACGCTTAGAACTAGAAATTAACTACTCCTGCATAGGGACACTGGCATTACTAAGAATCAGTTGTTAGGAATATATTTTGCATCGCAGAGGGTAGAATTTGGTCGGTACCTTCGGAGTCTTTCTCCCAGGTATGATTAAGTTAAGACATCGATCATATACCGCTCGTGCTACCGATTTATCCATCGCCATGCTTGTTCAATTTCCCCTTGGCGAGGCAACATTTGTTGAATAAATAGTCAGTTAGCGCTTAACTAAATCTGTAGATTGTTTCCTCGTCAAGCATCACACAACAGACTGTGTGGTTTGTTCTATTTAGAGCAATGGCTTTTTCATGAACCAAACTGTTTATTCTAATAACAAGTGAGAATCGTTCTTGGGTCCAATTGGACGTTGCTTTAGTTCTGCATTTTCTCGTAACACCAGTTATGTCCCGTGTAACTATCGCGGAGGGGTTTTAAAGATGAATGCAGAACAATAGGTTGGGATATATTCTGCTACGTCCAGAACAAACAATCTGCGGTTTACCCCCATCGTGCACTCTTCTGCGTCTGCCCCCGAAGAGATTCTCAACTCTCCGACCTCATAATGTGAAACAAAAACTCGTTCCACAAGTCGATAGGACCCGGCAGACACCAATGCACGCAATCGGCCATGGTCACGTTTCTCAGCAACATACGCCCGAAATGGCCTGGGTGCCCATCGGGTCTCTGGATCATTGCCTCGGTAGTGTCCAGCAACTTAAATGTCAGGCCCCTCTTGATTCCCTCCCTCTGGGCCGCCCTGAACTCCTCCACTTGGGTCAAGTAGAACTCCAAATCCTCCCCCTCGATCTTGGCCTCTCCGCTCATGAACGGCCTCGTCCTTGCGCAGCTCCCTCCGGTGTTCCATGTGCCGTTCTCAAAGTGCGCAGGAGAGAACGTCCGCAAAAACGTCATGCCGTTATAGGCCTTTTGACTTAGGAGTTCTCTAAAGGCAGTTCGAAAGGCCATTCTATAACCGTGAAACTTGGTGAGGTCGGTGATGTTGTTCAGCTTGCAAGAGCTGCAACCAATGACTTCGCCCTTTTCGCAGAACATCAGAGGCCGGAAAAACCATTGGCCGGCCGAGATGACGACAAAGTCGAAATTTGCAATCTCGGATGCCCAGGATGGCTCGGGCTCGTCTAAGTAGAGGCTCATGATGCTGTTGAAGGAGTGACCATCTGGGTCTGCATCTCTCGACTTCACCAAGAATGGAGCCCAGAATGTGGCTAGTGTGAACTTGTGATCTGAGAAGTACCACCTTTCGAAGATTACTGTGCCTAGTGAGTAATTGTAAGATATTTTCTCAGGAAATTCCACCTGAAAGATCATCTTTTGAAGCTGAGAACCAACTTCTTATATATTAGAGATTTCTGCATCATCCAATGGACCATAGAAGCTCTCGAATTGGTGAGAGAGAGGCCTCTGTTCGTTCGCCACACTTTGGTAAATGAAAAGGCTCACTTTTTGTCGCTGTTTTAGAGCGATATCACTAGAATGTAGCATGGAACAGTTCTACCACATTTTAGAGAGACAAAACCATGAAACATTTCATAGACAGAGGAGTTAAAGAAATGCCAAATCATTCGACAAAAAACGTGGTAGGATGCATCCTTGTCTGGCTACTGGTACACCGCACTCAAACCAGATCCCATATACATCATTAATTTGGTTTGATATAGTATTGATTTGTACTTAACTTGCTTCAGCCAATAATTCGAGGCTTAACTCTCTCTATGCAAATGAATACTATAGCCATAAGAGGCCTCAAATGCAAATGCTGCATAAGCTGAGTAATTAAGGACACTGAGTCAGCACTTACATTGGCCAGGAGGCAGAGCAGTGACTGCATTTGGTTCCTCCCAACCGAATCCCCCACAAACGCGAGCGATTTCCCTCGAGCCATCTCCAAGAACTGGCCCGCGTCGAACCGAGGCAGCTCGCATTCGTCAGGCTTCCACCGCCACTTCAAGAACTCGGTGTCGGGCCTTCCCAACTTCAGGCAGTTGCGCTGATCGATGATTGAAGGGCAAGTCGTGACAGTGTAGTACACGCCATCCGGGTAATGAACCCACTTTCCTCTAAATACATCGCATCTCTTGTCCACTTGCTCTGTTCTATTCGAAATGCCGGTGCTGATCTCCAACTCCCGGGATGATGGGACACCAAGATGCGGGCTAGTGACAAACAAATATAGGGGGATCGCAGCGAGAAGAGCCGGCATCGAGGTGAGCATCAGTACCTTCTTGGTGCCGGTGGTCCTCTGTGGTGGGCTATTTACTGAGTGAAGCTCAGATACTGGGAGCTTCATGGTTGAGTGAGGCAAATGTCTAGTACAAGAAATTATTCCTGCATCTAGATCTATATATACACACACACACATTGTCAAACAAACATACATACATACATACCTACATACATACACAGATGGGGACACTGGCTTTATTACAATTAGTTCGTTAGGGCATTAACTTTTGCATTACATGGTCTGTAACATTTTGTTTGGTACCTCCGTTGTCCCTCCTGTGGACCTGTGGTATGCTAAGAAATCACATACCGCAGGTGCTAGTGCAACCAAATCATCCATTGTTAGGCATCATTTCTTGAATGAATAGTTAATGCCTGCATAATCAGTTGATCGATTCAGACGTTCTCGAGTATGGCTCAATTCGATGTTAGCTTGTTTGACTTCCAGCCACACATATTCATGAACCGAAAATTTGTGATAGATAATAAGAGAATCTGAAAGAAGTCGCTCTCCAATTTAACTAGCCATTATGTGTAGTGATCGAGTTAATTATATCTTAACCACCACAACGTGCTCGTTCAACATCTTATTTCTATTGCAAGCCCCCATTTTTGGTCGTTTGGATTCAGTTTATGTGCAAAGAATCCGGTGGACTAATGGACTTCAAAGTTCACTTAATATGGGATTGTTCGTAGCTCTTAGTTCTGCATGAGTGAAGCTCGAACATGGCAGGTAAGAGGGGGTTCATGAATCTATTAATTGAGCTCTCGGGGATGAAATGTCACCTAGCTTTTCAATGTTATCGACGATGAACATCGACTCATTTTTCCAAGCTTCGTTTTCACCCACCATGTTCGTCGTCAAAACATTTGAAAAATTGATCAAAACCAGAAAATCACTTTTCGAATTGTCGATTTTCTAATATGGTCGACATGAACAGACTCTACTTTCTTCGTATACTTGAGGTCACTCGCGGGTTTTCTCATGATTTCAGCAGGCTGGCATGGGGGTGAGGATGTGTAAGGCCTTCATAAAGAAACAAACATATGACTATGCCGTGGGTCGCACGACGACGACGCACTGCTTCGCTTGTCATTAGAAATTCTTTTGGTTCAATCGAGTATTCGATCTTTCAAACTGAGGAATGATTAGGCCCCATCCGAAAAAAGAGAAAAGAGAGAGAGCTCCTCTTTACAAATCACAGGTGCTGCATATGGACACTATCCAGGACAACACGAAAACAAAGTTAATTCCTTAACAAGATGTGAAGCAAAGTGTCGGGTCCCAAGTGCCGATGGGACCGCGCAACTGGCAAAAGCATTCCTTAATCGTCCGCACAAGGTGGCCAATGTCCATCGATGTGCACCCCTGTTCGACGCCGCTACGTCAAGCAATCGAAACTTCATTCAGGATCTTTCGCGTCTCTGTACATTCCAAAGCAAGCAAACCTCCCTTTTTCTGCAGCAGCACCCCTCCTCCTGTGACAAGGGATATCAGCATCAGCGGGTTTCATTCTCACACAGCTCGTTTTAAGGTCGTGTGTTCGAATGCGAGGAATCTGGCCCCAAACGGAACGGCAATTCGGGGTTCGCCGTGGCGTTTCCGTGCTTTGCCGAAGAATTTTCAGCTGGAAAAACAGAAAATGCGGATTCCATTTTTCAAACGATAAGAAATGTTATTGACATGCGATTGCTTTTTTTATTCCTCTAGATGTTGTGCAATCATAAACATCAGCTGCGCACTTTCTGTAGCTTCCTTTGAGTAAACTTTACACCTTTCTCCGACTTCATCACATGAAACAAGTGCTCGTTCCATGTATCAATCGGGCCGGGCAAGCACCAGTGCACGCAATCCGCCCTGCCAACATTGCTCTTGGGCCAGTTGCACTGGCGGTTCGGATGACCGTCGGGCCTGAGCAGCATGGCCCGCGTCGTGTCGAGCAGCCTAATCTTCATGCCCTCCTCTCTCGCCCTCCTCTCAGCTTCCAAGAATTCCTCCACTTGAGCCAAGTAGAACTCCAAGTCGTAGCCCTCCAGCTTCTTCTCATCGGTCTTGAACGGCCTCGTCCTCGTGCAACTCCCTCCGTCGGTCCAATACCCATTCTCAAAGTGTGCCGGCGAGAATGTCCTCAGGAATGTGATGCCACCCTCGCGGTTCTTCATTCCCATGATGGCTTTCAGTGTGGTACGTAACGCGGTTCGATATGCCCGGAATCTAGACACCTCGGTTACGTTGTCCCGTCCGCATGCAGAACAGCCCAGGAGTCGACCGTTCTGGTAGTAGACAAGCTGGCGGAAGAACCATTGGCTCGCCGAGACGATGACGTGGTGGAAGGCGCCGATCTCAGAGGACCAAGCGGGGTGGGGCTCATCTAGGTGGAGGCTCAGGACGCCGTTGAGGGTTTGGCCGCCGCCCGCGTCGGTGGTGCGGACCAGGAACGGGGCCCAGAAGGTGGCTAGGGTTAGATTGTGGTTAGGGAAGTACCACCGCTTGAAGTTGTAGTCAGTGGAGTACCTCAGAGAGATGTCCTCCGGCTGGTCAGCCTAATGATTTTACACAGAGACGATCAGATATGAAACGAGAGAGACAATATAAGATCAAAGATAAAATTACAACACACTATTCATGATAAAAACGTAAGTCAACCATAGTAGAAAACTTCGTATATAGAAGTTATGATCGATATGAATACACTTATTTCCCTGGGCATAGAGGATAAAATTATAATGAAATTCCCGCAAATAACATTAGTCCTTGTTTACTTCTCTCTTTCATCCTTAGGACAATAATTAGGAGAAGGGAATTTGTGGACATATGATATTGGGGGAAAAGTGCCAAAAAAGTTCTAAACATTTTGCATTAGTGTCAATTTAGTCCTACACCTTTTTTTTGTCCAAATTCAGTCCTAAACCTTTTTTTTGTGCCAATTCAGTCCTAAACCTTTTTTTGGTGCCAATTTAGTCCTAAACCTTTTAAATTGGTGCCTATTTAGTCCTAAACTTTTTGTTTTTGTGAAAATTTAGTCCTTCCAGCGACTTGCCAGAAGAAGGAGAGACTAAAAAAAAAAAAGTGGAAAAAAAAGGAAAAAAATAAATATTCAAAAAAATATTAAAATATTATTTAAGTTATCCACGTTAGTGCCACGTTGACGCTGGTGACTGGTCGCAGGTTGGCAAGCGTCCACATAGGCAAATTTCGGTCAAAATTGATCGGAAGGACTAAATTGGCACAAAAACAAAAGGTTTAGGACTAAATAGGCACCAATTTAAAAGGTTTAGGACTAAATTGGCACCAAAAAAAGGTTTAGGACTGAATTTGCACAAAAAAAAGGTTTAGTACTAAATTAGCACTAATGCAAAAGGTTTAGGACTTTTATGGTACTTTTCCTGAAATTGGAAAAAATTGCCCAAAAAGTCATAAACATTTTGTACTTTTGTCAATTCAGTTTTAAATATTTTCAAGTTATGCCAATTAAGTCCATCCGGCCAATTTTGATCGAAATCATTGACGTCTATATCAGCCGTCCTATGTGGCACAGCCAGCTCTAATGTGGACAATTTTAATAATTTTTTTAATTTTTCTTTTCTTTTTTTCCTTCCTTTTTTTTACTTTCTTTTTTATTTTTTTATTTTGGTTTCAAAGGGCCAACGGATTGGCTGAGGATCAACAACCTCCACCAACCACTATCCGAGGGTCGACAACCATTGCCAATCCCTAGGCAAGAGCCACGAAGCCATCACCAACCACAAGCGAGGGCGTCGCGGCCCATGCCCATTGAACCAAAAAAGAGAAAAAAATTGAGAAAAGAAAAGAAAAGGGAAGAAAAAAAATCAAAATTATTAAAAATTAGTAAAATTTGTCCACAGCACCCGACTATGTCACATAGGATGGCCGATACTAGCTAAACTACTACGTCAGTAATTTCGAGCCAAAATTTGCCGGATCAACTCAATTGGCAAAATGTGAAAAAGATTTAGGACTCAACTGACAAAATTAAAAGGTTTAACATTGAACTGACAAAAAATACAATAGATTTAAAACTTTTTAGACAATTTTGCCTATGATTTTCTTCTCTCAAATTTCCAAAAATAAAAAAATGTCATTCTAAGAGCAGCTCGTATTTGACTTGGACATTTCTCTACCTCTTGATCCTCTGGGAAAGAAAGATCGAGCACTTACGCTAGACAAGAGGCACAGCAAGGACTGCATGTGGTTCCTCCCCAGAGAGTCGCCGACGAAGGCGATCGACTTCCCCCTCACCATCTCCATGAACTCGGCCGCGTCGAACAGCGGGAGCTCACACCCGTCTGGCTCCCACCGCCACTTCAAGAACTCCGTGTCGGGCCTCCCGAACTTCATGCAGTTCTGCTGGTCGCTTATCGCGTAGCAAGTCTCGTTTGTGTAGTACGTCGGCACGTCCGGGCGGTACACCCATTTCCCCTTAGACACGTCACACTTCTTCTCCCTCACCACCGGCACTGGCACCGGCACTACTGCTGTCACATCCTTGCCCTCATGGCCACCATTTTTGTCCTCAATCGACCGTGCCAGAGGATAATCTCGAGGCTGGACGGGCGAGCTCACGAAGAGGAGCCACAGAGGGATCACGGTGAGAAGAATCGCGGTCGGAGTGAGCACCGACACCGTCCTGAAGTTAACGGTGGCGGTTTGCTGCGCCTCCTTCTTATTGCCGTGATGCTCCTCCGTGAGTGCGACTGTCATGGCGGATAAGGGATGTGTGTACAGTGTTCGTGCAGGCGCAAGGAGAGAGGTTTCTGGCGTGCATGAAAGTTACGTCGTGAAATATGAGGTCCTCGTTTAGGACCTCTTATTTGGAATCAAGCATTTGATAATATTTTAGTCTTTTGGGACCGCTTCTTTAATTATATTTAAAGCCCCGCTAGGGTAGCATGACATGGACATCTCAAGAAGCGAAGATCGTTGATTCGATTTACATTGCGAGAGATATAGGTATAAATTTATAAAGAATCATACACCGACAAATCTTGTAATGACGCGCCCAAATTCGACATTTATTTTTATTAGAACAAACTTAAGGGTTGTACCTAGAGAGATCTTCTCACCATGAAAATTAAATTTTGTTGAACTATAGAATATAATGTAATAGCTTGTTGCTTCTAGATATAAACTACACCTCGGGCTTATCGTCACACGTTGCTGTACACAAATTAAGTAGTAGAATAAGACCAAGCCAATAATTGATCTGTAGATTATAGAAAGTAAAGCAATGCCATTTTCTCTTCATTCTTCATTGTATTCTATTTAGGGTTCGAATTCTGCATTCATAAATAGTAAATGACATTAATCGATTATATATATAAAGATATATGAAAATGATGATGTCGTATTTAATTTTTTTTCCTTCTGAATAGATGCATTATAAGTTCTAAATTTGTTACGAAAGTCCATGTTGACACCTATTTTTAATTTGTCCAAAAAAAAACTAATTGCACGGAATTTAGGAATTAATTTTCTTTAATTCCTAAAACAAAAAAATATTTTTATTTAAATGCATTGCATATAGAAATTAGACATATTTGTATTAATAAGGTCTATTAAAATATTAAATTAAAAAAATTTTCAAAATTTTCAAAAAAAATTTCAAAAAAAAAACTTTTTCGAGTCAGGCTGGGTCGGGGCTGGGCCGACCTAGCCCTTTTCTCTTTCTCTTTTCTATTCCCCTCCTCGCGCGGGCCTAGCCTGCCTTGCTTTCTCCTTTCTTCCTCCTAATCCGGCCCAGCCTCTCCTTTCCTTCTCCCCTCCTACGCAAGCTGGGCTCGGCTCGGCCCGACCCAAACTCCCTTCTCCTTCTTTCTTCCTGGCAGCCACCCGTCCCTTTCACCTCCCCTGTTCTCCGCTGTGCTGGCCGCAGTGTGACGAATGCCTGCAACAGCCATGCCGTCACCATCAAGACAGAGGAGGCCCGGAGGAGCACGCCAACGGGACTGTGCATTCCAGTCATGTCCGCACGGGATTCCCGGACCTCCTCCCCTCTTTTCTTCCTCTACCCCCTCTATGCCTGCCCCCCTGCATCAGCCTAATGGCCGCGAGTGGTGGCCAGAGTAGGCCGGTGTAGGCCCGTCATCACGCAAACGCAACGGGGCAGGGGAAGGGGGGCCCGTTGTTGCCAACAATAAAAGCCGGAGATGAAGAGAGAGCCAGGGTCGGCCAGAGAGAGAAAAAAAAATAGAGCGAGAGAGAGAGAGAATAGATAGAGAAAGAAGACGAATCGAGGCCATGCCAGAGCCAAGAGAGGACCAGCAGTGCCGTCGTCACCCGCGAGGCAACCTGAGAGTCGACCAAACACGCTGTTGACCCCCCCCCCCCCCCCCCCCCCGCCTCTGTTTTCCTCTGTTTTTAGGCACGGTCGGGCCGGGACTCACGCCGGCCGTGTCGCACAATTCCCAGCCTATGCCATCGCCGGTCTCATTCCCTAGCCTCAGTCGGGAACGGGCCGTGACCGTCGGAGCCGACTAGGTCGCCGGAGGAGGATGGAATCCTCCGTTTTTCCACGCACCTGCCAAGTGTTTGATGAATTGGCCCAAGGAAACCAAGTTTGGTTTGGTCGCCGGCCGGTGAACCGACGGCCGGACGGCAACCCAGGCAATCGGTGACATCGGTGGTGGCCCTAAGGGCCATTTCGAGGGGCAGCGCCGGTTTGGGTCAGCTGGCAGACGACCAATTTTGATTCTGCCGGCGTTTTCCCCCGCGAGTCAGCAAGTTCGAGTCGGACTCAACCCGAATCAACAAATCTAACCTAGGTCAATGCCCTAGGTCAGATCCGTTGACTCGGGTCGATTCCGACCGACCTGGATTAGCCGACACGACCCGAGTCAACGCTTGAGTTGGATCCGTTGACCTGGGTTGGATTTGACCGACCCAAATCCACAACCCGACCCGTTTTTATATTATTATATTATATTATTTTATTTTATAATTTTTTTATTAAAAAATTTTTAAAATTTTTTCTGCATTTATTTATTTATTATTATTATATTTTTTTAAAAAAAATTAAAAAAATCTTTTTCCATATTATTATTATTATTATTATTATTATTATTATATTTTAAAAAAAAATTAAATTTTGTTGTATGTCTTAATGTGCTAATTTATTGTTGTTTTATTATGCATGTTATTTTTAATTGCATAAATCGCATGTTTAAATAGGTAAGCCTGTGTGATCGTGTTTTGTTGTATGACTATCATGCATGTTTTTTTTAATCTAGATTTTAATGGCATGGTGTTATGCTTTAAATGTTGATCGCCTTAGCTTAGGTTAGAACCTTAGGTTACATATTTACTATGACTACTAATCACTTTTGATTATGCACTCGCTTGATCACCTCACATGTTAGGAGAAAGGTCCTAAAATCAATCCAAATTACCTGACAAATGTTTTCAAAAAATGAACAGGGTAAAAATGTATCAAAAGGGCATTAGTTATCTAACTAATATAACCAAGTCTCCGAGCTCAGTCAATCTCTGGTTCACAAGAGTAGGGTGATTCTCCCATCACCATGTTTTGGTTTCTAATTGACCCACCCCAAATCGATTAGTGGCAACTCCTTTTTGTAAACCACTTGCATGTTAAAATCTAAACCTTAAGTCGCGATATGGTATGAGCTTGGGAGAGTCCGAGTTAAGTTTCGAATTTAAACTTAACACGTACCAGGCGAGCTCCTCGTTTTTTGAGCATGTTCAAAAATATCTCAGGAGGTCGGTCGCAACAATCCATAACTCTAAACTTTCAAAAGTGTAATTAAGTCTTAAAACTTATCTCAAAAATGCAATTGAATACTAAAACTCTCACCTAAATTTTGTCAAATTGGTCAAATCAAGTCATTCTGCTCATTACACTTTGTGATAGTTTTAGAACTCGATTATATTTTCGCGATAAGTTTTAAGACGTGATTACACTTTTTGAAAGTTTTAAGAGTAAATTATACTTTCTGAAAATTTTAAGATTCAATTGTACTTTTATGACAAGTTTTAAAACTTGAATGCATTTTCTAAAAGTTTTAAAATTCCATTACACTTTCATGACAAATTTTATGACTTCCGGTCCACGTATCTTGTTTTCTTTTCTTAAATGATTTCTTTCATCAATTAATGCATATGTACTAGTAAAGATGAAGTTGCCTTGGCATTCTACCCTTCCTAAAACTTTAGGGTCAAAATTGACTTCTCTTCAAAGTTCTCTCGTTAATGAAGTGCATTGATTGGTGGAGACAAGTTTAGAATAATGTATACGGATTAAAGAAATGTTGTTCACGGTAACTAATACTTTTCTCGTATACATGGGGACACTGGATTTATTACAATTACTTCGTTAGGGCATTAACTCTGGCATTACATGGTCTGTAACATTTTGTTAGTACCTTCATTGTCCCTCTAGTGGTGTGCTAAGAAATCACATACCGCACGTGCTAGTGCAACCAAATCATCCATTGTTAGGCATAATTTCTTGAATGGACAGTTACTGCCTGCACAATCGGTCGATCGATTCGGTCGTTCTCGAGTACGACCCAATTCGATGTTGGCTTGTTCGACTTCCAGCCACACATCTTCATGAACCGACAGTTTATGATGGATAATTCGAGAATATGAAAGAAGTCGCTCTCCAATTTAAATACCCATCATGTGTAGTGATCGAGTTAATTATGCCTCAACCTTCGCGATGTTCTCGTTGAATATCTTATTTCGATTGCAAGCCACCATTTTTGGTCGTTTGGATTCAGTTTATGTGCAAAGAATCCAGTGGATTGATGGACTTCAAAGTTCACATGATATCGGATTGTTTTTAGTCCTTCGTTCTGCACGAGTGAAGCTCGAACGTGGCAGGTAAGAGGGGCTTCATGAATGTATTAATTGAGCTCTCTCGATGAATTGTCGCCAAACTTATGGATGTTATTGACGATGAACATCGACTCATTTTCCTAAGGTTCGTTTTCAACCCCCATGTTCATCGTCAAAACATTTGAGAATTTGATTAACCAGAAAATCACTTTTTGAATAGTTGTTTTTCTATATGGATTAGCTTGAACAGACTCTACTTTCTTCATCTACTTGGGGTCGTTCTCGGGTTTTCTGATGATTTTAGCAGGCTGGCGTGAGTGAGGATGTGTAAGGCCTGCAAAGGGGCTTGCAAACGATTGAGTTGACGCGTGAGTGAAAATTCTGTGGAAGTGGCTTTGGAGCCAAGGAATGTCCATGGATGTGCGGGTGTGTTCCACACCACTAAGTCAAGAATCTTTTGCGCCTGTACATTAGGAAGCAAGCAAACCTCCTTTTTTCCGCAGCAGCACCCCTCCTCCTATGACAAGGGATCAGCACCGACGGGTTCTATTCTCACACCGCGCACCCCGTACACCAGCTCATTTTAAGGTCGTGTTCGCGCGTGGAATCTGGCCCTAAACGGAACTGTGATTCGAGGTTCACGGTGGTGTTTACTGTTTCCCGTGCTTTGCCAAAGAATTTCGGCTAGAAAAACCGCAAATGCCGATTCCATATTTCAAATGCTAAGAAGTGTGATTGACATGTGATTGCTTTCTCCGTTCCACTATATATTATATAAACATAAACATCAGCTACGGGCGTTTTGTAGCTTCCTTTGAGTAAATTTTACACTTTTCTCCGACTTCATCATATATAACAACAGCTCGTTCCATGTATCGATTGGGCCAGGCAAGCACCAGTGCACGCAATCCGCCTGGGTCACGTTGCTCTTGAGCCAGTTGCACTGGCGGTTCGGATGTCCGTCGGGCCGGAGCAGCATGGCCAGCGTTGTGTCGAGCAGCCTCATCTTCATGCCCTCCTCTCTCGCCCTCCTCTCAGCTTCCAAGAATTCCTCCACTTGAGCCAAGTAGAACTCCAAGTCGTAGCCCTCCAGCTTCTTCTCGTCGGTCGTGAATGGCTTTGTCCTCGTACAACTCCCTCCGTTGTTCCACTCCCCATTCTCGAAGTGCGAGGGCGAGAACGTCCTCAGGAACGTGATGCCGCTCTCGCGTTTCTTCATTCCCATAATGGCTTTGAACGTGGTACGAAACGCGGTTTGATATGCCCGGAATCTAGACACTTCGGTCACGTTGTCCCGTCTGCACGCAGAACAGCCCAGGAGTCGCCCGTTCTGGTAGTAGACGAGCGGGCGGAAGAACCATTGGCCCGCTGAGATGATGACGTGGTGGAAGGCGCCGATCTCGGAGAACCAAGAAGGGTGGGGCTCATCTAGATAGAGGCTCAGGACGCCGTTGAAGGTTTGGCCGCCGCGGGCATCAGTGGATCGGACCAGGAACGGGGCCCAGAAGGTGGCTACGGTTAGGTTGTGGTTGGGGAAGTACCAACGCTTGAAGTTGTAGTCGGTGGAGTACCTCAGAGAGATGTCCTCCGGTTGCTCAATCTAATGATTTTACACACAGACGATAAGATATGAAACGAGAGAGAGAATATAAGATCAAACATAAAATTACGACACACTATTCATGATAATAACTTAAGTCAACCTTAGCAGAAAACTTCGTATATAAAAATTATGATCGATATAAATACACTTATCACTATATAGGCAAGTATTTTCCTTGGGTATAGATGACAATATTATAATGACATTCCCGCAAATATCATTAGTCCTTGTTCTGTTCTCTCGTGTGTCCCTTTTAGAACAATAATTAGGAGGACGGCATATGTGACCATATGATTTTCTGCTCTTAAATTTCCAAAAAAAATAAATAAATAAAGAAGGTAATTCGAAGAACAGCTCATATTGACTTGCACATTTCTCTGCCTCTTAACTCTTTGGGAAAGAAAAGGCGATTGAAACATTGGAAGCTAATAGAATATTTTAGTCAAATATAACTAGATGGAGCACTTACGCTAGACAAGAGACACAGCAAGGACTGCATGTGGTTCCTCGCCACAGAGTCACCGACGAAAGCGATCGACTTCCCCCTCACTATCTCCATGAACTCCGACGAGTTGAACGGCAGGAGCTCGCACCCGTCCGGCTCCCACCGCCACTTCAAGAACTCCGTGTCGGGCCTCCCGAACTTCATGCAGTTCTGCTGGTCGCTTATCGCGTAGCAAGTCTGGTTCGTGTAGTATGCCAACGCGTCCGGGCGGTACACCCATTTCCCCTTAAACAGGTCGCACTTCTTCTCCCTCACCATCGGCACCGCCGCTCCTGCCGCCGTGTCCGCACCCTTGGGACCGCCGCTTTTGCCCTCTATCAGCCGTGCCGGAGGATAATCTCGAGGCTGGACAGGCGAGCTCGCGAGGAGGAGCCACAGAGGGATCGCGGCGAGAAGAATCGTGGTCGGAGCGACCATCAACGCCCTCCTGAAGTTAACGGCGGTGCTTTGCTGCGGCGTGTTCTTATTGCCGTGATGCTCCTCCGAGAGTGCGACCTTCATGGCGGGTGAGGGCTGTGTGTACACTACAGTGTTCGGGCAAGCGCAAGGAGAGAGATTTATGTTTTGCATGAAAACTACGTCGTAAAATATGAGGTCCTTGTTTACGACTTCTTATTTGAAATCAAGCATTTGATCATATTTTAGTCTGTTTTGAGGCCCTTTGTAGTGTCGTTTTCGTCGTGTTTTTTTCATGCTTTTTTAAGCCCCATTAGGGTTAATGCTCGGACGGCAATGCCCGGCGCATGACATACGTCGCAAGAAGCGAAGGTCACCATGGATTTCGATTTTTATTACGAAGGATATACGGGCGAATTTGAGAAAGGATAATGATGCAAACAATCCATAATTTTGACAAAATATGCAATGCAATCCTTAAATTTTTAATTTATTCAATGTAATCCATAAATTTTAGCTGAATCTTTAATGTGATTTTTGAACTTTTTAATTTGTTCAATGCGGTCCCTGGATTTTTAGTACACATTCAATGTAGTCCCTAAACTTACTTCAATAGAATGACTATATTGAATACTTTCATATAGTCCATGGACCAAATTGAACATGTATCAACAGTTCAGGAATAACATTAAACAAATTAAAAGTTTAGGAACCATATTGCACACCGGATTAAAATTCAGGGACTACATTGAACAAATTAAAATTTCAAGAACCACATTACATATTGGAACAAAGTTTAGATACTATTCGTGTCATATCCCCGAATACCATGCATTAACAAATCTTTAATCACTCGCTCGCCAAAAATTGTGCACTTATTGATTCGAATAAGAGATTTTTTAATCATGAAAATTGGATTTTTAGCATTTAATTATAAGGTAACAGCTCATTGCGTCTAAATACAAACCACACCACGTGTCAGAAGATTAAGACAAACCCAATAATTGATCAACAAATGAAAGAAAGTAGAGCAATGCCATTTTCTCTTCTGGTGAGGCATCGTTGTACACCAACTAAATAACAAGAACAGCAACATCATCGGGCTTATCGTTTCGTGCTAGAGATTATTAGCTCACCTGTGTCGGCGTGTAGAATATTAAATTAGGTTAGGTTGTGCGTGTTTTCCAAGAAAATAAATTATTGAAAGAACATATTTCTAAAAATAATCGCTAGTAGCACTTATAAAAAAAAAAAATGAATGAATGAACGCATGATATTTTTGTTGTTCACAAAAATATTCAAATATAAATAATTTTCAATAATAAATATATTTTTTATCAACTAATTATGTTGAGCGAAACGAACGATCAATCATTTTTAGGAAATTAATATTTGAATCATTCATTTTTCGCGAAATAAACAGTCTTTAAAAAATACATCATTCTCTTTATCATTTTTCATCGTTCACGAAAATATTTAAATATAAATTATCATCGATAATGATAATATTTTTTATCAATTAATTATGTCAAGTGAAACCAACGATCAATCCTTGTTAGAATCATTCACTTTTTGCTAATAAAGGAGTCTGAAAAGTGTACATCATTCTCTTTATTGTATATTATTTAGGGTTCCGAATACATGGATGAAGCTAAAACTGTCGGTGACGGTTTACTTTCTTGATTAGTACGTGACGTCGATCGATCGCTTTTGTCTATTTTAAATCAGTGTGTTTAGCTTTTATCTTACGGAAGTGATGACGCCAGGCTTTTTTTATATTTTTCCTAGTTGATTTCTCTCATTAATCAATACATACGTGCGATTAGATGTGAAGTTGACTAGGGATTTCACTCTACCTAAAAGTTCGGGGTGAAAGTCAACTCAACCTTTTTTTTAGAGTTCTCTCGTCGATGAAGTGCATTGATTGGTTAATAAAAGTTTAGATTAATGTGTATAGATTAGAGAAAGTTGGTTCACACTAAGGCTCCATTCGTTTTAGGAAAAATATTTTTCCGGAAAATATTTTCTGTGTTTTCCGGTGTTCGGGGGCGAAAAATGTTTTCTGTGAGAAAACATTTTCCTTCCCCACCCCTAAATCCTTCATTGTTTTGAGGAAAATGATTTCCTCATTTCACAAAGAGGAAATCATTTTCCACCAAAGTGAAGGCAAAATTGCCCTTGGGAGGGAAAATGTTTTCCGTGAAAGAGAAAGTTGATCGCCGGTCACCGCCATCGGCCGCCGGTCGTCGGCCGCCGCCGCCGCCGACCGCCGACCGCCGGCCGCCGCCACTCGCCAGTCGCCGCTGATCGCCGTCTCCGGCCGTCGCCGCCCTGGTTGGCCGCTGCCCCCGCCACTGCCGGCCCCCGCCGTCGCCACCGGCTGCCGGCCCCCGCCGCCGCCGCCGGTCGCCGGCGGTCGTCGGACGCTGCCGGATCGGCGATTACTGAACACCAGAAAATATTTGTCGAAACTTTGTCAAATTTTAGCCGAACACCAGAAAATTGTATTCTGGGAAAACATTTTCAAGAAAATGATTTCCGGGAAAATATTTTCCAAAAGGAGAATATTTTCCGACAAGCAAACGGAGCCTAACTACTATTTTTTTCTTGAATTAATGGCATTCATCGTGACTGGAAGGTAGAATTTTCTAGGATGTGGGACCAAAACAATTTATTATTACAACCTCTCCTTCGTCGTTGCGTGCTTGCTTCCGCAACCGCAACCGGGATTCACTAACACGGCAAAAATGATAATTTATAAGGAAGATGTTAAACTTAGAATTTAATCTTATTGAATATGCTTTGATAACTTAAAGTTTACTATTTGAGGTAAATTATTTTATTAAAATGTGGATTTTTCGTTTTGAAAAAATGTTACTTCCAATTATAGTCAACTTAACAAGTGCTTTAGGCGATACTCATAATAAAATATCATTGTTTGATTTTTATTATTTATGTAATGGGGATAAGTGCACTAGAAGTTTTAAAATTTTTTACAAAAGTGCAATTGAGTCATAACACTTTTAAAAAGTACAATTTAGTCCTAAAACTTGTTACCAAAGTACAATTGAGTCCTAGCACTTTTAAAAAGTACAATTTAATTCTAAAATTTGACATAAAAGTGCTATCTCATCCTAAAACTTTCAAAAAATACAATCGATTTCTAAACCTTATCACGAAAGTGCAATCGAGCATTAAAACTTTCAAAAAGTACAATCAACGAAAAGATTTCATTTGACCAATTTGACAAATTTGAGCAAAAGATTGGTGTCCAGATTATTCTGAATGCATTGAAGACACCCGTGCATGCCATTGCTTCCAAAGCCGGAGTTGGGGGAGCTGTTGTTGTAAGGAAGCTCTCGGAGGAGGACCACCCTGACCAAGGATATGGTGCAGCAAAAGGTGATTATGTTGATATTGTGAAATCCGAAATTATTGATCCACTAAAAATTATCAGTACTGCCTTGGTTTGCTGCCAGCGTGTCATTCCTATTGACGACCACTGAAGCAGTTGTAATTGAACCTTTTTCACCTAAGGATGCCTATTTTAGTTTATATTTTGTGCCGTCATAATGTCAGAAAGTTGAACTGGTAAAATGCAAGACCATGTTCTGAACTGGGCTTTGATTCAGATGTTTATGTCCGTGATACGTTGATCGACTTGCACTGGGTATACGGTAACACGAAAGATGCACCGAAGTTGTTTGATGAAAAGTATCATTCCGGACACTGTCTCATGGAACTCGAGTCTGGCGGGTTATGCTCAAGTGGGGAATATAAACAAATCGGAACTGATTTTTTATTAGATGCCCAAAAGAAATGTGATTGCTTCAAATTCAATTATTGTTTTATTGGAAAAACAGGACTAGTGGTGGATGCGTACGAGCTACTTAGTCAAATGGAGAAAAAAGGTGTGGTGTCATGGAGTGCATTAATTTCTTGCTTTGGACAAGATGAGATGCATGATAAGGCCTTGATTATGTTTAAAGAAATGGCTACTAGCGGTGTTAGAGTGGACAAGGTTGTCATGATTAGCATTCTTTCAGCATGTGTACATTTGTCTGTTGGTGAGATGAGGAAGTTGATCCATGGGTTGGTGGTGAAACTTGGAATTGAATCTTATGTTAACTTTCAAATTTCGTTGATTCACATGTATTCAATATGTAATAAGACACTAGTAGCAGAAAGATTCTTCAGAGCCGAATACCATCATATTGAATTAATTTACTGAACTCCATGATATCAAGTTATTTGAGAGATGGATTGATTGAAAATGTCAAGACATTATTTAATTCGATACCAGAGAAGGAAATAGTATCTTGGAGTGCAGTGATATTTGCATATGCTCAACGTGATTGTTTCTCAGATACTTTGGAGTTGTTTTAAGAGATGTGGCTTACATGAATGCAGACTCATAAA
The DNA here is from genome assembly GCA_024500025.1 of Syzygium aromaticum. NCBI lineage: Eukaryota > Viridiplantae > Streptophyta > Magnoliopsida > Myrtales > Myrtaceae > Syzygium > Syzygium aromaticum. The sequence continues at coordinate 14,144,378 of CM044893.1, forward strand.
ACCATTTTGGTGAGCATCATCTCAGCTTATACTCACTTGGCTGTCATTGATCTAGCAAAATGTGTTCATGCGTACACAAGGAAAATTTGTCTCAAAGACAATGTTATTCAGGTATGACCCTAACAGACATGTACATGGACCATAGTTGTGCTGAAAATGCATTGAATGTTTCCAGTTAATAGAGGACAAAGGTGTCTCCACGTGGAAAGCTGTGATTCTTGGTTTGTCGATGAATTGCTTGATAGCGAGGCCACTAAACATCTTTCTAGCGATGAAGAATTGTGGAGTAACACCTAATGACACAACCTTTATTGGAGTTCTTGGAGTATGTAGACATATAGGCTTAATAGACAATGGATGCTTTCGCTTTGATTCCATGGTACAAGAATACAAAATAGAACCTAGTGTCAAGCATTACGAGTGCATGGTGGACCTTTTGGACATGCTAGTAAGCTTAAAGAAGCACAAGAGCTTATTGAGAGCATACCTATGGCACCAGATCTTTCTACTTGAGGAGCCCTTCTCGAAGCTTGTAGAAAGCATGATTACATTGAAAAGGGGGAGAGGATAGAAAGAAAGAAAGCTTGGTGAGCTATAGCCAGATCATGATTGTTTCCACGAGTTATTGTCAAACCCATATGCTTCCAAAGAAAATTGGGAGGTGCTTGAGATTAGAGGAATTATGGAGCAATATGGAGTGATGAAAATACCAAATTATAGCATAATCGAAGCAAATGAAGTGATTCATAAATTCCTAGTTGGTGACAAAACGTATACTCAACAAGAAGATATTGAGAATATATGTGAAGATCTAATGGCAAAATAACACAGAGAGGCTTTTTGGGAGTTTTAAGGAGAAGGAAACACACAATATCCTTATTTGTTTGTTGATTGAGATATATTTAAATTTCGAGGATGAAATTTTTATAAGAAGAGTAGGATGTAATATTTAGACTTTTTGATCAAGCAAAAAGAAAAGGAAAATAAAAAGGGGTTGAAAAGTCAAAGAAAAGAAAGAAAGAGGACGATGCCTTATAAAAGGAAAAGCAAGGTAGAGAGAGAAAAAGAGTGGCCGAGAGCTCGCTCGTGCTGGGAAAGGAAAGAAAGAGGGAAAAGAAAGGAAAGAAAGAGAAAGAAAAGAGAGAGCATGTTCGAGTTATGGAGACCTCGCCAAGCCGAATCAATTGCATAAAGCCATGCCCGATGAGTATTCGCGCCCCTCATTCATCCAATCGAAGTAATATTTGAGGGTTTAGGCACAATTTGGGGTTTTGCAGATTTTGGTAGTTTAAAGTGTTGTGGGGCCATGGAATTTTACGGATCTCGATTTGGACTTACAGTTTGCCCAAAACAAAAATTTGAAGTAGAGCATGTGTAGTGCATATTCGTCGGTTTTTGGCTCGATTTTGGGATGGCCGAGTTGTGGGTCTCCTACTGCTTCAAAAGATCTTCCTTTTATCTATAAGCTTGCTTGAAACTGGGTTTGGTGGAAAGAGTTATGGCGCAACAAAGTTTTGTACTCAAACTTCGCGTTGCGGACAGTTTTAGATAATTGCTTTAGATAAGTAATTTGTGGGCACCTTTGAGTTGTTTTGTTAGAGTTTAAGTGTTGTTTAATCGTTAGTTGTTATAGTATTTTACTTGGTTTTGACGTTAATTCTTGTTTAATTATTAGGATTACGAGATCGTCAGTTCGAGTGAGCGCATTATTTGGTTTTTAAGCATTTCAGGTGAGTGATGCTATCTTTTCTATAGATTTGTAAACTCATATCTTGAAAGTGATAAAGATTTGAACAACATATGAGTTATTGTAGCATGTTTGTTGCATAAAAATCTGGATCAGATAATAACTACCTTTTGATATTTGAGAATGGTTTTAAGAAAGATAATATGAATGAATATATATGTATTATGTTGCGAATTAGTTTACGGAATGATTTTTAAGATGGTTTGAGAAAAGTTTTATGAAAAACATTATAAAAGGTTATAAATGTCGATTTGTGAATTTGGTTTATGAAATGATATCAAAAAATTTTTACGAAAAAGAATTTCTATTGGATGATTTGAGCGACGAAATGTTATATAAAATGGTTTGGAAAAGACATTGTAATTTATGAAATGAGTTATGAAATATGGTATATGGATTTGGTATTGTAGATTATTAAAGAATGATTGTTTGATGCTCAATGTCGTTGTGAGCCGAATGAGAGGGTTGTGAGTGTGTATATCGAGTTAAGATGTTCTTTTGGACCGAGCTATCAGTTTTGTAAGTTGAGACCTTTCTAAGGATGGATCTTGGTAGACTTATTGTGTTGTGACCATAATTTGATATTGAGCAATAGATTGATCGATGAAATTGACCATAGATGAGTGATGTGATGTGAGATTTATCAATGGAATAGACCATTGATGTTTGTCTTGTGATGGTGATTAAATGAGTATTTTTTACTTGTACAAAATTTTGTGGAAATAAAACAACTCTTATTTGATTTAATATATATTATATCTTTGGATTAAAGTATGAGCTTCTAGTTTTGTTATATATATGCATAGTGACTACTCGATCCGTTTAGAAAAGATATGCACTATTTACTAAGCTATGATTGCTTAACTCTCTCTTTCCCAATCTTTTCAGATTCCGTGGTCCATAACCAATAAAGCAAAAGCGATATTGTAAGGACTTTTGGCAATTCGTTCCTTGGTTGTAGTTTCAAACTGCATCCATAGAAGGGTGGTCGTGTCATCCCCTATTTTGGCAGGTTTCGGGGTGTGACATCTTTTGGTATTAGATATTAGGTTATGATTTTTGGGGTATAGATTTAAGGGACGTTATAAGGTTGTGTGCTACGCGTTAGTCTTTTGTTAGGTACTATAATGTATGTTTCATTTTAGAGTTGGCTCTAAAGAGATAGGGACCATTACTCATTGTGGCTGAGGATGTTGAAAGTGATACCGTGACAACCCTTATCCTAATTAAGTTAGTGTCCGGATGACATCCAATTGCAATTGATGGGCATATATTCACCAAGTAACTCAACGTACTAAGCTCCTCCGCTATAAATATCTTTACTATACCAGTACCAGAGAGCATTTTATGAGCCGTCTTTAATAACGTTATACTCTGCAATATATTGTAGTTCATTGGGACTAATGTCGTATCTCACTATGCCTTCATGCAAAATTCGTTTAGTAGTTTCAACCATAACTCCATACTATTATCAATCTGCACATGCTTAATCGTTTTACCAATCCCCTTTTTGATTAAAACTTTTAGCTGTCTGATCGCAACAACATCATCAAATTTATGCCTGAGCACAAACTAATCAACTATAACTACAACATCATCTGTAAACTCAAATCTAATTTCCTTACCCTTGTCATTTTCACCTTAAAGCAATCCCTTCCAAAATGCCTCCTCTTATCACAACTCTAACAAACAACACCACCAATTCTATACTGACTACGTTTATTTAGGTTTATACTACTTTTGCTAACACAAATACTGATTCTTCCTCTATATTGACCCACTTAAGTAATAGACACAAGTTCACCAAATTCTCCTGTATAGATGTTCTCACTCAAAATCAAATCTTGAACCCATCAAACATCAAACTTGTTGACTTAGATGAATTATAAACAGCAATAATAGTAATATTCCAACTATCAAATAATGAGAATAATAGAATCAAAGCATGTGCCTTATCTTCAAAGTTAATATCAACTGAACTCAATTGACTAACAATTACATTGAATTCATCAATATAATCAGCAACTAATACACGTTCACTCACCTTCAAGTTAAGTAGACATCGTATTAAACAGACCTTGCTAATAAGGCTTCCATCAATCCCATATTCAGCTTTACAATATTAAATGTGACGTTACGAGTTAATATTAGCCGAATAACACTCAATGCTTGTCTATCCAGCAATTCACATTTAGCTTTCTTCATTGAGTTTGGTTTCTCTCCATAAGAGGGCAAGTGCAAATTCTTTTAATATAAATAATCCCCAATCTACATCTTTTACAAACCAAAATACGTCCCATCAAATCTGTCCATTTTCACCTTTCTTTCTTCCATCGCCATCGATTTGCTTTAACTCAGCAAAGCATAGCTATGATACCATTTGTTGCGGAAATAAGTAATCAAACGATAAAATAGATTGAACGAGAAATAAATCGGACACTAAATTTACGTGGTTCAATTATAATGATCTACATCCACGAGAAAAGAGTAACAAATTCCAATATAAATCAAGCGATACAATAAATATTACTCGAGTCAATCAAATATTCTTAGTATTTTTCAGCCTCAATTATACACAATAACTCACATAGTATTAATCCCATAATTTCTCATGAAATAATCTTTCGATTTCACAAAAAAATTAATAAATCTTACCACAAGATTTAATCTATTTGAACACATAAACTTTTTATGTAATTCCATAAATAAAACCCACGAAGATAAACTCCAAAAACTTGATGAAAACGGCGCTTCAAGACTTCATCCAAGGCATCCCCTAACTCATATACGTGTGTGTGCATATAATTATATGTGGGTATATACACAGCCCGAAGCAATATCGTTGGAATCCTACGGAAAGCTAATTTTCTTTAGTTTCCGTCTTTGCTTTTCCTGGACCAGACTCTAAGGAGTTGATTTACCTTTTTCTTGTTTCTGACCAAAAGTCAGACTTCTTCACACGAACAGGAAAGTTAAAGAAAAGTCCAATGTCAACTGTCCTTTTTTCTTTATTAACCTTGGTCAACACAGTAGTTAAAGGGAATTGCATCCCTCTTTCCTTTTTTACATACCAAGTAATTCAATTCTGGTACAGTTCGTTCAATGAGCTCAAATTCAAAAATAGCAGGCTGGCACGATTGAGGATGCGTAAGGCCTCCAAAGGGGCTTGCAAGCGATTGATTCGATGCATGAGAGAAAATTCTGTGGGAGTGGCTTTGGAGCCAAGGAATGTCCATCGATGTGCGGGTGTGTTTGACACCACTTCGTCAAGAATCTTTTGCGCCTGTACATTCCTAAACGAGCAAACCACCCTTTTTCCGCAGCATCCCCCCTCCAGCCCTCCTCCTATGACAAGGGATCAACAACGACGGGTTCCATTCTCACACTGCGCACCCCGTACGCCGGCTCATTTTGAGGTCGTGTTCGAACGCGAGGAATCGGGCCCCGCACAGAACCCCGATTCAGGATTCACAGTGGTGTTTCCCGTGCTTTGCGAAGAATTTTCAGCTGGAAAAACAGAAAATGCCCATTCCATTTTTCAAACAATAAGAAATGTGATTGCTTTTTCCATTCCACTATATGTTGTCTAAACATGAGCATCAGCTACGCACGTTCTGTAGCTTCCTTTGAGTAAACTTCACACCTTTCTCCGACTTCATTACGTAGAACAAGAGCTCATTCCACGTATCGATCGGGCCGGGCAAGCACCAGTGCACGCAATCCGCCCGGCCAACGTTGCTCTTGGGCCAGTTGCACTGGCGGTTCGGATGTCCGTCGGGCCTGAGCAGCATGGCCCGCGTCGTGTCGAGGAGCCTAATCTTCAAGCCCTCCACTCTCGCCCTCTTCTCAGCTTCCAAGAATTCCTCCACTTGAGCCAAGTAGAACTCCAAGTCGTAGCCCTCCAGCTCCTTCTCGTCGGTCGCGAATGGCCCCGTCCTCGTGCAACTCCCTCCGTCGGTCCAATCCCCATGCTCAAAGTGTGCAGGCGTGAACGTCCCGAGGAACGTGATTCCGCCCTCGCGGTTCTTTGTTCCCGTAATGGCTTTCAACATGGTACGTAATGCCATTCGATATGCCTGGAATCTCGACACTTCGGTCACATTGTCCTGTCCACACGCAGAACAGCCCAAGAGTCGCCCGTTCTGGTAGTAGACAAGCGGGCGGAAGAACCACTGGCCTGCCGAGATGATGACATGGTGGAAGGCGCCGATCTCGGAGGACCAAGCAGGGTGGGGCTCATCTAGGTGGAGGCTCAGGACGCCGTTGAGGGTTTGACCGCCACGGGAGTCAGTGGTGCGACCAGGAATGGGGCCCAGAAGGTGGCTAAGGTTAGGTTGTGGTCGGGGAAGTACCAACGCTTGAAGTTGTAGTCCGTGGTGTACCCCAGAGAGATGTCCTCCGGTTGGTCAACCTATAAGATCAAAGATAAAATTTCCATACACGATACATGATAATATCTTAAGTCAAAGATAGTAGAAAACTTCGTATATGTAAGTTATGATCGATATGAATACACATATCACTATCTAAGCTAGTATTTTCCTCGGGTATAGAGGATAACATTATAAAGACATTCCCGCAAATATCATTAGTCCTTGTTTGGTTCTCTCTTGTGTCCTTTCTAGAACAATAATTAGGAGGACAGCATATGTGGACCTATGATTTTCTGCTCTTAAATTTCCAATAAAAAAAGGGGTGTTCATTCAGCTTATATTTGACTTGCACATTTCTCTGCCTCCTAACTCTTTGGGAAAAAGAAGGCAATTGAAACATTGCAAGCTCATGGGAATACCGGAGTAATTAGCCAAATCAATATAAAACGAAAGTGATTCGTTTGTAGCCAATAGAATAGTCTAGTCAGCCATAACTAGATCGAGCACTTACGCTAGACAAGAGGCACAGCAAGGACTGCATGTGTTTCCTCCCCAGAGAGTCGCCGACGAAAGCAATCGACTTACCCCTCACCATGTCCATGAACTCGGCTGCATCGAACGGCGGGAGCTCGCACCCGTCTGGCTCCCACCGCCACTTCAAGAACTCCGTATCAGGCCTCCCAAACTTCATGCAGTTCTGCTGGTCGCTTATTGCATAGCAAGTCTGGTTCGTGTAGTATGTCGACGCGTCCGGACGGTACACCCATTTCCCCTTAAACACGTCGCACTTCTTCTCCCTCACCACCGGCATCGGCACCGGCACTGCCGCCGCCTCGTCCATGCCCTCGGGGCAGCCGTTTTTGTCCTCTATTGGCCGTGCTGGAGGATAATCTTGAGGCTGGACGGGAGAGCTCGCGAAGAGGAGCCACAGAGGGATCGCGGCAAGAAGAATCACGGTCGGAGCGAGCGTCAACGCCCTCCTGAAGCTAACCGCCACGCTTTGCTCTGCTGCCATCTTATCCCCGCGATGCTCCTCCGAGAGTGCGACCTTCATGGCGGATGAGGGGTGTGCGTACACTACAGTGTTCGCGCAAGCGCAAGGAGAGGGTTTTTGGTTTGCATGAAATTTACGTCGTAAAATCTGCGGTCCTTGTTTACGACTTCTTATTTCAAATCAAGCATTTGATCATATTCTAGTCTTTTTTGAGGCCCTTTGTATTGTCGTTTTCGTCGTGTTTTACTCATGTTTCTTCACAAGCCTCGTTAGGGTTAAAGCTCGGACGGCAATGGAGGGCGCATGACATAGGTCGCAAGAAGCGAAGGTCACCAGGGATTTCGATTTCTATTACGAAGATATACGTGTGAATATATATTTAAAAACCATGCCTTAAAAAATCTTTAACCACTCGCCAAAAATTTTGCATTCATTGGTTAGAATAAGAGATTCCTTTTTATCATGAGAACTGGATTTTAGTTATTAAATGTAATGTAACAGCTCAATGCGTCTAAGTATAAACGACACCACGACCACGTGATAGAAGACCAAGACAAAGCCAATAATTGATCAACAAATGAAAGAAAGTAGAGTAATGCCATTTTCTCTTCTGGTGAAACATCGTTGTCCACCAAATAAATAGCAAGAACAGCAACATCAACGGGGCTTATCGTTATTTGCTAGAGATTATTAGCTCGTGGTCGTTCGAGCGTGGAATATAAAATTAGGTTAGGTTACACGTGCTTCCCCCGGAAAATAGATGATTCGAAAAACATTTTCCTCAAAATCATCACTCGTATTGCTTACCAAAAATGATTAAATGAAAAATATTTTCATCGTTTACAAAAATATTCAGACATAAATCGTTATCGATAATAAAAATATTTTTTTCAATTAAATATTTCAAGTGAAATGGATAATCGATCATTTTTAAGAAAATAAATTTCAAACCATTCCTTCTTCTCGAAAAACCCAATTTTGGAATTGTAGCCATTCTCTTTCTTGTATTTTATTAGGGGTTCGGAATATATGGACGAAGTTACATTGTCGGCAAGGGTCTACTTTCATAAACAGCACATGACGTTGATCGATCGCGTTGTGTATTTTAAATCAATGTGTTTAGCTTTTATATTACGGAAGTGATGACGTCATGTTTTATTAATTTTTTTATTCTTTTTCCTAATTGATTTCTGTCACTAATCAACACATACATGCGATTAGATATGAAGTTGACTGGGGATTTTACTCTACCTACGCGTTCAGGGTAAAAGTCAACTTTTTTTTTTCAAAAATTCTCTGGTCAATGAAGTGCATTGATTGGTGGATACAAGTTAAGATTAATGTGTATAAATTGAGGAAAAGTTGTTCCCGCTAACTACTATTCTTTCTTGAATTAATGGCATTCGTAATTGGAAGGTAGACTTTTCTAGGATGCGGGACAAAAGAAATTATTATTGTCACAACCTCTCGTTCGTTGCCGTAACCGGCATTTACTAATTATTACATAAATGATAATTATGTAAGGAAGATGTAAACTTATAGTTTAATCTCATTAAATAGTCCTTGAAAACTTAAAGTTTACTATTTGAGGCAAATGATTGTATTCAAACGTGTAATTTTTGTTTTGTTTATTTATGTAATTTAACAGCACATCCCAATTCAGAAAAATTCTTTCATCTCTCCCTTGTCCAAGTTTCAATCCCATTTGGTGGCTTCGAAGTTTGAATTGACAATCAATTAAAGGAGAAAAGGTAATAAATATCACTTTGACTTGCTTCATCTAGTGTCAAGGACACATAATTATACGGTCCAATACATGAAAATAATTATACATATCTTGAATAAACTCGCCCTAATGGAGCCACGGAACCAAAACATAGGACAACCAATTTTTTTCCAATTTCCCCTTGCCCAACAAGATAAGACATTACCAATCGACACATTAACCTTATGAACTAAGACTGTTCCCGTGCCCTAGGCCTTCAACTTCCGGTCGCTGTACCGGAGCTTCTCTTCCCTCGACCTCCGGCCCTCGGTCTTCAGCATCTCGAGCAGGAAGTCGCCCCACGTGTCGATTGGCCCCGGCAGGCACCAGTGCACGCAGTCGTTGTACAGGGTCACGTTCTCATGCAGCCAGTGCCCGTACCTGCTCGGGTGGCCGTCAGGCCGCAGCAGAGTCGCCTGGGTGGTGTCGAGCAGCCGGTACTTGAGCCCCCTCTCCCTCGCTTCCACCTCGGCCTTCCGAAACTCCTCCACCTGGATCATGTACAGCTCCAGGTTCTCGTTGGCAAGCGCAGTCTCGTTGCTCCGGGACGGCTTCGTCTGCAGGCAGTTGCCGCCCTGGTTCCAGATCCCGCCTTCAAAGTGAGAAGGCGCGAAGGTCCTCAGATAGGTGATGCCCTTGTAGTTCTTGAGCGCATTGATGGCCTTGAATGCTGTCCTGAATGCCTTCCGGTAGCCGTAGAATTTGGTCAAGTCCTGGACGTTCTCTAATAAGCAAAAATGGCACCCCACAATCTTGTCGTTCTCGTAGAAGACTAGAGGGCGATAGAACCAGTGTCCAGCGGAGACGATCAGGTAATCGAACTCCTCGGCCTCGGAAATCCACTTGCCATCGGCCTCGTCAAGTTGCAGGCTGAAGAGGCCCGTCTTGGTCGGCCCGTTCGGGTCGGTCTCCGCGGACTTGACCAGGTGGGGCGTCCAAAAGTTAGCGAGCGTGAAGTTGTAGGTCACGTACCTCCAGCGCTTGTAGTTCTGGTCCGTCGTGTGCGAGATATCGATCGGGTATTCCACCTGCCGTCAGTAGGGAAATGCTCGTCAGGTACCCAATTGTTGTACACCATATCAATTGATGATGTGTGTGAAGTTTTGGGACATGCACATTTCTAACTTACGGAAAAACTTCTTCAAGCAACAATACAACATCGTTTCACTAGTGCCCTGGCGAGCGCCGACTGCTCTCACCCTCCACACCGTCCTCACCGCCATCGCCCAGATGCGGCTCTGATCACAAGCAAAGGGGAGGTTGCTTGCCCTCAAGAGATTTGGGCAAGTTTCTTCATACGGCATTCACTAGCATCATGTCAACACCATGCATCTAAAAGAAGGAAAACTTTATAAAAAAAAAAGAGGAAATATTCCACGTAGACGTTTGAAACAAACTCGATAACGGAAGGACTCAAGTGACGAACGGGAACAAATTTGAGGACTTAAATAACCTAGCAAAAAGTTTTAGAACTAAAGCGATCGATCGACATAGGACTGAGGACATATACAGTGTCATTGTCCAATTGAAAAGAAATCGATTCCATCGGGAATTATTCCCAAGGGACAAAGACAATAAGAATTGGTGAAATTATGATGAGATATTCTTTTTTCCAAATGGACGGTTTCTAAATTGGATTCCATTGGGTCCTAAAGTGGCACCAAAGCGCACATAGCACCAAGGAACATGTGTGCGCATGTGTGTGCCTTGCGTGCTTCTCGGCTTCTTCCGCTTGTTGTTATTCATCGGTGTCTTTCGTTTCTACGAAAGTTTTTGTTGTACAATATTCTCATAAAAAAACAACCAAGAAAAAAAAATTAAAATAGGATAACCAATTAATAAAAAAGTATTTGTACAAGTAACAAGAGATAAGTAATAATTAATAGTACATCATCGTGGGGCTACAGTTTCTTTGCATGTTCATAGTGGACAACAGTCTTTGGGTTAATATTACTTTACTACTTAAGAGTGGCATGCAGACCTACATCTGGGAAATATAGTATTTTTGAAATCGAAATACTCGACCGGATCCGAAGCTAAATTGACTCGAGTGAACCACTGCCGCTAATCTTATGGGGCCTTACGAAAGACTTGCAAAAATCGATGGTTATGATTCATCCGATCCGGTGGACCCGAAACCAGGAAAGGAATTCCCTACTTAAAATCTCAGAGTCTTTGAAAAGTTTTTAACCTTAGAGAGTGAGGAACATCCGAAAATTCAAAATCAATAATATAAATCAATAGATTATACTTATGGTCACTCTTCTAGTTGGATTGGACCAATCAAACGAAGGTCTAAGACTTTAAGAATTGTTCACCAGCAAATGGTCTCAATTAATATTGCCAAAATCACAAATCTTGGCCATCGCTGGCCTTCTTAGCTGGCTACATGCTCTCTTTCTCCCATTTTCTCTAATTTTTCTTATTATTCTTTTAAGCAAGAGACATCTCGCTGTGACCCTTAAATCAGACAATTATATATAATATGTGTGTGTGTGTGTGGGTCTGTGCTTGTGTGAGTGTTTTGGGCACCCATTGAATCAGATTTGACCCTTCAACAAATTAGGCTAATTATGTGCCACAGTTGTGCATCTAGAAAGGTTGGTACAAGTTGCAACGTCAAAAAAATAAACATCTTGAAACATCAAGTGAATACTAATACAGATTGTGTCGAGTTAAAACGTTAAGTTCAATGGATCTCAAACTAAATTTGGCGGAACTAATAGGACTCTTAGGGCTCGTATATGGACCGAAGGTGCTCGTAAACTAGCTCGCATCTCTACCCTAGACCAAATCGAAGACAAAAACTTAATTTGCTAATTGAAGGTCATGCATGCTTGAAGCGATGGCAAAATTGATTAACTTTGGCATCTATGATGAGGCCACTTGTGATGAAGTCTATACAATCTATTGCCACACATGATCATATATAGCAAGTGGTCACCATTTATCGCTACTAAGTGACAAGTTTACTTGCACCTTAAGAGGCTTCAGCAGCAAGCATGTCTAGCCAAAGTTATGTCGTTAGGGAAATTTCCCTTTGCTAGTACATCAATTGATGGGCCATCCACGTTTAGGAAAAAGAAAAAGGGGACAACGACAAACCTCCAACGAGGCTCTCATTGTCAAGTCATCTTCCTCATTTTAAAATTAATGGACAAAATGATAGTCACATTACTTCCGTAACGGAAAAAAATCATATGCTCCTATGCACTTGAACCCGTGATGTCCATCGTTAATCGTTAGATTATATGAATTTGAATTGGAGCCAATGTGATTCGACATAAGATTGACATGTGATTTGGAAATTTAGCTACATTCGTCACTAAAATTACCCATGGGTTCGTTCTTTTTTCTTTCTACCACCAAGTATAATCACACGCTATGTGCTTTAATTTTTAATTATTATTTATAACTTTCAAGGAAGGCATCAGTTGATGGTTTCAAGGTCCTCCACGGCATGTTAGCTTCACCTGCTACGTCTACCTAAACCTGGAAAAAACTTAACATCTCTCGATGGGTTTTGGTCAACAAACCAGTCACTTTATGGGGCGCATTAGTTCAAACGCTCTGAAGATGTGAGGACAACTATGCCTAGGAAAATGTCCATCGACACTGAACCCAACACCCGAAGTCCACATCTAGCGCCAAAGTCTATATCACACGGTCGTACTGTTCCTCAAGGCTGGAGATCTTTCAACTTGTGCATGGACATGCAAACTTGTCATGGCTATGGCTGTAAATATCAGTGTACTGACGTGATTAATACTTTCATCTTGACTGGAGTTGTTCGATTGAAAAACAAGATCTAAGCTCGAAACATGCTTGGTTGGTGGCCACTGTTTATTCTTTCTGGCCCTTGACCTTCCGAGATTGGTAAGATATTGAAAGTTCACATAGCTATGTGCTGAGAAGTGAGAGCTAGTTACGTTTTCCGGATCCTCACACGTCATTGCTCGTGAACACTGACAGTCTAAATATGCTATTATTCTTCTTACACAGATGGGGACCTTAGTAAATAAAAATAATTTAGGCTGTACGTTCGGGCCTTAAGTCACATGTATTGTGGAGAGATCACTTTCGATCGGGCCACGTGATGTGTGCAGTAGCATCACGCCAACAGTAAGTTTATAGAGAGCAAAGCTCAAACTTCTAAACAAACAAACGGTCGCCTTACGCCCCTCTAAGATTCTTAATAGGACAGCTAACCAATAATGTCAGTCCAGAAACAGCCAGATCTATTGCACCAAAAGATTGAACGACATAATTAGGAATCATTGAATTTCATTTTAATCATTGTTGGTCACATGTAATTTATGGTAAGGAATAATTTGATTTTCGTATTAACATCCACCCATGTAAACTAGTTGAAAAAACCCTTTATCGTTGTGCTAATTTAAAAAAAAAAAAAAAAAAAAAAAAAAAAAAAAAAAAAAAAAAAAAAAAGATGTGATGAACCCAATGCAACTCTTGAAACGAAAGTAGCAAGTACCGAGATGCATATCAATGGGGTCAAGAAGAAACCAAGAAAAGCGAGGCGTAGTTTAGTGAACTGTGTACGTACCCTAGAAAGGAGGCAGATCATGGACTGCATTTGGTTCCTAGCCACAGAGTCGCCCACGAAAGCCATGGACTTGCCCTTCACCAGCTCCAGGAACTGTGCCGGGTTGAAGATGGGGAGCTCGCAACCGTCCGGCTTCCACCGCCACTTCATGAACTCGGTGTCGGGCCGCCCGTACTTCATGCAGTTCTGGTGCTCGTGGATCGCCCAGCAAGTCTTGTTCGTGTAGTAGGGCGCCCTCGGGTTCGGCACCCACTCCCCCGTGAATATGTCGCAGATCTCTGGCGTTCTTGAGCTGACGGCGGGGTCATCTTCTTCTTGGACGACATCCGCGTCGTCCACGGAGGAAGAAAAAGAGGAGGAGGAGGAGGAGGAGGAGGAGGAGGAGGAGGGTGAGGAGGAGGAGCTACTTGAGAGGAGGGGGAGGGGCTGAGAGAGGAAAGGGTTGTAGAGGGAGATGATGATGAGGAGGGCAAAGAGGATGGTGACGAAGAGGACTATCTTCGGGGTGGTTCTGTGGTTGTGCGACTGCGTCTCTCCTTTCATTTTTGCTGTGAAGAGAGATAGTGAGAGAGAGAGAGAGAGAGAGGACTAGAGATGGGGAACCGTATGAGCATGGGGATGAATGATTATGACCACATTGGAGTGATTTTGATGAACGAGGTGGTGATAATTTATTTAGGGGTCTTTGCCGACAGGCTGAACAAAGAATCATATAGAAAAAAACAACTGATGATAATTTATATAATTATCATACACACACAGGACTAGCTGTGCTTAATGACCCTGTATATATTTTACTATAACCTATAGTTTATCACTGAGCAATTGCATGAAGGTCTTCCTTCTCTCAAGAATCCTATTATATATATTCGTGGGTACTTGCAAGATCTAATCAGAAAAGGAAACAACACCATCTGTTCTTGACTCTACTCCTTTAGATTCACCAATGATGTGAGATTGTCTAGTACAAGGTAAAATTGGTGACGGCTAGAAAGTCGTGGGTGAACTCATTTTTTGGGCAAACACCACACCATCACTAGCTACCTAAAGAGGTTATCAATGATTGATGAGAGTTTGAAAACTAATGGTTCTCTTATGCTCATTTTTTTCGCGAAAAATGAATGATTTAGAAAATATTTACCTGAAAAATGATCATTTTGTATCGACAACAAATCATGTCTCAATATTTTCGTGAATGAAGAAAACTTTTCTCGCGCGCTTATTTTTATAAGCGATATAAACGATTCTTTTCTAAAAAAAAATTTCCGAATTATTCATTTTTCATGAAATAATCGCATCCCAAAAATTTTATCTTCGAACACTTCTATTAAAATCCAGGATATGTCGTGACATCAAGGGATGCTAAAAGATTGACGTGGTCGGTAGGGAGACTCAAATGCAGAAGAACTCACAGCAAATCAGCTCATGAGACTAGTACAGCTGGGGCAGAGCAGCTTGATCCCGACTTTCATTTGACTTTCTTCTTCTTTTAATGAGCAGTTTTTGTCTTGAGAGCTGACTGATATCTGCATCGAAAATAACGTGCGCTCCGCGCGCTATATAATTCCAGGCTTCGAGAGGTGCCTCTCACCAACTAGAGGGTGCTCCATTCACATCCACATAAATTAGGTTAGGTTAAGGAAAAATCAATACGATAGGATAGGATAGGTCGTGTGATATAGGCCCGCTTGTTCGCCCTCGGTGACAGGTTGTAAAGAAATCTAAAACCCGAAATAATTCTCGGCTAGCCCTAATCGGCATGATCGTGTCTTTTGGTGGGAACGGCTTTAATATGTTGATAGAAGGTTCGGGTTTGTGCTCGCGCATGTGAGGGGAAATTGTCCAATTAGTCCCAAACTTATTGTGCGGATGCTAATTTAGCTCTAAATTTTCTAATTCTGCCAATTTAGTCTTAAACCTTTACGCAAAATTCCAACGTAGTCCTTTTAGCCAATTTTCCCAAAGAAATCGCCAACGTAATAGTGTGTCACGCAAGACAGCCAACGATGACTGGACCGTCACGTTGGCAATTTTTAGCGAAAATTGACCTGCAGTAATATATTGAAATTTCGTACAAAGGTTTATGACTAAATTGACAAAATTGAAAAGTTTATAACCGAATTAGTATCTATATAATAGATTTAGGATTTGGGTGATTTTCACTGTGCATGTGCGTGCATATATACCTTATGAAGGTGCGCAATAAACTTTGGAAAGAACATGACAGAGGATTTTCCAAGGTGCGTCAACATGCCAACCACTATCCCATTTCTTGTATTGAGCAAATCAATCGAAGTTCAGGGCACGTCGTTTGAAATCAATGTCGCCAAAGCATGAAGAGTCTCATGGGCATTGGATTTATGAATCGGCGGGGACAATGTAAGTTTGTAGGGTGTTTAATGTTGTCATTGAAAAGGTCCCGTGCACGATGGTCCCCTTCCTACATTGTGTGTTAGTTAACGCTAGCATTCTTCGCCGTTAAGGTTGTGTACGAATTTAAATCGTTTCAGCTAATAATAGGCCGCTAAATAAGCTCCACGGACTTACGATCATCAACTCGCGATGCGATAGATGAGATGCTTCCGGATAACCTACAGATACAGGGCTCCACGAGGGAAGAAGGGGCATGTTCGTATATGTCATGAGAATGCTTTGATAAGGATGTCGCGATTTAGCTGTTGTAACGTTCTTAGGCGTGCGATTAAATCGAGCGTGGGAAACTGAGAATATAGTTCATTTTCAGCATGTCAACGACAAGGACGAGTACAACCCAAATTTAAATTTCTCATCAAGCGCCCTCCTAATCGCTTTTCCTACATAACCAATAATCAATAAGGACCATATTTCTAGAGCATAGTCATGCGTTGGCATGTTTTATTAAATGTTTACGTCATTAAAAGTGAGGAAGATTGTCTATAAAATCTTAAACTTATTGCATTTTTACTGATTCAGTCCTAAGCCTTTCAATTTTGCCAATTAAGTCATAAAAACTTTTATATATTGACAATTTAGTTCATCCAACTAATTTTAATTGGAAATTGCCTATGTGGATGATAGTAGTGCCGCATAGAACAGTCGGCGTTGATTTGGACAAATTTTTTTATTCTTTTACTATTTATTTCTTTTCTTTCTTTCTTTTCTTTTTTTTTAATCAGGTTACTAACCGACCTCATCGACCACTAGGCTAGGGCCACGATGCCTTGCCAGTAGTGGGCAAGGGCTAGAACCCTCGCCCAGTGGCTAGCAAGTGTCGATCAACCAACCCTCGCCTGTGACTAGCAGCCCTCATCAAGGCTTGGAAGGAAAAAAAGGGAAAGATAAAAGATAAAAGAAAATGATAATAAAAATATTATTAAAAATGATCCACATCAGCACCGGCCAAATTATATAGAACAGTTGGTATCTATGTTAGCAATTTCCGGCTAAAATTGGCCGAATTGACTCAATTGGCAAAAGGTGAAAATGTTTATGACTCAATTGACAAAATTGAAAGGTTTATGAATAAATTGACAAAATCGCAATAAGTTTATGACTTTTTTGGACAAATTTCCCCTAAACGTGTGAACTTTGGCAACCCAAAATTCAGTCTTTGTTCCATGAATTTGAATGGCTGAACTTGATGTGGGCCTCTACTGGCCCAAAAGGAAAACTCGATGGGCCAAATTGGTACTGGAAAGTTATCGGGCCAAGCCTTGCATTCTCTTATTGACATGTCGAAGTTACAGTTTACATCCAATCGGAGTACGTGGAAGTCATTGATGATTGTCATCAATCACCGGCATGTGACCGTTGGTGACAAAATTCGTCTAACATCCCAAAGATTAAGTCTACATTTAGTAGTTAGGACAAAAGTCAAGATGTGATAGTTTTCATCCTATTATGTATTTGATTACTGTCCAAGACAGAATAAAGCCGAACATATTTAGTCCCTAAAGTTTTTAATTTTACTAATTTTTTTCTAAAGTTTTTCGCGAAATTTTAATATAATCATTCCAATCAATTTTTGCTAAAAATCACTGACGCAACAATCTAATCATCGTTGACTGTCCTATCTGTTACATTGCTACGTTAACGATTTTCTAGCAAAAATTAGTCAAAATGATTATATAGGAATTTTGCACAAGGTTTAGGACTGAACTGGAAAAATTAAAATGTTTAAAATCGAACTGACTCCGTACAATAAGTTTAACACTGATTGAACAATTTCCCCAAGGTGAATTTAAGAAAAAAAAATAGCCTGATATAAATATCCCATGTAAGAGTGCAATAAAGGTGTTTTTTATGTCCATTAGTATAAAAGCTATTTTATGAAAAAATCTACCTTCTCGATCTCCTTCCCTCTGTAGCTCTAATTCACATTAAAGCTTCTTGACTCCTCTATAGCTCTTTGGTTCACGTCGATACTTTATGAAAGGGGCGAGAGAGTCGACCCTCTTTCTCCTCCACAGCTCCTCAGTTGACATCGAAGTTTCACCAAAGTAGCAAGAGAATTGAAGCTCCTTCTCCTCCATAGCCCTAGCATTCACGTCAAAGTATCACAAAAGCGGCAAAAGAGTAAAAGCACTATATTTCGAAAATCACGATGAGAATGATCATAATTTCTCTTAGACAAGATCTGGCATTTTTTGGCTAATATATCTCGTTGATACCATTTTAGCCCATTAATTTCTTATCATAGTCAATTTTATAAAGCTTTGGAATGTTGCAATATAATCCTTTGATGTTTAAGGTTTAGATCGTACAGGTATTCAGGAGGTTGTTTCCATTCATCCATTTCCCATTTTTTTAGTAGTGATCATGAGAAATTCTTACCATTTTCGTTTATGCAATATTGATCATGAGAAATTCTTACCATTTTCGTTTATGCATTTACATTGATATGACGGCTCATACTAAATAAAAGGAGATGAAAATATTTAATTTTTTTATTGTGATTCATTAACAATAGATAGAATATAACAAAACTCCCAGATTTTATATCACTCTATATTCGAAAACATTGCCCGTGCCCAATTCACCCATTCTCTCGGCAACAAAAGGTATTAGGAAATAGGTAGCACGTGAAATGTGCATGCATATAGCTCGGTCCAAAGACAAAGGAAACCGTATGCAAAATGGGAAATTGGAATTTCAGTTCCCACCACACATGAAAAACACAAAAGAGTAAAAGTAATCAAGAAAAATGCAAAACAAAATAAGAAAAAAAAAGAAAATCGGGCGCTATTTTCACCCCCAAATGACTAAACCCACCCCAATTACACTAAAAAGACAAAAGTGCCATCGATTTGTCAATTACAATTTAAAGTGATGGTTCCACTCCTTTTTTTTCTATTTTTTTCTTTTTCTATTTAGGATCTAGTTAGCATAATTAAGCATTTCACATTTTTTTTTAGTGTATAAAAGAAAAAAAATGTATTCTTAGATATTCCTATAAAGTTTTACATGCTTCATGTAAAACTATATCGCCAATAGTAATGAAAAAAGAACTTATTAAATATAGTAAAAAATTGAAAAGTCTTTTGTTCATCATTGATCTTATAACAACTTATCTATTATTTGTCCATCATATCTCAAAAGCTCGCTTTCTTGTTTTAATTTCATTAGTCTAAATTCTATATCAAATCTCTTTATTTACTATATTAATGAATTTATCTTTACTCCTTACTACATTAGGGAGGTACTTTTACACAAAGTATGGAGAAAATTACCATAAAGGTTATAAACATATGTACTTGTGTCAATTTAGTTTTAAATTTTTCAATTGCTAATTGAATTTTAAATATTTTCACGTTTTACTAATTGAATCCGTTTGGTCAATTTTAACCTGAAATCGCTAATGTAGATATTCCTATGTAACATGACCAGTGATGATTGGAAGAATTTTAATAATATTTTAATATTTTCTTTCCAAATTGTTATTTTTTTTTTTTTTCTTTTCTTCTCTTCTCCTTCTTTAATTTTCTTATACTATGGCCGGCCAGGGTCACTATGCCCTCATTAGTTGTTGGCTCGGGCAAGGGTTGTGACTCTCATCCGGCCTCATTGGCGGCGAGTGAGGGCCTCGCAATCCTCACTAGTCATAATAATAAAAAAAAACAAGAAAAGAAGGAAAAGAAAAGAAAAGAAAAAAAGAAAAAAGAAAAGAAAAATATTAATAAAATATTTGCAAAATATCAAAAAAATAAAAATTTTATCCACATTAGCACTGGCTGTGATATGTAGGATGGCTAGCATTGAAGCCAGCGATTTCCTACCAAAATTAGCAGGATGGACTCAATAAAAAAACCTAAAAATGTTTAGGACTCACATGGCACAATTAAAAGGTTTATGATTAAATTATCAAAAATGTAATAGGTTTAGAATTTTTTGTAATTTTCTCATCACATGTATGACAATAGAGGAATATCTAGGAATACCTAAAACCATTATATACAATAAGGCATTTATATTTTTTTTTTCATAAAGAATTCAAGATGACATTAATTTTTGCTGGTGATATACACAACACAAATGAAAATATATAAACAAGTCAATGAAAATATATAAACCATTATAAACAAGTTGTCTATTTTAAATTTGTTCTATCCCTTACTGGACAATTTATCCACAATTTTGCTCGATGACGTAGGTTTCTTGAAAATCTATCTTTTCACGAAACGAACTTCTATGGAAGTAATATCTAACAATAAAATAATAAACATAGTGCCTTCAATTTACATGGGGAATCTGCAATAAATGAAAACTGAACGCGCGAAATTCTTAGCTATGATTCCTTACCCAAAAAAAATTCTTAGCTATGATAAGTAAAGATAAGGAAAGCAAATGAATTTGAGACCGCCACTTTTAATTGCAATTGAATGAATGAGGACAATTTTATCCCTCTTTTGGTGAAACCGGATAGATTTTTAGTCATATGAAGGCCACAAAACACAACAGGCATCCACTGAAGTCACAAAGCCCAGCTCTCTCATCCCCTTCCTCTTCGCTGTCTTCTTCTTGCTTGCTTCTCTTGCGACACTCGAAACTCAAACCCAGTTCATCTCCTCCCTGTGTCTTTCTGTCTCTCTGTAAGTACCTCTGTTTCCTCATATTAACGATCTTGACGTTTTCGGCTCCGGTGTTCTCAATTCTCTCTCGGTTTTGGAGCAGGGGTCCATCGGTGCGGGAACTGGGAAATGGTGATGATGGGCATCGAGAGGCTGATGGGGAGCTTGAAGTCGAAGCTGCGGTCGCTGAAGATGAAGAAGCCGTTCTACGACAAGATCGAGAAGAGCGACAGCATGAGGGTGGAGATCAGAAGCAGGAAGGCCCGCAAGATCATCGAGGAGACCCTCAAGATCGCCGACTCTCCCAAGACCAAAAGCTACGCCTTTTGAATCATCCCCCTCCAGTAACACTTCTTGTTGTTTCTTTAGCGAAGGAATGTCGTGCTTCTTATCAGTACGTATAGAGATTTCTCGAGGGCGTGATTTTCCCGACTCGAATTCGAGCTTCGCGCGACGTTCAGGTTGCAATAAGACGAATCATATGAGTAGTTTTCTCTCGATCTTTCTGGTCGCGACGCCATGATAGGAGCCTAGGAGGGACAACTCCGAGTGGCGAGCCGACCGTTCGAGGGGTACGATGATAGGTGGAGCTGTTGGTCGGTAGTAATTGCACGCACAGAAAGTTAATGCAGCCGTGGAGAAAGGCAACGTTCCTATAAGAAAGTCTCCAGTCTCTCGTTCATAAGCCGTGCATCGCAAGAATCGTAAAGTATAGTTTGGAGAATGCAATTGAATTCAGCCAAAACCGATAAGTTTGGTTCGCCTTGACGCATCGAATAGTAACATCGTGACCTCGGGAAAAACAACTCGAGCTCGACATTAGGCTTTGCACTTGAATCCGGCCGCAACCGATAGATTCGGTTCGCGTCGAATAGTTACCTCGTGACCCCAGGAAAAAGAACTCTCGGGACTTACTTTCTAGGTGATGTGATAAATTCGGATCCGTTAGGACCAATGAGGCACACATCGACCAAAGGTTGCATTTCAGTTTTTGTCCGAAGTCATGGAAAAAATCTTTCCGACCAGCACTGTCAAACGAAAGGTACGTGCACAGCCTAGCTGCACACATTTTCCATGCTTTGTGGCGTATTTTCCTTCCACGCTTTGACAAGCGTAAGCCTGGTAGACCCTCCATGCGTCTTTCTCTTATCCTCATCCACAAAACAAAAGCTGTAATTGACCTGGGGATGAGCCTGGCTGCTCTTGCTGGGGACTTCCTTTAGTGGAAATTGCTTTCCATCAACAAACTCTTCAAAGATATTTTACATGGCATTCATGCCACGCGACAATGACGTGTGTGAAGAAGCCGATGAATAGGAAAAAAAGTAATTTGTAAAATTTACGCACGGCATTCGTTAAAGTAGATTTCGACGGGCTATATCGTATCGGTCGTGCGATGAAAATATGAAGGCTTCGTTTATTTCGCGAAAAATGACTGATTTTCAAAATATTTTCCCAAAAATAATCGCTCGCATCGCTTGAAATAATTAATTAATAAAAAATATTATCGATATTGATAATAATTTATATCCGAACATTTTTGCAAATCACGAAAAAAGAACTTTACTCATTTAATTTCGTAAACAATAAATGTGATTATTTTTAAGAAAATATTTTTTTAACTCAATTATTTTCTGCTAAACAAATGAAGCCGAAATATACTTATCTTCTTTCCCTCTCTCCGTGCGTTGTCGATACTATGCACTATGCCACTTTCGGCTCTCTGGCGAGGACGCGAGACAAAAGGAGGAGTGGGAGTAGATAGTGAATTGGTGATGCGGCAAATTGGATGCACGCAACAAAGCAGAGTCGCTTGTTCGATGGGTGGACATCATTGAACTCGATTGGCCTGGTTGGGAAGGCTTCTTTTGGGAGAATTTCCCCAAGTCCAAATTGGTTTTTCCACCACTGTCGAGCAGAGACGACAGGGACAGTACAAAAGCATATGACGCACAAACTTTACTCTGCTTTTTCGGAGAATATTCTCAATAATTCTACAACCCGGGGTCCTCCCAAGGACAAGATGACAAGGATGTCGCAAGACAACATGGTTTGATCCCAAAAAGAACAAAAAACAAAAAACATGGTTTGATCTTGATACTTCCTAATTTCAATAGATGGAAAGCAATCCCAATTATGATTGGTCTTGTCAATCACGACGATCTTATTTGTACGATCCTTTTGAATCTCACGATCAAGAAAGAAAGACGGATCTAGTAAATTTTTTTCAAAGGAATTAGCGTTTATCACGAAAGAGAAAGCTTGGTTCGAGCCGTTATTGTTGCGTTCTTTGCCTAGGTTTCCTGGTTCAAGCTTATGGACAATGGGACCCAATTTGGTGGGAGAAGGAACTTCTCTTCTTTTAGAGCAAGAATCTCTCACGGATCACTAGAGTTGGTCAAGCCGAAAAAAGATGGAAAACTTGAAACCATGAGTTTCACAAAGAGACCTGTTTACACAAATTAATTAATGGAAAAATATAGCATGCACCGCTAGTATAAAGAAAATGATACACAAGCGGCCTTATCCGCCTTTCATTTGAGGACTCTAACTTCTCAAATCTCAAAAACAATTCGCTAATACAAAATACTTTTTTACCCCACCAATGGAGCGGAACCTCATGAATATGATCGCATGCCAATGTGTCAACACAAATTCTGTCGATAACCTGATAGCAAACTATCAAATTGCACAAAACTTTATTCATGGTATTGAGATGATCAGTGAGAGCAGCTCTCACAACATAACTAGCACAAATTACAAACTAGCCATCCCAAGGAAGGTACTTCAATTGAAAGTTGGCACAAGCGAATTGGCTTGTGGTTATCAGATAACTATCAAGAATAGTCATTCAACAATTGAGTTTGACAATGCATGAAAAATGAGAAATACATGCTAGCGGGGAAGATGGAAAAGCATCTGGAGATCCTTGCAGTGAACGCATGTCCACGGTAGCAAAGGGGGATCCAAGCAGTAGGAATGAATGCAACGGGTATGGCACAGGTGGCAACTGATGAGGAGATCCTCTGGTTCACGAGAGCGACATTCGCTACAAACTTGCGCTCCAAATGACTGCGAAGCACAGATAAGAAAAGTTGGACATGTAATCGGCATATAGAAAAGTTCGAGGAGAGAATTATTGGTCCCCCCAAACAGAAAATTTAGAAGTATTTCAGATGATGAGAGGAAATGAACTACCAGCTTTCTCTGGTTGGTAATTTCAGACATGCAGAACTTGAAATGTTAGTACTAAATTAAAGCGAGTGTCCCACAATTGCTAGCCTGAAAAGTGCTCCAGTGGTAATCGATCTTAATGATTCCTAACTCCAGAACTTATCCATGTAAACTTGATGCATTTTTATTTCCATTTCTTCTATCTTTTATCTCCCGTCGATTGATGTTTTTTTTCAATATATATGTTTATTTCCTTTTTCGTTTGTCTGAAAGGAAAAGGAAAGGAAACAGAAGCATCTTTATTTCCTTTTCCTTCTGTCTGGGTCATCAAGTCTAGCATGCCCTTGGAGAAAGACAGACCTATACTAAGACACTGAAAGGTGCTCTACCATTTCAGAGAAACTTCAGCACCTCAACTTAGAATCAGCAAACGACATTAAACAACACTTCCCAAATTCAACTGCGTAATGTTCTAAACTTCTATGCATGCAACTGTAGTGTGACCTGATTTATTATCCCGCATTAAACATCTACAGAAAAAATCATTCTCTAACCTCATATGCATGATTACTGATAGATAAGCTTCCAAGTACTAGCACCCATCCTTCATTCCTTTTTTTTTTTCCTTTGAAACAGCATAGATAAGTTCTGTGAAATGACCCCAAGGAACTGACTGTACTATTATAACAGACCAAAAAATGTGAAACATGGACTCATCAAGGAGTGTCAGTAACTGTCAAATGAATATGCAGAAACGGGACAAAGCAACACAGTTAAAAAGTACCTCAGCTCTAGAACTCGTTCTTTCTTGATCAGTCACAACATAGACTTCGCTAGTTGATTGGTCGTGTGGAATGGTCTGAGAGTATATTTTTTGCTCTGAACCAGAAGAGTCGTCCACCTTTGTGATGCTAACAAAACTCGTCTTACACAGGGGACAAGTTGAAGTCTTTCTCCTTGAAGACTGCAAACACAGTTTCGCTAAATTGTGATCACTTTCAACTCAAACCAAGGAGCATAGCTAAGATTCAACTTAAGCAGCTTAAGCAAGTTCAAAACTTCCATCAGAAAAAGGATACTTGTTCCCGAAATAAGCAACAAATAGCTAGTTTTAGAGACTTCTATAAAAAGGTTCAGCTTCTTCTTCTGTTACGCAAATATACAAAACTCAGATTTGCAAGTGACATTTGACTAGTGAATGATATGGAAAGACAAACAAGTAGTTTAAGAGAGATGGCAAATACAATCATTTGTACTTCAACATATATTGAAAGATAGAAGGCCAGGTGTAATGCAGCATACTAGTGCCAACTGATTGCAAATGTATTCTACCAAACTTCACAGTATGACATAGAATGTATTATATCCAGTCAATGCATCATTATCCAATGACAGTACCTGGTGAAGAAAACTAAAGAGGTATCGAAATGACTATTTTCCACCAAATCTTGTAGGTTACAAACTAGAAGGACCTGACATATATAACCCAAAGTGCAGAGACAGATATTCAAAGATATCTATATAAACAATCTAGGCCTGTATTCAGAGTTTCCCTGGGTTTGGTAAGGCAAAATGGGACCACCCTAGCCCATTGAGTGCTCTACCTCGGGCCAGCAACATGCCCATGTACTATAAGAAAGACTTTTGTCACAATAGCGGATGTTCAAGTACCAATGCAATTTTTAGGGGAATCACTATTTTGGGAAATGTAAAAAAATGACACCTAAAGAACACATACCATATGGTCAGACCAGTTCCGAATGCATGAATAACAAAATCTATGTCCACATGGTAGTATCCCTCTGGTTGAACTGTACTCCGTCCAACATATAACACACGATAACTCCGCTGATGACGTTAACTTGTTAACATAATCAGTCTGGCCCACATTATCGATCTCAATACTTAACTTCTCTCCCTTCTGTTCATCTTTAGAAACTCTTTCAAGGGCATTCGATAAATCCTTTAGAATTGATTCCTTGGGAGAAGGCCGGTGATCATGATTCGAATCTTGAATCTCATCAAAATCTTCAATAATGCCATTTATTGCTCCCTCATGCCCATAGGATCCATTTTGTGTCCCTCCTTTTCTGGTACTGACAAACTTTCCATTCAAATGTTCAGACAAAGATGTTATGTCCCTGTGTTTGTCATCAACTCCAACTACATAGCATTCCTGGTCAGAATCTGAGGCAGTTAACTGCAAAGTCTCTCTTTTAGCATTCCTTTTCACCAAAGTTCTGCCCCTTTTAGAAGATTCAGCCAAAGAAGAATCTCCATTGCCACTGAATGACTTCATTTCTCTTCTCCCAAAACATATTGATGGACTAAGATGTGGCTCTTCATGCAGGGTAATGATTCTTTTTCCTCTCAACGACCTTTTAGATGACCGATTCAACACTGGACACTTCACAACATAGAGGAGGTAAAAGCTCATTAGTAGCAATCTAACTTCAGCAGAATAAGCATCTATCATTAAAAAAAAAAAAAAGGGCGAAAGAAAAATCTGTGGAGAAAAACCAGTAAAACTAACTTGAAAACCTGGCCCATGATTTCAGAAGACCGACAAAATTCATCTCATGCTGCTGAAATACTTCACCTTAGGAGTATGAGTAGTTCACAAGAAAAATCATTATACTAGATGTACAAATTGTTGGATGCTTGGTTTGATTCTGATGACTGGAAAACAAAACAAACTGAAAAGGAGGAAAAGTTAAAAAGAAATTATGCTCAAATACTTAAGATAAGCTTTTTATAAAAAATCAAAGCATTTATCCAGAGAAACCTTGGTAGTGAGAATTTTGCAACTCTTTATGTATTCACGTTTTGAAAATCCAAATGTTATCTAGGCTGAGTTCCCCAATGCTATCCTGTCTCCTATTCTACCTGCATCTTGAGGGAGAGAATCTCAGCTTCTTTGTACAAGATATAAAGTCTCTCTGTCAGTACAGTAAAGCTTGATCTTCGTAATTTTGACAACATAAAGTTTTACAGCTTGGTTTTTTCTAGTTGTACATTTCATGAGTGCATCAATGAAAGTATTCAGAATGTCATACCGAGGATAGAACAAAAGTATACAAATCCAGTGAGCCATGGAAACTAGAATGGCAGCAAACAGATCAGTTTGATCTAAAATCTTTACTTCGAAAATATCTTTGGCTACCACATATAACAATTAACTTGTCAAAGAACATCATTTTCTCAACCAAGTGCAAAATTCATGAGCATCAGGATGTCTGTCCGATTAGCCAAGTCTTGTATGAACATAAGTTATGACACCAGCGTAACCCAGACAGATCAGGATTCTGTGTACTGGCTATTAAGAATGGTCACTGCAAGAGCCTTATATACAGAATATATAGACTACATCATACCTATACCGGTCATTGTCTAAGAGACTGAAAGCTAAAGCATAATGCTAAACAGGAGCAGGAGAGATGAAATCATCAGCCCATTACAGTCAAT
This sequence comes from Syzygium aromaticum, assembly GCA_024500025.1. Taxonomy (NCBI): domain Eukaryota; kingdom Viridiplantae; phylum Streptophyta; class Magnoliopsida; order Myrtales; family Myrtaceae; genus Syzygium; species Syzygium aromaticum. The sequence goes on from CM044893.1 coordinate 14,171,506, forward strand.
GGACGATACGAGTCAATTTGATGAAGTAGGAGGTAAAGCACACAAAATGCAGCAACCAAGGGCAAAGCCAAGTTATCCACACAACGGAACCATGGAAAAGTATATGAAAACTGCAGGACGTGATGAATTTCAAGAAGCAAAACACGAGATTCAAAATGCAGTCTGGGCCATACCTCCTTCAACAAAGGAGAGTCAGTCCAAACATCAGTTCTGTTTTCTTCAAAAGCTGAATCGGCTATTTGTCTCATTGATGCACTGGCAAAGTTCAACCGATCAAAAAGCACCTTATGCTTCTTTGCCGTGATGTATGGCTTAGAATTTATTGGGACTGGTGACAACAATGGTCCAGCTTCTTCCCCACTACATAATATTCATCAGCATCATCACATTGTAATTTAACAACAAAAACATGATTAGCAAGTAGATAAGATAACGAATTCTCTGAAATAATTTGGAGAAAACAATGACTTCTACAGATGATAAAACAAAGGTGCCAAGGACATTCATTTTGAGTCAGAAAAATAACATAAATCAGCCAACATTATTTTCTTCTCTAGTAACTATTGTAGGAAAAGAAAAGAAAGAAATAGAATAGATGGATGGCAGAGCCACTATGATTATTTGAGCAAACTTAAAGAACTTCCTCTTTTCGTAAACGTAAAGCAAACTCAAGCCAATAATTCTTTTAACACCTCATAAACATTACAGAAAGGAGAAATCAGGGATTCTCAAATAGGCTCATGTTAAATGAAAGAGCTGGTATCGTGTTCAAGTTTCTATATAATGCAAAATAGCTGATACAAACTATTAATTTTGCTTCGGACTGTCATCCCATAATTATGCTTGTGAGGTTCACAGACAAGTTGCAACACCAACACCAACACCCAACTGAAACTGTAGTGCACCTATGTGTGTTTCTTGTTTTTCAATTTGCCCCCTCTGTCCGGTCCAGATTTGCTAGGATTGCTCCTTAACCGATATACTTGGACCCAATGACATTGATATGCCACATTATCTATCATAGCAGACTATATTCAAAAGTGCAGACTGTTCCCGAATTCTATACATGAAGAATGTCCCATGAAATACCCGATTGAGAAACTCATCATGAAAAGGAAATTGCCAAACTAACCAAAAACTCCCTCAATGTTTTGGGACAATAAAGTCCTCATTTGAAAAGGCATAATTCCATCTAGTGCATGCATTTTCCCTCAACCAGAGGCCATGCTAACCAACATCTAGAGCTATCTTAAGGAGAATTACGAAATTTTCATTCAAGGAAATCTCCTTCTTTGTAATGTTCAGAAGAGGACACATCTAACGTCCACAACAGTGACCAAGAAGGAATCTCTGAGCTTCATTGACTGTGGCAGGCAAGTTTTAACAAAAATGTTCGGATCAATCTAATGACAAATCTAAATGGCAGAAAATTGTAGGCAGTATCTCATATTCTCATGCCTACATCAGCTAAAATTGACTACCGATCCACACCTTTCCAATGTGTAGGGATGTTCTGGAACACGCTTTCCTTGCTTTACGCACTCTTCCACCCACCGATGATTGACTACATGCGTCCTAAACTTCCCGGCAAGATCATATTTTTGCCCTTCAAATCTTCTGCAAACCTGTTCATCCAGACCAAGAACAAACGATACAGACCAAATCGCAAGTCAGTCTACGACTCCATGCCATCCTCTCGCAACCGGAATTTCCATCGCATCCAGCCAGCCAGGCACCAAACGATTGCGGATAATCAAATTCCGAGATCAGGGAACTTAAAACTCACCAAATGCGTGGTCGAGCTCGACATGGCCCCGACGTAGCTAGCTCCGGTGGAAGAAATCAGCTTAATAAGATCGAAGCGCTCCGAGCCATGGTACCCACTGACCGTAGCCACGACCGATTCCATGCCTCGGACCGGACCAATCCCTGAGACAACAAAGTGAGGAAAGATTAACTATCAAGGAATACGCGATGCACAGACAAGCCGATTCAGGAGCATCACAGCTCCCGATTGAGGCCGTGTCACAGCACATCCACCGACCGGATGACTCCATTTACGCCCGATCAAACGGCGCGAAATCGAATCCAAAAGATGCAAAAATGATCTAGAGAAGAGGGCGGTTCTTAGGAACGAGAAAGCCCGAGTGCAAACCCTAAGAAGCAAAGCAATCACCATGAGCGCGATCTGCAGAACCTTCGTGCGCCATGGAGACGAAGACGAAGACGTTTTTGCCGCGAAATCGAAAAGTTTTGAATCGGGGAGTGTTGATGATGACTGGCCCGTCTGACTTCCTGGCTCGCTCGGGCCAGGACTTACCGATGAGAATATCGTGGGCAAAAACGACGTCGCGGGTTGGACCTTAAACAGGGCCGAAAAGCGAGAACGAGCCCATGGGCTTTTCTCCGAGAGCCCACTGGCAATTTGATGGACCGTTGACTTTACACCAAATTCTTTGACCGCTGAAAATGTTTATTTTGGGGTAGAAAATTGAGTTATTGATTTATTTGGTTAGCTTATAATCAAAACACTTAACAGATTATTTAATCTCGTTTCTATTGATATTCGAGCGACGCGCGATTTCATATGATCAATAGGACTCTTTCTAGTCTTAGGGCCCGACTCTTCATATTGCTAATGAAGGTTGGTTTGGAGTAGTTCTTCCTAGGAAAGAATTAGAACTCAAGACCTGCTGATCAGATTGACCAGAGCTCAATGATGATGATGATCGCACGAACAGCAACCAGATTTGAAACGCAACGTACATTGGACGTGATGCTCTCGAAATGCCTAATGATCTTGTCATTAGCACATGAGGAAGTATGGTTGGACTCCCGACACATGCACATTGAAGGGCTCGGCTCAATCGATACCGCGAATCAACGAGAGAAGCTAGCCTTTTTCGCTTGTATAAACATCTATGAAAGAGCTCCAAAGAAAGCGAGCGAAACGAAATCGACGTCTTAGTTTTTTCTCTTTCCACTACAGAATGCGAGTCGGAGCAGGGACATTGGTTTTCAACAAAAGAAACCCCTCGTTCCATAACCAGGAATACATCCTCCATCATGGTGGGACTAAAAGTAGTTTGACGCTCTAGGAAGGAGATCCATATTCCAGGAAAGGAGCTACACAAGATTCGATCCTGTCGCTGAGAATATTGAATAGGCCTGCCGCAAGGTTGCAATGTTTCGAGCCTATTTCCAAGCTGGGTTTCCACCTCGTGGCGGTGCATCATAAGCACCACCAGGGCGAGATGGCGGGGTTGAGGATGCGTGGGGCGCAATGTTCGCCGGAGGGACATGCCCATGCTGCTGTCCAGCAGCACCTCTGGATTTTACATCATATGGTGGACCCTTGGATGCATCATAGGAAGGTCCACTCGGCATGTCATGACCAGGTGCCTTGTACACATTATTGTAATTCCCTCTCTGCATATCGAAACCAGCTCCTCTCTGTGCATCATAACTGAAGCCGCCTTTCTGTGGATCGTAAATGGGGCCCCGGTATGGGTCATAACTGGGTACCCTCTCGGCACCATAACCAGCAGCAGTTGTATCATGGTTGTGCCTTAGAGGAGTGGGCCTAGATAGAGCTCCAGGATACGCAGGAGTTCCAGCAGGCGGAATGGGAGGGATAGGAGGATTAACCCCAGCATTGCCAACCGCATTTGGAGGAGGAGGTCCACCAGCCTGTGTACAAGGAAAGAAGGGAAGCGAACCAATGCAGTCAATTCGACATAACAAGAATGTCGCAATCGAGAGAGATTTTGGAGGAGCGAATCAATGAATTTTACCTGAGGAACACCATAACCATCTCCAGGTGCAGCTTGCGCGGAAGAGTTTCCAGTCACCTCACTTCCAGCATTTACACTGGGGCCACCTTGTGGTCCTACTAAATTATGATCACATGTAAATATCTTACAAAACAATGGTAAAAGAAGTAATCGAGGTTGCCAAAGGTGATACCAGCTCTTCCTTCAACATTAGCAGCATTCGAAAGCTCAGCTCGTAGTTTTTCAACTTCAGTGGCCATGGTAACATAATTCTTCTCCATCACCTGAAGTTGCTGAAGGTGATCCTCAAATAATCTCTTCTCATAGTCGTAAGTGACCCTGAAAAATCAGGACAAAAAACAATGGTGAAAGGACCATCATAGATGAACTCAATGAGCCAGAAAAATTAGAAGATCAATCCAAATCATAGATCGCCACAAGCAAGAATGGTCAATTTCACCTTTCCCAGAAATGGTTTATCAAGAAAACCTTATCCGCACAACACCAATCAGAACTTAAATGGAGAAATCACGAAAATACGGGAAAATAGAACAATTTCGTAACAGGGTATACCGAGTTTTCCAGCCTAAAATTCGGGTTCGCTTGAGAAGAAATAGCTTTTTCTATTGCAAAACCTGTCAAATTAACAATACCTCACTTGGCCACTTCAGCTTAAGGATGGACCACTAAAAAGAGCAAACTCTCCAAGAAAAAAAACTTGTAAAGATATAAATTTGTCAGTCTATAAACTAAACTTTATCTAGAATTGCACATGTATGAACCTGAAAAACACCTTCAGTAAGTACCTGCAATGATGGTACTCCTGCCTAAGGCCCTCGAGTTCAGACATCAAAGCAGGAAGCTGTTGCACATCAGCATGGGCCCTTTGAAGATCCTGAGTCAATTGTTGTACTTTAGCAACAAGTTCCTGTCTTGCTACAATCAACTTCTGAGCATCAGCTCGAGCCTTCTGCAATTCCAACTTAAGAGGTTCTGCCGCTTGGATATCAGCCTCCATCTTAGCAATCTTATCCATAAGGCTCCTCGTCTGCTGTTCTCTCTCAGACTTCACAGCTCCAACTTGAGCATGTAAAATCTGCAACTCATGTTGTGCAGCAGCAAGTTCCTGTCTCAATGCCCCATGTGTATTAGCAAACCTCTGGTTCTGTGTAGCAAGTCTTTGCATCTCCACATGCTGTGCAGCAAGTTTTTGCTCCATAACTTCTGGGGGGGGAGGCAACATATCTACTTGAGAAAATGAACCTGGTGGACGACGTATTCCTGGCACAAATGACTCAGTGTGCACCAAGCCAGGGCCTGGTATAGGACGTCTAAAATGAGGAGGTGGAATGCGGCTTTTGCTTTCCATTTCTTGATCAGATTGTTATGATTTCCTGTAAAGAAAAGTATAGCACAGAGAAGATATAACAGGGGCACTTCATGAAAGGCGGCTATGGTAATGAGAGAGCAATAATCCCTCCAACTCCTATAAAATGCTTGGACAACTTAAGCAATAAATGAAAAAAAAGACTGAAGAATGCCTCACTTGAGGACCAACACAACACAATCCAAGCCGACTGAAGCATTCAAAAGATGGATGAATAAGAAGAAAGGAAACCTATGCATCCACAGAAACCACAGGAATGAAAACAGGCACAGCAACTATCAGATAATTTTTTTTCCTTTAATGGACCATAAAATGCACTAATAGGTTGAAAGTTCGAACATAGGTACGTCCAGAAAGCAATTAACACAGGCATAATTTGCAGTTGTTGCAAAAATATCTGATCACTGGTTGTTCCTAGAAAAACTATCTATTGCTCATACAATAAAAATCTGCTAGTATATGCATGCAACTCATTGGTTTGGACATAACTAAATGTATAATATAGATTGTCAAACAATGGTTACATCATATAGAGCAAATTAGAATATCAATTTAACAATGACGGAGAAAGAACCTCTCCATAGATTTTTAACTCTTGGAAGGCCAAGACAACTGTTATAATTGTGGACATTATTCATTAAATGGAAGTCTTGAACCAAATCATACCAGAGATGTCAATGCTCAGGAAATGCATATAGAGCCAGAGTTATCCATTTGCTTGAATAAGCCAAACTTCAAATTTCCGTCCTAAGTTAAGCCCACAGCAGGGAAAAGGAACTAAAAATGTTTCAAACAAATTTTCTAAACATCTCTCCCAGTTTCCATTCCACAAGTAGTTCTAACTACAAACAGAAATCACACCGAGCTCTTGACTCATCGAAAGCAAGCTTACAATGACCAAACATCCAGATGACACGAAACATAACATTTCAACACCAAATCACCATGAATCAAATTCTAAAGAAGACTTTTGTGATAGAAAATGCCATCTCCTAAGCACGTACACGAATCATATCCCGGTAAGAACATATTCAGCAAATGCCAATTCTCTATTTCCAATTACTCGCACCACTCGCTACGCTACAACTCGCTCATAATTTGCCAGAAATTCGCTAAAATCATCACTCCGCGCAACCAGCGTGATTACCCAGTACAACCGAATCGAGCAAATTTTCGTTCGTGCAAAGAAGGCGCAAATCGAAACAAGAATCAAAAGGGGGTAAAAGGGAAATTGCCCATTCCTCGTCTGTGCATTCTAATCAAAGAAGCGAAGAACAAATTCAGCCATCACCCGAAACAACCCACGGAAACACCCGCGGAGCATCAAACGTTGTCCAAATTTCACGGGCCAAAACATGATAAAGAAACAAACTTGGCTTCTCGATCTTGATGATTGGGATTACAGGGGAGAAGAGATACCAGGGCAGAATCTGGAGGGGAAGTTCCTTGGACTGAGGGGGAGGTAACTACTGACGATGCCGGGAGAAAAAAAATTGGAGAGGAAGAAACTGTCTCACTCTCTCCTCTCTTTTTGCTCCTTAAAGTTGCGGTTTTTATTAGCACTCCCGGATGGTTCCTCTCGAGGCCCATTTGAAAAGACCTCCGGTCTTTCTTCTTTTTCCTCTAATTTTACGAAACCTACGTACGTTTGTTTGGCAGTGTCGAAATATATTTTTCTCATTCTCCAAAGAAGTACGACTAGACCCCGGCACTTGGAGCCGAGATTCCGGCATTAGTGAATGTTATAGTTCTTCAGTTCCCAGCACTCGTGTCCAAATTCCCATCGATTAGGCTCAGGAAACCCCGGATCTCGCACCAGGCTTCCCGATACCTTGGTCCGAGGACCCCGATAGTCGAACCCGAGTCCCCTGAGGGCCGAGCCTACTCTGCAGCACCCGAGCCCAGGTCCTTGGCAGTCGAGCCTAGGTCTCTTAAGACCGCGCCAAAGACCTCCGAGCTCGTGCTCAAATATTCAACTGCTGTGCTCGAGTGCTGATAGAAAGCTTGTACATGCTAGTTGATGAATGCAGGGTCTTAATAAAGGATCTCCCTCGTGTTTAGAGAACCGAATTAGTGCGTTTGATCCATTGACCAAGTCGGAGGATTAATGGGCTGCATCATACTCTTATTTTTAACTCTCTTTATGACATTGTAAGATCTTATTATGTCTCGAATTTAAATAGAGCAGCTATCTCTATGAACTTGTAATTAGTAGAGGGTTCATATTCGAAACTCGTTAGTACTGAAATCATCTCATTAGAAAAAATCCGCTATCCAAAGAATGTCATCTCAATGAAACTTGATCCGACCCAAATATGCCTCCACCCATCAGGTAAGATTATGAATAAATTGCCTTAATCTCTACTATTTAAAAAGGCAACTACAACGAGAATGTCAATATCAAGTGATTCGACTTTCAATTTTTCTAACCAAGTCACTAAACTTGAAGTTTATGACTTTTCTTATGAGCAATGAGATTTCTCGACACAACTACTACACAATTTTTTTTCATATTGAAACTCTTGGTGGTACCAACCAATACGTAAGCTCAGTCACCCGGACATGGAAGTAGACGAATTTGGTTAGAAAATTCATGCAAGTTCAAGGACTTGGTTAAGCAAATTAAAACTTCTAAGGGCACTAGGAAAAATACACAAATAATTTAATACGCAAACATGTGTAGCACTTATGTAATACGAATAGTGCATTCTCAAGGAAAATAAATGCAAGCTTTCTTTTTCAAACTACGCAAAAGGCAAAATAATCTCAAAAAATGTCGAATTTTCACGAAATAAACGGAGTATAAATACGATATACTTTACACGTCGCATTAATATTTGTTTCTCCCCTTATATGTAACTCTAAAATCATTAGACACTAAAATCTTTTGAACATATTTTAATCCTATGAACACAGGTATCATACTTTAGAACTTTCTGAAAATATGTTCAAAAGATTTCTGCACGATAACAAAAAGAAACTGATGGTAAGGAACATTTCCGAAACCTCCAGTTACAAAGCATAGTATCTCGAAATCAAAGGGTGTTTTGAAGCTATAGGTTACAAGCTACAACAAAGAGAAAAGGTTGCGAGATGGCTTTATAATGTTTTCAATGAAAACTGTGTCGATGTTGGGAATGTAGTCCCAGCTTTACCCAAACTGATAGGTGCCATTTCATGAGCATGTCGAGTGATCAACCGAACTCCAAAACTAGGAACAAATTTGAGAAACACCCCGACCATTAGGGACCGTTCCTCACGGAGTCCGTCCAATGCTACCCTCAGACATTGAAAGGAAAGCTTCACATCAAGTAAGTTTCACGCTCGACAGAGGATGGATCTCGAGCACGTAATTTGTTACACAAAGCTTTCATGATCAAAATCATAGACCATATTCTCACAATAGCGGTGTAAGACTAACAGGAGATTTAAGGCACTTAAGATCATTCAAACAGCAGCTGGTGCACAATTGCGAGGTGAATACCCGACTGCCAGCAATTATGGTTTCCATCGTCAGATCATCTTCACAAGCACATTTCCTCTCAAAGGTGCGCATTTTCCCCAGAGGAAAAACCTGCTTAAAAGAGGAAAGGGATCATCTTACTTGCAGTCTCTTCCTCCAATACAGGATATGAGGGTCCAAGAAACTCAGTGCAATGGCTTCTCTGTCTGTTCACGATTGATACAATAAAAGAGGATCACAACAGATTGCTGCAAGATGAAACAGTATTTGCAAGACAAATAAAGATGTTGCATTCTTACAGATGTGATCCAGGTCAAAGAAATTGTGGACATTAGTGTTTTTCTGATATTTATTTACAAGGTTCTCAACAAAAGTTGTAAGAGATTACGTATGCCGAATTGAGGAGAACCCCATTTATGAAATGTACTAAATTACATAGAACAAAAAATGTACCCAAATGGACCGAAAGGGTACCCTTTTTCATCCGCTTAGAGTTTGATAACCCATGGGACCTTGAAGTTTATCTTCCCTAGTGTCATTCCTTCCCATCATGGATGGAATCCATGGAAACAATTTTCCTAGCTCCTTGCTGATTGTATTTGGCCTCAGCTGCTTATCATTGATACCATATTTAGCTCTTTCAACCGCTTCCATAATATCCTCCCTTAACAACGTTTCACCACCTGCAAATTTCCAGATAACCATATATCCCTAATCATCACTTCAGTGTTCACACTTCATGAGATGAGACAAACGCAACAGATAAAGAGAAAAACAGGGCTTTCAAATAGGTAAAAGCAGTTTTCATTAACGAACACATAATCAATATGCATGAGCCAAGTTACTCAACTTTCAAAGTCCCTTCTTCAGTTTTTGTTTGCAAAAAAGTTTTCAAGATGATTATCTGGTTAAGCAATAGCATGGCAAAAATTGTATAGCAATTCTTTCGACGCACCTCTACGAGCAGCAAGCAGAGCCGCTTCATTCACAATATTTGCAAGATCCGCGCCCACAAATCCCGGAGTGAGAGAAGCTACTAGATCACAGATAAGCTCAATGTCTTCCTCAAGAGGAACTCCTCTCAGATGTACACCCAAAATCCTTCTCCTTCCTTCCTCATCTGGCTCTCCCACAAGAACTTTTCTCGAGAAGCGACCAGGACGGCAGAGAGCCGGGTCTAATGCTTCAGGTCTGTTGGTTGCTGCAAGAACAATCACTTTCGTGTCTGACTCAAATCCATCCATTTCTGTCAGCAGCTACAGATATAAAATGTCTTTAGAATCCAGTTAAAACTAAGGAAGCAATAAAACTAAATACACTTCTATGTAGAATCCAATATTTGCACAATGAAAATTCTGCCATTCAATAGGCCCATGGAAGAATGATGATACTAAACAAGAGTAGCAAAAGTTCAGCAATACAGGGTCTCTTGTCATTTTCCAATGTATTGCATGACTAATCACCTTCACCAGTGAAAGCTTGACATTAGAAGTCAGCCTCATATAGCTGACCTGACAGCATACTTACTACCCTTAACTTCTCTGGTGTTAATTGCAAATTAAGATAACTGAAGATATTTTGAAAAGTTCCATAGCTAAGTAACCTGGTTCAATGTTTGGTCGCGTTCATCATTGAAGCTTCTACCACGCTTTCCTCCGACAGCGTCCAGTTCATCAATAAATATTATCGATGGGGAACATTTTCTCGCAGCAGTAAACAAGTCTCTGATGCGAGCAGCTCCTCTTCCAACAAACAGCTCCACAAACTCACTCGCAGAAACAGTGAAAAATGGTACTCCGGCTTCTCCCGCAACCGCACGGGCCAGCAATGTCTTCCCAGTTCCAGGAGGACCCACCAGCAGCACCCCTCTGGGCAACTTAGCCCCTAGCCTTTTATAGTTAATTGCTCCTTGAAGGCAGGAGACTATCTACAAATTAGACAGATGAGACACAACATAAGTTTGACATAAACCAGATCCCACATGTAGCAAATGACAGCCACAAGTAAGTAGGTTAAGCAATAAGCAGTGAGAACACTGATATGTCTGGAAAGTTTAAGGTCCGACCAGTATTTCATATATAAAAGCTATCAAGTAAATGAGCTAATATACCACGTCGGGCAAAATGACAGAAGAGCCTTTCCCAGAATGCTTATTAGTCAAACCAACATGAATTACCAGAAAACACATGGAAAAGGACTAGCCTTTAATTCCATCCCTTTTTAAGACAACAAACAACACAGAACATCAAGGGAACCAAGCTTCTATGAGCTCCAAGCCTAACTCCATTCAGAAAATCCAAGGCACCAAAGTAAGTTCTATAGGTTCCATTCCATCATAACTTTAGAGTGCTCGTTACCCAAAGACATGGCTTTGAGTTCCAAATGATGGTCAGTATGAATGGCCATCAAGCTTCAAAGAGAAAAGGAACCTTAAGAAATTCATTTACATCTTTCACTGGTTTGAGATAGACCCCAAGTTTCAAGTCTATCAGGATACGAACTTGAAGTAATGTCCATATCTATGGACATAAGTATGGCACAAGTTCTCCTCAGTGAAATTGACCTCCTGTGTTCTGGATCACAGTAATAAAGAACACCTCTAGATATATCAAGTTTAACAAAAGCTAGATACCCAAGTTGCGTAATTAGGCAAGTCTATGCTAACTTTCCAATCCCGGACATCAACAATGTAATGCTGAAAATTGACTGGTCAATCAAACTGTTATATTTTAATTGCCACTTATTAACTTAGCATTAGCAACTTTTGTCAGGAACAGACTGTTGTAAAGTCCTTCAGTAAAGAGCCATCACGTCAATGGCTCTCCACCAATGTTATCCATTTGGGATAAGCCATTTAATCTTGTGTTTAGGAACATATTTAAACGAACTGAACATTTCAGAAGTGTACGTTCTACAGTTGTAGAACAAGTGAAACCTTGTCATTGTGTGTTCCTGTGCAGTATATTGTGAAATGAAGGGTTTATCACAGCCATCAAGGCCATTCTGTTCTGTGACTGGTGTCTGAGCAGGACAAAAACAATGACGACACCATAAGTAAGGGTGGACAAATATCCAATTATAAGCCAAATTAAAAAGCAATAATAATACATGTCCCAGAGAGAACAGCTTACCTCCATAAGCTCAACCTTAGCAGCGTCAACACCCTCGACATCATCGAAGTTGACTGTCTGATTATTAGGCCGCCTCTTTTTTGCAGGGCTATTAGCAGCAGAAAGTTGTCGATAAAGAAGCCACATTAATGGAGTCAAAGGAATCCACAATGATATTATCGTTATCAAGGTACTCCTGACAGACATCAACATCGACTGAGGGGCTGAGCTATACATTGTTCCTTTATCTCTCATCAAACTTAGAAGAAACTTTTCATCGTGATCAATCTTCCGAGTGGAATATTGCCACTGTGGCATAGCAGCACGTGCTCTCAGCAATTTCTTAGGCATGCTTGCACCAATCATCTTGCCAGCTGGAACAACTTCCTTCTTTTCAGTTATATCACCCCCGGTTCCAATTGGAGAATTGCTCTCTGTTGACTTTTCCTCAGGAAATTTATCATTTACATGACTTCCCGAGCTCGTGTTGTAATATATCCGACGAGACCCTTCTTCGAGCAAAACCTTAGTAACATTGCCATTTTGAAGGCTCATAATCAAGTCTGAGTAAGGAACAAGTTTTGGAGATGGCAAAGCTGTTACTTTCAGAAAAATATAACAAAGACCCAATGCTACAGAAACTGAAGCTGAAAGAGTCACTCTCTTCAAATTCTTTCTCAAGAACACCCCCAAATCATTCAACATGGACAAAGCCGAGACCCTCTTAAATCTTGAGGCCAGCAACCGAAATCTCGGGCGCAATCTAAGCGAGAATTTCCTCCTAATACCTCTTCTTCTTTTCCTCACGTAAGCCCGCTCAATATCAATAAATTCATCGCTCCCGGGCTCAATTCTACTTCTACAGGACAATCCAGGGGGCGACTCAGAACCGCCACGAAACCTTAAAGGCCGATTCCAATCATGTCTAGAGAGCTTTCGTATCGAGTTAACATTACACGACGACCCATGTTCGAATTTGCACAAAGTTCGGAACTTCACCAGAGGAAACAGAGCAAGACCGCCGCGAACGCTCCGTTGCGCGCAAGAACTGGCCTTTCCAACCCGAACGCCTAGGAGTTCTCGAGACTCGAAGAACCCATTATTGCAAATGACAGAAAGACAAGCCATGTCCTAGGGTACACCGAGAATGTCTACCCACACATCGTTTCCGACACTATCTGCAATTTTACCAAAGTGGAGGAACACAAACTGCGGCAAAAAAGTGGGAGGTCAACATCATCTACGGAGGAGAAGGATGGAATGAACCTTGAGAGTGACTGATAATGGTGGGTTTTGGGGATTACCAAAAGGAAGGAATGAATCTGAAATCACCTTGCTCTCATCGGTCCGAGGAAAGGGAAATCAAGAAATGAGCATGAGAGTAGCGACTTCTCGGGCTGAGGGACACCTGCTGTGTTACCCGCCGGGAGCGGTAAGGGGATAAGAAACGGCGGAGCGTTTTGCCGAAGTATTGGGCGGGGTGGGAAATCGAAGATGTATTTTAATTATAGGATAATACAACGAAAAATTCCAACCTTATACATTTACGATAAATTTATCATAAACTAATTTTTTGACAACCTAAACCTCAAAATTGATAAATTTACAGTCCGTTAGTTTTTAATAAATTTTAGTCAAATTACTAAGATAAATGACACATTGCAGTTGGCAAATGTACCAATTTTGGATTTTACCCTATTTTTGTCATCAGTTTTGTGATTTTTTATAATATTAATTCAATTTACAAAAATCAAAAGAAGATAAATTTATCACAAATATATAAGTTTGAGATTTTTTGTAGTCAAAAATTTAGTTTGAAATAAATTTACCATAGGTGCATCAATTTAGAGTTTTTCCCTGATATTAATCCTTTAATTAATTTTTTTTTTGTCAGCAAACATTATATCCTATACTCATTCAAGTAACAGTTTGCGACAAAATACAGGCTTCGAAACAAAGCAATTCCAAAAGACAAGTAGGGGGATAAGCGACCCAATTAACTAGTAAATATTTATTACGGTGGGCTTTGGCGACTCAATCCGCAACTTGATTATTTTCTCTTCGGCAATGGGTCATCTTTAAATTGCTAAATAACTTTGCACGAGCCTGGGCTTCAGTGATCAATGCATAAGCTTCCCAACTCACTTAATCTGCTCCCTCGCTCATCATGTCCACCAGATTAGTTCGATTTGTCTCTAACACGATCTTCAGTTCATTTTTTGCTTCAAAATGTTTTAGGGCTTCAAGTACAACAACGGCCTTCGCCTGAATCGCCGACGAGACTGTTACCGATCGAGCAAACCCATCTATCAAGATACTCAGCCGGGGTATCTTGACCATTTACGCAATGGCCCCTTCTCCTGTTTCGGCAACAAAAGACCCATCTACGTTAATTTTAATCACCCCAAGAGGAGGAGGGGTCCAAATCGAAGGTAATTCTTTCCTTTTTTGCGGTTTTCCATTCGTTTTCTCTTACCATTTGCTGAGGTTCTTCTCCGTGGCGATGGTTGAGATAACGATTTGTTGGGGGTTTAACTTGTGAGCTCTGAATACCAAGTCATTCCGAGATTTCCAAATCTACCATAATAATAAAGCAAGGAGCTCAAAGGATACAGAGGTATGTTTAAAATTCAACAACCATTCCTCTATTCGAGTCACTGCATACCTATCAACTTCACTATTTACTGATGGGTTGTTCCATATTTGCTGAGTCCAAGGGCGTAGCAGAAACAGATGCTCTATGGATTCGGGATTCTGTTGACATATCAAGCAAGTGGCTTCAGAAATGATTCATCTTCGAACCAAATTCTCCTTAGTTGCGAGGGCATTTTGGCAAACTTGCCAAAGAAAATATTTGATTTTGGGTTGTAATTTTGCCTTCCAAATTCTATTCCATAATTCTTTGGGGGTTTGGTACGACGTTGAAGCTTGATTCTGATTTGGTGTTTCTTTTTGTGCTTTGATGTTGTTACACACACTCTTCACTATGAACTGCCCTGTTTTGGTTGGTGTCCACACCAATTTGTCCTCTGGAAGTTGGAGGTTAATGGGAATGGCTAAAATTTCCTGGGTTGTTTCAAAGTCAAACACCTCTCTCACCCTTTTTTCATTCAATTTGGCTTCCTCCCAGTCCATTAGTTCGGATACCTAAGTTGGATCTTCTCTATTCGCAGGCCCTCCAATCAAGCCTCTTGACAGCTACTTATCTTCCCTTATGATGATTTTCTCACCATTTCCAACCACCCATCGAATTGACTGACTGATTACATTACGGCCCAAAATCAAGCTTCGCCATTCCCATGAGGGACTTGAACCTTTTTTTGCATGTAATAAATCTGTATGAGGATAATACAATCCTTTAAAAAGCCGACTCCAGAGAGAGTATGAACTCTGTATTAGTCTCCATGCCTGTCGCCCCAACATTGCCTCGTTAAATGTAATTAAGTCTCGAAAACCTAGGCCACCTTCATCCTTTCTTGCTTTGAGAGTGTCCCAGTTTTTCCAGTGTAACCCCCTCCTATTTTCAGAATTTTTCTACCAGAAAGCTGCAATTTTCCTTTCAATAGTTCGACAAATGGATAGGGGGATTTTGAAGATGGACATTGCATATTGCGGTAAAGCTTGCACCACTATTTTAAGAAGGATTTATTTCCTTGCCTTAGATAAAAAAATTTCTTTCCAATCTTCTAGTTTCTTATTGACTCTATCGAGAATCCAAGCAAACATTTGTTTTTTTTAGCAGCCCCAGTCGGATGGTATTCCCAAATACTTCCCTGTCTTCTCTATCTCAGGAACTCTCAGCTTGTATGTCACATTTCTTCTTAATTCCCACGAGTAGTCTTTGCTGAAAAACATATCCGACTTGTTTAGATTTAGTGCTTGTCCAGACACAAAACAATATTGATTCATAACCGCTGCCACATTTTGACACTCAACAATCTTTCCTACAAGGAAGAGTATTAAATCATCCGCAAAAAGTAGGTGAGATAAAGTTGGGCAGAAGTGGTTTAATTTGATCCCTTTGATACTTCCATTTCCATTTCCTACTGCTGTCTACAGCAAAACAAATAGCACATTAGCCATAATGATGAAGTGGTTTAATTTGATCCCGCTCATTCTCTTTTGATTTTCAACCAAAAAAAAAAAAGTTAGTGCACTGCGCGCGGACATACTTTTTTTAATTTTTGAAAGTTTAGGACATAAGGAGTTTACCCCATGCCAAAGCTATTGCATACAATGAGCAAACGCTAGAGGTACTAAAACTACTTCTGAGATTAATCAATCAAATGATGTGAAGCTAGAGAAGTGATTATTTGAGTTAAGTAGTTCATAAGAGCCTGTCCCGTCACTTACTCTATCAATTTAGTGAATGAATTTTAGTCCATGTAACATCGTTCTATCTTCATTAGGACAAGTAACTCATCTCGTTGGCACTATGTCCGGAAGAAACGGTAAAACGTGGAAAAGCAAGGCAGAATGCAAGCTCGTGAACGGCGACACGAATTCGAAACACCAAATTACCAATTTAAGGCAAGTGGCAACGTGGATTATTTGGCTTATTCTATAAAAAGCGATGCTAGGCACACTAAGGCTAGTCTACTTAGTATATTTTCGTTCTTTTTTGGGTCAAAGTCTACTTAGTATATTACTCACGAAGGACAGGCGACACATCGATTTGCTTCGAGGACTAAATTGAAAAAACCACATAGATATAAGGGGTCTAAAATTGGAATTAGCCGCAAATACCGTGCCGGAGAAATATATTAAAAAAAAATCTTCTTTTCTGGACCGAATTAATGAGAACGAGCCACTCGCCATTTGTGGCATATCTGCAACAGAACGAAAGCGAAAGCCAAGGGAAGAAGCTTGCCATTTCGGAAGCGGTCCCATGATACTATTCAATGCTCCTTAGCTGTTCGTCCTCTTTTCCGCGCCTTCCTCAGTCTCGATTCGACCCGGCACTGGGTCCGACGATCTGATCCGCGGATCACACTCGCGGGGCCTGTCGACGGGCGAAGGATCTCCGACACCCAGGTTTGTGTTCGCGGAAATTGTCGAGCTTTTCGTGTTTTGATGCGCTGATTCGCCTTATGATTTTCGTGGGATGGTTTGGAGGTGTTTTGTTGAGTCTAAAACGATGAAAGGGGTCTTTTTTCTTCTTCTTTGGGTTTTTTTGGGTTGTAGTTGTTTGTCCATGGCGGGGTTGAAATTTGAGGTGACGATTGACGGGTTCGTTTGTGCTGGCACTGATGCGGGCTTCTGTCCTGTTGTGGCGTGAGCTGATATCTCTGAATATTGCTATTGCCTCCTGGGTTTGTTTGCTCTGCCTGGAGTTTGAGAACTTCCTGGTGTTCCGCTGGTTGTCTCGGCTCCGGTTTCTGTAAGTTGGGTTCCTGATATTGTCGATGTTAGTAGTGTTTCTGAGCTTCTGCAGCTACTGGTGATCTGCCCCCAATCCTCCATTTTGTATGTTGCATTTGATGCTGTTCTGATGCTTTAGTTTGATGTTGGTATCTCAGTTTGATTAGTTTGTAATTGGGCTCCGCTTTTCTCGTCCAGTTTGTAGACTTGCAGGGCCGGGAGGCCCTCTTTATCTTCGTGATGATATGTTGGTCAATCTTATGTCATGCTTTACCCATAAGATTTTGCATTTTCCTTTCCCAGGTCTTGAGAGATGACCATGTCGGAGAAGAAGATTGGTCCGTGGTATGTCTGTTGACATATGCTGGAGCTTCGCTTTGACATTTGAGATGGAAAAGAAACGAATAGAAGATTACGAAGTGGGGCCACTACCTTCACCGAGACCGTTGGACAGATTTGGTTTTGTCAAGCAGGATGTAAGTAGCTCTCCTGAAGGCGTAAACAAGGGGAAGTCAAAGGATGAGTTTGAAAGGTATGATTTTCATTCCATTCTACAGGTTTGATGGATCATTTAATAAAAAGCAGTGTGATCATGAGAATCTGCCGAATGAATTTCTCTGTTCTCAGGGAGGAAAGAAGGGCTAGGAAATGGAGGAAGATGATTGGTGTTGGAGGTAGTGATTGGAAACATTACGTTAGGAGGAAGCCTCACGTGGTAAAAAGACGTATAAGGAAAGGAATTCCAGACTGTTTGAGGGGTCTCGTCTGGCAGCTGATATCGGGAAGTCGTGATCTTTTGCTGATGAACCCTGGGGTTTATGAGGTGATCATTCTTCTGTGCATGTTTCTACTTAAATTATATCCAAGTGTATGTGTATTCCTTTTTGGAACTCTAAGCATTTTCATGCTAAATAAACCATGAGTCTACTAAATTTCCGTTGAATTCTTAAGCATGCCATAGATTACTAAGCAATGCATCATCCTGAAGTTTTTTATGTGTACATTGGGAAACAGAAGGAGGGAGGGAGGCTTAATGGAATTTTAATGACATACAGCAAGCCTGCAGTTTAAATATATTAAGTTCCTTAAAATGGCAAATATATTCCTTTTCCAGAAGTTGTTGATTTTTTTCTAACTCAGATTAATTTCCTACATTTTCCGCCCAATATCAAGCAATGCCACTGTCATGCTGATACAACCATGTATTTTGCAGCAATTGGTGATATACGAGACATCGGCTTCAGAGCTGGACATAATTCGCGATATTTCTAGAACCTTCCCTTCCCATGTTTTCTTTCAACAGAGGCATGGACCAGGTCAGAGGTCCCTGTATAATGTTCTGAAGGCATATTCTGTCTATGATAGAGACGTTGGATATGTTCAGGTTTGAACTTTTGCTGTTTGAGTATATGTCTCATTTTGTTTTGCTTTAAAGTGGCCAACATTATTAGTTGAAATGCAGGGCATGGGCTTTGTAGCTGGGCTATTGCTTCTGTATATGAGTGAAGAAGATGCATTTTGGTTATTGGTGGCATTACTGAAAGGAGCTGTTCATTCTCCAATGGAAGGCTTGTATACGGTACTTCTTTGTTGCTTGAGATACCCACTTTGGCGTGTTCAACATAGAAAGTGCTAGCTTCTGTTTATTTACATCTTACAGCTGCTTTTTATCCTATCTAGGACTAAGCAGAATCTAAAAACAGCTGTTGCCTATCTTAGACAATGAACCGCAGCTATCTGGTTGAAGCATAACCACTTTGCGTCGCTCATGTTGTCTAGCTGTGTGACCATTTTCCTTTCTTTGGATGAGTAAACTGAATGATTAGTGGTCACAATCTGAAAGCAAACCCCCTTCCTCCGCACGTACTGGTGCAAATGATTTTCCTTTCCTGTGCTTGTTGTGTCTCAAATCATGGTCTCTCCTGTTCTCCCGCACAAGCCTGTGAACTGGTATGCTCGCATTGCGCTAGCAATAGGCATGCACATAGCTCAAACGTACAATAAGTATGCACCTGTAAAGTGATACTCATGTTTGCACCTTAAGCACAAAAGGAAAGTTGGACATTTTGATGACTTAGTATTCCCATCCCTTGGATAATAAACTTTGAGTCGTACCTGCAAATTCAAGATTAGCAGTTCTGAAGCCCATAAATTACTCGTGACTTCAATTGGACCCTGCAAGGCTGGAATGCTATATGGAAGGCAACTACGAAATGAGGAAAACATCAAATTATTTAATTACAAAATAAACAAAAATGGTTAAGTCTAATCCTTCAACATGGATGTGGACGTGGCTACAAATGCTCTATGTTGTAGGAAATTGAACACCTCATGCTTTGGTCAGCACTATATGCCTCTCTATTCTTTGTGTGGATTGTTGGTTTTTCTTAGCATATGGTTGCTTTATTGTCTTTATTCTCATCAAAATTAGTTTTCTTAGATAGGCTGTACTGCTGACTCTGGTCAGAAGCAGCCGTCTCTTAAACATGAGGTTGCTAATTAAGATTGTAAGAACAAATTATTAGGAGTTTTTTCTGTTGCTTCTTTCATCATTCCAATGTAAACAAGGTAATATATTTCTTCTGCATGGTTTAGATTAATGCATTCCTCATTCATTTCTTTAGTTTGCTGCTTCTTTGTAGTTTTGATAGAACATCACAAGAAGAATGTATGTTCAATGACTAGTTAAATTGCCTATTTTCATGTGGCCCCCAGAAAAAAAAAAAAGAAAAAGAATTGCTTATTTTCCATTGTTGGTCTGGGCTTTGATTCAAATCCTGACTGGGATGAAGAAAATTTCAGTACTCTTAGTCTCTGAGAACTACTCTTTTGATGACATTGTTAGGTGGGACTGCCTTTGGTTCAACAGTATCTTAATCAGTTTGATCACTTGGTGAAAGAACACTTGCCAAAGCTGGGGGACCAGTTTACTCAAGAAATGATAAATCCCAGTATGTATGCAAGTCAATGGTTCATCACGGTGTTCGCGTACTCTTTCCCATTTCACCTTGCTCTTCGAATCTGGGATGTTTTTCTCTTTGAGGTTGGTAGTTGGCAAAATTAACATTATTTCCTCTTTGAAAGCACCGTTATGTTGTTGGAAATTCTTAGACGATTGTGTATTTTTTGAACAGGGTGTCAAAATTGTCTTCAAAGTTGGTTTGGCTTTGTTGAAGTATTGTCATGACGAGTTGGTCAGTATCTAAGCATTTACCTCCCCCAATGCTGTTAGTTTCTGCATACTGATGAGGAAAATTTCTTGTTTGTCAGGTCCAATTACCATTTGAGAAACTCATTCATGCTTTGCGTAACTTCCCTGAGCATGCGATGGATCCAGATACATTATTACCGATGGCTTATTCGATCAAGGTTTTGACTTGCCAATGCTCATTGTTTCTTCTGGTCATGTCAACTTTTGCAATCACAGATTTCATTTTTAAAAAAAAAGGCTTGTTTCTACAGTGACACTGTAGGATCTTTTTGCTTCGGGAATCATCATTGTCTGACTATTTGGTCTGTGCCTCACTTATTAAGAGAGTTGAATCCGAGGGACAAGATATCAATTTCTTTTAAATAGATGGTTCTTCAGTTTCGTTCTTTATGAAAATCTTAATCTTCAATTCAACTTGAAATAGAGATTATTGATCTTGTTCGCTTATATGTTGACATGATCAAATTCAAGACTATAAATGCTTTGAAAGTTGTATGGTTTTGTCGGCTGAGGCCTCAAGTGCTTCTTAGATGTTTGTGATTGATTCTTGTTCCACCTCTCTTATATAGATCTTTGTGGATGATCAGGTAGCAAAACGTTTGGATGAATTGAAGGAGGAGTATGAGAGGAGGAATGGAAAAGCACTTAAATCTGCTGAGGGTACTACTAAACAGGATCACAGTGAAGGTTTCTCCTCGTAGATACACAAGACAGAACTTGCTCATTCACATGGAAGAGATTCTCTTTGTTCTATTTTTCCTGGGCAATGATGTCACAGGAATTCCAAATCTGACCCAACGCTGCCACTTGATGTACATAGTTTCATTCTTGGATCAACCTGAAAGTTTGGCATTGAAATTGTCTCACACCCCATTAATAAAAGCTCATGGCAGAGAAGCTTTCGCGGAGCGGGAATAAGATGGGGTCATGTGGTTCAGATGTTTGCTGATGTTATCCCAACTTGACACAAGAAGCTCTCACAGCGATTCGCCTGACTAGGATCCCATCTCACGTCTCCTGGAGCTCGTGCTACGTTTGAGGCATTACAACCCAAGAGTTATAAAATTTTGTCAATCTTGTGGCTTAGGTTTCTTGTTTGCCCTTCATCTACAGCTGCAGTTTGATCCGCAGGAGGTACCACGGTTGCTCCTGCGTGCTCGCTGCTTGGTGTGGCTAGATGGTCTGTTGTTTGCCAAAATCATGCAAGTGATCCACCCATCTCTCTCTGTATTTTCTTGCTTCGATAGCTTGTCTTAACTGCGTAATTTCTTCTGGGATTGCTCCTCTGTACACATTGGTGCTAGCAAAGATAGAAGGCTGTATAGACCACTGTTCTATCTCTTACTATCTTTGAAATTATGCATATATTTTTCAGTACTATATGCTGATGAATGCAAGAATCCGATAAATTTATCGCATATTTGCTTATCAGTTGATGTGGCTCACGAAAACGTATGTAAGACTATGGAAGTATGAGAAAGATGTTTAATGTGTAATTTTCATCTTGTCGTTCCAGATTAACTTTCAAGGTAAAAAAAGTTTGAAGAAGCACGAAACGCAGTTCAGTTTTGATTCGACTCTCTTTCCGGGCCGTTTAGCAATTCGATTTGGTTCGTAAGTTTCCAAAACAGAAGTTATTTAGTTCAGCTCGATTGGGCATCAAGGAGAAACGGACTTGATTTTCACTCTAAATAGGTAATCGCGAAACAGAAGGGGAAATAAATTTCTTTGGTCTTGACAAAAATTTTCATCGTACTCAGTGAGATTGCAGATTATGTTCTACCACACATTCTGCCTAGATCAAGATCCATGGATCCGAATCTGTAACCTTCATTAGCAGATTCATTTTCTGTGGTTTCCCTTATCAAACTAGAGGTTACCAAGGAACCATGCATAGCACTGAATAGGGAGCCGCCGAATACACCAGCTACGCCTAACATGTGAAATGGGTGCATAAAGATGTTGTGCTCAGCCTGAAATACAATCATGAAGTTGAAAATACCAGAAATTCCTAGAGGCATACCATCAGAAAAACTTCCTTGACCAATTGGGTAGATCAAGAAAACAGCAGTAGCAGCTGCAACAGGAGCTGAATATGCAACAGCAATCCAAGGGCGCATACCCAGACGGAAACTAAGTTCCCACTCACGACCCATGTAATAAGCTACACCAAGTAAGAAGTGTAGAACAATTAACTCATAAGGACCGCCGTTGTATAACCATTCATCAACAGATGTCGCTTCCCATATTGGGTAAAAATGCATACCTATAGCTGCAGAAGTAGGAATAATGGCACCAGAGATAATATTGTTTCCATAAAGTAGAGATCCAGAAACAGGTTCACAAATACCATCAATATCCACTGGAGGAGCAGCCGAATACAAAGATTCTATTTATTCTATCTATCTCCTATCTAGATATATTTATCTAGATATACAAGATAAAAAAAAAAACATAACTAAATAAAGAATTCAAATGCTTCTATTGTTTGTTCTTGTTTGTTGTGTTGGATCCACAATTAATCTTATGGATCTTTAGGATTGATTGGTGTATTCTTTTAATCTAGCAAGACCTTATAGGATAGAGAAAGGATCACCAAAATCGATGATTTTACAAGTTCGCGAATCACCAGCACGTGTAGGAAGTTCACTATGGAATGAACATTTTTGAAAAATGGACAATGACACAAATGATCATTAAACTTTGATATAATGTAACATGATCCCTGAATTTTTAATTTGTTTAATATGATTCCTAAATTTTAGTTCAATATGCAATGTGGTCCCTCAACTTTTTATTTATTTAATGTAGTCTCTAAACTTTTGGTAAATGTTCAGTGTAATCTGTGAACTATATAAAAATATTTAATGTAGTCCTAGAACTATATTAAAACTTGAGGAACGACATTGCGCATTAGGCTAAAGTTAATGAACCTCATTGAACAAATTAAAATCTCATAGACCGCATTGCACATTGGCCAAAGCTTATGGACCATTGGCATTTTTTTTGGAAAAAGTGTTGAAAAGTCCTAAATTTTTTGTATTTGTGCCAATTTAGTCATAAACCATTTTTTGGTGCCAATTCAGTCCTAAATTATTTATCTTTGTGCCAATTCAATCTTTCCGGCTAATTTTGAACGGATTTTGCTGATGTGGATGCCAGCCAGATTACATGGCACTGCTATCGATGACGTGGATAATTTTTAATATTTTCAATTTTTTTTATAATTTTTTTTTTTTTTTTTTAATGTTCCTTTCTTCTTCCTCCTTCCTCCTCGAAGGACAAGGTCGGCAAGGCATGTTGGCGACATTGCGACCACTTGAGAAGGCTCAAGCCCTCATAGGTGAGGCTTGACCCTTGCTAGCCTAGTGGGAGGCCACCCTCGCGGCCATTTGACCTCGCCGGATGGTCGCGAGGGCAGTCTCGCACTAGACTGGCAAGGTCAAGCCCCTCCGACCATGGGCAAGGATTGAGCCCCTTTGGCCATGGGTGAGGCCCATCCTCGCCGGAAATGGTGTGATCGTGCCTCGCCCAACCTCTAGTAGAGGCCACAAGGTTGAAGGCCGTGACCTCGCGGTCACTGGTGAGGGCGAGCCTCGCTTGCGATCTGCTAGAAGAAGAAAAGAAAAAAGGAAAAAACATTCAAAAAATTCGAAAAATATTAAAATATTATTAAAAGTCATTCACGTCATCGTCGGCGGTGCCACGTAAGCCATCCAGTGTCCACGTCAGCAAAATCCGATCAAAATTAGCTGGAAAAGACTGAATTGGCACAAAAATAAATGGTTTAGGACTGAATCGGAACAAAAAAATTATTTAGGACTAAATTGGTACCGATACAAAATGTTTAGGACTTTTATGACACTATTCCCGTTATTTTCCCTTCGAAGAATTGCCATCATCGTATGAATCGAGAGAGTTCATGGTTTTCTCCCTTTAAAAGGCTCCGGTGTCGGTTCATTTCGCGGGCTCAAGTCTCTCCCGTTCCTGAGCCCCTGGCGGAAAAGATTTGAACCCTTTAGGATGATCGCATGATCGCTGCTGCTAGCTCTTCGTTGTAAGACTAAGACAGCCACTCTCTCTCTCTCTCTCTCTCTCTCTCTTTCTGTTCTGTGTCTGATTCTGCTTCCTGCGGAAATGTCGGGTTTGATTTCTTCAAACACAGAAACCCAACTCGTGCAAAGCATCTGTGGACTCATAGTCAAAGGTCAATGGAACTGTCCCTTCCACTCGAAGCTCTCTTCAGTTCTCACCTCCGCCATCATCCACCAAGTCCTCCTCAGCCTCTCGCTCCACGGTCACAATCCTTCCCATCTGTTGGCATTCTTCAAGAACGCGGAATCGATGCCCAGGTACAAGCACTCTCTACAATCCTCGTGGACCATGATCCACATCCTCGCCAGGCACAGACACTTCAAGAGTGCCCAGGACCTGCTCGAGAAAATTGCTACCCGAGATTTCTTGTCCTCCCCGTCGGTTTTGGGAGCTCTGGTGAGGGCGCATGATGACCCGGATGCGAATTCGCAGGTTTTCAGCTGGCTGGTGATATTTTATGCGAATTCCAGGATGACCCAGGATGCGGTTCAGGTGTTCGAGCACATGAGAGTATGCGGGCTTAAGCCGCATTTGCATGCCTGCACTGTGTTGTTGAGTTCTTTGGCAAAGGATAGATTGGCTGATATGGTGTGGAAATTATACAAGAAAATGGTTAGACTTGGGGTTGTTCCGAATATTCATATATATAACGTGCTGATTCATGCTTGTTGCAAGTCTGCGGACACGGAGAAGGCGGAAAAGATATTGATTGAAATGGAATCTAAATGCGTTCATCCTGACCTTTTCACGTACAATACGTTGATAGCGTTGTACTGCAAGAAGGGCATGCATTATGAAGCTCTATGTGTTCAAGATAGAATGGAAAGAGGGGGAGTAAGTCCTGATATTGTGACCTGTAACTCTCTTATACATGGACTTTGTAGGGAAGGCAGGATGAGAGAAGCTGTGAGATTTTTTAGGGAAATCAAAGGTGTTACGCCTAATCATGTGACATATACAACCTTAATTGATGGGTATTGCAGAATAAATGACCTCGAAGAGGCTTTAAGGCTGCGAGAGGTGATGGTGGCCAAAGGTCTGTATCATGGTGTTGCAACGTACAATTCCATCCTGCGTAAGTTATGTGAAGAAGGTAGAATGAGGGATGCCAACAAGCTCTTGAGTGAGATGAGTGAGCAGAAAGTAGAACCTGATAATATTACATGCAACACTTTGATTAATGCATACTGTAAGATAAGGGATATGAGGTCTGCATTGAAAGTGAGGAATAAGATGCTTGAGGCTGGACTGAAGTTGGACCAATTCACTTACAAGGCACTGATTCATGGTTTCTGCAAGGTTCAAGACATGCACAATGCAAAAGATTTCCTCATTAGCATGCTTAATGCTGGATTGTCTCCCAGCTACTGCACTTATTCCTGGCTTATAGATGGCTACTGCGACTTAAACGAGGAAGAGGGGATACTAGGATTCCCAAATGAACTTGCTAAGAGAGGTCTTTGTGTTGATGTTTCTCTGTACAGGGCGCTAATAAGGAGGTTCTGTAAAAGAGAGAAGATTGATTATGCTGAAAAAGTCTTTTCGATAATGAAAGAGAAGGGTATATCAGGAGATAGTGTTATATATAGTAGTCTAGCCTATGCCTACATGAAAGCAGGGAACGCTGTGGCCTCATCAGCCATGTTAGATGACATGTATAAGAGGAGGTTAATGATAACTTTAAAGATCTATAGAAGCTTAAATGCTTCCTGTGTAGGTGATGAAAACATCCTAAGGCTCTTTTGGAATGAGGTGGTTGGCAGAGGCCTAATGTCAAAAAGTAGTTTGAAGGATATTCAACACTCTGATTGGCATTCATGAAGTAAGAGCATTAATTCTTGGTAAATTGATTATTTTTAGCTCTGTAATGTGAGTTGCTCAAACCACTAGTAAGTTGTGTAATGCGGCTCTAAACCTCTATGGAAAAGGAAAAGGTCCAGTGCAGGTTCTGTGAGCTGTCATTTTAGCTTTGAGATTGATTGAATGCCACAGCCCAATCAATTGCACAATGCTGCCTCCTCAAGAAGGTGTAGTATTTCTACTTGATGCTTTTCTGGCACACTGACTTTTGTTTTGCATTGCTTGTAGTGAAGACTGCAGTAAGCAATACTATTTCAGTACTTAGTCTCTGCCACCCGCAAACTATCAATTTAGTTGATTTAAAAGCTGTACGTTGTTGCAATTTCTTGTCACATAAGAGCAGCTCCAAAGAGTTGGATATAGTTTGGGACGTCATCTTGACCCAGAAGACACAGACCACTGCCACGCCAATGTTCCTCGAGAATTTTCTGGAGGCAAGATACTGGTATCTTCAGGCCCTACATTTCCCAAGCAACCAAAGATAAGACCAAGGAGACAAGGACCAGTCCGGCAGCTATCTCTTGGCAAAGGCCATGGCTGCCCAGCAGTAGGCCTCGCAGGCAGCAGAGCACGTGAAGAGAATGGCTCGTAGTGCTAAGGAAACTGTGAAGCACACTTGGAATTGCTGGCAATGCCAACAAGGATGATGTGAGAATGCTATAGGGAATGATCTGCATATACTTATTAAGGGAACTATCCAGTTACTGCCAAGTCTGTTGCATTTTACTTCAAATGAGGCGACATTCTGCATGTATGCCTTAATTGATTTCAAACGATATAAGATTCTTCCGTTTCTTTTCCACCCTAATTCCCCATCTTGCATCAAACTAGAGAAAAGAAAGAGCTGGAAGATGGATTATACACAAGTGGAAAGAGCGTAGTCATCTCAAACAACACTCGAAGCCTTTGTTAACAAGAGAAAATGAAGGCATCAACCGGTAAGGGGAGGAAAAAACAGCCATCTCTGAGCATTTCTTGGTATAGAGTAGTAGTCCTGTGACGTGCGCATTGCAAAAGGACAACAAAAATGAGATCAGAACAAAACTTGAACGAGTAAGTCACTTGACATGCTAATGTCTGCAGTATTCTAGTAGTAGCCTGAGTTCTCCAGCATTTTCACAAAGTCTAGATCCATGTTAGAATAGCGTCTCCTATGACATAACCACCCGGGGTCCGAAAGAAGAGACGCATTCTTGTGGCAACCGCACTTTGCTTTGACCAGTATCCAATTCGATAGATGGCATATACACTTCTTATAATGTATCCCTATGGACCTCTTCCTTATGACTTGTCAGCCAACTTAGTCACTCATTTCATTGGCATCACTATCTCCTACGAACACTATGTCAGATGTTTCCTCCCCAGGGCTATCATGGTCGATGTCCATTATTGCATCTTCCGACTCCTCTTCTTCACTGTCATGGTCGTCATAAATCACTGGTTTCACTGGAGCATCTTCCTCCTCTTTCTCATCGATTACCTGCTCAAGAAGTATAGACGGGGGGTCAGTTGACACTCCAAACTTTAGAACAAATCCCAACTTTGCATTTAGTAATACTTACTCCTGCGTAAAGTACGTCCAAAGAGACAGATAGTTGAAGAGCTGGCCGGAAGGTCGACACTCTCGATTCAATGAGCTGCAAATGACCACAAGCAAATCAGAAATCCAAAGAAAAGAAAGTCATGCCACGAAATTGGAAAAATCTTCCTACACAACCTCGAGATTTGGTAAAAAAATATACACAACAGTACGAGTAAAAGAGGTGATACTGGAAGGTAAAACGTTCTTCTGAAGCTCATATTTATTTGCGCATAAAAGTTCCTTAACATGGTAACCGGCCACCATTTCAGACCTGATACAGAGAATTCAAGGCAACCAGCGAAGCTTCCTGTGACATTATTCCACTAGAGTGCTGAAGTAGTAGTCTTCTCAGCCATGGAAGAGCACATACAAGCACAGCGCCCCTGCAGCAACAAAGCAAAATGAAATCCATGGAGAAGTACTTTCAACAGAAATTCTATTTTACACCCAGGAGAGAGGCCCCGATAGAACAGCGTAGTGCTCAAAAACTCATTCAAAATAATGATGGCATAATCTGAGGCCAAAATTGTAAGTGGGATCAAATACAAAGGCTGCCCTGCATTTAGGCCAAGCTCAAAGAGCTTATGCATTGAGGTCACACAAAACTCTGCAAGAGTACCTAGACATGGGTCAACCCTACACGCTATGACAGTGGAGGACAGTAAATATTGACCACTCTAATTCATATGATAGTTTGGCCAGCAGGTTCAGCACCAGTATTCTACTATATAAGCTGAATATCCTCATTATATATATATATTATACTTTACTGAAAAAACAAGCAATTGACATGAAGAGAGTGAAATAAGGTCGCTTTCGGTCGAACAAGATAGCAACTGTAACATGTATAGATGTGAACAGGAAAACAGTTCTTAACTTCAATTTAGCAAGTAATTGAGCTCCCTTGGTCAATGAGTGTTTTCCCCAAATGTGGTAAGTCTTGGCAGTGGATTACAAGTTTAACATCATCCAGTACGAAATGCCTAAAGATTAATTAAAATAACCCAGAGAGAGAGAGAGAGAGAGAGAGAGTCACCTCGACTCAACTATGGATATGAGGAATTGCAGAAGCTTAAGAACATCAGATGGGTTCAAAAGAGAGATTGAATTAGCTATAACCTGCCAGTACAAACGAGTTTGACATGATTACCACCAGCATAATGATTTATTATTATTATTATTTCCACATGTAAATAATTAAAATTATCCAGAAACATGAAGATAAGGTTAGAGGAAAACCTTTTCGTCTTGTGTATATAAGCAATCTAATAGGAGGGCGCGATCATCAGCATGCAATGCTTGCTTGAGCAAAACATTAACAGAGTCAGCGCGAGGTTGGGCAAGAGGGGAGGGGTCTTGGTTTTCGTGGCTTATGTTTATTCCACCATCTACCAAATTTAATTTTTCAAGCTTTTCCCCCATGGTTGGCTCATTCAAATCATCCTCCACAACCCCATCACCATTCTCACCATTACCTGCCAGGAAAGCCAAACTATGTTTTCATAATAATGTGACAGTGCTGTTCCACGCATTGTACATGCATTCTTCTCCATGCACTGGAAAGAACAGCATAAACTCCAACAACCACCTTGAAAAACATGGCCTAAAAAGGTAGTATGTTGGGTGCAAAGTGATATACACACTGCTGCAGTACAAAAAAACCATAGACAACACGAACCAGAGACAAAATAGACATGCAGTCTATGCACATGAAGGATGTGAGCCTTTAGCAATGCCATATATACACTTCAGTTTACTGGCACATGAAGAATGCCATCCACACAGCAACAAATTGATGGCATCCCGCATTTTCTCCTTTTTGGCAATTTAACTAGTGCACCTACTAGCACCATGAACATTGCTACATGCATGCATAGTTGTTAAATTACTGCCAAGCATAATTTTACGTGAAACACATGATGCAGAGACGAAATAACAGCAACAAGAATATATCATGCAACTGAAAGCAGAAGCATATTACAGTACAAAGGCAGGTGAAAACGAAATTGTAACTACCTTTACCTGGAGTAGCCTTACAACTTGATTTCATCCTCTCCTATAAATGATAACTTTGACAAGACTTAACACAATGGAGAATCAACTAAACCATGAGCTATGATCTAATCTTGCAGTGATAATAGATTTACCATCCTTCTTTAAAAAGCCCTTTCTTGAATCTTGAACAAAGATTCTAACGTTCCTTATACTTAACTTTGAAATTGCTAAGACAACCAACACATCTTCACTGTTGCAAACAATCTTGGATTCGACCTTCCTCTCGGCAATTGGAGTCTCATCTCTTGGAACTATTCTGATTTTTTTTTTTTGTAGTAACTTAATGATATGTTTTTGATTGTATTTTCTTGGTAGTGTTTCTTCCTTGAACTCTTGAATGTTTGTTTATAGTGACTTCTCTCTTCTATTAGAGAAGTGTATAAACCCCCCTTTTGCCTTTACTTTAGTCGAGATGTTTCAATCATAACCGATGGCAAGGCCTTTGTCTTCCTGCTAATAATATTATCAATTTACTCCTCATGGAAATTCGTTAGTAGCAGTTCAGTAATATATCACATAATTTTGATCCTTTCTACTATGCCATCGTGCATGACAGAAATACACATGCACTGGCACATGCACCCACCCACCCACCACACACACAAACAAATGCACACACAAACACCCATACCAACACACCCTCCAATCCCCACACACACAAGCACTTAATTTGCATAAGCAATGATTCCATTTCTTACTCTTCATTACTTCAGAAGTGTCCTTGTTCCCCAACGAGATATGATTAACCTCCTCCTGATCAGTTTCATCATTCTTTCTCGATGGCTGATCACCTTCTTTTGACAAGTTTTTATTCCTTTTCTTCCTCTTCCTCCTGTTAGCCTTTTCAGACGTGCCTGCAACATGTTGAGGCAAGTATCAAAGGTCTGATATCCATGCTTCAAATGAAGAAAAACTGATATCTCACTACCCTCATCTTGCAGTACACAATTATTCGTAGTATCAAATTTCAATCCCACTAGTGTAATCATCCAATTCTAGGATCCAAGCCAGATCGTATTATATGATCCTGCCATAAGGAGCAGCTGAAAAATTGTAGGACCAGTCAGACCAGTAGACTTCGCAAGAGTCTCTTGTCCTCTACCAAAGAAAGTATAGTTTCCCATGGAGCAAGCCCATGAAGGATCTTTTTTCGCTCAATTATAATTTTAAACTAAAAAAGGCATTTTCCTAGCATCAAAATCCCGGTGTTCACCCCTACCACTGTTGAAGTAAACATGAGCAAGAACGATAAGAAATCATCATAGATACCACAATCCATACGTGAAGCCATAATGTGAAGGACCTCAAACACAACTCAACCATCAGAATTTGCACCATTGTCCTCCTCAACAACCACAGCATCAACCCAACAAACAACAGCAAAACCCTCACGTACTCTCGAGATCTCAATTGTCATAAAATTGTGCCAGTTCCAGGAATAGCATGCAAAAAGTGTCTCCACTACTCTCGTCCTTCACCTTTACTGCATCTTATTCAGTCTCAAGTCAGGTGTTCAGCATTGCTTCATTTGGTTCTGTTTGCATGTAGGTGGCTTTCAGTATAGATTCATGGTTCACAATGATTGTGCGTATTAATTGCAAAATACGGTCAAATTCCCTTTGTTCTTCAACCCAGTAAGGTATATTCAGTCGAAAGTCTTGCACAGAGGTGTCAAAAAATACGCAAGAGAGAGGGTCGCCATATGGCAAAACCAGAATGGTGAGTTTTAACATCATAATTATAAATAATTCTACAATCCCAGCTTTTCTAGCTTAATTTAGCACTTAGCAGGAAACCAAGATCATAGATCTATGATGTGATCCACCACTTAATCCTCAAAGACACTGCAATTCTAATTAAAACTCCAGCTTTTACAACTTCTGTTACAAGTAAATTTCCATTGCAAGCACCAACAAGCAAACAATATCAGAATCTTATTGCTAATTATAAACTACATAATCCAGTATTTAAAACTTCTAGATGATAAATAAATAAAAATATTGGCTAGTAATAGCTAACATAAGGTACAGCTACGTACTACTGATTCCTTGAGATTGGTCATCCACTGCAGCAGTATGATCAACCTCGCTTCTGTCAGGTGCACTGTTCATTTCCAGTAATTGATTTCCTTCATCCCTTAACTTGTTATCCTTCTGTTTTTTCCTGTCACGTCTCTTTGACTTACCTACATTGCGGGAAATGCTACAAACAATGAGAACTTGGAAAAAAAGTGCTGTAGCCAAAGTTCACGTCTACAGAGAGCACATACTTGCAAGACTAGAAGCATTATGCTTTGATATGCTAATGTGTATTCTATTTACAACTAAGTATAACCATGACGACCACTAAGAACAGTAAGATACTCACATAAAGAGGCAAAGTAAAACTCAAAAGTAAATTAAATACTAGGTAGCCAAGTACAAGGCCAAAAATTGCTGAAAGAATGGTGTACCCTTGACTAGTGCTTTCCCATTCTGACCCTCTAGATTTCCCCCATTGCAGAAACACAGCAGGCGACAAGAATACCATATGCTCGAGCGAAAAAAATTCTAGGCTAATGAAGAAGGAAATCAAACTGAAGTCAGATTAATTCCAAATCCGACCTATTGATGCAACAAATGGTTACCATGCTCAGCCTCCCATCGGACCCATTATACCTTTTGCCCACTAGATCCTTTTTCTCTATTTTTCCCTTCTTAACAGATGATCCACTTTTTTCCATTATTCATTCACTGCCCTAAACCAACCTACTATCTGGGAAAGCAAGAGGAAAGAGGAAAACGACAAAACAATCATGCTACTCCTAAGCCATCTGACCTGCCACGATTGAAAATATTTACCTTTCTTCTCTCCATGCTCTTCAATTATGCTTCCAACTTCCACTTGATCTGACATCGTTCTATAAGCATCAAAAACCAAAAAAATTGAGTCCATCAGACAAATGCTACACTCAACTCTATGCATGATATATCACTTGTAGCAAGAGTTTCACATGCCATCGATATTAACATGTAGGGGGATGGCATGCACATGCTCAAATCCCAAGGTTTATCGAGCAGATTTACCAAGCATGACTGCTAATGGGGCAAAGGAGAAACAATATAGCACTGAACTACAACAAAGCTTGGGTTAACAAGGCCGGTCACTTACATCAAATATGGGATTTCCGGGAAAACCACTAACCAAATAACGAAATGAGGACCTCAAAGGCATTGCCGGAGGAACATTCTCAAACACAAAACACATACTCCAACCAAAATCAGCAAGCCCACATCTACTCTGATACGCCGCATCTTCATTAAATAATCTGAAGCATAATGAATTCGACGCTACTCGCATATATCGAAGGATTGGTCACACGGGGTTCAGAAGGTAAAGGGAACAGGCCTCTAATAAGCAAAGTCCCCTGCTTGCAGTTGGCAAACAAAAACCCGCACAACAACCATCATATCGAGTGAACCGGGATCGCTTATGCTCTTGAGCGTAAGTGAAGTTGGATCCTCATGCTCAGACATTTGCATCGCCTTCTCTTGTCCTCAGATTATGGGACAGCAAGAGGTGCTCCCGAAAGGAGACTAAAGTAATGAAGGATGGCCTGATGTGATCACGGACAAGTCCTCAGCATTCATCAACTGTTTGCAACTAAAATCACCAACCACAGAGCGAGAGAGAGTAGCGAACCAGCGGCGCGAGCGGTTTGCCAACGAGCTTAGCCGCCGAGGACGTGTTGCGGGAAGCGAGCGACGGCGTGGGTGGCTGAGGAGAGGAGCGGGTACGGTGGCCGAACCTTGAGGCTCGAAGGCGCAACGCCGATGGCGGCTGCTGCGGCGGCGGCGGCGGCGAGCCGGGTGGCGGAAGGGAGGGAGGGAAGGAGACGAGAGGAACAAACTGTTCTTTCCCTAGTCTCTCTATTTGTCGTCCGACCAAGCCGTTCATTTTATATTAAACTCTATTTTACTTTTTTACCTAACTGAAAACGCTTATATATATAGTCCCCCAAAAAAAACAGAAAAAAAACAAATTTGGAGCGGAAACACCAATATTAAAAACTAACCAACTTACAATATTCGGAACGAGAATACAACATATTCTAACTTTGGAAGGAAAGATATCGAGCGCGTTATTTAATTTCTTTTTTCTGCGAATTGAATACATTTTCCAAAAAATTTGAGATTTTCCTTATAAAACGGAAAGTATAAACCTAGTCATGAACCTATAGGCCGCTTTTAAAGGCTTCTCAAATGTCACGACCGCGGAAAATGGGGGGATAAAGTCAGTTCTGGATTCCAGATTGCTTTCGAATTCAATATCCCGAATCTTGAATTGTCCGACTATGAAAAATCAATTTACAGATCATCCGAGAGTTTCACTTGCTTTGTGTATAGTCGAGTCTTTGTTTTGAGTTCTAGTTGAGTCCGCTTGGAAGTAGGGCGTGCTAATGGGCCGGTATGGACCAAGCATGGCTGGCCCAGCAGCGGACCGTGCTAAGAACAGACTGTTCGACGCGGCAACCGGCCGCCTGCCAACGCTAACAGGGTTGCCAGCACGGTCCGGTACACCGGCAGCAGGGCATGCCAAGAACGGACTGCTCGACATGGCAACCGGCTGCGTGCCATGCTGGCCGGTCAATGCTAACAGGGTGCCCGGCACGGCCGTAGCAAGCCGGGCCGAACTGTGCCCTGGCCCATTGCCACCCCCTATTTGGAGCTGCTAGATAATCAGATCTTCTTTTCTCGTCGCTAAACTTCTGCGCTTTCGTTTCAATTGGATGGCTCTCACTCATAGAGGGTAGAAGATCTTCTCTCTTTTACGGCGTTGGACTTTTTGGCCACACGAATCCCGGCCCTGAGCCACTTCTTTCTCGGTTAAGTACTTGCAAGGCCACTTTGAGGCTTTATCGTGAAGCTCCGTAAAGAAGGTCCAGAGGCATGTTGGTAGAACTTCGGATTGTTTTCGAGTCGACCAACGGCCAATTTGAGCTTTGCCGACATACCGAGAACTTGGCAGAGGACTGAAGGGCGGATCTAACCGCACCTTGGACTCCCAAAAGGTATGACGAAGTCCTGTCAGATCACTCCGTAAGGCCAAGGATGAGGTTTGCACCACAGGATCTGCAATCCAATGCATTTCCTCATTCACTGATTCTGTGAAGCTCCCCCACCGTGAGCGTGAGAAGTTAATAATAGTCCCATGCTGGGACATCACACGGAGCATGCTATCTTTTCTCAGCTGAAACGATGCATTGCCTTCAATTGTCTACAGTTCCCATGCTGCATTGTTTCTCGAACCAATGTCCTAGACTTTTCAGAGAACCGACTTCTCGTTTCCATAGTAAAAATGCTATTCTCTTGTTTCAATGCTTAATATAGATGAATGATACAAGCAACTAACGCAAAACATAGTGATTACATTTCATTTCAATGCGAGATTTCCAGCCTTGGAAATGCTTCGACGAAAAACTCCAAGATCTATCCATGTAACTATGTATGAGAACGGTTGAGTGGCCATAGAAACGAGTAAATAGATTGGAACAATGAGATGTTAGGTTCAGCCGTGGTGGGCCTTTTCTATTTTCTCTTCAAAAAGAGAAAAAAAAAAATGTGGTGGCACCTTAAATTAGCCAATTGAAGTTCCCGGAGTTTTCGAAGAGAGCGTTCAGGGTAACAAATCCGTCACTTGAATGAATGCCTTTGCCAGGACTCAGAGTCATCCAGCGGTTTCAGTAAGGTCGGAACTTCCTGGCAGCTCTCAACTGTTGTATTCGCTTTCTATCTTGCTCAAATTTACTCTGCAACATCATTATCTCTGTACCAAAAGAAAATTATAAGAAAAAATGACAATAACCTCATCACCAGAAAAATCCTAACACATTCAATGCAGAGATTGCTCATTACGCAGGAAACAGTAGGTCAAATGGTCCAAAATAATTCTTGACCGGAAATGATGCTTCATCTGTGCAAACTAAAACCAGTATACATGGACGTTTGTGTGCAACACCACAAAGATGCATTTCCCTATATCCAATCACATATTTGACCCAATCAAATCAACACCGTGCTTACAGCAATATCAGAAAGAAATCTCTCTTTTGCTATGTGCTAACCATATTTGATGTTCTTCCTCCTCACAAAAGAAACCATCTATTGAACAATGATATGGAGAAATCAACATGCTGGAAGAACATGGAATCTTTATGAACGCCAACAAGGTAGACAAGGTAGTCAATGAAGGTTATCCAGTGGTAAGCATCATGAAGGCTTAAAAACAGGGTAAGAGAAGCGCACACGCTTGCGCAAACAGGAGAACAGATAGGCTATACAAGCTCGAATGCATGTCATGCATGATGCGCCTGCAAATAGCTACAGATGGACAACATATGCAACTAGACATGCATAGGAGCACATCCAAATATGGCCCATGGTATGCAGCTCCATACAGCTAGGCAGATATTTTGAATCTTCGATGAAACAACCAAGAGTGAGGAAATTTCCCTTTGATGGGTCAGATCTGGCAAAATATCGAAATGTCACACGCCCAATCATCCCACTTCAGAAATTATCAGATGATACTATCTCGGCAAGTTATTGCATCATGAAAGATATGCCAAGAGTACACTGTGTTCAGCATTATAGAAGTGTGAAGAGAAGCTCAAATAAAAGTAACAAGTATTCTCCTGATTTTCTTAACGCATTTGATCACCCCAAGGACCTATCTAGCAGGTCTGACGTTAGTTCATTTAGATATCAGTACAGAAAATCAATATGGTATGTTAATGAAGTAAAATTCTACAAACAGGAGCAGATAAGGGAGGAGAATAAAGCTGAAACAATATGGAAAAAAAACACTAAGAAAAGCTACTCAAACGACCTTCAACAAAAGGGTGCCTAAACCTGAAACCGACATAGGTGGGTAGGATTTCAATATTCCAAAGATGCTTGTAGTATTGTCTTAGCAATAACAAGTTTGGCGCTCACCCAAGCGGTAGTCTCTAAAAAGAACGAAATTAAGCTACAAGAGAAATTTATCATACCATTCCTCTGCACTTCTCTTCTTTGAAATCGGTAAAAATCTGACCCAACTTCCTTGCGCTTCTTCTTAGCCAACTTGTCCTCCAAGGCAGCCTGGGAAACAGAGCCAACAACAATTCCACTTTCACTATCTGCGGTCTTCTTCCTTCCTTTGTGATGGGTTACCACAGTCCATCCTCCCTCTGCAACACGGGCTTCTCTTTCTTTTCTTTCCTGTGAAGCAAGAACGATAAACGTGAATACAAGTGGGGCTAACTGAAAACTGTCGACAAACTGAAAGAAATAAATTAAACGCTCAAGCATAGGTGGATAGACAATGATGATAATTCTTCGTTCGGCTCAGTACAAACTCCAACCAACATGTATCTGAAGTACATATCACAAATACAAGAATAATGCACAAACATTTAAGTCTCACAAAACAGGGAAAACATACACACTGAACCAGCAAAAAACAGTAAAACATGGCCAAAACCTCATGTTGCTGACAAGAAGGCACTTTATCATTTCGTTCACCCGTGCCATGTTAAACCCGACTCTTTAGATTTGGGACTATATTCAGATTACAACATCAGTGAACCTAGTTATCCTGCTGGGCAAGCATATCTTTGAGATGACGGCGAGGTACTTAAATTGAGAATACTCTTTTATTCACGAAACATCACACCTTAATAGGATATGCTGACACTTTACAGGGATAGGTGCATGACCTTTATCCACATCAGACAATACTCAAGGACACTCAAAAAACCAACTAAGAAGTAAAGAATCAATAGATCTGCAATACCTGTTCCAGTTTTGCCTCGTGAGTGCTTATAAATTCATCAATTCTTTGTTGCAATGTCTCTATCCCCGGCCTTTTCTGATAGTATTCCATCACCCACTCTGTACGTCACATTTCAAATGAAGAAGGCCAAACAGCATGGTTCAATGCAATTGGCAAAATTTCACTATGATAGCTCCAAGAAGTCGACAGTGACAACATTGAAACAAATTCTCAACCCTATTTAGCAAGACTCTCCAAGTGCATCTTGGTGATGAAAGATAATGGCTAGCAAAGGAAAAGTTATATTTCATACTCTTCATTCCTTTGGATTCGTCCTCATCCCCAGAAGAAATTTGATGAACATTATCCGGATCAGGTTCAGAGTTCTTAGCCACTACTTGGTCAATATCTCTTGGAGACTGTAGAGGCTTCCCTTTCTTTCTCCTAGCTTTCTTAGACTTACCTACAGCGTGGGAAGGACAATCAATCACAGCTCTCAGAAGATAGAGTTATCTTCAACAAACAATATTTTATCTGTCAGGCAAAACAACTACTTTGCAAGCCTCTAGTTATATTGCCAAGGTGAAAAATAGGATCCAGCCACTACTAGATAACCTCAGAGCCACCACAATGTCCTTTTCAAGAACATTTTGACAATGACTCTCACATACTCCTCATAACCATACACAAATGTCTAATTCCTTACTTTTTGTTACTTCAGAAGTGTCTCCATTCCCTGAGGAGGAGGTAGGATAAACCTCCCCAATATCAAAATTATCGTTCTTCTTCAGTAATTGGACATGTTCTTCCAAAAAGTTGTGATCCTTCCTTTTCTTTCTCCTAGCCTTCTGAGTCTTACCTGATATAAAGGCGAAACAAGAAAAACAGTAAACAAAATAATTTGATCCATAATTATTATATTGTGAATAGGGTGAGACATTTATCTACAAGCCTTATGTACATTTATTCACAATAAGTAAGTCTCCTTCCAAGTAGAATCACCAGGTAACTACTTTATTACATACTATCATTTTCCTATTACCAGATATTCTCAAAAGCCAGATGACCAAGATGATATATTCTTGTATATTGAAATGAACTGTACGCAACACTAACAAGCATAAGCAAGCATCAAAGTCTTTACTTTTCATTCCTTCAGAAGCATCCTCAATCCCCAATGACATATGATGAACCTCTCCTTCATCAGGTTCATCATACTTTGTTGATGGGTGGTCACCGTCTGACAAGTCATGATTCTTCTTCTTCTTCCTCTTGACCTTCTTCAATTTACCTGCATCATGGATAAGGCAAATAACAATGAGAACAAATGCTTATTATATTGTGAATGGGGTGAGACATTTATCTGCAAGCATTGTCCACGTTTATTCACAATAAGCGTGTCTCCTTCGAAGTAGAATCATCAGGTAACTCCTTTATTACATACTATCATTTTCCCAGATAATCTCAAAGCTAGATAGCCAAGATGATATTTTCTTTGGCCGGATATATTGAAATGAACTGTATGTGGCACTAATAAGCATAAGCAAGCATCAAAGTTTTTACTTTTCATTCCTTCAGAAGCATCCTCAATCCCCAATGACATATGATGAACCTCTCCTTCATCAGGTTCATCATACTTTGTTGATGGATGGTCACCTTCTGACAAGTCATGGCTCTTCTTCTTCTTCCTCTTGACCTTCTTCAATTTACCTGCATCATGGATAAGGCAAATAACAATGAGAACAAATGCTTATTATATTGTGAATGGGGTGAGACATTTATCTGCAAGCCTTGTCCACATTTATTCACAATAAGCGTGTCTCCTTCGAAGTAGAATCATCAGGTAACTCCTTTATTACATACTATCATCTTCCTATTACCAGATAATCTCAAAGCTAGATAGCCAAGATGATATTTTCTTTGGCAGGATATATTGAAATGAACTGTATGCGGAATAAGCATAAGCAAGCATCAAAGTTTTTACTTTTCATTCCTTCATAAGCATCCTCAATCCCCAATGACATATGATGACTCTCTCCTTGATCAAGTTCATCATACTTTGTTGATGGGTGGTCACCTTCTGACAAGTCATGATTCTTCTTCTTCTTCCTCTTGACCTCCTTCAATTTACCTGCATCATGGATAAGGCAAATAACAATGAGAACAAATGCTTATTATATTGTGAATGAGGTGAGACATTTATCTGCAAGCCTTATCTACATTTATTCGCAATAAGCGTGTCACCTTCCAAGTAGAATCATCAAGTAACTCCTTTATTACATACTATCATTTTCCTATTACCATATAATCTCAAAGCCAGATAGCCAAGATGATATTTTCTTTGGCGGGATATATTGAAATGAACTGTATGTCGCACTAATAAACATAAGCAAGCATCAAAGTTATTACTTTTCATTCCTTCAGAAGCATCCTCAATCCCCAATGACATATGATGAACCTCTCCTTCATCAGGTTCATCATACTTTGTTGATGGGTGGTCACCTTCTGACAAGTCATGATTCTTCTTCTTCCTCTTGACCTTCTTCAATTTACCTGCATCATGGATAAGGCAAATAACAATGAGAACAAATATTTTTTAAATGAAGTAAATGTGATACTTTGCCACCTTCATGGCCCAGTGCCCTCAAAACATGATTACATAGTCATCAAACTTAAATCAACGGTAGTGACATAATAGAATCTTAGGATCCATATCAACCACAAGACCCTGATAAAAATAGGAGACAAATTGTGGGTGGGACCAGTCAGATCATTAGATTTCCAATAGTCTTTTACCCCCTTCCACATA
Organism: Syzygium aromaticum; assembly: GCA_024500025.1. Taxonomy (NCBI): domain Eukaryota; kingdom Viridiplantae; phylum Streptophyta; class Magnoliopsida; order Myrtales; family Myrtaceae; genus Syzygium; species Syzygium aromaticum. The sequence goes on from CM044893.1 coordinate 14,212,006, forward strand.
AATATATTCATATCCTCAAACCCATCCCTATGGCTTAATCACTTTCTAGATCAAATTAATTAGAGAAAACAATGACCATAAGGAAGATTCTTTTTGCATAAAAAAAATTACTATAACCTAAAGATAGAGCTAGCTGTGAGGAAGATCCTCAAACATAGCTCAACAATCAGAGTTTGCAGGATCATAAAGAATAACCACAGTACATCCCACACTACCTCACTATGCTCTCAATGCCTATTTTTTGCTTATATGGGGGAAATACGTGATTGAATTCTTTCCAAAGGAGCACCCGCAAATTCTAGGACCAGTCAGATCATTAGACTTTGGCTGAGTCTCATGTCCTCTCATTCAGCAAGCCCAGGAGTATCACTTTCTCGATCAAATTAATGTTAAACTAAACTACATTTTCCTAACGTCAAAATCTCAGTGTTGACCCCTACCCTTTAAGCAAGATTGATAAGAAATCCATCATAGAGCCTACCATCCACAGATGAAGACATTATGTCAAGAAGACCTGTTATATCAGAATTTGCACCATTATCCTCCTCAAGAATAACCACAGCTTTGACGCAACAAACACCTGCAATAACTTAATTTACTCTCAACATCTTGTTTTGCATTATATTGTGCAAATATTTTCCAGGTAAAGCATGCACTAAGTGCCTCCATTACTCTGGTTCTTCAACTTTCATGGATGTTAGTCTCAATTTCAGGTGTTCAGCATTGCTTCATTTGGTCCTGTCGCATATAGGTGGCTTTCAGGATGGATCCATGCTTCATGATCACATGTATTAATCGCACGCACAATACAGTCACCTTTATTTTGTTTTCCCAACCCACTGGTCATATATTCAGTCGAAAGTGTCGCGTAAATGTGTCAAAAAGCATGCACAAGTGAGGGTAGCCATATTGCAGAACCAGAAAATGATTTTTCATCCTAATCAGATTATGCTATAATCCCAGTTTTTCTAGCTTAATTTAGCATTTAGCAGAAAAGCAAGATCATAAATCTATGATGTGATCCACCATTTAATCCTCAAAGACACTGCAATTTAACTAAAAATTCCAACTTTTACAGCTTCTGTTACCAGTCAATTTCCATTGCAATTATCAACAAGCAAACAATATCAGTCAGTTATTGCCAATGACAAACTATATAACACCAGAATCCCGTCTTGGGAACTTCTTGATGATACATGAAAAATTAATATTGGCCAGTATTGGCTACCATAAGGTACGTACTTCCTTCAGAATGTTCATCCACCATAGAAGTATGATGAACCTTGATTCTGTCAGGTCCATCATTCGTTTCCAGTATTTGGTTTCCTTTATCCCTTGAATTGCCATCCTTCCATTTTTTCCTGATAGATCCCTTTGACCTACCTACATCGTGGAAAATGCAACATATAATGAAAACTAGTAGCAAATAAGGTCAATGGCCAATGTTCGCCTCCACAGAAAGCATGTACTTGCAATGCTAGTAGCATTATTCATTTCAATATGCTACTCAGTTATTTCATAAAAGTATTTCAATATGCCACTTTAGTTACAACTGAGTATAATCATAATGATCATTTAGCACAATAAGATACTCACACAAAGAGGCACGATCGAATTCAAGAGAAAAGTAAATGCCAGGTAGCCAAGTGCAATGGAAATAATAGCTGAAAGCATCATGAAAGGTGTACCCTTAATTAGAGCTCTCCCATTCTAACCCCCTAGACTTTCCATTTCAGAAACACAACTATAGCAAAGAAATACCATATGCTCAGCGAAAAGAAATTCCAGGCTGATGAAGGAGGAAATCAAACTGAAGTCTGATGAATTTATTCCAAATGCAAACTATTGAAGCAACACTTGGTTCACCAATACCATGCTCAGCCTCCTATCAACCCCATTGAATTTTTGCCAGTAGATCATTTTTCTCTATCTTATCCCTTATTCCCAGGCAATCCCAATTTTTCCGTTCTTTTACCACCTTAACCAACCTAGTATGTGGGAAAGCAAAAGCACAGAGAAAAAAGACAAAATAATCACGCTAACTCCTAAACCATTTGACCTGCCATGAATGAAAATCTTTACCTTTCTTCTCTCCTTGCTTTTTCAATATGCTTCCTACTTCCACTTGATCTGACATTGCTCTATAAACATCAAAAACCAAAAACATCGAGTCCATCAGACAAGTGCTAACAACACTCAATTATATGTGCAATATACCACATGAAGCAACAGTTTCACATCTCGGGGACATTAACATGTTGGGAGATGGCATGCACATGCTTAAAAACCAAGGCACTTTGACCAGATGTACCGGGCGTGGCTGAAATTGGACAAAGAACAGAGAATATGTGACTGAATTACGAGAAAGCTTGGTTTGATGAGGCAGGAGGAGTACTCAGATATTCGACTAGAGAACTGGCTGTTTCCAGGTAAATCACCAATCAATAACAAAATGAGGAGAGCGTTCTCATACACAAACTACATGCTTCAACTAAAACTAGCACGCACGAATCTGGTATGACGTCGTCTTCGTTCATATAATCTGAAGCATGAATGAATTTAATGTTACCCGCCCACTTTGAAAATTAGCAACACGGTCTCAGCAAGAACATGCCTTTGCCTTCGACCAAGAGGCAAATTTTTCCTGCTTGAAATGGGAATAAAAAAAAAAGGCATCCGCATGATTACCATCATCATGTTAAAAGCACTCCACAATGAACGTTCAAGGGAGGGAACCACCCACAAAGCAATCTGCTTCTTGAGCTCAGTTAATGTTAAAGTTCGGTTCTTATGTTCAGAAAGAAAGGTGGTCGTCAAAGAACAGGCAAGCAATGAAGGATACAACAGATGATCTCGCGTTCAATACCTTCAAGCCACGAACTTTACAGCTGAGACACAGAGAGAGAGAGAGAGTAGCGAACCTGAGGCGCAAGTGGCAGCTAGGGGCGCAGCGGCAGAGGACGCGCGGGGGTGAGCGAGCGGCGGCGTGGGCGAGCGAGCGGCGGCGTGGGCGGCCGTCGAGAGGAGGAGTGCGGCGGCGGCGGCGGTTGCAAGCGGACCTTGAGGCGCGACGCCGGTTGCGGACAGGAGAGCAGCGTGGAGGAGGCAGGGACGGGCGTGGGGAGAGGAAGGGACAACCTTAAGAACCCGTTTTGCTTTCCCTAGTCCAGTCGATTAATTAATTTGTCCGACAATACAAAAACGAGGAAAAAAGGAAAAAAAAAGAAAATTCGGCCGAGATTGTTCTCATAATTTTATCCCAAATTACAATACAATGTCTAGAGTCTAGGTATGTATCCGTTTATTGGACTACACGTGTTCTTAAACTATTCTGTCTTAACTCTGTGACATAAAATACGAGAGTATTCGTTGAGGTGAGGGAACTAAAATTATCCCTAACTCGGAGGAGAAGGGCGTACAGGCACCGGTATGTTAAATTAAGAAACGCGGTATACTTGTACTTACATGATTTTCAAATAAAATTTTCGTCTCCCGTACAATTACTAAATTTAAGGAATAGTACTTATTTTTTGGGATGAGAAAAATTTTAAATGCTTGAAAAGCATGTCAAGAACAAGAGTATTTCAATTTTCAATTTATTTCAAACGTCTTTAGAGAAAATTTGTGACATTCCGAATTTCAATCAATTTTTAGGATGTATAAAACGTGTAATTCGTCAGTGTGCTTATAATAAAATCTTGCCTGAAAACTAAACACTCATGGTTATTGTTTTTAAAATTGAGATTTCGCTAGAATCGTATTCGATCGAATTTGGCCGTTATTTAGAGCCTGAATTTTGGTGTCGAATTTTTCGAAGTTTCGTGACAAATTTAATTGGATGGTATCGATATTATTGTGGCCAACCTCGATATTGCCCGGGATATATAAAAAATGAAATTTTGACCGGGTGCGAATTTGAACTAGTAAACCTCCATCGTAGTGTGTTTTAGTTATTTTCTTTTGACTCTTTTTTCTAATTATTAATTAGGATTTTCAGGTACTGTAAGAACGTTTTCGGATTTGAATCGTGGCCATTGGATCGCACTTGAGTGCAATGTTAACTTTTCCTTTCTCTCTCTCTCCTTCGGCTGATTTTCTGCTTACCTCCCCATGCATCTGACCAACCCCACCAACTCTCTCTGTCTCCTCTTCGTCTTCTTCTTCTTCTTTTCCTCCTTAGCTCTTTCTGCTTCTACTTCTGCGCGTCTTCCTCCTCTGCCTGCTCACCGATGCCGACGGCCCCTCGTCAGGACCAGCCCAGCCACTGCCCACCGTCTGCCTCACGCCGCCATCGCCCCGACAGAGCCGCACCGCCGTTCGTCACCACGATCGCCTGTTGCCGGCCTGCTCGCGCGGCACGCATGCAATAACTCACCGCTGCGTTCACCGCGGCCCGGCGTTACCCAACCGCTGGTTAGCTTGTCCAGCCTCACCCCGCCACCTGCAACGCCGCCGTGCTGCTCATTGCCACCACAAGCCCAGCTCGCAGCCCGTAGCTCGCTAGGCCGAGCTCGCCCTTGCCCAACTCTACTCGCCACCATGCACCGCCATCCCAGACATCCGTTGCCGTCCAAGCCACCCAGCTGCTGCCACCAGCCGCCACTTTCGCCAGGAACAGCCACCAGACCAGCCACTAGCATCCGCTCCCGTCGTCGCTCCCATTCATCGTCCGCCGGCCACCGAGCCCAAGCCAGAAACCACTGCGGACAGCAGCGCCACCGCCATCGTCCTCGCGTTAATGCCGTAGTTAGACGAGTAAGTTAACCCATTATCCCATGTTTAGGGTGTTAAACTTGCTTATGGTAGTTTAGATTATGTTTAAATTAAATTATTAATTGTTAAGTAGGATTAGACTATAGGTTATCGGTAATAGTTCAATAAGCTATTGTGGTGTTTGCGATAAGCTATCGTAAATTTGATGATAAGTTATCATTTATTTTATTATTATTGATTATTTTATTCAATCAATTATTTTCTGAATTAAATATTATTATTAAATAAATTATTTTCGAATTTAATATTAATATTTATTATTAAATAATTAATTTCTAAACATTAAATATTAATATTTTCGGAAAATTTATAACGTCAAATTGTGATTCTTATGCTTGAATTATAATGTTTATGCTATGAATTGCTGTGTTAATTAGGTGCTATAGCTAAATAATTTTAATAACTATTTTCACGAAATGATTTCGAGTTTTCGAAAAAGAATTATTTTCATCGCCATGTTTACAAAATGAATTTGATGTCTTGAGAAAGCAAACATGTTTGAAATGAGTATTACAAATTGATTGACTGTTTGTATATGTGACCACTTGGTTTGTTACGCTGTATTATGTGAATACTATTCATGGACGCATAGGCTAATTGAAAAAATAATAATTGGCCGGAATGTTTGTGTGCTCGCGTGGTCACACGGCGGAGTCATCTTGCTGTAGATCGCTTGACGACGCCTAATTTATCGGAGTCTTGTTGTAGATCAATTGACAATACTCGATTTATCGGATACTTGGAGATTATCTGGATTGCCGATACTCCGGATGCCTTGTTGCGGCCCGAGGCCTGACTCGATGCTCCTTATGGGATACCATCTTACTGCAAATCATTTGATGTCGCCGTATTGGAATGCCATCTTACTGTCAATCGTTTGACGTAGTTGTGCCTAATGGGGCGGGATGGAGCCCGGTTATGCTGAAAGACTGCCATTTTGCTGCAGATCTCTTGATGTGTAGTGGCCCTGAGGGAGCGTAATAACTAGAATACATATGATGCATAGTGCCTGATTATGTGATAGAAACTGTTAGGCATGGTATGGGACGTACTCAAGTGAATTTTATTTTATAATCAAGACACGCGCACTTGTGATGCATTGATGCATGGAAAATCTATTTAAATGCTTTGAGTATATGACATATTCATTTCATCAACGAGTGTACCAAGGTGAGCTAAGGATGTATGTAGTTGTTTAATAATGTTACTGTTGATGTGGTATTACCTGGTTAGAGACCCTCGTGCGAGTTAGCCTTCTAATCGGGGTCTAGGCCGTTAACTTATTGAAACTTTCATCTCATTTGTTATTGTTAACTTTTTTTTAGGCCCTTAGCATGTTGATGCACCCGATTTGATTTAGGGTGTTTGGAAGCTGGAAGCTGGCTTTTTAGGATTGACCTATTGGTGGAGTAGATTGACTCCAGCCCAGTATCTTTTTACTGGCTTTTTGTGGAAACGGCTGAAGTGGGTTTGTAAGAATGTTCCAGAGGTTAATTAAGTGAAAATCAAAATAATGTTATTTGACTGTTGTGATTTATTTTCCTGACTATCCCTATTTATTGTTGTTGTCTGAAGATTTTTGTGATCACTTCCACATGCATAATTAAAAGATAAAATGAAGGGTCATCGATGAGTCTTGGGACATCGTATCATAACAACCATAACGGGATGTCGCGTGGCCGTAGGATTCGGGGCGTGACAAAATTGTTCAAAAAGTATTAAACGGCAGTGAATTCGATCCTAAATCTTTCAAATTATGCCAATTTAGTTATAAACTTTTTGACAATTCGCCAATTTAGTCCTTCTAATCTATTTTGACTCGAAAATCGCTAACGTGAACACTAGCTATCCTATTATGCATGTTTAGTGCTAGCATTGACCATTTTGGAAAAATTTAAATTTTTATTGACTTTTTAATTTTTTTTCTTTTCTTTTTTTTCTTTCTTTCCATAAGGCCGGCAAGGGGAAAAGAAAAGAAAAGAAATAAAAAATCCATAAAAATTAATTAAAATTTGTAAAAGTTGTCTATGTCAATGCTAATCATGCCATGTAGGACGGTTAACATCCACGTTAGTGGTTTTTCACAAAAATTAGGTGGAAGGACTAAATTGACAAATTGTCAAAAGGTTTAGATTTATAACTGAATTAACCACCGTAGAATAAATTTAGTACTTTTTTGGACAATTTTCCCTACGTTTTTTTAAATCAATTAATGATATGACTTGTGAGTTATAATTCAAATATAAAAAATATGTCAATTAATGATGTGACTTATAATTCAATGGACCCTAGCTTTGGTGTTAGTGATTCGTGTACAAGCACCGGGATCCTGAGCCTAGCATTTTGGACTCGAGTTGGGGCGTTGGGGACTCGAGTAATGATATTAGAGTTTGAGGCTAGACCACGGACGCTAGTGACCTAAGCCCTATTTTTGTGAACCCAAGCTAGGCCTCAATGGATCCCAACAAACCTGGCACCGCTGTTAAGGGCTTAGGAACAAGTGTTGGGGTTCTTGTGCCTTGCCCAATCACCGAGTTTCTAGTCTAGATGCCAATATATAGTTGTATTATGGAAAATGATTTATGTTTTTTCAAAGATGAGATCATTTTTTTAAATTTAAGTATAGATTTTCCATTGACTCATTTTCCTAAACGATCCAAACGCCGGAAAATGAAGAAAAATGTTTTATGCGAAATAAACAAAACCTTAATATTACTTTAACATAAGTTATTTGTAAGTGAAAAAACCCAATTATCTACGTAATTATACTTTTCAATCTTTCCTTTCTAATAATAAGAAAAAAGACAATAAGAGGTGGAGATGATTTGAAGAGTTGATGGGATGTTTTTATGAAACAGTCCCAAGGCATGGCGTGAGTTGGTCCGATGAAAAAGATTCTACATGACTAGGGCTGTGTTTGCTCTAACTGTGAACTCTTTCTATTTGTGTTCAATTGTGAGGCCGGTTTTTAATTGGTGCTCTCCTTATTGGGTGGAGTTTGCATATATATGATGGTTGATAATTATTCTGTCGATGAATGGCCTAGATAATTTATTACATCTCTTACCTTAGCTCTATCTATTGTTAGTTTAACTAATTTTAGATGATTATCCTAAAAGAAAAAACCATGAAACAGAGGAAAAGGAATATTGACAACTCTGTACAGCCATCCATGCTTCAATTGTATATTAAGCAAATTACATTCACAAAGAACCTTGTATCACATTATTATATACAGTAAGTACATGATTAAGAGAGTTAACAGGTATTGATGCTAATCTGATAAGATATTATTAACCATTTAAAAATGAATAGAACCGTATTTAATAATTTAAAGCATGATATGGTCTCTAAGGATCTAGGAATATTGATGTTGCAGAAATACTTAGATTGTTTCTTCATATTTTTGGACATGCTATAGGAAATGGGTTAGCGCATTAGTGCTTTCAGCACTCTAGGGAAATCATATGCAGGTTATTTAGCTTAGTTTTGAATAAAGTATGTGAAATGGGAGCAAATTTGATCAAACCATACGATCGACAATTTAGGGAAGTCCCAAATAAGTTTAGTGATAATTGAAGGTTTAATCCATAATTTAAGGTAGGTTATGATTATACAACAGAAAGGAAGAACTAAATTTAAATCAAGTAATATTTGTGTTCTTGTTTAGGGATTTCATTGGAGCTATAGATGATACACATATCCTAGCGGTGGTACCTACGCACGATCAAATTCATTTATCGGTCGAAAAGAAATGCCAACTCAAAATGTATTGGTTGTGTGCAACTTTAAAATGGAATTTACTTATTTTTGGGCTGGTTGGGAGGGAACAAATCTTGATACCCGTATCTTCTATAAAGTCATCGGAAGATATGGTTTACAATTTCCTCATTCTCCGGTAGGTTTGTTAATTAATGATTTTTATACATTAATATGTATGTATATAGTACATGTTGATTAAATTTACATTATTTTTGTGTAGGTAAATACTATTTAGTAGATGCTAGATATCCAAATTCCACTGGTTATTTGGGATCATAGAAAGAAGTTAGATATCATTTGCTTGAGTTTCAATGAGGTCTTGCACCTGCAAGTTATACAAAAGTGTTCAACTATGTCCATTCCTCACTAAAATTAAAAATCGACCAAGCCTTTGGAGTATTGAAAAATAAGTAAAAAGCAAGTGAAAATTGTAATAGTGATCATGGGAGTGTTTCCACCAGAGCACGCTTAACCTTGCAATTCCAAAGCTAAGCATTGTTATTATGTCAAAAAGAGCTTGTGTGAGTTAATTTTAATTTTTACACACACACACACCATAATCGCTCTTCCTTATTTGATGTACATTTCGGTTCATTATTGCCCCCTTTGCTAGCTTAGAAGTTTGCTAGGAGCTGCTTCTTATCCAAGCCCTCTAAGCCCGACGACCACTCCATGTCAGACTAGGTAGTTGCAGTAATGCTTCAAATGATGATGCAACTCTTGACATGTTTACATGAACAAATAGCCTTAAGTTTAGGAAATATTTAAGAATGCTTGTAATTTTTAAGGATAATGAATATTTTTCTCGAGGCATATGTTACCACGTTTATTATAATGAAATTACTATCTTTTAACTAAGATGTGATTGTTTTCCATGTGATTTTTTTGGGAAAAAAGGAAATTTTATTTTTTTTATTTACAAATTTGTTAATATATTTCTTTTACATTGTTGCCAACATTTAAATTGTAAAAGTTGCAGACTTTATTTTTTTTCAATTTTAAACAAATTAAAAATTAAAAAGTTTAAATTGATCACCTCAAAGGACTTTTCAGAAGTGTTTCCACCAAACGGCATTTCTCTCAAAATTATTTTACCAAAGTCTTTTTCAATTACAGTTTATCAAATAGTATTTGCCTTTCATAAAAACTCTTTAGGCTAAAGTATTTTGCATTTCCCCAAAAGCAAATCAAACGCAGCCTTAATATTTTTTCTTGCTTTGCTGATTATGATAGTATAGATAGATAGATTTTTATACATGTTGATTTTTGTTATGTGGCATGAAGATTACCAACCCAATAAAAATTTAAAGCACAAATTGTTTTTGATATCAAACTAACCAATCACAATTTTCAATCGGGCCGCTCTCTTCAGTGCAGACTTGTTACCATCAATATTAATATCTTTGATCTCTCCTTTATGGCATTGGAGTGGGATAGGTGATTAATGGCCTGAGCCACTTCTGCTGTGTTAGGTACTTGCAAGGCGAATGGCGAATCCTGACCTTGTGAAACTGAATTTGGCTGTGTTCTATCTGGGAAATGTCCAGAGGCGCGCCGGTCACTCCGCATCTTCCTTTGTCTTTCCTCAAGTTTGGCAATGGCAGATTTGGGCTTTGCTAATGAACCCCGCAGAGGACTGAACGATCTAGTCGTGCCTTCAACTCTTGAAAGGTGCTGACATGCGTGAACGTGCCATCTTTCCTTCGTTTCTCGATCCGGGGTCCTAAACCTTTTGGTCACAAGCCGGTCTTTGAGTTTGCATAGAATTAGCAAGGTCACTTTCTTATCCTAATGCTTGTATAAGTGTATGGTACATGCAACTGAAAGATAGGTACAATGATATCATTCCACTTCAGCTGCTGAAGTTTCTCCTGATTTTGTGAAAGCATCTTGATCAACCTCAAGGACTTCTCTAGCATGTGCCACTTGAGATTCATTAGTGAGCTTAGATAGACACTTAAGTGCAACAAAAAGAAGCAAATGAGGGAGGAGGATAAAGCTGATACAATGTACGATTTACAAAGTTCCTCGTCCGAACGACAAGTTTGGCTCTTGCCCTAGAATGGACCTAAGCTACGAGAGCAATTTATCATACCATACCTTTGCGTTTCTGTTCTCTGAACTCGGTAGAAATCCGACACAATTTCCTCACACTTCTCTTTCTTTTCTTTCCTGTGGAGCAAGAATAATACAAGTGGGGCTAACTGAAATCCGCCAGAAAAACTGAAATGCTCAAGCTTAGGTGGATAGAGAGTGATGATAATTCTTCACTCAGCTCAGGACAAACCCCAAACCCACACATACAAGAATGAATGCACAAACATATTCAAGTCCTCGGCAAAAAGGGACAATGTCCACGCTGAACGAGCAAAAACCAGTAAAACATGGTGATAACCTCATGTTGCTGACAAGAAGGCACTTGATGGTTTCCATTCACGCATGCCATTTAAACCTGCCTCTTGAGATTTGGACTATGTTCATTATTCATAAAACCAAATCAGGGAACCGAGTAATCCTCTTAGATTGCGGATGCTTTTTAACTCATGAAACATTGTACCTCTATAGAATATGCAGTCACTTTGCAGGGACAGTTGCATGTCAATAATCTTCACTAGTTAAATTACAAGTTTTTCCATTTTGATATATCTATCTGTGACGTTAACAGATCTTACGATTATATACACATTTCACAGTATTTTTCTGGAAAAAGTTTGATGTTGAAATTTTCCTGGCTCATGTTTTCTATCCGGTAGAGATTCTGGAATGAAAAGCTTTCATTAATCGTGAAATGCAAATAGAGCAGAGCGATTTGTATTGATAGGAGCTGAACAAGTGCCCAGTCTTAACTGAATTTTGTCCTTCCAAAGCATAAGTTTCTGATTCCATAACAGGCCCAAGTCAAAAGGCAAACATGTTTCCTTGTCGCAAGGATGAGGCGACAAGTGGCACTCCCAGGTCCGAGCTCTCGGCTCTTTGACCTGGCACTGCCATTTACACGTGTCAAGATTTGAGACTAGATCCAAGATCTATATAATGTTCAAGCTAATTACAATGATTCACAAACTTACAAGTGTCTATCTAATCATCAGTGTTCGTAACATTTGTCATTTTGAGTCTCAGTAAATCATCCGAAACAATGGCAGACAATTCTCGCAACATGAGCTTCCAAGCTGGTGCGACCAAGGGCCAAGCTCAGGTCTGGCCTTTTTTGCTTAATCACACTGTCCTTTATAGTTTTAATCACGTTGGTAATACCATTTCTTTTTTGAGCATGGTAATTATTTATGTGATTAAGGCATTAAGCATAAGGATTAGGCCATTCTACTGTCCATTGATCAACGTGACAAGTTGATTATTATCATTCAGGCTAGATAGATCGCATCTTGAAGATAAATTTTGATTATGCATGTAGATTGTGCTATCTATAACAAAACAGTGCTGACGCTCAATGAATTTTCCCTACGTGCATGATGCACATACAGTGGGAACCATACGACTGAAGAGTTTGCCAGTGGATTGATTGTACTCTTTGATCAGTCTTACAGCGATGCTAAGATTATGTCTATCTTTAAATCAGGAAAAGGGAAACCAAATGATGGATTCAGTCGCTAACGCTGCTCAATCAGCTAAGGACACAGTGCAACAGGTAACTTTTTTTTTTGCCAAATTAGGACTATCGTTGCAATGCTCGATTCACCAATTCCTCAACGCATAAGAGAGCACGCCTTAATGATGCTGTTACTCTACACACATATTACACATAGTTGATTTTGTCCTTATTTGAAGGGTAATTTCCTGGACTCTCCTTAACATCTGCAGGCTGGACAGCAGATGATGGCTAAGGCACAGGGTGCAGCAGATGCAGTCAAGAATGCAACTGGCATGAACAAATGAAGCTAAAAAGGAAAACGGATTTTTTTTTCCTGTTTTTTTTTCCCAATTTTGCACTTAGAATAAGAATTTGGCATATTTCCAAGGAATTTGTGTCTCGTCCTGTTCCAGAGCATGTGTATCTTAACATGCTCCTTAGTCCTTGTTCAGGGGCTTAATTAGGGAGGGGTTTGTGTTTTTCGTTTTTATCTTCTTTGATATTCATCGAAAGTGGAAACACTCTGTTCACGGGGATTCCACCTCATAATATTCTAAATCAATGAAGGTTTTATCTGAGTTTATTCACATCTTCTGGAGATAAACTGAGTCGTTTCAGTCTTTTACTTTGTCCATTTTGAGCCAGCAAGCCCATAGAATTATTTCAACCACAATTGCCTCCACAGCCATGATGACAATCAATGTATTCTTGTATTATGGACGAACTTATAATTTGAAAAGATTGCCTCTTCACTTTAAAAGGAGATCAAAGTCGCATGTGGAAAATTTTTCTTCTGCTATTTGGTGTTTAGATTTTCTTTTGAGGGTTGTCCACGAGCCTAAAAAGTAAAGGATCTTGAAGTTGTCTCTGATTGATGTAATTGACATTCTTTTAGACTTTGAGATTTGTCTGTTTTATTAAAGGATTTGTCATACCAGTGGTGACAAAATAGTCAGCTGGTCCCGTGCCTGTCTTTACATACAGGCAAATCGCCATTAGACCCTAAACTCATCGGCTTACACATCAATGGCCAAAACTTGGCCAAGTAAGACTGAGACCTGACAAAATTGAACGAGAGAATTCAAGGACAATCAAGGGTCGATCTTGCCTTTGGCTGCGGTCTTGATGTCCGAAGCGCTAGCTGTCGGGATCACCTTTTATCATAGAGTTCTATATTTTATGTTAAAAAATTGTGGTTCTTTATAATCTTAGGCCAGAAACGAAACGACTGCACTGAGCATCTATGTTTATTCTCTTGTCACATTAGCAGCACATTCACTTTCCCTAACTCATATATTTGGAAAACAACATATGACTGACAAGAAACAAAAGCGGATAAATCCTCAGTGAGAGTCTGCTGGTTTTCTCTGTGAAATGGTAGCCACTACATGTTTATCCGGAAAAATGGCTCCTCATTCGCTACAAGATAAAAGGACAGGAGAAAAATGCTCGTCTTAACTTCCGCATCAACCATGGTGGCATCTCGCAGGAGCAATCAATGTGATTTAGTGGGCAAGCGAGGCAAGAAAATGACATTGGTTGAAAGAAACTCGTTCTTCTTGGACCCCATGCAGTGCTTCATTCAATAATGACTCATGGTGGGAATCATCGACTTTGACAAAAGCCACTGTGATTATTGCGAGGTGAGAGAGGGAGTAGTCTCTTGGTTAGGCCTAAAACACCATGGCACATCATCAATATGACCCTGTCAAAAGACCAGGGGCCACATAGCAGGAGAGATCATGTCTCCTTGTTCCTTAGTGTAGTCAAACTTGTGGTGGTGGTTCATCCTCATCTTTTTCCTCTTCCCTCTTGGCACTTTCCTATTGGGGGGATGGAATTGCAACCCCCAACTTGGATCTCCCTCCAGCTCAGCTTTTCTTTCTGTCATGGTGGCCACAACTGGTTCCATGTCAGCACCTCCTAGAGTGACAAGGAAATGCCACCAAAACTTAACATTACTGTTTTAGGCTCACTTTTCTGGGCTAAGTGGGTCGCATTTCAAGAAACAGTAAAAGTTACGTTCTGTATCGAACCTTGAAAGGAAAAAATTAAGAAACATAAGCTCCACGAGAATGATATGGGTCAGCTTCACTCCTATTGCTGTTGTGTTCTCATTATCTCTGGCCCACTTGAGAAGTAGTAATCTAGGATTTGCTAACACTGAATAACTCTTCTAAGGGAAGCATATAAAGTTTCTTCTTAGGATGGCTACGCTTTTTCGAATTTAAACATAGATGTTATGCCAATAATACCTGCTTGCCATTCCTTTAATCTGGATCTAGAATAGTGTATGCCAATTGGCAAGAACCTTGAATAAAAAGCTGAGGCTATTCATCTGCCAATCATGCATTTACCAGACTCAGGGCAAGCACACATGATGCTTGTTTTTATCAGCAATCTAATCTCCAAAAATTGTCGCATAGAGAGAGAGAGAGAGAGAGAGAGAGAGAGAGAGAGAGAGAGGGAGTAGGTACAGTAGTATGTCATGGCCAAAAGAAAGATTAGCTACAAGATGTCAAGGTAATGTTCATAATTAAGGCAAGAACTCCACTGTAATTAATACGTTTTGGCAAACACCTAAGATAAAAAAAAGAGCTAGGTAGTTAATAATATTTACACATGTTGAAGGTAATACTTGAGTTAGAGGTTCCCAACCTCCTAGATTGATTTAACCGAACCAATTAGTAGTAGCCAGGGCGCTTTCTTAAATCTATTAATATATAGTTCAAACTTGACGTTTGTCCTGTCTTGATTAGAAATAGGAGGGTTCACAGAAAACTAATCGGACGTATACTGTGTTGCTCAATCACCGGAGGCCATAAAAAAAGCTAACTAAGCCACAGATGCTAAAATTTTACGGCAAATGACTTCTACACGGTGCCAAAGTTGCAGTACAATTCATCACAAGAAGGGACTCCAAACTGCAAAGAGAAGAGAAGACTAGATAGGAAAGAGGAAAACAAAAAAGCCCGGAAGTAAAGAAGAGCATACCTCACAGCTGATGTGTTTGCCAATGTGGCAACAAAAAGCCTCTTAGATCCTGACAAATGGCAACGTGGAATCACACTTAACCCTACAGAACTATACCAGTAGTTAGCGTGCTGCGTCACTGCCACATGCACACGCAGAATCTAAGCCTAGGAAAAACTATGCTGAGTCAAGCAGCTCCCCCACAATGAAGACAGTCGGTAATGTGACTCTGACAGTGAAGCCAAACAGTCCTCCAACATAGATGGGATTTAGAGAGAAAAGCCAAAACAGCAAAAATGGGCCCCCAAACAAGAACCTCTTGACTCGACCTGGACCCACCAAGAACAACAGCCAGCCACAAAATAACGTAAAGACTTTTTGCGGCCACTAACTCCTCGCAAAGTGGCACTGCTTGGATTCTCTTCGTCTGGCCTTCACTTAACCCCCACCCTCCCCCCCACTGCAACTGCATTCAGTTCATACACTCCCCAATTTCAGAGTTCATTGAGCAATATGTTGAAGGAAGGCCCAGGTGGCGGTGGCGGCAGTGGTGGTAGCAGCAGTAATAGCTGGGCACGTGTGTGTGACACTTGCCGCTCGGCAGCATGCACCGTGTACTGCCGGGCTGACTTGGCTTACCTATGCTCCAGCTGCGATGCTCGTATTCACGCAGCCAACCGCGTGGCCTCGCGCCATGAGCGCGTGTGGGTGTGCGAAGCATGCGAGCGTGCCCCAGCCGCCTTCCTCTGTAAGGCCGATGCAGCATCACTCTGCACCACCTGCGATACAGACATACACTCAGCCAACCCGCTCGCGCGCCGCCATCATCGTGTCCCCATCTTGCCGATCTCCGGGTGCCTTCACGGCCCCCCTGCTGGCAACGTTGGTGGGCATGTGATGGGCCACGCAGCGGATACTGAGGAAGGCTTTTTAGCCCCGGAGGATGAAGAAGCCATTGATGAGGAGGATGACGATGAAGCAGCTTCATGGTTGCTGACAAATCCAGTCAAGAGCAACAATAACCATACTAATGGATTCATGTTTGGTGGCGAGGTTGATGACTACCTGGACCTTGTGGAGTACAATTCTGGCGCTGAGAATCAGTACGTTGATCAGTATAACCAACATCATCGTCATCAGCAGCAGCAGCAACATTATGGTGTTTCTAGGAAGAATTATGGAGGTGACAGTGTTGTGCCCATTCAGCATAATGACTGTCAACAACACAATTTTCAGTTGAATTTGGACTATGAACCCTCCAAAGCTGCCAACAGCTACACCGGATCGCTTAGCCACACTGTAAGCCTTTTCCTGCTAATTTATATCAAACGCACAGAAATAAGCATCATGAATCATCTCATCCATTACTTGGTCCTAGGAGCTTCACACAGCACTTCAATCCCCTTTTCCTTACGTTAATTATTGGATTCTTAGCAATTCAAGCCTTGGATCCTCATTTAATAGAGAGATACCGCCTTTCAAGCGGTATTCAACTAAAAAGATATTTTTTTGCCTTTGTAAAGAGAAAAGAGCACTAAAGTTCTGTTTTTTATTGCCTTTGTAAAGAGAAAAGAGCAAAAGAGCACTAAAAGTGGTCTTTTTATTCCCTTTGTAAAGAGAAAAGAGCACTAAAGTTCTCATTTTATTGCCTTTGTAAAGAGAAAAGAGCGAAGCTGTAATCCACAGAATCTTCACCTTCTACTACAGGCACACACAAAAGTATGCATACACATTAGACATGCATGCGCAGGAATCACAAGTACTTATGAGGCACTAATATCCTTGATACACGTAAGATCCTTTTATGAGCAGTGAATTCTTTGAGACACTTTTGAAGCATGTGTATATGTTCAATAAGATGGAAAAATCACTCAGAAATTTCTCAACTAATTCACGAGTAATAGGAAAAATCTTAGCAACAGACATGATGCAACAATTTTAAGTCATGCTTTTCCATCCTTTTGTTCATATAGAATTCATCTTTTCAAGTTTAACAAAGTATCATCGTTCAGTTTACATGATTCCCTTAAGTTATTCTGCATATTACTGTATGGTGATTTCTGTGAGAATGCTACCAGGTTTGCATTTCATCCATGGATGTGGGCATCGTACCAGAATCAAGTCAAACTGACATCTCAATCTCCCATCCAAGGCCTCCAAAAGGAACAATTGACCTTTTCTCGGGACCTCCTATTCAAATGCCATCCCAACTTTCACCAATGGACAGGGAGGCTAGGGTCTTGAGGTACAGAGAAAAGAAGAAGACAAGGAAATTTGAGAAGACAATTAGGTATGCCTCAAGGAAGGCATATGCAGAAACCAGGCCTCGGATCAAGGGACGTTTTGCCAAGAGAACAGACATTGAGATTGAAGTCGACCAGATGTTCTCTGCAACACTTATGACAGAAAATGCATATGGCATAGTCCCATCATTCTAGATTCGGGGGGAAATGAGTATCAGACTATCAGATTGGAGTTGTAGCAGCTAGTAGTGGAGATCTTTTGCTTATACTGTATCTTTCTTGATCTATTACGTATAATTGATATAAACGCTGGGTGATTCTGTTAATTCACTTGTAATGGTTTAATGTCTATATTATGCAACTCCATATTGTAAATGTGTTCTATACTTATATTTTTCTAAAAATCCAAGTGCTTTCGTTGATCTCTAATTGAAGTTTCTTCAATTAGTTGTAACCGCGGTCTTTTAACGAGAAAATTCAACAACATTCACATCCAGAGATCGCAAGAGCAAGATTTTGAAGTAGATTAAAATTACTGGAATGGAAAATAGTATCTCACATAAAGGATGACTAAAGGAAATAAATGTGAAGTAAGAGTAAGAAATATCTCACATGCCTACTGAAGTATTGAGCCCCACAGACCCTTTTGTTTATGCAATAGCTTTATGGTATTCTCCTGCTTTATTCAAGTCTCCGTTGCAGCATCCTTTTTGTACCTTAAAGAAGGATTCTCTCACTAGAGTGTGAACTCACTAGTAGCAGTCAAATTTGCACTTGTAGAATAGCCATCCAAGAGACAACATGATGCTGCAAGAGCTGAAAGATAAGCCTGCAGGCAAAGGCAAATAACTATTTTCATCGTGTACTAGGAGATGATCTTAAGCCCTACAAGAATATCGCAGAAATGAATGTGAATTTGGTTAATCCATTTAACAATCTTAAGCCCTACAAGGATAAATGACCTTTCACTAAATAAAAGCCATTTTGAAAACTTCTCTGAGAACACGTGAACCAGGGAGCGACAATGAGAAACACACACAACTCTTACTGCACTCTTAAGTGTTCTTCTGACCCACCACACCACCCCCCCCCCAAAAAAAAAAAAAAAACTCTCAAGTGTTCAGAACACCCCACTGCCCGAAAGAGGAAGATTCTTAACATGTGATACTCATACCAAGTGGCAGATATTTATTGCTGATTGAGTAGATCAGAATCATCAAATTAAAACTTCTCTAAAAGCTCCACCTTATGAAATGAGGAATCTTCACTCTGCTTTCCACGCCAGCTGCAATGGTGAATACACCATTAATTCTGTAAAGAGATGACAGAGATTAGACAGAATAAACCCTAGAAGAGAGCCTCTTTTAATGAAGTACAGATGCACAATCTTCGCCCCTGGGCAATGGCTCAAATGGATACCTCTACATATCATGGCTTGTCGTTATGAAACTTCTATGTTTAAATTATCCTGCTTCAGTAGTGCTTTTACTGGAGTCATTCTTCTGCGTCTACTTGTTTCTTGATCAACTGAAATGAGAAGGAATATCTTATAGGTCCGAAGGCTGCAGCTTAGGGTATAGCTTTGCCACACTAGACTTGAAAGGTTAATCTTAGTATCGGTTCTACAATCTACATACAGCAAAGGCCTAAGATATCATTTCAATAGAAATATCCTTGAAGTTGGTGGATGCAGACTAGGACATCTGACGATTGAATAGTTTTTCTACTAAGTGGGATGCTTGCCAAAAATCATAGAAGCCTATGGCACTGGAAATGCTGGTAAATCATATGGACACTCAAATCACCTACGTAACTTGAGGCTCACGCAAAATCTTTTCTTCGGCTTGTGCCAAGAGAATTCTGCCCCATCAAAAGCAGTATATTCTGATTCTAAGGGACTTAGGTCAAGCTGAAAAAGGAGTGGCACTGTTTCTTGTCATCAATTAAAAATTTGAGAACAAAAAAAAAAGATAATGTTAGATTCAAAAGGAAGTAAAAGTACAAAACTTTTTGGAGGCTACTACTTCATGGCTGTAACACTTGATGCCTTTTGTATGCTCTGAGTATTTTCCAGTTCTGAACTTTTCCTCTTTAAAGATCAGGTCCTCAAAAGACCTTAGAAAATCCATATCTGGGTTTCCATTTGTCCGGTGCAGGTGGTGCATTTCTCTCCATTCAATAGATCTTGAAAATAAAGTTCCATATCAAGTTACAGGCTCAGCAGCGAGTACAGCGCATACAACTTTAATGGAGAGTGCCAAAATGGACCACAAAATTCCTCATCTCAGCACACTTTTCATATAAAAATGCCTACTTTTGGTTCAAAATCGTCCACTGTCTAGATATGAAGTAAATCCTCAACCACAAGATGCTTTATATTCAGCATCACCTGTAAAGGTACTTCATCTTGGGTTATAACCATAGAAACATCAGCAAAAGATCCTCTCTGTCATAATGGAAGAGGCGAGGTATCCATAAATCAAAACGTGTTTTGCACGGTGAATTCCCAAAAGGTGGCACCGTATTTGAAGCTATAAACACGGATTGATCACAATTTCAGTCCTATGCAATAATATGAAAATTGCATTTGCAAACTACCAGACTGGATTGCGGAGCAGGGCTGCTCTTGATAGCATCAGTGCTGTAAACTCCCTTAACAGAGAAGAACTGTGGAAAATGAGCCAAAGAGACTAAATATCAGCAGGAAAAAAGTGATAATGATCTCACCTGTCAATGAGCCAACGGACCCCTTTGCATCTTATATGGCATGTAATAGCTTTATGGACCTTTGCTGCTTTTAACGCAACAATGCATCTATCTTTGCGCTTTAAGGAGCAGTTCTTCCACTGTATTATGGATTGACTAGGCCCACTTTATTCTGCATTAATGTAATAACTTTGAGATTTCCAACCTTGATGTCTCCAGATAGAGACTGAACAAAGCCCAAGTTTGCTAGTGAAAGAAGAAATTTAAGCATACTACCATGTTCTAACATTACAAGGTACTTATTGGATTTATTAAGAGTTCATAAAGCATCGATCTCCACAACAGTTATGAATTACCATTTCCACCATTTCCAGGAGCTTAACTCTAAGAAGAAACTTATAAGAATTTAATATACACAGTTCCAACCAAAGTTTTTCTGTACTCAACTGTTCTATTAAGCATGACGGTCTGCTGTTTCAGAAGTTCAAATTTCTGGGCAATCATTATACTGCCTCATGAAAGTAAAGACATCAACCAACTGCTAATACATTTACCACTTCAGCCTAAAAAGGTAAATCCAATTTCATCTAACACTTTGTTTAGGTCACTCTGTAAAAGCCATTGGTGTTCGAGGGTGCAGCCTTCAATGCTGACTCAATATGCTCCTGGGACAGGCTGCTTCCACAAATCAATTTGACATAGTGCAATACAGCACCAATAAAGCGATATTGCAAAATTCACATCACACCATAAGTCCAGCTCCACCATAGCCTCTCCTCCTCCCTGTACTAGGAACTACCTCCACACCTTAAAAACAGTATATATAAGAGTACTTAAAGTTCGTAGAAAAAGCACACTGCACTCTTTGCTATTATGCATGAAAATAGCAAGGACGGGAATAGCTAGAAATTACATTTGCAAGCAAAGAAAGCAAGAGACTGCTTCAGAAGCTTTATTAGTGCCACCAGGAATTAGGAAGTTTTGCACCCCAGTCCTCAATTACCTCGCCAAGCAACAGAAAGAGGAAAAAGAGACACAAACGTTACAAATGCCTCCCTCTCTAACAATCCATGAGGGCAAAAAATCTTTCAAAGTTTCTAGAACTAGTTTCTCTATTTCAGTCGTCCCCTTCAATAGGTGAAAACATCAGTAGATGTTGATTCGGTACTTGTTTCACCATAGCTCCTATCCCATGCTTGACCAGAGAATTGGCCATGAGCGAACTGTGATTAAGATTCACAAGTTCTGTCCCTGCCGGATAAGAATAAAACATATTGAAGAATATGTACATGCAAACGATTAAGATTTACTCAGCCTAAGATCCTAGCAAAACAAAACTATATCATATCAAAATAAAATGAAAAATTCTTTCACTGGTATTTTCTCCTAAAAGTATTGATTTTGTTGGTTCTTCTCAATATTTTTTTGATGCTTTCAAAAACTTTGAAAAAACTATTGCCATTGCTGCAAACAACTATCTGTTTCAAATAGATCTTCAAATAAAGGTCTTCCCACAGTTGACCTGATAATTCTCCTTAGACTTTTTTATGATATCCTGTAAGTTCTTTGGTTGTTCATGAGATTCATTTATGTTGGTGAGATTCATTGAATTCCTTCAAGGTCTTTTGACAAAAGTTGTTGTAGCTGCATCGCCTATGCTTAAAACTAGGAGAGAACTGCATCATAGATTCATAACACATCTTCATGTCCAAACCTATGCAGAGTTTTTCTAGTTTTATACTGATTTTCCAGAATATCAGTTCTCATGGTTAAGATGAATAATGATCAAAGCTGAAAATAGTAGCAATCCAAAGCTAGATCAGAAACCAGTTCTATGAGCTCTTTCTAGACACGGGTTTGCATGCTCCTTCACAAAGTTTTTACATTTTTAACGATTCAAAAGGAAGGGAAAGATTCCCTAGATCAGAAGCAAGTTCCTTCGGGTGCTAATTAGTCGAATAACCATTTCCCTCAGGATTCCCATAAGAATGCATCCAGTCTCAAAACTTATGGGCCGGTGGACTCATTCAACAAGAACAAGGTGCATGTACCTTTCTTCAACTCAAATTCAACCAATACATTATCGTCACCAGCATATAAACATACTCCCGCAAAATGTCATGGAGCTCGTAGCGAAGATTAAATATAAGTAAGCCCAAGCTAGGGCATACAATCGCATAGCGATGCCCATAAGAGAAACCATGAACAATCATCCTACTCCAGCCAAGAGTTGGCATTAGTGTTCAAACAGCACTGACTAAGACCGACTATTTGTTTGACAAGACAGAGCCACTGTCTAGCTAGTAACGGCATCATAATCGTCGATCATGCGCATATTAGTTAGATTGTAAATGCCCCAAAATCGACACTCCCACCTAGTCTAATCCCAAGGTATGCTCTTCATCGGGGGCGAAAAAAAAAAAAACTGCAAAACATGACAATCGACAGCACAAGGCAATGGACAGCAAAGTTCAATCCAGCCTAGTTTCACTAGCAACTGGCACAAGCCTAATTCAAACTGCTGTTATGGAGGACACAATGGATCTCCACACTAGAATCGAACACTAGTCAATCAAATAGCTGTTCATAGAGTGAGTACTCATAAATTTACACAAATTCATATCCCAATTTTTTTTTTTTTGGTAAGGTAATTCGTATCCCAATTTTTTTTCTTTTGCAAGTTGCAAAAGGCACAAAACACTCCAACATCCTACTAGAGCTCTCTCTCTATTTCTAGTGGTTGCAAAAAGGCTTAACATCAGATCATTCACTTGTTTTGGTAGTCTTTTGGCCCGAATTCACCTGCTGATCCATCGAGATGGATGACACCCCCTTCATCCTCGAGTGTCGAGTCATCACAGAAGAACATTCACAGTGAAAACCCAGAATTGCTCAAGGCCCACCTGACGAAGGCCGAACCATCGAGCCCATCAAGGCTTCGGATCGGACCCACGATCGGATCCAGTCCGAAGCACCCACCCAGACCAAAAACCCTAGCCGGACCTCCTTCGTTGCGCCCCAACATTATAAAGACCCCTCCAGACGATCCCTTCCCCATCTCCGTCTCCGCCGTCAGCCACAGTCCCCTCTCCTGCGAAAAAATCATCTCTTTCCTTTTCCCTTTGTTCGTTCCCATTCGATTATCGACGCTATCTGTGGCGAAAGCCTGATATTGCAATTCCTTGATCCAGATTACATGGTGGGTCAACGAATCTATCGTTAGGCGACAGCGACGCCATGAGATGCATATACGCATTCCTTATATGCATCGTCTGCCTTTAGCTCCGATCGTCCTCTGCAAAGATTGGGTTTTTCGGTGACAAGGCAGATACATTCCCCTTCCCATTTCCATCGATCTGCACTGGGTGTTTGGTTTTCTGCGCGTTTTCTTTCTTTTACCCATCGAAACGTTTTTCGCGAGGAGGTCCGTCGCTGCACGATGATGGATGATGAGAAGAATCAGACGGATTCCCAATGATTTTCCCGTTAAACATGATATCAAACAACCAGCTACTTCTGACACATCGTGCGGCTCGATCTCCTCCTTGTTCTTGTTCTTGTCTGTGTTGTTTCTTGATCAGTTTGGAAGTGAGAAAAATCAAGTTTTTTTTTTTTGGTGTGTTTGGTTGAATTGGGTCGGTCGCTGCGTGAACGATGGATATGATGAGAAGAATCAGACGGATTCCCAATGATTTCTTGTTGAACATGATATCAAACAACCAGCTACTTCTGACACATCGTGCGACTCGATCTCATTCGTGGGGTCTTGTTCTTGTTCTTGTTCTTGTCTGTGTTGTTCCTGATCATTTTGCAAAGTGAAAAAAATCAATTTTTTTGGGGGGGTTTTGACTGAATTGGGTCGGATGAAAATGGAGCGGCCGGTGATGTGAGGATGAAAGATATTTGCTACTCTTGATGGGTTTCTTGACCCATCTGATGACTCCATATCCACCAAGATCTCTGAGGCCTCCATTTTCAAAATTTCGATATATAATGAAAAACAAAAGTTTCGTGTGATTTATTTTTGGTGGGATTTTATATGTTTTAATATTTCTGTTAGATAAAAGTTAGATTAGGGTAGCAATAAGTTTTGGAAAAATATAAGGAAAGGTCAGAGAACTCTTGCATCAAGAGTTCGTTCCAAACACAATATAATATTTTGTTCCTTTTTCGGGCTCCGTAATTTAGAATTTTATTAGGTCATGGAATTTCTTAGTTAACCTAAAAAGCGAAAAGAATTCGTTCCAAATCCAATTTAAGTTTTTGACCAAAAATAAAATCCAATTTAAGCTTGGAAATGAATTCCAATGCGACTCATTTAGGTATAAGAAAATCCAAACCAACCTCGTTTGAATACCAATAAATACATAAATTACACAAATGAAGACTCATCAAATGTGATAAATTGATATCCTCTATGATATTTGGGGACGTACTTAGAACTTGATAAATATAGAATCCGGGAGAGGAGGTGGATAAGAAGATTGGACAAGAACATTTTATAAAAAAAATTAACAAAATGGATAAGAAATTTGTTTAACAAAATGAGAATCATTCTTTACAATCTTCCCAAACGGACCTATAAATTTCTCCTATAGAAACATCTGTCCTATCAAATTCAAAAGTTTGAAGTAGAATAGGCCATTTGCTTATGCAAAGACAATGCATCCTGGCAAATTCAGGATGACATACCTCAAGGAGTGCAGCAAAATGTGATGCCGATCATTTGATGGCAAAAGCCCGATTGACCATACTTGCAAGTCGCATGGCATCGCGGACACTTAACGTAGTAGAGGAAGCTCTTACGCAAGCATTGCGGTTTTACACTCTGCTCTTCGCATTTGATGGTGCGACTTTGGTAGATCACTTGTTAAGTAATTATAAGCAAGGGGAAGATGGTGAAGGATTTGCTAAAACTCTTCGGGATGGTCAACAACCCCAAGCTCAATCACTCCGAGGCTACATAGAGGCGATGCCAGAACTCAAATCACTCTGAGGCAACATAGAGCCGATGCCAATGGTCGCTGGAGATCCCTCTCTCACGGTTGCAGGATCAAATCTTCATATTTGCGCCACCGTGCATAGGAGACGTTGGTGGTGTTCGTCTAGATCGTCTACAGCAAACCCTTAATCTAGGATTTTCTATTTCGATCTTTTAATTTGATTGACTTTTCTAATTTTCAGCTTTTTAATGTAATTGAATTTTATTTTTTTTTATGTATTTTCCGGTCTTACCTTGCACTTGCAGTGTTCTTAATGTTTGACAGGATTAGATATATTCACGTTGCCATACGGGAAAAGTTTTGTCCACTATATCCAATCCTATCTCAATTTTTATCCTAATGACCAAACGCAGTCTTAGATTACAGAGATCCCGATATGTGTCCCCGAACCCAAAAATTTGAGGACGCGGTCGGGTTGAGAACCTGGTGGATCTGTCTAACATGGGTCCCGAAGTGGGTACCCAGCAAACCCAGAATTTGATTATTTGCCTATTAGGACATGAAAAAAGTAGAGAACCAGATCTCGATATTGCTTAGGTTGAATAGCAACTGTAGCATACGTCAGTAGCTCCTGCGCTCAAGTTCCTTCTACTCTGCAGATAAAGCTTGCTCCATAATCCATAATTTAAGGTTACCTCGGCACCAAAGCAATCCGTTAGCTCCAAGATGATGAAACAAATACTAGCTCCTGAGTTTGTTCGACGATAAGATGCCGAGAGGCGCAGAAGCTGCACTGGAAATTCTATTGCACGCCTTAGCAAGATCTCTGCAATGATCTCTCCGGAGGAAAACAAGACACTCGATGATAAAACATGTCTTTGATACGCATGGCAGGGGATTAAAAGCATAAAGTAGCAGTAGAAGACCCCAAAATTATGGGCATCAATGATTAATGTCTCAATCATAGAAGAAGCAAATCCCAAAACAGTAACGCAACAAAACATCCTACGCTTGATGTCTCATTTATTGAGGATTTACTGTGAAAAGACGATGGAAAAATAAACGAACCCAGAAAATAGCATCATTGGGAGCAGTTATTGGCACAAGTAAGAGCGCTGACATGCTCAGCACCAGCCGAAAGGAGGCTTATATCTTTGATTGCTTGGCAATTTTGAACCATTCTGTATGGAAAGATCCCTCCATGTCGACCCTTTCATATGTATGAGCACCGAAGTAATCACGTTGAGCCTGGACAAGATTGGCCGGCACTCTTGCCCTCCTGTAAGTGTCGAAGTAAGCAAGACTGGAGGACATACCCGGGACACTGATACCCGAGTTGATAGCGAGGCTAACCACTCTGCGCCAAGCAGATTGTCGATCGATGATCTCCTTAGCGAACTCTGGATCCACGAGAAGATTCGCAAGATCTGCGTTCCTGTCATAGGCCTTCTTAATCCTGTCCAGGAAAATGGCTCGAATAATGCATCCCCCCTTCCAAATCCTAGCCAGCTCGCCCAACGTCAGGTCCCATCCCTTCTCGATGCTCTTGGCGCGTATCAAATTCATTCCCTGGGCGTAACTGCATATCTTCGATGCATAGAGAGCCTGCCTCACATCGTCAATCAATTTCTTCTTATCAACTTCTTGGTCCGCCAGAATATCACCAAAACTGCCCGCTTCGAATACTTTGGCAGCTTTGACCCTTTCCTCCTTTAACCCACTCAGGAACCTAGAATCCAACGAAGCCGCAATTGTGGGAGCTGCGACTGACAAATCAGCAGCTTGCTGAACTGTCCATTTACCTGTTCCCTTCATGCCAGTCTTGTCCAAAACCTTATCAACCAAATATCCCTCACCCTTATCATCCTTAATTCCAAATACATCAGCAGTGATTTCGATCAAAAAGCTCTGAAGCTCCCCATTGTTCCATTCTGAGAAAACAGCTTTCAGCTCCTCGTTTGATAGCTTCCCGACAGATCTCAGCACATCATATGCCTCCGCGATGAGCTGCATATCACCATACTCAATACCATTATGAACCATCTTGACGAAATTACCAGATCCACCTTTGCCGATATATGTCACACATGGTCCACTGTCTGGAACTTGAGCTGCCACCCTAAGGAGAATATCTTCAATGTACTTGAAGGCCTTAAAAGATCCTCCGGGCATCAAAGAGGGTCCATGTCTAGCACCCTCTTCACCACCAGAGACTCCCATCCCAAGGTAGAGCAAACCCAACTCTGCCATAGCCTTCTCTCTCCTCTCGGTATTCTCATACCACTCATTGCCACCATCGATTATGCAATCACCCTCCTCCATGTATGCAGAAAGTGTCTTAATGGTTTGATCTACAGGTGCCCCAGCCTTCACAAGCATAATGATGACTCGAGGTCTTTGAATCGAGTTAACAAAAGCTTGCGGATCATGGAAGCCATATACGGGGAGGCCTCCTTCCACCTTAGCTCTCTCAACCGTCTCATCAACCTTTGAGGCTGTGCGATTGTAGACAGAGATTGGAAAGCCTTTCTCAGCAATGTTGAGAGCTAGGTTTTGGCCCATAACAGCGAGGCCAGCAAGGCCGATTCTAGGGGGTTGTGAAGGGGCAGCCATTTCTTTCTCTGCCCAAGACAAAATATCGTAAGAAAATTTACAGTGAACTCTCTAGAGAAAGCTAATTCGTAAACAACTCATTTCACCGGCCGAATTTGCTTTCTGCTCAGATTATACTGGATGAAAATATAATAAACCATGCAGAGTCATCGGTCGCCGCGATGACAATGGCCATGCAAGGGTTGTTTTATGCTTCCCGCATCACCAAGGTACCCAGCTGGTCTGTCGTGTAGGTGGAAGTGAATACAAAATGGCATCACTAGCCTCTACCAATGATAAGTCCTTGAGTACTACCAAATATTGTTATACTCCGCAAGAACCATTGTTCAAATGCTTCAAATTTTAAATGTGGAGAAGAGACAAGCGCGTTTTAATCTATGCTAATAGAATAGCGAATAGGCATCTCTTACATTTCATGTGGCAAAGCAACTGTAGGAGTCCTACAATGAAAAATAGAATTAGAGTGTGTGTGTGTGTGTGTGTGTCAGTGACCCCGATCTACTGTTGTCCGCTGTCCTGGTAGGGCCTTCTCAAAAATATCAACTTCTTATTTAAACCCCAAAAAAATCTAGACATCTTAGCAATCACGAGCAAAGACACCCATCCTCGTCGGGAAGGCCTCGAAATAAACGAAGTGAAGAAAGAATACGCTGAATGAAGTAAAGAAAGAGGTAGAAGACATAACAAATTATGACAATTCTCTGCAGGACAAGAATCTGAAGATCCCCAGATTCGTGCAGAACAGAGAAGAAATCAAAAGTTACGATGAATCACAGGTACGGAGATCTACACGCCTTAAAATCACAAGCACCGGATCAACTCCGTCCAAAAGCCGATCAGATCCTCGTACAGAAAAAGCCCAGATCGCAAATTCCAAACCCCAACCAATCCCCCGTGGGCCAAGCAGCCATCTCGTAAAACTAGCGATCGATCAAGAACATAATTTTTACCGCGACCCCAACCAAATTCGACCGACCCAGAAAAACCACTCGCGGTACAAGAGCATTTCCAGCCCAGGCAAGATCATCACACCGGATCCCGACAAGACAAAAACAAAACAAAAATAAATAAAAAAAAAACCAGCAGACCCCGAAGAACTTAAAGCTCGTCCCAATCATCCGTCTCCCTCTTCCTAAGATTACTAGAAAAGAGCGACAGAGCGCAACAAAAGGAGGAACAGAGGGAAAGAAAGAGAGACCACCCCAACCTGAGGAATGCGCCCGTTCTCGTCACGGCCGACCGCACGCACTGAGGACCGGATCGTGATGCTCCGATCCAACGAAACCCAGGAACAAGAAGATGGGGGACGGGACGGAGATCTGGGTTCTGAAGAGGAGACACTGCGGGGAGAGGAGGAGAAGGAGAAGTGGGAATTGAAATGGGGCGTAGAGATATATACGGTGGCCAAAAAGACAGGCCAACAGCTACCAACTACCCCAGCGCCAAGACGCGAAGGGAACGACCGCTTCGGTGCATAAATACACCAACGGGGGGGAGGCGGGGGGAGGGGAAGCGAGCGTCGGCAAGTCAAATTTGGCCACCTTCCGGTAGGTGCGCCCCTCCTCCCCCCACCCCCCAAAATAAAAAAAAGAAAAGAAAAGAAAAAAAGACAAAAGGGAAATATATAGGGAGGGAGGCAGGGAGGGAGGGGCGGCCGGGGGAATATTCTCCCCTGGAAACCGAGGAAATACTCAGCGGTGCGGAAGCGCCACGTCAATAGCTGACGTGGCGTGCATTTTCCTTGCCCTGGACCCCAATCATAGGTTGACCCGTACATACCGACTTGGATTTACATAAACAAAGGGGAAAATTCCAATTTGGGGTCCAAAGCAAGGCCATCTTCTCAATTTAAGATCTCAAACGAACTTAGTGCCAAATTGGTACCTAAAGTCCTCAAAAAGTGTCAAACAAGGGTTTGGGTCGCCGGCCAGCAAAAATACCTGCCGGCCGACAATCCCGCGACTGTTCCGGCGAATAGAAACAATGTTTTTATATATTTTTTTTCTTTTTTCTATTTCTTTTCCTCTTTTTTTTCTCTTTACCCTCCGTCGGCCATTGTCGGGGCCGGCGAAGGCGGCCCTCGTCGGCAAGGGAGACCCATGGCCGAGCAAGGGCCACCCTCGCCGGCGTCGGGCGTGGGCCGCCCTCGCCGACGTCGGGCGTGGGCCGCCCTCGCCTGGGCTGAGCGGAAGAGGGCAACTCTCGTCAGATTCGGCAAAAGCATCCCATACCGGATCTAGCAAGGATGATCCTCGCCCGGCCCTAGGTCACCCTTGCCGGCGTCGGGTGAGGGCCGCCTTTGCCTGGACTGGGCGGGCGAGGGCGACCTTCGCCAAATCCAGCAACAGCATCCCATGCTAAATTTGGCGAGGGTCGTCCTCGCCCGCCCAGCGTCCCACACCAGATCTGGCAAGGTCTAGGGCGACCCTCGCCAGATCCGGCGTGGGATGCTCTCACCAGATCTGGTGAGGGTCGCCTTTGCTTGCCCAGCCCAGGCGAGGGCGGCTCATGCCCAACGCCGGTGAGGGCGACCGACGCCGGTGAGGACGACCCTCGCCTGGCCCCGAGTCGCCCTCGCCAGCGAGGGCCGCCTCCGCTTGAGTTTGGCGACCTCCGCCGGCCCCGACAATGGCCAGCGGAGGGAAAGGAGAAAAAAAAAGAGGAAAAAGAACTGAAAAAAATAGAAAAAGAAAATATAAAAACACTATTTCCGTTCGCCGAAATAGTCGCGGGATCGCTGGCCGGCCGGCAACCCAGACCCTTATTTGACACTTTTTGGGGACTTTGAGTACCAATTTGGTACTAAGTCCACTTGAGATCCTAAATTGAGAAAATGGCCCTACTTTGAGCTCCAAATTGGAATTTTCCCCAAACAAAACGAAAGAATCCCCCCAGCCACCTCACTTTTCCTCCTCCTCCTCCTCCAGCTCCCATCTAGGGGTTTCCCAACGTTTGAGCTGCCGCCGGCGCTTCGTCCTCCTCCTCCGTCTGGTCCAAAGCCGATGCCGGCGGCGTCCTCCTCCTCCTCCTCCTTCATCTGGTTCAAAACCGATCGATCGCTTCCTCCCATGCTGTCATTCACCGGCGGAGTTGCCGGCGCCGCATCTAAGGCGACCACTGCTTGGGCGTCCAACCCCTCTACCTCTCCGTTGTATCTGTGGCGTCCATGGGGACGAAGGAAGTTACAGATCTGAAGTCGACTGCCGTCGCTCGCAGCCATGGACGAGCCGGTATGGCCAAATCTGAAGGGAAGCTTCCTTTCCCCGTGCTTGGAGAAAACGAAAACAAAGAAGAACATCCACGATTGAAACTCATGGCCGGATCTTTCCCCTGCCCGTCGCCGTCATGGACGTACCTTCTCCATTTCTCTGTTTTTCGCTCGGCTGAACTTTCAGATCTGGAATCCAGATCTGGAGCCATGGCCGCGAGCGACGACGGCTTCCACGACGCCGATGGCCATGGACGAACCGCCATCGCCATCTGGATATGGAACAGCAACGAGTTCCTCCAGATTTGTCGATGGATCTCTTCGTTGGGAAGACGGAGCCCAGCGGCGGCGAGTTCCACGAGATCTGGTGAGCAAAGCCATGGACGGAGCAAAGAAGACAGAACCACCGGCGGTACTCTTGGATGAAGGATGAAGAAGAGAGAAGCCATGGCCGCGAACGAGCGCCGGCAACCATGGACGACGGCCGGATCTGGAAGGAAAATGAGTGGAGAAGAAAGAACGATGAAACTTTTTTTTTTTTTTTTTAATCCAACTCAGCAGACACGTGTAAATTTGTTATTGGACTTTAGTACCCTGCGAAGCTCACGCACCGCGGTCCAGCTGTGTAAAGGCAAAGGGGTGGATTCAAAAACAAACTCAGACCCTCGAGGGGTTATCTTGCTAAATCGCGCAACTTCGAGGGGTTATTTGCAATTTCGAGTGTCGGGAGCGATTTCGTACCGTGTCTTTCTCGGAGTATTGAAAATGAGAAAGCTAGATATGCTCGAGCTTAAAAGCGAGCAGCCATAGGTTTTGCCTGAACAACCGTGAAAGACTCAAGACTTGACCTATACGATGAGATGCTATATTTTGGTACTTTTATACTCCTTTGACTTTATGTTTTACTTTCCATTTAAGGAAAATTAACACAAATAGTCTTTGAACTTTAGTACACTATATAATGTGATTCATGAACTTTTAATTTGTTCAATATGACCCCTGAATTTTATCCCAATACGTAATGTAATTCCTTGAATTTTTAATTTGCTCAACGTGATTCATGGACTTTTGATATATATTCAATTTAGTCCATGTATTTTATCCTAAACTTGATTTAATGGAAATGCTATATTGAACATTTTTATATAGTTTAAGGATTAAATTGAACATGTACCAAAAGTCCAAGTACCACATTGAACAAATTAAAAGTTCGGGAATCACATTGCGTATTTGAATAAAGTTTGAAAATCATATTGCACATCAAGATGAAGTTCATAGATCGCCTTCTCTCATAGATCGCCTTCTCTTTACGTGCGGCAAGGAGATTTTCTTCTAATACTACGGCGGAGAACGAAGGGCAGGTGAGACACAAGATGAAAAATGAGACTTTTTTTTCACATTACTTTACCTCGTGGCTGAATAATTTAGACTTTTTGCGTCCATTCCAACCTCTTTTACCCCTCCACCCTTTTTTTGGGGGGGTGGTGGTGTTGTGGGGGGGGGGGGGGGGGGGGGGGTCAAATAATTAATTCGTATATAAACGAGATGCGGCTAAGGGCTGTAGCTCCTTTTTTGCACGTTTAGGCTCTTTATGCCCAAATTTATGAGAATAATTTCAAAAGATAACGAGTGGGCCCCTGGGGTCCAAATAAAAAATGGGTAAAACATGTAAATCATTTATAGGGAAAACAAAAAACGAAGATCGAATTTTCAGTTCGGGGCTGCGAGGCGGGTCCTAGCCAAGTTCTCAATTGGATTTGATTGGAGCTCCTTACAATGGAATGGTCAAAGGTCAAGGAAAGCGCAATTTGCCCACGTAAGCGTGACGCAATGCTCGCGTAAGGGCAAATCTTGGAGCGGGTGCCAACATTTGTGGTTTCTCCATTGTCGTCGGAGCGTCGCGGCACAGGCTGCATCCCCACCCCTCGGCGGGCGGAAGATGACGGCATCTGCGTCGCCGCCGCCGCGAGCTCAGTGTCGCGACAAGTGACTGAGCAAGCTGTTCAGCCTAACACACGGACTCGCGAGATTCGAATCGATAGGAGCGTGACAAAAGGCACCCCTTGTGTGTCGCCGCTGCCTGTCGCCCTGTGGTTCCACAGTCGGTCCAATGCCGGAAGACGTGCTTGATTTCGAGAACACACCCGCCGACTCGGGCACGACTCGTGGCGGCTTCCTCCGATGGTGATCGACCACCTCCGACGTCGACAAACTGACGTCCATCCTCGGCCCGCTCGAAGCCGTCCCGATAGACTGCTTTGAACCAATTTAAAGGACTACCAATTGCTTTCTAACACTGTATCATTCCTCCTACAAACGGTGTTCAACCAGCCACCTCCCAGACAAAAACGATCTCTGTCGTTAGACTTAGGTTCGCAACTAGAAACCATAGAACGATGTGCTTACACAGAGAACGACGTCGCACCTCGGCCTCGAGGCCATCTTGCCGAGTTCCTTTAAGAGTCCCCCCGGGCACCGCTACTAGTGAAGATGTTCCGGCGAACACCCTGAAGCTAAGGTTAGAATTGGGTACTGAGATAAACAATATAATATGGTTTCGATGAGCATATTGACCAATTGGTGAGGCTTGTAGGTTCGTCTTCCCTTTCGATCAACACGATATTGGTGAGGCTCGATCACCGAATTCTGGGTGGGCTGGGTCGTCCTGAAAAGTCGACTCGAGTCCAGATCTAAAAGTTGCTCAAAGCCCGACTTTCAGGGAGAACAAATGAGGTTAAGAATGAACAAAACTCCTCTTGGATGTCCTTACAAGAAAAACATCGTCAAACACAGTCCATGTTTTGCTGCGGCAATAAATATTTTCGTTCTTACCTTATTTTGCACGATGTAATTTCTGGAGGGGCTAGCAATTGAATGAAAACGTGAGTTAAGCTCACCCGTCAGATCGTAAATCTTTTAAGTTTCTGCGTGCTCGAACTTGGTGTTTGAGTTATCACAAAATGCATGCGTTTGTGATCTCATTGCTTATTGATGGCTACACCTTGCACGATGTAATTTCCGGAGGGGCTAGCCATTGAATGAAAACGCGAGGAAAGCTCGCCCCATCAATCTTTACGTTTTTGCGTGCTCGAGCTTTGTGTACAAGCTATCACAGAATGCATACGATTTCGACGGGATCCCCCGCCTGCAAGGAGGATCGTGGAGGAGGACCACACGGAAACCCCACGCCTTCAAGTCTCCCTGGCGGAAAGCCGGAGCACGCAGCCTCCTTTTCTGCTAGGACAAGGCGTAAAAATCAGAAGGAAGACCTTTTGGATTGCGGGCCTCTGCTTTTAATTAGCATAGTCTTCAAGAGACTGCACTATATCGTAACCAATGTCCATGAAACTCCCCTAGTACAGAGAATCAGCTCCAATTCCGAAGTCATATCTTGGTCCCCCTCCTTGCTGAAGAGATCGATCGATGAATGAAACCATAGACCTGTCCCCGACTCATCAGTCCTTCCTCACCAGTCGGTCATTCCACGGCTAAAAAAATTTGAATTTTCAGGAAGAAGAAGAAGAAGAAGAAGAAAACCCGCAAAGCAAGCTCGTCTGCACACATACCACCATATACAATGAGCCACCTCTTAAATTTTAGCGTACATGGACACAATGAAAGCAAGCGCAAGAGTCCCTCGACCCTCCCAGATGCCTTACAGCTTCGCAAAGCATGAATTCCAGGCAACCTTAGCAGTAATTTCACGAAAGAATGACGAACTTCCTTTTAGAAAGATGAGCTAAATGTATATTCTCCCCTTGCAATATTCTGTTGTTACGAGCGAAAAATAGTGGCCATTTGCAAGCTGTTATACTAAATATCCACGTTGAACGGTGGGAAAAAAGTCCAAAAAATTACTTACAAGCAAAGAATGAAATGCCTCCGTATCCCTTCTCTTTTCGGGTCCATTCTATAAAAAATTAGCGCTGATCGCCATGTTTGACAGAACTAGCTATCAGATTTCTTTTGACGAGTTTCGAATTAGTAACACAGGACAATATAAATGCAAGAGCATTGCATGGTACATCAAAGCACAGTTCCTTGTGTATTTTAACCAGTAGGCCAACCTATGGAACCAACCTTCCTATGACAGGCTTACTCATCATAAAAAAAATTGACAATCAAACATAATGGTGTCCATGATGAAGTGAGAAACTGAGACTCAGTCAATATGTACGAACGTCTTAATCAGACAAAAAGGTTCAGCAGGTACATTGAGCAATCGAGCTGATTATACTTTGACAGAGTTCTTGGAGAAAGAATTTAAACAAATCTAAAAAGACTGAATCCATAATTTGAAGAATGGATCATATCACTGAGCTTTGTTCACAGGGTTACAACTATTGGCTCCAAAACTTTTGAAATGGGCGAATGACCAAGTATTTTACCTCGTCTGATAGAGCATGGGTGTAGCTCTTTCTCAAAGGCCAAAATTGCACATTTGGACAAACTCCATGTCATTGTCGACATACTTGGTCCAGAGGTTTTTATACTGGTTCAAAGCAACATCTAGCCAAGGTTTCATGTTTCCACTGTAGTGTATAACTGCCGCGTGGTTAATCTCATCCATGCTAATGCTTGGATTATACCCAAGCCCAAGAACATGCCAAGACTTATCCAATGATTTTGTTGACGAGTAGAAGGTGATCAGGCCAGGTGGAAGAGTGCCTGATTTCCATAATGTCTGATCTCCATTCTGTGAAGAAACGTCAGAACAAAACAGTCAATGAATGATTTCAGATGCCACTATCTAGCATTGGTTAGTAAAGGTGCAATGAGAGAGTGAGATTGTAAGCAAATAATAAGGTTCTAGCTTTTGAAAGAACCACAGGTCTTAGCATCATGAGATAATTATTATCTACCCTCAAACAGTGGTTAAACGTGCATTCCAGTTTTGAATCAACGCTAGTAAATATTAATCCCAAAAAACCGGGAGTAAAAAGTGTATTGTGATCCGACTTGATTTACACTTACCAAGTTCTGCCAATAGTGGTACTCTTCCGTGCATTTCTCTCGCCTCCAGGCATCAAGATCGAATAAGTTCATTCCGTAAGCCCAGGCACAGGACTTCGGATTGAATCTTTCCTTGATGAGTGGGTGCGAGAAATTCAAGTAATGCAAATAGCGGTGAAAAGACCCGAAGCAGGTCTCAACAGCTCCATTCACCTTCCCCGCCATGTCAATATTCCACATCCCTGTCAAGTCCTTCTGAACCACAACATCGTCGTCCAAATACAAAATCTTGTGCAGCTTAGGGTACGTCTCTGGCAAATAAAACCGAAGATGGTTCAGCATGGACAACTCACTGGGGTTCCTTGACTTAACGCTGCTTGTATCCTTATTAGCATTGTCAGCCTCATTCGGAAAATTAGGTTTCTGGAGTTTAGCAGACTCCAACTGCCTCAACAGAGGTACATATGACGAGTTCAAGAACAAGAAATCTTCCACTGCCTTCACCTCGACATGCGCACCCCCTTGGACGGGCCTCATCTTGAACCACACCTTCATTGCCGCAACAAGCATCCTATTCGTCACGATATGGAAAACATGCTTCCATGGCTCCTCCGCATTCTTCACGACCGAATTCACCACCACCGACACAGCAATCACATTATCCGAAGCTATTGCGTAATGATACAAGCTTGGATCTTCAAACTCAGGTTCCGGCTCTTCATCCCTGTACTTTTCTGGATGAGTGATCCTCTCCTCCACCAGCCTCATAGCCAAGCAGTGCAAACTCTTTGGTATTGACTTTGCCGCGATCGAACTCGCGACAACCCCATTCTTCTTGGCTTTAATAAGCAAGTCATGAACAGCGAAGATAGTATCCTTCAACTTCTGTATCTTCATCTGATTATCGTAATTCTCCTTCGCCTCCGCAATCATCAACCTCGCGAACTTCACTCTATCCTTAACCTCCTTCTCGAACTGCCTCAGCACATCCTCATCCACCGCACCTTCCGGCTCGAACAGGGAAGCCCGATAACTTGGCTTCATCGGGAGATCCGAGAAGTTCTTCGCCAGGTCATCAAACAACCTCAATTGCCTCGAAATCTCGAGCTTGAGCTTCCTAGCATACGCGGCATAAGCATTCACGAGCGTAACGTGGTCATTGGCTTGCTTGTAAATCAAATCTAGTCTCGTCTTCAGCGGGTCGGAGTTCAATGCTAAAATTGTGTGGTGAACATACCCTTTCTCGCTCGGCGCCTGCGGAGAAAATCGGACGATTCGCAATAACTTAGAGAACAGCAAACACAATAAATAAATAAATAACAGAGGATCTTTATGGAGTGTGCTCTTTCAAAGTCCGTTCATTTGTAAGTGTTCCGCTTACGGGATTCAAGAAACTGAGCCAATGCACTAATTTAGACCCAGATCAACAGAGAAATTAAAGCCTTCACGCGACGCATACATCACTAAACGAACAAAGGAAATGGGATGCCCAATGCCCAAAGCCTTCTCATTCGACCGTCACAGACGGAATCGAGACCGACTCCGCCGATAACTACTCGGTCCCGACTCCCCGAGACGCAATCTCTCGCCTTCGCGGCGCCACCATTTCCGGCGACGAACGCCGGAATCCATAGACTCTTTTTTCTGGAATAGAAGATCAGAGAGAGAGAGAGAGAGATCAGAGAGGGAGAGGGAGAGGGAGAGGGAGAGACTTACGGAATCGCGACGAGAGGAGAAGAGGACGGAGACGGTGGCGAGGAAGAGGAGGGAGAACATGGCGGAGACGAAGACCCTGTAGGAGAAGAAGCCGCGGAGGCCGCCGGGTCCCCCGAACGCCGATCCTCCTCCTCCCCCTCCCCCTCCTCCACGGCCCCCCCTCACCGGTACCGCCATAGCCGCGAGCTCCCCCCTCACCTCACCTCACCTCCCCTCCCCCCCTCCCCCCCCCCCCTACTTGCTCTCACCCGCACACCAACCAACCAACCAACCAACCAACCAAACCGCGCGCCCCCCGCCCCCCCCGCACACACTCTCCCTCTCCTCTGGGAGCTCCCTCCGGCGCGATCCGGGCTCCCTGGACCGGGTAGGATCTCGGCAATGGCGGCCGCCGCCGGGGCCCTTCCTTCAGCCGCTCGTCGCGGAGCTACAATGAATGGGGGCAGCTAGTAGCAGAGAAGTGAAGTGAGGGCGAGGGAGGTGAGATCTGAGAGATCTGGGGTTCGATCGAGGACGAAGGAGGGAGGAGGAGGGGGAAGGATCTGGAGAGTTTGTACGGTTGGGAGACAGAGATCATGCCGCGTCGGTGACGGTGCGTACTGCGCTCTGTTTTGTTCATTTTTTATTTTTTATTTTATATTTTATTGCCGAGTGCGCATTCGGCAACGATGCAATCCTGCGATTTCCTCTCGAATTTAAAAAAAAGAAAAAGAAAAATAGTAAATCGAAAGAAGAAGGAGGAGGAGGAGGACGGAAATTTTAGGCGATTTTTGTTTTCCCCTTTTGGGGCTCGTTTTTCGAATTTCTTTGACGACTTTTTTTTTTTTTTTGGAGTTAACGCAGCGAGAAACCTCAAATCGCTACTCCTATAACAAATTTATCAAAAACTAATATTTTAATCATAAAAAACTCTAAATTGATATCCTCGCGATAAATTTATCTCGGACTAATATTTTGACTACTAAGAACCATTCGACAAATTTACCTTTCGTTAGATTAGATTAATATAAAAAATAATTACAAACTGATAGATCTATGATAAACGGAGGGTAAATCCCAAACCGGTACATTCGTAAATTGTCGCTTGTAATTTAACTAAGCAATTTGACAATAAATTTTAACGGAAACTAACGAAGAGTAAAATCCCTAATCGGTACATTTGTAAACGGCCATGTATCATTTAATCGAACAATTTGACAGTAAATTTTAACGGAAATTAACGTAGGGTAAATTTATTACGGGTATATCAATTTAGAGTTTTTCGTGATATTAACTCATTTTTTATTGCATTGTATTATTATAAAATTATAATGGAGCGTTTTTTTTTTCTGTTCTTTCGAATTTTGTTTAACGCGAAACGTTCGTAAAGCACGGATATTTATGAGCCAGGGCCGAGTTCGTTACTTAACTGTCAACCGCCACTCCGCCACTGTCACCAGCATTTGGGTAACGTTACGAATCTGTGCAGAACCAGAACCAAGATCCCGGCTTGGCGGTCGCATGACGTTTTGGAGCTGTCTCGGGATAATCGAAGGATACGAAGCGAAGCGGTTCGGATGTCTTGGGACGCGCTGATGGAGAGGAGGGGATGGCGAGGCTGAGACAACAGCGAACAAGAAAGCAATGACGGTGCAGGTCCCGATCTGTCGGGAAAGCCTAAGGTTGAGGGGACGAGCCGGGGGAGGCTGAAGAAGGTCAAAGTCGATGCGTGCTGCCGATCAGGATCAGATCGAACCAGAAGCGGACTGGTCTCTCGATGAGCGCGATTGGTGATCGCAGACCCTTGCCTACTCGCGATTCATGGTTACGGGGGATGGAATGATGCTCATCTTGGAGTAGCCCAAATTTGCACTGAATGATTCGCTCACTTCCTAGAACCCCTAGTTCAATGGATAGGCAAAGGATGCTTCTGCTGGTTTAGGACCTGGGATTATACTCGAATACTAGCGCGATCAATCTATGCACAAGCTGTTCGTCTGTTTACAAGAACATTTCTTCCACCAAGTAACCCACGAGGCTTTGCCATGTTAACCGAAATATTTTCACTGAATGTCGCGAGTTTCTTTTTTTGATAAGGTGATCAGGGTTACGTGATTGGAGAGTCCACCGCCAGGATGTTATTCCTGAACAGATTCTCAGTAGAGGGATTTCAGCATTGTGCACGGCGTGATTTACCGTTCAGGATGTCGTTAGCTGAACTTGTGGATGTCTGTTGTTACACAGCAACAGAAAAGACTATGATGCAGAGGAACATGAATGTCCGAAGCCCGTGACTTGTCCGCGCGTTATTCAGATCATGTCACAGGAACACGGTTACGTAGGGTTATGCCAAAGGAGCAAACCCCTCAAAGCGAAATTTATGCTTGAGAGAATGCACAAAATCAATAAGAGACATTAGGCATTTACAGGTAGCCCATATATGTTAAGCCGACATTCAACTTCAGGATCTTCTTGTGCAGTAACCCTATGACAGTCTGTGATCCATACATCATGCCAAAATTTGGTTGTGCAGGAACGAGTCAACTGTTGTTGTAAAGCACGAAAAGGTCATGGAACCTTAGGTTGTTGCGTGAATCGACTTGTCTGAGAGTTTAATCTGTGAGGTGATAGGAGAGTCGATAAAATGAAGTGAAATTCGCCCTAGCCATGACAGTTTCTTTGTCTGTCTTATTTTTGTACTCTGCATCTGCCTATTAACATAGTCTTACCTGGAAAAATCCGGCAATTCTGTACTTGGCAATCAACTCTCTCTAATTTTTCTCTTGATATCATTTATGTCAAGTATATTTGCAGTCGTGTGA
This sequence comes from Syzygium aromaticum, assembly GCA_024500025.1. Lineage (NCBI taxonomy): Eukaryota > Viridiplantae > Streptophyta > Magnoliopsida > Myrtales > Myrtaceae > Syzygium > Syzygium aromaticum. Next base: position 14,252,286 of record CM044893.1, read on the forward strand.
GCAGGCTACAGCTTATGCCTTTGTTTTCCAGCTCCTTTTATCCACCCCGATTAAATCTGAAGATACTCATGTGAAGGAGCTATCTTGCTCGCTGGAGATTGAGAGTATAAAATCAAAATTTATCAAAATTTGCTGTAGTTCAGTGAGGTAACAGTATATAAAGTGGCCAGCAGCTTTTCTGAAGAGAATTCAGGCAGGACAGTACAACCGGTGCATTAATTTAGAGAAGCACTAAGAACAAAGTTCGAAGGCTTTAAGATGAAGGCGATGTCTGACACGGGATCCTTGATTGGAGCGTTGGCATAGATTCATGACTGGATCGTGCCAAATTAGAGACGGATAAGAAGGCTTCAAGCCATGGTTAGCTCCTACAGTCGCAGTTTCCCAGTACCAGGTTGAACAATCGCGTCTCCAGTCCTCTCTGTTTTAAGAAAGACGAACTCCTAGAGAATATAACAGTAGAAGATATATGCAATATGATAAGTGATCCTTGCTTGAGCCCAACTGCCAAGCAATTTTATCAATTAGCTAGCTCAAACTATTATTACCATTTGTAAAATCTTCCCGTATTCTCCACGTTAACTGCTGAGGTAAATCCACAAGGCATTGCAAACGTGGTATGGATTCCTGGAAAAGTAAATATCAAGATGCTTGTGTTTTAGGAGCAATCGCCAATAGCCATGACAGTTTGTGTGTTACAGCACTTTGTCTAGGAACTACAACAAAAATGGCACTTAGGCAAGACACGTTATGAAGGTGGAATCGGTCTCTCAAGGGGCCACATAGAAGCCCCGACCATGAGGGTGCGGAGGCGATTCTGGACCACATTTCGATGGAAAAGAAGGAATGAAATGAGCATGGCACCTGAAAAAAGTAGTAAACAGTTCTCTCTTTAGGGCAGAGGGAGATAGATAAGTAGTGGAGAGCACTTTCATATGTTTTTCTTTGTATGGTCGCTGTTTGTTTTCTGTGCTGTGTGTGTGCGTGTGTATCAAACAAAGAACGACAATACCCACCCCCACCACCTCTTTGAGACCTCTCTATGTCATGTCCCAAATAACCCACTAAAACATTTTTCCTCCTCTGTATCCTGTACACACCTGACACCAATTACTTGGTCCCTTTCTTTTCTCTTCAATAATGCATCCTGTCTTGTATGCATCAGAAGTTGTGAACTTCATTCATTCATTCCTCCTTTTATCAAGCTTCCTGATCTAGGTTTCGGGTGACTCTATGAGTACAGTGTGATACGCTAGGACTATTTCTGGAGAAAGGGATAGATCTTGAAGCCTCTTGCAGGGTTCCTTCCAGGAATTCTTGCAATGACTAAGTTATGGTTCTAAATGAGATTTAGGAATCTAGTTTAGCTAAGACAACCATCTGGGATCTAATAATGCTACTGTGGGATTGATAAGAATGGTCGACGAAATCCTCGGAATATGTTATTGACAATTCATTTAGTCTCATACATGCACTCAGAGATAGGGGGTAAAAGGACTGGCTCAATTCCCAAATACACCAGGAAAAATCCACTTGGAGCGGAAGAAGAAAAAAAATGACACCAGGCCATTTCCGGCATTAAAACTAGCCTAAGGAATCCGCAGAACCGGTGACGGTCTAGTCCGAGGATTGAGTTCCAAGATTGCAAGGAACATCTTCGAGGTCCCTCAGAGTTGAGTAAGTGTTATTCAGTTGCATATCAGTAACCATTTGGCGAAGCCCGCAGGTCTCCTCCTTGAGCTGGGCATTCTCCTCGAGAACCTTGTCATTGATCTCTGACACATGGTTCAGCTTGTCCATGAGCTGGTGGTTCTCGTTGCGCAGCCAGACGACCTGCGACCAGAGCTCATCCAGGTGCCGCTGCTTCCTCATTCGGGAACGGCGGGCTGACTCCCGATTGGATATCATCCTCCTCTGCTTCCGCTCGTTGATCAGCATCAGCTGCTGCTCGTCCGCCTCATCGGATGTGGAGTGGTTGCTGCTGAAGCAAGGCGAGGGCGCTCCGAGCTCCTGGACCTGAGATGGGAATTGGCCATTGTAGAATGTACGAGATGAGGTGTTGTAGTGATTGTACGTGTTGGGTTGGTCATGGATCATGCTCAAATGAACTGGAAATTGGGATGTGTTGGAAGATATGATGTAATGGAGTCCTGCAACTTCATTAGGCTCCATTTTTTTACACCTTTCAAGCGAATCTGATTGCTTGCAAATATTTTAGAGGAAGTGGAATAGTTAGTTTGTGAGTTTCTGAGAGAGAGAGAGAGAGAGAGAGAGAGAGTGAGTGAGTGAGTGAGGGGGGAGGGATGTGGAGGAGGAAGAAGGGGTTTTTATAGGCTGGGAAAAGGCTTCAACATACCCCACTACCTGAGAAAGAAACAAAATCAAGTTTGATTGTAGGAGAAGTATCATGAACCCTAGGCCATTTGATCATGAGAAGATTAGATTGATCTCCCAATTATGTGTTTGACACATGATTTTTTCTCAGGGCGTTTGGTTTGTGTCCATCGGGGTACCTTCTTTTAGTTCGGGTTTAGTTCTTAATAACGATTCTCTGATCTGTGAACAGCAGGAACAGCATCGAGTTCGTCTCGCTTCAAATAACAGTCTACTGTGCATACATCAGTGAGTCCATGTCTAGAAGAAGATGTGCTTCTTCTCAAGGTCATGCCCTTCCATATAGATCATAATAATTATGAGATGGGGACAAGGCCATTGTGGGTTTGTGTATAATCATTTTTTTTCGGACAAAATATGCTTACATCAGAGAGAAAGAGAGAGAATGGCTTTCTAGGGAAATTAATCATGTTGTGGGGGGTGTTATTATCTGAATGGAGATATATGATATGGCCATAAAGAGGGGGAAAAATTGTGACAGCAATAATAATAATGATCATAAAAGATGAGAGGATTGGAGTTTTGGAGAAGTCAATCGCAGGAAGAAGTGGATGGTTTCACTTAACCGTTCTTAGCGAATAAAGCACTGTGACGTATGGAATAGGATGTGTAAAGAGGTTGAAAAGGTGACCAATTTTCCTATAGTTTCAGAAAGATTATGTGTTCTAATGACTCAACAAACCACTTCTAGTTGATTACACATCATGATTAGAGTAAATATAAGCAAGCGCAGGTGTTGTTCGTCCAAATCACAACAAACACATGTCCTGAAATTTTCCTCTCAAACAAAAGTTAAGATGGGGTTAACCGGTCGTGAATGAAGACGGCAACTGCAACTAACAAGAACTCAAGAAGCAAAAAAGCAGAGCGCAGCGGAGCTGTAGTGTACTGTTGAAACATCAATCATGGACCGAGATTTCAGATGGCCTTGAGAAATCATTAGATTTCAGAATCAAGGGTGCTTTCACTGATCAAGTTTCGTGCAGATATCGCTAAATTAGATGCCTCAGAAGTGTACTGGATACGATATGCTTAGATTATGGACCACTGAATCATAATATATTATCAAGAAACTAGAAGTTTTTAATCTGCAGGTACTGAATATGTCATCGAAGAATAGTCTTATCTAGTTACTCTTTGAGTTCAGCAGAGATTGATGTTCAATTCAAGGTCCTTGGACTCTGGGTTCACTCAGGTGTGTCATTATTTTCTCGTTCTGGTCAGTTCCTCTCTGCACATGAACATGGGTAAGGTTTTGCAGGTCCACCTGATTTCTTGCTTTACGGCTCCAGCCATTTAGCGCGTCTATATTGCCAACACAAAAATCAGCCATTACTAACGAGTACAATTACACTACCAGGGTTGTGAAAATGGGCATATCCATAACCTTTCTAGGCTTTCCATTTCTAGAATGTACTGGCAAACGCACCACCCTGCTTCATTAATATGAAGTTGCTTTTTTCTGCAATAGATAGGAATAGTTTATCTATCTTGCGGAAAACCTAGTCATATTATTGATATCGATGACAGAAGCAACCACTCTTTCAAGATACGTATATCCATGGATGATGTAGAGAGAGAGAGAGATAATCCTAATATTAACTAATCCTATAAAACCAGATCAGATATGAGAACTCAAAAGCAAAGAAAAGGAGGGAGAAAAGATGGCAATCAATTCGTGGGGGCCAAGTTGGAGTGTCCCAAGTTGCTACATTTTGATTTTAATTTTACTTGTAGGAGGACAATGGTTTCTCTTGGCCGCTCATCGCTTAGCTTAAAAAGGTTGCCGCATTTGTTTAAACCCAGAAAAATGCCATATATTGGCTGACCTCAATAGGACAAACCAAAGTACAAGCAGTGCAATTGAACTTGGCAGGAAAAGGATGAAGATGATGGGCTAAGCTTAATATAATGCTCCAACCAATTTACCCAAAAAGAAGCAACACAATGGAAGATAGACAACTAGTTTGGCTGAAATCCATATGGATGCTTATTAACTTAAACTTTTAGGTTGAAAATCTAATATGGCATCAGAGTCCAATTACGCATCCTGTCTGTCTTATTCTCCGTTCGTGAATTCTATGCGACATTTTCCACCCGATTGGCATGTGAGATGGGATGTTATATTATTCAGCGCTACTTCCACATGGGGTTTACCCGGGTCATATATACATAGTCTCTCTTCGCACCTAATATTCTGAACTTTTAGGGGATAAATCCAAACAATATGCAATAGGAACTGAAACAGCCATATGCTCTGCTTATGCACCGAGATATTGATCCTCCAGATGAATTTCTGAAAAGGAAGAATGGTATGGGGGCCCGAGAACTAAATATGAGGTGCCAAATACTTCTAACCAACCCCATTTCCCATGGTTGAGAAAATGTGCAGCGAATTTGGGTCTGATGTATGAGGGAAGCATGAGCACTTAACTCTGGTCAAATTATTGCCACAAACATGGAGATGAATGATCTCTCCATCTATTCATTTTGCATTTTGACTATTTTGGCACTTGATGCACTCGACCGGTCTGAGTCACAATGAATGAGAAACCTAGTGAGATGGGTGATGGATTGGGGTGGGAAATGGTGGTGTGAATGTACTTTGAAATGCAATCTTTCCATCATACGTGAAGCCCCAAACTGAGTAGAACCACTCATGTTGATTTCGTCTAGACTTATTGATAAAGTTAGTACACCGAATAATATGATAAATTGAGAATCGATATTGAGATAAATAGGCCATGTACGGTTTCACAACGAGCCAATCAATTGTGTGAATCAATCTTATACACATTAAACGAGCCATGGATGAGGAAAAAATGTGGTGTAAATGTACTATGAAATGCAATCCTTCCATTGTATGCAAAGCTCTAGAACGCGTTAAAGAAGCAATGCATGTATAGGAAGATTCGCTTAAAAATTGGTGTACCAATTAATATTGATGACGAGTGGACATTCAAATAAGCGTATCGTATCATATAGGCCACTTAGAAAGAATCAGCTGCGTCACTTAGTAGATCCGTACCGTAAATTCAGTCTTAGTACACCTAATCTTTCTCTGGAAAAGAATGCTTGGGAATGCTCTCTCTCTCTCTCTCTCTGTGTGTGGAAGGAAGGAAGGAATATAGTCAACAAAATCATGAGACAGATATAGACTAGCCTTTCATTTCTTGTCCAGTGATTGCTCTCCTTTTGCTCATCTTTTTCCTTCTTTTTTTCCTCTTGACTGGTGCCATTCTTTTGCTCCTCGTCTCCATTCGATTTCTTCTTTCACCTTTGAATTCGCTTTGCTTTATCGTCTTTTTGTGAAGCGGGCGTGAGATGTGGATGGCTCATCAAAATACATGCTTTTGTCAAAAGGGCATTTTGCTTAGCAAAGCATAAACTATATAAACGACTTGGATGGGATTAGATCGAAGCCCATATGGTCAAATCTGGGTCTACAGAAATAGTTTTTTAATATTTTGTTGGAACTGATTACAGCCATTCCATCGTTCATGCCTTGTTACTATGCCACACCTCCAATTTGGTCCTCATGTGGTATCACATCATTAGATATGCTTTCCGTGTTTCTAGTTCCAACCATATCAGTGAGTGCGTGTTAGGAGTGATATTTCTTCTTGGACTTTTGTCCCCTTGCCCTCAAAATTTGTGTACTGATAAAATGCTTCTGAGGTTGAATGAAACTACAGTTTGCTGGTCCACAAGGTTAATGGGCGTTTGATGCGTCTTAAACTTATCCACCAATAAAAAATTCTCATCATGCAAGAAAAAGTATTAAAGTTTGCTCCATGGGATGAGATCCTTTCCCCCAGGTAGTGTCTTTCCATTCAAATTATTGATCTCTTTGAACAAGGGTGGAGATGAAATTTATATCTAATGCGTAATGATCCACTCCGAAAAGGATGGGAGTGATCACCGAAGCAAGAATATTTGAACAAGGTATGGATCCTAGCGGGTTCCTAGGACAGATAAGGGGAGAAAATAAATCGAGTAACACACCAAATAAGGGAAAAGCATTCGTGGATTACAAATGTGAAACGGAGTTAACTTACATTGTTAAGTTTGCTCAAGAGAGAACACAACTAGAATAGATGACCCCATCAGAAAATGGTTACGAGTGAAATTGAGTCAATTCGGAGATATCACAATATGATATCGGAGTACAACCTCTTCCAGTAGGTGAGTGGTTCGAGGACGAACTGTGTGGAAGCTGGTGAGCTTGTCACAATCCGGTTCGACGAGGGGATACAGTGACCATCAAGGCAAGCAAGCTTGAATAAAGTGCAACTCTTGGCAAACTTCTAGAATAGGAGTAGATCGATCGTAGACTATATATTGGAAACCAAGATGCACCTTTTGAAACAGTGATATCATTCAACATTGAACTCCAATATTGAGCATGCTAAGTGAAGAGCACTATCGGTATTGATGACCTTGTGAAAAAGTACTTAGTTATATGCTAAAAGACAAGACTATGAAACTTGATATGGAATAGGCTAAAGTGGACAATTCATGGAGTTAGCAAAACCGGGGGCCTCACATAATGTATAAGTGATTGGTATTAATTGAGACACCAATTGAGGCACTGAGCAAGGTAGAGGATCCTTGCCCTGCTCTATGCTCACCACACAGTTAAGTTTCCACAGTTAACAATAAAGTGGCAAGTGTAAGGAACATTGAGATTAGAATTTACCTCATGAATGAGTTTTCATCGGCTTGTTATGGATATTCAGTCGGTCTGTATAATAGGCGAGAATATTAAATATCTCCAGAGAACTGCAATATGCGGTAAAGAGTCGACTACACGTACTGAGACTTTACTAAAAATTTCCTACTAAATTACATGGCGGCCATTGTGACATGCTTCATAGCATCGAATAGGCGTAGAGTTAGATCTCAGACAAAGATTGTAAAAAGGGGGAAAAACAAGAATGGGGCAAGATCAATTAAATGAAATATAGTTTTGTATTCCACTATCATTTCTTCAAAAGTTGTGACAAACGTTTTCGCAGAGTGTACATGATAATCTTCACAAGCCCTTCACATTCATGGTAACTTTAGAGAAGAATATGCATAGTTGTGGGATTACACGGATGGAGTTATGCTAGTATGTTCACAAACTACCATCGACAGAACACGTTCTTTATCCCTTTTTCAATCATGCCCTTTCTTCCTGGGAAATTGTACCCTATCATGCGGAATAATTGCCAATGACTAATGCTTGGGAGAGGAACGAAATAATTCTACTTTCAGCGTGGGACACTGCCCTAGAATTCCGCAAGTGGTCCTGGTGGGAAGGGTACTTGATTTAACGGCTACGCCCTTTTTAGTACCATCCCAAGATTCTCTTTAACCCTAAAATGGCCACATGCGAATATCTCCTGCGAAATCACCACCCCATAGCACAAAGGATCCGATCCAATGCCTCCCCATTATTGCGAAATTCATCAAACCAATATATGAATTTCAATCCCATGATAAACTCTATGATGACTTGATTCAACAAGAGGGGGGAGTGGTCATTGGGACCGGAGGGCTCGGATAAAAAGCGACTCCTACTCTAAGATGGCGAATAGAGTAGGAATGAACCAAATTACACACCAAACAGAAAAGGAGCGTACGCGGGATATATATATATATATATATATATATATATATATATATATATATGTGAAAATTAGAATTAACTCATAAGGGTGCCAAGTTTTTTGTTTAGAACTTTAAAGTTAAATGTGTTTAGAATAAAACACTATCATGATGGATGATCTCTTAGGAAAAGTACATGCCAGTATGCCAAAAGAAAAAATCATGAGATTTGATACAAGATGAGCCAAAGCGGATAATACCTCAAGTGAGTTAATCTAGGAATGTTGCAATATGGTATCGGAGCAGGACCTCCTCTAGTGGGTATGTGATTCGGGGATGAACCATGCAGAAGCTGATGGCCCTTTAACAGCTTAGTCTAATGAGGGTGAAGAGTAATTGTTGAGCCGGAGGACTCAGACAAGGAGAGGCTATCAGTAGGCGTCTAAGATGGCGAAGAGGACAGGAACAAATCAAATTGCACAAAGCGTGTGCCTGGGATATACATTTGAAAACCATAATTAACTCACGAAACGCATTTAACATAACGACAAGCTTTGCTTTGGCTTTGTAACTCCAAAATTAAGCATGTTCAAGTTAAAGCATTACTAAAATGGGTAACCTATTGGGAAAAGTGTTTGTCTATATTTCAAAGGACAAAACCGTGACCCTTAGTAGGGAACGGGTCTAAGCGAACAATATCTCGAGTAAGTCAATTAAAGGACGTAACATACTCATCATATTTTATCGATGAAAAATGAAGATGCACCCAGTTAGACTTCAAGCCTCGAGAAAAACACGTTTTACATTCTCATGGAAACATCGAAGAAATTAGGGATATCTTCATTAAATAAGAGTAACTAAAGCAAAAGTCAAAATCGAAAGTCACTGCGGACACAATTGTTTCCACTAAAAATCTTCAAGGCATATATGGGTTTTTCAAAGATATGGCGTCACGATGTCTTGAAAGATGGCTTGAAGCGGTTCTTTTACTCTTTATCCTTGGACGATCTTGTTCAAAGCAAGTCCCGAGGAGACCCGATTCAGTTCCAAAATCCGCTCTAAAGATCACAACCGGCTTAAAATCAATTCTTGGTTTGGTTCCAAGTTATGTTCCCGGAAACAAAATCGGCCGGGACCGATTCGATTCCCGCTTCCAAAGTCAAATTAAAGTCGCCAACTCCGAAGCAAATTGAGTTTGAGTCAATTCTTCCGACTTGTTTTCCCTTTATTTTAATTCAAACCTTAGGGAGTTTTTCATGCGTGAAGATGTAACTTCGTGCTAATGAGATTTTTTTCATTTCCAACAAGTAAAAAAAAAAGAATCCTTACGGGTCTCGACTCTAGGTCAATATCTATTGTTATAATAATAATTCATTAAAATATTAAATTACACATTCATATTTTATTTTACGCAATTATCAAAAAAAAATAATATGAGGTAGACTTGCACCACCACCAAATATGGAGGTCCTAGAAAAAGTTGTACCGCCAAAAAAATATGCGACAATCATGAGAAAAGAAAAGTAAGGGAAGGGAAGAGAAAATCGCGGGCGCATGATAGATGTCACGTGTGGGTCCCGTGCTAACAAGCGCGCATGGGCGTCCGATGCACCAATCAGCTCCCTCATTGCTCAACCTGTCACCTCATCTCCAAAAGCAAATCTCTCTCTCTCTCTCTCTCTCTTCAAATTTTTTTCAAGGTTTGCCGCAACCATGAAGAAGTTTGCAAATTTGGGGCAATGTCACTTGCACCAATCGTGCACCCCACTAAGGTGACCCATTGTCAAAGAAATTTTCACACCCATGTGTCTCCAATTATGACCAATTAGGACATAAACCAGCTCCTAATTATGCTGCCTCGCAAGGTTTAATTAACGTGGATGGTGTGCTTAATGAGATCAAGAACAGTGGAGGGATAGCTGGCAGTTGCGTGCGGAACAAGAAAGCCTGTACGGACGGGATAATCGTTTCGATCGTTTAAGCAGGCATAGACGTTTTGTGTCGACTACTGATACATGGAGTACCGATGGAAAGAGACGGATATTCGGACGCTGCGATCTCACAAGATCATGCGAATTTCATTTATGCGTACGTATTACCTTCCTTGTTTGCTCTTAATTGTTGTTCTATTATAGCTTCCTCCGTGCATGATATCGATAATCTCCCATTCGATCAACAAAAACATTATCATAGCGAAAAATAGGGCTGGACTAATCGAGATGCGCAAAAACCAACCCAAGCACCTCCCGACTCCGACAGTCATTCCGGAAAATAATGACAAATTATCTTTCTTTATCCCCACTACTTCCCTTTTTTTTATTTGTTGACCAGCATCCCATTTGCTAAGCATTGGTGGTTAAGGAAAATCCCACTTTACCCCAGCAGTGGCAATGCAACAAAGATAAAATTGCATCACCCCTAAGGCACCAAGTGATGGGATGTGGAGGGAGCAAGTTGATGGGATCACTTGTGTCAAAATGGTCCAAGCATCCCTCTACCTAAAGGCCATTTTTTTTTTTTTGGTCGAACCTAAAGGCCATTTGCCTATCCTTTTTTTTTCTTTTTGTGTTTAAACTTTCCCGTTAACATCAGCAAAGATATGAAGGCAATTGGCCAGTGGTGGATTAGCCCATCACAGATCTTGTGGTCACCAAGACCTTCATCACACGGTCATTGTTTAATAATACCTTATATTATAAATTTATTAATCTTTTATATATCAAGGTGCAATGTATCCATGTGGCCTTTTGGTCTAAGAAAGTTGGGTGCTTCATTTAATTCAGGGCTACATTTTAACTTGCACGCTGAGTTAGAGATGCTTACGTACTTGGGGACTTTGTAAGGAGGTCTTAATCCATTGAGGTTAGTGGGTTAATTTTTTTTTTTTAGCTTTGATTAATTGGTTTGTGCTTCGGGTGATTAGGAGACCACAGTAGTTTTGGTGATCAATGGGGGTCTTGTCGTTATCGTTGTTGTTAATGAAGTTGGTATGAGATCATCTTAGATTATCCAAGCACCGGAAGAGAGAACTGTTCATGTTTTGGCCATTTGTCATGTTGATGGCAACAAGGGCACAATGTGTGGGTGCCGACTGCTCTTGTAATTAGAACAGTATTATTACTAAATTTGCCTAAGTTAAAAAGAATTATCGAAGCTAGGAAGGCTAATTCATAAAATTGTGAGATTTAGTTTTACTTGGGTGGTAAATAGTCCCCATATTTCTTAAGGCTCACTAATATATTTTGCGACCCCAATTGTGTGTTTAGATGAAACTTTTTCAAATGGAATAGGACGGTTTATTGTAGTTCGAGTTGGATGTTGCCATTCGAAGTTTAGTTTTGGACATTTCAAATATCCAACGGCAACTAATACGGGAAAATGAACCAAAAACTTATAAACATGTTACACTTGTACTAACTCAATCCTAAACCTTTTAATTTGTCCAATTTAGTCCTAAACATTTTGAAAATTTGCCAAAATAGTCCATCAAGGCAATTTTGATCGAAAATTAATGATGTGGACGCCGGTCATCCTACGCAGTACATTCAACACTGACACAGTATATTTTTTTTATTTCTTTTCTTTTTATTTTTAAGGGTTGATAGGGGGTCGCCTACCGCCGACCAAGGACCAGTGACCCACAACCCTTGCCCAACTGTGTGAGCGAGGGTCACGAGCCCTCACCCAGTGACAGGCAAGGGCTCACAACCCTCCCCCCAGCTATGAACGCAACCCTCGCCACCTACTGACAAGGACTCCAACACCCTAGTCTAGTGGTTGGCGGGGGTCATCGGATCTCGATTGGTGACCGATAGCTCCCTGCTAGTCCTTGACAATAAAAAAAAGAGAAAAGAAAAAAATTCAAGAAATTAAAAAAAATTTCCACATTAGCGTCGATCGTGTCATGTAAAATGGCCAGTGCCAACGTCATCAGCTGGTTTAGGACTAAATTGATCAAATTGAATGATTTATGACTGAATTGGCACAAATATAATAGATTTAGAATTTTTTTGGTAATTTTCCCTTACTAATATCGACCCCTCTGACGATCTCCTCTTGGTCGTCTGAGCGAGCGGACGCGGGATGCCTGAGCAAACACCCCTTGGTCTCCTGAGGGAACCAACCATCAGTGGCTGTGATTCTTATTTTTCATCCCGAGCATGAAAACCCGTCACTAATCAGATATTTCCACCTCCTTGTTCCTGTATTCACATGGCACACGCCCTTGATGCCGACGGGCGATTGTATCCTTACACAGGCATTTCGCATACATTCATAGTGGATCAAGTGAAACGATCGCTGCTCTTGACAACTTGAGCTGTCGCAATATCACGAACCGGGCCACGCCGTAAGTTGCAGATACCCTACTCTCAATGGCGAACAAGATTCGCAAGATCCCGGGCGAAAATCTGGGCCGGAGATGTCTCGTTGTGATCTCGAAATCGTCTGTGACGGTGAAGTTCATTCAGGGGGCCATGCCTTTGCTCGACGGATGCAAAATGTCGTGATGTGCGTGCGTTTTGGTAGACAGTGTGCTCTAGTAAAGACTTGAAACTCTACTACTGTGTTGCTTCATGCCTCATCATGATATCTCCTTACTTTGTTCCTCCTGATGTTTCTGTCCCTCTGTGTTCCTGCCCACCTCAGTTTTTACCTTTCCCGGTTCGGATATGCACGAGCCGTGATCATTTCTCTTATCTATTTTTGTTGACCAGTGTGCTCGGTCTACATGGTAATGAAAACCCCCTTGGAAAGAGCATGGACTCTAGGACACTGTAGAGTGCTGTCTTGAGCAAACTATCAAAAAAGACTCGGCGCGCTTTGTGTGAACTAGACGTGCAGCACGCGTTCAATTCCTCCTGGCTATCAAAGGCAAACAATGCGTTCGGGCCATGCCATTCAATCGAGCTTTCGCTCTCGTCTTGCCTTGGCCCGATGTGTTACATAAGCAAATGTAAAAACACATTGCGTTTTCTCCATCACTAACATATTCTCAAACATTGCCGACGGAGAAAAAACGAATGTCGAGAACATTAATCCCAATCCGCAGTCCTCAGCACGACCGATCTTGAAACCCAGCCTCATCCGTATTTTCACGATGATCGATTCAACCTATCAAGGCGCACATCGCTTATACTAATTCATTGCCAAATAAATCCATTAGGACAAAGAAATAGCAGTGATTACTTGTCTTGCATCCCAATTTTGAATTGGTAAGCAGAAATGACCACTGTAGAAGAAATTGGGGGAACATTAGCTAAGAACAGAGAGAGAGACAGCACAAAGCGAGGCAGGCCCATCCATTATGTCAGCAACTCTTCAATATGTATCTTCCCGTATCTTAAACACTTCCTTTTTTTTATGTGAATTATATCTCATTTGTTTATTTGCTTGTTTGTTTATTTTGGGCTTTTTCTTTTCTTTTCAAGAACCAATCCAATGGCAAAGTTTCTATCTGGACAGTCTCGCCCGTTTTGAGTGCTCTTTGATTGATTGCTTCTGTGGAACGCTGATGAGGGGAATTCAGAGCCATGGAAGTGCGAAAACGACCCATTTGTTGTTTCTTCCCTTCTTTTCTTATTGGGGGTTGCTGTTGCTCTGGCCTTGTTGCTGGCTCTGATGGCTTATTTTGTTTCCTTCTGCATCACATTCAAGGGCAAAAAAAAATATTATGCGAATTCCGAAAAGTTATTATACGGCAGCAAATTCAGACCTAAACTTTTCAAATTTACCAATTCGATCATAAACCTTTTAATTTTGTCAATTTAGTTTTAAACATTTTGACAACTTATCAATTTAGTCCTAAACCATTTTACGAATCTGTCAATTTAGTCATTTCGGTCAATTTGGCCCGGAAATCGCTAATGCGGTTATCTAGTCAAAATCAATTGTCCTATAAATTTTTTCTTTTTCCTTTACTTTCTTTTTTTCTTTCCATCTTTGTCTAGCCGATCGCTGGCCTCAAGCAAGGCTCGCCCTCAACTAGGGGCAGGGCAAGGTCGAATCGCGCCAGTGGTGGGTGTGGTTGACCTGACCTAGCGACAGTGTGTGAGGGTTGTCCAGCCATTGACAAGGCTCGATCTAGCTGTCATTGGGCGAGGTCAACCTTGTGACCTTTGTCCCTGGTTTGTCGCTGGCCATCACCAAGGCTCGACGATCAATCAGAGGAAGAAGGAAAAAAAAAGGGGCAAAAAAAGAAAAAAAATTGGAAATTTTTTCAAAAAAAGGTAAAAAAATTTTCACGTCAACAATTTCCGGCCAAAATTGGCCAAAAGAACTAAATTGGAAAATCGTTAAAAGGTTTAGAGCTAAATTAACAAACCATCAAAATGTTTATGATTAAATTGACACAATTAAAATGTTTAGAACTAAATTGGCAAGTTTTTAAAAGGTTTAGAACTAAATTGAAAAAATTAAAAAATTTAGGACTGAATTGGCCATCGTACAATAGATTTATGAATTTTTGAATAATTTTTCTCTCTTTTTATTATTTCGCCTCGTACAATAATTATCGAATCGTAAATGCGCGTGCAAATAGACGAACATCCGAGGAAAAGAGCGGCTACAAATCCACACCAATTGCCAATAGGGCAGAAGGTACAAGTAGGGCATGATGAGTTTTAGTTCACGTGAAAACATTAGGCTGCTGATCACATGTGAAACCAAATAATGCAAATGGAAAAGTTCTCCCATACATATCTGATTTGTCATCTACTACTATGCTTGAGAAGCAACATTGATAACTCGGCAATACATTCATTTCGTCGCTCCCCGAACGACGCCATTGGTCTCGAAGTGGTACCGATTTCCTCTATCTCCGGTGAATAATCATCCGAGGAGTCGTACCGACTCTCCGGCCGAGCTAGATCATTTCCGCCACAGAAGAAACGGGCATGTCGCGTGCTATCATATAGCAGTGACATATCATCGATCTTGCAGTACGTGGATTCATAAACTAGGTGACAATGATGGGGAAAGTGGAAGAGGCTGATGCGATGAACTTAAAACCAGAAAGATTATTAGTTGGTATGGCAATGAAATCTCACATGATCAATCAGGCTAGACAATTTCTTCCGTGAGTATAGTGGCCTCGGGTTCGGCTACTTTCGTCGCAGCGGCATCCAAGAACAACCAAAAGCGCCATCGCGTAGTAGCAGAAATAGAATCGCTCAGCTGAGCCGCTTCAAACCTTCAAAGCGGGAAATTCCAGTTCTCAAATGCAAAAGCAACAAGAAGAACAACACTTAATTTGTCACTGTTTAGTTGGGTTGTCAAATGGGTGGATCGGGTGGGGTTTCGGATCGAAAATGATCCAATTCAAATTGATCCATTTAGCTCGTTTTGACCCATTTATATATAATACAAATTTAGTTACCCGTACCCGATCCAACCCATTTACTAAAATATTTTCATATTTAATCCGGCTTATGATAATCCGTATCCACCTAGTAAACCATTTTAAGCTCTTCATGTGTATATATTATTTTGGATAAAATCGCCATTTAGACTATAAGATGTTAAAAGAACTGGCTTTCGATATTGCACAGAATTTTCAATTTTCATATTGATTCACAATGAAGAAATAAAAGAAAGTTAATACTTCATAGTGAATTTATAAAATTATAGCAACAAATAACGTGGTATCGAAATTTTCATTAAATGGAATCTAAGATATTGAAGAAGATGATTTATGCAACCATGGATTGCAATGACAAGAACTAATATTTGAATATTAAGTAAAAATAATACTGCAAAATGCAACAAGGGAAAAATATACTCTGATAACTGACAGACAAAACTTACAACATTGATAAAAGTAAGAAATTATGAGGAAAACAAAGAAGCCTTCTTGATATTATTAATAAGGGTCAAGTTAGACTCCTAGTAAGTCCGCCAAGACTTTTCTGAACTCGAAACAGCTTGAGAAAGTCCATTACTTTCTCATAAAAGGTAAAGAGAGAGTTAGAAAAATGGATTGAATTTGAATAAATTGTGATTTTGTGAACCCATTTAACACTCTTATTTTTTAGGCTTTGCGAATATAAACCCATATATAATCCATTTAACAGCCCATCAAATATGAGCCGATCTTCCCATTTCGACAAGTCTACTGTTTAGGTGAATCCTAAATTGAAATCCGAAGCAGCGAGCCCGTGGCCGAAAGATTCTCCAAATTCCATACCTTGGGGGAAACCGGGAAATCTGTCTCCAAGTCACCATTCACTTCTCAGATAGTTTGATTTGATGTAAATTCAGGCTGGGTCAGTCATTGATCACGTGGGAAAGAAAAACTCTTACCAACCGAAAGCAAGTTGACTGTAGTCGTACTGGAAATCAGCTCGTGCCTGAACCCCAGCATCCATCTTTTAATAATGTCTCTGGAGAAAACATCCTGGAGAGTATTAATGCACATGTTCAGAACAGGTACGCAACAAGCGAGGATTAGCCACCGTCAACACTCCACGGTACTTTTACCCATCATTATTCAGCCTGTATTTCTACCTTAAGCATAAGCATATAAACTTAAGCATACCATATCTTCATCAAGTTAATTGAACAATTACCAACAAAATCCGCCACCAAACAATTAATACTCTCCTGAAAACAATGAAACAGACCATACACTAACAGTCTTTCCCTCGACATCCTCCCAGATAGAATAAGTAATTCATGAAAAGATGCACTCAAACTAAACTTCTCCTACAACAATCAAATAGGAATCAGTAGCCAGACAATTATTAGCTTCCTTTGTGGTAAATTCATTTCAAGAAAATAAAAAATGAAGACAGAAACTATTTTCGTTTTCCGTGAAAAATGAAAACTGAAAGACCTTCGTGAACCTGCCGGCCCTTCACATGCAGGGATAAAATACAATGTGAATGGTCTAACTCTTCATCAAGTTAACAGCAAAACCTTTAAATAGCAAAAACCAACCCCAATGCTTCCCCGCTTCAATCCCTACATAACCTTATCGAAGAATCGCCTACAGCTAGCTTTGATATAATCTGCCATGTTATTTTAAGATATGTGAGGGCGTAAAAACGAGCTCCAGATAAGTTCCAACGAACGCAAAGAGAGCTCTGGCTACCATGACCTACTCCCGAGCAGTTACTTCCTCATTCAATGCCAATAACACGATGAATGGCTCATTCAATCGCCAGCTCCTTGAATTTGATGTTGCTTGACCTGGCAAGATCAACTTCCGACAGGAAGAGGAATCTCAGAACGGTTTCTTTTCAAAGGAGACCAGCCCATGGACTCCGCCTTCAATT
This sequence comes from Syzygium aromaticum, assembly GCA_024500025.1. NCBI lineage: Eukaryota > Viridiplantae > Streptophyta > Magnoliopsida > Myrtales > Myrtaceae > Syzygium > Syzygium aromaticum. The sequence continues at coordinate 14,269,544 of CM044893.1, forward strand.
TGGGCAGCACCCGTTCTTACCTGTAACAAAAGAAGAGCATGAGGAAACTGCGCAATTACACGCCTCATAAGCACCTGTGGGAGGTTACAAACAGACCAAACTATTACTCATTTCACTAAAGCTTCCACTACATTTAATGGGATTTTATGATCTAATTTCCATCTAGTAAAAGGTTTGGCTTGCAAGTGGTATATCCAGCAAGGTACACAAATGCTAAACAGTGAAGTTCAGCTAATTTATCAAACAGATCCATCGACCTTTTGTAATCTAATACATGTAAGTAAGGACAAAAAAAAGCCACGTTTCTCTCAGGGTTCACTTATATTTGGAACTGTCTTTGATTGCAATAGCAATCCAACAACAATGTTGAAATTATTCTAACAATCGTTACCAATTAAGAATTCATCAGGTTTACTTTACTTATCACATTTCTCTTTGTAATGGGAACATTTATAACAAGCATTCACTTACAAAATAAATGATGAACTGGTACACTTATTGTCAATGTAAAACACCCCAATGATAGTGCCATTTTCCTCAGTTTCATTAATAGGATCCAAGCAACATTATTCGCGAAGAAAAAAAAAATCTCTCAGTTCCCCTTCAACAAGCATTGTTTCAAAGAGAAAGGGAATGCTCTAGAACATTGGATAAAAGGATACCATTGAGCACAACATAAGCATAATATATAATATTTTAAAGCATCATAAACTGTAATATTCCCTTAATTAATTGCTTAACAAGTATCCGTCACCATTCAACAGATTCCAATAAAACTTCAAGCACTAATAAAAATTCAGACAACCTATTAAGACTTTTGAGAAAAGTAAAAACCAAAACAAACCTTTTTAGAAATCATAACACTATAGAATGGCCATACCTCTAGCCTCAGCGTTGTTTTTATCATGTCATGAGCATCTCTTAAAGACTGAGCTCCAAGGTCTTGGAAACCTTGCTTAACAGCTTGCATGGTATAAGGGACAAACTTCAAGACCGACCCTTTATGTGCAACTGCGCCAACAACACCCTGTGCAATCTTGAGTTTGGATGTGTCACCCAAGTATCTTGCATCACTCCCTTTAGTCATCGCCTCCAGTGAACCCATGCCTCGGTACTTTTTCAATCGACGACCATCCTGAATAAGCCAAAAGATGCTTCACTAATATAGGACAGAAGAAATTATCCATAGGAACCAAATGAGTCCATGCAAAGATGATAAATGCAAACTTATCAGTTTAATTTTGAAAATGTTTCTGCTAAAACAATTCTTAAAAAAGACCAAGCCCATAACCGACTTTTCATATGACATGGCTGCGGTCAAGGACAGCCAAATCAATACTTAGACTATATCAATTTGATGCATTTGTATCCATTACGTGATGCACATGGTAGTTAATAGAAGCTAGATAAAAGTAAGATCAAACCCTGCAACCATCGTGTCACAAGATAGGACAACCTGACATGTTCCACAAAAGGATAGTCATATGAGTATTAGTGTTTCTTTCCTGGCTCAGGGAAGGAAAGAGGTAGCTGTAAGTCTGTATAGACAGAATTTAAGAAGTAAGAAGCACACCCCGCCATATTAACCCTTACAAAATCGTCAAATGACAAATTGAATATTCGTTTAGCAACATTCTTGGACGAAAACTAGTAGGATTCTCAGCTTGCCTTTGAAGTGCTTCTGGGAGATTTCAATCAAATTACTGCTAAAGAAATAACATGAATAGTTCCCCTAGCCAAATATCTAGTTTAATAAAAAATTACGATCTCAGTTCTTGCATGTATTTCTTCAAGCGTAGGACAGAAGTCAGAACAAGCGAAAGCTTCATTTTGAAACTCCAACAAACAGAATATCTATATTTAGGAAAGTGATAAAAAATATTATTTAGAGAGCACTTGGAAAACAATGCTCAATTGATCAAAAATAATTCAGAACCAATTGCAAACAACACTTGGGCAGGACTTTCAGAGTTCTTCATCCAACCACAGCACATGTCAACAGCAAAAGAGATATAAAGGAAAGAGAGATCATTTTTCACCAATGAGAAACATGTGGCACCTTATGGAGAGCGTAAAAATTACGCATAAACAGTAGTTACTGCAAATTACCTGAACCACATAAGCACCAGAAGCCTCAGTACTTCCGGCTAGGAAGCTTCCCATCATCACAGTGGATGCCCCGAGGGACAAAGCTTTGACAATGTGCCCAGAGTTTGAAATGCCACCATCCGCAATGACGGGCACACCATATTTAGAAGCAAGGGATGAAACCTTGTAGACAGCAGTAGCCTGAAAAGTTTACAACAATAAGGTAATAAGGAAATCTTAATCAGAAGGAGTGCTTAAAGGAAGCAATTTGAAGGAAGCTTGACAAAATTACTTCAAGAACATTTACTCGTCCCATCATCTCAGCACATAGTAATTGAAAAACAAAGAATTATTCTATAAGAAGTTATTGCCCTGAGAGTATGTCGTCCACTCACTGTGTTAAGTCATATCTCACGAAAAAGAAGGATATTAAGCATCCGACCTATTATACTAAAGCCTTAAAAGAAAATATGCTAAGCGGCTTTACCTGCCCACGTCCAACGGCGCAGACCTCCTGGGTGGTACAAATAGAACCAGACCCCATGCCAACCCTCAAACCATCAACCCCGGCCTTGATCAAATTATCTGCCTGGTATGCTGTGACCACGTTGCCACCAATGACATCCAACTCAGGGTAGGTTTTCTTCACGTACTTGATCATGTCAATCTGATAAAGGGAATTTCCCTGAGAACTGTCGAGCACCACCACATTGACACCAGCCTTGACGAGGTGATGCAGCCTCTCCTTATCGGCCTCTCTTGTCCCAATCGCTGCTCCCACCATCCACTCTCCATTGGGACCCACTGAACCCCCTCCCATCAATCTGGGGTAGCCTCTCAACCTCTCGACATCCTCTCTCCCCGCAACATCTACTATCTCTCCTCCACTCACTATTGGCGTAAATTCCTTCCCTCCCTTCTCCTCAAAATAGGAGATCATCCTTGCCAAATCAAAATCCCAAGGGGCAAAATCAGAGGACTTGACCATGTAATCAGCCAGCCGTGTTTCCTTGTCTGCGAGGTTCATCCAATCAGACTTGGCCACATAGCCCACCAACTTTCCACGGCAATCGCCAGAGTCTGTGACGAGGATACAAGGAGCGTCAGCGAAATCCTCAAGGGAGATGATGGAATCTGAGGGAGATCGAAAGACAGGATTGGAGAGGACCGGGAAGCGGGAGGATTTGGCCGCTTTGACCAAGGAGGCTTGGTCGGAGGGAGAGATATTGGCATGAATTATGCCGATGCCACCAAGAGCTGCCATGGCTCGGGCCATGGAGGATTCTGTGACAGTGTCCATCGGTGAGGAGACACATGGAATGTTGAGGGAGATGTTGCGGGTGAGCTTGGTGGAGAGGTCAACCTGCTCCACTGGGAATCCTATATAGCCCGGGAGGAAAATGACATCATCATATGTGTAGGAATAACCCCGATGGAACAGCTTCTGCGCCGAATACCCGTCCTCGAACTCCATTATCCTGCAGTAGTCAAAGCCCACTTTTGAGATTGACTAAATATGATCATAGAATTCTAGAATAGACCTGCCATTTGGCAGCCTTCCTTCAAAATCAAAATCAAATTACAGACTTCCGATTAAATCTACAACGGTTGAGTGGTGAGAATAATGAGCAGACTCTTAACACTATTATACTCATTCTTTTTGTTTTTTTGCAGCAAATATAAAGAATAAAAAATTGTTATCGTTAAAAAATTTGAGTGAAAAACAACATTAGCAATTTTACTTGTCGTTTACAATTTGCTTTCATAGCATCAAGTTCTGTCCGCTCATAATCTGAACAGATTAAATCACTCTAGAGCCCGCTCTTTATGATCATCCAAAGTTCTTGACCGAAAATTTTGGGGTCGGCTACAAACCAAGTGAGACACGAGAGATTGTCTCACTTCCTATGCTACCAGAGATTATCTAGGATCAGGGATTTGATTACGCTGATAGTCTAATTAGCACCTTTTCGGTACCTTTAACTTGGTTGTTATGTTCATCAAATTGATCGAACATTCTTTGTTACCAATTTGAACCCTAAAGGTCACTATGTGTTCATGCATTGGATTTATTATGGTCCTAAGGCTTATCCTAAACATTCTAAAAAGGAAAAGAACAAAAAATAATTGAAAGTGCGGGAATTAAACACCCAAGTATTGAAATGATTAAAGTAAAGTACGAGAAAGAAAACCCAATGCTTGTTGGACAAAGAATATACATGGCTTTGTTCTTAGCCCCAAAATAACAACTCCCATGAGCTTAATTCAAATTGAGTCCGATTTCTTATCCAAAAGATCAATCTACCTAAACCTAAGCTATATCAAAGGTAACCACTAAAATCACAAAACAATAACCATACCAACTAAATGAAATTAGGCTAAATCAAGTGCTAAAATCATACAACCGAATCGCGACCTATTTCTACACTATTTTCTGATTTTTTTAATAATTTAAAACTTGTTCGAAATTTTTTTTGAAAGAGAATTTAATTAAAATCCGAAAATACAGACTTGGGTTGGGCTTCAAACACAGCCCAAACTTATGTAAACAAAGCTAAGCCCAAATCTAACAAAATAATGACTAGCCCATAAAACTCAACTTAAATCCATCTCCTACCCTAACCGAATTAAGCCCCCATCCTATATCCTCCTCCACATTTTTTCTTCTTTTCCTATTACGTTTTTTCTATTTTTCTTAGCTTTTTCTCTCACCATCTTTTATGCTCATGCTTACGGCCTAATTCCAAAAAAGAGCACTAACTTTAGCTTGAGTAGCAATTCTTATCCGAACTTCTTTTTGTCTCATAATAAATAACCAACTTTCGTTAAAATCCCAAATCTGGCTCCATTGACTTGAAATTGTTAATTGTCCAACTTGACTATTTCACCTCAGCAATACATCTACATCGCTTGGTTGCTGGATTAAAACATTAATCATTATTTTCTTTTCTGAGCCACAGCTTGAAGAATAACGGTGAAATTATTCATGGTCTCCATTACTTCACTGACAAATCATAAAGATCTCCAAATTGAATCTCTTTAGCCAGCCTCCACCGTTTCATTGTAATATGAAGTTGTGGATCACCACCTGTCTCTTGATGGCCATGGACGAGATACGCCAAGCTCAAGACCAGAACTTTTTTTTCTGAAACAAGCCCAAACCCTCCCCTCGAAACTTCGAAGTCTATGTTGAATTGACATTAATCAATTGATCTCATTTAATATATCGGGCGCTAGTGATGCACATTAATAAATGGATTTTGTTGGGAAGTATAGCAAAGGAGATTCTAAAGCTATGTCTTGCCAAAGTGCTTGTAACAATCTACAAGATCTCAGGATTTGGTTAATGGGGACCAAATTTGAAACTCAAGTAAAAGATAGCGATTTTTATCAAGACAAAAAAAAGTTCGAGCCAAAATTGTCGCTCAAGGTAAAGTTAGTGCTTCTTTTTGGAATTAGTCCTCAGTCTTACTCCCCACAATCCTTCAACACTTTACACATTTATTCCAAAACACCAAAGCTTCAACAACGTTAAATCCACATCCTATACTAAACGAGAATAACACCATCTCCCATTAGCCACAACCAATCACTGATTTGCCACCGTCTACCTGGACCATCAGCCATCAATCCCCACCTCCATCACCAACCGTATAACACCCACACATACACGGCATTATTAATGCAAGCAGATAAAAGAGGCACGATAAGAAAATCGGCGCATACGTGGGTAATGGTCAACACTTGGGCCATGGATTTTGCACCACCACCTCGTCCATGAACGCTGTTGATAACATGGGAACATAGAGAAAACAAGGATTGGATTCAGGGAATTTGCATCAAAACGGCTTCCAACGGTCGATGAAACAAACGCCAGTAGCATATTTGTATGCAGGTCTTACCAAAAAGGGATCAAGTTATTTCACTAAATACACTCAACCAACTCTGTATCATGCGAACCATATCAAAAGCGTCTCAGTTTTAGCAATTCCAGGAACTATTTTATACCTTCCTCTCAGAGGCATATCATCGAACGGTTCACGGGCACCGCGAATGTTGGACCTAGCTACGGAACCGAAGAAAAATTTCTCTACCCAAAACAACGCTAGAACGACAACATCACCAAAAACCATCCAGGAAAGACTCAGGTTCCAAGTTATTTTACCCAAGTAGCGTTAACACGACTCGCGCTCAAAGCAGGGGAGAGAATGGGGGAAGCGTCACCTGGTCGATAAGCTCGGGCGGAGCCGCGGTGGACGACCGGATCAGTGAGCGAGTGAAACTTCCGTTACCGCTGAGGATCGAAACCGTAAACGCCGAACGAGCTCCAAGCAAAACGTCCCGTTACCCTGAGATTTCCGGACACAAAAAAGGAGCCGTCCCTGTGGTTAAAACAAAAAAAAACAAACGGGGCAAAACAGGGGACCCTCGGATCTGCTGCTCGGCAAGGGTTGGTTTCCAGGCGAAACCAGGGGGCTTCTGCGGTCGCCGCCGTCGGGGCACGGGACGAGAAAGGCGAGCCTCTCGGACGAAGGAGCGCAGGGCGGCGGCGCCCAAAAAAACAGGGGCCGCTCGGTTTTTTGGGCTGAAGTGTCGGTGACTGGCGGCGAAGGCGGTCGAGCGAGTGGGAGAGAGAGAGAGGACTCGTGTGCGACGAGGGCACCGTTGTCTTTGTCTTCCGGACCAAGACTTTTAAGTTTTAAGTAAGGAAAATCAATAGGATTTTTCTTTTTTCTTTTTTTAAGGATTTTGTGCGGTCGTGCGAAGTGGCACGATCCTAATACGGTGTCGTGCTTTGAATTGCCCATCGGTTCCAAAACTTCATAGATTGAAACTTTTTTAATCGGATCCGACATTTCTAAATTTCAATGTCGCTGTGGATGTCTAAAAAGAACACTAAAAACTAATAAAATTTTAATTTTTTAGTTAAAGGTATGAAAATTCGAAATCCAAAAGCCTAATATTACGCGCTTATGCTAAATTTTTCAAAGCCATCGAAGTGCGAAAACGACCGATTTTTTATTCTTCCTCCCCGCTTTACTTATTGGGGTTTGTTACTCGGATCCAAAAAAAAATTATGCAAATTTCGAGAAGTTGCTGAAAAAATACATGTGAATAAATCGATATTTACATTGAATAATAGTAAAAGATGTGATTTTTTACGAAAATGTGAAAGATTAAAAGATAAAAATCATTTATGAAAGCAATTTTCATTTACTTTCGAGAATGTGGGTGGATTTTACAACCGGATTTTTTGGATTTATCATTAAAATAACACCAATGAGATGGCATATGCTCCTTTTTACTAATTCGCTTTACATAATAACAAGGCTAATACAAAAAAATCCCAAATTGATACACATGTGATAAATTTACCCAAAACTAATTTTTTTCACCATAAAATACTCCAAACCATCCAAATCAGTACATTTATAACAAATTAACCCTCCATTAGTTTCCGTTAAATTTTACTGAAAAAATATTAAGTCAGATGACATATGACAGTTAACAACTGCACTAATTTAAGGTTTTACCTATCTGCTTGTCACATATTTATTAATTTATAGTTTTTTGTGATATTAATTCAATTTAACGGAAGGTGAATTTGCCACAATGCACCAGTTTAGGATTTTTAATCGTCAAAAAATTAATTTTAGGTAAATTTGCCGTAGGTGTACCGGTTGTCAAAAATTTAGTTTAGGTAAATTTGTCAAGTATACAAGTTTAGAGTTCTTTGTGGTATTAATCCATAATAATATTACAAAATCGAATGGCAAATTCGCTTTAGCCACTGAAAGCAAGTTGACTTTAGTCGTACAAGAAATCAACTCCTACGTGCTTGAACCCGAGCATGCATCTTTTTGCTAATGTCTCCGGAGAAACATCTGGATTTCTAATGCATATTTGTTGACACCTAAATTTTAGAAACTCAATTAGTCATTCATTGCATAAAAATAAGGGATTGATCCAAGTTCCTAGAAAAGAAAAAAAAAATTAGTTAAATTGCATATAGATATTAGGAGCATTTCGTTTATAGTAATCGACTTATATAGTTGCATTTGCATTGGACTGACGGTGGATGGACTAGAGTGAACGACTCTGAATTTAATGAAATTGGATTAAGCCCGCGTTCAAGAAAATTCTTGGCCAAGCCCATAAACATTATAAGAGCTAAAATTTTCATTGGAAAATATCGAGTTGGAAAATATTAATTTGTCAATCTTGATATTATCACGATTCAAATGAATGAATTGATATTATCACAGAAATATTACAATATTTTCTTTGAATCAAAATAGGAAGTAATTGCAAGCAAAACCCTAAACTTTGCCTATAAATACATTCAATGAAAAATCGTGAGGGGGCTTGACGAGATAATTGAGAGAATAGAAAAAGCGTCAGAAAAGAAGCATAGGGGGAAGAACACACGTTCGGGGAGAGAGATCAGAATTTTGAGGGAGGCACACAATTTGATACACGGCCAGAAAGAGAGTCATCGGTGAGTGAAGAGAGCAAGCACATCCCGTCGAGCTTCACCCTCCGCGACAACGACCCTACTGCCGCCCGTCGTTGCTGCTTCAAGTCCCCACCTGTTGCCCTTGCCGTGACGAGCCTTGCTGAATCACGAAGCAACAGCCCTGCATCTAACTTTGTTGACGTCTTTGCCAACGAAGTCACTAATCTGTTGCTCTACTTGCTACCCCTTGCGGCCCACACCATATTGGTTCCACCGTCTCATCAATCAGGTGACATTGCTACAACATACCAGATCGCCAGTGTTTCGTTGATCCAGTACAAGTTCTTCTTGTTGTCGTTCAGCAATACTCCTATTAAGCCCGACGTTCAAATTTGTCAAATCAGATATCGGGAGCTATATTTGGCCCCATTCCGGAGTTTATTGGTGGCCAAAATAGCTCGTTTGAGCACAGCAACGCTACTGAATAAGGTAAGTACATTTGAATGTTATTCTGTAAATTCGTGTATAGAGAAACCTGCATGTTTGAGATGCTAATTTCAGCTCGTTAATGTCGAAATTTTGTGAAGTGATAAACTAGAGAGTCGTAAATCACATCTCAAGTTTCGATTTGATATATTGTATGCCTCAATCAGACTTAGTTTGCTAGGTCAAAACTCTTTTGGAAGTTAGGATCAGAATTTGGAATGTGATGTTCAAGTCTATTCTGATGATTTCCTAATTGACGTTGTGTTATTCTATGATTTTTCTGACTTTCTATGATCGTTATTTGAAAAAACTTTCTTCATGAAAGTCGTCATGAAAGTTGTAGAACACATCTTAATTTGTTCATCATAAAATTTTCATAAAATTCCAAGCATGTTAGGATTGAACGATTTGCAACGCCATTTATGCATTGATCTAGTGATAGATTAGTTTTAGACTGACCTTCATATGTTCTTCAATTTTTTTAAATTCATGTGTTCAAAATATGAAAAAAGTTTCTTCACAAAAGTTCACACTGAGATCGAGATCTTTCCAGTAATACTAATTTCATCAAAATCGGAATTCATTTGGATTTTCAAAATGAATTTTTATTATCTAATCAGATCTGTGTTTAGATCTGATTTTCATTCCTTTGGAATCCAAAAGATGTTTCTCCGAATTTGATAAAGTTAGATTCCTCCCATGTGAAAACTCGAAACTACAAAGTTGTTCCTTAGGGTCTCATTATGTTAACAGGAAATTTTGAGGGCCTAATAGCAATTTTTAGAGGGTCAATTTGCTAAAAATTTCATCTGAGGTCTTCTCGGGTTAAAATTCAATTTGCAATTGAGTTCTTCATGAAAACCGAATTTTGATAGAATTTGAAGATCTCAAAATTTTCTGAATATATCCGAGATTTTCAAGATAGCAAATTTTTTTAAGATGTGATCGATTAGGAAAATTTCCTAATCTGCAACCGTACAAATGGAAATAAGTCTATCTATCAGGCTTTAGATAAAATTATTTCCATAGCGGGTATTTCGAATTTTTAGGTTCGATCCGTCAGACTTCGGATCGAAACTTGGTTCGAAAGATTTAGAGGATATAATCTTTCTACTAAAAGATTTGCAACTTGGATTTAAATTCGAAAATATGTCATGAAAAAGAAAAATTGCATCTTTGAACTATAGGTCAGAATTCATCAAAAATGCCAAATTGAGTATTTTTCTTGAGATTGGTACCGAAAGGACGTTAGGGTAATCTAGTGTAACCAAGTCCTCGGATTTATAATCTCTGGTTCGTAGCAATAAAATAGTACTCCCGCTATTTTATTTAGGTTTCTAATCAACCTACCTTAAATGATTAATAGCAGCTCCTATTGAAAATATTTGCATGCTCATAATTGGACCTAAGTTGTGATTGGTAGAATTTGAGAGAACTCGAGTTAGGTTAGTTAATTTAATTGATTTAGTAATCCATTAGCCTAAGATCAGAAAACCTGATTCTTAAGTCGCGACAATATTTAGAACAGGTACGCGGAAGTGAGGATTAGCCACCATCAACACCGGACGTAACCCTTTACCCATCATTATTCAGCCTATATTTCTATCATACGCAGGCATAAGTATAAGCATAAGCTTGAGCATACAATATCCATGCCCGCCTAGATGATATCACCATATTTTTTTTAAGGACATGGTGATAATGCAACTGATATCGCCATATCAGTTCCATTATATCTCTAGCATTCTAGAGAACATGTGCAGTGTATCCGAAGTTTCACTTTATTTGCCTCCAGACTTTCTTGTTCCAATAAAAAACGCAGACAGGAAGTAGGTGTACGCAACCTATCTATGTGTTTTTTTTTCTAACAAAGAAAAGGAACATCATTTTACCAAAAGACTGTCTAAAACAGCATTCATATTGCGTTTCATTTACGCAAGCCTCACACGACACTATAAGTCACTTAAACCGCAAAGATCACTTCATGTGACTAAGCACTGGGCTAGCATAATAGGCCACCATAACATCAATATACATAAGCTCATCGATTTCCAACTCTCTCGATTTCTAATAATGATTAAAAAGAAAAAAGAGATGATACCCAACGTCTCCCTGGTCCATTTTTTCTGCTTGAGTGATGATGAGGGTATGAAATGAAATATACCTATAACTCTCAGAATCCTTATTGCAGATTCTCAAATTTTGAAGCCAATCTGCATTCATAGAATTCATCGACATGATTACCGGGATAACCGTTTGGTTTAGATCCCTGGAGATACATCACATTGGACATGAAATAGTATCCAAAAGTTTAGTTCTTGTCATCCACATTGAGGCAGAAGCTTTGGAAACTTTGAAGTGTTTATAACCTTCGAATCATCCTTTCACATATTTTTATATTGCTTGTTATTTTGGAGCGAGTGATTTTTAACTTTTACGGCCACTGACTAAACCCATTTTTTGGTAAGATCATCTCCGTTCTCTTTGATTATTAGAAACTCAGAGAGTTGGAAACTGAAGAACTCATAGTAATAGCTTGATAATACATTCAACTCATCCTAGTGCTTGGTCATATTTAATTGTTTGAGTGTGTTCCAAATACCGAACAGAATCTGTACAGAACTATGTTCTAAAGTTACATTTAATTAAACAATTACCAAAAAATTCCGCCACCAACAATTAATACTCTCCTATAAACAAACAGACTATACACTAACAGTCTTTCCCTTGACATCCTCCCAAATAGAATAACTAGTTCGTGAAAAGATACACTCAAACTAAACTTCTCCTACAACAATCAAATAGGAACTAGTAGCCAGACCATTATTAGCTTCCTTTGTGGTAAATGCTTGACGAATTCTGCTAAAGTTCTCTACTCATGACTATATGTAGTGCCAAACATAAACTAGTCTTTCTTGAGCCCACAGAGATGAAGAGCATTGTTTGATCCAGACATCTCCGAGAAAGCATGGAGGATAGCATCAATATTCCTGATATCACGCAAAATCAAGCGCAAACTTCACCAACTATAGCTAAAGCTTTATCAAATCCTTCTCATAGAGGGTAGCAAGTAATAAATTACAATAACTTATGGCGATAAGCAGGTGATTCTTGAAGAGAGCAAATCATTCACCAACTACACAATAAGATTATCTAACCTTATACTGATTGTTTCACCAGGCCAAGGTAACACTCCCAATGTAACATACGTACATTTCCTGTATAAATCATTGTTATGTACAAAAACAACACGGCCAAACATATCCATTCATCGCCAGCAATTCAACCATATTACACATTGTAAGCCAAAGGAACACTATCTACATTGCGCCACAGACAATCTCACGCAAACAGTTCGAAATCCTCACTGACCTGCGAATCCCACGTGACCGTTCCTCCACTGCTCCGGCTTCTACTTCGTTCGTACTCCAAATCATCCGTGGGCAACTCGTATCGACAAATCGGACACGAGTTTCGAATGGCCAACCACGGCAGGATACAATCTCCATGATAGTAATGAGAACAAGGCAGCTTCCGCACCCCATCCCCGACCGATACCTCGTCCTTACAAACCGCACAAACTCCACCGCCCGACTGTACGTCCGATTCATTCAGAATAATCAGAGGCAAATCATCGACAGCTGCTTTCGCAGCCGGTGGACTTCCCCTGATTGCGACTTCGTTTTCGACGAACTGGTCTAACAAAATGTCAAACTCCGCGGCGTAAAAGAAATCATCGGGAGCAGCTGAATGAGGATCGGAGTCCCAAGTTACGTTCCTTTGCATGTTGTTCACCGCGAGGAGAAACTCCCATTCCAGATGACGCGCGACGGAATCGTTATCGTCTTCTCCTCCTCCTTCCAACTCCTCGGTGAAACTTTCCGACGAGACCGTCACCTCTTCGTCGTCCCTATCGTGCGCTTGCTCGCTCACCTCCTCCCACTCGAGCTCCTCCGCCAGGTTCCTCTGAGATTCCAGGTCGAACGAGCCCAGATTCTCGGATTCCAGAAACTCCGAACCCGAATCCGAATCCGAATCCGAATCGATGCTCACCACCCGCAACCCAGCACTTCGCGGATTCACCTCCCCAGCCGCGGCGCCTCGGGTGGATTCGGAAGTCGATCCGCGCCGATCCGAATCGATCTCCAGCCCCGATTCCGCACCGCCAGCGCCAGCAGCAGCTACGACCTCGACGATATCTTCCGCGTCGCGAGCCGCCCGGCCGGAACGATCCGATTCCGATTCCGATCCCGACTCGGAACCGAAGGCCGGCGAGCCGCCGCCGCCGCCGCCGGCGACGTAGAAGGGCGAGGAGAGGGAACGGCTGACGTACCAGTCGAGGAGCACGCCGGATTCTAGGGTTTCGGGATCTTCGGGCGGGCGCGCCATCTGGGGAAATCGCTTACGGGAATCCCGCTCCAAATCCTTCGGGCGATCACGAGATCGCGAGGGCCGCCATTGACGAATCCTTCTCGTTCATTGGCGATCCGCGAACTCGAGCTTCGCTGACGAATTCATTTTCTGGCGACCTTGCGCAGCTTTCAGGTGCAGAGGCGTTCTCGTAAGGAGGGAGGGGCAGAAACGGTTTTTCGTGTTCCGGATCGGGCCGGGTCGGATCCGCCATCAAGTTACGTGTCTCTATGTCTTATTAGATTATTTGATTTCTCTTCCTATGGAAAGACTAGCACAAGAGCTATCACATAACATCACCAGGATCTTTCCTAGGAATAGCGTTTTTTCTGCCATTTCATGATTTCCAAATGGCATGTTATTAGAGATATCTAAGTAAATATGATGACAAGAATTCGATAAGATGCTCATACGTTACGAGAAGACCTTCTCATCAGTCGGTTAGACAATTCACGGGCCATGCCCAAACCTTATTTTGGAAGAGCAATTAAGGAGCGAGCTTAGATGATGGTATTGAGTTAGAAACTCTGTTGACCTGGAGATTTATACTTACGTTCCTTTTTATGGACAGGCCTGAGCAATAAATTAGGCTTGACCTCACTCGAGCCCGATCAATGATCACCTCTAATTACAAGAGCTTTTATCAACAAAACTTACTTACACCTCGACTCTTTTCTAGTGTTTGTCTTCTTAAATACTAGCGATTTGTGTCAGCAAAGTCTCGACTTTTTAGGATTACATAAGCCCATGGTACAGAAATAGTATTTCATGTAATATTTTCTCCGCGTCACAAATAATTTCGAGCCATCCTTCGCAATGGCAAATGGATGTTTGAGCTCATTTTCCCCTTTTTGAGTTTGAGCTCTGTATCCAACACCCCAAATTTCTAAACTTATAGGAAGTGATCCCTTCTAATTTGCATGACCATTCTATTTCACTTCACCGGAAATCTCATCCCCTTTCCTCTTCGTTTCCTCCATCCGACTTCCTCTCTCGATCTTCCTCAGCCTTTCGTCTTGCTTCCTCCGCCGCCGCTTCGAGCGCCTCGATCAAGTTCCTCAAGCAGGCCTCCGCAGCGTCTTGGCCGTTGGACTTGGGCATCAGGTTCTCGGCGACGTCGGCGGGAGTCATGTCGGCCTCCTCGAGCAGTCGGCCGATCGTCGCGAACAGCGGATGGCATTCGACGTCCAAGTAGTTCCACGCGAGGACCTCGAACGCATCGAAACAACAATGGGACATCTCTACGGGCTTGTCCATCCTTCCTCTTCTGATAAGAGCAGGGTCGAGCTTGTCTATGTAGTCGGTGGTGAATGCTATGATTCTCTCTGCACCACAAGCTGACCAAATCCCATCGATGAAGTTGAGGAGGCCAGACAGAGTGACCTTGCTGCTTTTCTGCTCCTCTTCGGCCATCTTCTTCGTGGGGTCGGCCTCCCGGTCACCGTCGCTGTTGTCCTTCTTCTCGTTCTTGTTACGCTGGCTGGTGAGGTCGAGCGAGCGGTCGATGTCCTCGATCACGATGACGGACTTGCCCGACGTCTCGATCAGGAGCTTCTTCAACTCCGCGATGTCCTTGACCGTTGTCAGCTCGATCGTAGCTCAGGAAATTGGCCATCGCGGCGATCATGGTGGACTTGCCGGTGCCCGGCGGGCTTCCAGGCCTTCCCGATCTTGTCGTAGTACTCCTTCCCCTGGCTGAACTTCTCGAGGTCGTTCATGATCTCCCGCTTCTTGCTCGGCCGGATCGCTAGAGTCTCGAAGCTCGCAGGGCGCTCGAAAAACCACGCGTTGTTCTTCTTGTGACTCGACCAAACGTCGCTCGGATTGTTCATGTAGAGCTTCCGCTGCCGTCTCTCGGCGGCGATCGCCTTTCCCTCTGTCAAAACGTGTTTGATAGAAGATCGAGCGATCAATTCCCGGTGGCGCCGGTGAAACGTGAGCCAGTAGTGCCTCGGCTCATCAGCAACGGGATAGAAAGAGAAGGACATGCTCGTGCTGGTGTTTGCTTGTAAAACAAACAAATAATGTAATGACCCGGTCCAATGAGGGCGGAAAGTGATCGCCGGGGTCCGAGGACCTGGATAAGGAGCGGCTTTCAGCAGACTTCTAAGATGGCAATGGGGACATTGCTATTGTCCCATGTTGCTTAGGGATTGAAATCTTGGTGAGTTTATAAGGCTTGCCCCTAACCCTTATGTAACGCGTTTTAAAATCGTGAGAACTTAGTGTCCAAAGCGGACAATATTACACAAAGAGTAGTGTAGCGAAAGCGCGATGGAGCCGAGATCCTTACAAATGGGCTTTTTTTTCTTGTCCCACATTGGAAGTAAAGAAAAGTTTTGATCAATTTATAAGTTAAGATAGTATCCTTCATTGTAAATAGAGAACAATGGGTGAGTGGGCTAGACCCCACAATACCCATGTGCGGATGCGCGATTTTAATGCTCACTTAGCACTTAATCAAGAATTTATTTATTTAATTTTTGTTTGACTTATGACCGTTCCGTTTTAGGACATGAAAAGGTCTGTCCAAAATTGATTGTTTTCATGCTCGACAAGTTGTGTCGGAATTTCAACTTTTCGAACATAAACGGCTGTGTCCGAATGGCGATTCTCAAACACGAAGGGTTATATCCGAATTGCAACTTTTCGGACATGAATGGGTGTGTCTGTATTGGCAGTTAGACACCAAAAGATGTGTTCTATTTGCTTATATATATTGGACAATTCTGTTCGATTGACAGAAGAATAGAATTCCCTTCATTTTCGTCTTCCTTAAGAGAAAAATGAAATAACTATTTTCTTAATTGTTTCGTAGAGGGTTTTAGGAGATTTACTAGAATTGCTATCCAGTATTCTTACTGAGACTTTGTTGTATTATGAAGGAAATTTGCCGGTAACCTATAGTAACTTCATAAGGCAAATTGATCTTGAAAGAGAGTAATTACACACCTCAAAGTCTGACTACATTTCGATTCCATTTCCTACTAACACATTTTTTCCAAACAATTTTTGACAACTACTGGAGGCGGTTTTATCGGCGGACCACCCTCGAATTCGTCAGTGACTTCTTTGTGGTCGTCCATGCTTAGGATGACGGATTGGCTGTCTGGGACCGAGTCGGCCTTGAGCCTCCTGGCTCGGGAAGCGGCGGTGCACCGGCAGCGGTGAGGTAGTTTTGGATAGCCGCATAGGCCTCGCCATGCTTGAGCCGCTCGCTCGTGAACTCGGGGAACGCGATCTGGACGTAGGGATCGACTAGGCTCGCCAACTTGCGGGCGTATCGTTCCGCTTGGTTGCGGAGTTGGGGAGGCATGTACTGCTGGAAAATCGCCCATACGATCACCAACCCGCCGATCGCCGAACCAAACTCTAGGAACATCCTATCTCTCCGGCAAATTTTTCCTTTTTTCTCTGTTGAATCGATGAAGGGTCAGCGTGAAATGCTTATAGTGCATTGGCATTCTAGTGCTCTTTATACATGGAACGAGGAACTGCACAGTATTCTTCTGCATCAGGTAAGCCATGAGACTGACCAGGGTCTCCGGGAGAAAGTGCTCAGCAAGTCTCTTCAGCCACCGTTCTTGACAGTTGTTCAACCACCGATTGCGGTGGCCGCCATCCTCAGGCGATCAACCACCGTGAGTTTTGGCCGTGGCCACAACAACCGACTCGCCGTGCCTGTGCGACCGCCTACTTAATTTGTCCACGTCGGCATTCTAGCGGCCATCTCAGCACTCTCGCAAAAGTAAAGGATATTTATCTAATCTACAAAAAAAAAAAAATCCGTATGCAAATGTATGCATCAAATTTGTATATTGTGCAAATTTTAAGTGTTTCACGTTAAGAAAATCAGAGTGTCCGAGTCACTTCAAATTAGATAAATAGTAAAAGGTAAGATTCAAACCATACGGACCCCAAAAAAGTAGCGAGCCGACTTTGAATTTCGAATAGATGCAATTGAATCATTAGTAACATTATCCATTTCTTATGGAAGAATGTATTACGTGAGGCGGATGAATTTTTTGCAATGTATACTTCTAGGTGGAATGCCCATGTTGGCTAATGTTCATCCACGTTATTCTCGAACGTCATCTACATTGGTCAAATTCCTACAAGCACCTCCTCGTGTACATCCATCCACATGCTTTATCCACATGATATTTTGGGGTCCTCCGATGGTCACATCAACTAAATTTGGCGTCGGAAAGACTTGATTAGAAACACGTGAAAGTAAAAGTACTTAATCAGACAAATTAAGAACACGGTGATAACGCGAAAGCACTTCAAATGAAGAGCAACATTTTTCATATTTGCAGCGTTGATTCAATGCGAAAGCCTCCCAGAAAACACTCAGCAAGTGTCCCTACAGCCTCCATCATTGACGATCAACCGATTCGTAAAGTGCCACTTTCGCTAAATTAGGCAATAGTTCATTCATCATGCTGGAGAAGCCTTCTTCTACTTCCCAACAAGTCCGCATCGGACTTTCGATGCGCCACGCTGGGGTGTGGCGCGCAATTAGAATGCCATCCCGTCTAGGATAGAATTCTTTGCTTAGTTCGCATACTACAAAAGAGCATAAAGCAAAGTGAGCCGTCCTTCTGTACTTGCAAGGAAATCGAATTAGTCACGACTTGCTTCGAGTTATGATATACGCCCTATAAGGCACGCTTCAAGTCATGCGGCCTAAGGCTATAATGATGCAGATTCTTGCGATCTTTACTCGTGACAGAATCTAAAAATACAGAGTAAGCATAGGTTTGTCACGCCAACTGACAGAAGAAATGACTAGAGAAGATCGATCGACCTGACTGAACGGGTAGAAATAGATACCGAATACACCTCTAGGAGAGTGCAAAGATAGATTATTGAGGTCAAAAGGCGCTGTATCTTTACAGCTCAAGCATGTTAGTTTCTAGAGTGTACAGCTATGGAGTTGCTCTTTCGTTGTCCCTTACCTACAATACCAGACAGGACCTCCTTCACAGATTCGTATACCTCTTCAATCGGCCTCTCAGCATCAATCTAAGCCCCGCCCAGAGGACGACCAGAAGGGAAAAAACCAAGTCAGCAAGTGATTACTGACACTCATTTCTCCAAGCAGATGAACGCAAAAGCAAAGAATCAGCACTTACCTTTCGAACTTTGCCCTTTGAGTTATAGCAATTGATCACAGGAACAGTCGCTTCGGAGTAAACTTTGAGACGGTTCCGAATGGTCTCAGCATTGTCATCAGCTCTTCCCTTCATGGTTGCGAATTTAGCACTCGGAGAAACTTATTAACTTCACAATTTGTTCTAAGTAATGAAAAAATAGCAAAGCATTTCCACCTGATTCCTGCTTAGAAGGCGCCTCATTGATTCCTGCTCTGAGCAATCGAAGAATAGTATGGCATCAGGCTCGATATTCATCTGCATGGAAAATTATTATGAAGAAATGACCAAAGCAATAAACAGTCAAGTATGAGAAATCATTGAACAGTGGCGAATGATATAGAACAGAACTAATGGCGCACGATGTTCTCGGCTGCAGCGAGATTTTCTTCGTTACGTGGGAAACCGTCGATGAGGAAGTTCTTGCTTTCGCTTCTGCGCATTGCCTGCTGCAGAAGCTTGACAACTATTTCTGAGGGAACCAGCTTTCCTTCTTTTCTTAAGTCCCGGATCATCTTTCTGTTAAATGAAAAGCAAATGTTACAGTGAAGCCATCCTCGGAGGGTTAACAGAATGCCTTTCCTTAGGACATTGTCAAATTAGAAACTAAGAAGCCGGTTCTACAACATGCACAATTTAGAAAGTTTTTATGCTTTTGGGTATTAGAAAGTTCAAAAATATCAAATACCCTTCTTTGGAACCAGATTCGACTTCTTTTTGCAGAAGATCACCAGCGCTCAAGTGGCTAAACTCAAACTCTGACGAAATCTTGGAACACTGCATGCTCTTCTCACTTCGGGGACCGCCTGCCAGATCACTATTGACGTAATCACCGCTAACTTAATGGAAGATACAGTGAACATCAGAGAATATGCTATATGGATTTAAGTAGTATCGAGCTTTTCCTCGAATTTCAGCCACTCCTGTGAATCGTGCTGTCCACTGATGAACAATTCGTCACCCAAAATGAATTGATGCTGTGTAGCACATAGCCTTCAGACCAACAACATTTGTTATGCATAAGGTTCATGGTGCTCTATCTTTTGTTACAATAGAAGCAAAAGTGAAGTGGATTATTCAAAAATCAAAGTCGATTTGCTTTATTAAAAGACGATTCGCTCTTCTCTTTAATTCTTTGTTCACTTCCTTCTTTTAAGCTTTTCACCAAATTGCAACTAGAGATAAGGAAAACGCAAGACCCAGCTACCGTCAGTCTAGCCGTTTGAACATCCAAGTTAAGTCTGAAACCTGATGGTTTGACACACACAACTAGCATCACAGTCCGACCGAGGATTGCTCGATCTGTCTAGAGGCCAAGCTATCAACATAAGAGTCAAACAAAAAACCAAATCAATCCACCCTCATCCTTCTCCCTTGTTCAATTGCCACATCCACCACCAACGCTTCGCGATCGACGAAGCGACGAACCATTTAAACACTCCATCAGGAAGAACCCACAAAAACGACATGTACCGCCATATGCAGGGAATCATCCTTTGCATGTGCAAGAAGTGCGAAACCGAACATCACGAGAGCAAGCAAGAAAGAAAGTTGCGGAATTTACCTAAAACATACACAACCCTGTACTCATTGGGATGGCCATCCCCTGCATCTTGCCACTCAAAAGCAACCGTTGGCCAATACAATTCACAGCACCCAAACACATGCCAAAATACCAGCTATCTTTCTACTTCTTGTTCGGGCCAATATACTGTCTCCCATCAACACTGCTAATGAGAGGAATTAACTTGCTAATGGGTCAATTAGGACGAACTGGCGATGCAATATGACTTTACCTGATCAGACTTCGTTTGTATAGCCTCCTCCGGCGTGACAGTTTCTCTTCCAGCTGCACCATCTTCTGCCACAGCTTCCATGACCAACCAAGCAAACAAATTGGAGAAGAAAAAGAAGAAGAAGAAGAAGAAGAATCGAGTGCGGAGAACTCAGGACGTTGACAAGCCGGTACTGGAGAAGCATCGAAGACGCTACGCGACCATGAAAGCGGTAGCGGGCCAAAACTCGGGCCTTTGGGCCCGGCCCGGAATGCAGAAGTCAACCAATTTTCAAACGCTTGCAAACCAAGGAGAAGAGGTAACGGAACCCGCCAAAGCATGAGCGCCATTGTTGATGGCCCTTCGCTTCTCCTCCTCCTTTCCTCACTTTCATGTCAACGCGCTGTCACTTCTCACGCTCTTCTCGCAGCCCTCTGGCGGTGCCGTGCAAGTTTTGAGATGCTCGACGGTCGCCGCGGGAGCTCCGAGGTTGTCCTATCTGAGGAAGACGTTCTCGCATCTTTTCCAGGACTGCTCGAGCCAGAGAGCCCTGGTGCCCGGGAAACAGGCTCATGCGCGCATGATTGTAACTGGGTTTTGGCCGACGGTGTTCGTCACGAATTGTTTGATCCAGATGTACGTCAAATGTTCGAGCTTGGACCACGCACTCAAGGTGTTCGGCAGAATGCCGCTTCGGGACACCTTCTCTTGGAACGCGGTGATATTTGGGTATGCGGGGAGTGGGAACATGGCAGCCGCAGAGGCCCTTTTTCGTTTGATGCCCGAAAAGGACGTCGTCTCGTGGAACTCCGTGGTATCCGGCTTTCTACAGAATGGTGATAGTTGGAAAGCGGTTGGTGTTTTTATGGAGATGAGAGGAGCGGGAGTGGTGCTCGATTACACCACTTTGGCCGTTGTTTCGAAAGTATGTTCGTGCTTAGAAGATCTGAACTTGGGAATTCAGATCCATGGACTTGCAGTGAGGATGGGAGTTCATGAAAATGTAGTCGCAGCGAGTGCTTTAATTAACATGTATGCCAAGTGTAAGAAATTAGATAGATCGCTTCAGCTCTTTGCAGAAATGCCAGAGAGGAATTGGGTTTCATGGAGCGCTGTAATTGCCAGTTGTGTCCAAAACAATCAATTGATTGAGGGTTTAGAGATATACAGGGAAATGCTGAGAGCCGGATGTGGAGTGAGCCAATCCACTTACGCGAGTGTCTTCAGGTCATGTGCAGGGTTGTCGGCATTAGGTATTGGCACTCAGTTACATGGTCATACATTGAAGAGTGACTTTGGAGCTGATATCATAGTAGCAACAGCCACGTTGGACATGTATGCGAAGTGTGACAACATGGAACATGCTAGAAAGTTGTTTAACTCAATGCCAGATCGTAGCTTGCAGTCATATAATGCCATTATTGTTGGGTATGCTCGAAACGGTCAAGGATTTGAAGCTTTGCATCTATTTAGAAATTTGCAGAAGTCTGGTCAAGGTTTTGATGAAATAAGTTTGTCGGGTGCATTAAGTGCATGTGCGATATTTAAAGGGCTTTTTGAGGGGCTTCAAATTCATTCACTAACAATTAAGAGCACCTTGAATAACAATATATGCGTCGCAAATGCCATGTTGGATATGTATGGAAAATGTAGAGCTTTATCGGAAGCATGCTGTGTTTTTGAGGAAATGACAATTAGAGATGCCGTATCATGGAATGCGATCATTGCAGCACATGAGCAGAACGATAATGTAGAGGAAACGCTCATGCTATTTGCTTCAATGCTTCGATCAAAGTTGGAACCTGACGAATTCACGTATGGAAGTGTCTTAAAAGCCTGTGCAGGTAATCAAGCTCTGAGTTGTGGCATGGAGATTCATAATAGAGTAATCAAATCCGGAATGGGGTTGAACTGGTTTGTAGGGAGTGCATTGGTTGACATGTACAGTAAATGTGGGATGATAGAAGTGGCAGAGAAGATCCATTTTAGAACAGAAGAACAGACAATGGTTTCTTGGAATGCAATCATATCTGGGTTCGTAATGCAAAAGCAGAGTGAGGATGCTCAGAGATACTTCTCTTGGATGTTAGAGATTGGTGTAGAGCCCGATAGCTTCACATATGCAACAGTTCTTGATACTTGTGCTAATCTTGCTACTGTCGGTCTAGGGAAGCAAATCCATGCTCAAATCTTGAAATTAGAGCTGCAAGCAGATGCTTACATTTGCAGCACCCTTGTTGACATGTACTCGAAGTGTGGAAATTTGAAAGATTCCCAGTTGATGTTTGAGAAAGCACCTAAGAGAGACTTTGTGACATGGAATGCAATGATCTGTGGCTACGCTCATCATGGGCTTGGTGAAGAAGCCCTTAAAGTTTTTGAGAGGATGCAACTTGAAAACGTGAAGCCGAACCATGCTACTTTCGTGTCAGTTCTTCGAGCTTGTGCACACATGGGACTTGCTGAGGAAGGATTGCAGTATTTTCACTCTATGCAACCTGCATATGGTTTGGATCCCCATTTGGAGCATTACTCGTGTATTGTGGATATTCTAGGGAGGTCAGGCCAAGTTGATGATGCTCTAAAGCTTATTTATGACATGCCTTTTGAAGCGGATGCTGTTATTTGGAGAAGTCTACTTAGCGCTTGCTGTGACCATGGTAATGTGGAAATAGCAGAAGTGGCGGCAAATTCTCTACTGCAATTGGAGCCGGAAGATTCTTCTGCATATATCCTCCTCTCGAATATATATGCCAATGCAGGATTGTGGAACGAAGTTTCGGAGATGAGGAAAGTAATGAAGAGTAGCAAGTTAAGGAAGGAGCCGGGATGTAGCTGGATCGAGGTGAAAGATGAGGTACATACATTTCTTGTGGGAGAGAGGGCTCATCCAAAATCAAGAGAAATTTACGGGAAGCTTGAACTGCTCATCAATGAAATGAAAGGATCCGGTTATGTGCCTGTTGCCAATTTCCTTCTCGATGAGGAGACAGAAGAAAACGAATCTGAGGAAGAATTGAGAATGAATGTCTAGTCGTAGTTTGGAAATATTGTTAGATTTCTCTGAACAAGAAGAGGCAAAGTCGTGGATAGGGAAAAGAGAGGGCCATTGGCAAATCGTACTGCATGTCAATACAGGGAAGCGACTGAAATGGTGGCATAGCATAACTACGATCTCTTTAGCACAGATACAGTATTTGGTCTCTCTGTGAATGATCTTCATGATAGCAATTACTGCTGACCAGAGAACTCTCGGGATACCCACTGTTGATGACAGCAAGGTCTGAGATTAATCTCGAAGAGAAGATTTACTTCGAGATTCTCAGGGGAACCTGAAAACTGAATGTTAAGCGCGTGCAAAAATGCAGGGTTCAGGATCATAAGTCACGGAGTATCTTGATTGCAGGAGGAAAGAACCTCCATCTTTTCACTTCTTTGTGCTACATTAATTCTTTCCTGACGAGATACGTGATAATTGTCCTAAAAATCCAAAGATTCGACAAATGATACATTGCAACTTCGGAGTAGCTTTCCACCAGCCGAGTTTCTTTTCTAAAACGCCATGCGCGCGCAGACTCTGGCTCGGGGCATAAGCCTTCCCTAGACCGAGAGCAGCAGCAACTGAACCCCAGAGTAATACACCCTCCTCATCAGTTGCAACTTGCAACATCTTCTTTCGTTCATTCCCTTGTCCAGAGGTAAGCGGCAGCTGGCCGCAACGAAAGCGATGCGGCACCCGAGTCATTTTTTTGGCAGCTGTCTACGGATCTGTCACATGTTGGCGAAAAAGTTGAGGACGGTAAAAGATGACATCCTAATGTTTCCGGTCGCAATCGAATGGACATCTTGACTAGGACCTCTGGCCACAAATGGCTTGTGGAGTTCACATCATGCTCTTCCTTGTCATCTTCCACTCTGGATGCACCACACCATCTTGCCATCACACTTTGCATATCTTTGGAGGGTCGAATTTCGCATGAGCGTGACGCCGCGTCCCCAACAGTATGGCAGCCCTTTTGATGGCGAAACTTGCCAAACGCCACGGGTGCGCGCTGTGATGGCGTTACCCGGGCCGGGAGATGGCGTTACCCGGGTACGACGCCCAGCATCTCTCAACCTGCGAATCCAATCTCCATAGGACAAGCGACATGTGGCGACACGACCCAAATTCGACCCACGAAACTTTAATTTTAATTTTATTTTGTAAGCACCGTGTCCCGGAGCAATTCTGTTTTCCTTTCTATTGATATAAATAAATTCTTAAATTGGCCAATGAGAGACGGAAGGGCCATTTTTTTTTTCTCTTGTCCAAGGGAACGTGCCAAAAGAAATGTTGGGGGACCAATAGGCGAGCGATTGATATTGCTTGGGTCAGCTAACTACACGTGTCGCAACCACAGCCACGAATTTGATAATGATACTTATGATTAGTGAGCTGATTATATTAATTAAATCCGTAATGATGATGATGCTCGTTAACGAACGAGGCGTGCGTTGATTGACGAGGAAACACGATGATGAAGGGTATGGTACTGAGATACTTTGCGTGGTTTGAACTCAATGGTCTGTGCTCGATTTTGACATTGCTGAGGTTAGCTTGGAACATAATCTACGAAAATGCACATGAATTTTTGTCCAAGTGTTTGTGATTGGGACTTGCCATCGATGTGTTGGGTAATCAGGCATGGTAGGACTCGGATATATTCCCGACCTTTCGTTTTAGGGATGATTTTTTTTGTGGGAGCTGCGTGATCCAAGAGCTCGAGCAATGAACACAAATTTTGCGGAGAAGTTCTTTATGGCTCCGCTTTAAAAAGTTAAATTATCGGGTGTGTTGATTGCTCCAAAGTACGAGAGATTCACGAGACTATAATCGAAATTCTAGATCTCCAAGTAAAATAAAAGAGAGTGGATATTTTTAAGTAGTCATTTGTAAATCTACTGCCATCGAGTAAGGACCGTGCATGATAGAACACTCTCTTCCTTCCTAAGTGGCAATTCTTCCAACATGCTTGAAAGACTATCAATTTTCGTACGTCTATAGGAAAGAAAAGGTTTAAGACTTAATTGTCTACATTAATACTAATCGTGTCACGTAAGACGATTGGCATTTACATTAGCGATTTCCGGTCAAAATTGACTAAAATAATTCAATTGGCAAATTGTTAAAAGGTTTAAGATTAAATTGACCAAATTGAAAATTTTATGATTAAATTAGCACAAGTGCAATAGAAGTTTGATTTTGTAAGGCTTTATGGGAAAAAAACAAAAGGAAAAGAGAAAGGATTTTATATTATATAACATTTGTGGTCTTTTTTCACACAATTGTATCTATCGGCGATAACTAATTATCCACATCAATAGTGATGGATATGAGTTACCACATCGATTATAACTCCATTTGTTTCTCTAAAAATAAATAATTTGAAAATATTTTTTAAAAAGTGATTGTTGATATCGTTTAAAATAATTAATTAGCGAAAACTTATTTTCATTACCGATAATAACTTTTGTCTAAATATTTTCGTAAATGAAGATAATAATTTTTTTTATTTATTTTTATAAATAATACGGGCGATCGTTTTGCAAACCGTTCATTCTTCCGCGAAATGAACTGTGAGCATGCATTTAAAATTGATTTCGAAATGAAAACGAGCAATACTTATTTACAAAAAATAAAATAAAATAAAGCGGGTGGCGGGGACCACGTGGAGATATCTTCTACGTCGGAGTGCAGAATCGTAGCTGTCGAGATTTCTTTTATCGGCGGCCCGATCTGGTCGGCTCGGCCCAAATCCGTTGATTTTTTCTCACGCTTTGACGTTGACTAAAAGAACAGTAAATAATAAAAGTAGAACAGTCAAATAAATAATAATAATTCTGACCAAAAATAATAATAATAATAATGGTTTTTGTTCTTTTGCTAATTAAGACAGGCCCTACACGTCGGGGGGAAGCCGTCCATCCTGAGATTGGTCCCGGATATTCCTAGTCCCCATAATTGAACATTCACGGGTCCTTTCGTGTCGCATTCCACATCATCGTTTTAATATTTGGCACGAGTGGGGAGTACTATTGTGCTTTTAATTAAACCAAACTAGGGGTGGGCACGGCAACGACCCGACCGACTTTTAGGTAATTTCTAATTTTTAAATTAGGAATCGGTAATAATCGGTCGAGTTCTCAATTTTAGATGTGAATCGAACCATCTTGACCGGATCAATGGTTTTTCTTTTGTTATTGCCAAAAGGTTGGAGAAGAGAATAATAACGGTGTTTATAGACACACTCGCACTTTGCAAAGTATTCCATTTCTACAAGAGTTTAGAAACAACGTCTTTCCAATCTCTCGTCTGATCCTAGTCTAGAGAATACAAAAGAAAAACAAATTACGCCGGTTCTTGAATCCATTTGGGAACCGGATCTGTTGGTTTGGTTTCAAGACTAGATGGGTTACTTTTCTAGACTTATTCCTGATTCCAAGGTGAGAACTGGCCCGACCTATAATCGATCACCCATAATTCAAACGCGCATATCCCTGATTTTTTTGCAATTTTTTGTTGGAGAGATATATTAAGCTGGGAAAATACAAAAAAAGTCTTAAACCTTTGTAATTGTACTAATTCAGTCCTAAACTTTTTTTTTTTGTGAATTCAGTCGTAAATCTTTTGTAATTGTGTCAATTTAGTCCATCCAGCCACTTTTGGTCGGCCAGCACTGACGTGGATGTTGGCCAGTTGACGTGATAAGTTTTAATAATTTTTTTTATTATTTTTTCAATTTTTTTTCTCTTTTTTTTTCCTCTATCTTCTTTCTCGGTCATCGGTCCAGTGACCGACGAGAGGTTGAGGCCGGCGAAGTGGACCTCGCCAGCCATGAGCGAGGTCTCGCTAGATTTGGGTGAGGCCTCGTCGTCGTCGAGCGAGCTTGACCTCGCCCGACCATGGCAAGGTTGACCTCCCCCAGCAATGACAAGGTTCACCTTGCCCAGATTTGGCAAGACCTCATCGACGCCATGACTTGGCGAGCTCAACCTCGCCCAACCATGGCGATAGCGAGATCTCGCTAGATCTGAGCAGCCTCATCGTCGCCGGGCAAGGCTGATCTCGCTGTGACCGAGTGAGGGCAACCTCGTCATGGTCGGGCAAGACCTCGCTTGGTGATGGCTAGGCCGCCCAGATCTGGCGAGACCTCGCCGTTGTCGGGCGAGGTCAAGCCTCACCATGGCCGGGCGAGGTCTCGCCAAATCTGGGTAGCCTCGTTGTCACTGGATGAGGCCTCGCCCAAATTTGGCGAGATCGACCTTGCTGGCCTCAGCCTCTTGCTGGTTCTCGGATTGGCAACCGGGGAAGAAGATAGGAGAAAGAAAAGGAAAGAAAAAAAAATTATTAAAAATTGCCACATTAGCTGGCCAAAAATGGCCGGTTGAACTAAATTAGTACAATTACAAAAGATTTAGGACTGAATTGGCAAAAAAAAAGGTTTATGACTGAATTGACACAATTACAAAAGGTTTAAGACTTTTTTGGTAATTTTCCCATATTAAGCTAGTGTAAGAAAACATCCAAGAACCAAAATCGAAATATCTTACTAATTCTTTTCTTAGGTTAGGACGGTACATATTCACCTTTTATTGCCTTAGAAGCTTTTCCGTTTAATTTAGTGGTAAAGTGGTGTTTAGATCAATTGTCGCGTACCTCAACTAGTCCATTTCCCTAAACGATCATAAAGGTTCAGTTTTTCATATCGGCCCGGTGCATTTAGGATTTACTCACGAAACGTTGCTTCTAACAAGACTCAAATCCAAGATCATAATTGAGATGAACATACCCTCTTGCCATCTAAGCTGACACCTCATCGGCGGGCTAAAACTTCAATTTCACAAAATTTGGAACGCTCAATAGGGAAACACAACACATGCCCTAGAGTTCCATTAACCATATACATGTCCTTTCCTTATAAGAAGCTATATATTTGGCAATTTGCAGATATAACCCTGGATGTGCATTTAATTCAAGCACTTACTTAGTGGATCGACTCTCAGGCCAACTAGCTTCGAGCCTTAACAACAATAATTGCCAGCGAGGACTTTAATGATTCATTAGGGGAAGCGTGCCGACAAAAATTACCTCAAGTTCATCCATTAAATAATGAATTTTTTTCTATTTTTTTTTTTTTGCTGAATAAGATATGAACATTGATTCGTGGATACTATAATTGAATTTTGACCATTAATACAGAAAAATACAAAAGCAAATCGGAAAAAGAATACAAAAGCTGGCCTGGCTTGACATGTAGCGTATGAAATTTCGATTCAAAAGGCCCTTTCGCTCTCCACCAAACTTTAGCACCCCTCTTGTCATGTCCAAATTGGGCACTCCTTAAAAATTTATAAATAAATATAGGAGTATCTTTTATTTTTCATATTAATAAAAAGAAGGAAAAATTTCAAATAAGAATTTAAAGCGAGGCGACTTAGTCTCGAATCACCCCCTCGGCTCATCGGCCGGCCATGGCTTGGAAAGTGCCGCGTGAGATGCACGCGCTCGCCGACCGGCGAAGATCTGGTCGAGGCTGGTGAGTCGTGATCTCGAGACTTATCGGCCTGCTCCACGGTCTTGCTCGGAGATAGGGTCTCACCCGTCGAGACCCTTTTAAGAAACATTACTTTTTATAAAAGTTGCGATGTAGTAACGATTTTATCAATGATAGATAATAACCATGAGATGCATGAAAAGAGAAAAAAAAACATGGGATTGTGGAGTAAAACATAGTAACTCCGGAATGTTTCACGTTTGTGCAATTTGCATCTCCCCGTTATTTAATCATATTCACACAATATTATTACATAAGTAAAAAAAAATCCATGAATATTAAATACTCGAATAATGCAAAAAATTCATGGATTTTTTTTTAAGTATATATTTTCTGAATTAGATGGCAGTCGATTCGTACGAATCCGTCGTCGCCGCCGACCGTCTTCTTCGTCGTCGATTCCGTCCACATCTCAGCGATTCCTCTATAAATTGCTCGCCGACGACGCTCCGTTATTGCGAACAAAAAAGAAAGCAACAATCTTTCGCTCCGCACCTCGCCGTGTGATCGGATTCCGGCGAAGTTCGCCGCTTCAATCGTTCGCCGCGACCAGCCGGAGCGGGTCGGTCGCCGGTCGCCGGTCGCCGGCCGGCTTTCTCTTCTCGGGGTCTTCGATAAGCGCCCCCGTCGCTTCCCGCGGCTGCGGAGCTCGATCGCCGCCGACGTTCCGCTTCGGTTTCCGCGGGTTTTTGAAATCGGGATCGCTTGGAATCCCGTCGCTCGTCGCTGCTCCGGGGCGCCCCCCCGCGAAAACGAGATTCGCCTTGGCCCCCCGGAGAACACGCCGGAGCTTGATGCCCGCTCGCTTGCAATCCGCGATTGCTTGACCTCGGAGGTGTTCGGTTGCTGCAGGTGAGTTCGTCTTTGCTTCTAAGTTTGAAGTTTGCTGCGAATCCGATGCTGCTGGGCCTTGAAGCTGACATTTTTTTTTTAAGGTTTGTGAACCAGATAAAGGGCGCGGAGAGGCTTTAGTCGGAGTCGGGATACGGGAGAAGATCGCGGGAAGATGACGATCGGGGAAATTGCGCCGAAGAAGGAGAGGAGGTCGCGGAGGAGCAAGGCGGTCGTGGACGAGAACGCTCCGCTGTTGCCCAAGAGGCAAGACGAGGAGGCCAGCTTCGATGAGTTCAATGGAGCCTCCTTCACCGGGGCGGTTTTCAACCTGTCCACCACGATCGTCGGTGCCGGAATCATGGCGTTGCCGGCGACCATGAAAGTGCTGGGTCTCGGCCTGGGGATCGCCATGATCGTCTTCATGGCTTTCCTGACCAATTCGTCCATTGATATGTTGCTCCGGTTTAGCAGGGCGGGCAAATCCGTCTCGTACGGTGGTCTCATGGGGGATGCTTTCGGCAAGTACGGGAGGATTCTATTGCAGATATGCGTCATGGTCAACAACATCGGTGTGCTCATCGTGTACATGATCATTATCGGTACGAGTTCGAACCATTTCAGTATATTTTGGAATATTGCCAATGGTTTCACTTGGACTTAGGTTATGAAATTGTTGGATTATCATCCTGTTTTGACGTTTAGACATTATTTGAAGGGGATGTGCTGTCCGGAACATCTTCGAGCGGGGTTCACCATGCTGGTGTTCTTGAAGGGTGGTTTGGAGAACACTGGTGGAATGGCCGTACCTTTGTTCTTCTTGTCACGACACTAGGAATATTTGCTCCTTTGGCATGCTTTAAGCGAATAGGTAAGCCTTGCATCTTCTATCATTTGGTTGGGGCATCTTGTATGCCTTCGCTCTGGTCTGATCTTAGTGTTTTTTTTCACTTGTAAATGGAATTGAAACAATCATTTTTGTCCTGTGCACGTGTACGGTTTAGTCTACTTTAAATTACCTACCGATTGGTTTGGAAGATCTCACCTGTTAGGATATATGGTTTTGCTAGTCATATTTGGAAGTAATTAGATCTTATGGTGTGTCTTTCAGAGTGCTCAAGAATGGATCTTGATTTTACTGCTCTAATGCATTCTATGCTGCATCTCAGATCTCTAGTGAAGCTATCTTCACGGATATAACTTGATGTTGTTCTTGTTATATTTGGCCACGACTCAGTGAGACTGATGTGATTTTCTTTTTTTTCTTTTTCTGGTCGCAGATTCATTGAGATTCACATCTGCCTTGTCTGTTGCACTGGCAGTGGTGTTTCTTGTTATCACTGCGGGAATTTCAATCATTAAATTGATTTCGGGAGGCGTTGCAATGCCCAGAATGCTACCTGATATAACTGATTTGGCATCATTCTGGAAGCTCTTCACTGTAGTTCCTGTTCTCGTCACTGCATATATCTGCCATTACAATGGTATGCTTGTGACTGGGAATTCATGATGTCCTTGTATTATTGCTCCCACTTCCATATCTACATGTGTCCATGGCAAAGCATCATTTGCATGATTAGTCATTTAAACTTTGACATCAACTTAAAAGTTCAAATGAATTGGCATTTACTCAAGTTGATGCTTGAGGTTCTTCTTTTATATAAGATCTTGAACATTCCAAATGTGCTTGCATTGTAAAAGTGCATGCTTAATTATTTTCCTGGTGTTGGCTGATCCTTGTTTTTTTATGTTGTTTTGACGATCTTAGTAGTATTGATTATTATTCTTTCGGAGCTATTGTTTGTAATTAGTATTTATTTGTGTGAGTTTTAACCCTGCACGAGAATTGGTCTATTGAATATGAACTTGCAAGAAGTTGAACCTGAGAAGTTTGATTAAATACAGGCAAATCGCATGATTTGTTTTGATATGTGAACCAAAGAGCTAGACCGGTTAATTGACTTATGATTTTCTTCACAATTTTGCAGTCCACAGCATCGACAATGAACTCGAAGATTCCACACAGATAAAGGCAGTTGTGGGAACATCACTTGCTCTGTGCTCGTCTGTGTATATAATGACTAGCTTCTTTGGGTTCCTCCTCTTTGGTGATGGGACACTTGACGATGTGCTTGCTAATTTTGACACCAACCTTGGCATTCCTTACGGTTCCTTGCTCAATGATGCTGTTCGTGTTAGTTACGCAGCGCATCTTATGCTTGTATTTCCCATCGTCTTCTATCCACTGCGACTGAACATGGACGGTCTTCTCTTTCCCTCTGCAAGGCCACTTGTTTTAGTTAACCTGAGGTTTACATTGCTCACAACCGGTCTTATCACTGTAATATTCATGGGTGCAAATTTTATCCCCAGCATCTGGGATGCTTTTCAATTTACTGGAGCGACAGCTGCTGTTTGCATTGGGTTCATTTTTCCTGCTGCTATTACTCTGAGGTGAGCATTTGCTTTCCCTCAATTGCTGAACGTATTGAGTTGGCACCTTCAATAGTGTTTCCTTATAAATTGATCTCTCTGGGCCTTTCTGACAAGACAGATGTTGAGCAATGAACTATGTTCATTATCAGCTCCACACTTAATTGGAAAAGGATATTTGAGGTCCTTGACTTTGGGAGTGTAATGTGCTGGTTTGTGACTTAAGAAATGATGATGCCACCAATGCAACATGCCTTTGCCAGCTAAGAATGGCAGTACTTTTAGGTTTTCAGTTTTGAGAGAGAGAGAGAGAGAGAGAGAGAGAGAGAGAGAGGGGGGGGGGGGGGGGGGGGGGGAGGGAGGGAGGCAGGAGAGTTTATGAAGTTTTTCTCATTTTACTCTAATGGTTTTGCTTTGTTTGCCATGTGACATAATTAAATTCTATGGTAGATAAGTTCTTGATTCTTCTTGCTGTTTTTTTCTTGCTACCTGTAAATTTCAATCTGATAGTACCTGTTTCTCGTTGGAAGAATTGTTAAAAACTCAACACCAATTCCACTGTGCTAATTGCAGGGATCATCACAGCATAGCAACCAAGAAGGACAGGATCTTAGCCATTTTCATGATTGTTCTTGCGGTCTTCTCAAACCTGGTGGCTATCTACAGCGATGCTTATGCTTTGTTCAAGAAGCATGAATCTCCCCGTGAATGATGGCTACAGCATCTGGACTTGGTCATGTGGAGAACGAGATAGCAATGGATGCTGAGTCAACTTTAATAACAGAGAAGACATGGGAATCCTTACTCTGTAGGATTCAAACCCGGAAACGTGTGTCGCGCCGGTCATTGTACAAATCTGCTAGTTTGAAAAAATGTATAAAGCTGTGTGAGGACTATGGTTAGTATTGTTGTCTTCTGCTCGATACTGCTTTACCAACTATAGACTCGAAATAATAGTGTTGTGATTTAGACTTTATCTCCGTATTTCTTGTTTGAGTTTATTTATGGCATGAAACTACTCGAATCATGGGTCTAGTTCTTACCTGCAACACTAGCACCATTGGCATCCGTCGGAGCAAAGTAGGAAGGATGCGGTGGGGAAGTTATCCTTTTTTCATTACAAGTGAAATCAAAATAGGCATCTTTTGGCACCAGCGCATTGCCTCGAAATCTAATATCTAAGTACTCGGATTATTCTTCTTGTTCCCTTTGCTTGTTCTCTTAAAATACTGGTCATTCGCGAGAGGTCACCCTTATTATCATCTGAACTACCTTTCGTTCTTTCCCCCTTTTGCACGGCTATTAAGTTGTTTTCATGAGGAAGACTAATTTGTGCTGCCGTATGCCAGTTTTGACTATCAGACCAACCATGAACGCACCTTGTATACAAGCAAAATGATGCCCCTTCCCTAGAAATTAAGCCCGGTTCTGTCGTAAACCAGGCTTATACAAGAATGGACAACGACGATAAATGATTGGAACATTCGCGGGCAACATGGAAATACTTCAAGCCTCTGAAAGATTTGATTATCAATTTGAGCGTGTACAAACAGAATTATCTTTTAAAGCTCTCTCATTCGGACAATATCTCCAAGGTTTGAAGAATCTTATACCCTAGTTCATATCATTGTACGAGAAAATCCATAATGAACTTGAATTGGCTCATTTATAAAACATCAATTTCCGGTCGTTGCAAACTTACACTTACATACTGCTATAAATAGAGTTGAAACAAATGGATTGTAACGAAGACAAGTTCTTCACGAGCTATAAACCAATTTGTGGTCTTGTACCAATATACTTAGAATGCACGTGATTCAAGAAGAATAAAAAATGATCAACGACAATTCAAATTCCATCACAACATATGCGGGGGAGTTGCGGGAAGTACTAGATCCTCTTTAACTTATTAGAGCGAGCAAAATCAATTGCATTGATACATAAGTTTTAAAGCTTCTTGTGCAATTACCCCAACACATTACAAGCCTGGACATCTACTCATCGCTTACAATGACTATATACAACACTGTACATGTAACTAACAAGATAAATATGTATGGAATGGTGTCTGTCTGAACTGTCAACAGACTGCAAGTCACTACGGATTACCAAAATTAGCAACAAATGGTACAAGTCTTCTATAATCCCTCCTCCGTCTAAGAGCACAGTTATCAAGCACCCGCCCAAGGATCAAGCGCGTATTCCTCAAAGCTACCTCCCTCGGTGGCAAACCTGGTTCAGTCGATCCTCCTTGCGAGGCCATACTCAGACCTGCCCCAAATGCAGACCCCATGGGGAATTGAAGAGGTCCACTCCTCGCCTTGAAGGACATTTGAGGAGCTAAAAGTTTATCATCACTCCCGAGGCCATTCTCGGACAACAACCCTGGATCTTGTGGATGGGAACCTGTCAAGGAGCTACAGCTCTGCAAGAGGGCTTCCAGAACACTCTGCGCCTCCCAACACAATGTGCTCTCCACCAACTGGGACACTATCGCATACATGTGTGGACTCTGGGCAGCATCCATGGGAGTATGCTGAAGTAATGCCTTAAGCATGAGAAGCAACACGCGCTGGTACTCTACTGGCCCCTTCTCTAATAACCGGAGCAAGTGCCCAAAAGCAAGAGCAGAGTGCTTTGGAAACCACTCATTGCACAGAAGCGGTGACACACAGGCAAGGAGGTTATCGACACTCTTGATCTCGCCCTGGGAGTAAGCCATAAATACCATAGCTAAGTCTTCCAACGATTTTGCTTGACACCAGATAGATATGTTGGCTGCAACCGAGCAAGCCTTCTGATACTGCTGCTGGAGCGGAGAAGCAGGGCCCACCACTAGATCATTGCTCAGCTGCAAGCAGAGCCATGGGAGTAAGCATGTGATATGCATCAAGAGTCTTGTCTCTGCATCCCCAAAAATTGAGTCACAGGAATGCACGGTGATCCGTGAGAGGACATCGATAGAGACGCCGTGACTAACAGTCGACATGAGTCCTTTTAGCACGAGAGGCTGAACCCCTTCAAAAACTGGCAGGTTCCCACTGGATGGCGGAATTTCAGAGGCACTTCTGGAATCCATCCGCTGATATTCTCCCATGTCACTACCAGAGGCATCAAGCTCATCTCTGGGCATGCTTGAGAGGAGTACATTTTCTGTTGTTCTATCTCGAAACGATAAGCGATCGATTATACGGGAGAAGAGCTCAAGTACCTGACAGTACACATGAACAAAATCTGTGTGCATCATCGCCACACACCCCCAAAAGAGTTGAGGATAAAGTATTAACTTCTCTGGCTCCATGTTCTCCACCATGACTTGCAATGTCAAGAGAATTTCCATAACAAAACCCAGAACTGGAGGCACCGGGTTTCCTAAGCATCTGTGAAGGCAGCGGAGGAGTGATACACATGTATCACTGGTAACGGTGGGTCGAAGTGCACGGTAAATCTGGTGGGAGCGACATGCAAGGTGTCTTGAGGTGCACTCCATCGCCCATTTAAGTGCCTCAGTCCCCCAAGTTTCACGTAAATCTCCTTGAAAAAAGATTGCATCAACCATGCTCTGAACTAGGGAAGATAGAAGAGCTGCGCTAGGAAGCTCAGTTCTAGTAACTGTGGGATCCTCATTTTCCCACATCATGCTCCCACGCTTTGACTGGACATATTTGATCAGGCTCACGACCTGCTGTTTGTTCTCTCCATCACTATTTTCAACTTCATATAACTCCAAGTGGCGTCCAGCAAGCGAGTACAACAAATTAACAAGCAAGTGTTGGCAGTGCTCAAGCACAATATCTTCTGAACTATCCATCGACACAAACGTGACATGAAATAGCAGAGGAAGGTGCTCACGGAAGTCTTCATCATTTTCATATGCGATTTCTGCAAGCAGAATCAATGCTATATCTGCATGGGTGAGTGAATGTTGCTGATGCCCTTGCAATGCCGATCGCAGTTCTTTTGCATTTACGGGATGCCCTGCAACACCAGAATGAATCCCCTCTTCTCCAGAGTTTGGAGTATCAATCAGGTAGTCCCCACTATCTCGAGAAACATGGCGGCTTCTCATACTTCCAGTTGAACTTCTGACCCCAATTAATGGCCCTGACATGTTCACCAGAGCAGGAAGCAGCTGACCTGATCGTCCTGCAGTTACTGGAACTATGTTCAGATCAGGAGGCATTGGGCTAAGTGGGCCTGATACACTTCTTCCAGTCACAGCTGCTGTTCTCCAGCTCAGGCTGCCACTTGTATTCCGAAGTGGACCGTCAAGGGAACCCCGAACAAGCAGCGGTGACATGTGTGGTTGGCTGTCCACTAAAGCTGCAACCTGGGCTGCTGGAGGACCCTGAGAGAATTCCAATAAAAAGTTTCCACCTGCATCGCCCTTATTTCCACCTGGCAGAACAGGTTCAATACTATCTTCCAGCATCCTCTGAGACAACTGGAAAACTAAGTGATCGATTGTCCGCTGTGGACATATGCGAGCCAAGTATAAACTTACTCGCTTTGCAACAGAGAAATACGTGGCAAATGCACCACTAATTTCTGTAGATGCATTTGAATCGCAATCTTCAATCCCTTTTGTTATCAGGAAATCTAGAACTGGGCTAATGTTCCTAGGCTTGCTAGCAATAGTCCTCCACAGCTTCTCAATCTCATCTGGAAATTGGTCACCGTGTCGCCATGTCACGTAGTAAAGACTTTTCAACAATCTTTCACTCCAACCAGACTCTTTGAGTTTCCAGAAATTGAGATTCTCAATCCATGGAGCCATGCATGTCAGGACCTGATGCTGTGCTATAATATCAACTGCATCAAGTTGTCTCTGCATAATTTCCTCACACAGAAGCTGACTTAGTTCAGGATGATCTTTGGCCAACTTGCATGACAAATTGTACTGAAACTGTTGGTAGGAATCAGGGAGATTTCCAACAACAGCAGCTCGGTAGCTTCCCGAACCATCAATGCCACCCTCTGCCCACTCGCGGTCTGAAAGCGTCTCTAGCATCTGAAGCGCTTCATCACGAATTTGCCTAGATGGATCGACCACCTTGTACAGGATAAGGCTCAAGAGTCGCTGGATTTCACATTTTGGTATTTCTTGCCGCATGTAGACCTCAGCCAACACGCTGAAGTATCCGTCAGCAATGGTAGGATCTGAATAGTAGCACTGCAGAAAAGGTAAACCTATGTGAGTTCCAAGAGGAGATGACTATGCCATGCCAGCTAGAAGCAGTTTTTAAAATAGCCCAGTGAGCCTAGTGTGTTACAGTCTACAGCTGTAAACAGGTCCAGATTGGTGTAGAAGAGTGTGTGAAAGACATTACCTGATCAATGCATGCAAGAAACAGGTCCAAATTGGTAATAAGCAGGTTCTTTAAGGCCAGCTTTGCCAGTGAAGCACGAAGATGACCACCTCTGTTACGAGCAGCAGTTCCCCGCCCACCTTCTCCTGTGTACTTGGAATAAGAGGGAGTTCGTGGATCAGCCGGTGAGTAACCAAAAGGAGCTCTCGCACTTGGTTCCATAAATAAACTATTGACCCAAGAAATCACTCTGCCACTCATTTTTCTTGCATTGTCATCAAAGCAAGGCCCATATAGAAGTGAAGCCATAGCATTCATTGAGGCCCACTGGACTGCCTCCACCTGTTCGCTAACTTCTCTATCAAAAGAAAGTTTATCTACAGAATCCTTTGACCGAGAATGCTGTGAGGACTTGTACCGCTCAACCTCACGACGATGGTCAGTAACACCATCCTGACTCCATGTGCTCACTGCATCATCACACCATGAGAGAAGCAGATCAAATAGTTTCTTCCTGGTTCTAAGATCGAACCTTTCAGACTTCGATTCAACAAATTCAGGGGCAAGCGTTTTTAGAATAGAAGCAAGTGCATAACGGAGAGGTTGAATCTCATGGAAACTTTCAGGAGGTGCTGAAGTTGTGTGCTTCATTGTCTCATCAATGAACTTCAGATAGTGGAGACGGACGGCAGGTTTACGGACCAACATGCCAGGCCAGATACTCTCAGCAATTGTCCGATATATATTAGCAATGTGAATGCGGAGTTCCTCTCGCCGAGCTTTTTGAGACTGTTAACCAGAAAAATGAAAAATAACCCACAATTAACTTTCATTTAAAGGTCAGAATATATAGAAAATTACAAAATTGACTTCCTAAATATGGACAAGACTCCTGCGTGCATCACTTGACCTTGTGAGAGATAAAACTGAACATGATGGCAAGTACGTTCTTGCTATCCAAAAGTCACAGATAAAGATATAATATGCTGGAAATTCAAGTACCTTCCACTTTGGTTTTCCCTCCGTTTCCATTGAAATCTCATCAATGAAAGATGAAAGTTCACCAAACATGATTTCACACGCTTCCAGATGTGAGTGACCGAGGGCCATGGTAGCTGCATGCTACACCAAACAGACGGAAGAAAAAACACTTAGCTGAAAGCACAGCAATTGACCCCATGTAAATAGAATATGCCACAGAAGAAGAAGAAATGGCGCAGTTTTATATTCTGATAAAGGGCAATTAAAACTGATCCACAAGTAGCATATCCATCAAACTAGACTAAGACTGCCATCACGCATCATCTTCACAAATATCCATCAACTTTTGACACAGTTTGTGCATTCCACATTTAAAAACAGCTAGTCCACCCAGGATGTTGACATTATGAGGAACTTCATGTAGAACCCTCACGAAATAATGTACGGAAATATCTGCATAAATATGCACTAGAATTTTCAAGATTGCAGAGATATCCGTGTACTTACCGTGTAGGCCTCTGATCCAGATTTTAATGAGGAGAAAATCAGATGGTAGAGATCTTTGTTTACAGCCAAGCCACCAGCTTCTCTACCATCTGGCGGACATGAACATAGAAACATTGCGTACATAAGCCATTGATCCAGTTTATTCTCCATATCTTGTGCCTGTGCCACCTTTCCACCTAACTCAACTGGTGTAATATGAGCAAGGCGTCGCGTGACCTCCACCCTACATAAGTAGTTGCCATTAAGGTCTTTTAATCAAAGGCACCCTTTTCCAAGATGCACAAATCAGAGATCGCAGTGAATAAGTAAATCTAAGATTGTAAACATTATAAGGGGCTGTTAAAGTCATAGCTTCTATAAGTTGCAACTTGTACATTAGCTTTCACACTCTGATAGACTATAAAGATTTGCCACAGTAAACTGATCGATGAAGGGGTGCAGGACAGTTCACTCAAAAATATTAGAGATCCTATACTGCTAGGCAAACAAAAGCAGACTGAAGAACAGCTCTGGAAACATGGCTTCTGAGATATTGTACAATGGAGCCATCACCAGTAACATTTGATAACTCATGTTACATCTCTCTCCTCCCTGCTAACAGAATGATATCTCAAAAAGAAACTTCTCCATTATCAGATTGGTCACGCACTCTGCCATGCCTTTGGTCAGTTTTGGTTATAACTTGATTGCCCTTTGTTCTAGACAATTTTGCAGAAAATATCAGGGCTTATGGGACTGGAGAGCACCCCCTCCTTTTGGCTAGACACTGCCTGATTAGGCTCGCAATCGTAATTTAATTTATGTTCCATGCCGCCTCTCAACTTCAGACAGTACAGCATCCCAACCAATGGACCAAGGTTTTCTGACAAGCTAGCATCCTTTATGCTTACATCAAGGCTAACAGACAAATATCAATTATCGAGCAAAGGGAGATGTCAAATAGCATTTGTTCCAGTGGTTAGGAGGATAAAATTAACGTCAGCCGACATGATTAACTTACTTTGCTTCTTGAACAGAGCTAGGACATAGCTCGGCAGTATACTTTATAAGCTCACTCAGACACCGAGCCCACCTATTCTTATCAGGGCTGTCAAATATTATTGACTGAAGTGTCACATCAGGAGGAATGACATCAGATTCTCGTCTCAAATCAAAAGGACGCCCAGAATCCCAATAGCAGCTCTGAACAATTTCATCCTGTAAGGACAGCTGACAAATGGTAAGAACATTGCAATTCACACACTAATCCCCATATAAAAATTTGAGAAAGAGTTGATGAAAGTCATTGCCCACCCCATGTTCTTCAAGGACATCGATTATAAAAATAGGCTGGGCTTCACTAACAAAATAGTCCTCTGAGTGTTCACGTGCTGAAAGGCTTCTTATATCATTCCTCAAGGCACGAACACAACGCAACAACTCCAGTGCGGTGTGTCTAATCTGGCTGTCAACAGAACTAAGAAAGATAAGACCCACAGCATCTATCTCTGAAGCATGAAACTCTATTTTCTCAGCTGAATGATGGAAAGAAGGCTTCTTGATTCCCTCATATGCCCGATCGACACTCTTCACCTCTTCCACATTGGAGTCAACCCTATTTTCAGATAAACAAGCTCGCCAAAAACGCATGAGTTCTAATAGGCGCCCCATTGAAGTCTGAATGAGTAGTGGGAACTCATCAGGAAGTCCCAGAACAAAGTTGGCCATCCCTCTCATAACTGCGAAACGACGATGGGGAAGATACCTCACAATCCGATTCAGTACTTGCACTGCTTCCTCACGAACACCAGGATCGATACTTATGCCATGTTGAGGTATTATTTCAGTTATTTTGTCACTTCGGCCAACTTCTTCGATCAGACAGGGTATGCACTTCAGCACTGACCTGAAGAGAGATCCTTGAGCCTTGTCTTTGGTCACAGCATCTAGAGTAGCAGAATACGTCAATCGAAGTGTTTCGGCAGAGAAGTAATGAATAGTAAGTAAATTTGGATATTGATCCTGGAAATTATTTAATCAATAAGACATCACCACATATGAAAGGTCCCAAATTTATGGAGAGAAGAAGCTGTTGCACTCCGGAACTTTCGAGTATTTCACACAGCTGCTTTCAAACATTGTTACAAGCAACCTTACATCAATCACCATTCCTGGATTTGCTATCAGAAGGGCCGATTTAAGTCTCCAAGACTACCAGTCTCAGAAAAAACATCAAAAGACTGCTAAAGGCGTTTGCTTTAAACAGCTCTTTTTTCTCATGCGGAATGGCTGCCAAGCAGGTCATGAAGGTCAAGCCTATTCTCAGGTAATGTCTTTATATTTAACAAATAAGTTATTTGCACTCCTTATACACACAGAACGTGATTCAACCATTTTGTCCAACAGCAATAACAGTTAATACTTTCTTTTGTATACTCCAATCAGATCCACCAGTAAGCAACTCCTTAGTTAAGAAAAGTGGTGTTGACCACATCTTCAAGTTAAAACAGATCATAAACAGAATCCTCCATGAGAAAAAAAAAATGGATCACTATGTTCATGGGCCGTGATTTATAGATCAGCATGATTGCGTGTTTTTTCAGCAAATAAATTCTCAGATGTTTATGAAACTCCATGCAATTTAACACGCCAGTGCACATTAAATTCTTTCCAATTTTTATAAAGCTCAATTTGTAGCAGCTTACAACTGGAACAAAATGCAACTAAGCAATCGAGCGTATGGGAGGAACGGAACAAATTTAAGTCAAACCAGGTGCCACATGCTTACGAGACAAATGTACACAGTTTATTCTATTATACGAGCAACACATAGATAAACCATAAGAAAATGATCACTTTTCTTATTATTGTTATAAGGAGATCCAGTCAACAAACATTCTTAGAGATCCATTCTGGCTATGTTCGTAGTGAAGTTGAAAAATGCTAGCCCTCTTTGAGGTCAAAATTCAAGGAAGCAATCACTATACTTGTTTTAGACTTTTTGATGAAACTTTTATAGAAATTAATACCAATTGCAGGCCTTGAGAAAGTTAGAAGAGCCTGACTGTAATTCCGATGGCAAGACCTCACTATCAGCTCAATGGCAGCTTTAACTTTTGGAATGTAGTGGCCAATGTCGTGACCTGCTAATGCAACAATGTCAAACATGTTCAGTTAAATGGTCAAAGTCAACCTTTGGAATGAACAACAGGCTAACTGACAAGCTAGCCGACCTTTGAATATCTCCAGGCCGAAGTGCTGGCTTGTAGGAGTCATCACAATGGAGAGCAGAGCTCTGAGGCCAATCACCTTCGCTTCACTTGGGCTATCTTGCTTAAGCAACTCTAACACCATATGATTCATGGCAAAATCAAGGTTATG
Source organism: Syzygium aromaticum (assembly GCA_024500025.1). Classification (NCBI taxonomy): domain Eukaryota; kingdom Viridiplantae; phylum Streptophyta; class Magnoliopsida; order Myrtales; family Myrtaceae; genus Syzygium; species Syzygium aromaticum. The sequence continues at coordinate 14,311,931 of CM044893.1, forward strand.
CTCTGCCATTGTCACACAGAATTCAACAAGCTTATCATGTTGCACATCTTGAGTGAGCAATCCTTTCCTCAGAACTGTCAAAAGTTGAGAGGTCACGCTATCTAAGTAGTCCCATCTGCGATTTTGGGCATGGCTAGATGCATAAACACTCAAGTAAAACCTCATTACTCGATGAAGACAGTCCAGGGCCATGAATCTATGATTTTTGTCCTGCAGTAATGCCGATAAAATATGAGTAAATACGCAATAAAAGGCAAACACTGTCTATAATCTACAGCTCGACATCAGAACATCTCATCCATGTTTCTCTCTTGTCAGTCGACTGACAACTGACAGGACTTACTCTGAGAAGCTTGTAGAGTTGTTCCATGTGAGAACTTAAGCCGCCGTTGAAGGTTTGAGGATCTCCAAGGCAGAGAAGAAGAGTTACCAATGGGTAACCAACCTAGTCAAAAGAACATTGTAAGAGTCGATATAATAGAAATCATTAAGATTCAGAGAGCCAGAGAGATGCAAGAAGGTATGTGTACCGAGGAGAACTAAAAAAATAAAACTTGAGAAGTAAAATATTCACATGGTAGAAATTTTATAAAAGTCTCCATGGAAAATACATAAATTTCAAGGAACTTGATGAGTTAATCTTCCACTCTGGCATTTCAAAGTCCTTTAGTTGGTGACAAAAGAATCTTGAAAGTTCTGGCATTCATGCTGCACACGTTGGTGTGATAAATTGTGTAAATACATGACGAAGGCTGTCAATACTTTTGGAGATAGAAATTCCAGAAATAGAAGTTTCTCTCTATGGGTTAACAAATGGCAAAAAATATGAATCTCACTAAAGAGTAAAATTTGATAGAAAGTCACTTACTGCAATGTGTTTGCTTTGCTTGTCCATCCATTGCATAAGCTGCCCTCTTATACGGCCAACAGCTTCATACCACAATGTAAGAGCAGGCTCCACACCTGATGGAGGCCACTGGCTTTTCCCACCATCGGCAAGTGGGGCTAGGATGTTTGAAAGCATATTGCACAGTGCATGATGAAGCTCGCTTTTCCGTTTATGAGGAGCCCGTATGAGAGGGTTGGCCTTTGCCACAAATGATGCCGATGCATTCAATCCTCCCTCAGTTTTAACCTGGCATCCACTCTGTTAAAAAATACCAACACTGATATTCACTGAGAGGAAGAAAAATAAATGGATATGCCACTTACCCCGAGTTTCAAGTAGCGCATGCCATTTATTATGCTAAGAGTTTCACTTCGAGCAACATTGCTATCGATAGAACGAGTCTTGAGTTCATCAAAAAAGCGCTCAGTGACGGAACTGAATCTGTGAAAGCAATGAGAAAGAACTATGTTGTTGGAAGAGTTTGACTATTCAGTTACATAACTGAGCATTCAGCAGTTGACCAGCACACTACTGTCGTCGTTGCAATATGGGATATACTTAACAGACTGATATAGGCAGACATTCCACCAACAGCTGAAAGCTCTCATTCTTCTTCTCCTTTTTCCTTTTTCTTTCCAAACTATCAGAACCCAGATGCCATTTTCCACACTGGACTACAACAGCATCCAAATAAAGCCAAGGTAGAAAAAGCGAGAAGGACAGAAATCTATAGAGAACCTACTCAGCAGAAGAACCCCCTTTCTCTTACAGGAACTTTCATAATAATGATTATACTAATGAGAAGAAAAAAAACATGATGATTTTGTTGACGATGGAATTGACTTTGTCCGGCAAAAGAGATTGCCAATTAGCACAAACAACATTCATAAATTGTGCACAACCTGGAGATGGACCTGGCAACTCCATAGCAGGTAAAACAAAAGGTACATATCTCATTTACCAGAAGTTTGCACCTAGGACCTTCGAGTGATGACAATCTGTAACCATCCTATGAAAACCCATCTTCTTGCCCTCTCATCCAACCAAAGGTAACAAAACCAAACTAAGAAAAAGAAAAGGAAACAACTGCTTTCTCAAGAACCAGCTCATCCACTTCTACCAAGCAAGGGAAGAATAAAGCATTATTTATAACAAATTATACCTGATCCGAGATAAGGCACCTAAAAGCTGAGCTACCAAGTCAAGAAGAAGCCCGCGCAAATCAACTAATGAGGGATACTCAACCTGGCTTACCACCCTGGAATAGCAGTTTAGTCAACTCATAGATAGAAAAGCAACAAGCACTAAATCAAAAGCTGTTCAAAAGACAACATAAAAAATAAATTTGCAATACATAAGTTAGTCTGCTTGCTGGATGTCATGGCTTTATATGCATGTTGCAGCCATGATGCTGCCTAACCATGCCAATCAAATTAAAGTTGTGGCTATTCAATAGGCAATCAAACAAAACAAAAGCTTGAAGATGGGAATGTTGATTAAACACTTGGCGGCTAATAAGGAAAACTGACACAATTTGTCTGCATCAGTTAAGAATGAAAAGCCAAAGTTGAACTGAAGTAAAGACTAAGTCGCCATTGAATTTAGAGTAGTCTCATAGGAAGTCGCTAGAATGGATTTGAAATCACAAAATTTCACCATACCTATTAAATTCACTTCCCCCCTTCTTCTTTTTTCAGGTCAACATTTTTGTGTTTTTTTACCATTTTCCATACATGCACTTTATCACTCCAACTTGCAACAAACAACTAGTATAAATTTACACTGCCAAAGAAACCTAATGGGCGCTCTGACACCTCTCGATTCTCACTTTCACATGCAAACTCCAATCTTGTCTTCCTCAAATCAGAAAACCTTAATTCCATTCATCGTCAACAAACCAGACTAACTCTCAGTCTAACTTGCAAATCTCTCTCTCTCTCTCTCTCTCTCTCGATATAACTTCTTTTGCCTTTCGGCCAAAGAAAGAAACTTCAAAACAAGATTAAAAGGAGAGAGAAACAAAGGCTCAACCATTAAACAAGTCAAACTGCTACAAGTCAATCGGTTCAACAGTTGATATTTCAGTAGGTTTCTCGTTCTGGGTTTGGAACTATCCAAACTAAAACTTTTGGCTCAGTTTGATTTGAAAAGAAAACTTGAAAGACCAAATTTACACTCATAGTAGATCTTGCCTAAAACAACAGATTGAAATCATCACGATTTGTGCTCACATTAATAATACAAACCATATTTTTCACCAGAAAATTGCTGCCTCAATTTGCACATTTTCATGATACAAAGTTTATACAGAAACTAAGATGTAAAACTGGGTCAAAGGTCCAGAAAGCATCATCTGCACATCAGTAACCGAAGTCTCTAAATTGAGATGGTCTTCTACAAGATGGGGGCGCCTATAATTGCCATAGTTCCTTAATATAAACATTACAGTAAAGCCTCACCTGTCGGCATTAATTAGCCAGTCAAAAACAAAGTTTTCAAGCCCCTTCCAAAGCTTTTCTGCCATGAAAATAATTCCACCAAATTAGTTCGTTAGCAAAAGAGCAACAATACAAACAACGATATAGTGACACATAAGCAATTTGTTACACCATCACAACCAAAATAGAAATTGAAAGAGTGACAAAACCTGTGAGTCCCTCCTGAGGACAGCATTCTACAAACCGAATACATGCCGAGCAAAATATGCATTCCACTGCAAGCTGAAGGAGAAACTATTATGCAGTCATCACAAAACTCAAGACGGTGGCATTAATACACATAAGTGTTGAAGATAGGGAACACGAACTTGTAGTATTTCAGTATTGTTTTCATGCATTACAAGGTATTGTCCAATGGAAAGGCAGTTTGAAGTTGAGCATCACATTTGTTGAGATAATCCATCAACCAATCAAATTTCAGAAAGAGACATATATTTGTTCTTAAACTGTGATATTTAGAGATGCCATGCATGTGCAAAGACAAGCAAGTGCACTAGCATGCATGTCCATGAGCATGCACAAGCACACATAGAATCACATGCACCAAAATCCCTTTTGTAGGGAAAAACGGTAATTAGTCACAAATGATTTTGAAATGTCACAAATAGAAGCAATACCTTCCTCTGGAAAGTAGATGCATCATTCCCACCTTTTGGGGACTCACTGAAAAATAAATCCAGAAAGAGTATAATAAGCAATAAGATAACGAAAATGTTTATTTCACCCATATCACAGCATATGAAAAAAGTGACAACTTCTTAACCTTTCTAAGTTTGCTACTATAACACCTCAAGGAGATTGATAATCTCTTTGAACTATCATTCACGATATAGCTACCCTTACAACTTTCAATGGCATATGACACGGAATAAAGATGTACTAGCTTTGACTTGGCTGAACACACAAAAAAAAAAATGAAACTTCCAACTAAGCACAACGCAAACTTGGTATGACATGTCTGCAATCCCTCTCCACACAGTGTTTTGAAAGTGTCCTGGTGTTCATACCAGATGGCCAATCAGTATGTGGTTTAACCTATTCAACCAGTTAAACCCGGGGTTTTCTTAGCAAGTTTATCAAGAAAAATTCTCACTGTATATAATTTAATGCAAAAGTTGACAGAAACTTTGCTCAAAATGAGTCGGTAAAGGCGTGGCCTCACTCCTAAGAAGACATGGATGTCAGTCCCACCAACTACAAATGAACACTTTCTTGAAAGGGCACGTGTAAATTACTTTCAGTAAATTATTTGCCACAATGACAACAAGCATGCGCTCAGATCAGCTGGTCCAGCGTTAATCTGCCTACCCAAAAACAAGCCCCACTTGCTGGACTAGGTAAAGGACAAGAGGACGACAATAATCATAAAGATGGTGGCTCAATTATCAAAGAAGCAACAATAGTGGCTTGTAACAAGAAGAGAGAAAAGAAGTTGACTGGAATAATGTATTTTCACATTTCATTCTTTCTGTTTCAAAATTCAACTATTTTAAGAGAAACAGGTTTCAGATAAAAATACATTGAATCTCTGTGACACCATCTAGACATAAACGAAAAGCAGAAATAGAGATAGAGGCGCAGTGAAGCCCATAGAAAATGGCTGATTAGTCTATTGGGTGGACTTCAGCTTGCATCAACGAGTGATCTCGTCTTTTGCTCAAAAAGGCTGCACCCAAAGTATATTTGATTGTAACAGGACACGGGTTTGCTCAATAGTTTTCTAGATGGAACAACAAGCACACACATAATACTAATACTCAAATTCATTCTTCATCTTGGATAGGATGATGCTCATTTTTAAAGATAATTTATATTAAGAGAAACAATTAGAGTCTTTGCATGTGATCAGTCAAAATTCAGTCACCCGATGTCTATGAAGCCATGAAGACACGGACACTAACAATATTCACATGCTAGGTCCCTAAAGACATCTCATAATGCATTTGCAAACGCGGTCAATTATCTTGACCAAGAAATGAGAAGGTACCTTTCTCTCCATCTAAGAAGGGCTTCCAGAAGAGGTATAGGCGTATGCCGTGCAACCATAGCCAATGAATCGAGTACTTGTTCATAGGCTGGATCTGATGGTCGAAGGTACTGCCCATCCTGTGAATACAAATTACGAGAAAACTCAACATACCAACAAACCTAAAGTTCGGCAGCTAATGCTGTTATGCTGTTGGAAGAAAATCCATTCCCCATAGTCAAAAGAGGATGACAGAGAGAGCCAGTAGTGCTACAGCAGGAAATTCCGTCTATCAGCATGCGCCTCGGAGATAATGGTGCCCACATCAATCCAAACAAATGAACTCAGCTCGCCGTAATCAGCTATAGCTAGACGAACCAGTTTAACACTCTTGCAAAAACCAGGCAGCCTTCGCTCATTTCACCCGCATTTATGCCTAAGGATCCCATCTTACACCGCCTCACCTTGAGGCACACGAACAGCTAGCAGAGAAAAGGGACCTATATTACGCCACCCAAGAAAGACCGAGACCTAAAACCCACAATTTGCCAAATACTTCACCTTTGTCCCTTATCAATAAGGCCTTCCACAACACCTTTCTCACTCGACAAGTCCCCTTCCTTAACAGTTCAACAGACATTCTCCACGACCTAAACTTCCGACAAAGCCCTACGATTCCGCAACCGGTTCACTTCTCGACACCTAACAGCTTCGGCCGCATCACGCCGGCATTTGGACGAATACTCCGAGCTTCCGTACCACCCCCTGCCATCGGTCACGGCGAATACAACGCCATCTCCGATTCAAATCAGGACCCCATTCAGCCCGAAGAACCGGGCAAACCGAACGCATCGAGCGAGGGAGGGAGGGAGGGGGACGCAAGAGGAGCAGTGACTGACCTGAGCTTGAGCAGTTTCGATGCGACGGCGAGCGAGCGGGAGGAACCGCTGCAGGAGAGCGTCGACGATCAATTTCGCGGCGCTTCCTGCCTTCATCTTCTCCTGCGGTTCTTTCGGGGGTCGCTACGAATCAAATCACTTCCTCCTCCATCTCTTCGACGTTTGCTCGACTCCGCGATTGCTTCGAGCTTCCTCCGTCAATCATCCCCTACGCTTTCGTTCCGTTACCTGTTGTTTCACTTTATTTTCCATTTATTACATTTATTTATGTATTTCGTTTAATTTTACTCAGGTGCTTCAATTTTTTTGTGTTTTCACAAAATCGCCCCCAAAATGCTTCTTTGCTTACATTCAATTTTTCACATTCGTGCAGATTTTTTTCATTTTTTGTAGATCCTAAAGATTTCAAGAAGACACTCCTTGTATCGTGACCAAGTCGAGCCCGAAACAATTGAGACTCACTCGGTTCGTAATTTATCGCGCAAAGCTATAAGAGTATGACAATAAATTACGTCTAAGATCGATCAATTACGCAATTCATGCGCCACGTACATCGTGATTATTACTCATCTTGACTCGAAAAAAGAACGTCCTAGTCATGAGACAATCATGTAATTTCCTCTTAAGGAGAAGGAAGCATTATAATCAAAATGATACGATACTTGAGAGAAGTTGTGAATGTAGAGACAAAAATAATGCGCACAGCAATACAAGAGGGAGAACATCGAGGTATTAAGAGTCGCAAAAGAAGATAACGATGACATAGAGTCGTAACGGGAATGATGAAACTTTGGGAGAGGTACCGATGGAAAGGATGGAACGCCTTGACCGGAATCCATATCATAAATCCATGACACATATATAAAAGTATGATGTATGAGACATTTATGATGGTAAAGTAAGTATTTTTGCCAAAATCATGAATTACAACGAATGTTGGGGCAAAAAGAAATACATATTTGTCACTTTTAGTCCCCAGAATATAAACCTCGGACGGAATTATCCGAGCACATTTTCATAATTACGGACGCCGTCGGCCGACGTCGGTCTCCCGTCGCCCCTGTCAAAACTTCAGACCGCCCTGCGCATCTTGCACGGCCACTTTCTCACTCCAATTCTCTCTCTCTCTCTCTCTCTCGCCGCAACCGCCATGGCGACCGCCATGGGTCCTCCGCCTCCGAGGGCCTCTCAGCTCGAGCCCGACCCGCCCGCCGAACCGGAAGCTCCCGAAACTCTCCCGGAAGAAGAAGAAGAAGCAGCAGCAGCAGCCGCAGCCGCGGCCTCGACGATCTCCTCCGCCGCAGTCACTCCGATGGCTCCGCCTCCTCCGCGAAACCCTATCGCCTCCGCCGCCAGCGACGACGCCGACGCCGACGCCGACGCCTCGAATCCCGACGGCGGCTCCGCGCCCGAGAGCCGCGCGGCGAAACGTCCGGGCGCCGCGGTGCCTTACGCGATCCCTCCGTGGAGCGAGCCACCTCGTCACCAGTTTTCCCTAGAAGTGCTCAAGGACGGCGCGATTATCGATCAGCTCGACGTGTGAGTCTCTTTGCGTCGTGCCTTGAGTTGTGGATGCGAGTTCCTACGAGTAGCCTTCAATTTACCCCACGCTCTTTTCGCGTCATCTGAATTCAATGTGCTCGTCTTTGGGATTTTAGGCACGAGAAGGGGGCCTACATGTTTGGACGGGTAGATCTGTGCGATTTCGTGCTTGAGCACCCCACCGTATCTCGATTCCATGCCGGTAATGCGACGATTCCTCTTTGTGTTTTCTCTAAAATATTTCTTGTGGACACATCCATGCCGTTCTGCTGAAGAATCTTGAATCTTTTGCCGGCCAAGGGCAATTGGAGAAAGGAATTGCTAAAGACTAACCTTAATTATGGCTTAAGTTTGTGAATGAGCTGTTAAAAGATGTTTGCTCAGGATGTGTTCTTCTGACTGCTTGGTTTCACCTCTTTTGCTAGTTCTGCAATTCAATGGGGAAGGAGATGCGTATATATTTGACATTGGGAGTACTCACGGGACCTTTGTGAACAAGGACCAGGTACTATAGTGGCAAGTAACTCTTTTCTTAATTCAGACAATTGATCACGACCAGTACATAAGTTGGATTGCTGCTAGGCGCATGGCATGCCTTATGTCTCTGGTTCAAGACCCCCTTCAAGTGCAGTTTTATTGTTTTTTCACAAAAGAGACAATTTGCTGCTGTCGAGAGTGCATAATATCTTCTCTTAAGTATGCATTGCATCCCATGGTTTTTGTCGATAAAATTTTTTGCTTTGAAATTGCTGAAGGAATTAACCGTAGTTTGATTCATAGCGATTTTCGAAAAGAATCAGATGTTTATGTGATGTATAGTGGGAAGTTTCATCTTAAAACAGCCGAAATATTTTTTGTCTGTTGTATCTAAGAATTTCACCGAAAGTCTGATGTGTCAAGAGATAAGACAGTATGAAATTTTTCAGAGTACATAACTTTCCTTCATTTGATGTAGCTCTGCGGATCCCAAAGTTTCTCAGAGCCACCTGATAAAGACTTTGAATTGTTCATGGGTGTTTCTAGATACTTCTCTGTTTTATATTCTTGAAATATCAATTTTGACCATCAGCAGAAACTTAAATTTTCATGCTTCTACTAGGCAATAGGAGTAATTCTTATCAAATTTTGTTTAATAGGTCTTTCTTTTGCCTTTAAACAGGTCAAGAAAAAAGTATATGTGGACTTGCATGTTGGTGATGTCATCCGGTTTGGCCAGTGAGTTTCTCAATCTTTTTACTTGTAATTTCAATCATTTTCCATCTCTATATGTTCCCCCTAGCCTTCGTTTCCTGAACCATTTGTTATAACTAGACTAGGCGAGGTGGACCCGTGGATATAATTAGTATAATCAGGAATTGATCTCAAGTCTTGTATGTGTCAATAATTCATTGCCGAATGTACATATCATATAAGATCTACTTTTAAGCTGATTACCTTACACCAAATCTCCTCAGTTGCATTTGACAAGGTGTATTGATATAACAAAGGGCGCCTTTCTTTACGAAAATGGATATACTGGAGCATAAAATAGAGGGCACTTGGTGCTTAAGGTGTATGTTCGTGTTTGCTTGACACAATCATGAGCGTTATTGTTCCTTTGCTTGTGCAGATCTTCACGGCTGTACATATTCCAAGGTCCAAGCGACTTGATGCCACCAGTACGATTTCCAAATTCTATACTTTTCCTTCGTTGATATGGTTAATGACTTTCGCTAATTGAGCACTATAGCACATTAATGAAAGAAAGCTACTAGGTTTGTTCTCTATTACTTTTGGTGCCATGGTCATACTGATATAGTTTTTACTATTATGGAGTTTTTCTTATTATTAACTTCGGTAAAGCACTACCCACTGGAACATTTTGAGATATCAAAATAATATACAGGATTCCAAAAAGGCGTAATTTTGTTATCAGTATTACATGTGACTGAAGAATCACTGCGAGAAATACTTTGAACTAACTGAGTAAGTGTACATGTAATGTATATGAATCAATTGGAGGAGGCGGATGGGTTCTAACGTCATTACAATCTGGAACTGTTTGAAGATTTTCAATTTTTCTTTTAGGCCCAGCAAAGAGGTATGCCTCCTATGAAGCTGAACAAAAGTTCATGGGGCCCAATAGTGTGCTGGAGAAAAGAAGTTATTTCGGATAGTATCCTTGGTTATACCTGCCAAAAAGCTTGTGCCTGATTAAGACTTAAAGAATTATTATTCAGGAAAAGAAGACTTAATACGTAGCTTGTCCGCACTGCCAGAGCTGGCTCCAAATGACTGCGGAACTGACCATTTTATGTTTATATAAATGCCAGATCAATACAAAGTAGGGACACTCGGTTAAACCATTTGTACCTTCTTCAACGAGCTTTAGCTTTTTTAATTCGCTTGACATTGTCCGTTTTTACCTTCGTGACTATTGTTGTTTAACTTTACTACACAAAAACAGAGAATAGAGGTTCCTGTTAGTGTGGTAATGCAGTTTTTGTGTTATGCCCTTGGGAAGTGTAAATTTTTTTCCTCATTTTAACAGGAGGCTGACATGAAAGTCATTAGAGATGTGAAAATGAGAGAAGATATGCAAGACAGGGAAGCATCTCTTCGACGGGCAAGGGAGGAAGCATATATTGCGGATGGTATCTCCTGGGGCATGGGAGAGGATGCTGTTGAAGAAGAGGAGGTCTGTGAGAAGTTAACTTTTCCTTATGATGCTTGCAGCTCTTATTTGCCCTTCTATATGCAGTTTCAGAAAAATATGGAAGGATATGCAGTTTTTTGTGCTTCTATCTAATGCGCTCGATTTGTTTTTTATTATGGCATTCAGATGAGCTGTTCAAATGGTTCCCTGAGTTCTCATCAAGTTTGAGTTCAGGCTTTGTTGTTGGAAATCTAAAAAAGATTGATTATTGAACTTACAAATGAGCTGGGTGACAGGATGATACAGAGGAAGTGACTTGGCAAACTTACAAAGGGCAGCTCACTGAGAAGCAGGAAAAAACCCGTGAAAAAGTGTTGAAACGAACTCAAAAGGTCAGGGTTTTTAGTCCATTATGAATTTTGTTATTGTTGGGAATGTTTATATGCCTCTGCTTTTGAAGCATGACATTAAATTTCTTATCAGTCAGGTTTTTTAGTCCATTATGAACTTTGTTAGTGTTTGGAATGTTTTTATGCCATTGCTTTAGAAGCGTGACGTTAAATTTCTAATATCAGTCAGGTTTTTTAGTCCATTATGAATTTTGCATGCATTATATCAATTTAGAGCCTCTAAACACTAATCTCAAGGCACAATAAGAGTGATCAGTTTAAAGTAATAAAGGTCATGCCCAAACTAAAAGTGAACAATAGCCAGAAAGCACAAGTGAGGAGAAGCAGGTTATAATACCCTTTAGAGAGCAAAAATGCTTTGAAAGCATATGGGATCATTTCGTGAAAGAGAAAAGGCTATAGAATATCATCAGAGGAGGGATTAGTTTTTTTTTTTTTAATTATCAACTACTCTGAGATGACTACGGCTTTCAATCTTAGAGTGTACTCTGTTGGAAGAGATCACATAGCTAGTTGTCATTTTTTGGTAGCATCATTTATTTTTTGGTCTGCGTGATGCTTTGTGACATCCAAAAACTTAAATTCAAGAGTGGGATCCTTCAAGTTGTATTTTGGAAAATGTATTTTTTGGCCAAACTGCGGTAAGGAAAATTTGTTCTATGGTTTTTCTATGACAGGGAAAAAGGTCATTTGGTAGTTTAAATCCGATAGAGGACTCGATACCAACTAGCCTAAGGAGCTAGAGGATCAATGTGGCCTACATCACTTAGATGGTTGTGTAAGCTGAATATAAGTCATTCTGTGATCAAATATGTAGAGCAAGCATTGGGTTAATTCCGCTATGGCCACTACACTTTAGTTGAATTTTGCAATCAGGTTTCTAAACTTTGATTTTTATTACCTAGTATACTAAAGTTTCACTCTCGCAATTGATGCACTTTGACTACAAATATTCGGGCAGATTGCTTACATGATAGACATGTACCAATTTTCCCAAAGTCTGGTCATTGTCACGAGGCACCATGTTAGTATGTCGCTAGAGAATTGGCCGGATTGTGATCAAAGTGCATGAATTGAAAAAAGAAAAAAGAATGAAAGTTTAGTGTATTGAGTTATTGAGATCAAAATCCATTGACCTGATTGCAAAATCGACTGGAGTTCAGTGACCACTAGTGAAGCTTACCCATATGCTTTGTAGTATGTGATTTGGCCATCCAATAGTCAAAATGATTCGCCTGCATCCTTGATTATCTTTGATCCTGTGCTGTGTGAGTTATATAGTATGGTTACAGTCATCTACTGTCAAAATGATTTGCCTGGCAGTTGTTCATTTTTTTATTCTATCTTGCTTTTGATTTAAAAGAAATTACAGAACCTCAATATTCTTAGCTTCAGTGTAGTTTCCTGACTCACTCCTAGCAAACGAAACACGTGTATAAATTTCAACTCTCGTTTGGACGTTTGATTTTGAGAATTGGTGGTAGCTAGCAGATCAAATACGATCGACAGAAAGATTTTTGTCACTGTTGAAATATTAAGCTCTACAGTTTGGAATGCTTTTTATCTTGTGTAATGTGTGAATCTGATTGCATGCCCCATTTATTTTTCAACTGTAGATTGCTCACATGAAGAAAGAAATAGATGCTATTCGTGCTAAAGACATCTCTCAAGGCGGACTAACACAAGGACAACAAACTCAAATTGCTCGTAATGAACAGAGAATTACTCAGGTAATGTAAACATTACTGGTCTGGTTCCTTTCAATTTGATGTGATCATTTTTCAGTTTTTGTCATTTAGCAAGCAAATATTTTCCTTCATTTCTTTGAATTGACATTGCAATTTTCTTTTTCTGTAGATCTTGGAAGAACTTGAAAGCTTAGAAGAGACCCTGAATGATAGCATACGAGAGAGTTTAGGCGCTCGTACAGGAAAGTTATCCCACCGCACAAACAAAGGAACAACTGAAGATGAAGACGAATATTTGAGGTATCTCATAATTGCCAGCTTCTCTTTCTGACTTGACGATTTGCCATTTAGCTGGTAAAAAGGGAATTAAAACCAGAACAAGTGATAACCGGGGCTATAATTAGCTTTCAAAGGAATAAAACTGGGACTGCATCATAGAATTTAATGCATGTTTTTTTGGTTCTTTTTCAGTGATGACGATGAATACTACGACCGATCAAAGAAAAAAGCAAATGTCCCTAAGACTGGCCAAAGCCAAGCCATAGAAACTGCAGACACTCTTCTTGACAAGAGGGATGCAATCAGGAAACAAATAGAAGAGAAGAAAGAGCTGCTTCTGAATGAGAAGAAGAAAATAGAATCAGATACTGCAGCAGAAACTGAAGCTGGAGATGCACTTGATGCTTACATGTCTGGGCTTTCATCTCAGCTTAGTAAGTAATTTCACTAAAGGAAGTTTCTTAGTGCACTGTTGTTTGATCAACTTGATTAAGACCATCTTGCTTATTTCCTTGTCACTGGTTCTCTGTTTCTATTTCAGTCCTTGACAAAACTACGCATATCGAAAAGGAAATATCCTTGCTTCAGTCTGAGTTGGATCGGATAGTCTATCTCTTGAAGTTTGCTGATCCAACAGGAGAAGCTAGTAAAAGAAGAGATTTGAAAGTGGAAGAACCAAAATCTATTGCTTCTGATAATCCTTTGGCCCCTATTGAGAAGCATATTTCATCAGAAGCAAAAGAAAAAAATAAGCAGGGGAAGTCAGCTAATGGCTCCAGGTCTGAAGGAACTATCAATCAAAATGCCAAATCAAGCAAAAAGCTGGAAGATGTCAAGGCCCTCGAGGATAAGGTGGAGGAAAAAGCTGTTCCATATACTGTTGTAAAGCCTCAGTGGCTTGGTGCCATAGATGATATTCAAGAAAGAGAAACGCACAAGGAGCCAGAAATTTCAGATATCCCTGATTCTGATCAATTTGTTGGTTACAAAGACAGGAGCAAAATTTTGGCCGGTGATGATTCACACGCAAGGTCCACTTCAGCGATTGAAAGTGCATGCGGTCTCATTATTAGGAAGCGGAAACCCGAAGGCAGTGAAGACAAACCCAATGATCATTCTAGCTCTTCTGCTGGAGGATCTGAACTTGTGGTAGAGGATGCTGTGGCATTGTTACTGAAACATAAAAAAGGGCATTATTCATTTGACGGTGAAGGAAATGAAGATATGTCTAGTGGACAACCGTCCAGCAATGATGTGAAAAAGCCTAAACGAGTTCTTGGTCCCGAGAAGCCGTCTTTTCTCACTGCTAGCTCGGATTATGAATCATGGGTGCCTCCTGAAGGTACACTTCTTTACTTACCAGTTCATTATATCAATTCGGAAAAACCTGAATTTCTAGTCATTTGCCAATGCAGGACAATCAGGTGATGGACGGACCTCATTGAATGATCGTTACGGTTACTGAGATAAACAGCTTTTGGTTGCCCTGTCTGGAACTTATGTTGGAAGCACAGCTTACCTTTATACGCTTGGAGACGCATTTAGGATTCATAAGGATCTTGCGATAGCATTGGCTAAATTTTGAATATCATCATGGCTGTGCGGTTACTAACTAAAAGGGGTCATAAACTCAGCCTGCCGATGGAAAATGAGAATTGTGGTTCTCATTTATGGTTGTAAAATTGGTGAAGAGTTGCCCCCTGGCTTTGCATGATGCTTTCTACTCCAAGAAATAGCGACGTGTACCGGTGCTGGCAGGTTGATGGTACAAAGACATGACAACTGATGGTAGACATAATTTGGCAAGAATTGCAAATTTAGGTGGAGTTAACTGGAATGAACAATTATATAGCAGTGCAACTTGAGATGCGTAAGACTCTCCAGATTCTTCCGTTGGAATTGGGATGAACTCAAGGCATATTATGGTGACATGGACAGTTCTGTAGCTAGACCTTTCTATAGACTAAACTGCAGTATATTTAGGAACAGATAGTGGTGGTAAGAAAACTCAAAGCAGTGTTCTAAAGGATTGGAAGTTTATAGTGGCTGGTCAGCGTCTGCTGTACCAACTCGTTAACTGAGTGAGAAAACAATACAAAGGCGACGTTAATTTTCACAAAATGACTTAGAAAACCTATGGCCACCCACTTTGAGCAAAATTTAATTTTTTTGGATGCCAAAAAAAATAAAAAATAATCAAAAAATCTAAAATTTAAAAATGCCAAAAAAAATAAAAAAAGTAAAAAATAAAAAATTTAAAAAGGGATGCTGCATGTATCATGCATGTATGTGTGTTTAAGAACTGCCACATGCTTGCCCGATTTGGCTGGTGGAAAATGTTCTCAGTTACTTACCATATTTGTTCGAGCTTTGGTATGCTGGATGCTTGTCGAATAATGAATAATGTCGAAAGTCAAATGCGTTGCGCAATCATGTCGAAAGTCAAATGCGATGCGACATATTATTTCCGGGCATCATGAAATAAATATCAATTATGGATGTCATGCAGTTGATCTTAAACTTGATCAGATATGTATTTGCAAATCTTATAGTGCAACTAATATGAATGGTTATAGACTTATAGTATGACTAAAATCATAAAGCCATGAGAGTTGGGCACAGTGATTGATGTTGCCCTTTAAAATACATGCTCTCTGCAAGGTATATGTGCGCGAGCATGCACCAGCCAAAAATCGGTCAATTTGGATGAGACTTGCAAGCGGTTCATGAGAAATTGGCAATTTATCACCGGCCATAGATTTTGTTCTTTTCGCCTGGCCATGCTGAATTTTGACTGCATGCACAGCTGACCACTTCCCGATCCGCGCGGGCTGAAAAGTGGGACTTAAAAACACTTTTTTCCGGCGACTCTCTTTGTTCTCATTATGAATTCCGGCTATCAAAGTCACACCCCACCGCTCTGAGCATTAGCTGGAAATATGGCAACAGCCAGAAAAGATAAACAGAAAATGTTCTTAGCTGTAGTTTACAATGCCCCACCATCTGATACTTTTGTCAAACATAAGAAAGGGAAAAGGGCCTCCGCAACTCGAAATTGGATTTTCACTCATGCCAATAACATTTGTTAACCTTTTTACGTATGCACAAAACAATGAGATTCATGATACAACAAATCTTATTCCTCCATTTTCTGCACTCTACATTGAGAGAGTGAGCGATGGCATATGTCCTGAGCACCACAATAAGTTGTAAAACTTATGTACTTGACAATTACAGATAGTAGCGGGATGGTCCCTAAGCACAGGAAAGTAGGACGAGTTCTCTTATCCTTGTAGATCACCTGGCTTCTCTAGTAAAATACCTGGATTTCATCCACAGTGCTGGCCGAAGAAAGAGAGGTTGACATTCCCCACAAGATGCAAATTCCCGAGTCAAGCCCGACATCCCATGATCAGTATTCTCATCACTTTGGAAGTTTTGTATGTGTCATGATTTCGGTATCTCCATGCATACAAGACAGCTGAACTTTCAAGTTTTTGAGATCCAACTCATGCCTGTCTAGATGAGGACAGCGGACTTCTGGTGAAGTCTGATGTGATTCGAAACCAAGGCCCAACATATCATAATAACTGGACAGAGATCCGATGGCTCCGGACACGTATACGATGTACACGTCACATGACGCAAGAACTCCTACAGGTGACCTTTTAACAACCCTCAAGTCAAACTATAGTGGCATGCGTCACGCAACATGGCTGCTATCATAGGGGCACAGGGCCATGCCAGCTGAGTACAAATTGAAATCCTCATACTGGATTAGTTGAAGAAATAAGGTGAGTTGAGAACATCTTTTAGATTATAGTCTCCTCGTTCAGGCAAAGGAGGAAAAGATAATGAAGGGAAAGACTTCTGAAAGCTCTCCAGCAACTGCACCCAAACGAAGAAGGATCAGATGATTGAGGTCGTATTTGACGAATGTATGAGAAAAGTGTACATATTTGGATTTCAAAGTTTAGAACGACTTCCAATTCAAGAATATGCAAAGGGACAGCTTCTGACAAGTAAAAGAGCTCAGCTTTTGCAGGTGACTAACCAACAAACGACTATTCTTATTGTTTCTCCTTTACGGGTTGGAAAACATGTGCATGTAGCTTACCGAGACGTGCATGCGCAAGTGTCCACTTTTGATGCATGCATGCACAACTAAGCAAGTTTGTGCTATGAGTTTCAGTGCTGTGTAGAACTTTGCCGTGCCTACTAAAAAAACCGGGAGATTTAACACAACAAAGAAACAGCAAAGCAATTAGCAAAAAATTAATCTTGGTTTAGCTCAAAAATACTACTCTGGATTCCACACATAAATTTTACCGGGTATAATGTGAAAAAATCAGACCAGATTACCAGGGTAAGTTCAGGCTTTCAAGATGCTGTGCCTTTTAAAACAGACCTATAAATGAGATGATAATATTCCAAGGCTTCTAATGTTAATTTAAAAAAGGTCAACTTACTCTGATCAAAACTCTAGAAAAAAGATTTTTTCCCAAGTAGATATTCCATTTTCGATAAATAAAGAATATCCAACAAGGAAGATACTGTACATTTTCCAAGATCGGAGTTTCGTAAAGTTTGACAAATTTCTCCCTCAATATCCTATTCATTTCATCCACGTCACATGCATGTGTCCAGTAGGAATCGTGAACCCCTGCAATCATATGAATTGATAACCCAAACCACATTAGTAGCAAATATGTAATGAGGAAGTCACATATAAGGAAGACTCGGGGAAAACCTGCAAAGTTCAACCCTGCCTTCTTGCAGGCAACTGCTGTCATCATCATATGAGAACCATCAAGAGAGTGCACAAAATTTGGGGGAAAAGCTGTTCTCTGACGCTTGGTCAGGACCTACAAGTAATCACCAGCAGCCAGAAACTAAGGTAGAATCCCAAAAATTCAATCTCAATTTTAATCTCAACATTATCATGGGAAAAGTGAAATCTGTGAAAACCCTGGCTGTAATCAAGAATTAGAAACTCAACATGATTGTCACAGAAATAAGGAAGAAGGCAAAGACAGGGAAAAACCCAGTGCAACGCATAAGATTCAGGTTGTAATCCTAAAACTTGCTCATTCCAAATTTTGCAAAATATCCAAAACTCTTCTCTTCAAGTCATAGAAAAGCTCTATTCGGGAAATATCATGAAGCCACCATCAACTAACCACCAAACCCCAAAAATGATGCCAATAGTAGTCACTTTCAGCCTCTGAACAACTTACAACTATTTTTAAAAAAAGCAGAGATCCTGAAATGATCTACTTTTAATTACTCTTCATTGAGTTCTAACACCTATATCTTCTTTCGTACCAGAGTAGACATGGCTTGTGGGACAGTAGATCTATATCCTTCTCCAATCCAAAACCACTTCATCACTAATTGATCAAATTTGACTAGCTGAATGATGATGCCTCACTTTAGCACAATCCTAGGGCATAAGGTACTTCAGATTGTTTCTTTAAAAGGCTCGACCTCTACACTACCTCAAATATTTAGCTAGACAATAGAATGACAGGACAATATAGAATAGCACAGGTACTAAACAAAAAAAATTAACATTCTGAACTTCCTACTATGGCTAGAAATTGATGGCGTGCCTGCATTAATGCTCGCAAAACCAGACTGGAAAGCATGCGTCGCCAATATTGGTACTTGCACAGCAATTCCATGAGAGACACTGATACATCAATGGTTGCTTTCTCATTCAAATGATTAATTGATTATGAAAGCATTGAAAGGCAAGCATGGATGGAATAGGTCGTGGGACTTTGCCTAACACCCCTTGCACGCGCAGAGAGAAAGAGAGAGAGCTTGGTTCATCATATTCTTCACATTAAATGCGCTGTTCATAAAAGTAATATGGAACCTCAACTAACTGTTCAAGCTAATAGTCCAGAAGCACAGCCAAAATTGCAATACGATGCATAATTTCATGACTTAGCAATTAAACGGACAATTATAGAATGACCCCACAGGCTAGCAATCCTTTCAAGAAAAATGTAAGACTATCTTACGAGTTCCATTATTTTGCTCACACTAATTGATCTACACGTCCTGCAGAATCTCCGAGATAGTTTCTTCAATTAGATTTGTAAATATAGAAAATATAAAGGGAAAAAGCCACAAAAAACCCCAAACTATGTCTACTATGATACATTTACCTTTAATTTTTTTTTGCGACATCAAAAACTCAAAACTATACGTATTGTGACACATTTACCCTAACTTTTTCTTATGACACAAAAAACCCTAAACTTGTACTCATGTGATACATTTACCCTCTGTCAAGGTTTCGTAAGATAAGCTTCCAGCCAAAACAACGTTGTCCTTATTTCATTCAAGTCCCGCGGACACCATATCAACACCATTTGCCTTCTGTTGTCCATGTAGGTAGGTTTTTAACAATGTTCATTGATGGTACTTTGATAGAGGATATATGTGTCACGCGGGTACAAATTTGAGATTTTTGGTGTCACACAGAAAAAAAATTTAGGATAAATGTGTCACAGTGGGCATAGTTTGGGGTTTTTGGTGGCTTTTTCCCAAATATCAACCCCGTCTTTCTCTAACAACTTAAAATTTGGAAAGGCCATTCAATAGCAAGATTAATTGTTCATGAAAATGTCAAGTATACCTAAACTTTTGGTCAATGACTTAATGCCCCATCAATTCCCTTACACCTCATCAAAATGGTAATACTAGGACTGCTAAACTCCAGTGGAGTATTCTTATTTCTGACAAGCTACTTTATACTCAATATTTAGAATTTCTATGCACTAAAAAGATCCTCGAGCAAACAAGATCGTGGTGAAAATTCTTGTTTAGATGAGTACAAGATGACAGGTAAATGATACATAGATAGTCACAACAAAGGATATCTACATCAATTATAGCAGGAAGGGGATGGAATATCAAAAATCAATTACCTTTTCAGTTTCACGTTGCAATGTCAAAATCTGAAGTGAAGTTTTAACCTGAAAATTTTTAAAAACTCAAACTTCATATTGGGATTTGAATATTTCGAGTTTATTAAAGAAACAAAGACAAAGATACTCACAAGATGCCTTCCTACTCTACGGTAAGGTTGCACCACAGGAAGCCCAAGGGGAGTCGTCCACCGGACTGGTTGATTCTCAGATGCAATAATCTGCCCCAGGAGAAAACAAAATTGAAGTCAGCGACTAACGAAGACTCGTATAAATTGAAAAAGGACAAAAGAACACAGTGACCTTAGCACAGTCACCAAGCCAGCTCATAATACTTCTTGCCGCTTCAAACATCTCCCCTAGAGCAGTTAAGGTGGTCTGCACAACCATAAATGTCACAGCATTGTCATTCCAACAGCATTGTTTTCTTCAATCCATATCCATGTTAAGCCAACAATCAATCAATTCATTTTACTTTCAGATGGCTTTGCAATAACTACAAATAGCCAACAAGTGTCGCTCCACAAACAATCACAGCAACAAAACTGAACAAAGATAAACAGTACAATCACCCCTACCTTTGCAGCGTAGCAAGAAGCATGGAAAAGTTCTGCATCATCCATAATCGCACCACGTTCCTTCAACCTCCTCTTTATCTGATCGCGCGCACCAATATAAGTGACACCATATACAGACGTCATAACTGTCTGCTTCACCAACTTTCTATCAACCTGGCATGCCCAATTATGAGTGTCAGCTGGCAACTACTAGAGAATATCAGGTTTATGGCAGAAGTACCTGAATAGCACTCCTAGTCCTATCATCTTTCATCTAACTGATAAATGTATTAGAATAATAGCATACAATCATCTTTTATCAGAACAATTAATCGTTAACCAGTTAAACTGGCCAACCAAAAGTTGGGACTGGACCTGATGAATTAAGGTTCTTGCGTGCAATGCATCTCGAAACACAGCTGGATCTTTTTTTGCATCCGTTTGCATTATTGCAAGTACTCTGCACAGGGGAAACATCCGATCATCCCATTTGCAAGTATATTTATCAAGAGAGCACATGGAGGACACGAACAGAACAAATGACAAAATTGAAGCAGAACATTTACCAGCTAATAGTTTTGAACATTAACTGCACTAGATATTCCAGTAATTAATTAAAAAAAAACCCAGGAAAAAGATGCACACGGAGAAACAGAAATATAAGGCAGAAAAGTAGAAAGTTTCTATTTTATCACACTCATCGTCCCTTCAGATTCATCGATAAGATTATTTTTACCTAATAATTACACTATACAAACCTTTTCAACCTATCCTTCAACTCATAGTGACAATTAAGGTAAATAAACAGATCCTCTAATGGATTGGAGGATACGAGACAGACCCATCAAATACTTGGCAGCAGAAAGCACTAGTTCAGTTAACTCTTGATACTGACACTGCAAGGTAATGACGGCTATAGAACTTACAGCAAGCTTTGTCCTCTTCTTCCATTTCCTGATTTTCAATTCCACAAATTCTCAAACCTATACTAAAATCATCAGTGGTGAGTCGGTGACTCAACCCATTTGCTCCATATTGGCTGAAGATTTTTAACAAGTAACTAGAACTATTATTTGCATCATGATTTTAATAACTTAATATGCATGGGTCAAGGGAAATGGAAGTTTAGTTAACCATAACTTAAGTAATTAAGTACAGATTGAATTAGAAACCTCTAGATTCAAATAAAATAGGGAAAATTATATTGCACCATCATGGTCTATACAAATACAAGTCCATCTTCTCAGTGAACGAATGCTGCATTGATTTTGAAGGCAGAATTACCTATTTTATTCCGGTAACACAAGCAGCATGGCTTCTGATGCATGCAATTAGCTCATTTGATGATATTCATTCTCAGTATATAGAAAGGGACCAATATACACCTTTAACAGGAGGCAATATTCTGGGTTTAAACAGAGTATGTATTCCACTTTAGTCAAATCACAAATGACACAGTATAACTCACTCACTGAGATTCATCCAAAATCAACTGTTGCATCAATGCAACTTGTTAAGGAAGATTGATGAAGGCTCCGTTTGTTTCGCGGACAATGAACATTTGGAAAACATTTTCCTGAAAAATTCTTATCGCTTGAAATAATTAGTCAATTGAAAATTTTTTCATTATCGACAACAATTTACGTTTAAACAATTTTGTGGATGATGAAAATGTTTTTTGTTCATTTATTTTTAAAAAAGATACGAGTAATCATTTTTACGAAAATGTTTTCCAAATTGTTCATTTTCCGCAAAACAAATGGAGCCGAAGTGTAATTTCTAGTAGGCAAGCTAGAAAATAATGATCCCAGTATAATCTCTAGCATACAAGATGGGCGGTATGTAAATATGATAAGCTACTTCTTAAATCTTTTCTAAGAAACAATAATTACAATGAAATTAACAAAAAGTATTTAATTACAGATTTAGTCAAAGTGGCAGATACTGTCCAGGAACAGGTCAGAATGTGTATTTAACAGAGAAAGTGCAGCTCCCTTAAATATAACACCGGAGTAGAAAAGGCTGGCTGCATGAATATGAAAATGGCTTACCGAGCTGCTATTCCTGAGTAAACATCAGCAGGCTTCTCTCCTGCAACCAAATTGACAGCATCTGCACCCAACTGAATGCAGAATTTTCCTTGTTCAATCTCAAAGAGGTTTAGGGTTAATAAAAGCCAGATCACACAATCATATGCATGCAACATAGATGTGATAGCCATCTTGGATTATTGAGCATAAACAAACACAACCAAAAGGAACTATCCTTATTCTCTGATGTCTCGGTCATCTTCGCCATCAAGTATATATGCACTTCTCACAAGGCCAGGCGATGTGATACAATGTGCTAAAAATATTAGGTACTAATAGAAACCCAAAATGAGAGGTACAAGGTGCAACATGAACACCTGACATCATGGCATATTTTGCTTTAGGAGGAAGTGATTCCACACTTGCATGATCAACAGAAGTACAACAAATATGATATCCATCACAAAAGCAGAAAAGTTCTACGGATTCTTCCATAACAAAGCCTTATTTTAACTTTAAACTGATTAAGGTTCTAATCATTGATAATCAAAGTGGACAGAAGAGAGTACAAAGCATAGAAAATAACTGATACAAAAACGCACATAAAGTTTTAATTTGGGAGTCCCATTTGACCCATAACACCGATAAGGCCTACATTACTTCTTGGTTATAAGAGTTATCTAGAGTTATCTTCTATCTGCAGAGATATACAAGCAGACCCCAGAACTTGATACTTAACTTTGAGAAAAAGGAAAGAGCTATTACCTTGTCTCTTCCGAGGGCAGCATAGTGTTGCAAACCATTGCAGGAACCATCCTAGAGAAATAAGAAAACGATAATTTAGACAAGTATATAATCATTAATCTGAGGGGGGGGGGGGGAGGAATTGTATTTTTGCGCTGAGAATAACAAGTGTCAGTTTCTAAATTATTCAAAAGAAATGACTAAATTTGGTTCAAGTTATGTCAATTCACAAAACTGAGCAACAAAGAACATAATGACAATAATTTCACCAAAATAAAAACATCAAAGAATTTTCTCATACACGGTGCAGCAATCTGGGTACTTCCCTTCCCATACACTTCCAGTTACCGCGATTTCCCTTTTTCTCTTTTATATTAAGTACCGCGCTTCCTCAATTCCCCTTAGTATTTTGAACAAACCATTTAAAACTTGCATTCAACTAACTGGTGCTTCTTTGCCCTTCAGAAAATATTCACAAAGTTGTGCATGAAGTATCACATCTCTTCTGCTTGTGTTCCCATTGCGTTGCAAGGGCCAAGAAAATTTCTAAAAGCAGCTGATAAATGGAAGACTGCTCACACACCTGGTGGACGGGTATATTTGATCCAAAGGTCTCCGGAGAAGAGCTTCTTAAAGCTTCAGTGAGATTAATGCAAACGGCCAAGCACTGGAATGGGTCTTCAGCATTCAACCACCATCGCTTTCCTTCGAGAGGCCGGTCAGCAGAATCAAATATATCATCCAAGTGATTTTCTGTAAATGCTAATCTTCCCTCATGAGACAATTTGTCCACTCCACCAGCATATAAATTGGCTAAATGAATTTTCAGCCAGCGCAAGCCCGACTTCCCAAGGGGGCGACTCTCAGCAAACTCCAAAATGCCACGACATAAATCTGAACCAAGATGATTTAAGTAAGGGTGCATGGGGTAGGCACGACCACGGAAGTCAAGATTATGAGGATAATAAAAACCCTCTTCATCCTTCATTTTTCTTGCAACCTGTAAGGCAAAAGTAACTGCTGGCATCAATTGCAAAAGCTGTGTTTTTTTTCTTTTTCTTTATTCTTTCAATGAGACTGCAAAGTGCGGTCTTACTGCAAGTTTAAGTTCTATGTCACAACGCTGTGAATGTCTCTCCCTGTTTTCCTTTCTGGTGGATTTTGCTTTCCACTTCCATTTTCTTATCTGTGTTTCATCTTCAGTATCTGGCTTGTCCGGCAAAGCTATCTGTCATGACAAAGTTCACAAAGAGTGGGAACTTGTTCTCAACTGACACTTTATTTTGGAAATAGTTTGGTAAGGAAGAAGTTATGTGCAGAATAAATGTTCTAGCAATAAGTTTCATATGACTTACATCATCACGGTCCACAAGATCCGCAAGGCGGCCCCCACTATTCCATATCCTATCCACAACAGAAAGCAATCTTTTGTTGACACGCCATTTAGTAGCCCCTAATATATCTAAAGCCTGTAAAATTTGTTATAACAACTGATCAACAGAATAGTCATCAAAGGAGCTGTGAAGACATTTCTTCATATATTTAGAAATGTGCAATGGACATGATGACACTAAGATGTTAATAGTATCTGGATCATTCCTCTATATAAGTATCTTAATGAATCAAAATAATATTTGGTCTTTCGCAAACCTCAAATACTGGTTGTAGTTGCTGCAGAGGGGCCCTCTTAACCGCTTCACGTTGTTGTCTAACTCCATGCGTGCGCATGACGGAAGAAGGTAAGAACAAGTACGCCCCTTTATCATAACTGAGAGAACAGGGGGCATGAATGCCATTGTCAATAAACCGTCACCTCATAATGAAACATGCAATCAAAAGGAAAGCAAATTTGATCAGGTCAGATTGAAAACATACCCTGTCCACTTGACGGGTGGTACCAACATCGGCATATATGGAATCACCATATGTCTTGCCTGCTCAAATAGCAAAGATATTATTCATTGAAAATGAAGAAACATAACTCATTTTACATCCTAAAAAGAAGAAGACTGGCCTAAAAAGCAACTCACAAGTAAAAAGCTACAACTTCCTTTCCCCAAGGAAAAATCTATGAGTAGCATGGAAGCATTATCCAATGGGAGATGAGAAGTGCATTTACTTACTGTTCGTTCCAGGCCTTTGAGAACTAATGGGTCGCACTCGATAAGACCATATCTTCTGCTGGAACTCCTGGGATTAAAAGAAAAATGCCTATTTAAGATTGAACTACATTGACAATCACCAAAAAGGAAAGGAAAAACGAACCCTCACTTTTTATCTCTTGTAACAGTCCTGAATGTATGCACAAATGCAGGTCGTATATCAGGTGGATCTTCGGCCAATTGATTAGCAGGAGGTTGTATGTATGCAGTTCGTATCAACAACTCAATCAGACGGCTTCCCACCTGAGAAATGAACGGAAGTAATACCTCGTTAATACAAAGTTCATGAAAAAGAAATAGATAACCACTTACTGTCCCCAAGCAACATGTTTTTTCACAAGTACATAAACATACGGCAGTAACTGTAAAGTTCTTAGAAAACCTTAGCTTTCGCCTCCTGGCCCCAGGGTTTCAAATCATCCTGTCCCTTCACTAGCTTCTGCACAGCTGGTAATTTACGTTTTTTTATCAGATCAGTGACTTTGTGCCTTAACTTCTCTTGTAACTTCTCTTGCTCCTGGGATGCTGCATTTGTTCCATCTCTTCTGTCCTCATCATCTTCTTTTACCTTCTTCTTTTTTGTTTTCTCCAAGAAACTTTGTATTCTAACCTGACAAATTGCAGAAGCTATGATGATAAGAAATCAGTCTGGAGGAAAAATTATGCCTAAGGCATAACCAAGGAACCATATTTTTATGGTTTAGCTGGCATGGGGCACATGACAAAAAAAAGATACATGCTATATATAGACCGTGAAAAGTTGACGTTTGATTTCTTCATATGCACCATGGGATTGCATCCTTTTCAGTATTCATGTGTACAGATGAGTAACATGTATATCAGCAACCCAATCATGCACACTTCTCTCATTTCCACCACAATGACTTGAAAAACGATAATCAGAATGAAACCGCTCCTAAAAAAAACCCCAATTATTGCGGCCGGGGGTGGAGGGAGGAGGAAGAGGAGTCCACTTATCACACCAACATCCTGTGGGTCGCTTACACCAGATGACAGCCATTTTACCCAAAAAATCCTCACACTTGTTCAGTTCTTCTAAAGTTCTAACATGAACCTTCCATTTCATGGCACAATCACAAATTGATAACAGAAACTTCCATTACTCTTGATGGCATAAAACATAATGAAAATGAGTAAGCAACAACAGCCACGAGAAGATGGTTGGCTCAGATAGTAAAAACAAAGGGACATCTATATTAGCATCAATTCACGAAGGTGTGTCGCCACAATTTTCTAAAGTAAAATATGGGAAAAGCATTTGAGAAGTTATTAGGTGCTGCGATCCCTTGGGCTACAAAACCTAGATATTAACGACAGTCTTGAAGTTGGTCTAAGTAGTTTGCAGTTATTACATATCAACTCGGCACAGCTAGAGGGAAAAAGTATGTCTTACCATATAGATGCAAACCTCCCGTCACAGGAATCATTGAGAACGGTTCTTTATTTGAAAAGGAAAATAAACAAAGAAATTCAGGAGTACTAAATTGCTGCAAAAATCGAAACAACTAGCAGCATAAAAGTATAGATTAAACAGGGTTACCTCCTGCTCAACGGCATCACCTATCGTGCAAGCCGCCTGTATAACTCGGGCGTGGCCATGACCATGTTCACGTCCAGTCATCATCAGCGCCATCAATTTATGCATCGTGATCACTGCCATCATATCCGCCGGCAACTGATCGAAGAAATGCGCATATGCAGTCTTCCTCTTGCCCAACCTGTAGGACTCTTGCTCATCGGCAATGGCATTCCGAAGAGGCTCGAACCAGCCTAAAAAAAGAGACTTCATATACGGCAGATTCGGAGCCAGCTTGTGCTCGCACATATCATTCAACAGCTCCTTATACTCATTGGCCGCACGCTGCCACGCCTCGCACTCGGCCTTCACTTGCCTCCTCCTCAGCCTGTGATACTTCGTGCTCCCCATTCCTCTGGCGGCCAAATTCCGCTGCCTATTCCAATACACCTTCTCTTTCCTCTCCGCCTTGGTCATCTCCTCCAACAGCTCCTTCACCTCCTCCTCCTCGGCAACCGAGACGTCCTCCTCTACATCCGTCGAAGACACCACCTCCGCCTCCGCCACGCTCGCGTACCCCTTGGGGCAGAACCCATTCAGCCCCAGCCCGAAGCTGGGCCGCCCCGCGAAATCCTCATTCGACGAGACCTCCCCGCCCCGACCACGCGGGAGGACATCCGGAAAACCCAAGCCCACCGACCGCCCCATCTCGAACTGCTTGAGCCTGAGCTTACCGGAATCGGTAGCCGGCTCCGAGGGGAGGCCGAGGAAGCTGCAGGCGCGGGAGCAACGGCGGGAGCCGGCGGCGGCGGGGACCCGCCGCGGCGCACCCGAGACGGCGAGCCTGGCGATGGCTCGCCACATGACCGGGGACGGGCGGACGCGGGTGGTCCGGCGAGCGGCGATCGGGAGGAAGGGTAGGGAACGGGAGGCGTCGAGGAAGGAGGAGGAGGAGGAGATGGGGGGCTTAGGGATGGACATGAAAGTGGAAGAGAGACGGAGGAGGAGGAGGAGGAGGAGAGAGCGAGGGTGGAGTGGGCGTAGCGGCAGGGAACTTCATAGAGCGTGGCCCGACGGAGAAGAAGAAGAAGAAGAAGTAGTAGTAGTAGGGAGGAGGAGGAGGAGGAGGAGGTAGGAGCAGCCGCGCCGACCTTAAAACCCTGCTTGAACCTTTGGCTGTGTCGCCACACTCATGCCGGTTTCTCCCCTCCTTTCCTGCTTCTTCTAAATGGTCTTTCAACTTTCGTTTAATATACAATATGATATTTGAATTTTCGATTTATTTAATCCGATCTTTGAACTTTTAATTCAATTCTGTACATAAATCATTTTCACATGGTACAGGGACTAGTATGAATATATACCAAAAGTTCAAAAATCACGTTGAACAAATTAAAAGCCTTAATATCAAAGTGAAGTTTAGAAATCGCGTTAAATAAACTGAAATTTCAGTGATTATAATACACATTGGGCCAAAATTTGTAGACCATTTGTGTCGGTTTTTCGTGTCATTTTCTCTTATTGACAAAGCTTCCTTCTCTTGCGAATTTATGAAAAGAAAATACTGATTCCTTTTTCTAATGAAGCAATTTATACATGTATGGCACTCACTCATGTGGCATATTATATTACTCGAGTAAAAGTTCATTGAGGTTTAACTTATTTACTCATTGGAAATATGTGTAACGGTTTTTTGGTTGTGAAATTATATCATTTTTAAGGAATGCAACTATTAGCATTTGTACCCCCATGTATCTCACTCAAGCATCGAAGTACTCACCCATATATTCGCCCATCGGTTAATAAAAACGCGTCGCGTGCATGTTCATTTGGTACCATGATATGTCATATCTTATCAAAATAATTTCATTTAGGCATGTGCATGCAAGCAGAGCCACACTCGATATGATATGTCCGATGCTAGGCCTAATGAAAACAGCTCAAACCCGACCCGACTCAAATATATAATGCTCCAAACAAAACTCAAACTAAACTTCCTTTTTCCAGCCAACTACACTTTTGATTGAATCGGATTCAATTTTCATACATGGCCAACAATTTGAAAAGATCCTCAATGCGCTCAAGATAAATCTGACCTGCGGTTCCCTCGAACATGATCCTCCGTCAACCACAAATGATTCCTCCCGGTAAGAAATTAATCACCAAGTACAGATTTTGTAAAAAATAACCCTTAAACACTTGCTAAATGGCCCAAATAAAGAGATGGTAAAATTCTCCATGCACTGATTTTTCTCACGATATGTGTACTCAAATCTCTAAAATTTGTAGCCCAATATGCAACATGATCCCTGAATTTTCAATTAATTATATGAAAATGTTAAATTTATTCCATGAATTAAAGGAAAAGCAATACTGAACATTTTCATATAGTTGAGGGACTAAATTGAATATGTACCAAAAATTTAAAGTCCATATTGAACAAATTGAAAGTTCAAAGATCACATTACACATCGGATTAAAGTTCAAGGACCACATTGAATAAATTAAAAGTGCATGGACCACGTTACATATTAAACCAAAGGTCAAGAACCATTTATGTGATTATTCTTATCAAAACATACCCAAGATCCTTTTGTGTACATTCTTCCCAGATTTTAAACCGCAGGTATAACTAACTAAACAAAAAAACACTTCAGAAACATGCAAATCCCAGTAGCACATGAACTAGATTCAAAGACACGCCGAAGAAGACCCTACTGTACAAAATCTACAGTCTACAACCATAACTCAGACTACAGAAACTTCATCAATCTGAATAACTGCCCGGTTCGACCATGCAAGAGGAGCCTCAGTCCATGTACATCGGTTCTCCTTTGAGAACAAGCCATAGGGTAAGAGAAATATCGACCTGAAAGGAGAACGAAAGGGCTTGAAACCTCAGACTGGACATACAAACGCAAGAAGGAACAGAAGATGAATGAAGCCCTTAAACTTAATTTCTGCAGAAAAATTATCTGCAACTGGGCTTCAGGTCATAGAAACATTAGAGACAAGCCAGTAAATGGTGAAAAGAGCTGAGGCAAAAGTATTTTTAACACTTAACTATACACTCAATAAGCTCGGGCAGCGCCCAAGGCATACTCAGATTGCTTCAAAAGGAACACGAGCTGAACTCAAACTTGAACAAATAACATAAAAAGCTTGGCTCACTTGCATATTTAGGTTAAATGGCAAAATCCATATACATTGCACGAACAAGAGATGCTAGCGATTGCTTGGACTATTTTCCAAGATCAACAACCCCCCAATGCCAAAAGAGGAAAACACACACCCATGCTCCCGTGCTCACACAAAGAGAGAGAGAGATCCAATTTTATTCATCTGAATAAGAAAATATTTCTTTTCCTTATACTTGCAAAACAGACAACTATTTGAAATAAATAAATTGCCTGTTGAATTCATTTCATACATTAGCCTAATTAATTTTCCTATTCAAAATTACCTGACAACAAATAAATTAAATTGACAAAATGCACAAATACATTCCAAATATCTTGAAATTAAACCTTCCTTCATCATACACCTGTTGCTGGGGGCTTGAAGCAATCTATATTGCACAACCTTGATCTCACTATGCCTCCAAAACTGCAAAAAAAACAGCGGCATCACTGAAGTCAAGATGACATGCTCCTATTCAAGTGGCCACTTGCAGATGCAGAATATTTTCCCACAGAATCATAAACAACTCCGAAAATATACTTATATAGCTAAAGCTTACCGGTCAATGCTGTTCCTCGCCTTTTCTGGCTGATCGGTGCCATTACTTACTTTCTCAGGGAATTCTACACTCTTTTGTGACTTTTCTCTTTTTTCAACGCTGGCTCTTGATTTTTCCCTTCGATCTGTGCTTAACCTCGGCCTCTCTCTCCGATCGGTGCTAGGCCTCGATTTCTCTCGTTTATCCGTGCTTGATCTGGATTTTTCTCTGAAGTCCGTGCTAGTCCGAGGGTTCTCTGGCTGATCTCCAGTTAGAGCAGGTTTATTCCTCAAATGAGGCGCTTTCTCGATGGCTGATATGAACTTTTTAAGATGCTTTATGTATTGCGGGTAAAGTTCCAGGTCACAATGATTCCCCCCTTTGATCCATAGTGGTTCATACTTCTCTTTACAAAGCTCCCACAGCTTCTTTCCGTGGGACCAGTCCACCACATCATCCGTCGTTCCCTACATCCAAAATGCCAAAACTGGATTAGCAAGTTTGCTCTATATTTCCTTTAATGTCTAAATGGTTTTCTGAAAAGAAGTTCAGGGTCCATCCTTCACCAAACACAAATTCGAGAGCCGCCTAGAAATCGAGAGTTTTCCATTTTAACAAAAGAAACAAGGTTCAAAATTTCAGTAGCCATGTAAAATGTGGGATTTAGGGTGGACTTGATAAGTCTCTTAATTAAAGAAAGTTGAAAATACACATTAATTATGATTTATTCCAAAGTCCATTGCATAACATTCCATTCAATTTTCTCTCAACAGGACTAATCATTCCAATGACATGGACAAATAAATTATAATAAAACTGAGATATGCCATTAGCGACAGCATTAAAAACTGCTCAGTTCTGATAACATTTGTCTCCAAGCAATTTACAGAAGCTCTCAAACACAAAGTAGCCATTTATATCAGGGTTCAGAAGAAGGTGAAAACATGCACACAAAATTCAACTAAAAGAACAAAATAATGCGAGGCTCTC
The DNA here is from genome assembly GCA_024500025.1 of Syzygium aromaticum. Lineage (NCBI taxonomy): Eukaryota > Viridiplantae > Streptophyta > Magnoliopsida > Myrtales > Myrtaceae > Syzygium > Syzygium aromaticum. The sequence continues at coordinate 14,343,416 of CM044893.1, forward strand.
ATCTAAAACGTGGCATGTCAAAAATTGCAAAATTGCGAGTTGTAATGCAAAAGATACGTTCCATCATTAATCTCTGCAGAAAATATGTGCATCATCATAGCTAGCTGCTTTACGGATTATAATGCCCTTCATGACTACTCCTACAAACAGGCTCTTCTTTTTGCCCCTAAAAAATGTAAAGTAACTCCAATAAAGATACAAAATGGCATTGACTTTTCTACACCACGACATCCCCATGCTTTACGCAATCATAGAAGTCACTGAACTTCATGATTTACTGTATAAATTCCAATGTGTTACAGGCAAGGGGATTCTTAATCCACTACTATATAATTCTTTCAAACTTTCAAGCTCGACAATCTTGCTGTAGAGAAAATACAGGAAAGTGAAAAAATCATAAAAAGCATGACCTGTTGCCCCTCAAATGCACAAGGCAATATGGTAAAACTCAATCAAGTGCAAGAAGTAGTTAACCATTAACATAACTATCAATTTACACTAATGAATAAAGATCATCCCATTGGCTAGCTGAGTAAGTCTCTAAGCGAGTAAAACTTAGGTAGTAGTTGTCATTATCCATAGTGACATCTCTCGCAATATGAAGATCTTATTGCAGTAAGCTTACATCAAAAGCTACTTTGCATAACAAAGCCTCACATCTGAAATTCATAGAAAAACTTACATGTATCACCAGAACAGGACAGGTGACATATGGTATTTTGTCGATATTCTGCACCAAACATGGAGAAGGCAATCACTAAACCAAATTAAGGCAAAGAAAAGAAAAATGACAAAGAATCAACTCGCAGAGATAATACGAAACCTTGTAAATGTCAAACCAATATGTTCTCTTCACTGGATACATGACTCTAAGCCCAGATAGAATCGGACTGTGGAGGACCACAGCCCTCAGTCTTGGTAACCGAGTGGCCAAATCAAGAGTTGGTCCACTGCCGACCGATTGCCCGTACAAGATAACATCTTCTTCCTTCACCCCGTACTTCTCTACAAGGCATCTATAAGCCGCTTCGATGTCGTAATACGTGTTCTGCTCGCTTGGCTGTCCAGAGCAGAACTAATCAGAAAACTCCCCTCAACAGAAACTCATGGCAAAACTTATCCCATACAAGACAGATTCGATTTAACAAGAATGGCCACTTTGGTTTTCATCTTTCACTCACAGCTCATTCAGCTCAGCAATGGGCTATATGCTATTCTTTGTGAGAACTCCATTAATGGTTAATTAAGGAAGACAGGATCTAACATCCACACTTCCAATGGGCTATATGCTATTCTTCAAGCAGTGTTAGAAAATAGGAAACACATGGTTCACATATCAGTGGGACAGTAACAACCAGAACCCTTTCACCTCTCCACACAAAAACAGACAGAGCATGAAGAAACCAAATCACCTTACCTTTCCGGTGGACCGGCCATATCCAGAGTAGTCATACCTTCCGAAAAACAGCCAACACACCATTAACCAAACCAATCTATCAAGTAAACACAAAATCACACAAAAGAAAAAACCCAAGAAACAAACTAACCCCATAAGGTTGACTCGCAGATGCACACTGAGCTCACTAAACAGCTCGTACATCTGACCCAGATCGGCCGCATTACCGTGCGAATACAGCACGGTCAACGCGGCCACCGGATTCTTTATGTACAGAGCCACGATCTCGTTCCCTCTCTTCGTGGGCAAGCTCAAGACGTCGACGTTCTCCTTCACGCTCACTCCGGTCACCCTCAGCTTCCCCGTGACCTCGTCCCTCGCCACCTCGTACGACGGCGGCGTCGGCGGGAAGAACGCGAACTTCGCCGCCATCGCCGACGTCATCGCCCCCATCAGAAATTCCGCAACTTCAGCACAAAACTAATTAGTGGGTCCTCTCGCAAGTACAGTGGAATGGGATCTTCTTTCTAAAAACGGTTAAAAGGACAGATTTTGATTAGGACCCATGAGAGAGAGAGAGAGAGAGAGAGAGAGAGAGAGATGCGTCCGAGATTTTAATTCAGATGTGGATCATGAGGTCCACAAAAAGGGCAAGTTTTGAACAGTGATGCCACTCGAGTGGAAGGAGGGGCTTCGAGGGCAGTGCTTGGGAAGCGAGAAAGCGAGCTAGAGAAAGCGGTGGGGGAGATCTTTCTAGGGTTGGGCTTGTTTTGGGGTGGAGGAGCGAGAAAGTGCAGGGTGGGGTGCTGAGGAGGAGGAGGAGGAAGAAGAAGAGAAGGAAAGTGCCTGAGGATTTCCCGGCGTGGAAATGGAAGGTGGCACGTGTGATGTAAAATTTTCTTTCCCTCTCTCTCTTTATCTGCAAGAGAGAAACACTGTGATTTGATTTGATTTGAGTTGATTATCAAAGTCTTTGGGGGAGTTGGTTTGGCGACAGCGTGGGATGTTGATGTTGATGTTGTGAACAGAGAAGCTGTTCCTCACTCGTTTCTGTTCAATTTTTTATTCTCTCACAATGAGGGGGGCTAGGGGTTGATCTCATCAAAAGTATTTTGTCTCTTCACCCCAACACCCAAAAATCTTAAAAAATGAATCTTTTGCCTATCCGATTCATCCTTCTTGAACATTGATAATTCGTCTCGCATCCGCTTGAGTATCGCTGTATTCGAGATTACTTCGCGGCGATTGCAAGTAAATGCGCGAATGCGGTGATCCGAATCAAAGATGAGTTTACCAATTTGGCAATGGAGGAGATGCACTGGGTGCTGTGGCGTTTCCATTAAAAGCAGCTCCATCTGTTTTGTGATTGTTTTTCGATGTGAAGAATTACTTAGTTATGCTAATCAAATTGTTTCGTTGTTCTTCTCATGTTTTTGAACCTCGTTTGTTTGGATCCGTGTAACGGCTGGAAGTGGACTGTACGAAGACATTGGACAGCTCTCTTTCTTCTGTTTCCGACCAAAGAGATATAATAGAGAAATGGGAGGGCAGAAGGGTGGACACCTCCTGCAACTGCCCTGGCTGTGATTCCATTGTTTATGTCGAGTTCTTCATTCTTTTTTTCATCTTTTGTATTAATATCTCTCCCCCTCCATCCATTATCAGCCTAGATCTGCTTGTTTGGATCTTTGCTTGACTAGACAGAATGGGAAAAAGGAACCGGAAAAGAAGAAGGAAAGACAGTACGTAAGTCCACAATCTCTGCTAGCAATCTAATGGAAAGGGTTTAACAATAAAAAAGACAGTACTTGACATCAGCACTGATACTAAAAATCAAAGGACCTCGTCATTGGCTCGCAAAGAGATCGATTCGTCCAACACATAATTCAAACGATAATGATAGCTTAAGTCGGATATTTATTTTATGCTTTCCCAATAAATGGTATAGACAGAATTCGCCAATGATCGAATTCAATTAGTGGACACATGACGACCAACACATAAGGATTCCTATCAGGAACAGGGTGCTTGAAAGATACATGCAATCGTCCAAGGAAAAAGCCAAAAACGAAAATGGATCCACACACATTTACTCCAAGAGTCACGCAAGTAGAGACGATTGGTCATAATGGGAAGGCGACATTGAGTTGGGTCAAAGCAAGATTAAAAATTGAAGAGGCCAATCCATTCATTGCTTCTGATATTTTCTTTGATATTCGGTCCCATCCCTGGAATTTCCACTCTAGTCCAAAAAATCTGCCCCAGGTGTAGAAGAAGCTAGAATCGAAAGTTTTATGCAGGCCCCTTACATGGGGATGGACCTTCTACGGCACCTGAAGCGAGCCATTATGACTCACAGCCTAAGTCTGAAAAAGATGGACAATTCATCAAGTTTCAACGCTCTGAGCTCAGAGAGAGAGAGAGAGAGAGAGAGAGAGAGAGCTTGCTTATCCCCACAAAGCCATCTTCATGAACCATAATAGATTATCTAAGCTAAAGTTGCCATTCGCTGGCTCGTCAGCAGCTAAGAAGAGTAACAGCTAAGAAGAGTAAGAAATGTCGATACAATCTTGTCAACTAGAATGTGCAAAAGCTTCATCACTTGGTGTGACCCGAATAACATAAGCCCGAATCTTTTTTCGGTCATTATCATTGCTTTACAGCCATTCTTTCGCAGGAAGTCCAGTAACCAATGACATTTTCATATAACTTAATAGTCAAGCCACGGAATCAATTTAGCTTAAGCATGCACATGCTGCGGAACAGAACATAAGAAATCATACATCATGCACCCGATGTTTGATCAAGCCGATAATGTCAGCATGTGCCTCACCAAGATTATAAAAAAGAAGCCAAATAAAAGCAATTGCTGCATAAGATCTTCACATCCACAATAACATAACATTTAATTTAGTAGTGTCAGTCAAAATCATGGAGTAACACACATAATAGATACCATCCCAAAAAAGGGAAAAAAAAGAGGCAAGAACAGTCAAGACTCGTATCTATCATTGCATGAAGAGAAACCAGAGTTTGAGAGATCAAGTCCCAGCATTTCTTCGGCCAACACGAGCGACGAATCCAGCTTTAATTGGAGCAACAGATCGTCCAGAACCACACTGTCCAACAAGAAAGGGGGCTCAAAATGTTAACCACTGCAAGAGATTTTAATATTTTATATTGGCAATACAAGAGAGAGAGAGGGGTGCAGAGCCGAGACAATTATTTGTGCTGCTGTTTCAACTTAACATTCCAACGATATAAACCAAATTACATATGCTGTGATTTTCTACTCATTCAAGAATATCCAGTGCAGGTAACCATGCTACAGAACTTTTCATTCTTTTCCTGTGTCTCAGATAAAATAATTGAAAGAGAAAGGCAGCCACAAAAACAGGCGGCCTAACATAAAAACAAGAATAAGTCCTTTACTGCAATTATAGAGAAACAGAGTCCTCTTAAATGGATATTTGACTGAAATACCAAAAATGTATAGCAGTAGTGATATTTTACCTTCTCACATCTGAGAAAGAAAAGCCGATTCTCCTTTGAAAGTATTGTGTCTGGACTCTTGCATCCAAGGCAGATAACATACTCATCTAGTTAAAAAGAGGGGAATGTTGTCAGTGGCGACGATGTCTTAGAACAAGAATGACATATACCAGGATAAATATATATATCAAAGACTAGGATGCACGATGTGCTTTATAGGAGGAAAACAGAAAGAAGCAAACAAAACTTATCAGGAACAGAAACTAGATAAAGGGTGAAAGTAAAGTGCTGTACAAAACTTATCAGAAAATAATAACCAAATGACGGGTGAGATAAAGCTTGCTTCAGATATACAATTGCTTTGGAAAGACTGATGCGAACCAAAAGCTAGTTCCGACTAATCCAAAGTGCTAACTGCCATGTTGATTAAAAGAAAACAAAAACAAATCCTTACACAGATAGTAATAATCTATTCTGCATCATCTCCACTTTGCATGCTGATAGTGACTCAGAAGTTCTTAGAATTTTCACAAAGGAAACCCAAAAGGGAAGTAAAAAGTACATCTAAATGCAAGAATTAGTTTTGCCGGCCAGATCATTTCAAAATGTGTGTACTATCTCCAAGAAAGCCAGACAAACAAGGCAGCACAAGCCACCATTAAAAGTCATTCATTGCATACGAAAACATGATATATTTCCTCTGTAAGTCGCTTACTGATGTATCGTCGCAGTATTCCCTCAAAATTCTTTGGGGCAAATCGGCCTTTAACAACTAATCTTTGTTGTCCATCAAGAGATCCACTTGTTCCCAGTTCTGCTAGTAAGAAGGCCATCACATGGTCCGGCTGTCGATGCATTCTATGTAACAATTCCCAAATTAGAAGAGGAAGTTGAGCTCAAAATAGCCGGAAAACAAAAACCATAATCACTTTCCTGGAAAAGGAAATATAGAGGCTTATGTTGAAAAAAGTAAAATGTGAGCACACGCAGAGATCCGATTAGCTACTGATATAGATATCAAAGCAATAACTAGCTACTAATGCTAATGAATTCCTCATGAATTCTAGCATGCAAAGGGTAAAAGTGACAAAGGTAAACGTACGTTTTGCAAAGATCCATGAAATTCACGAAGACTGTTTTCTTTGTACCCTCACGTAGGACTTGTGGAGGCCTCATAACTGTCCTACGCCTATCTCCCGCAAGCTCCGGATTATTCTCACGAAGAATGTTGAACACCCTACTTAGAAGCTGAAAAAGAAGTTCGTAAAAAAAAAGGCCATGTATTTCATTTGGAAAGAAACTGCAGTAGAGACAGATCACACTCAAGTGCTTTGGCCACATGAAATGGAAGTTTCGAGATATAAGTAGGAAGCTGATTTTTTTTTGGTCAGAAGGGAAGCTCACTGGACACAGCATTAAAAACACAAACAAGGGAGAACCATAGTAAACACGTACATAACCAGCACAACAAACACACGCAAGCATACGCTGACTGAGCTAGGGGCACTGCTACAACAAAATATTAAAGAACACAAACATAAGTAGACTCGAAGAAGGAAATACAATCTAGACACTGTTGTTCATGGCAATAGAATACCTGGGGACTCGGAGGAAAGGAAAGGGAGGGGGTATGATGCACATACCTAAAACAATCAGAATTAACATCATTATCAGAGATATACCTCCTCATATTCGTAATCCTTATCGCTGCCTTCCCAAGGGTACCTTTCCTGAAGGGGAGCTCCTTCTCCTTCATCATCCTCCCCAGGATGATCTAAAAGTGCCGAGAGGAAATCAGTTCCGATACTTGGAGACACATGTTCTGTATGAGACTTTATCGTGAAGCATTCTTACCATCATGATCTTCCCTTGGCCCCTCATTTTCATCATTCATTACGCTAGTCTCGACCTACAAGAGTCATAACAAGTGAATACCTGCTACTGCAGTACTACCATTCACACTAAACTGAAATTGAAATTGAAATATTTAAAAGCCTCCAGACTCACTGGTTTCTTTTTCTTCTTCTTCAGACCAGCAAAACTATTATCAAGACCATCAGAAACTGCATAAAGTGATTAAAGAGGAGATTAGACTGAAAAGCTAAGGAGAATGCACTAAAATATGTCTCATCAATTGTAGAAGAAAATGTGCTTGCAATAAAATAACGAGCTTCCACTTGTCTTACCTGACAGATTCTCCGTTTTTTCAGCCAACTTATCCACTGAATCATCTGCAAGGTCCTGAATCACATTCTTCTTCTTCTTTTTCTTCTTAGTAGGATCGAATGGGGCAAGCTACAATGCAGGGAAAAATCAGTAAACTGCAACCTCAGACAGCCCATTACCTACCAATAGAGATGGTCCACAGTACATCTAGCTATGTAGACATCTATCTAGCGCTGAAATAACAAATAACAAAAGCAGCAGAAATTGCCATTATACAGTTGACTGTATGCTTCTATAAGGTAATCATCATCTACTCAGAGACAAACTAACCCTTCCCCACAATGACATCCTAACCCTATCAATCAGTTCTGACAAGTGGCAAGCCTAATCACCGAGGCTCATCCAGAGTATCACCCTCGTGAGCGCAAATCATTCAATCGCTTAAAGCAACAGCTTTTTCATCTACTTGGCTGATAAAAGAATCTACTCTGCTGCTTCAGGCGGCAGAACTTCAATAAACAAAAAAAAAAGAAAAGAAAAACTCGCATAAATTGAAATACCATGATTCAGCATATATCTTCCGATAATTAAAGAGAAAAGTAAACTTACTTCCGCCACCTCCTCCTTGACATTGCTGGAATTCTCGTCAGCCATAACTACTGCAGAAAAAAGGCATTGGAGTGAGGGCACCAAAGAGCAATCACAAAGTGGAGAACAAGACACGAGCAATACAAGAGACAAGCGCCATGAAATTCATACATAAGAACTTACCAGCATCAGAGAAAGGCCAGAACCCCTATCTAAACAATTCGATTTATTTCCCGACAAGACAGAAACCTAGTCCCGACAAATTGCGTCCGCCTAGCTTTTGCGAAACCGGTTTCAATTCGCAAAAACAAAGAGAACCCAATAAAGGAATCCAATCCAATTAACTGTTTTAAACCGAAAGAACAGATTTTTCGACAGATTGCGCCGTCGTTCGATTCTTGAAAAAAAAGACAAAGATCAAACCCCAAGCAAGAAGCTTGTCGACGGCTGTCTTCCGGCGAAAGCAATAACAAACCTACAGAAAATTCTCAAGAAAGAACTGGAGTGCAGAAGACGAAGGCCAAGATCGGCGACGTACCGGAGCTAACGCAGAAAAAGGAATCGCAGGTTCAACAAGATGGAGAGCAAGAAGAGCTTGTGCGCGAGCTTAAAGAGACAAAACAGGTCTGAAACTCAAACCCTAGGGAAATATAAATCCATCCTTGAGGCCCATGGGCCTGTTGATCTGATTGGAGTCTGTCCCACCATATGAGTTTTTTTTTTTTTTTCCTTGACTGAAATATTTTTTATAACTTTGTGGTGATATGTTAAAAAAAAATAGCTAGACACAAAGTTATTGAATTTTTTTTAATGAGTTTATAGAAATTGGACAAAATACCTAAATAATACACTTTTCCCCTAGGAACAATTTTGTTTCAAACTTTCGAGTATCCTCGGAGGCATAAGTCTAGTGCGAGACGAACTTTCGACTTTCCAAAATAGAAAAAGAAGATGAGTATTTGCTTGAACCCGGGTCTACATGACATGGATGTCATTATCATATATCGCATGATCGTGGATTGTAATTCAATTGGGTCCGTGGAGTTGAGTCCATGCAAGACTTAGTCCAAAGAGGCATGTGCATTAAAACACGGACTAATGTTAACAATTTTGACCCGTGTTACAATTTCTCCAAAAGCAATGTACCTTTTTCAAACGTTTGAAAGTTTATGTCAGAATTATCTCGTGGATATAATAAATTTATGCTTCTTTTTAAAAGTTTGTGCTAAAATTATCTCACTGTTGGCCACATCAAAATTAAAATAACATTCTCTTTTGTTTTCATATTTTTCAAGAAGTTCATGGTATATTCCATTTGGGGAATCCTCGCAAAGTGGCTCGGGATCACTCTAGCAATCATGAAATGTTGGCCAAAGACAAAAAAAGGGGTTTATATTCTAGATATAACGAAAAACAATTCTCTTATTTGATTTAACATCCCTTTTCTTTTATTTCGAAGCAGCAACTCTTCATAAAAGCATACCCATTGCGAAGTGCAAGTTTTCGCAAGTAACATGAAAAAAGTAAAGACTAATATCAAAGACAAACATTCCAGAATAGGCCCGGTTAAAAGTCCAGCAACGCAAATTATAAGTATCCAAAATTTTAGGTCCCACTGAAATTATACAAATCTATCAGTTTTATTAAAGAAATTAATATGGACAAAAATTTTCATGGCTCATCAAATCAATTGTTCATCTCAATATTTTAACAACTCCAACATCAATCGCTCAATCTACGAGCATGCTCCCTTGAGGAACAAGAGCCAATTCGAGAATTGAGACATATAGGTTCAACAACAACAAGGCTGCGTTTGGTAGTCAAAATAAAATTTAGGATATAATAAATTTTACCATATCTTGTGTTTGGTGTTTACTCAAGATAAGATAAAGTCGATTATATAAGGAATATAACTCGGATAAAATTATCCGATGGGGGGGTGAGATAAAAATGAGTAAAATTTCTAATATCCACAACATAAAATTTAATTTTCTTGAATAACAAACTTGTTAAATTAATTCAAAATAACAAAAAACTAAAAATAATTTAGTTTTTATCTATTCTTATTTTTATTTATATATTCAAAATTTCTTTATATCTGGTGATATAAATTTCATATATATAAATCAATACTAATATGTATTTATTACATATTTTAGGTATATTAATGTAGTTTACTATTTAATAAAATTTTATTAGAGAATGATGGAAGGGAAAAAAAACAAATAAAAAAATAAAAAAGAGAGGAAAAAAAAAACAAATAAAAATGAAGTAGGTAAGAGTGTTGTGAGAGATTTTTATCATCTTCGTTTGTGCAATTTTTAGGTTTATTTGCACTGATATAACATTCATAGCAAATAATAGACATAATATGATGTGAAAATATCCAGCTTTATTTCCGCGATTAACCAAACAGTAGATATGATATATCAAATCATTTAGATTTCATATCCTATCCTATCATATTCAGTCCTATTTTGGCTATAAATCTAGACGACCAAACGTAGACAAGTGATTCAAATAGCAAGAGGAAAAAACGAAAAAGGAAAAAACGAGTTGGTTTGATTTGATTTCCAAAATCTTCAAAAATGAGCGTGATTCCAATCTTTGTCGAAAATTTTCATAGAATTATCAATTATGTAATTCATGTGGCGGACAGATTTAATCATAACATACAAAACGGGCATGATAAAGTGAGATTAAAGATTGATCACCGACAACAATCATTAATCACCAAATAAGCCCTAGAAAAATCGAAACCAAGTTTCCTTAAATTATAAGAGCATGCCAACTGTAAGAGTCGCCATCCCATGCCATTAGGCGAATGAAAGGCTCAGATTGATCGAGGCAAAACATAAGCTTTGGCCTATCTAATCTTAAGTTTCTCAATTCTCTTGAAAAACTAATTGTTAAGCTCCGTTTGTTTCGCTTATATTTCTCAATTTTCTGGAAAAATTAATCTCCATTCTTAATTACTGAATCATACTCTTCTGCCTCCTGGGGTTTTTCTTTGCGAGGCATGCTCAATTTCAAAATACGCAATGTGTCTCCATCTTATTTGCCATTTTAAAACACTACAGAGCCTTAGGCAATACGAAAAATAGGGAAAATTTCAGTTAAGGACCCAAAGTGGGGTCAAATTCTCAAAAAATGGCTCAAAGTGAATATTGTGTTAAATAAGGGCTTAAAGTGTTTAATCAGTCTCAAATAAGGACCCGAAGTGCCCAAAAAATCTCAAATAAGGACCCGGGTCCCCGGCCGGCCAAAATACCCGCTAGGCGACGAAAAATGTTACTGTTCCGGCACCGGAACAGTAACTTTTTAATTTTTTTTGTTTTTCCTTTTTTGTTTTTTTATTTTTCTTTTCCTTTCCTTTTTTTTTCTTTTCTTCCTTCGCCGACCATAGCCGGGTCGACGGAGGTCGCCGGCCTCAGGCGAGGCCGCCCTCGCCGGCCTCGGGCGAGGGCCGCCCTCGCCTGGGCTGGGTGAGGCCGGCCTCGCCAGCCCCGGCTATGGCCGGCGGAGGAAGAAAAGAAAAAAAAAATAAAAGGAAAAGAGAAATAAAAAAAACAAAAAAAGAAAACAAAAAAAATAAAAAAGTTATTGTTTTGGTGCCGAAACAATAACTTTTTTCACCGGCCAGCAGGTATTTTGGCCGGTCGAGGACTCAGGTCCTTATTTGAGATTTTTTGGGCACTTCGGGTCCTTATTTAAGACTGATTAAGCACTTCAGGCCCTTATTTGACACAATATTCACTTTAGGTCCTTTTTTGAGAATTTGACCCCACTTGGGGTCCTTAATTAGAATTTTCCCCGAAAAATATACCAACATTAAGTTTGCGTACAATATGCAAAAATGTCAGCATAGCCGCATGTAAGAAGTGATTAAGATATGAAGACTTGATAAAAGCAAAGCAAATCGAATTAAATTTCACAAACTACATGCAAATTTCTTTGGATTTGATTTATTTACATGGTCTGGTAGACTGGACATAATCGGTCTATAGAACCTGCAAAGTGTTCTAGAATCTCTAGATAGTCTGCTCCTTTTATGATCATTCTCCGAACTCAATGAACGAACATCATATGATCCGTCCTCTTCGTTGTTCTAAAATTTCCACCTCTTGATCGACACATTGGACCCCAGTTCCGCATCCTGGTGTCGCTGCACCACATTCACTAGGACATCTAAAAGTAAGCTTGATTGTCACTAACATCATTTTCGTGATGCTCTCTCTGTATACATGGCACAAGGTGCTTGTACCGTATGTTACAAACATTTTCCTTGTACATATGGTGCAAACCAAAGGCCTCACGTACAACTTACAAACAAATTTCTTTTTCCTCGTTTATCTTCGACATTGGGACATGAGAATCCGACAACGCACCACCTCCTTCACGAGGCAAAACAGATGCAAACCTCACACATGCACCCACATTAGAATCTCTAAGTGCCTCAAAAGCTCCATTTCCGTACCAAAAAAGGGTAACCCACTGCGCCAATTAAGGGAAACTCTCGTGAGCTTATACTTTCTAAGCGACAAACAGCTCCAATTCCCAGCATTTGGAACTCGTAAAAAGCCTTTTGCTTTCTCACCCATTGTTTTGTGCAATACTTCATGAAAGATCTTGAAAAAGTACCACTCCAATGTGTACTCAAATGGCGTATAGGGGGAGGCAAAAGCTTTGGTAAAAGAAGCCACGCCCAGTGTCCACGTGCCTCTTTCTCTTCCGTGGAGTTCATTCATCTTCTTCTTTCTTGTTCAAATTGAGAAAACAAACCCTACTATGAAATATCTTCAAGTAGACAACATGGTTTACTTATCTTAAGTAGGTCTTCTTCCTAGAAATTCTCGAGTCAAAGATACTCTTTGGCATTTATGGTGCACTTGCTCATGGAGATTACTAGTATGACACTATCAACAAGATGAATGGATATGTGGCACTGAACTTCAAGGAAGGTGTGTCATTTCGAGTTCGATTCTTATTCGAAGTATTCTCTTTGAAAATGTGTGCAATCTCAAGTTTAAATCTTATTCAAACAACTTCTGTTCTTGTTCTATTTAAGGAGAATCCTTGGTTACATGTATATGACCATTTGGGAACATTATCTCGTAAAAATTATCAAATTATATATCAAAAGCTAACATGACGGTGCCAGGAGAACCACTCACTTTCTATAGTTTGATAATTATATTTCATGCAGTAATGGTGCAAGGAGAACCACTCACTTCATTTTAAACGAGGTGGGCATTAAGAGAAACTCCACTTACTTTCTATAGTTTTTTAAGTACAAAGAAATGAGTGGTGGAAACGGCTTCGGCACTCCGGCTCCGTCACTCCATCAAAGTGAAGGAATCGGTCACGTAATCTTTCTCTAAAACTTTTTTTTTTGCCTCTTTTTTAAGGATGTTAATTCACATAAAGATGTTGCCCGAGAATTATATTCCTTGATATCAAGTCTTGATGATCTGAGAACTCGGTGGGCTCTATCTGTTTACCTTAAGCCCTCTCTTCTTCTGTCTTGGGAAATACACTGAAACCGACTTTTGGGAACTTCACTGTTCTCAAAGAGCCAGCCAAAGTATCAAGTTGAGGGTCACGTCCGCGTGTACCTTCCATTTCATTACTTTAAATTAAGCACACACAGTGCTAAGAGATTGATACCCTTTTTTAGCAATTCAATGCACAAAAAAAGCAGGCCGCCCACGTTGTTTGAGCTCTTAAATTGAGGCTAATGCCGTGTGGGGACTGTTTCCTTTTCTATTGGTTCTGCTAAAAATCGTTGCAATTGGGGTTTTGTGGATTTAATTCTTCCTCGGTGACAAAAAAAAATAATAATAAGAGAGTGTATAGCTAAGGGTGCATTTGGTAACTGGCCAACTAGTAATTGATTCTATTCTTTTGATCCTAGAATCAATTTTAGAACAGAAATCCATTTGGTAAATATTTTGTTCCCGGACACAAATTTACATAAATTTGTTCCCAGAATTAGTTTTTGAACAGAATTAAGAAGCAAAAAATATTTACTTCTTAATTCTAGGAATAAGAATGAGAAATAGAAACTTTCTTTTTCTTTTTCTTCTTTCCTGTTCTTCTTCTTGGCCATGGCCGGGTCGCCGGCAATAGGCGACTAACGAGGGCGTTGCAGCCCTTGCCGACCATAGGTGAGGGCAAGGATTAGACCTTTGTGGCCTAGGCGAGGGTTGCCCTCGCCAGATCAGGCGAGGGCTGCCCTCGCCGACCATTTCCAACCCTCGCTCGAGCCGACGAGGGCCACCATTGAGGCTCGCAGCCTGGGCGAGGGCCGCCTCACCCAAGTTGCGAAGATCAAGCCCTCACCCTCATCGGCGAGGCCACGATGCCCTCACCGGCCCTGGCTTGGGCAATGGCCGCCCTCGCCTAGGCTGCGAGCCTCAAGGGCAACCCTTGTCAGCTCAATCGTGGGCTAAGAATTGGCCAACGAGGGCCGTGACACCCTCGCTGGCTGGTCGCTAGCCATGGCCAAAAAGGAGAAAAAGAAAAAAAGAAAGAAAGAAATATTTAAATATTTAAAAATATTATTAATACAAAGAAATTTTGTACAGTTACCACACGCATTTATATTCTTTTTTAATTCCAGTAACGGAAATTTTGGGCTGTTACCAAACTCTTTTAAATGCCTAAAAATTGTTTCCAGGAACTGAATAAAAAAAATCATTTCTGAGTAGAAATTGTTTCCGGAAACATAATAATTACTAAACGCATCCTAAACCTTCACAATCTCTCCTCACTTCGTATGAGATCCAAGTTCAAATTGTCCATGTTAAACACAGTTTTGCTTCGCTCATGTCATCTTTCTCATCATGTTTTTCAAGGTACTATGAATTATAGTCTTACTATTCATTGATATATACGAGTGTCTGCTTTTTGGAACCACTGGAAAATGTTTTGTAAAGCAGGGACGCTAATTAGTCGCGTATTTTGTAAACGAGTTACATTTTCAAACAAGAATTATACTTACATCTTCATTTCCCACTTCGCTTCTAACTAGCGCGCCCACACATGTACACACATACGCATCTAAAATCCTAATGATTCGAAATCAAGTATGATAAAAAGATTTTGTGTCTCAAATTAAATAGGTCATGCCACTGTTCTCGGAGACATTTAGTCTTGATGACCAAACAATTTAAATTAAGAATTGATTGATTATTTATTAACATTTTAGAAGCTAAACTAACCAATGAAGAAATGAGGAAAAGACACCAAATAATCTTGAGGATGACCGACCAAAAAAGAAATCTTGAGGATGACCTACGAAATATGTCAAATGGGCTATCTCGAAGTCAGATACACTTATCCCGTTTAAAATACTGAGATTTCGTTCTATTATGTTGTGACGTCCCACTAGTGATTGTAGGTCACTGAACCACTAAATACAAATCTCAGGATTTCTTCCTTCCTACTCTTTTTTCTGCGCGAGGTGTCCTTAAACAAAGAGACGTGCATCAACATGAACATGATAATCAAAGCTGGCGTGGGACCAAATCGATCCTCCCTATCTAGTTCTGCGCGGAATAGCATCAGAAATCAGAAGCATAAACTTAGAAAATCAAGCGCGCATATCTTCCATCGAACCCATGCAAAGCAGAACTCCATTCAAATAACTTTTTTTTTCCAAGAGTCTGATCGATTTTTCTTTCCTGATTTCTTTATATTTAATCATGTTACCTTCGAGAAATACGAAGCCCTGCATGTTTCAGAGGTAATATTTTATGCTGACAAGTGTCGGAGAGGAGACCCTCTTGCTTTCCTTTGACTAACTGGGTTTGAACTCTCCCTCTCTCTCCCTCTCTCTCTATAAAACTACCTCGTGTTCTTCAATGTCTCTTCTTTCTTCTTGATGTTCAGAACAAGAATCTTGTACACAAAGTAAAAGCAAGAAAACATAGTCATGGTGAGAGTAGGGTTTACAAGAAGCTTTGTACTGCTAGGGTTTCTCTTCATGGTCATGGATGGCATGAGAAGCTCCTTAGCACAAGCTCGTCAAGGTACCATACCTCTCGATGTTTTCTATCTTTTGATGGTTCAAAATATGAAAAGCTCAAGTTCACCCAGATGATAGTTTCTTACATATATTTTGTTCTTCTTCTCTCAGGGTTTCAGTTGAACAACAATGATCTTGTTTTGCCCGTGCATAAGGTAGTTTGTTATCTCATGTGATCCTTTTTTTGGAGCGTGTCGAGCTATTTATTTGAGTTGAACTTTTTTCCAAGAAAACGTGTAGCTTTCTTTCTGAAGAATACAGCTCTGTGTCAATAATGTGGAACAAAAACATATACAGCAGCTTCATGGGAGTAATCTTCCAGCTCCTGGCGAGGGCAAACCGGGAATAGATGGAAGGAAAATGATGATGCATCGTGAAGCCCCAAGGAGTGATGGCGATGAGAAGAAACAAGTGCAAAATGGAGGGACTCATTCAGGGATTTCATCAGGTGCAACCCCTACCGAGAGAAAATGCATATTTCAAGGCCATAGGGTTTGGGAATCTAGTAATGTACATCATTACTGTAAACATTATCCTGGAGAGCCTAGCTTTGTGGCTGCCACTTCTGACTACCGTGGCCCCAAGTTTCACCCTCCTAAACATAACTGAAATGTCAATGTGCAGTCATCAGGATGGTGTTTTCCAAGTGGAAACTTGTAAATATCAAAAAGCCTATGCTAATGCAACTTTACTTTGATCACTCTTGAAAGGAGCATTAGTTATCTATGTTAATTACCTGTCGCTAATGATCATCACGGCAAGCACCATCAGAGGTTACTTACCCTGCGATATTTGCCAAACATGTGGAAATGTCTCCATCAACTCATTGCAGTTCTAGCTATCGAAATATATGTTCATTGTTTACGGTTCGTTGCTTTTTGTAGGAAATGATAAGCATTCGTCCAAGAGGTCTCTCAAAAGAGGAGTGATCCCATCTAATAATCAGGTCTGTCTCCCCCTCTTTTCGTGTTAAGATATAAAATACCGATCGAGTTATCTAATTCTTCATAAGTATGAGCTTTTAGAACAATCAATTCTGCACTGATCGAAAGTGCTAGAGAATAACGCGAAAACAGATTATATAATTTACATCAGCTCAACATGGTTGATACAAATTTAACTCATTGGGGTTGTTTGGTCTTCATGGAAAACCGGACATTTAATGGCTAGAATTCCTCAATTTGTTCATATTGCATACATGTTCATATTGAATCCACACACATCTTATTTACCTAAGGATTAATTCTTCTCTCTCTTCCTCTCCCATGATTCATGTCATTATTTAAGGAACTTTCTAGCCACAAAAAAAACAAAAAAAGATCATTGAGGAACTTACCGTGATTAATAATTTCCCTTAATTTTCAGAAGACTGGCATGGGAATCTCTAGGAGTGAGGGAGCATTCCACCCTCCAATGACAGACGCTCCTGATGAAGCCAGCTCGGATTGTCGTTCCCCAATGTCTGACCAGCGCTTCTCTCGAGGATCATCTCCATCACTTGATCATCGTCATCGTCAAACGAATCCCATGGAAGCTGTAGCAAGGAGGCTCGCAGAAGCAACGGAGGATGAGATTGCGAACTTCATGCGCAAAGACTACAGAGGCCCTCCCAAGGCCAAGCGCAAGCCCCCCATCAACAATCACGAGCCATCAAATTGACTCAAATCAAAGCTCCATCTTTACGTATCATGCTTATATGTCGGTCCTTAGGCCATGACCCTCTAAGATTTAGGTAAATATAAATATAGGTTTAGGTTCTCACAATTTTGGCCCCCGCCCCCCCCCAAATATATAGGAAAGTGAAGTCCCTTGACCTATACGTGAAGAAGAAGATTATAATAAAGTTTTCAATTTCATGTGTTTCACAATGCTGAATTCAGTACAAGATTCCATATAGTACATAGATTCTTCCCCTTTTTTTATTCTTGAACCTTGACTCATTGTGCAATGTGATCCATGAACTTTAGCTTAATATTCAATATGGTCCTTAAACTTTAAATTTGTTCAATGTGTTTTTCGGACTTTTGGAACGTGTTCAATGTATCCCTGAACTATATGAAAATGTTCAATATAGTCCTTCAATTAATTTAAAATCAGGGACAACATTGAACATATACATATAATCTATAGACTAAATTGAATATGTAACAAAAGTTCAGAGATTATATTGAATAAATTAAAATTTCAGGAATCACATTGCACATTGGGTTAAAGTTCAGGGATCATATTGAACAAATTAAAAGTTCGAAAATCACATTACGCATTAGGCTAAAGTTCAGAGATCATGTGTGTTATTTTCCTTCATTTTAACCTTGTGTTGATTTATTGATAGCCAAGACCCTGCACAATCCAAAGCGAGTTGTCGTGTCAATATCGAAAAACGCAATGCAGAGACTTTTCTCGTTTAAAGCGTTGATGATAGGTGAAATTACACAGTGTTATAATCTAGTTCATGAGATAAAAAAAAAAAAAAGGGTATCTCATGGCTTTGCAATTTATGTTCCTATTTTTTGCTTCGTCATCGTAACATAAAATAGCCAACTATTCTTTGACTATGCATCCGTTTGGCTAACTTTACGACGAACCGATCTTTTAATTGTACTAGTAAGTAGTTATGCGCTCATTGCATAGTTAGACGAGACGATTTGTCTGTTTTGTTTCTCTAAAACGGACTTTTTAGTAGGTAGTGTCATATAAGATTCAAGACATTGTTAAGTTACATAAATAAAAGTTGAAAAGTTAGTAAAAGAATCGATAATCTGGAAATTATAAAAAAGAGTTGATAAGTT
The DNA here is from genome assembly GCA_024500025.1 of Syzygium aromaticum. Taxonomy (NCBI): domain Eukaryota; kingdom Viridiplantae; phylum Streptophyta; class Magnoliopsida; order Myrtales; family Myrtaceae; genus Syzygium; species Syzygium aromaticum. The sequence goes on from CM044893.1 coordinate 14,361,876, forward strand.
ATCAACAAATTATCTGCTCAAAAGTCACTGCCCATTTTTTTTCACTAATAGTTTTTTCGCACTTGCAAAGCTCATTGAAATTTACGGGCGCGAAAGGGAACTGTATTTTGAGGCAAGGAACAATAAGATTTTGTAGGTAAACAACATGTAAAAAGAAATGATATCTACTTAGAGACAAATCTGGAAACTTCACTTTGTAAGAAATATGCGAGGAAGTATTCATATGGGGCACATGTTTTTTGTATGTTCACAAACTACATACAACAAGCACACTGTCCTTTACAATCCAACAATAAACCCTAGATGCCAAGATCCTATGCACTATGGAATCAATGTCAAGCACTATAAAAAAACGAGGATTTTGCCACGAAAAAAATTTATCGTTAATTTGTGACGAAAATAAAAATTCGTCAGTAATTAGCAATGAAAAAAATAATTCGTCGCTAATTTCGTTGAAATTTGCGACGAAAAACAATTCGTCGCTAATTTGTGACGGATAAAAAATTCATTGCTAATTAGCGACGGAAAATAAATTCGTTGCAAATTTGTGATGAAGTTAACAACGAAAAAACATTCGTCGCTAATTAGCGACGAATTTTGCCACGGAAAAAAAATTCGTCGCAAATTAGTGACGAAAAAAATTTGTCGCTACTTAGTGATGAATTTAGTGATGAAAAAAAAGTTTGTCGCAAATTTACAACGGAAAAAATATCGTCGCAAATTTGCGACGAATTTAGCAACGGAAAAAAAATTTATTGCTAATTTGCGACGAAAAACAGTGTTCGTCACTAATTTTGCGATAAATTTTCTTTCGTCACAAAATATCGACGAATTTTTTCTCCATCACTAATTAGCGAGTAGTTTTATTTAGTCGCTGATATACTAATTCCACAAATAAAATTTCTCTCTCTCTATTGATTTCTCATATCCTCCCCGTTGTTCTCCCTCCCTTTCCCTCTTTTGTTTGTTTGGACAAACTTCTCCGTGTGCGCAAATCAATCTTGGTAAATTTTTCTGCCGGTAAGTGTCGTGGCTAATTTCTTCGCTAATTGGCAACAAAGACGATTCGTCGTCCTAATTTTTCAGTTTTTTGACTTATTTTTTCTTTCTTTTTTTTTCCTATCTTCTTTCCCAGTCGTCAGTCCGGCAACCACAAGAGGCTGAGGCCAGCGAGTTCGACTCGCTGGCCATGGGCGAGGTTGGCCCTCGCCAGCACCAGTGCGGGCCAGCCTGGCCATCGCCATGGGCGAGGTCGAGCGGCCTCATCCGTGGCCGCTCAGCCGTCGCCCGGCCATGGGCGAGGTCAAGCGGCCATGGGCGAGGTCAAGCGGCCATGGGCAAGGCCGCTCGGCCATCGCCCATGGCCGGCGAGGTCAAACTCGCTGGCCTCAGCGGCAACAGGCGAAGAATATAGGGAAAAAAAAGGAGAAAAATAATAATAATAATTTAAAAGAAATAAATGATTAAAAATATTGCTACGTCAGCGCCAGCCGGCTAAAAGAGCCGGATAGACTAAATTGGCACAATTACAAAAGGTTTTGGATTGAATTAGCACAATTGCAAAAAGTTTAGAATTTTTTAGGTAATTGTCCCTCTCTTATGGTAATCACAGAATAAAATGTTGTTTATTTATGCATTTTCTTCTATCTATAAGCTTCACAAATCTCAAGTAATTTTTCTTTTTTTTAGGTACGTGTCCATTTGAAGATCTCGCAATTTAAGTGAACGTTGCAATGCTCATCAAATCAACCTGATTTCTACTACAAAGATTTCAGTCAAATACTTGGGTAAGTCTTCTTGACATGGTATTTTTGTCATTTTTTCAATTTCAAAGTAATTCTTTTGTATCGTAAAAAAAAAAATTAATTTTCAGAATTTTATGGTTTTAATTAAGAATATTAAATAGTAGATATGATATTTTCAATATTTTATGAGATATTTTAAATTTTATACAGACACAATGCAAAGAGACAAGGCTTGGATGTATAATAAGAACTTACCTAGACGTTGAGAATTGACCAATGAGTTTCGTAGTGGGTTGGACCAGTTTTTGGACTTTGTTAATAGTAAATTTGAATTCATAAATAGAAATAAGTTAAGGTGTCCATGTAAAAAGTGCAGTAATGGTAAATTTCATGTGTGTGATAAAGTTAGAGAACATCTTTATAGATCTGGATTTGCTCCGAACCACTACAATTTGATTTGTCATGGTAAATCATTTATATCTGATGGAGGATATCGAAGAAGTGACCAATTTTTAGGTAGGGAAGAATGTAGCTATTATAACCAATTGAACCCATGCCAGAGGATGATAATTGATGTAGCTGGTTAGAATTTTGTTTCAGAATCAAACCGTGCAAGTACACTTGAACAAATGGGTACTAGTCATGCATCGCAATTGGAAGAGGAAGAGATAGGAGTAACAGATTTTGATGAGAATGTGTGTAATTGAACTTTTCCACCTAATCAGCTCTGGGAAGTGTTGAAAGCGGCAGATGAACTTTTATAGGCAGGTTGTGACAACCACACTAAGTTATCAACGACAGCAAAACTATTAAATATCTAGGCATAACATAATGTGTTCAAGAATTGTTTCAACTCTTTTGTTGAAGTAATGTGGAAAACAATGTTTCGTGATAACATCATGTCAAATGATTTTTACGATATGAAGAAGCTAGTGAATGACCTAGGTCTTCCAGTTGTAAGGATTAATGTATGTAGTAGGAGTTGTATGTTATATTAGAGAGATGAAAAAACAGAATCTTACAAATTCTGTAGCCAACCTAGGTACAAGATTAATAGGAATCAAGGTCGTAGTCAGAAGCGTAGACCATGCAAGCAAATATTTTATCTGCCATTAATTCCTAGATTGCAAAGGCTTTATGTGTCTTAAGCCATTGCTGAACACATGACTTGGCATACAAATCATGAAACAGAAGAGAGTCTAATGTGTCATCCTTCAGATGCAGAGGTATGGAAATATTTTGATAGAACATACCCTGAGTTTGCGATAGAGTCTCGAAACATCAAATTAGATCCATATGCTGATGGATTTACCCCATTTGGGAAATCAAAAAAAAGTTATTCATGTTGGTCAGTTATCTTAACTCCGTACAGTCTTCCATCTGGTATGTGCATGAAGACACCTTATATGTTTTTGACATTGATCATGATTGGCCAGCAAAATCCAAAAAAGTTTATAGATGTTTATGTACAACCATTGATTGAAGAGTTACAACGGCTATGGGATGAAGGTGTCATTATGTATGATGTTTCTACTGATCAAACATTTGTAATGAAGGCTTCTCTTCTGTGGACAATAAATGACTTTCCAGCTTATGGAATATTATCTGGATGGAATACAGCTGGGATCTTAGGATGTCTGATATGTTTGAAGAGATCGAAGTAATTCAAATTAAGATATGGTAAGAAGCCTAGCTATTTTGACTGTCACAGATAATTTTTGCCGATGAATCATACATTTAGAAGAAATAAAAAAGAGTTCATCAAAAATAGGATTGAAAGAACACCTCCATATTAAGATTGACCGGTGATCAAATTTGGGAGCGAGTGCAGGACTTTCCAACTGTTGTTGAAAACCCTCATGGCACAACTATTGCGTATAGAAGTACACATAAGTGGACTAAACGCAGTATATTTTTGAATCTACCATATTGGAAGGCATATCTTATTCATTATAATCTTGACGTCATGTACATTGAAAAGAATATTTTCGACAATATCATAAATATTTTGATTGATGTCATTTGAAAAACAAAAGATAACTTGAATGCAAGAAAAGATATAAGAGATATTTGTGATTGGTCAACACTAGATGTGGATGCAAGTAGTAGGGGACCAAATCCAAAAGTAGTTTATATATTGGACAAGGAGCAGAGACGGATTGTTTGTCAATGGTTGAAATTTGTGCGGTTTCCTGATGAATATGCTTCGAACCTCGGAAGATGTGTTGATTTGAATGAATATAAGTTGACACGTTTGAAGAGTCATGATTGTCACATATTTATAGAAAGACTAATTCCAATAGCTTTCAAGAAACTTCTACCAAACTTTGTATGGGGCGTTATTACAGAGTTAAGTAATTTCTTTCATGATATTTACTTAATAGTGTTAAAAGCATCGCACACGGAGAAACTGAAGAAAGATATTTCAATTATTCTTTACAACTTAGAAATGATATTTCATCCATCGTTTTTTGATTCAATGGAGTATCTCTTAATTCACTTGTCTTATGAGACCAAAGTTGCAGATCCCATTCAATTTCGATGGATGTATCCATTTGAGAGGTAAAATATTTTTTTCTAATAAATTTCAAATTACTTTATTATAAATTATGTTCTGATAAGCTTATTTCTGTGGCAACTAGGTTCTTATATCATCTGAAGAAAAAAGTGAAGAATAAGGCATATGTTAAAACTTCAATTTGTAATGCAAATATTATGGAAGAAGTAACAACATTTGCATCATACTATTTTGAGCCGTACGTGCAGTGCAAGAGGCGAAGAGCAGAAAAAAATGATGAGAGCCCCATTGATCCCAATTGCAAATCATTCTCTATTTTCATTTATCTTGGTCTGCCAAGCGGTGCATGTAAATTTCGTTACTTAATAGGCGAAGAATGGTAGGTAACCCAAACATATATTTTACTGAACTGTCTAGAAGTGTAGGCACACTTCAAGTAAGTGTACATTTGCAAATATATATATTGTGTTTCGAGACATTTGCTAATATATAAATGGTATTTGTTAATAGGATTTTCTAAACTTCAATGTATGGGCTACCACCAAATGAGTTTGACCATTTGTGCGATGAAGAATGTGCAGCATGGTTCAAAACACATATAAATTGCCTATAGACCAAAGCCAACTTATTAATATTTTATACATCATTTATTAAAATATATATTATTAACTTTGCGTGTGTGACTTTAGATTTACAGTAATCATGGATAGCAAGGATTGATATATCATTTGTCATGGGGTCCAAATTCAAGAGTACGAAGTTGGGCAATATATTTCATAAACGGGTATAATTTCCACACTCAAGAATATGGAATGGAAAAAACCACAATAAATAGTGGTGTGTGTGTTCGGTCATCTAATGGTGGCAGTTCAAAAGATAATTTTTATGACTTGTTGGATAAAATTATAGAGATAGAATACTCTGGACCATTAATGATGTGGGTTGTGTTATTTAAGTGTATGTGGTTTGACCTTGTCAAAAGAATGAATGTGCATATGAAGTTTAATTTGGTTAAAATAAATAACAAGAAAAGATATATGAAATATGAACCATTTATCTTGGCACAATAAGCAATTCAAGTATATTATGCATCATATCGTAGTTTGAAACGTGACAAAACTGATTGGTGAGCTGTATGTAAAACCAAAGCACGATAAAAAATCGAGGAACATTGGAAGGATGCAACATATCAATAAGTGGAAGTTGATAACACAATTGAAACTGAGGAATATAACATTCTAATTTTACGTGATCCATATGGAACAATAATAGATGTGGATCCAACTGAAATTCGTGATTCAAATTTAGAAGGTGTTGAAGAATCTGATTTTGAGACAGAGGATAAAGATGATGCTCATAAAGAAGACGAAGACGAAGACGAAGATGAAGATGAGAACGACCATGAAGATTATGATTTTGGAGATTTTTTACTGATTACATGTAATTATTATTATTATTGCGAATATGAATTTTGAGATTTTTTTACTAATTATGTGTAATTATTATTTTTGCAACATGTGTTATTGTTATTATCATAATTATTATTATTGTTGTTGTTGTTATTATTATTGGTGTTGTTGTTGTTGTTATTGTTATTATTGTTGTTGTTGTTGTTGTTGTTGTTGATTATTATTAATGTAATAGGTCCTCAGAAAATTCGTCGGTAAATGGCGACAAGTCAAATACTATTCATGCGATGACATTTGCGATATTTTATTTTCCAATGGATTTGGATCGTTGCTAATTGATAAAATTAGCGACGATATTTGCGACATTTTTTATTTGCTGAATTTTTAATATAATAGGTCGTTGGTAATTTGCATTGAGCGTAATTTCGTTGCAAAATTACGCTACAGAAAAAGGACTTACCCAAGGACCATTAGCCACAAACGCCACTGAACAGTAGCTTTCGGGACTTTTTTTGAGAGTCCGTCGCTAATTCTATTGCGATGGAATTAGCAACGAAAATTAACTTTTGAGACTTTTTTAGAGTCCGTCGCAAATTTAGCGATGGAATTTGGGACAAAAATTAAATTTCGGGACTTTTTGACCTGACCGTTGCAAATTCCATCGCAAATTTGCAACGGAAATTAACTTTCAGTACTTTTTTAGAGTTCGTCGCCGAATCCGTCGCAAATTTGCGACGGATTCCAATTTCCATCGCAAATTTTGCGACGAAAATTAACTTACGGTATTGTTTTAGAGTGCATCGCAATTCCATCGTAAAATTTGCAACGAAAATTTATTCCGTTGAAAAATTTGCGACGGAAATTGGATTCGTCGCAAAATTTGCAACGGATTATGATTCCATCCCAAATTTTGTGATGGAAATTAATTTGCGGGACCTTTTTAGGAGTAAAATTTTGGGACGGATTATATTTTTGTCACAAAATTTATTATGGATTATATTTCCATTGCAAATTTGTGACAGATTATATTTCCATCGCAAATTTGCTTTGGATTATATTTTCGTCGCAAATGTTGCAACGGATTAAATTTTCGTCGCAAATTTTGCAATGGATTCAATTTCTGTCGTAAATTTTGCGACGGATTTTGCGACGAACTCTAAAACAGTAACGCAAGTTAATTTGCGGGACCATTTTTTTAGACGGATTCAAGTTTTGCGGGTCCTTTTTAGACTGCAAATTTGTGACGAAATTTCTGACGAAAATAAACTTGTGTGGCCTTTTTGGACGAAAAATTTGCGACAGATTCAAATTCCGTTGCAAATTGGCCACGGATTCAATTTTCGTCGCAATTTAACTTGCAGGAATTTTTTTGATGGATTCAAATTTTGCAGGAATTTTTTGGGCGGAATTTTTTAGACACAAAATTTGCGACAGAAATTGAATTCCATTGCAAATTCACAACGAATTCAATATCCGTCGCAAATTCAATTTGCAACGAAAATTAACTTTCAAGACTTTTTTAGTGTCCATCGCAAATTAGCGACGGAATTTGCAACGAAAATTAACTTTTGGGACTTTTTTTAGAGTTTGTTGCAAATTTGCGTCGATAAATTTGTGACAGAAATTTAATTCCGTCGCTAAATTTGCGGGGGAATTTGAAATCCGTCGCTAAATTTGCGACGGATTTTTAATTCCGTGGCTTAATTTGTGATGAAAATAAAACCCGTCGCAAATTTGAGATGGAATTTAAAATCCGTCGTAAATTTTGGAACATTTAGGTTGTGTCTCGATTCATTCTTGTACAGGACAAAGCAAATTTAGGGCTTCCTCTGGCTTTCTCTCTCTCTGTCGATCAATTCTGGACGTCTTCCGACGAGTCGAAGAGTTTGCGACCAGCGGCGAGGTGCGAATGTTTCTTCGGATTCAGTGTTCTTCTTCAGCGGTTGGATTCGGCGTTCTCCTGCGTTCTTCAGCGCTTGGGATTTTCGAATTCCTGAGCTGGGTGAAGGAAATTCCTGTTATAATCGGTTGCTTTGATCCCTTGGTCACAGGGATTGATTCCGTGTAGCAGCAACGATTTTTTCTTGGGGAGAGGGGTCGCCTTCAGCTTCGGCGGACACTGGGAAGGAAGAGGTACACGAGCTTGTTTTGTCTCTGAATTTGTTGCACTGTTGGTCTCGGCGAGTGCCGTTTTTAGATGGGTAGGGCAGACATTGTTCGGTTTCAAATTCTTTGGGATGTACGTTTGCTGCTACTACTGCTTCTGTATTGGATGGGTAGGGCAAGTACGTACGTTTGCTGCTACTTCTATATTGGATGGGTAGGGCAAGTTCGTTTGCTGCTGTATTAGATTGGGTCTGCTGCTTTTGGTTTTAGATGTTGTGTTTCAAGCCATTCTGTGGGACGTTTTGCTGTTGCACTTCTGTTTTTAGATTATGTGTTTCGATTTCTGTGGGACGTTTTGTGACGTGGATTTTGTGTTTCAGATTCTGTGTTTTTAGATGCTATGTTTTGGTTTTTAGGGTTTTGATATTAGATTGGGTCTTTATTTTGTCCTCTTGATGCACTTAGAATAGGCTGAAATTTGGCGATTGGTGAACTCGGAATGGGCTGAAATTTGGTCGGCCAAGCGGAAACGGCCTTCTGAGCTGTACATCGTTTTTCACGCTTTGGGGTCGTTTAGATGGGTTTTTAAGAGGATTTATATTCTGGAATTTACTATTCATGCCGATTTTTTGGTCCGGTTTGGTTTAATTATTGCGTGAAAGATACCTGCTGTGTTAGTTTCACATGGAATTGCTTTTCTAATGTTTCATTATTATATTTTGGATCAGATTTTGGAATAGAATTTTCACACAGATTTTGGAACTACTTTGTTAGTTCAGGGTTCTATTTTTCGATTGCCAAAGTTTATCAAGTTTATCTCTTGCTCTTCGAAACAAAATGGTAAACTTCATGATGTACGTCATTATGTGTCCCTAATACATGTTCATATTTTCACCGTATTCACTTGTCTGACCTTCTTACTTATCAGTATAAACGTGGAGGTCGCATGCATGGTACAGCTTCACAAAAAAGACCAGCAGCCTTGTCCCCGTCCCTTTCCTCTTCCTCTGCCCTTTCATCTTTTCCTTAACCACTACCTGCTGATGGACAACATGACCACATTGGCCTTCCTCTTCCGACCCTCCTTAACAACAGCTTGGACACATGCCAACTGAATCTCCTTCAATTCCACATTCTTCTTCAATGCAACACTTGAATAATGACGGAAACAAGGGCGAAAAAGATAGCCGAATCATGATATGCTCATATGGAGATTCGTAAGCATTTCATTTTCTTAAATATATGTAATATTTAAGGTTTTAGATATGGATGTCAATTTACTTTTTAGAGGAAGCTTTAAATAGTGAAGAGTTTGGTATTGTTGATGTTGGTTCATTCATATATTGTACTTGTTTATACTTTTATGTTTACATATTATGTCACAAGTTTACATTGGCTAGATTGATAATTTTTCACTGAATCTAGTTTAACTTTAACATATTTTTCACCTTTTCTTGATTGCATATTGTAACATTTCCTCAACCACTAGCCAGATAGGCACATGGTTTGGTTTTGGTTTCTGATGTTCTGCTATTCTGCTTTTGTTCTGCTGTCCTGCTTCGGTTCTACTTCGATTCTGTTCGTTCTGCTGTTCTGCTTCTGTTCTGTTCTGCTGTCTTGCTTTGATTCTGTCCTACTGTCCTGCTTCGGTTTTGCATTTGTTCTGTTCATTCTGCTGTTCTGCTTCTGTTCTGTTCTGCTATCTTGCTTGCTTCGATTTTGCTTCCATTCTGCCACTATTTCATTCTGCTTCTGTTCAGCCATGCATTGTTAGAATTATCATGATTTGTGCTGGCCCTGAGACAGCTGAATATCATGATTCTGCTTCGGTAGAATTAGCACTATTTACTTATATTGTTCTAACCTCTTTACAGATTCACGGATGCTATGTATGTTGCTAGGCAACTTAATAAAATAGTCAATAACTCTTGGAGGGGGTAGTATATTTGTTACAACAGTGCTCCAAAAGAAGTAAAGGCTTTGTGGTGAAATGAGTTCAGGGTAAGTATTGTCATTCTATTTTCTCACGAACTAAGTTCGGTGTAAATAAAGTCAGTTATTTTTCTATTGATTGATTGCAGCGGAACTTCAAGTGAGATGAAACGGAAGAGGATGAAGTTAAAAGAATTTTTAAGAAAAAAGCCGGAGATCACATGCGAAATGTGATGAATAGATCAAAGACAAAACAAGTAAAGCCGGATTTTATTACTGGTGACAATTGGATGGAAATTAAGAGAATTTGGGAAACTAAAAAGAATAAGCAAATGAGTGAACAGAATAAGAAGAATCGAGCTTCTGGTTCTGGTGAAGGGTCTGCTATATATGCTGAGGGCTCTATCAATATCGGAAAGTATAGAAAAAAAATAGTAAGTCTGTTAAACATGTTGTGAGCATAGAAAAAAAATGGTAACTCATTTATGCTTATATTTTTTAGGTGGATAAATTGGGGATGGAATCGACATATGCAGTTATATTTGAATGCACATTTCAAAAAAAAGACAAGACGTAGACTAGTGATCGAGCAAAAGCTATTAAGGTATGTATGTAAGGTTATACTTTAGACTTTATAGAAACTACAACGACAACCATGAATGCTTTTAATATTTAAGTTATATATATAAAGTTATATTATTTTCATCTATATTGTTGATGTAGGAAAAATATGATGAACTTCTCATGAGTACTGCTAGTGGTGATGGTGGTGGTGATGGTGATGATGGTGTTGCTGCATCTAAGTCTTCAGTTGACAGTATGGCATTATGAGTGGAGGTATCGGATGAGATGAAAAGAGGAAAAGTATTTGGGATGGGATCCTTGTCAGGAATATACACAACGCAGGCTACTGCAACTTCATCCTCCAATGCGGCTGGCTCGAGGAGGACACGACTTGAGGAGCAAATGACCCAAGAATTGAGCCAACTGAAACATTTACTTGCGGAGAAGAATGAAGAAATAAGAGTGGTCAAATAACAAATGCAATTGATCTTGCGGCACCTCAACCTCGATCACGATGAGGTTTCTCTAGTACCTCCCACTAATCCAATTGGTGATGGGCATAATGATGATGAGATTACTGTTGCTGATGATGATGATGAATTTGTCGGTCCTTGCTAGTTAAAATTTCCAAACTCGAGGGTAAGCTTGCTTAGTATCTTCTGTGCCATAAGTGCAGTTGGCTATGTTTTTGCCTTGGAAAGAAAAATATTTCTCGCTTCATTATGTGTAACGTAAAGAAAAATGTTTATGTCATTTTTGTGGAAAATGTTGATGGATGTATTTCATTTTCATATCATTATAATATATTGATGTTATTAAGTGCTTAATTAATCAATGTTAATTAGATTTAAAATCGAAATCATCCCTAAACAATATTCGTTGCTAATTACTAACCAAAAAAATTATTACCGACTAAAAAAATTATTATCGACCAAAAAAAAAATTCGTAGCAAATTAGCGACGAATAATTAGAGACGAATTTTGCGACGAATAAAGCTCGTCGTAAATTTGCAACGAATAATTAGTGACGAATTTTACGATGAAATTTGCGACAAATAATTAGCAATGATTTTTACGATGAATAAAGTTTGTTGCAAATTTGCTACGAATTTTGCGACAAATAATTTGCGACGAATAATTAGCGACAAATTTTGCCACGATTAATTAGCGATGAATTTTGCTATAAATTTTGCGACGAATAATTAGTGACAAATTTGGCGACGAGTTTTGCGACGAATAATTAGCGACGAATTTTGCAACGAATAAAGTTCGTCGTTATTTTGCGATGGATATTTAGGGACGAATTTTGACATTTTTGTCGCTAATTTTTGTGACGCCGAATTGACGACGAAATTGTTTTCGTCGCAACGAATTTTGCTAAATTTTTCGTCGCAAAATTTGTCGCTAAAACCTAATTTTTTTGTAGTGAAGACACCTAAATTGAAGAAAATAAATGCCAGAGACGACCCTGGTAAATGATGATAACCCAAGATGATAAGCAGCCTTAGATAGGATTAATCATATGAGATGTTCATATATATGCGCACGAGATCTTGTATGTTGACTGGAGAACAAACTTTTGTGTTGTTGAAACACCGAGAAGCTATGATGGAGGAAGCCACATCGGTCGGATGGTATCCGTCCCAAAAGAAGTGTTTATCGGCAATAGGGCACGGGGTTCGTAAAGGCACGCATGACATGGTTTCATTTCTCCATGTTGTGCAGCAAGGGTTTCTTGAGTCCGTCAATCCTGTTTCAACATGATAAAATATTTTAGCAGGACTTGGGTCCATGCGCGGATCGGATCTAAAAGCTGCCATTGGATTCACAGATTGTGTCATGTGATCCGATGGTTATGATGGATCGGTTATGATGGATCCAACCTTGTGAACTTAAATCCTAGTAAAGAATAACTTAATGTAATTTTAATCATGGCAAGACTTTTTTGATTCATATGAGTTGAGTCGGTACCGTATTTGGATGGGTTGATGATTGCATCGTAGCCAAGCGAATTCGCTTGGCCGAGAACGAACATCGATCCTGAGAGACTGGATGTCATGTTCTGTAGCATCGGTTGAAGCATTTGATTGAAGTAGGAAACTAGCAAGTTCGGTCCTCCATCACATACTCCATCGTGGTTCGATTTCTTCGCGATGGCTGGGATGCACCCAATCGGGCCAATCTGGAAGACAACAAACTTCCTTGCTCCCACGTTATAGAACCTCTGAAACAATATTGCCCAACATCTGCTAAGACTCATTGTCAACCTGAGCAGTACTTAGATGCATGTATGCGTGATATGATAAGCGTATATATATGTTCATGCTCCGATAAGTAACCCTAACGTATTAATATGTTTTCCCGGAAATTTAGTTATGAAATTGGCTTGTTGGTAGGATCACGGGGCACCTCTAGATACCGAGAAAGCGCAGCAACGAGGAGCTTCGCGAATGGCCGAGGCTCGTAGGTTTTGCTCGTGCTGTAGAGCGTCGGATTGAGGTAGTTACTGATGTAGTCGTTGCTGCCAATCAAGAAGGCGAAGATCGACTTGTCCAAATAGCCGGAGAACTCATCGGAGCTCTTGAAGAGTCTCGGTAAATCATCGAGGGCGGCACTCTCAAACAACCTCACTTGGTCATCCAAGTTAAGACATTTGCCCTGCAAAAAAACAGTTCCCATATCATGCGTTTCCAAAGTTCAATTCAAGCTGGTTTTGCGAAGATATTTCCTTTTCTTTTTTTCTTGTTATGTCCATGCGAAATGTCGCGCGCATTTCGTACGATCAAATTTCTCAAAGTCAGATATCATTTCACATACGGCATGTATAATTCTTCCATTTTGAGACCGGTTTCTAATCCAAATTTTTCGCTGTTATCTTTCTCAAGGAGCACTTCAAATATCAATTAGCACAAACCTGAAATTAGCAACTAAGAATGGAGTGGCAGGTAATGAGCTCATACCAAGTAATTTCCTGTCTCAGGGAGAATGCCACATGCCCCGGACGCAAAATTCAGTCCAGTAATCGCTGCTGATGTCCTAAAACTCAGATATGGTGGAGGATAAGGAAGCCCCAGAAATTCAGCTGATAAATCAAGAAAATTTGTGAGAAAATGTTGGTAAAAAACAAGGAATAAAAAGAATGCAAATCCAACCAATTCCTAGCAATCAATATAGTTACGACAATGTTTGATTGGTAAGGAGAAAAAAATATTCGAAGCTGAGAATCAAAGTGTTAGATTTCAATATGTACCGAGGAAGTCGGGGATGGTCCTCCCGTTGGTGAATCGTCCGGTGACACCCCCCGTGAAATTGTTGCCATAAGGAAGATAATCAGCCTTGGCGAGGGTGGGGAGCAGATTGTTGTTGCCGCTGTCGACCAGCGAATCCCCAAAAGTGTACAATGCTGGTGCCAGCGGGCTTGAAGATGACGAGCACGCCACTCGCATTTGAAGCCGCATCACCGCAAGCAAAAATGCGGAAACCATCGGCGAGTGATTTCTCATGGTCCCCAACCACGCAATTGATCGCGACGTCAGTCGTTTGATCGGACAGAGAGAAAGAGGAAAGTTCGAAAACGAGAAAACTGTTTAGGGGTTGAGGACTTGGTCACATGAAAGGGATGAACACATAACGTGTGCTTTGCTTGTGGGTGTGCTTGTATAGCTTGTGCGAGAATTCCGCTTCTCCGTAGCATGGCCATGAACTGAGAACTAAGAGCACTGAATCACATTCACACCTGAAGCACACATTCCCATTCATTCGTTACTTTCGTCCTGGTGAGTTGTCCAATCTGCACGCGATTATCACCTAACCCTAAAGCCTAATCCTAACCCGCATTCCTCGGGCTATGATTGAAGAATAGTAACTTGGGGTGCACACGTTTGAATGCCAAGTGCAAAGATTAGGAAATTTCCATGATACAAGCTGAAACATGTTTATGTTTGTGATTATTGTTTGTCATATGATGCGACATGGCACTTTGAAACTGAGAGAAGAAAAAGAAGAAGGGTAACTTCCGCGTCGAGGATATCGATTTGAGGGAAACCCGATCAGGTCGGTTCCATGGCTCACGTCGTTCGGATACCAATATGAAAGTTATATGTTTCTAATCAAGAAAAGAGTTATTATCTCCTAGAGTGAGCCCTTTAAAAGAAGATTTGATACTGTTATGAAATTCCATGTTACCAAAGAATTGCCAATTTGACTTTCTTGTCGAAATCGACCTGTGTTGACCCAACCTATCAAGTACGACGAGAATGAAGTGATCCTACATAGCCTCAAAAATTGATAGATTCTACCGCCGATAGAGACAAATCAACGAATTTCGTTGGGTATTAAATCTTGGATTATTTCTTGTTCTTTGTCATTCTAACAGAGAATCAATCAGGCCCAAGAACTTTCTTTAGTAGCTGATCATCATTGGGCCATTGACTTTCGAAATACAATTTTCGATTTCCTTTGCAAGAAGATGAGAACGCTCTTTATTTATTCTTCTGTTTTTTTTTTTAATTAAAACTTGCTAATCGCCATGCCGACACGCACGTTTTATCGGGTTTCATTTTACTGCCATAAATAATGAAAAATACAACGAAAGTGAATCGATACGGCCGTCCAAGAAGTTTGCAAAGGCTTCAAAAGGCCAACAAAACAATCTCATGAGGTTGGCTTGGTGGCTACGAATGGATGTGCAAGTATGAATCAGGCGCGCATCATCTGTTTGCCGCTCGGTGCAATCAATCTGATATTTTCTGGCTCTCACTGCTTTCATCTTGTCTCTTACCTTCTTCATGAAATCAACGAAGTACTTTCTGGATATGAAATTCATCGGCGTGCGATAAGCTTCATTTGTTAACAAAAACAGCGATTAAGACCAAGTCAATTTGAGATTGTCCAAAGTTCTTTTTTCTCGTACATGCTGAGTACCTTTTCGTTTTACGACGCCTTTGCATTTGGTTATGAGAAACGTCATAAAACGAAAAATGCCACATTTTACGATGTTTTGTACATTACGAACCGTCATAATGATGTAATGTTATCTTAGATTGTCTGTCTTCCACGGAGACACGAGGTAACTTGGTGGTGTTGAGGGCCGACGGCCTGTAAGCTAGTTCGAGCTGTTTGGGAACGAGCTACATCTTGTGGAAAAGACTTCGCGGCCTCTAGCACACAGGCCGATTGCGATGGACTCGTTAATATCGAGGCTTCGAACTTCAAGAGCGATATCAAATAGTATTAACTTAAATGGAACATTTAATGGCGGGTGCGGGACTATCGTTACATCGCCTAGAGGGGACAAAAGGGTTAATTACTTGCATGGAAGGGACTACTACTCCACTCGATCCTCCCCGCCTTTTTTCGCCATAAAAGATCACGAGGACATTCTTAAGAGGAAATATAAAAAGGAGTATGGTGTTGATTTATTGATGGTCAAGACTTGATTAAATCCAAAGAGAAATCTAATATCCGGTTGTATCGAAGAGACTGTTCTCGTTTAATGTGACGATGATACGTGAAATTACTCGGTATTATGACCTAATTCACAAGGTGAAAGGCGTATTTCATGGATTTGAAATTTATGTACCTATTTTTTTGCATCATCGTAATGTAAATAGCACGCTAACTTAACGACAAATATATCCCGCAATTGTACTTATAAATATTTATGCCATCATTTCATAGTTAGACAAGACGATCTCACTGTTTCATTTCGCAATAATGGATTTTTTAGGTAGATAAATTCATATAAGATTCGAAATGTTATGAAGTTGTGTAAATAAGAGTAGTAAAGTCAATATAGAAATTCGTAACTTGGAAACTATTTAAAAAAAATGTTGATAAGTTACCAAAAATTATCTGCAAAAAAAAAATCACTAACCATTATTTTACTTTTCACATTTGCAATAGTAAAAAAATTTTAACAGCGTAAAAAAAATTCCCTAAATATAACTTTTTAGGCAGACAACATGTAAAAAATTATACTGTTGCCTTAGAAAAGTATCTGAAAATTTCACTTACAAGAAATTTGAGCGGAAGTACTTATTCTATGTTCGCCAACTCCACAGAACAATTGCACTGTCCTTTACATTGTGCCGTGATGGCCAGAGATAATAAGCACCCTTAGACAGGACTAATCAAATGAGATGTTCATATCTTCACGAGATGTTGGATGCTGACCGGAGAACAAATGTTTGCGTCGTTGAAGCACCGCGAAGCAAAGATCGAGCACATCGCGTCGGTGAAATGATATCCGTCCCAGAAGAAGTGTTTATTGTGGTCGGCGCACGGGATATGCAACGGAATGCACGTCAAGGTTCCATTTCCCCACGATGGGGCAGCAAGGGTTTCTCGAGTCCGTCAAGCCTGTTTCAACATGGTAAAAATATTTTAGCAGGACTCGGGTTCGGGTGCCAATCGGATCCAATAGCAGCTATTGGATCCACAGCTGGTGTCATGTGATCCAATGGTTATGATGGATCCGATCTTGAGAACTTAATCCCGATAAGGAATGGTTGAATGTAATTTAAGTCCAAGCCTCTGAAAATCATGAATCGATTGATGGAGTAAGCCTTTCTCGATTCATATGAGTTGAGTCCGTACCATATCTGGAGGGATTGATTATCGCGTCATAGCCAATCCCATTCACTCGACCGAGAACGAACATTGATCCTGCAAGACTGGATGTCTTGTTCTGCAGCATCGGTTGAAGCATCTGATTGAAGTAGGTAGGAAACTAGCAGGTTCAATCCTCCATTGCATACTTCGCCGTGGTTTGATTTCTTCGCGTACAATGGGACGCAACCAATAGGGCCAAGCTCGAAGGTGACGAACTTCCTCGCTCCTATGTTGTATAACCTCTGCAATAATATTGCCCAACTTCTGCTAAGACACATTGTCAACCTGGGCTGTACTTAGATGCATGTATGCGTTGTCCTGGAAATTTAGTTATGTAATCAGCATGTTGGAAGAATCAAGGAGTACCTCTAGCCGCTGAGAAAGCGAGGCGATGAGGAGCTCCACGAACAGCTGAGGCTTGTAGGTTTTGCTCGTGTTGTATAGCGGATTGAGATAGTTGATGAGGTAGTCGTTGTTGCCGATCGAGAAGGCGAAGATCGACTTGGTCAGATAGCCGGAGAACTCATCGGAGCTCTTGAAGAGGCTCCGTAAACCATTAAGGGCGGCACTCTCAAACAACCTCACTTTGGTCTTCCAAGCCAAGACATTTTCCCTGAAAAGAAACGGTTCCCACATCATGCGTTTCCAAAGTTCAAATTCAAGCCTGTTACGCAACGACATTTCCTCTTCTTTTTTTTTATTATGTCCATGCGAAATTTTTCGCGCGCATTTTATGTGATCAAAGTTCTCGAAGCTTGATATCATTTCACATTCGACATGCATAGTTTTTCGACTTTGAGACGGGTTTCTAATCCGAAATTTTAGCTGTTTACTTTCTCAACGAGCACTTCAAATATCGATTGGCACAAACTTGAAATAGATGTTAGAGATAATTAAGATAATTGTCTAGGAAATTTTCTTATATATTAGAGATAATTAGAATATTATTATTGATTATCTATATTTTTCAAGATTGCACACTTATATTTCTCTTGCGTGCATATCTTGATTGATATATGTGTTGAAAATTAAACTTGATTCATGAATCTAGGTGCATTATTCTTGTACTTCTTCCTAGGTGCATTGATGTAGTTCATGTATGTGTCATCCATTTAATTAGTTAATTAGATTTTCAAGATTCATATACTACAAAGTTCTAGGAGTTTTATGAGGTCTCGATAAATACAATGTACTAAGGATCTTTATGCACCTATAAAAGGGCTTGCGATTGAATCATTTGTAATAGCCAAGCCACAAAAATATCAAAGAGTATTCTGAGTATTCTCTTGTGTTCCTTTCTCTCAAACTTCCCATTTTCAACAAAGTGGTATCAGAGCTACGGTTGAAGATAAATAGCTCTTTTCCTTATGCCATTCCCAAACTTTCAAAACAAAATTATGGGCAATGGTGCATTCGCATGAAGGCGTTGCTTGGCTCACAAGACGTGTGGGAAGTTGTTCAAAAAGGCTATGATGAACCGGAGGATGAAGCGGCTTTGAATCAAAATCAAAAGAATGCGTTGAACAAGCTTCGTAAAGGTGATCAACATGCCCTCTCTATTATTCACATGGGCTTGGATGAAATCATGTTCGAGAAAGTTGCTTCCACATCAAAGGCCAAAGAAGCCTGGGATATTTTAGAAAATAATTTCAAAGGAATTGAAAAGGTGAAGAGGGTACGTTTTCAATCTCTACGTGGTGAGTTCGAATCTCTGCATATGACGGGGTCCGAATCCGTTTCAGATTTCTTCACTAGAGTATCCTCCGTAACCAATCAAATGAGGCAATATGAAGAAAATATTGATGATGTTCATGTTATTGAAAAGATTCTTAGATCGCTTGACTCAAAGCTTGATCTTGTTGGTGTTGCCATTGAGGAATCCAATGACTTGGAGACTATGACCCTTGATCAGCTCATGGGGTCATTGCAAGCATATGAAGAAAGATTAAAGAAGAAGGGAGAGACAGCGACCCAAGTACTTCAAACTAAGGTCTCTTTGGGAGATCAAATGAAAAAGGAAGAATGGTCTTGTGGGAGAGGTCAAAATCGTGGCCGTGATCGTGGTCGTGGTCGTGGCTATGGAGGAAACTTTGGTCGTGGTCGTGGAAGGAGCGGAGACCAACATTCCATCAATGAAAGGTCAAGCTTTCAAACAAGAGGACGTGGAAATTATGGCCACAATAGAGGTGAAAGGAGAAGGTATGATAAAACTAATGTTCAATGTTATTCCTATTACAAATTTGGGCACTATGCTAATGAATGTAGGCGTGCCACTGCAAACAATGAAGTGAAGGTCAATTATATTGAACTTAAAGAAGAAGAAGAAGATGAGACATTGTTGTTATTGGCAACAAATGAAGAAAGAGAGAAAGGAGAATGGTATCTTGACACTGGTGCCGCAAATCACATGAGTGGCAACATAGAATCATTCTCTACTCTTAATGAGGCGGTGAATGGCAACATCATCTTTGGAGATAATACTAAAGCCCCAATCAAAGGAAAAGGTGATGTCTTAATCCGTGCTAAAAATGGAAGTCATCTTTTGATAACTCAAGTTTATTATGTTCCTACTTTGAAGTCTAATATTCTAAGTTTGGGACAATTACTTGAGATGGGATATGATATTCACTTGAAAGATTGTTGCCTTCTTTTGAGAGATGATTCTCATAAGTTGATAGCAAAGGTGCCTATGGAGAAAAATAGAATGTTTTTGCTCAATGTTCAAGTTGATCATCCAAGGTGCTTGAAGAGTTGTGTTGAAGATACTTCTCGGCTTTAGCACTTGAGATTTGGCCATTTGAATTTTGGTAGCTTGAAGACTTTGGCAAATGAAGATATGGTGCATGGGTTACCCAAAATCAATCATCCCAATTAACTGTGTGAAGGATGTCTTTTTGACAAACAAGCTAGAAAAAATTTTCCTAAGGAGGCCACTTCAAGAGCATCGAAACCACTCCAACTTGTTCACGCCGATGTGTGCGGACCCATCAAACTATCCTCACATGATAAAAATATTAAGAGTTTTCAAACCATCTTATACACATAAATTTAAAATATGACAAGCACATCTAACGTGAAAAAATTTTTCGCCAAAAGCGGGTTTACAAATATTTTCTAAATCGGCAATTGAAGCAGTATTTGCTGCAACATTATCAAAACCAATTGAAAAAAATTTGTTAAACAAATAATATTCTTCTAAAATTTGCCTAATTATTCTATAAATATTATTTGCCGTATGCTTACCATTGAAAACTCTAAATGCAATAACTCTTTTTTGAATACTCCAATCATCATCTATCCAATGACATGTTATGCCGATGTAAAATGATTTTGCCAATGATCACTCTAAATATCATTACCTATATGCACGCATCCATTAAATTGTATAAAAAAGTTATGTAAATCTTTTTTCTCATTTTTGTAAAGATCTTTAATTACTCGTTTAAGTGAATTTCTAGAAACACGTTTTGCTTGTGGAGCACATGTTTTTTGTACAAATTTATTAAAACCAAATCTTTCTCCAAAATTAAATGATAAATGCTCAACGGAAACAAATTTACCTAATTCTTTTTTATAAGTTTTTTTATTAAAATGAAATAAAGGGGAAGTGTTAGGATTGACGTATCTGGAAATTTGTTGTTGCCCGATATCGATTTCCGTTTCGGTTGGATGTTTGCTCCTAAGATGTCATTTGAATGTTCTATATCCTTGTCCACTTGTATATTTATATTTTTTCCCACAATATTTACAAATTATATCATACATTTTTTTACCAATATCAAACCTTTCCATTTTCGTGAAGTGATTTCAAATGTCAAATGTAAATTCCTGTTCCGCCTCCTTTGTTGTAGATATTTTGGTAGGATGATGAAAACTTTCTTGCATCGGGATGCGCTCCACATTGGGAAAAATGTTAATTTCATCATCTTGAAAATTTATATAATCACAAGGATCAAAAGAATGATGGGATTCCGGCATGATATTCTTACCTTTGCCAGTTGGCACTCGACTTCTATTTGCCATTTTTCAGGTGGATTGAGAGAATTGAGCAGATTGATTGGAAGAATTAAGAGAGAATTGCGCGGATTGAAAAAATTGAGAGAATTTAAGAGAATTTAGAATTTAGAGTATTTAGAGAATTTGAGAGAATTAAGAGTATTGAGAGAATTTGAGAGAATTTATAAGAAAAAAATGAGAAGAAAATTTAGGATTGAAAAAAAAACTAGATAACCGTTGCAATTGCAAAGGTTATCTTTTTTTTTTTGCCCATTGCCAGTGCAATCTAAAAGGCTGCCTTGGCAACAGGCCGCATGGCCCGCACTACAGCAGGGCCTGCAGACGTGCAGGCCCTGCTCCAGGTTTTTTTTTTTTGGAACTGGGCCTGGAATCGCCGGTTCCAAAATTTCTGGAACCAGAATCGAGTTTGCAAAGCACGGGCTGGTTCTAGTTCAGAACCGCGGGCCCGGGTTTGACCGGGCCAAAATCGGCCCACGGCCATGACTACTCAAAAGAAGATTCGATACTTTTGTCACAATGACATGATTCGGGAAAAAATCATTCCTCAAACTCACGTAATGTTTTCGATTTCGAAATTTGAAAAGCGGGACAAAAACCGGTGGTCACCATGATCGACGTTATATTATCATACTATTCTCTCGGGTAGAACTAATGCTAAAAAATCAATAATTTTGGAAATGCCACGTAACTACATACGCAAACAAGAGAAGTGCCAATTGACATTATTATCGAATTGACATGTCAACCCAAGCTATTAAGTACTATGAGGATGAGGTGAACCTAGATAGCCTCAGAAAAATTGAGAGATTCTGTTGACAAATTAGAGAAATTAGTTAGGTTTTTTTTTTCTGGTCGTCATTCGTTAGGTTTTAAGATTAGATAATTTTTGCTATTTGACATTATTATCAAATTGACTTGTCGACCCAACATATCAAGTACGATCAAAATGAGGTGAATCTAGATAACCTCAGAAAAATTAAGAGATTTCGTTACCACGTAACTACAAACACAAACAAGAGAATTGCTGTTTGACTTTATTATCAAATTGACTTGTCGGCGCAACTTATCAAGTATGATGAGAATGAGATGAACCTAGATAATCTCAAAAAAATTGAGAGATTCTGTTGACAAATTAAAGAAATTCGTTAGGAATTAAGATTAAATAATTTTTGCTCTTTGTCATTCAAACAGAGAATCAACAATCCTAGTTGCTGATCATGATTGGGCCTCTCTTTTTTCTTTTCTTTTTCTTGGATATAACATATTCAGAAAAGTTTTGACTTTTAAAAAATAACTCAATATCCTTTTTTCAAGAGATGAGGACGCTCCTTTTATTATTATTATGATTTATCAAAACTAGCTATTCGCCACGCCAACACGTAGATACTAAAGAGTCTTATTTGATCACGAGAAATGATGAAAATGCATTAAAAGTGACGCGATGCATGCATCCAAGAATTTTACAAAACAATCTCATTAGGTTGACTTAGTAGTCTTTTTTTGGTTAACAAACGATTAGGTGCTCGTCATATGTTTATTGCTTGGTGTAAACAATCTGATGCTTCCAGGCTCTCACCAGCTTTTAATTCGTGTCTTACTTTATTCATGAGATCAGTGAAGTATTTTATGGATAATGAAGGTTACTTTAGATTGTTTGTTTTCCACGCAATCACAACTTAAATAGGCGTTGGGTGCCGATGGCTTGTGGCTAGTTTATGCCTTTTGGGAATAAGCTACATCTTCTACCATATAGGTCAATTGTGATGAACTCGTCAATATCAAACCTTTGGATTTCAAGAGCGATATTAAGTAGCTATCAACTTAATTGAAATATTTCATAGCGAGTATGAAATCCCTTATGTCGCCTAAAGAGGATAATTGCATTACTTGCCCGAAAGGGATACTGCTCCACTCAATCTTTCCCACTTTTTTTTTTTTGCCATAAAAGATCTTGGTCACATTCTTAAAGAGGAAAAAACAAGGAGTGTGGAGAATGATTGAGCACTTGGATTAGCCATAGATAGAACATATCGTGTGTTCAAATCACAACGTTTACCACTCAAATTAACTCTAAAGGTCATACCCACCATCTCGTGAACAGAGCCTTTCTCATACTCATGGATGAAGCGATCTGTGTATTACATTTGCAAGCATTACTAGAGCTAAAAAGTTATCAAAATCTATGCAGAACCCCAGGATCAAAGTTGCACAATTTTCTTTGTATTTTCTTCTAAAAATTAGTGCATAGGCTGCTTACAAAACTACCGGACAACCCTAATATTCTTTCCTCGAAGCCATCGGTATGATCCTCTAGGGCAAAGAACCGGATCGACTAGAAAACTCAACAGAGCAACCCCATTGACTCATCAATCTAAGCATATCTCCTGACAATCAAAAGCAAGACACGAACCAAACTTGCTTCCTGGAGAACGTGATTCGGGGAACCAAACAAATCCATAATGTCCCGATGTTTCAGCATCTGTTACGTGGTCACCACCTCCTGAGACACCCTTGCGCCCGAGGCGTGAAACCTAAACAAATCGATCTACAAAATTGCGGCAATTTAGAAATGATTGGCTTAGGCGTTTGACTTGATCATATGATAATCTTTCAAATTCCCTAGCGGACAACCATTCCTTTGAGTCATGGTTATCGAGTATTATTTAGTCATAATATTACTTAAAAACAAAACCAACTCGTAAGGATTTCGAATTCGATTCACCCCTTTTTCCTATTTACAAATATGATAGTCATGATGAATCGAACCACTACTCCCATTTTTCAATTATGCAACTTGGTCGACACGAATTGTTGAGTAGATTATTGATTAATAGTTTGGTTACCCAATTTTGATCTCGACCTCATTCCATTCGCTAAACATTAATTCGCTGTAATTTGATTTGTCAACTTCATTAAGTGTATCTAGTGGGTACCTAAGGTTTTATTCCTAGTAAGTCTATAGATTTGATTGTCAATTTTTTTATGTGCTGATCACTCGATTGGAAAGAGCTCGCTATGGCTTCTTAAAAAGTGCTTATGACTTTTCCGTTGAAACAAGACACCATCGGAAGTTTGGTTAGGAGCTCTTATTGCACAATAGGTACCTTGATCTTATATATTCAAAAGACGCATAGTTTTATTGAGCTGTGATTTGCTCTCTCCTGTCGTGTATTCGTACATTACAAGTTTTAAAGGTGCTTACAAGAAGCCGGAAGGCGTGGAGGACATTTTCTAATATGGAATTTTTGGTGAGATAATTGTCAAAAAAATCATAAACTTATTATATGACGGCCAATTTAGTTATAAACTTTTTAACGATTTGTTAATTAGTCATTCCAACCAATTTTGACTAGAAATCACTAATATGAATATCGATCGGCTGTCCTACGTGGGGTCCGGATGCCCTTGCCTGTGGGCTGCAAGGGTGCGGAGGCTAGTGCGGAGGCCCTTGTTCGCCACTAGGGAGGGCCGCGATGTCCTCTCCCAGACCAAGTGAGAGTTGACTGGTGCCAACCCAAAGTTGGAAAAAGAAAAAAGAAAGAAAGAAAAGAAAAGTACAAAATATAAAATATAAAAAAAATTTCAAAAATTGTTCACGTCAATGCAAGCTGACATTCACGTTAGCAATTTCCAATCAAAATTAACCGGATGAACTACATTGGCAAAGCGTCAAATGGTTAGGACTAAATTAGCATAATCGAAAGGTTTAGGGTTGAATTGACCGACGTGCAATAGGTTTATGACTTTTTTTGTGATTTTTCCCAATTTTACATGTTAGCATTTAAATATTTTAATAGGTTTCGAGTTAAATAAACGTCCAAATATAAGTTTTACCAAATTTACAAAAAAAAGTCCAAAAAATAAACAGAATTCACTCCGGACATTTAAGAATATAAGAAAATCGATATCGCAATATATAAATGCAAAGTAACATGAAAATATAACGACGTTTGGTGGACAGGTATAATCCATTACAGATGTTGCCAAAATTAAGGTGATATTCTTTATTTTAGGCCTCTCGACATCTTTTTAAATGAACAACTGGTGGAAGCCACTTGAACACGCAACATGGATAAACACTAAACACCAGTTTCAATAGACACAAGCTTAGGAATCTCTGCACCATGTTATAAGCCACTCGACATATTAAATGCAAGACTTCGATTTTCCTCAATTTGTGCAGTAAACTCACTTCGGTTCTCTCTTATCTTCACTTTATTTTGAAATTACTTGATAATACGTGTAATGTGTCATAACATAGGAGCCATGGGTATTATTGCACGATCGGCTAGCAACTTAGTAGTCCAAGCTTGGACAAGGAGAGCACGTTGAAATTCGTCAATGGAAGTGGCAACTCTTCTTCTCACATGCAATTATGTTCAATCCCTTAGCATTCGAAAAGCGATTTTTAAAAGCAATTGCAAAGTCCTAATCGATGCCATCCAACAAAAAAGCCGTTGCCCTTAGAGTATTAAGCCTTTCATTGCATATTCTCGCTTTTTACTTCGACACAATCCAGGTTAGAGCTTAGTTTGGACCCATAGACTTAATAATGAACCTGCTCATGCGATTATAAATAAGCACCATATCCTCTTTATTTTTTTACAATTTCCCGTCCAGAGTTAATAATATTATATAAGTAGAGTCTTCTTTTATTTATCGTTATGATGTAGGTAATGCGTCCCATTTGTAATGTTTGGTTTGAAATGAAAAGTCAATTCGTAATGTTTTGTTTGAAATGAAAAGTTTATTTTTAGCAAAAATGCGTCCAACCTTGCAGATGACAAAAGCAAAGAAGGAGGGACAAATGGGAAAATCGCCGCGAGAGGGTAAACTTCATCCTCAAGACCCCATTTGCACAGTTCCAGTTGAGTCCTTCCCTAAATTATTGTACCTCCCTCTCGCCATCCAACCAATAAAGGTGAAAGGATATTTCCTCACCTAATTACATTCACTCAGGTCTTCCTGACATGTCTTCCTGCTCCCACTCAATCATTTCCGGTTTTAGACTTCTATTCCCTCTTTCTCATGGGGCTTGGCTCTATCGAGAACGCTTAAAGGTTATTGCTTGTTGCTTATTGGATCATCTCAAGAACCAAGCCCAGAATTTGAAAAAAAAAACAAAAACAGAGGGATATGCCTGTCTTGGGCTGATCTTGCTTTTATATATATTGAGATTTTAATGCAATCACAAGTTGGCAATTGTCCATAAATGAATAGAAACTTTGTCGACATTTTTACAATCTAAAGGATATATTAAGTATTCTATGTTATGGGGGCAACGGGTCAACTTTTACCTACCCAGTGACTATTATTTATTTAATAGTGATTCTTTTTTCGATGTAGGGTGAACTTCAATTTGGTTATTTCAATATTAATATTTGTATTGTGGTTGAAATATATACTAGTGTTTAGGGTAAATTTGCGCCGGGCAATTATTTCATTCATATCTTACTTCCATGAAAGTTCGAGAAGTCTTTATTGTGGGCTACATCTTCTTTACATTTGATGGTTTGCTTTATATGCAATGAGAGTGCTACTCGATATAAAATTTCGCTACCTGCAGCATCGCGTGGGTAAGTGACTAGCTATACATGAGAATGGGTTGCCTAGTTGTCTACATGAGTTGATGTTCCCAAATACAAGATTATAAGTCCAACCCGTTTCGAAGATCATGGCTTGTATTTTGCTCTGGGGGATAGGTATTGAACCTCTAGCACCCTTATGAGGTTATTGTGATGGAACTTACTTACTTAGACTAATGTGTCACGAGTTATACTAAGCGATAGTATTTCGGTACTCTTCAATTTATACATTATGTGCTAGTGTGAGTCTCTCACGGGAGATACCTGGAATGAGTAGTGGTGCCAATTGCGCCTCCCCGTCCCTTCTCTCGACAACCAATCTCAATAGTCATGATGAAATATTTTTTTTCTTTGTGTTCTAATGATAAGTACTAATCTTATGAGAGGTAAATTAATTTAAACTTACCGTCCCTATATATTTTTCTAATGAAGGAATGTAAATGAAACCAAAGTCTCTTTAAAAAAAAGTGCAGTTAAGACTTTGCCTGCTTTTTCGTTAAACAGAGAATTTTACATTATAGATTGACTCGGTTGCACATCTTCTCAAAAAAACAGTTTATGACTTTTTAATTTTTAGCCCTGATTGCATTACGCACAAAGTGTTCAAAAATTTTGATGTAATTTCCTCTTTTGTCTGGCGAGAATTAGTTGCAGCAAAAACGCCTTGTTTTTCAAATCTCAAATCAAAACGAGAAAAGTTAATGACTTCCACAACGATGTAATTGGGATAAGTCTACTCATGTTCAACAAGAGGGAACAAAAATAATCCGAATCGTTTTGCCTTAACAAGAAATACATCGAGTGCTAAGTATATGATGAATCCAGCTCAATGATCAAATCAAGAACGATCTAACTAGACTCATTCATTGGCAACAGCATTATTCTGGGCATATCTTGTGCTGCTCCATAGAATGAGTGCATTTCCACATGCTCCCAGAGAGAGAGAGAGAGAGAGAGAGAGAGATGGTAAAATAATGGTAAACCCCAGGAATAAAAAGCATTACTGGGTTTCATTAATGTGCTGATTTACAGGTCATTAAATATATCCTTTTGCCAATTCATTTGATCAGCCTTTGAGATTGCAATCTCTACCCCAATCCTGTAACTTGGCCAAAGAAAAACAAAAGTGTCCGTTTCATCCGTTTATATGTACCTTTCTTGGCGTTTTGGCCAAGGATCAAAGCGTGTCTTTGATCCCTATCTTTCTTAAGTGATCTCGAGGCTTTAAAAAAATATATTTTCTTTTTCTATCATTTACACCTCCCCAAAAATTCCAAAACAAAAATAGAAGATATTTCTCATACGTCTATTTTTCTACTTCGAAAGATTCTAAAAATTTGGCTTGTGGTTGAAATTAAATTTACGAAAAACTTTGAAAAAAAAATTGGCAAACGTGAAAATGAACGACGAAAATTCGTGAATGGACGAGACACGCCTCCAAGAACATGCTGGTTCGGAGATCCAATTAGGAGAGATGCAGGAGACGGGCATGTCTGAGCGTTTCCAACTCGAACATCACCCGCCTGTGGTGTCCGAAACGTTGCATTCCACGTGTCGTCTCACCCTCGCAGTCCCTTCCCAGTGCTTGACTTTTGACACACTCTCTCGCTTCACTCCTCTGTTGCCAGACTCTCTCTCCTCTCTCTCTCTACCCACTTCTATTTTCTTTCTTTCTGCAAGTGGAAGTGTCATAGCAGAGAGAGAGACAGAGGGAGAGGGAGAGGGCTGGGTTTTTACAGAGAGATATTGAGAAAGCAGGAGGAATTTGGTTGGGTCCATTTTCTTTGTTTCTACAGGTAGAAGTGTTACAGCGGAGAGAGAGAGAGAGAGAGAGACAGAGAGAGAGAGAGGGCGCTGCTGAATTTTACATAGAAAGTTTGGAGTTTGAGGAAGCAGAAGGGATTGGGGTGGGTTTTTTTTTTGGTGATGAAAGCAGAAGGGAAGACGGTCGTGATGAAATCGAGACTGAAGTGGGTCGGTTTGGTGGGTCTTGTTCTATCGGCTTTCTCTCTCTTCGTCCACTTCTTGCTCGCCAGATTCACTGAGGACGGCTTCTCCGACTATCAGACTTCCATCACCATCTTCTCTTGGAGACCCATCTTTGAGAATGTCGACATCCCCACCTCAGTAAGTAATTCCCCCGAGTCTCCCCCTCTTAAAGATCTTTTTTTTTTTTTTTCTGTTGCCTCTCTGTCTTTCGTATTTCACTTCTTTGCTGCATTTTCTTCCTTTGTCACGGGAATTCTTTCACACTGCCCCGTGAAGCTGCCGGGTGTCTTGTTCTTGGTTTTCCGCTACCTGTTGTAGATGCATTTTGTTTGAGCTCCGTTCTGTTATTGTGATTTTTGTTCTGCTTGAATTAGTGTAGTGTGCAGTTTTTTTGGTCCTCTGGGCTTTAGTATTGTATGCAATGAAAAGGAAAATTAGTGGGTGTCCGAAAAGATGCTTTTGGTTTGGTCTCCTTCTGTTGTCTTGATTTCGTGTTTCATTTCTAGTCTGGATCTGTTTTTCTTGTGGCAATGAATCCATGGTCCACGGCCAACTCTGCCATGTGTGTTCTTGTGCTCCTATTCTTTTGAATTTTTATTTTCCTCACCATTACCCCTGATTAATCTTAAATTCATGAAGCAGAGTCCATTGTATAGAAGGCTATGGGGTCCAGTTAGGCACCTTGAATCTTTGCATCCTCATGCCAATCCCAGAGGAGATTATGCAGGTTCCAACTTGCATCTAATCTTGTTAGGCGGTTGTATTTTTTGTTTCTACGGTTTCCTCTTATTTTTTCATGAGGATAGCTTAGGTACATGTTCCATATCCAGTATAGAGCCTGGCGTATGTTCTGGTTTTGAGTTTGATAATGTCAACTCTGCTCTTCAAGTTTGATAATCTCATTAGTTCCCACACTTTAGTTATAGAGGTGGCATATTTTCTTTCCTGAAGCAATTTGCGGAGGGAAAAAAGGATGGCGAGATTGAACAAGCACGTCCTTATTTTTATCGGAAAAAAAATGGTCAGATTGAACAGGCGCACAAGTTGCGGACTTTATCTTTTCGGTCGTTCATGAGCTTCTTGACTTGAGCCATAGGTTCCACTTTTATATTTGTATGTACAAGAGTGCTGTCTGTTGGGCTGGTCATCTGCTGTAGGTGGGGTAACTCGCCCACTTGTCCAAGCTCTATAATAAAATCTTGTCGGGAATTTGATTTTAGAATTTGCTAACTAGCTTAAGTAAATGGCAGAACCCAGTTTGCAGACAACTGGCTTTATCTTTGTCAGGATACAAGGAGGTTTCCATGAGATTCGAAACTCGGTAGGGATGAGATGCTTAAATTGCTCAATTTAATTAAAACTCTTACGATAAATCAAAGGCGTGAGATCTTCTTAATCTTACAGATATGCGATGTAGTCGTGGTGTCTCGGCTTCTTAATGCGACATTAGTCGTTCCAGAGATCCAATCTACCACGAGCAGTAAAGGCATCAGGTGTGTAGGGGGGTGTATGTATGTGTTGCCTGTTGTGTGTATCTTTTTTCCTTGCACAGGTTTTGTGGTTTCAATCTTTCTTAATCAAAGGCTATGTGTGTTACTTTACACGCAGCTCAGAGTTCAAGAGCTTTTCCTATCTCTTCAATGAGGAGCAGTTCATGACAGCATTGGCAAAGGATGTAAGAGTAATTAAGACCCTTCCAAAGGATCTAAAAGAGGCAAGGAGGAAGAAGAAGATCCCACTTTTTAGGGTTCCATACCAGGCCTCGCCATACTTTTTTCTCCACCATGTTCTCCCGGTACTGAACAAGCATTCAGCTGTTGAATTGGTGGTCTCAGATGGTGGATGCCTACAGGTATGACTTAAAAAATCTTCTATGATTTGAAGAAAATCTTTTCTAGGGATATTGATACTGATTTGTCATTTTCTAATTGGGAAAGGGCCTGCAGATTTTAGAGATGATTGCCAGATGTTTCTGAAGATATTCTTCCTTGTCTACATTGCTGCATGCATTTGTCTACCACATTATAAGCTACAATCCTTGCCTATTTTTCTTAGTGCTTTGCCCCTGCACTTGTGTGAATTGACTCTGGACAGCAAGACTCCTTCTCTGACATTTCTAGTAGCAATTTTACTAGCTGTTGAATCCATTCTTTTATTTGACATGGAGTTTGTACCTGGGTGCTTGTTCTTCACCTCAATTTGTAGTATCTGTAGAGTCAGTTCTTCCTATCAATGTATGCGTTGAGGTGTCTAGTGAAATACCCTAAAACAACCATGTCTCAATTTATAATTGAAACGTGGGAAGTTTCTATGGGATTCTTCTATGACAAGGAGCGAATGTCCTAATACAACATGTCACTGTCTTGTGATGATCTCCTCCCAATTTTTGAACTCTCTCTTATGTTGGGCCTTATTCAGGCTATACTTGCGCCCCAGTTTGAAGAGCTTCAGAGGCTGAGATGTAGAGTCTCTTTCCATGCTCTTCGATTTAGACAGGAGGTCCAGGAACTGGCTACTAATATTCTGCATAGGTGATTGATTGCTTGTGATTCCATTTTTTCTCGTGTGCTAAGTTTTGCAGCATTTCACTTATCTTTAGTTTAATTTCTAGATTGCGATCCCCTGGACGGCCATTTATAGCATATGATCCTGGGATGACAAGAGATGCCTTGGCATATCATGGCTGTGCTGAGTTGTTCCAGGTATGTTGTTTTGTCAATATACCTTGTGATAGATTTTCAGCTCTCTTGAATTGGCATTGAGAAGAGTATGGTTTGGCGAAATGTCTTTAAGGATGTACATACTGAACTCATCCAACATAAAAGAGCTTGGATGCTAAAGCGGGGGATTGTCAAGGGGAGCCTCCCTGTGGATTCAGCAGAAAAGCGCCTCAATGGGTCGTGCCCTCTTATGCCGGAAGAGGTAAGCCTAATTGGGTTATAATGCTTTATGAAGCTTGATTACTTTGCACATATTCGTAGCAGTTTGCTTATTCTGATGTGGTGAGATGGAGGTGAATTTCTATGGTGTTAGTTTGACTGAAAGCTAAAATGAGAAAAGGCCTCTTGCTTGTTTTGCATTTATATGGGCTGAGCCCATTTTTCAGAAGATGGGGCTTGTCCAATTCTGGTTGAACTTCTTTTGTGAACTCGTCTCAACTCCATCCATTGATTAGTCAAAGTTGTATTGTGTTAACAGATTGGAATTCTTCTCCGTGCAAATGGATACTCATGGGATACCATAATATATGTTTCCGGGGGTGAAGTCTTTGGTGGTCAAAGGACATTAATACCTCTACACTCCATGTTTGAAAATGTCGTTGATAGGACTTCTCTTAGTTCGAGTTGGGAGCTGAACAGAATTTACGGGCGTGAGTCCAACCTAGCTTCAGATTATCCCAAGAAACTTACTCCAGTCGATGTAGAATTGAAACGCGAGGAATGGAAACAGGCAGGCCCACGCCCTCGTCCACTTCCACCACCTCCGGCCCGGCCCAAATACCCTTATAACATCGAAGGTTGGTGGGGCTGGGTGGCTGAAAGTGATAATGAGCCTGACAGTACAGTAATGGAGCTGAGGATGAATGCCCATAAATTACTTTGGGAGGCAATTGACTATGTAGTTTGTGTTGAAGCGGATGTGTTCATTCCTGGATTCGACCGTGATGGTAAGGGGCATGCAAATTTCGCTACCTTAGTGATGGGCCATAGACTGTACCAGTCAGCGGCCTCCAGAACTTACAGACCTAACAGGTAACTATCTGGTTGAGTTATTGTAGACAGCTTAAAACTGTAAACAGCATAGTGAATCTCTCTTGTTAGGCAATAGCTTTGGATTTGAAAGACTCGGGTGCTATTTGTTCATAGTGGTTCAATTCCCTTGTTTGTCCTTATGCAAATGTCTTTTCAGGCAGTTACTTAGGCCTTTGGATTCTCGAACTTTATGAGTACATGATAAGTACAACCTTTAAAGTACGCAAATGTCTTTTCAGGCAGTTACTTAGGCCTTTGGATTCTCGAACTTTATGAGTACATGATAAATAGAACCCTTAAAAGTATGCAATTCTTGTCTCTTAGTTAGTTGTGATTGTTTCAATTGGAGATTTCTCTCTATTCAATCGCTGCTGGACTAATCTTGCATCCACACCCTTGGGCATGGCCTGCATGTTCCAGATGCTTGTTAAGTTGCACTTTCAACTATGATAAAAGAGTTTCCACATTGTATCAGAAAGATTCTGTATTCTATTCACTCGATTCTTCTCTCATGAAAGTGTGATTTTTTTCCGTACAAAAAAATTGAAACTTGTGTTTCTGTGAATGCAGGAAACAAGTCGTGAAGTTCTTGGAAGAAACACGTGACCACCTATATCAGGCAAATCGCACGTGGCTGACGTCGATCCGCAGGCACCTGAGAAACAGTCTGCTCGATGGGCTGACGGAAGCGTCTGTAAACTCAAAGTCTCTCTCTTTCCTCTCTCATCCCGTCCCTGAATGTTCTTGCTCGAGCCACCATCCAGCCAAATCTACATCCCACCCTTCTCGGCTGTCTCCCTCCCTTCAGACAGCTCTTGGCTCTGTCCACCATTGCCCAGCTTGGATGGACACCGGTGCGACATCCTTTCCAATAGAGAAGGAAAACGACGAAGATCTCGATGAGGACGACACCTCATCATCCGGGTTGTTTCTCCGGAATAGTGCTCATGAAAATGGAAGTGGCGAGGTAAGTAAAGAGGAGGCCCAGTTGGAGGACCAGGAAGAACTAGAAGGTGGGGAGAGAAGATGACAGGTGCTTAGGCAGAAGTTTCGGATTTGTGTACATGAGTTTGCTAGGGGTGATAGAGTGCTTGTGGTTCATAATTTTTGTTTCCCATCGATCTTTGTTTTTTGGTTTGCACCCTTCATTTTGGTAGTCAAATCTAAGATCCAACGATCATCTTGGAAATTTGTGTCAATCTGTGTAGAAAGAGGAACTCATTTCTGGGGTCCAAAAAGTAGTGTTAGCAACAGAAACCCCAGCAACAATTTTGTTGTACGGCTGATGGGGAGTGTATACAAATTTCACGCCAGAGGGTCTCTATTCGTATTAAGATTTCGTAGGATCATTGCCGGCCGACTGTTCAAGCTTAACCCGTTAGACACGAATGGATCGTTTAATATTTAAATATTTTATCACAAATTGTGTTCGTGATTTGGCTGAATATGGCGGTAGGGTATTGTTGATTCTTGATATGGATGCATTTACTTGGCTTGAAAAGATAGGCGCCTTTTTTAAGGGCATTCTTGTGATTACTCGTAAGTTTCTGGGTCAAAATGATATAAAAAAAAAGGGGGAAATTATAGTTCTTACAAAAATCAGGTCAAATTTTTTATTGTTATGGGTTTTGCGGCATCAATCGAGGCTTGACGTGTGAGGAGGAAATTATTGAGGTTATTCAAGATCGATTATGAAAAGAGCATATAGTCAATTTATAAATACAAGAAAAAACCTTACCTTTCGAGTCAGCTTTTTGGATGAGATAGGGCGAGAGAGGCGTATGATCATCCAACACTGATATAGCCCAATAGACACGGGAGGGTTACGGTTGTTGCGACTCAAATTTACTCACATCGATCATCAACATCCTTAAGATTGAAAAGTCAAACTGTACTTCATAAAAATATGGTTAGATTTTGACACGTGCAGCGTCCCAAAGTTAACAAGACATTTTTCGTGTTGGCGGCTTCATCAGCACGGCAGAGCAGCTGCAGAGGAAACCACGGGAGACTTGGAATGTTTGATCTTCGAAACTGTAGCGAGTCAAATTACACGCAAGAAGTTGGTTGAAAATATTCGAACGCTCTGTTTTTATGCTTGGGCGCTAAGGAAATCTCAGCCCTATAAAGAGGGGCGGATGTCGGGAATACATCATATGTTTCAGCTGGGAAGTCTTTGCGCAAGAAAAGCATCTGCGGATTTCACGGTGAGAGGAAAAGATGAGGGGAGAAGAAAGAGCTGGGAGTGAAAAGAAGATGGGTGCGAGCGGTGAGAGCATAAACTGGTTCAAGACCTTCTTTTCTTGCTTCTTCGTGCCTGCCGAGGCCGCGTGTTCGAGACCGGAGAAACCACACGTGGTGGAGGCGACGATGGTCGAGTCGGGCAAGCATTTCTCGTCGTCGCACAAAGTTCGGTTCGGCTAATGTTCAAGCCAGAAGAAGAAGAAGACAGCCGTTCATGGGTTGCGACCAAAGTATGTGGCTTTCGCGGGAGCAAATTTCCTTATGCCGAGTCACGGGGTTGCAGGACCAAACAAATCTTTGCAAAATTTCCGAACATGGTTCGATTCTGGTCCGTAGCGCACGAGAGTTCGGTTTGGCATGCATCGTCTAGCATAAAGTCCTCGAGATTTTCATGTCGTGTATCCTTGGTGGGAAAAGTCAATTCCGTAATTGGGCACTGATCGATGATAAGCATTCCTTAATGGAATTTTAGTGCGTTTGGCTCTGTATCATTTCTACATAGTTTAGTGTCGAGTGTGTACCGAATCTCAGCGGTAACATACAGTGTCACTGTAGTGTGTTTGGCTTTGCATCAGTTCACACATCTTCTGTAACGTTAAGACAACTTAAAACCAACGAGATCTTCAATGGAATAACTCATCAGATGTGGTATGGCAGGAAGATTGAACTGGGCTTAGTTCATCGAGGTCTCGGTTTGCTTGAGTTTCAATCCTCATCCTTCAATTGTTCCAAGTGAGCTTCTCACTTTCTTGTGGTCACTTGTAAGTGACCTTTTGGCTTAAATCTGGCGTAGAATACATTTGTTATTGTTGAACTAGGACGAGGAAAAGTTTACGTGATTCAATCGCTAGTGAGAATTGATTCCTGTTTATAATATATATAAAGCTTAAGGAAAAAGAGAGGGGAAAAACTTCTTTCTTTTGGATCAAGACAAGACCACCACCTTGCTCAGTATCCACAGCACGAGTGAGAACTCGAAAGCAAAGATCGTGTGCAGCAGCCCCCTGTCCAGCGCAAACCCGTACAGCGTTATCCCGCCATTGTTCCGTTCCAAGTATGCCACTGCACATATAGTACATCGAGTGAGAGGTGTTATCGATGTGAGGTTCAAGTTCAATGATGGATTTCATGTGTATAAATGGACTGACCTAATGCTTGTCGGATTTGGAATGAGCTAGAATCCGAGGAGGTGGAGACTGGGATAAGGAGATCCAAGTCGGCGTCACTGCGCGAACCGTCTTGTTCCATGGTTTCGGGTTTTGGCCAGTTTGAACCAGAAGCAGAAGCAGAAGTCACGAGCATGTGCCATCTAGTGGCCAGAGACGCAATCCCTTGAGCTCTGTGGGTGATTCTTGCTGCCCCCAACAAGCACAAGAACAGACCACTCAGCTCAACAACCGAACACACCTGCAACAAATGCATCAGGAAAATCAAACGAAGATGGCAAGCATATTCCGGGGAACGTAATTGAATTTGCTACGTTCACTCACCACAAGATCTCCAGAATTGAAGAAATTCTTCTCGGTCTTTGATGCCAGGACGATCAGGAGTGCTGCAAACTGGCTCACTGTCATCGTCACGAGGCAACTGATGATGAAGAACCGGTACCGGTGGCTTGTTGCAGACAACTGCTTCCTGATCCTGACGTGCTCGTCGAATATGGCGGTGGGGTCAGATTCGCACCCCTCGAGCATCCCATGGAGGCCGCCGAGCCTTAGGATCTGGAGCTCGCAGGTCAGCCGGAAGAGGATGCAGACGAGGAGGAAGATGCCGGTTCGGTAAATCCAGGAGGCGAGGACAAGGACGAAGAGGACGGCGTTGGATGGGAAGGGAAAGGGGAGGGAGAAGGACATGGAGACGATCGAGAAGAAGACGACCTTGTGGGCGAGTTCGACAAGGAAGGAAGGAAGGAGGACGTAGGACAGGTAGCGGAACGACTTGTCGAGCTCACGGGCATAGTTACGACGCACAGGGGCGGAGTCACGTTCAAGCGCATCGAGGAAGAGGAGCTGCCGCAACCCGTACTTGTTGAAGAACCTGCGTTTCAAGTTGCAACAAAGATGTCGAGAGTGGGAAAGTCAGTCGCAAAGAAAGTCTTATTTGTACTGCAATTTAATGTGATTGATGCTGTTTCTCAAAGCATAATAAAAGAACAAACATTCGGGATTTTCTTCTCAGTTAGCTTAGAACTTTGCATGAACTGCACGTACCAACTTCAGGATTGACACTAGTGATAACAAAGGTTGAAATCTAAATAAAGCTTTAAGTTAAAGCCTCAGTTAAAGTAGGTCCATTAATCTTGGTGAGTTCGTTCTAGGAAAGAGGGAAAGGGAAGAACAAAAACAAAGAACTCGCTTATTAGTAAGATCACAGTTCGTTATCTCGAGCTGGATAAACACCATTTAAGAAAGGGAACAACTGACAAAAAAATAAAGAAAACGATGCTACCTGCATAGTGTGAAGAAGCCAATTGCAGCTAAGCCCGACTCCGGGAACTGGATGAGCAGGTTGAAAGATATCGGGTTCTCGACCGGAGCTGTCGATGGTACTTTCACAGCGAGGGAGCCCACTATTGGAACGACGACGGTGAAAAGTATGAATGTGAAAATGGAGATGAACTTCCCAAAACAGGACGACTGATCGAGTGCGCACCACCTGAGGCTGATTCGGAAGTGGCGTAGATCATCGGAGATGAGTGATTTCGACCTGGCATAGGATGGACGGAGAAGCAATGGGACGGACGCAAGATGGCACGGCTCATGGAACCGTGTTGGGGAGGATTCATGGTCGTGGTCAGGAGCCTCTACATCAATGAGGGCAGCATCATTGATGGTTGGGGGATGCATTTGTGGTTTGAAGTTGCCGGATGGAGGAAGATCGGGGGCGTGCGTGGGTTATAACTGAGAAGATTGAATAAAGGAGTGAAGCAATCCGTGACACGGGAAGCTTTTCTAGGTGCGAAGAGAGCAACAGCTCACAAAAAGGAGAGAAGGGAAAAAATTGTACTTTGCTTGAGCATTTGAAGAAACTGCGTGATTCGTTTTACAGGAAGAAGCAATGCATCTCATCGCTAAAAAAGTGGGTGAAAATCAGGTCCTCACGGACAGGACTCACAGGTGTTTAGACTCAAAAGTTCAGAGAGAGTAGAGAAGCTCCGCATAGTTCGTAAGAGAACCGTCCAAAAAGCTCATGAAAATAAGACGCTCGGTAGGCAAAGAAAAAATGTAGTCTGGTAAAGAGATTGAAAGAGAGGAGAAAAAGAGAATCAAAGAGAGGAGGAATGCACAGAACAAGCTTAAGAAAGACTAAGAAAAGAAATAGTCTGGTAAAGAGATGGAAAAGGAATGACAATCGAAATCAGCAGGATCTTAAAAAGAAATTCAACAATAAATTGCACTGCAGTAGCACAGGAAGAGGAAAGCAACTGCGATTAAGCGGCATGAAACTTGAAGGAGAATGAAGAAATGACACAGCCACCGGATGGTCACTATGCAGCTTCTCATTATATAACCACGGAAGCCTGAATCGGGCATAGGAGGTCCAAATAAATGAATACATGTAATAAAACTTTTCTATGCATTTCCACTTAACTACGCAAACTGGAGAGCACCCCCATATACAATTAACCTGAACCTAGCTGTTCTCAGACCATGGTAGACAATTGATGGATCCTACTTCCTGTTTCCATCCCCGACATTACATTAAAAAAGAATAATGGGAGGTAGACCATTCTGATTCACTAAATCTTCTCCGTTCTAAGTCTCTTATGAGCCTGATC
Organism: Syzygium aromaticum; assembly: GCA_024500025.1. Lineage (NCBI taxonomy): Eukaryota > Viridiplantae > Streptophyta > Magnoliopsida > Myrtales > Myrtaceae > Syzygium > Syzygium aromaticum. The sequence continues at coordinate 14,400,127 of CM044893.1, forward strand.
AGGTTCTTCACTGTAGACTTTTGAGCCATCGTGCACCCGAGCTTGACTATCTGGAGGGACGTTTTCATGATCCTGTACATATGTGAAGACAGATTTACAGACTAAACACACAAATACATAAAACGCCTTTCCTATATATATAATGTCTAGCTTTGAATTCTACCCTTCCAAAATCTTGTGAATTTGTCAGTGAGCATGTCCAGTTGTTAGCTTTAGCCCATTGCAAAACATATACGGAGATGAAGGCCGTCTACAAATTTTATTAAGCTCAAGACTTCAGAAATGAAATACTCATGGTCAATATTGCTCTTTCAGCCTGATAGGTCATCCGTCTTAATTGCCGATTCTGTCATTACTATCTAGGCACTTACCAGGAGAAAGAGGCACAAGAAGTCAAATATAGATCCGCCAGCCATATAACCAATAGTTAACTTGCATGTCATTGGTGGAATGACAATTAGAATAGCATATTGGAAGTAGACTACCACATACTTATAGAAGCCGTGTCATTGTAAATAAATGACTGCTCTTAAAATAATTAAAGGGTCATTTACCATACAATAGGCCACCAAAATAGTTTTGAAGGACTCATACATCTAAAACACAAACTCATCCTGCATAGACAGCACTACAGACTAATTCCATTACCATCCAAAGAACATCACAATTTCAACTGCTTATATCAAAGTAAGGACACCAAAATTTCAAAGGCTTATGTCACACTTAGGATGGTCATTGCATTCAGTGCTGCAAGAATTGCATTTTCTGTGATTACTGCTTTTAAACTTTCTAGATAAGCCAGCTGGTGTTAGACCGCTGTCAAATTTTTGCAATCTGAAACACCGAAGTGGACTGAAAAGGGAAAAATAATCTCCGATGATGGTTCTTGCAGGTCTTGCAGCCTCTCTAACTACAATCAATGACGGAATGGGTATGTAATTATAAAAAAAATACATCAGCAACGACTATTGCATGAGATAGTAAAAAATGAGTTACAGGTTTTAGACCTGCAAAGTGGATAAGGTCCCGGCTGCTCTATTACTTGCTCGCTTCCCAACATCAATTTGCACAGAGATGCTGGCTTGGGACAAATCCACTCCCGATGATTGTAGTGCTTGGGTCAGAGTGTTTAATATCCTGTAACAAGACTACTATGATGTCAAACTAGAATATCCAAACATTTCTGAAACAAGATATCATTAGACAAGATGTAATTAAAGAAGATTTCACGGCTTGAAATGATGCAACTCTAGCATGAAATCGAGTAGGCAGTCCAATTCAAGCTGCTGTGGATCCCAAGGGTCAACTATATCAACTCTAAAAGAAATGTGAATATGTCACAGACAGCCCAAAGCATACAAACATCTTGTCTCTTAATGGAAAAATTAGGTGAATCATCATATATTATTCTGATTATACTTGCAGTAGTCCTCTCCTTCATTGATGCTGTGAAAAATCAAGATTCCAGAAAATTGCATTATTTTTCAGCAGTAGAATCCTTGATGTTAGGGAACTCCGTTTACAAAACTCCAAATAGGAAGTTACTTCATATCCACTACAATGTAGATTAGAGTTACATCTTTCTTGGATGAGGCATAAGAGATGTCGACCAAAAATGTAACTGGATGTAATGGGTCTCGAGGAACAATTACCCTTGAGAATAGGCAGCAGATAGGCTAACAGATCCACTTTCGATGGCGAATTGCTCCTGATCAATATGTGTATTGTTCGGGATGCTACAATCTGCTGCAAAAGGCATGGCCTGCCACAACTGCGACTGAGGATGGCCAGACACATTACCAACATTAGATGCAGCTTCAGTCAACGGTTCACTGGCCATCCCGCCATGCCCAACAGAGGAAAACATGCCTGGTTGTGTTTGCATGTTTATGGAGTCCGCGACATTTCCCAAATCAGTTTCCAATGAGTTCTGCGCGTTTGCGAGCAGTGGGCTCATAACAACTCTACTCTCATGACCACTTCCGTTTTTCATAATTTGAAGATGATCCATATGACTTTCTACAGTCCCCGTATTGCTCCTCTGTAAAAAAAAATGAAGGAAATGTTATAAAGAACACTATCTGTGGTTCTATGTTGGCATTTCATGACAATATAAGCTTCAGCAATTCACTTGATGCCAACCATTCACTTAACAAGTTCATAGATCTTCGATTCTAAGTACAGAGAATACGAGAAGTCTTCCAAAAGGATTAATAGCTCCTCTGGGAGAAGTCTTTGTCTTTTCTTATGAGTTGACTTAAGGATGGACATTTAATAAGCACATGCATAAACACATAACAATAGCGATGCAGATAAATTAAAAGATAAAATTGATGCGAGTCCAATGAACAACTTTGCGCGTTCAATATAACATTCTAAAATAAATTCCACGTATTCCTCAATAAAGCATAACAAAATCCTTGGACATCCAGCTATCCAAGGTTCCGGCAAACATTTTGCAGCATTATTATCTGAATTCATGATAGAAGCACTTCGTGAAAGTAGTGATAACACTGATCATGCAGAAGTAATTTCTCAAAGCGACTCCAGATAATTTATGACCAAGATAGAAAATGACACAGGAAAATGTGAGTAAACTGGTTTCTTTTATAAAACAGACTTAATCCTAAATACAGAATTAACACCATATATGGATATGGAACATGTCTCCCAGCAATGAACTCAAATTGGCCAATGGCCAGAATGAGTTCGCATGATCTATTCTGAGATTGCAGAGAACTGCAAGACAAACCATACAGTTTGCTGTTTTACAGACGACATTTTTCTTCGTCTTCATGAAACAAGTCGATTATTTTCATAACTTTCCATCCCATCGATCTATACTGCCATACAAGGAAGAATAAAACCTTAGTAGTAGGAACCAATTTCTATTTTCAAGTCAAAACACATGTTACCACATATGACAAGGCAGGTGCTACTACTTTAATAACATGAGTTCGGTGCTGGTTCTTACCCATGGTGTTAATTTACTTGGCTCCTGATTATAACCAGGGTATGAACCCTCATACACCCGTATTTTCTCCTGTAAAAATTGAATGTACTCTATAACCTGAAACAAATGTATGGAACTCTGCTCAGCTATCACATTAAAAGAAAAAAAAAAATTAGTCAATGCAGTGTTTGAAAGATGTGCCTGGGCCATTTACCTCTAACAAGAATGAAGCCTTATCTCTCTTTTGATCATTTTGAGGTATGAGATCTCTCAATATTTGAAACCTGCATTACCAAAATGAAACATCAATCACAAAGCGGTGCTTCTGCTATAATCGTCAGAAGCGGTTCGCATGAAACTGTATCAAGGACATCAACATGAACAAGACTGGTTTTTGTGCCTAGATTGCAGAACAGGATCCGAACAAGGCAAAAGCTTTTGCAATTTCACAAATTCAATCCGTAGTCGAGTCAACTGTTTGGATTATTCACCCTCCATTGTGTTCACTATCTTTTGGATACTTCAACAACAGAAGAATTGGAATTTTTCTACAATGAACCTTAATGGACTAAAAAGCATTTCTTGCCCAGCTTACATTGTCTTTTGCTAAAGTAAGTTCCTTTCGGGTTTCTTTTTTCCCCACCATGCATGCATGGGTGATGTGATTAAGTGAATTATCGGCAGCAATCCAGGGCCCTAAAGTACCAAAAATCAAGACGAGTGCCCGGATTCCAAACCGTGGAGGAGGTACAGGGACCATGAAACCAAATGTAGAAGCAGAGACCAACTTCACATTAACTAAGCAATAGATTCACCGCACCCCATCCAATCATTCACAGATTTACGCTAACTCAAACGCCATCGACAGAACAGAGCACGACAATGGCAAAATTGACAGGACAGCAAACGCTTGCCTCTCGTTGATCTTGCTCCTCCTACGCTGTTCCGTCTCCGAATGCTTCGAACGCGGCGCGTTCCCCTTCTTCCCGTCCGCTTTCCCTACTTCCTCTACACGAACACCCAGGTCATCAATACTCACTTTGCGCATGTTGGGGAGAAAAAAAAGGGGAACTTTACACGAAAATCCAACAAAAAAAAAAAAAGAGCAACCTTTCGGGAAAGAAGAATTGTGGGCAGGAGCGAAGTCGTCGCCGTATTCGGTCTCTTCGTCGTCGTCGTCGTCGTCGCGCTCGTGGTGGTGGTGAGGTGTCTTGGCAGGCCTCACCATCTCTTCCGCCACGCCACGCCACGCCACGCACCAAAAAGCTCTTCCAACAAGCTAAACCACGCCCCGGGGCCGATATACCACGCAAAGAAATTTCCTCAGCAGGAACCGCACCTCCGAGCCTGCAAACAACCCGGAAATACGGAATTGAGCTGAAACACACGCGCGGAGCAGGAGACACAGCGTCGTCGGCAAGTTTACCGTTCCGACGCCCGAAAAGCCATGAAAAACTCAAAGATAGAGAGAGAGAGAGAGAGAGAGAGAGAGAGAGAGAGAGAGGACCTGTGATGATCAGGGAGAGGAGGAGGAGGAGGTGGAGGTGGTAGGAATGTGATATTTGCTGGTGCAGGTGCAGGTGCAGGTGCAGTTGCTGGTTTTGCACTTGCAGAGAGAGAGAGAGAGAGAGAAGCCCTAGGCTGAGTTGAAGAAGGGGGGCGGGGGGGAAGGAAAGGAGCCGTTCCCGAAATGGTGCTCTTTCTTTTCATCTCTCTTCTTTGTTTTTTCCCATTTTTTTTTCTTTTTTATCTTTTGGGTTTTCCCCCCCTCTTGTGTGTTAGATTGTCAAGCACACATGAACATGATGATATATAGCAAGAAAGAAATATTTTGATTGACAAAAAACGACATCGGATATTGCTACTGTGACCTAACATATCGCTTGGTACGATAACCGCTTTTATGCACCTGTCGCCGCCCGAGTCGCTAAGGTGCTGCATGAAAACCATTCTGGTTCTGCCCAGAACTGGTTTTTTGTTCCCAGAATCAATTTTGGACCAGAAACCCGTTTGGTAACGCAATTTCATTTTTCTATTTCCGGGACAAGTTTACTTCCAAAACTGATTCTGAAACCAGAAATGAAAACCAAAAAAAAGTTGGTTTTTCATTTCTGGAACAAAAGTGAGAACCATTTCTGAGGAATTCATTTTCTTCAATACACATATTCATATGAAAGTCACAACCTTTAAGGTGAGAAAAAAAAGCAAAAAATCAAAAATTTCAAAACTTAACAGAATGGTTTAGAATTTGTGGCTATCTACTTTCAGTGAAATTTAAATTTTTTTAGGTGCCGAAAAAATAAAAAAATAAAAATTTTCAAAATTTTACAAAATGACTTAGAAAACCTATGGCCACCCACTTTGAGCAAAATTTAATTTTTTTAGATGCCAAAAAAAATAAAAAATAATCAAAAAATCTAAAATTTAAAAACTTCACAGAATGTCTTAGAATACTTGTGGCCACCCAATTTGAGTGAAATTTTATTTTTTTAGGTGCCAAAAAAATAAAAAAAAGTAAAAAATCAAAAATTTCAAAACTTCACAGAATGACTTAGAATACTTGTGGCTATTCACTTTGAGTGAAATTTAAATTTTTTTAGGTGCCAAAAAATATAAAAAATAAAAAATTTCAAAACTTCACAGAATAGCTTAAAATACCCGTGGCCACCCATTTTGAGTGAAATTTAATTTTTTTTAGATGCCAAAAAAAAATAAAAATAAGTAAAAAAGTAAAAATTTCAAAACTTTACAGAATGGCTTAAAATATCTGTGGCCACTCATTTTGAGCGAAATTTTATTTTTTTAGGTGCCGAAAAAAAATAAAAAAATAAAAAATTTCAAAACTTCACAAAATAGCTAAAAATACCCGTGGCCATCCATTTTTGAGCCAAATTTAAATTTTTTTAGGTGTCGAAAAAAATAAAAAAATAAAAAATAAAAAAACTTCACATAATTGCTTAGAATACCTATGGCCACCCACTTTGAGTGAAATTTAAATTTTTTAGGTGTCGAAAAAAAATAAAAATAAGCAAAAAAGAAAAATTTTCAAAACTTTACATAATGACTTAAATACTTGTGGCCACCCACTTTAAGTTAAATTTTATTTTTTTAGGTGCCGAAAAAAAAGCATAAAATCAAAAATTTTTGAAATTTCACTCAAGTGGATGGCCACATGTATTCTAAGTCATTTTGTGAAGTTTTGAAATTTTTGATTTTTTATGTTTTTTTTCACCTAAAAAAATTTAAATTTCGCTTAAAGTGGATGGCCACATGTATTCTAAGTCATTCTGTAAAGTTTTAAAATTTTTGATTTTTTTCTTTTTTTGCACCTCCAAAAATTAAAATTTCACTCAAAGTGGGTGCCCACAGGTATTTTAAGCCATTCTGTGAAATTTTGAAATTTTTGAGTTTTTGAATTTTTTTGGGCACCTTAAAAAATTTAAATTTCACTCAAAGTGGGTGACCACATATATTCTAAACTATTTTGTAAAGTTTTGAAATTTTTGATTTTTTGATTTTTTTGGCACCTAAAACAATTTAAATTTCACTAAAAGTGGGTGACCACATATATTCTAAGCAATTCTGTAAAGTTTTGAAATTTTTGATTTCTTGATTTTTTTTGAAAAAATTCAACAAATTTCCTATTTTCCCAAAATCTGAATTTTTTATTTTCTCAACATTTTGATGATTTTTTCTGGAATTTTTCAATTTTTTGGGATTTTCTGAATTTTTTTAAAGATTTTTATGAATTTTTTGGATTTTTTATTATTTTTATTCCATTTCTAAAAAAATGGATTTCTGTTCCTGGAAATAGAATTTTCTGTTGTTTATCAAACGGGTTTTTATTTCAGAAAATAGAAATTTTGTGCTGTTATCAAACAGGTTTCTGTTCCAGAAATAGAAATTTTTTGTCATTATCAAACGGGTTTTTTTTCTCAGAAACTCATCCAGGAACAAAAAATAGAAAAATTTATTTCTGGTTCAGGAACTCATTCCGAAACAGAATGGTTATCATTCGCTACCTAAATCTGTGATTAAATGTCGTTTTTGGAATATGAAGGTGGCTTCGCGCTGGACTCCGTCGTCCGCGGATCGCCTCGACAGCATCCCGCGCACTCCGTATTGATACGCACACGCACGAAACAAGCATGTGTGCGCGAAAGATAGCTGATCTTTTGTGATTGGTTGCGACCTCGAAGGTCACGTCCCGTGTACTATGAACGAACCCCTAAACGAGCGATGTCCACATGTTTGGTCTTTCCATGCACGAGATATCTCCCTCTCCTTCCTTTTTTTTTTTCTCCTCCTAATTTGCGATACGATGACGTGTGAGTTGGGGTTTGTGCCCCGAGCTGACTCTACTCAGGCGGGCAAGTAGGGAGCGTTACTTTCTTTTTCTAGATTCTACGGTGCCTTGGCTTTGATTAGAGAGGGGATTAGCGTGGGTTTAGCGACGACGAAAGCTTTGGGACCAAACCGGAGTGAAAAGAACCAGTGACGAAGGTGGGGCAAATTGTCCGGAATCGGACAGGTCATATGAATGGTGGTGGGTGCTGAATTTGCGGCGGTGGTTGGTGCCGCCAGATGCACAAAAGACCAGCGCGCCATCAATACTCTAATGAACCCCATCAACACGAAGTCCACTAGTTGATGCGCATGTCCAATTGCCATGGTTAATCAGTTCATCGAATTGTAAATCGGACTTTTGTCCTAGGACCGGACCGTTGCTCGGCAGTCATCTTTTAAGCACTCATAGGTTCTGTTAACGATAAATTATTTAAATCATATTTTTCTGAAAATAATCGTTTACATCGTTTACAAGACAAAGAAACAGAAGATATATATTCACTGTTCACGACCGGATATCAATTAATAAAATAAGGAATTGATGAGTGACGTGGTATACCCGAACGTCGCTCACAGGATATTCCACCAACGAAGATGGTGCTCATTTCTTAACGAGTTAGTTGGAAGAGGACAATCCCAGCAAAGATTTAAATCATTGTATTGGACAGGAACGCCGACGCGGGCTTAACATACGAGTGAGAAAAATCGAGAGAAATCACAAAAACTTGGGGGCAAAATTTCACGATGCGAAAATCGTGTTAAGATTTGGAGCGCTCTCGTCAAGCCACTTTCCATTGGAGGTATGACTGATGACTCTGAGTTGTTCTGTGAAAAGGCATACATACAACATTACTTGGGAAGCACAACCGCAATATGCTGTACATAAATTACAACGCTGGATGCTCTGGAGTGTCGTCTCAGCTTTTGCCCGCGTTTATAGCCGCTTGAACAAAGTCCTCGCACCGTGTGAATCCACCGGACAAGACGTCGGCCAGAATGCCCATCACATCGAACGCCTCCTGCAGGTCGCAGGCAGAGTTAATGTCGTCAAGCCATGAGAGGAGCTCCTTGGAGAACCCCATCATTTCCTTCGCGTTTGAAAGCCTCTCCTTCATCACGCTTTCCCAGCTCTCGGCGCTCTTCTCTCCCGAAGAGGAGGAGGTCCCTTCGGCTCGAGTGGGTCCTGCTTGCGTCGGCAGCCTCTTGACTTTACAGAAGTGTTGCAGCTGTTCAATCAGACCGGTGTAGACAAGCATCGGCCTGACTGTGGAGAACAGCTCGTCGGCTCCCCCCGTTCCTGCAGATGCAGTCCCGCTGGTACTTCCTGAATCTGCTCCAGTGGCTGCAGCAATTGCGTCGGGCGAGGCACGGGACGGTCTCCCATGACTCCGCTGCATGTAGGCATGATATATTCCGCGTTGCAAGAAGGCACGGCGGTGTTGGGACCAGGTCCCATAGGATTCGGATAGCAGCGAGGTCACCATCATATATTGGACGGTGTCCTCGGTTCCTCCTGAAGTATGCACTCCGGGAGGAGTGGAGGGTCTGGACTCCGCTGTGGATGATGACAGGTACGTGGACACTGCCTTTGCCATGGTATGACACTGCGAAGAGCTCCCTTCCTCGAGAAGGTGACGGGCCATCTGGACCATAAAAGGCAAGAACCGGGAGTTGCTTTCCCTTCCGCCACCTCGGCTGTCAACACTAAAAGAAGCCCCGGTCGCAAATCGAGCTAGCATCTGCAGAGTGGGCAAAGTAGCAGATTCCATAAATAAAAAAGAATAAGCATGTCACGTTGATTTCCACTAACAAAATGAGTCTTTCCACTTCAACATGCAGAAATTCAGTCCTCGCCCGCTCCGATATAATTCATGATAAACGTGACTGTTCCACTAAAAGAGGGCATGCAATTGGGACCTTCATGCATTATGAGAAGGAACATGATCAAATAAAAGAAAAACACTTAAAGTTAGGAATGTTGAAAAGTACCAGAACGATATCGTAGGTAACTAGTCGAAGTCGATTCCCATCAGCACGTCCCAGAGAGTTGAGATTGTCCCAGTAATGATCAACATACCGGACATATTGAGCCAACGGAACACACGGACCCCTGAGAGGGAATAAAGAATTGCAGAGAGATTCGTTGTTTCGAAGGGTAGCACCTTCCCACTCTTTCTTAGGATTCTTGAGAGCAGCGTCGGCTCGTTTGGCCTCCTGATGGCATTGGAAATGAATGACATTAAAAGAGCTAACGGTTGTATAAACACAATCCCCACGAGCACTTCCTGAAGAACTGACACCAAGATTCACTCGTTTGCTGTAAGTATAAACACCCAGGATGTCATTCGGCCTCAAACCATATCCTTCCCGGCATACCATGCATGCCAACCCATCCTCCTCCTCCTCTACATCATCCAAACCTTCAAGAACTGGCCGTGCCACAACAATTCGTTCACCACCATCAGAAGCAAGCTCTTGTCTCATACCAAGTCCCTACAGCAGTAAAAAGTGGGAGAAAAAAGATGTTAGGGCCAAACGAGCGTCGCAAGGAAAACACATACTATAATTACTCGAATTTCTTGATGTGGGTAAAAGAACAGAGTTTTTGCACTTGCGCTTCTTTAATTGCTCGTGTTCAGCAAACCCTGTTTTTCGGGCTTTGTAGACAAACTTTTGTGTTCTTATTATCGGTTCTTCCCACGTAAGAGAGAGGGCAAGTGGTGCAACTTCCAAGCACATTAACCAGCGGCAGCATTAGAGTTTGGGTCATAAGCATTAGCAGAATATCAGCAAAAGCATCCATCTGCTGCATCAAAGAAATAAAAGTGATACCTGGAGCATTTTCTCTCTCTTCCTCAAAGCTAGACGTCTCCTTTCATCTTCAGTGGCATGCCGCAGCTTACGCACCTTCTCTTCGAGAAATCCATCTCCACTACCATCTTTGTTAGACAGCGTGTCTAGCAAGTTTTCAGCCCTAGCTCCAATTTCATTTTCTCCTGAGACCCCTTCCAAGGCATGAAGCAAAAGCAAGATCCCTCCTTCATCGATACATCTCTGTGTAGGCAGATGCCCTGTTGACAATCCTGTGAGCATGGACAGTATGAGTGGGACAGATGGCAGTTTTAAAGCTGATGCCCATTCCTTGCTGGATTTGAAACCAGCTTGTCCAGCAAAGGAAAACGTTTCCCTTAAATGTTCAACTGCAGCACCAATTATGCCCTTCTCGAGGATCATGTCCTTCAGTCTCTCCCCACAGGAACTTGTCTTCAGTGACTCTGATACTCGAACAAAGTTTTCTATGGTGAGCCTCTGTTTAGTGGCTTTCTGAGCAGTCATCTCATCCTTTGGATTGTCTTCATGGAGTTCCTGCAGCCTGTCGAAGTCACACCAATCTTGCAAGAATGGATTGAAATGCTGAACAAGGGCTTCCATAGCAGCAGGTTCACCATATGTCAAATAGGGCAGGATCCTTGCAACCATCTCTGTATTCCTTTGTTGTTTGTTAGATTTTTTGCCCACAGGATGGCACAACCTTTCCAGGAACATAAGAACAATCTTTTTTGCCTGTTCACCAGCGCCAGTTGTTTCACTATTAACAGTAAGAACACTTCCTTCGATGCTAATATCATCACTTTCATTTGCTTCTAATGTCAAGCTCTCAACAATTAGAAGAATGCCTTCGGCTGGCTCCATGGCATCTACAGAAAAGGCTCGCCTTGCTGCTTCAAGAAGGAAACCCAGAGCTCCCAACCTCAATAAAGCCCGTCTGTTCTCTCTTATTTTGCAACAATGCATCAGGAGGTTAAGGACTGCGACTAACTGCTCTTGGTTGGACTTGAAATCATCTCGTAGATGCTGCACGTAGCAATTATAAGCCCAATAATCAACAACAGGAAAACAAGAGGAATTTCTGCAAGCTAACAAAAAACTAATGTTTCGATGTCCAAAGCCAAGTTCTGGAATATGAAATGAATAGAATAGCAGAATACAAAATCAGAATGCACACTATTATCAGCAGATGTCCAGACATTCTAAAAAACACTGTACATATCCACAAAAGGGAAAGTTTCATTTTGATAAAAACTGCAAATCTGTAAGCACATATCTACACTTCACAGATCCCCGCACAAGAACATCTTCGGTAAGCAGGAAATAGAAGATATTACAGTACAGGACTTGCTGTTGCAAAAAAAAATTTACCTGGATCATGTCCAAAATAACTTGTAGCCCACCAAACTCACGCACAGCACCAGCTATTGCAAACTCAACTTCTGGATCTTGAGATTCCTCTCTATCTTCTTCCAATTCTTTAATCATAGGCTCTGTTGCTTCACCATCTAATCCCTGTAAAATGGTCAACCAGATTATTGTACTCAATCAACAGAGAGTATAGACTCACCACGGACAACAGCCAATCCAATTAATTGGGGTAGTAGACACAAACCTGAAGGCGATATGTCACATTCATGGGTGGGCAATCTCTGCCGGAAGTTGCAGCACCAGAAGATAACAAACTGGTGGCTGAAATGGTGTTCGAGGACTGACTACTGGACTTTTTCCATACTAGCTCATACACTTGAGCAATGCTCAAATCAAGTGATATTATATTTCCCGCTACTAGCAATTCCATGCTAAAGTCATCATCAAGAAGACTAACAAGATCCAACTCGTGACAAATTTTGTTTTTAACATCACGCATCAGAGGACCAATCTCAGAACTTGAATATGGATTCTTAGTCATTGATCCCCTAATAAACTCCTCTTGCGTATGTGCTTTGTTCAATACCAACAAATACACAGAATCTGGTTTTGACGGGCAGATCAGATTGCACAGTTGCTCCAGGACGAACTGCACATGTTCAACTCAATGTCAATTCAACAATCAAAGAAGAGCAAATGCACACATGCACTCTCTCCACCCCTCCTCCTCCCAACTTTCTCAGAGAGAGAGAGAGAGAGAGAGAGAGGTGGTAATCATTGAATCATATAATGTAAACTGTAGCCTCCAGTGACATGCTATCATTAAGGGCCCTCTATAGGTCCCCAAAGGAACTGATCCCTCATCATGCCAAGTCGTACCCAAGTTCATCTTGTCGTGTCTCTAATATAATGTGTCAAGTAAATCAGCCTTGCTGGCAGGAATGTTCATAACTGCTTCGAGTACCACACAAACACTAGGAATTTTGCAATGAATAGTCCATTGGGTGGTACAACAATTTCTGTAAGAGGTACTAGAAAATAAACTAAAGTATGACGAGGTATGACAGAGGATCGGTTCCTTAAGGTACCGCAGAAGAAACCCAATCATTATGCTCTAGTTCAGAACTATTGTTGTCTGAAACTAACAGAAAACAAGCAAGTACTGGCATTATGAAATACGTAGTTACACAATACCAAATTAGTTTGCCCTTTTCTCTCCTCCCGATGGATTTGCAGGCCACATATACATGCCCGGATAAACTGCCGTTTATTTTCACTGCTTTCAAGCAGAAGGCTGTTCAAAAGATCTTTCAGCAGTCGATTGCAGTCACTTATTAACTTCGTCTTCTGCACTATTAAGCGGCGGATGACAATCAAAGCTTCAAGAACCTCTGACAACAGATTGTCCCGCATGAACCTAGCACCAATGCCATAGGTTAGCATGGACCGTGAAGAAAAAGGTTATTAGGAAGGAATTCAATAGCAGAAGCGATACCTGGCCCTAATATTAGGAACTTCTAAGAATTTGCCAAGAAGCTCCACAAGCTTATGAACAATAAATCCTTGTGAAATGTCAATATGAAGGCTAGTCTCTAATGATTCAACATTACCCACTTCCTGTCTAATCAGTGTACAGATTGTAGCTAGACATCCTCGGGCAGTCAAGAAAAGTCGAGCATCTTCCACATCGATCATCTTAAACAGCAACTCGAAATATTCGGCAGCACTTTCACCAGCGGGCAGAGTTGCTGGCAACATACCCATCAGCAAGTTCAACAAACGACAACATCTTGATGAACTCTGGGCAGAGAGAAGACTGATGAGGGTGCACATCTCTGACCTGATAGACTGAGAGCAAGCACTTAAAATAAGTTCTTTGACCCATGATCCAAGCTCAAACGTTGAAAAGTCACCTTTAGATGTCCTGTAGACACGTCTCTTCCACCTAAGAACATATTTGAGAGCCAGGTAGTCCTGTCTCGGTGTTCGTGATCTCTGACCAGCAATCTTAATTGTCTGAGACACTTTATACTGCCTCCTTACAAAGTCGAGATACGATGCTCCCCTCTCCCACTCTGCGTAGCTTACCAACTGAATATCTGGAATTTTGTCTGAAGAATCTGAATTCTTTTCCAAAGTTTCAGTCACCAACTTGCTCCCACTCACGGCCCCAGCCGATGAACCAGACACGCTTGACTTATTCTCATCCCTCAGACAAGTTGATTTTGCCAGAGTTTGCTCCTTATCAGCTGCATTGGATTTCGGAGGAGTGCATGCCTGGGAAACAATCTTCAAACAGGGAAGAATAACATGCTCTGAAATCGAAGGATGCTTTGCTCCCAACTTAATGGAAGAAAACAAAACCTGAAACACCACACGTAATCTTGACTCCCAAAATTCATCTGTCAGCGAGCACACTTCAGAAAGCAAGAACAATTCTTCACGAGTGGTAAGTGCAATGTCTATAGAGCGATGGTGTTCTAGGCAGTACATAACTTTCTTCTGCATCAAACTGTTTAGTTCAGAGACTGCATTCATATCACCCTCTGAAAAAGCACAAAGGACAGACCTAGCTTGAATACGAGATGCTTTTGGACCTTGATGAATGTTATTCTCAAACAACTCAGATAAGACGCCAGCAGCAACAAGCTGTTTTTTAGCAGCAGGCTGCTTCGAAAGCACATGCAGAATCTCAAGACACTGAGTCACAAAAGTAGTTGCGCAACCATAACAATTGCCCGGTGACCTGGAGACAACAAATCTGGATGCAGATGTGGAATTATCCGAATGTTTCTGATGCAAGTAATTCATCAAAACTCGACGCAGCCCCTGCAGCGTCTGAACGCTTTTGCTAACAGAATCAAAAGCAGCTTTGCACTTCTCACCATATAGAACACCAAGAAGAGCAATCTTTCGATTTGTTTTGCAAGATGGTCCAGGCAAAGACGCCATCATTTGCTGGACAGAATCCTTCTGCTGAGAGTCCATTTCATTCTCACCAATGCTTGATACAATCTTCATCAATGGCTTCTTGAACCCCAAAAGCTGTTGATATCTCCTGTGTGCATTTTCTGATTCAGATTCAATAGCCGCCAACCCTCTCTTCATATCTTCATCATTCTCCATCTCATCAAAAGTAAAACTTGGTTTTGCCAGAAAATTAAATTCAAATCGACCATATTTGCTATACCCACATTCATTGCATAGAAAAGAATCAAGATTTTCATAGTTTATGTTGCGGCACTGCCTGCACTGATAAGCATTTTCATGGCAATTGCTGCAAATCCCGTGCTTATCTGTCACAGGTCGACTGCAACGTGGGCATTGCAATGGTTCAAGGGACAAAGCTTGAAGATTTTCATAGAAGGAATCCAGCTCAATCATGAAATTGCATGCAGTTATTGGAACAGGAAATTCCACCTTAAGTTCTATTTGATTGAAAGTAAGATGACAACTTTTTGCACGCTTCCATAAAGACCAATTATTTTTCAACTCCGACAAATCAGCCACAGGTCGGTTGTTGTAATACAGGTTCAAAACTTTTACCGATTTGGATTTACGTGCATCATGAACATTCATGCTAACAGTTTGAATGGTATAGCTCCCAGTGCACTTCACTATGATGCGGTTATCAGTGAACTTGGTTTCAGATTTCAAGGTTTCAAGCTTCATCCTGCTATAAGGTACCTCAGGAGAGCTGCAAGCAACACAAGGTTCACTCTCAAGATAGTAACCCTCAAATTCAACTAGACCACTCAAGGTGTTGTATATGCGTGAATTTGGATGATTAGCCAAAAGTTCATTTTGTGAGTGAAGTGTTTCAAAGATGCATCTGATCACATCAACTGTCAAGCATCGGTCCACAAGTTCCTGAGAGTACTGCTTTGAACTGGCATCGGGGGCCTTTCCCAGCAACATTGTAACAAGTTGCGTATACTCAATGATATTTTGACCATACATAGGAAGGCACTTCACTTTTTGTAACAGAGACATCAACAAGGTTTCTTTTAATGACAGTTTCCCGTGATGCCAGATTCCATGAAGAACACACTTAGCCTCTGAGCGCACAGAACTTGAATTCCACTCTAATAGAAAGCAATCAATAAACTGTGTCAAAACCTCGCCGCCCTTGTTAGTGAATATATCTGCAGCTGCCTCCATATCCAAGTAAGACTTTTCTGAACCGGGATCATTTCCATCATCACTCTTCTTCTTCTTTTTAGTTTCCACAAACTGTGTTCCAGATTTGCTTGAACTAATTCCTGTATCTCCCGTCTCAGCTTTTTGTGAGGAGTGATTCACATCCTTTCCAAAGTAAAATGCCAAATTTATCAGCTTTAGAGTCTGAATGACAGATTCTTCACCAAATTGGAATACTGAATCAATGAGGAAAGGCAAAACATCTGCATGTCTTAAGCAGTATTTTTGCCAATTTCGAGGCCGTGCAGCTGCCACTTCAGACATTGTTGTCAAGCATTTGATCACCTTAACACTCCTCTCATATGAAACAGAGTTCTGAAAGCCACCGGACTTGTCCACATGCTTGTAAAGCTTCTTCAACTCATTTGAGAACTGCCAAGCGTCCCGAATGCTGTAATACTGAGTTTTGCTTCCACATATATGAAGGAAAAGCCTCCTTGCATATCTTCTCACAAATGCAGTCTGTGGATTGTTGATATAACTGCAAAGAACATCTTGATATCCATCTAGCTTTAAATCCTTGACACTAGATATCACACAGACTTTCTCTTTATCCCCACCCTTGTCATGCTTTTCTGGTCGAACCAAAGTATATACAAGACGAAAAGCATTCTCTAACAGCAACCGGTGATAGTCCACAAATATATCCCTGTGATGGGACTTCACATATGAATCTGAAAAAAAAGGAGAGAAATTTCCTGCAGGCATATCTCTTCTAACAGACAGGAGAGCTCCACAGCCCGAACCAGGGCTCATAGAATGAGAAGCCTCTAAATTAAGGGTTTGAGACTTAAAAACTTGCACCAGCTGCTGTAAAATTTCCATCAGATAATTGACCAATGATTGCTGCCTCAAAGAATTACAAGCTTGGAGCAACTGCGAAGCAAAATCAGTTTTCTCATGATCATCCAAGGAAGACTGAGCAGCAACTGGTGTAATTCTCTCATTTGCATCAGCAGCTTCATTCTGGTTGCAAACAGAAGAACTACTGCCAGGCTGGTGCCAATTACGAAGCATCAATGTGAAGAACATGAAGACAAGGACGGTTACTTCCCCAAAAGAAGAACGGGTTCTAGCTTCAAAAGGTCTGTCAAGATTAATTTCATTAAGAAACCAATTGATCAGTTTCTCCAAGTTCAAACTCTCGGGATTTGTGCTGCCTATCAAAGGTCCATTGACAGTAGATGATAATCTATAGAAAAGCTGCATTACAGGTATAGCCCAAACCCCTGATGTTGTCTCCATCCACCCTTTCAATTGTTCAAGAAGCTCTGATATAAGCAATGAATTCATCTCCCTTTTTGATGCAGAGATCGAAACAGAGTCACTGGCTGAAGAAAATTCTTCAGAATCATTGGGTTCCAAGATGTGGATAGAAGGAGCAGAATTCTGTGTGCTGACATTTGTTGTGGCAGGCAACGAGTTGGATTCACCAACATCATCTGCAGAGTATTGCATTTCATTAGCATTTGTTCCTAACGATTCCGCTTCAATAGGAATTGCAGTCATGGGATGATCTGTAGAGTGAGGAGGAGGAAGCTGGTCCGCAGCTAATACTTCATGACATGCTTCGCATAGGTCAAAGTCAGGACAGGTAGTACAATGCCACCTACGCCTCAATATTGGAACTGTGGAGCAACCGTCACAACAGTACTGCACAGATGATGTAATGGAATCTTCTTCAATTGTCACTTGATTATTTGCAACCGCTGATTCAGGCGGTACAGTACTAGAGGCAGAAGTCTCAATAGCATCGTCAGTAGTAAGCAGAGTTTGTTTTGGAAATGGAACCTGAAGTAATCTTGAAGATATAGCCAAGCTGTGCAAAGAAAAAGAATAAGGAAAGGAGCCACAAGAAGAGACTGTTTCACTAAAACAGTAAACTCAGTACCTGCTGGCCGTTTGAACAGCCTCATTGGAGGAGAATAAGAGTTGCTTCAATAGAACTACAGCAGGTGCAACAGAACATATTCCTGTCTCCTTTCCATGTAAAGTCAGGCATTCAGCATAACAAAAGATAAGTTCAACAGATAAAATCACAATGTTGTTCATTGTTTGTGTATCGGGCTGCTCCAGCTCCAAAATTCCCCACAGAACTTGCATGAGCCCATCTACCACTTCTGAGCCTATGCAAAACAAGGGCAAGAAATTAAGGAAATATGCCTGACAAAGCCAGAGAATATATACACATACAAAATACTCAGAGAAGGTGCCTTTAATAGTTGTTCTCAGAAAACAGATATAAGTACAGACAAAAATTAATCAAGTCAGCAATCACAACAATACCCCCTGCTGCAAGTTTCAAATGGACAAACCACAATAATCAATCTACCAAGAAGAATAGGAGCATAAATCCACTTATCTGTGGCAATGCTATGTGAATGGTTAGATGCATCAGCAGATCATCAGTACGGCCCAATTATTAAGGAAAGGAGAGCAATGTATATAATTAGGTGAAAAAACATTCACCAAAGTACGTAAAACTTCATCATCTACCGTTCATATCACAAACCCAAGAACCTGGGCATCATTTGAAATTTCCAAATCAACTCTTAGGTACCCTATCCATCAGACACATGGTAAAACAACTGATTGACTATCTCTTTCGAAATGGAGAAAGAAATAATAACAGCAGCTGATAACTAATTACGTACCATTCATATCCAGAAAAGTAGCCAAATTTGAACGACGCTGCAGTGCAATCTTAGAGACAGCTTGCATGTGAGCTGTAAACTCTTCAATAATCCACCCTCCAGTTGCACCCCCAACACCAAGCCTTGAAGAAAGAACAGCAACTGATTTGACCACTCCAAGAAGGCGCATAATGTCTTTGAACTGATAGAAACCAATTTACAGGTTAAGTGCTTATTGACAGAACTTTGCAGAGGCAGGGAAAGCAGCTCAAAAAAATTCAAGCCAAATAAAAGAAAAATTTTTCAAGAGAGCATTACTTGGAAGTACACTTCCTTTTTTGGGAATAAAGCCCGCAAGACACGGCAAGCTGCAGCCTGCAAAAGAGGCTCTTTGTCACTTTCAAATACTGTTTCCAATAACTGCTTGCATTTGAAGTTGTTAAGCTCCAGTCTCAAGTCTTCAACTTTTGGGCAATCTTGGACCCTATAAATCAAATAGAACCTTGATAGAAGCTTCAGACTATCTGCCAAAACTTGCTCCTCGAGAGAAGCAGACTGCATTGCCCTGTACTTTCTCCCTCTCCCACCAAGTAAAGATTTGCTGCCAGGCACTTGAGACTCCATATCCAACAGTTGATCCACTTTCTCCTTCCACCCAAATTCATCTTTAGAACGCCCATAGACCTCAAGGGAGTCAATCCTAGGCAGTGTAGAGCCATTAAAGGTTGTCCCAACAGTGATTACAAATTCCTCATCAGCTAGAAGTGATTCAGCAACTGTAAATGGTACATCATACCAAGATCTCATGCCCTCATCTAACTTTATCACCCTCTGAAAAATGCTGAGGTTCGTAGGGATATGATTCGGAGATGTGTTACCCACGTGCACACGGAAGCCAACCATGACGATATCCAGGTTTGAGTTGGAGACCGATATCTAGATGCATTTAACAAAAGACAATCAAGGAAAGACATTAGAGCTACTTCGTGAAATATAAGAAGAAAATGCCATTATGCAAACAGAATCATCCTCGCTAGACAAATAAACCGTGGAGAGGAGCACATGCAAGGGAGGATCATGACAACGAATAAGTTAATTCTTGTTGAGGAACTAAAGTCTATTCTGTTAATATTGCAGCCAGAGACATAAATATTATTACTGTCTATCAGGTCAGACTACTTGTCCTTTATTCCCAAAAATTAAATAGATCAAGGTTTAAAGGTGAATCGAGCGCACTTAGGCTGCCTTGCTCTTATCTAGCTAATCTGGTCGTAACTTCCTCATCAGTCATGTAACCACAATTAAACTTACCATTTTGATTGCTTAGCACAATAAAGAGAAAAAGTGCACTCGAAATGAGGGCAAATAACAAAACGGGATGTAACTGCATCTATAAATTTACAACTGAATACATAGCTTTTCACTAGTTTAAGATGCGATATTTAGCTCAATGTTTTACGAAGATCACATTGTCATCTTTAAAACTTCTAGATATGATAAGTTATAATAGCAAAGAAGACCTATGTAGCACCGACACGTTCAGGATGCTGACGCATCGTGTCAGACACCGACACGCTCCCACAGGCGGTCAACAGGTGTCAAAATCCGACACGTGGTCAACACACCTAACACGCTGCTGACACGCAAGTCTGGAATCCCGACACGCGATTCCGACATGGGGTCAATTTTATAAATTTTCAAAAAATTAGGGGTCAAAACGTAAATTTATAAAAAAAATTTAAAAAAAAAAAAGAAAAAGAAAGAAAAGGGTGAAAGAAAAACCCTAGTCTTCTCTTCTCATCTTCACAGTGCCTTAACTCACACTCTATAGTCCCTCCCCCTCTCGATTTGCGATTTCTCTTCTTAGCTCATACCCATGACGTCCGCCGAGGAGATGGAATGTGGATTGCTTGTTTTCTTTTACTCCAAGTTTTATGGATTATTGGAATGGAATGTAGTTGAATTTGTCAAATTGAAATAATGAATGATATTAACAAATGGTGGATTATTGTTTTTATTGTAAATTCATTCTAGGCACTTTTTGTATTATTTATTTATTTGTGGATTTGAATCAAATTAATTTGATTAAAATAATCATAAAAATAATAATTTATCATGTATATATAAAAAAATATATTTAATACACAATGTGTCCCAACAAGTCGAAATTCTCTAATTTTTTTTAGAAATTACGTGTCATGTGTCGTGTCGTGTCGTGTTACGTGTCGCATGACGGTGTTGGTGCTACATAGAAGACGACAGACGTGGAGAGAGAGAGAGAGAGAGAGCAACCACCAACACATAGAAAGGACAGTTCATAAGCTCTCAGAAAGTACCTTAAATCCTGAAGGGCTTGGGCTCTCCAGAAACCCATCCTCAGATGCCAAGCTCTGCCTGGCTCCATCAGAATCAGTGTTTCGTATAGCATCCCCACCCAGTCTAACATCAGCTGTAATACAAACTGTTTTCTCAAAAAATTCAAGGGGAAATTCCAGGTTTGTCCCTGCATAAATTCTATTGCTGAGAATGCCATAACCCAGCTTCTTCACTTTCTCCGATGTAGCATTTGCACTGAGATCAGTTCCTCCAGAAGCATAGCAGTATATCTGAAGACTGCCATCATCATGTAATGCAAGACAGTGGATCTTGTCTTTGGACAAAGGCTTGTAAGCAGTAATGCCAACTAAAGGTGCGGATGAACCCAAAGCATGACGAATTGTCTGAGCAGTTAACTCATGCACACCAAAGGTTACAGCGAGTCCACAATTGGATTTCATGCTTGAGATGCACGCAAACAATCCACTCCCAACCAGTAATTCTTTCCAGTGATGCAGCCCAGCAGACCGGAGCTTCCCATCCTGTCCTTCTTCGTACACAGAAGATACCTCAATTAGTGACGCAGCGTCAGCGCTTAATTGGCAGACCAAAGTGGTCCCATCTTGGTAGGACAAAAAGAGTAACTTGTGAGTGGATGAAAAGTATAAAGATGAGCCCTTAGCATGAATCTCTTTATCCTGTATCCGAATAATTTCTTTCAATGGCTTTGCGCCAACATTGCCTTCTCCAGATAATTCTAATCTGAATACAAGTCCCTTTTCTGAAAGTACAAGAAGAAACATCCTTCTATGGGAAGTCACAAAAAGTGCCGCATCCATGATTGTGTCATCAGGCAGCATGAAGTAATGAATGGGACTTAAGTTATCCTGGGAAAGATCATATATTTTGACAAATCTGTTGGTAACCACCAGTAGCTGAACTTGCGAGCCTGGAATCCACTCTACTCGCCTAATATAAGAACCTTGAAGAGCAAGTTCTATGGCAAGACGATCAGTGACTTCTCCACGAGAATTCATAGTGAGTACCTGGCAATCTTCATAGCCTGCCACAGCAAGATAGTTCTCAGCTGAAGGGTTAAAAGCAAGCAAAACTATTTCAAAGCGAACGACATTCTTCGATAGATGCTTCACATTGGACTTGTCAGCGGTAACTGGAGCAATAGTGGCTTGTCTAATTAACTGCCCAACGTCATATATAGCAACCTTATCCCCCTCACCAACAGCAAGTCGACCCCGAACACCAACACTCAGCAAAGACTTGACAAGAGAACCACTAGATAGATGGGATTTAAGCTCCTTTGTGTTTGAGTATTCTGCCTTTATCTTTAGATCCAGCGAACCACTTTTGTACGCCTTTTTCAAATGCAAGAGCTCAGCCCCATAAGATATCACCTTGTCTTCTCCTAGAATAATTTTCTTTTCTTTTGAAACGTTAGAGTCTCTTTTGCTAACTATACATGGCAGTAATGAAGTGCAAATCTCAAGGACCCTAGCCTCAACATCAAGTTCTTTAAGAACCTGAGGAATCGAATCATGGATGTCTCTTGGAATAGACAAACTGAGTGAATTATCTGCCTCCACACTGAGATCTTCATCAAGGTCCGTATCACTATCTGGCATCTGATTTCCATCTTCTGATAAGGGCAAAAATGATTGCAGATTACTTGAGCGGCTAACTGGTCCATTGCTGCTATCAGTGAATTTCCGAGGTTTCAAGCACTGGCAATTGCTACCTATGACTCCACCAGCTCCACAGTCGCAAAAAAAACGACTTAAGCGAGAATATACAACACGATGACCACGGTGACAAACTTTTGCACATACAGAACAACAGCCCTTTTGAACTATCAGATCACAAGTATAGCAGAAGTACCAATGTTGTTCCATGAAATTGCTGCCACTGGATGTGAAAGTACAAACTTTAGAAGCAAGTGCCCTTTCACTGTTACTGTCCTCTTCATCATCCTTATCCATGCTGCCCACCTCACCGTCAGATGTTCCATCATCCTCATCCTCATCCACAGAGGTTGCATCACATTCAAATGTTGAGGATCCACTTTCTTGGCCACCCAGCAGCAATGCATCAGAATTTCTACTTGATCCTACCTGCTTAGCAGCTATATTACCCACATTAAGACAAGCTCCAGCAGACTTTCCAGACGACTTATCTAGGGTGGCCTTATAGCTCCCACAATCTTTTAAGACAGTTGCAAGGAAGCCAATAACAAACTTGAGCCCTGAAATCAGATGCCTATCTCGAGGCAGCTTCTCCATCAGCAGTACGGTCTTCTCCAAAAGCAACTTAACTGAAGAATTATCTCTTGCAAATTGAACAACAAATTGATAGTAGGATCTTGCCACATGAATATCAAATACCAAAAATGCAGCATCAAGTGATGCCAGTAGGGCTTCAAAGAAATGATCGTGCAGGTCCCCACATAATGATTCGCTTGAGAAGGATGTAAGACAGAAGATGAAATTCATGGTTGAATCTCTAAGAGAGGCAGAACTTTCTTTTGCACTATGGACACCATCAGCCAGTTCTGTCATGCAACCCAAAAGCCTTTTCTCCAGCCATTTAGACAAGCAAGGTAAATCCATAAGAAGGAACTTCTGCTGAAGTTTTTGTTTGAAGAGATCAGAACAGAGCTCTCCTGACAAGGCATCAATTACGAAATTCAAAACTTTCACATTTACAGATTCAGAGTAGCAGTAATCCAACGCGTTGATCAAAATCATCAAATCACCATGTTGCAATCCATGAGGTTCAGTCTCTGCCTTAACAACCTCAATACCAAGATAAAGCTTCAAAGTAGAAGATTTCCCAGGGTCTTTCCTCATGCTATCCAAGAGGTCGACAAATCTGTCAATTACCCTTTCAAGGATGCTGCTGTCTCCCACTTCACTCTTACTAATATTACTCAGAAACTCTTCCACTTGCCTCATCAGATATAAGCTTGAATGGTCAAACACGTTCACCTCTACACTCAAGCTGTTGAAAATAGCTTCACATTTCCCATGAAGCCTATCAAAGATCCGGTTGAAGTTAATGATCATAACTGAATCATCAATATGATGAACTGTTTCATTTTCTAGGCGAATATTTCCATGTCCATCTTTTACTTTGAGCAACCCATCCAGAGCAAAGATAATTCCTCTAATGTTCAGGATGCAAGAAAGGAAGACTGCACCAGAGGTAGAAAGAAGGGAAGGAAACCCATGCAACATGAATTCCCAAAGGACCTTTGAACAAATCCCTGGACAGCTTCTATCAACAACTGCATCTATCTTTGTTAACAGCTCAAGTACATAGTCTAGCCTGCTTGAATTAACTCTACTCTTGATGAGGATCTCATCCTGCATTTGCTTATCAAATCCAGAATGTACAAGAAGCAGAAGAGATGAAAATGAGCCATCCCAATCTTGGCCATTACCTAGGGCAGAAATGAAAGCGTTCTTAAGAGTGCATATGTATCTGCCTAACAATGAAGACAACATCCTCATCAGCGGCAGCAATTGCCCAGCCTCAGCCATATGGCTAATCAGCACTTCAGCAGCAGTGACAAAATCAGTTCCTTCATACATGCCATCTGTCAAGAATGGACCCACTCCAGATACTCCGTCAAGTATGCCGTGTCTCAGAAGTCCACCAGTAAGTATAGATAGCATCAGCGACAACCACATTCCACCTCTCAAGAAATTCCAGTCTATCTCAGAACACTTATCCGGGAAGGGTAAAGCAAGCAATTGCTCCAACACACTTGAGACAACATTAGGGAACTTCATATCCTTAACAACAGCATCACAGCAGCCCAAAAGTAAATGACTGAACTGAAAGAAGATTCCCATATCACATATGTCCAAATATTCTGTGTTACTCCACAAAGGTTGTAGATGGTCCAGCATAGATTTCCTGGTAGGCAAATCCCAGCAAACATAGAAGATGTATCTCTCAATGATCACATCTTCAACTGATGTAGCTTTCTTATCCTTCCACAGCCCCGATATCCAAGAGAACAATTCAAAAGTTTCACTCCAACTCATCCACAAGCAGTCAACAGACAAATCATCTTTAGAAAAAGAAGGAAGCATCACGGTATCAACCATTTGGTTCATCAAGCTACTAATGGAAGGCTCTTCCTCGACCCCTGAAAACATTACACTCTTGAAAGCAACTGACACCCAAGAATCATTTACATCATCTGATGGACGTAACCCAGCAGTTGGGAAATTCCTCAACTTTGTTTTAAGATCTAACAGCAGTGTTGGGGGACAGGCATGTGGATGGAAGATCATATGACGTACAAGAAGAATCAACCTAGAAATTACTAAAGCCCAACATGATAACTGCTTGCTGGAACAACCCGTGGTCGAAGCACCTATCTCTTTAAGTGAAGTGATAAGCAACGTGGCGAAAGCTGACTTCTCTTCTTTGGTAGATAAATGGAATGTCATAAGAAGAATCTCAAGATGAAATGTAGATGGAAGACTTCCAAGGATTTCCCTTAGACCAGGACAATTTGTGTGAATATTCTCTGTCTTCTCGACAATATAAGCAACAAAATCCTTATAGATCTTGTTTCTCAAATGACTACCAGACACACCCACCCTACTGAGAAGTGCATTAGCCAGCAAAGTCAACGTCCAACCATTGTAAACAAACATACCATTTTCAACTCTCAAAATTTGCTCAACAAGGTAGACTTCTAAGAAATCAGACAAAGCATGACCAATCAGAAGGTTCTGCAGCAGAGTAAAGCAAAGTTCCCCAACCTGTCCTATCTTTCTCTCCTCTTGAGAAACACCAGAGCCTTCAGGAGCCTTATCTTCCGAATTAGAGAAGTGGGAGTTAAGAATGGAGAGGAAGATGTCAATATGTTCACAACTAAGCTTTCTGCAGGCATCCTCGAAAACAAAGAAATGGCACTTAGGAGAAAAAATAGAAACTTTGAGAAAACTTAACAGCTCAAAAGCCGCTTGAACAGGCATATTGCAGATGCTGGAACCGCCACTAATGGAAACAGGTAGCTGATCATATCCTTCTGTCGAACCAATAGAGCGACCACCCTCAGAGAAAAGGTCGCCAAAGAGGGCTTCATCTTCATGGCTAGCGGCGTTTTCTGCTTCAGAGGTACCACTAGCTTTTGTGCAACTGGAGAACGATCTTTCAATTTTGGGCCCTTGTTTTGCTCCTTCAGAATATAGGAAATAGATAAGATGAATCAAACCGTCCAGCCACTGACCAGATGGAGGAAATATTAATTTCATCCGTTCCTCAACAGTGAGCCTCCTGAGCAAGGGTATCTTCCCAGCATGAACACTACACGAAGGGGAATCAGCTGCATGTTCTTCCCTAGGCCACTTGCAACCAAAAGGCTGGTATGTTTCGCCATTGATATCATTGATGAGCTTCAACATGTAAATAACAGTTCGAGGGAAGTAAGCTACAGGAGGCTTTATATTTGCAGCGGATTTGCTGTATTTCCATTCACTAGACGCTAAATCATCCAATACAGAAGCCACTATGGATGCCTGTATGTTTCTAAAAGTACTATCCTCACTAAAGATAATTTGGAGAAGACGAAGGAACTCCTCCAACAGCGACAGGATGAGGTTCTCAAAAGTACCCTCAATGACATTACAACTACTCAAGAAGTCAAACTTCAGCTTAAACAAGCTAGGTAATATATCAGCATACGAAGCACATGCCTCCAACAATGCTGAATCAAAGTCAATATACGGGAGATCCTGTGTCAAATTTCCAAGTAACTTCAAAATCTTCAAACTGAAGGAAATTCTTCTGCGAAAGCTGCTGCCTGCCGTCTTTTCATCATATGGAAGTTCAACCAATTTTATAGAAAGCAAAATAAGGCGTTTGATACTTTGAATGTGAGCAACAGCCCAATGATGAGAAAGCAATATCAATTTGTTCACACTTCGGGGAATAGTATGTGAGGTTGATCTTAAGATCTGCCGATCAGATTGAAGGAATTCAGGAGATATTGACATCAGAAAATGGTCCACCGATTTCTCTTCTGAGTAGCCACCTTCCCAATCAACAAGCAAAGAACATTGCTTCAGTTGGTAATCTTATTACCACCACACAGATAATATTAAAAGTGAAATAATTCTCATGATTATCAAACTCCAGTGCACCAATGTTTTGACAAAGCATACCTTGACGGCTGCATCCAACATGCTTATCCAGTTCCTTATCAGCTGAATCAGCAACCGCCAACAAGAAGTTGATAGTGTCATCATCCGTAAAAGGTTGAGAAACTTCACATATCTTATCTGTGCTATCAATCAGTGCTATCTCCAACAGCTGTAATGCAATATTCTGGCAAACAAAAAACCATGAGATCACAATATGAAAACTTTTAAAGCTAAGCAAAGCGAGAGGAAATTTTCCCGACTCTCTCCCTTACCCACGCTCTTCTAACATGCACCTATCCAAAGCAGGATGCTCAACTAATTATATGAGAATTTCTCCAAGCCATTGCACAGAAGGAGCGGACAAGAAACTACAATGGAAATAATAAAGACAAGAAATTTCCTGTTTTAGGCTGAATTGGATAACCGTTACCCTACCCATCCTCAAGCCGTCAATCCTTTGCCAACTAAAGGAACCTTTTTTTTTAAAGGAATCAACAACTAAAGGAACTAATCCACTCACTGGCAATATTGCATCCACCAGCATCTCCAATTCCGCCAACTTTCATTAACTCAATGCATTACAAAATGGAAGAATTTACTAACTATAAATAAATCAGCGGAATAAATTTGATTCATGATATTGAAACAAGAAAGGAAGATATGTCACAAGCCAACCTAATAACGATGTTCCACAAAACAAATTACAAATTTAATCATGAACTAAAGTGATCCAAGGATGACTTCACGGGGATAATATCCTAGAATAGAATCCGCTCCTATCTACCATACTGTAAAATTTTCAAGCTAGGTATACTCTATAATTGATCATAGATGACACCAACCGAATCAATCTGTAAAAGAATGGAAGGATCCGATATCTCATTGACTATAGCGGGTTGACAGATGTCTCAGTTTGAACCAAGAACATCAGTCCCATCATATGGAGCACTGTTTATGATATTCTAACATGCTTCCCACGGAAGAAACTACAACAACATTGTCAACTCTTAAAAGTGTACAAATCCTTCAACAAAGAAGAATTCTCTTCCACATTGCTAAACAACGTGTAAACTCAAGTAGAACAGAACCTGACTTACCCAACTTCAATTCTTCTATCGACTTCTCATGTGGTTAATTCAGAAGAAGTGGAATAGTTTCAACTTATGACGAGTTAATTTAACAAATTTACACTAATCAGCTACTCTTTTCTCCGTGGCAACCAACTTAGCCCGCAAACTCATAGACAACATAAGAATAAATGGATGCACACAAAAATACCTGTAGACAAGGCCAATTTCTAAGCTCAAGTATCCCAACAAACAACAAACTACTACAATGACAATTCAGTCTGTTCCGAGTTCAACTAAATTGATTCTCTTAAAGCATTGCACTCTACCTACCAATTCATTAGCCAGCATTAGCAAAAAGAAAATATAAAGACAGACAGACAGTTACTTAAACTTCATATCTGAATGTATATACAATTTTCATTTTGCATTGACTCGGTCTCCTGAAATGTGCCCCAAATAGATAGAGAAGTGAGAGCGACGACAATAAGTAGCAGAGATGAGAATAAGCCACGTACCTGCAAACTAAAATCCTCTTTCTCAATATCCGAATTCTCCAAATAACAAACGGCAAACTCAAGTGACTGCTGTGCCACCGCAACAACAACGGGCTCCACATGGTCCACTGATCAAGGTAAAACATCAGAACATTCAAACTCTACATCAGCAATCACAATTTCACGGATGCTCTAATTCAACATACTTAAAAGAAGCACCCGCATAAAACACAATCCGACAAAATTCACTCTCTCAAATGAGTGCTCCCAGCAAAAGAAGCACTTCATCATTGCTCAGCTCATTAGAACTACTAATCCGCTCCGGAAGCTCCACACCAACAACAAGGCCCTCCCCGTCCCTAATCGCTATCGAAAGAGACGCACCACGCAGCACCAACACATCAGCGCCCGCAGCCTCCGTCTCAACAAGAACGCAACCTCCACATGCCAACCAATAAGCAAAGGCCAGAGGCCCAAAGTACCTGACAGAGATCGAGAAGCGAAGGCGACGGCGGAGGCGACGGAGAAGACGGCTTGAACCTGCGAGTCGGTCCAGGAACGAAGCCTCGGCCTCCGATCATCTCCGATCGGCTCCACCCCGCGCCTGAGGACCGAACACAGGACCTCGAGCCCCGCCCTGGCCGAGGCGCCGGAGGCGCGGAGCTTGAGCAGCAGATCGGCCCGGCAGCCGTCGTCGGAGAGCGACTCCAGGAACTTCGCCACGTGCTGACGCTTCGGATGCTGCGGCTGCTGCTCCTGCTCCTGTTCCTGCTGCTGTTGCAGATGCTGATGCGACGGAGGCTCCGGCTCCATCGCCGCCGATCGGCGATCGGGGATCCTCCCCGTCCACCACCAACTTCGCCGGAAGCGACGGCCGATGCGTACGTACGGAGCGGGAGAGGTGCGTCGAATGGGAGAAGTGTAAGAGAGTTTGGAGGGGGGGGTGGGTTTTAGAAGGAAAGAATGGAAGGAAGGAAGGAAGGAGATGGTTGGGGAGTGATGGTGTGCTCGAGATTTAAGGCGGTGTCGAAAATGAACGGAAAATTTTTATGGTCTTTTTTTTTTTCGGTTTTCTGGGGCCTTTTGAGTGCTTTTCTTGGCTTGCTTCCCAAGTGAGGGAGACGCAGAAGAGATTCTCCGCAACTTTTTTCCAAATTCTTTGACGAAAGGGCCAAGGAAAAGAAAAGAATGTAGTATTGATTTACGTATCAGTAGCTGTAGGAGCTACGCGTCAAAACTAAATTTACCACGGTACGACCTAAATGATTGGTGCGAAAATGAAAATTCGCGGACACCGTGCAAGAGAAATTGTGTATTGTAAATAATAATATGTCATCTCCGAAATGTATGTAAACGATAGAAACTCTCGTTTACTGATTGATATGAGAAAAACTTCCAATCGTGTCGTTATATCGAGACGAAATATATTTCTTAAATATAAATGAGTTACGATTATATAGTAGAATCATGGGAAAGAGGGAAGAAGAACGAGGGGCGATAAATCAGTACGTGTTTTGTCACCTCACGAAGAAAGCACCAAAACCATTTCTTGCAATGAAGAAAGTCCGATTCTTCCGATCTACGGTACTATGAAGCACTCGGGAGTGATACTAATAGAATGTGCGTAAAGTTTCCGGGGAAATTTCCAAATAAGAGTTTGAAGTGCTTTTATCTTTTTAAATAAGGATCTGAAGTGAATCTTATTCCAAATAAAGACTTGAAAATGCTCATATTTTATCAAATAAAAATCTGAAGTGCATTTTGTTTTAAATAAAAACCTGAAGTATCATTATTTTCTCAAAGAAGGGTCTAATCTCCCAAACTAATTAAGGGCATTTTTGTCCTTTTATTATATTTTTATTTTTTTTTCCTTTTTTCTTTTCCTCTTTTCTATTTCTTTTTTTTCTCCTTCACCGGCCATTGGGCAACCCTCGCCAACCAATAGGCGAGACCCCAGCCGGCCGCTGGCTAGGGTCGCCTTGCCCAGGCCCTCTCCGACCACGAGTAAGGCGACCCATGCTCGGATCGAGCGAAGGCCACCCTCGCCCTCACCAGTAACCAACGGCCTCGTCTAAAAAGGGCAAACTGGCTAGGGCAACCCTTGTTAGATTTGGGTATGGTTGCCTCACTCGTGAGCGGCAAGGGCCACAACCCTTGCCAATGACCAACCGAGCCCTTGCCCAATGGCAAGTGAAGGTCACCAGCAATCGAGGAAAAAAAAGAAATGGAAAAAAAGAAATGGGAAAGAAGAAAAGAAAAGAATAAAATAAAATGACGAAAATGCCCTTGATTAGTTGTTGAGGTTAGGCCTTTTTCGATAAAATAATGAAACTCTATGTTCTTATTTGAGAAAATGAGAGTACTTCAGGCTCTTATTGATACAAGACTTCAAGCTCTTATTTGAGAAAATAAGGATAAGTACATTCAAAGTTCTAAAACTTGTCACGAGAGTGCAATTAAGTCCTAAAACTTTCAAAAAGTGTAAACAAGTCCTAAAACTTATCACGAAAGTGCATTTGAGTCCTAAAACTTTAAAAAAGTGCAAACAAGTACTAAAACTTGTCACGAAAATACAAACAAGTCCTAAAACTTGTCAAATTAGTTCAATCAAATTCTTCCATTAATTATATTTTTTGAAAGTTTTAGGATTTATTTGCACTTTTATGATAAGTTTTAGGACTTATTTGCACTTTCGTGACAAGTTTTAGGACTTATTTTCATTTTTTGAAAGTTTTAGGATTTAAGTACACTTTCATGATAAATTTTAGAACTTGTTTATACTTTTGAGAGTTTTAAGACTCAATTATACTTTTGTGATTTTAGGGCTTTTAATGTACTTATTTCGAGAAAATAAAGGTATTTTGTACCCTTATTTGAAAATTTCTCAAGTTTCTACCTAGCTCCTTCGACCCTAATGCCAATTAATTAGAGCTGATGTGACTGTCAGACCATGTAAGAGCATGACCTGGAGAAGAATTTTGTCTCCGGGAACAAGCCGCCACCGGAAAATGACAGCAATTTTTGTCTCAATGGGCAAGCCGCCATGGGGGCTCGATTTCGATCGTCGCTTCAGCTCGAATTAACCAGAATAGATGTCAGAGGGATTTGATAAGAAAATTTATGAACATTCAAGGATCTCATTACACGAATTAAAGATTAAGAATTTGATTAAAAAAGTACAAAGCCAAGGGACAAAAAGTGAAATCATCCTTTACTTTACGGCTACTAACAATGTGACATCTTTCTACTACTTCTCCATACGATTACAAAGTTTTCATATATAAAAATAAGAATCAGTATATCGATGTTATACTACATGAATTTTCCGCGGTGCCAAGTGATTTTTTGGTATTATACCAAGTGATTCTTTGGTATTATAATCATCATACTTATCAATGATCAGTGAACTTCATTTAATTTTTTTCAAGAAAAAGTAACTTTTAACTTATCAGTATCCAATAACCATCACATATGATCAATAACTCTTCGTATATAAAAAATACTAGAATCTAGTAGCCATAACAAAGAAATATTTAACATCATACTCATCAATGACCGGTGAACTTTATCTAATTTTCTTTTAAAAAAGTAACTTTTAACTTATCAGTATCAAATAACTAATGCATATGATTAGTAACTTTTTTAACATCGAGCTTTGATTATTAAAGTCAAGTTGAGCTCGAGCTTTGATCCGTGTCGACTCGACTCGATTACATCCCAATTATTCCGCAATTAGTAACCTTCACACGCGGGTGGTAACTTTGCATAGATTGGGGAGTTGCGAAATATTAGTAATCTACGTAAAACTATTTTTCACTATGGTTAATAATTTTCCATATTGAAACTCTCGTTCTTAACCCACCCAGACAATGCTGAGCATTTGAAGCTAAATAGAGAGAATCCCTATACCACCCTCACGGGCCTCGTCAACAATAAACGTAGTTTACTTTTTTACCAGCAAAGGTAAACTCCGGTCCTCTGAAATACAACACTAACTTTATAGATCATATAAGACGCAAGCCTAAGCCCGATCGAGCTAGGAGTGAGCATGATCCGGTTCTAGAGCTCAAACTAGGAATCGAACCGGAGAGAACGGTTCCAAAAAACCTGAAGTCCGGAACCGAGCAGGTCTATCCTGGAATCGGCTCTGGCCTGTTCCCAAGTGGAACCCAAACCGTTGTTCATCCTTAGATTGAACAGCCTGCGTGTGGAATCATACGAACTTGTTTGCACTTTGTGATGTGATCGAACCCGTGCCATGCGCTTCAAACTTGCAAAGTGGGATCCTTAAAACTAGCCAGTTTCGTATGGTTAATCAATATGGTTTTTACACACCACCCCCCCTCCCCCCCCCAGAGAAAGCAAAAATCCATGGTGATTGAGCTTTTCCGTCCGTCCTTCCATAGGGGCGAAATTTTATATTTCCCGTTACGCAATATCGCATCTTTCATATGCCATACTAAGTATAGCTCTCCAATCCGATCAAAAGGCGGGCTATATACGATGAGTTCGAGACTTATGGATGTCACGTCAAACACAACATTGTCCTAGTACACATCGGACCAAAGTTACGGACAGCATAGGATTGTCAATACATTTTGAACCGAAACCTCCGTAACCATAGGCCAATTAATCCTCTGCAACATACATTCAGCAGATGGCATTCTACCATCTCATGGACAAATTACAAGAGACGAAGTTCTGTAATGTCCCAAACTCCCACAAACGCAACGGAAGTACAGTTATCAGGAGGAATTTATTTTTGAAAAGAAAAAGGTCATGGAAAGAGGAGGGGGAGAAATGTCAACTATGTGAATGTATAGTTAAAAGTACGGGGACGGAGTAGGCGGCGGCGGCGTGAATGCCGGGATTGGTGGCACGGGGAATGACCGCATCGGCGGGTGAGGTGGCAATGGGGGGAGGGGGGAAGGGAAAAAAGGTGGCTGTGAAGCAGAAGGCGGTCGTGATGGCAAAGGAATTGGTGGCTGTGGCAATGGAGGGAACGGGAAATAGGCCGATGGTGGCGGCATAGTAACTTCCGGTGTTGGTGGGAAACGAAATGGTGGCAATGGCGGGAGTGGCACCTCCGGAGGGAGAGGGAAACGGAACGAAGGTGGCAGTGAAGTAGATGGCGGTAGTGATGGCGAAGGAATTGGTGGCTGTGGCAATGGTGGGAAATGAATTGGTGATGACGGCGGGAGGGGCGGCAGTGGCGGGAGAGGCGGCAGTGGCGGGAGAGGCGGCAATGGAGGGCGAGGGGAATAGAAATAGGGTGGCAGCGTCGTTGATTCCGGATTTATCGAGCCTTTCTTGGAACCAGATTCTACGAGACCTCTCTGGGTCGGTTTTTGCGCACATGAGCTCGGTTGCTCCCGGGGCGTGAAGGCAAGAGCTCCTACGGAGAGTACTTGAGGTTCTTGCGTATTCAACTTGAGACGAAGCGAAGCTCGTGATGACACCGCATCACAACCTGGATTGCTGCTTTTGATCAGCTTCACCGTGCATCCCTGGATTTTCTTGGCATCTTCGCTCGTCAAAGGAGGCAGACGGACCTCAAAGTTGCCGCGCTCATCCGTGGTCACCTCTTTTCGGAAACCCAAGCCTGTGCATTCTAGCAGAACAGATGCACCTGCATATATGCACGCAAGTTGAATCTGATTTCAAGACAAATTGCAACTGATACACAAAACTCAGAGAACCATGAAAGTGTTTGCAATGGCTCTCTCTGTTTTTTTGTGCTAGGATGACCAATTCTGGACCTGAAATGAAGTGGCTGATCCTAGAGAAGCCTCGGTTGAAGCATGGGGCGCAGTGGACAGTGCCCACAACCTGTGCAGATGGGAGGCTCTCCCTGTGGGCGGCCCCGGTACCGTGAAATAGCCCGAGACCGAGCAAGAGCAATGCTATCATAGACCAAGGCATTGGCATTGTGACCTACTCTCAATTCATCTCAGAGCATTCTCTTCTTGGGTCCTATATACAGAGCTCCTGATGACCTTGTGACAGATTTGAAGACAACAAAGAGAGGGTTTTCGCCTGATTGGCTTTTTGTTGCTGTCTGGATGTGACTCGAGGTATCCATCAAGAGCCAAGCTCACATAGGAAGCCGGTTGGTTAATCAGTTTGCTCCTTTGAACTCATCGCTTCCTCGATATTGGAAATGTAGGTCAGAAAAAGCTCGATCCAGTCTGGACGCGGATGGCCTGCCCTCCTCCGTAGCGGATCAAGCAGGGCGAGAATTTAGTCTAGCACGCGAAAGCTGACCCACGCAATACCATCCGCCCGACATCAGAACGGACAAACAGAAGAGTTAATTCAGGGTGGAAAAGGTAGAATTCAAGGTGCGCTTTAGTATATGCTTTGGTTTTATTGTTTTGCTCACAGATTTCATTGATCCTTGAAGTAATCTCCATCCCAACAATGACGAAAGTTTCGTTTTTGGCGATACACAGTAATGCCATATATATGATGTCCGGTTGCATTTGCGCAGTACGACGCTCCAAATTTGGCAATCCCTCGTCGTGCTTTCTGTACTTAGCAGGCTGTCGCCATCCAAAGCAATGATATATCTCACCAAGGTAGAGAAAACAAACATCTACATATCGATCCAAACGATGAAGTTGTTCCGGCTTCTTAGAGTCCGTTCGTTTTGCGGAAAATTCACATTTTGGAAAACAATTTCCCAGCTTAAAATTAGGGGTAAGTATGGTCCGGATGGACAGTTCTCACCTTGAAACTAAGAACCGTCCACCAAGGATCAGTTCCAAAAAATTGGAATTGGAAACCGCCCGTTGGTTCAATGATCCACCCGGGAACCGGTCGAAATGTCTCCAACAAATTCATGCGTCAGCACTGGCAATTTTCAAACTGAAAATCAAGAACTTATTCTCATCTAGGTACTGCATGCATTCAAGTGAAACAACAGAATCATACGTACCACAAGACACAATAGCACAAACCAACTACTGCAGAAAAAAAAAAAAGATTCATTTTTTAGGAAAAAATGTCCTATTTGATGTGCTAAATTGGGGTAAGAAGGATTTGGAGATGGTCTTGAAGATCTTCAAGTTAATAACCAACCATTAGCACTAGCAGAGAAAAAGAAAAAAAGACAACATTTTCGAAATTTATTTTACTCTGTTAGAAGTTTAGTCCACAACAATTTTTATCTTAATTAATTCAATATATGCTTCATGCAGGGGAAATGCCACCATTGAAAAAGATGCTTACATAAAACAAGACAGGAAGACAAGAAACTAAAAATACACCAATATAACTCTTAAGTGAAGACTAGCTAAAAGAATGGCAGAAGAAAACCAAGAGACAGAGACAGTGAGAAGGGAACCTATTGACTGTGATTAGTAGCGATGTTGTTGGGGCAATAAGCTGCCATTTATCAGCTGCTTCTAGTTCTGCATCATGTGCTTCCAGCTGAATTTTTTTTACAAAATATATATGTACTAGTCTAGTCAAGCGGGCGGTTCTACACCTAAAACTAGAAACCAGACCAGTACTCAACGGTTCTAGTAAATTGGAACCGAAAAATGGACCGGTCCCCATAGAAACCGCCAGTTCTGGGCTGGTTTGATCCACTTTCAGGTGGTTTCTAATTCCTTTGCACACTCCTATTTAAAATGATTAGTCAGTGAAAAATGTTTTTATTTATTTTCTTATGCAATGAAAATATTTGATAAGTTATACGCTATAGCTTTTCGCACACATCAAGAGGAGGTGCAATAATTTGGACGAAATGGAACAAGCAGTAGAAAATATTTGTACCTATTTTTTAATATGTACGGGCCTATTTTTATATTTGGGAGCTGGCGGTGAAGCCTCATTGTGAAGATATGCTATTTTGTTTGCTTCCTCTTATGTCCAGTATTTGCTCAATCTAGAAGCTCTTGATTCTGTTGGTGTTGTTGGATGTTCTTAGGTCTCTCTCGCTCCAAAAGTTAACTCAAAAAGTAAATATTTTCTTCACACTTATAAACTGACCACTAGTCAATTTCACAACCGATGTTGGATAGCCTCAACAATCTCCCCTCACACATCAGATTTCACAACCGATGTTGGATAGCCTCAACAATCTCCCCTCACACATCAGACTCTAGGTCGAAGCCGCAACAACCCATATCTCTCCCATGTGAGAGTTGAGTCTAGATTCGTTGGCAACCTGAGCTTTGATACCAATATTGAGTAGTATTGAGCCCCTTTCACCTTAAAAGCTAGCTAGTTTAAAATGTGGAGCTTTCTCTTACACTTATAAACCTATCACCAGCCATTTTCATAATTGATGTGGGACAACCTCAACAGTGTTATTTTGATGAATTGGGAAAATGCGATTCCACATGTGAAGTTGGGAAGCAGAAGAAGAGAAGAAGAAGAGGAAAAGGAAAAAGAAAGAAACCCCAATACATAGCCGTTTTTCAATTCGATTTTTCCCTGGGTTGGGTCTAAAGAGGCACGAAACCTTCGCGGGTATATGTTGATGCCCAAACCATTGACACCCCTACGGAGGGACCGATTCCAGAAAACCTAGAATTGAGAATTGAATATGTTACTCTAGAACAGGCTATGGCTGGTTTCCAGGCTGAATCTGTGTTGTTGCTCACCCCTAAAATGAGTGACCCGAGTACGAGATTACATGAGCATGTTTCCATTTTATGGTGCGGAATTGATCATGTGTCATGTGTCTTTTAACACGCAAGTCAAAACTTTAAGACTAGCCAATTCCAAAATTAACATATATGGTTTTACCTAGATGAGAAAATGACACAGATGGTTCCTAAAATTTGGCTTAATGTGCAATGTAGCCTCTCAACTTTCAATTTGTTCAATATGGTCCCTAAATTTTAATTCAATGTGCAATGTGATCCTTGAACTTTTAATTTGTTCAATATGGTTCATGAACTTTACTAT
Source organism: Syzygium aromaticum (assembly GCA_024500025.1). Classification (NCBI taxonomy): domain Eukaryota; kingdom Viridiplantae; phylum Streptophyta; class Magnoliopsida; order Myrtales; family Myrtaceae; genus Syzygium; species Syzygium aromaticum. The sequence continues at coordinate 14,437,435 of CM044893.1, forward strand.
ATGTTCAAACTAGTTTATAAACTATATGAAAACGTTCAATGTTATCCTTCCATTAATTTAAGTTCGGGGACAATATTGATCATTTTCATATAATCAAGGACTAGTTTAAACATGTACTAAAGGTTCATGAATCACATTGCACATTGGCATAAAGTTTTGGGAATCACATTGAACAAATTGAAAATTTAGGAGCCGCATTACATATTGGATCAAACTTCATGAACCATTTGTGTCATTAATCCTACCCAGATGGAGAATCCGTGGTAATTCACCTTTTCCACCTATGTTCATACGAGGAGAAATTTTTTTCCCCTTGTTTCGCAATATCACGGCGTTCATATGCCATATTCAGTCTAGGTCTCTAATCCAATCAAAAGGCGGGCTATGTACAATGAGTTCGAGACTTACGAATCACGTCAAACACAACATTGTACCCGTTCCCATCAAACCAGATTTACAGGCAGCACTTCGCAATCGACTACGATTATTTGTACATTTTGAACAGAAACTGCTCTAACCCCAGGACAATTATTCCTCTGCAACGTACATACAACAGACGGGATTCTATCATCTGATGAACAAATTACAAGAAACAAAGCTCTGTAATGGCCCAAACTCCCACAAATCCAATAAAAGTACAGTGATCAGGAGGAATTTATTTTTTGAGAAGAAAAAGGTGATGCAGAAAGTAGAGGGAGAAATTGTTACCTATATGAATGTATAGTTCGATCAAGGGTGTCTCTTTGGAAGAGTAGAAACAGGAGGGGCACTAAGGGGGAGCGGAGGTGGTGGGAATGTAGCCGTTGGAGGGATAGGAGGAGAAGGGAAGGAAGGCGGACTTGCGGCCGGCGGCTGCGGCGGGAGAGGTGGCGATGGGGGGACAGGAAAAGGGAACAAAGGTGGCTGTGGAGTACAACCCGGTAGTGGTGGCGAAGGGATTGGTGGTGGCAGAGTAAATCCCAATGTTGGTGGGAAAGGAATTGGTGGCAGTGGCAGGAGAGGCGGAAGTGGCGGGAGAGGCAGCAGGGGCGGGAGTGGCGGTAATGGAGGTACAAAGAAAGGGAACAAGGGCGGCGGTGGCGGCATCATTAACCCCGGGACTGGTGGTGAAGTAGTAGAGGGCGGCGGCAGGGCCATTGCTGACTCTGAAGTTGACGACCAAGGAGTGACGGTGGTGGATATACGAATGTTGTTGGAGGGTAAAGATCTGGATGGGATGTAACAGGAGCGTGTCGAGCTGATTTCGGATGTATCGAGCCTTTCTTGGAACCGGATTCCAGGAGACCTCTCCGGGTGGGTTTTTCAGGCATATGATGTCGGTTTTTCTTGGGGAATGAAGGCGAAAACTCCTGCGGAGAATACTTGAAGTCCTTGCCTTTTCGACTTGAGATGAAGCGAGGATGAAACTCCTGAGGACACCACATCACAACCTGGATTACCGCTTTTGATCAGCTTCACCGTGCATCCCTGGATATTCTCGGCATCATCGCTCGTCGAAGGAGGCAAACGGACCTTGAACTTGCCATGCGTATCTGTGGTCACCTCCTTTCGGAAACTCGAGTCCATGCAATCCATCAAAACAGAAGCACCTGCATATATGCACACAAGTCGAATCTGCTTTACGGCAAATTGCAACTGATACAGAAAACTCAGAGGACCATAAAAAGGTTTGCAATGACCGCCTCTTTTGTTTGTGCTAGGATGGCCGGTTTTGGACCTGAAATGAAGTGGCTGGTCCTAGAGAAGCCTCGCGTGAGACGTGGTTCACCGACGACAGTGCCGACAACCTGTGCAGACGGAAGGCCTCCTCATGGGCAGCCCCGGAAGCACGAAATAGCTTGAAACCGAGCAAGAGCATGTCGGCCACGAAAATGGCACACCCAGGAACACCATGAACAGAAACCAAAGCACGTAAATGGAGAAGTTACCAATTTGCACACCTGATTTGGAATCCATCGAACTTGACGCGGAATTTGTGATAGTTTCCAAACACGAACTCGAGTGCTTCTCCCCTATATCCTTTGCCGAAACACTGACCTAATGAGATTGCCACTCACAAGAAAAAATTTCTCTATAAATCCGTTTGTGAGTCAAATTGTGTATCATCGGTTTAAGAAAGGAACTCGAGTGCTATTTATAGAGTTTTGGTCATGGGCTCTCTTATTACGAGCAGGGTCATACTCAGCTCACACTAGCCAGCCCCATATTAGACTTATTAAGAATCCATCTATCTTATTTTTATTAGACCAAACTAATATAATGAATCTCAATTAATGAAGTCCATGTTAGAAAATTCTTACGTAGCAATGTTAACAAAGACCAAGGCATTGGCAATGTGACTGACTCACAATTCAATCTCAGATCACTCTCTTCTTGTGTCCTATATAGACCAAAGTTTTTGCCTTTTTGGCTCCTTGTTGCTGTCTGGATATAACTTGTGAGGTATACATGAAGAAGAAGCTCACGCAGGGCAAAACCTACAAATCCGGCTATTAATTTGCTCATCCGAACTCGTCTTTTCCTCAACAACATTGATAGAGAAGGTCAGAAAAAGCACAACGGTCTCGGCTAACCGTTCTTACTCGACGCACTCTCTCGTGGTCAGTCATGTCGCAAGGAAGTATTTTCCCAGGTGCACTATCTAGTCCCGATGCAGATGGCCTGGCAGCCTCCTCCGAGCAAATCGAGAGGGGGGGCCGACCTTTAGTGTAGTACAAGAAAGCTGATTCGCCACACCATCAAACCGACATCAAAACGGACCAAAAGAAGGGTTGAATGGGGATGGATGAGGTAGAATACAGGAGTGCTCTAGCATAGGCTTTGGTTTCATTATTTTGCTCGCACCTGCTTGTCTTTGATCCTTAGTTTACCGTGAAATGGTCAAGTTATGAGCAAGTAGCTGCAGATTTCACCGATTCTTGAAGTAATCTCCATCCCTATAATGAAAAAAAGGTGTCTTCTTGGCATTGTTCAGCTCGCATTTTAAGTTACTAAAGCCTCATGAATTGTAGTTTATATATGATCCAATCCAATGTAAAAACAGTCAGTGTCCATGTTTTGTCTCAAAACCTTTTGGATGTTTCCCTTCTAATTATACTGTTAAACTGGACAAATTTTTCGTCAGTGGGTCGTTGTTCTTGCATAAGGAGTGGCAATCCACTATGACTAAATTGCTTGATTGAAATTTTATGATACGAGATATATTTTTATTTTACAATCTAATTGACAAATTACACGCTACGGATTTGCACACACATCCAAAGGAGGGCAATAATTAGGACGAAACTTAAAAAAAACCAGAGGCATGGAAAAGGCAATAGAAAATATTTGTACCTGTTTATTTTGTATGTATGCACTTATCATAGTTTAAGCAGGGAGAAATCTTCTCTGAAAGAGTTGTTGAGCTAGGGGTGAGTATAGTCCAGGTACTCCGGTTCCAGAGCTAGAACTGGGACCAAATTGGAGGGGCCGTTTTCAGAAAACCTAGAATCGGGAACTAGACAAGTCTACCCTAAAATCGACTTTTGGCCGGTTCCCAGATTGAACCTTGACCATTGCTCGCCCCCAGATTGAGCAGCCCGAATAGGGAATTATACGAGCTTGTTTGCGGTTTGTGTTGTGGAATCAAATCTGTGACATGTGCCTTAAACACACATACAAATCGGATCCTTAAGACTGTCCTGTCCCATAAGGTTAACAAATATAGTATCACCTAGATAGAGAGAACAAAAAGTCTATAGTAATGGGCCTTTTCCTTCGATGCTTCCATTCGGGGAGAAATTTTTTTCCTTGTTACGCAATATCACGGCTTTCATACGCCATATTAAGTCTAGCTCTCTAATCCGATCAAAAGGCGGGTTATAGACGACGAGTCCTAGACTTGCGAATATCACGTCAAACACAACATTGTCCCAGTTCACATCAAACCAAATTTACAGACAGTGCTTCACAATTGCTTAGGATGGTTATTACATTATGAACCGAAACCCCTGTAACCATGGGCCAATTATTCCTCTGCAACATACATTCAACAGATGGAATTCTACCATCTTATGGACAGATTACAAGAGACAGGGTTCTGTAACGTCCTGAACTCCCACAAATCCAATGGACGTAGGAGGAATCTTTATTTGAAAAGAAAAAGTGGTGGAAATACTAGAACGAGAAATGTTACCTATGTGAATGTATGATGTATAGTACTATAGTTCGATCAAGGGGACATCTTTGGGAGAGTTGAAGCAGGAGGGGCATTTAAGGAGAGAGGAGATGGTGGCAATGGAGCTGTTGGAGGGGGAGGAGCAGAAGGGAAGGATGGTGGAGTCGGAGTCAGCGGCGGCATAATAAATCCTGGGGATGGTGGCGAGGGAAATGGTGACGGCGGCGGGAGAACTGGCGATGGTGGTGCGGGGAAAGAGAACGAAGGAGGCGGAGTAAATCCTGATAGTGGCGGCGAAGGAATCGATGGTGGTGACAATGGAGGGGCCGTGAAAGGAATCGATGGTGACGGTGGAGTAAATCCAGGAGGGGCCGGGAAAGGAACCGATGGTGGTGGTGGAGTAAATCCAGGAGGAGCCGGGAAAGGAATCGATGGTGACGGTGGAGTAAATCCAGGTGCGGGTCGGAAAGGAGTTGGTGGCGGCATCGGGAAAGGTGGCAGTGGTGGGCGTGGAGCGACAGGAGGAGCCGGGAAAGGAATCGATGGTGACGTTGGAGTAAATCCAGGTGCGGGTCGGAAAGGAGTTGGTGGCGGCATCCGGAAAGGTGGCAGTGGTGGGCGTGGAGCGACAGGAGGAGCCGGGAAAGGAATCGATGGTGACGGTGGAGTAAATCCAGGTGCGGGTCGGAAAGGAGTTGGTGGCGGCATCCGGAAAGGTGGCAGTGGTGGGCGTGGAGCGACAGGGGAAGGGAAAAAGGGCTGCCGTGGCGGCATCATGAACCCCAGGACCGGTGGCGAAGTGCCAGAGGGCACAACCTGTGCAGATGGGAGGTTCTCCTCAGGGGCGGCCCAGGAACCGTGATATAGCCCGAAAGCGAGCGAGAGCAATGCTATCAGAGACCTCGAGAGTATTGTCATTGTGACTGATTCTCAGTTCATCTCAGAGCACTCTCTTCTTGTGTCCCATATAGTATATAGAGCTCCTGATGATCTTGTGATAGGTTTAAAGTCCAACAAAGACAGTTTTTGCCTTTTGGGCTCTTTCTTGTTGTCTGAATGTGACTTGTGAGTCACACATGAAGAACCAGCTCACGTAGGGCAAAACCTACAAATCCGGTTAATTAATTTATGCTATACGAGGATCCAAGCTTCACAGTCACTGTACTTTCAAAGCTACCACCATTACAAGCGACGGTATATTATATCACCACAGAGAAAACAAACCCTACATGTCATCGATCTTTGTTGTCACGTCAAATAATGAAGTTGCTTCGACTTACTAATGTAATGTTGACCCGAAAACCTTCTAACGGTGAGTGAATTGCTGAACTGAAATTGCACAGTAGGAGAGCACATGCTTATTTTACAATATAATTGACAAATTACACGCTACAGATTTGCACACCGCATACCAGAGGAGGAGCAATAATTAGCACGACACTATAAAAAAGCATGGAAATAGCAGTAGAAAATATGGTGTACCTATTTTGTGTATGTATGGACTAATTGTAGTTTAATCATGGGGAAATCTTCTCTGGGACAGCTGAAGCTGGGGGTTTACCAGGGGAATTGGGTGGTGGAGGGAATGGGAATATTGGAGGGAGAGGAGGAAAGGGGAAGGATGGTGGGGAAGGAGGAGGTGGTGGCAGCGGAGGTGGAGTGAATCCGGGTAGTGGTGGGAAAGGAATTGGTGGCAGTGGCGGGAACGGTGGCAACGGAGGAAAAGGGAATGATGGTGGTGGAGGCGGCGGGGGAATAAATCCCGGTATTGGTGGGAACGGCGGCAGTGGAGGGATAGGGAAAGGGAATGACGGCGGTGGCGGCGGGGTCAGCCACGGGATCGGTGGCAAAGGAATGAATGGCGAAGGTGGCGGTGTCAACCACGGGATCGGTGGCAGAGGAATCAGTGGCGGTGGCGGCGTCAGCCATGGGATTGGTGGCAAAGGGATTAATGGCGGTGGTGTTGGAAATGGGAAAGGAAATGATGGCGGCGTTAGCCCTGGGATTGGTGGGAGAAAAATTTTCGATGGTATCGAGTTTTTCTTGGAACTGAACTTGGGAACTCCTGGAGCGGGACCTTCAGTGCACCTGCTCGGTTGTTTTGGGGGCTTGAAAGCGAGAAGCCCTGCCGAGAATATGCGGAGTCGGTGCCTCATCGACTTGAGATGAAGCGAAGATGAAACACCTAAGGACACGGTGCTGCAGCCCGGATCGCCGCTTTTCATCAGCTTCACCACGCAGCCCTCGACTCTCTGCACATATTTGCCTGTCAAAGGCAGTAAATGGACCTTGAATTTTCCATGCTTATTCGTCCTCACTTCTTGTCGGAAGCTCAGGCTAGAGCTCGAGTTTCTGCATTCTATCGAAACATATGCACCTGCATACACACGCAAGTTGGTGGAATTCTGTTTTTAGACACAAATTGGAGCTATAACACGTGAAGTCTAGGCAACAAAAAAGGCTCGAGCTCGAGTTTCCTCATTCTATCGAAACATATGCACCTGCATACACACGCAAGTTGGTGGAATTCTGTTTTTAGACCCAAATTGGAGCTATAACACATGGAAGTCTAGACAACAAAAAGAATGAAATCACAGGAAATCACTCTCTTTACGTTTGGTGATGAGCAATTGGACCTGAAATGAAGTGACTGGTCCTTGAGAACTCTTGCTTGAAGCATGTGTCACAGAAAACGGTGCCCACAACTAGTGCAGATGGAACCTTCTCTTCATGGGCAGCCTCCGAAACATCTAATATTCTCAAACTGAGGAAGACAATAGCTATCAGAAACCTAGGCATTGGCATTCTGATATGCTTCTCTTTGCTCTCATAACATTCTTCTTTGGCTTTTTATATGGACCTCCTGGCAATCTTTAGTTCTGTGTTAGATTGGGTTTACTAAGAGATAAGTTTGCTTCCTATGTCTCTTTCTGTTGTCTGAGTCTGAGGCACACATGAACCAACCTTATCAATGTTCAGTAGCCGGTTTGATGTATTAATGTGAACACAAGCCGTTTCCAATCATTCAAAAAGAAAGTGAAAAAAAGGGCACAAGCACTTGGGTTCGATTAACCGGACTTAGTAGGTGAAACAAGGCTTGAATTCAGACGAGGTAATTAAAAGAAACAAAAGGAGGGAGAGGTGATTTTGGGATGGAAAAAAGGGTAGATAGAGGAGAACTCTTGCATGCCTGGGGGTCATTGTTGGCTCGCACATGGTGTCCCCTTTTGTTTCTTTGTTGATGTGAAACCGCCAATAAAGAATCTAATCGGGACCCATTTGAGTCACGAGAAATGTAAAGTAGCCACACACAGATTCTCACTTTTTGTCAGCTCTTGAAGTCATCTTCCAATCCAATAACCAAAGAAAAAGGAGGAGAAAAGAGAAACAGCCCATGTTGAGTCTGAGGATGACCATGTGTCGGAACTTAGAGTCTCTCAGAATTGCAGTCCACAAACAATGTTCGAGTTTTGTTGTATCCATCCTCCATAGAGAAAGGATTGCTTTGTCATTCCATTTATCGAAAAGGCGGAACACATCAATTAAGGCGACCCAATCATAAGGTTAAACGCAGTTATATCAGATAGGTACTTTCTGCGTGTTTGAGATTGACGAGCTTGTTCACTTCATCAATTCGCTAAGCCAGGTTTAAAACTCTTATTCCGCTAAGACTACGTTTCTTTTCCCAATCTTTGTTTTTGAAACACCAAGATTGCCTTTTCTTGTCCGGTTCTTCCGGACATCGTTGTCTTCACGGGGTTCCAAGAAATCGAAGTTCAATGCTTCACGGGCAGGCTTTAGGGGTCTGAACATGGGTCTCTTCTTCTCAAACTGTGTCAGCTAAGAGTTCAAACGTCGCTTTTGGTTGGAAATTATTTGGGTTGATGATGACTGATATTTGTCCGGCACGAAGTAGATTGGGACATGATGGTGGGCAGGCTCTTTATGTACGATCCGATGGACACTTTCTTCAATCAAAACATATATGATAAGCTCTAACTTCTCCTGTACGAATATTGACTCTTGAGTTTGGTAGAGGGTTAAAGCGATTGAGATCAAGAAACCCTGAGATCTCGGGCTTGAAGCCTGATTTTTAATTCTCCGATGCAAAAATCTCGAGGACAAGAAACTATCTTACATAACTACTATGATACGTATGTGGTGCGGTGAGCCATTTCATGTCTTAGCCGCGAGATGGGAACATGTTTGTGTGGCCAAAGTTCGATCTTTGGGTCTCTTGAAGGACCCGATCGATTTCATCGAACCATAACAGTCTAGTCGGTCTCTCGGCAACAGGATAATTTATTGACACTGTAAGGCTCTCGAAGGTGGTCATGGGGGGATTAAATTCCCTTTGATTGGACTCAGATCTGGGATTTCATTTCATGATATGCACTTCACTGCTGATGCATATACTTCACTCGATAAAGGACTTCTGTACTTCAGGAGTTTTAAAATGTCATAATTCTGGTGGTGACACATGATATATTCGATGCAGAAGATGCGTCATATGTGAGACAAGAGTCTATACACTTTTACATTAGAAAGGCTTTTAGATTATTGAACTCGAGTCGGACACCTTTCAAATTATTCGGTCTTCGGACATCCGCAGTCTACTGTTCTCAGTTCAGATGAAGCTCAACTTATCATTTCAAGTCCATCAAGCGATGTGATTGCATGAGAGCAGTAAGAAACTAAAAGTACAGTGTTAAGATCTAAACATATTCTGCACTGCGTTTTAACAGTTTTACATTTTTTTTAGTAAACGATTGCACGCTCGACCTCGAGTCAATATCAAAACTAGAGGCCTTTTCGATTCCTCGTGCCAGTCTTTTATCTATGTATGGCTGCGACGCCATTCTTTATATGCATTGAAATTTCAGCAAGCCCTCATCCACGGGTTTTGGTCGCACAGCACACTCCAAGCTTAGGCGACCAAATTGGCTTTTCGCACAAGGGGGATCGTTAAGATAGATTACATTTCGCGTCACGTTCTGATGGCTTTTAAAGCTGGTTAACGGTTGTGCGCACAATTTCAGATTCATATGCGGAATGCCAATCTTGATTCATTGATTCAATTGCCTCTTTGGTTGGCTTTTGACAAAGCGTGCTGATGAATCATTGAAGCACGTGTGGAGTTAGGCTATGCAAGACAACTTTGTAATTTCTTGCGGACTAACGAAAAAAAACAACCAGAATTCCTACGATCCAGTCGAAGGATGATATAAGTTCACGCATTCTTTTCCCAGTTCTTATATATTCTAAGACAATGCTCTCACCGGAAAGCCAAGCTTGAACTCAACTCCTTTCCTCTCCTTCCCATGTCTTATTGAATGATGGTCGCTAACTAGCAGCACCTGTGGCAAGCCATGCCAAACTCTACCCAATTTGACCGGCAAAAGGACATCAGAAGTGCCACAACTTATGTACGGAGATCACTTTGGTGTTATAACTTTTTTTCGGATCACTTTGATGCCAAGTCGTAGAAAAATAGATCACTTTAGTGAATCTGGCCAAAAAGCTGACTTGGCATTTATATTAAAAAAAAATGATCTAACTTGTACAAGTGAAAATTATGTGGCTTTTCTTCGAATTTTTTAATTTTTAGAAAAATAATAATAATTTTAAAAACAAAGGGTTGCAGCAGCGGCGAGGGAGCCCTCGCCACTGCTGCCGCCAACCCACCACCGCCAGGAAGGGCCAGCAGTGGTGGGCACAGTGGCTAGCGAGGGTCGCCGACCCTTGGCCGCGGCCCGGTCGCCCAGCGAGGGCCAGATCTGATGAGGTGAGACCTCACTGTCGCAACCCAAGCAACGGTGAAGTCTCGCCTCGCCTAGCGAAGGCGAGGCCGACCTCGCTGTCGCTTGGGTCACGACGACGAGGTCTCCCCTCGTCGGATCTGGCCCTCGCCGACCACTACGCCCTCCACCGCCGGGCCTTCCCAACAGTGGTGGGTCGGCAGCAGCTGCAATCTTTTTCTTTTTTTAATAATAAATATAATTTAATTTTTTAAACAAAGTACATGTCAGGGGGCTAAACGACGTCGTTTTTGGTTTTTAATGCTGACTAGACCTCTTCAACAAGCCGTGGACCTCTCCGGCAAACCATGTCAGCGCCACATCAGATTTTCGGCAAGCCACGTCAGCATTGGCACTAAAATGATCTTTTTTCAAAAAAGTTGGCACCAAAGTGATCCGAAAAAAAGTTATGGCACCAAAGTGATCTTTGAATACAAATCGTGGCACTTCTTGTATCCTTTTGCCCAATTTGGCCAACCTGGACGTGCAAAGCCAAATTTGAATTTGTTTCCCATTAAGTGGTGGCTGCAATTTCACAGCTTCACTCACTGGATCGACTATAAATTTCCAGAACTGATGATTCAATTCACATTTCTAATGCCATGTTGCATATCATATACTAGCTGATAGATTCGAATGTTCCGATTGTCGCATCGTATATGCGACTCTGAACCCCAAGGACACATTCATCTCGCTATGGAACTGTGCTTGGAGGGGGAAGATGTTTGAGAGCCGTGTGCCAATAGGGGTTGCGGCCGACAAGTTCTGCAGCGGGGTGGTTCCGTTCGGACCATATTATGAACATGTCTTTAAGTATCGGAAGGAGAGGCTGGCTAGGCCGGGGAATGTGTTCTTCATTACCTATGAAGAACTAAAATACGACCCGAAGCGTCATGTGAAGTGGCTCACGTCATTCTTAGGTTGTCCTTTCAACGTTGATTGTGAAAACAAGGTTGTCAAAGAGATTGTGAGGGGAATGCAGCTTTGAGTGCATAAGCAAACATGAGGCAAACAAATCCAGCAATTCACCAACATGGTTTGAATTGCCCTACCACCACCACTTGAAAGATGTTACAGCAAAATTGTTGTTTCAACTTCAACCCACTATTTGGTAGACCATAACAACGAGGAAACAATTATTTTGAGACTCGAACTTTTCAGGAATTTAGAAACCATGGACGAACTCGTCGGACACGGGTGAACAGTGACTTACCAGCGCAGTCCACGACTGAAGTATGCTCTTGGGATCCCCACCGATGCATATTGAAATAATTGAGACGGCCCGGTTGATATGCTTATGGGTAACAGATTTTGCTCACAGAGACTTTCTGTTGTAAGACAGCCGGAGATTGATGAATACATCGCATGGTAAACTGAACCTTGCACATCATTATTTCTGCATAAATTACATTTCCAAGGACAGCCGAACAAATCGACCTTTTATCCACTCTTAAAAAATGAAATTCAACCATAATAATAATGCAAATCTCATTTGGTAACTATCAACACGTCATGTATTCCTCATGTGACACCCCTCTCAAACAATACAAAATTACAATCACAAGTTGCTGCAAGCAACTCAAGACGACTCAAGTGGCATCAGTCTTCATTCTCAGCCAAAGAACAGTGGCAAAGTGAACCACCAGAGTCAAAGCTATAATAAACATTTTATACAGAAAATGCTTCTAAAGAAGCAACACAACCACACTATACAGAATCCAACAACGTAGGCGGACAATCAGTGCTGATGAATCTCAACCTTTATCAGAGAGATTGTGAAATTTTCCCTCTCAAGTTGTCAAAAGTATCTGGGAGGAGTAAGCAGTAAATACCACAATAATGCCAACTGCTTCTGGTCCAATGCAATTATCCTGGAACTTCAATGTCATAAGAACCATTAGCAAGTTAAATTTAGGAACTTGTTCCAGAACCAGGCAATTGAAGATTGTCCTCAGAGGTTCCTTGAGCTGGGCTCACAAGAGTTCCTTATCGTAAAACGCAAGAAGCTGTTTGACATGGTTATGCCAAGTGGCGACATTTTGACCATCAACTGTAACCCAGTCAACAACAGTTGCTGCAGGCTGCTCCCACCATTCATCAAGCTGCCAATGTCAAAACCAAGAGTCAGGCATGACCAAAATAAGTCTGTAGCAGAAATTGAAGACATGTGAATCAGTTCGTTTCATTCACTCTAGTCATAAATTCTACAAGTTACTTTACCACAACAGGAACGCAGAAGTCAATGCCACTTCTACCAAATCTAAGATACAAGCAGATATCTCGCTCAGTGAAGAAAAGAAAAGTATAAGCACATATGTACTAGTCAGCAACTATGAAGATACAATCTCCATCTGACAGTTGGCATCGTGTAGGCATTTCTTAAAAAGTGAACCAAATGCCTCATACATTCTGATATAAGCTAAGGCCGGCACCCTGTACCCAAACGTCATGTGCTATTTGATGGGAAAAAATGGGTGATTCCGACAATTTGTTGGTCATTCGTGGTACTCACCAAACCCGCAACATATCTGCAATCTTCAAAGCAATTATGAGCATTTGACACTTCAGCCTTAAGCTCAGGCAACCACTTATCCGTGACAATTTTCTCTTGTTCGCCAGCCAAATTCAAACAGTAGCTAGTAGCCCTGAAACATGCAATCTTAGCTGTTATACTCAAAACCAGATATTCTGAAACATAAAAATTTTATGAGAACAAGTACAGTATGAAAGGCTAAATTGTGCAAATCTCTAAGGTCAAAAGGATGAAAAACATGCAAGGACTTGAAAAGGTTGAAATTTGACTCGGTGACCTAAAAATACTCCACGACAATGAAGGATGCATTTTTTCTTACTTGCTGCTCAACAGGATGGAGGTTAAATTGAAAAGGAAAGGAACAAAGTACATTTTCAAGTTTACAGTCCACCGGTCCAGATATATCATAACTGATGAATATTTTCTCTTCCTGAAAAGTAAGTGAAATCTAATAGCCCATCCATAAATATGGTCCTTGTCACCTCTTCCTGGCCTCAAAATGGATTCAACTAATTGACTAGAATGCTGAAACAAGTACGCGTGGACAGGCTTCCAGCAACAATGGATGAGAAGTAAAAGAAGAAGCAAATAGCCTAAAAGTAGCCTCAAACATAAGAAGATAAGTACACCTTTCATATTCTTGCAGAGCACGGTATGCGTGGTTTAGCAATGTATGACTGCTTTCCACAAGGTCCTGCCGGACATGCACCAAATTGATGGCTTTTGCCAAGTCCTCCAACACACTAGCCTCAGAACCACGTAGTTTTAAACAGAAGTCCAAGGACTCTAGTACTGACGCTAAAGCAGCATCTGACCCCTCCATACCTACATTGATGAGCAAATAATTAAGATAAATGAATTATCCACAAAGGCTAGCACTGCTGCAATTATTAAGCCCTCACGAAAACTCCAGGACATAGAACAGAGACTGACTCTGTTGTATATTAAAAGTGCAGCTCTAATCTGAGCAGTTGATTAGACATTGGAGTAGAGGACAACTGGATCTCTTCATGTAGCTGATCTATCTCTATCACCATAAAATTCAAATACACCACGTCCTACAATTACAAGTCACCAAAAGCTCTTAAATCCAAGCCAGAGAAGAATCTAATTTAAAACAGTGCAATGGCACGGACATCCTGACACACAAAAGCACAACCATCAAAAGAAATTCAATTTCAACTAGTATCTGGCCCAGTATCATGGCTAAGATGTCATTTATAGTGCTTTGACTGACAAGAAAATGCATGCCCGCCCTCTTCCAGAAACTTTCTCCATAAAGATCCATTTAACTCACCAGCCGGATATTGGAGAGCAGCAGAAACGCGGCATATGGATGGCACAGCTGATGGATCTCTGGCTCCAGCTCTTGCAGTCAATAAAGCAGCATTTTTTTCAGCAGCAGCAACAGCTTCAGGTCCTGTGGATCCACTGGAACCCATAGACTCCAGGAGTGCCTAACATAAATCATGAAGGTAATATTCAAATATGAACTACAACGGAAAGAGAGAGGCGCGTGTTGAGTTATTACAATTACATCACAAGCACTCTAAATCTCTATCTCTTGATCAAGTGTCACAATACAATCATAATGGAGATTGTAATTTGATGCTACCCCACTTGGGAGTTAAAGCATCAAAAATGCCCGTTTATAAAATGATAAAATAGTGAAGCGTTGAATATGTAGTTAATTTATGCAATGCCAACTAGCCTTCTTGTATAAATATTTATCAAAGAGAAAAATAAATAAGAAGGCCCATCATCATACATAAAATACAAAACCAGTGAAAGATTTTGCAGATTAAGTCAATATGGTAATACCAAGACAAGTTCAAGAACAAAAGTCCTAAGAATTAAGAAGCCTCATGGAGGAAATCTCACTCAAACTTTCTGTCTTCTAATGTTCTCATGTACTCTTCCCCATTGTCTTGTGAATCATTTTGAAAACATGTTTCCTTCAAATCACACATCACAAAAGATGACACAGAAATAAAGCTTTGTCACAGAATAGCTCATGGAAAGGGAGAACAAGTTCTTTACGAACAATACCAACAATAAAATCATGGAGGAACATGCTACCAAACCATTTCTTATGAAAACAGAGCGAAAGGCATGCACCATTATATTTTGAAAGGAAAGGGCCAAAGTCACTATCACACAACCATAACAATTCATGAAGCACTTGCAATATGAGAGTATTATCAATCTCTACACCTAAATTTGAACAGACGCGCAGCTTTTTCATTTACAATAGATATTCTTTGAAGCGGCAGGCCAAAAGAGCAAGTACTCTCTATATATCACCAAAACTACCAGACCAACAAATTTTAGGTATTGCACTTCTGACACAGCATATCTGAAATTATCATTTGTTTCAAGTTCTCTAAACTATATCCAATCTGGTTATGAAATAGGATAAAAATATTTAGACCAAGAGAAAAACAACTAATTGTCACAACAAACCAGTTGGATTTTGTAAACAGCTATATTTTACTCAAACTCTGATTAGAGGAAACATCCTCCAACCACCCTTATGATTGGTGGGTTACAAATTATGAACATCCCCCACATGCAAAATTAACTAACTGGGATGTGAGTGATGTCATGGTTGTAACCCACCGATCAGAATAATAGCTCTTTAAAAATGGTAGCCAGAATACTTAAACGCCAAGTTGCCAACATTACTGACAAGAAAAATTAGCATCTAGCTATAGGTTCAATGATATAAATTTTCTTCATAAATACCTGGGGGGTTGATGGGAGCATGTAGAGGCTGTTATCCGGACTTCTGCAGAAGGCAGAAACTTCTTTATCGAGTAGATCTTTTGCATTGTTTGAGATGTCTATCACAATCGAGCATACCGGGATTATAGTGCTTGCTGCATATTCCCTGGCAACTAATGGCTGCTGATTCCAACAGGCTGCAGCATCCTACAATATTTTCCAAATGAACAAGAACTTTATGGTCCCCTAAAGAAGCAATAGCATTGCACTTATGCAGCCCAGAATGATTTAAATTCAACCAGAGAATCAAACTCCACCAAAGTAACTAAACCAGTTTAGAACCGAGTGATGAAAAAATAGATCCACACTACTTATAGTCCTCAATACTATTCAAAAGTCATTCTTGTTGTCAAAAGTAGGGGAACATTCCAGAGGTCAGAATGTAGTTACCCTGGCAAGGCATTTCATGTAAAGACAAAGATACTCAGATAAATAACCTAGATTGCCGACACCCACCCCCCCCAAAAAAAAATTAATAACTGAATAAATAAAGTCAAGAATAAGCAAATAGGAACCAATATATAGATTAATTGGCTTTCCTCTAAGCATCTTAACAAGTCACCGGCCTTTAGCTAAATCCGCTCGACAATCATTCCTTCTGAAATTGAACATGTTCTCAAATGACAAAAAGAAAAAATGGCACCAAGAATTTACCATATTAGCCTTGAGTAGAGCTGTATATATGGTTTCAAGTTCCGATCTGCGGGCATCAAACTCTTCGATCTTTTTCCATTTTTTCTTCAGTGAATCTTCAGCTTCTTTTCGCTCGGCACATAATTTGTTTAGTCGTTGGATTTCAGACATCAAAGTGTTCAAGCTTGCCCTCAACCCAGCAGCTTCCCTTTCCTTGGCCCAAACTTCCAACTACATGAATGGAAAAAAAAATGCAATTTAACTAGTGCAGCAATATACAAACCTGAAAACCAAACGCACATAATAAACTTTGATATTTTTATAGACAAGTACGTAAGGAACTGTGAAGGTGAAGGTAGTTCATGAATCATATGGAAATGATTCATAGACAAAAGACGTGAGAGGAGTGATAACCAGGAGTATGAGCTAATATGACTCTATGTTCAGAAAATATATCATATTCTCTACGCTACATTCATTTGTCCCATCATCTCTCTTTCCTTAGTCCAAACCCGTCCCCCCCCCCCCCCCCCCCCCAAACACAAAAAAAAAAACAAAACAAAGAACAGAAAAGCTATCATAAAAAAGAGTTCACCTCCAACTGCCGAAGGCTGCCAACATTCTGTGATTTTACCGCAGTACCAACTGTTTTTGCAGAAGCCACATCCCTACTTCCGTGCAGAATTTGTATAAGCCTTAGACAGGAATCTCTGGCCTCCGCAGCTTTGTTAAGTGCATCTTCAGTTGCCAAAAACTGCTGAACATGTGCTTTCTGCAGCCAATAACAGGCATCATGTCAAAATCACACAAAAACTTGTGAGAACTACAGTTAATTGGAAATGGATTTCACGTAGGCAAGTAATTCCTTACTCTTTATGTACCTGAAGTCGCAAACCACAAGAATCACACTAAAAGAAAGCATGACTTTGCAAAGACGCAAAATGGAAATATTGATTTTTTCCCCACAAGTCCAAAAGAAAATGTTGCTGACGACACAACAATATAATAGTTGTAGAAGATTTTAGGCTTCAAGAGATTTAGCACTAAGAATGGAGTTGTTAAAAGAACGTGCCAACTCAGATGAGATATATACAAAGGAAAATATTAGTTAAGATGCGCTCTTTCACGAGTTCAAAGTACATATAGATGCAACTAAAACAGAAATCCTCAACTGCACATAAATAACTGCAAGTGAGACATCGGCTACCACAAAACCTGCAGCAAAAGCACCATCTTTTTAACTTGGGTGGATAGAAACAATGTGATACTGATTTGATGGACTAAGCAATGTTTTTCTTCTCCATAATCTCACAGAAAGAAGTGCAATATTTATTCCATGTATAGATGTACTTTCACATTGGACAATTGTCCAAGAAAATTTACATTTCAAATCTAATGCTGAAGATATCTGTCTAAATCAAGCAGTCTACCCAGTTAGCCGGCCATGTATCGCTCACAATATAGAGGATGAAAAGGACAGGAGACAGGAGTCATTCATCTGCTTTTTATCGCTTTGAATATTATATGTTGAAGGTTCAGCACAAGAACAAATGACTGGCATTATAAGTGTCCTATTTTAGTAAGAAAAAACTGGTCGCATAAAGATAAATTTAAACCAGAAGTCTACAAGATTATAAATGAAGTTAATGTCGGGAAGAGAAAATAACCTGTCTTTCAAGAAGCTGATTTTGGGTTCCTCTAGAAGATACATCAACTCCTATCTTTCCATTACCATAGAATTGATAATTTAACGGTGAATTAGCATCGGGAGAAGAAACGTCCATTACTCTGTTGTTCTCGTACTTGTATCTGATTATGAAAAATAAGAAGCGTTAATATCTGAAAAATCTGCGAATAGAAGCTCAATTGACAAAAACTGCACGAAAGAAGTAAATGGAGCTTAATGATGAAACAGCAGAAACCAATCACTAATATTTTGCTTGCATTCTAAAGAACTAGCGTGATGGGATGCATCTGTGTGCCATTTGATACAGGTGTAATTGATTGAAGGATTAGCTCGTTTAATGAACAATAGAACACACATCAATGAGTAATTGCCACCCATTTCAAGGTCCTGAGAGGATGCAATCATGAAATTACACTGCATTGAAATCTTAAACCTGAAAAAAAAAAAACACCACAATTCAAGAAAAGCCTACACCAAAACAAACACTACATTTTGAGCTCCTCCTCGAGACTATCGAATGTTCTATATAATTAAAAATGCAACTGCTCAGAAACTAAGGAGCTCATGAGCACAGCGAGGCATATGCCAGTCGGGTAACTAAGTGGAGAAAATAGGATACCAATATGTGCCTAATTAATCCAGCCACAATTCAAGTAAGAAGATTAAAACGTAAACTAACAAGCAGAGGCAGAAAGAAGCCAGCGGGAAAATGTTGGAAAGGAATTATCGTACCTAAGTATTTCTGCATCAGCTCTGACATCAATTTTCTCTATCTCTCTGGAAATCAATATTTTCAACCGCGATGTGTATGCAGTAATCGCCTGAAGCAGTAAAGGTGGACTCTTGAGGCAATACAAAATTACAGTTGCGACCTCATCCGGTATTTCTCCATCAAAATCAAATCCAAGTTTAGCTGCTTCTAGCTGAGGATTTATATGTATACCGCCTCCTTCATAAGCTGGAAAACAGTTGCGCACTTTCTCGATCATGTGTGCAGCAAGAGACTCACATGCCTTCCGTACATTTTTTTCTCGAGTGGTTTCGATAAGGATAACATCTTCAGCAGATTTTGTACCCTTGACAGTTGAATAAACAGCTTCTTTATCACCGCCTCCGCTATAACTATTGGCCAGCTCAGAGGAAGGGTGAAGAATGGAACTCTGAGCATCCCTTGCCTGACTGACATAATAATGGAGTCGTCTGTGATATTCTCCAAATATTCTAGCTGCTTCATCACACTGTTGGTCATAAGATTCTAACATCATCTGCTTGTGCCTACAGTAGAAACAATGTGACCATGCAATTAACAATTCAAAAGCTAAAACTCCTAAAAATTGGTGCATTTTTAACTTTTAAAATCAAAGGAAACTATCGCATTCAGGGGCTTTCTCGTGTTTGCTAGGGATTCTAATCTTCAATGAATGTACAAACTTCTTAAAGCAAAACCATTGGGATGCAGGAGTTTGTTAAAATAAAAAGCCGGGGATAAAACATAGCAGAAAGAAGGATAGGTGCTTCTTGAACTCCGAAGATAAAACCTAAGAGAAAGGTAATGTTCTTGGATTTGCATGATTGGAATCCTAGTGATCCAGATAGACAAAGACACTTCTATCATGATATGATGACACTACGCGCCATGCCATGTTCAATTTCCCACGCTTGCTTGGTTATCGGTATCTAACCCATCATAAGTAGCAGCAGCTAACAGATTTAACGAAATCAAACCAACAAAATTGAATGAACTCAAACCTGTAATTTGCTCGTTCGTCAAGCATCCTCTTTCTCTCAGCCTCCTCCCTCGAAACCTCCAGCATCCTCGCCTTCAAATCCTTCCTCTGCCTCCTCAAAATGTTCCTCAACCTGTCAACCTCCTTCGCAGCCAGTTCCCTCTCCTGCAGTGCAGCCTCTCTGCTGTCCGCGAGGCCGCCGGAACCATCTCCGCCTGCTTTCTCCTTCCTCCTGCCTTTGCCTCTACCCTCCTCCTTCCCCAAACTCGCCGAACCGCCACCGCCGCCCCCATTTCCCCCGCCGTGAACCGTGATGTTCCTCCTTATATTCTCCACCGTCTTCTCGGATTTCACCCGCTTGATCAGAAAGCTCCACACCGGGATCATGTTCCCGCGGCAGATCTTGCGGAGCGAGTCGGCTGACGGCGCCTGCGACTTGCCCGAAGCGGAGTACGGGCCCAACGGCCGGTACCCCATTTCCTTCTGCAGCCACTCCAGTATGGCCTCCGGCTGCGCCATCGACCCCGGCGAGCCCCGCCCTCAAATCTATACCCCCCCTCTTCTTCCCAGCCCCCGGCAGAAACCAAACAATTCACGAATCTAAAGGCTCCAGACGCAACAAAACCGACAATGGAGCAGCACCCAGAACCCTAATCCGCATACCCGCAACGCCCCTTCAACTATCGAGCCGACCCAGTTCAGCAAAAAGCGCCCAGGCAAGCGAAGACCCGGGCTTGCGAGGCCCCCTCTTCGGAAAGGAAGAAGCTTTGCTCGTCTCGAGGTACCCCGGGAAGCCCTGAGCTCGACGCCGAAACACTGAGCGAGAGGAATGCAGGGGGGCGGGAGGGGGCGATCGAGACGGGAAACGCTCGAGGAGCGACGCGGGTTCAGATCTGAAAGGGAATGCGGTGGGAACCGGAAGGTGCCCTGGTGAACGGCCGGCGAGAGGAAGAAGACGACGACGGTGTCTCGTCACCCACTGTTGCTTTCCTTTTTTTTCTTTTTTTTTTTTTTTGGGAGTAGAAGGCACGTACGAATACGACGCCCCAACCACTTGAAAAAATGAACCCAAAGGAAAGTAAGAGGAGAGTGATGAGAAAGTGCGCTGACGAAACGCGCCACGCGGGTGCGGTTCGTGCAGCGAGAGGGAGCGTAGAGAGTTCTTTTCAAACCGGAAATCCTCCCGCCAGAATCGAGGATCCAAAATTTTTTTTTTTTTCCCGGGACGGCACGGGGCGGTGACGTGGCGTCCGGAAGATCGGCCGCGGTGCCCGCCATATCGACATTCTGCTCGGACATGTCGAGGCGCATCTGTTGCGAATAGGCGGAAAGTTGGATGTATAAAATTATGTGATTAGGAATGAGTAGTGAGGTACGCGAGGATTACTTAAGTTAAAGGACCATGTTATAATTTACTTAAGATTTTGTTAGTATCCACGACTCGGTTTTACTAATTGTGGCACCACCCCAACTCGACTCATGTTGAATATGTACAAAAGAATGTGGCGTAATTGATTCGAACCCAATTTTCGAGTAAGAAAAACAAGCATATTCGTTGCATACGATGTAGAGAGAATCGGTGCAAAACTTACATTGGTCTCGTTGATTGAAGGCGAAAAAAAGAAATTGCAAAACTTATGATTTGGTCGTTTGAGTCACACCCATGCTTGCTTCTGCTCTTGATTCTCTCTCTCTTTCTCTCTCAAATTTGATTCTAGATCGCAATCTCTCCGATGATGAAGCCATCTCCGACCAAATTGATCTTCCTCAAGAGCATCCCCCTCTTCGGCGTCGTTCTCATCATCCTCCACTTTGCCTATGTCATCACCATCGCCGGCGAGTCTCGCAACTTCAGCGTTTTTTGCTTCTTTCTCCTTGCTTTAGAACATCAACCTCGTCATCACTAGAGCCGGCTCCGGCACTTCCGCCTCCATCGCCATGGTCGATGAGGTGTCGCTTGAGATCGGCAAGACGAAGCCCAACAATGGCCGAGGGAAAAAAGGGGAAAAGAAGAAAAAGAAAGAGTAAAAAGTAAAGAGGAGAAAAGAAAAAAAGGAAAATAAAATAAAATAATGAAAATATTTGAAAGAAATATCAAAATATTGTTAAAGAAGTGTTTATGTCAATGTCGGTCGGTATTCACGTTAGCGATTTTCAGCAAAAATTGACTGGATAAACTCAATTTGCAAAATCTAAAAGAAAAAATTTAAGACTTGATTTGCACAATCAATAGATTTATAACTAAATTGATAAAAACACAACATATTTATGACTTTTTTAACAATTTTTGACAATTTTCTCCTTGGACCTCTACCTCAATAAGCTTGATAAATAAGTGAATAGCAACAAGCCCAAATGGTTGCCGAAAGCTAATCTAGTGACCCAAACAAAATAATTCCTTTTTATAAGGGTTAATACCACGAAAAATCCAAAATTGATATGTATGTAACAGAATTACTTAAAATTAATTTTTTAACCATTAAAACTCAAAATTGGTACATTTGTGATAAATTTGCTCTAAACTAAGGGTGTGCAAATGGGACCGCTCAAACCGGGAACCGTCCGGACCAGACTGGACTGGCTGGTTTGGTCCAATTCCCGGGAGCATCAGTTTGGTTTCCAATTCCAAAAAGTGGAATTGGTGTTTGGGTGGTCAGGTTCCAAGGTGAGAACTAGACCGATTGAACTGAATTGATCAATATATATGCAAGCGTGAGCTACATTCTTATTTTAGATGTTTTGACTTTTGCTATTTAGACATTAAAATGATGTCAGTATACATCTTCATCCCTTTTGAGCATGCTGGTATTATGTATGGTTGGGAAATCTCACTGTGTTTGGTTGGGGAATTTTTACATTGATTGGTTCCATTGGACCGAACCGGACCGATGGTCTGATCCGGTTTCTAGTCCTAGAAATTGGTAACTGAATCGGGAACCGATCACCGCTACCTTAGACTAATTTTTTGACCAAAATCCTAAATTAATATATTTGTGACAAATTTACCATATGTTAAATTGAATTAATACTATGAAAAATCATAAATTGGTATATATGTGACAAACGGAGGGTAAAGTCCCAAACTGGTATACTCGCTAATTATCACGTGTCATCAAACTCAAAAATTTGATAGTAAAATATAACGGAAGACAAAATTGTCACAGGTGTATCAATTTTGAGTTTTTGTGGTTAAAAAATTAGTTTTCGGTAAATTTATCATAAATGAATTTGAGTTTTTTTATGATATTAACCCTTTTTATAAAATCCATGGTATTTTTCTATTTTGTTGTTTAAACTCATGCATATTATAAAGATTAAGTGGCGACCTAAACAACCAATCATAATTTATATGACTAGCCATAATCACCGAACAATTCCACAAATCTCATAATTTTAGTTCAAATTTAAATCCTCCTAATCCCACGACCATTTGAATTACTTTCTTGCGCTAATTTAAAATATTTTCGGTTTCTTTTATACTAACAAAACGTACCAATGTACAATTACCAAGCTATGTGCGCGCAAGCGAGATGATTGGCACGAAGTAGCGAAAAAAAATGTGATTTGGATTATTTCGAAAAATAGACTTGAATCATTGCCCAATAAGCAAGGTTATCTAAATTTAGAATCTGCATATATTTATAGGATAATGTGATAATCTCGTTTGCATTCGTCCGTTTGGGATAATGACAAAAATATTTCATAAATTTTAACTTAATGTACAGTGCAATATCTAAACTTTTAATTTATTCAATATAGTCTCTGAACTTCAACTTGATGTGCAATGTAATTCATGAACTTTTAATCTGTTTAATGTGGTTTCTAAATTTTTTGGTACATGTTCAAATTAGTCCATGAATGATATGAAACCGTTTAATGTTATCATTACATTAATTCAAGTTCAGGGACAATATCAAACATTTTCATATACAACAGGAACCGGATTAAACATGTATCAAAAGTTTATAGATCATATCGAACAAATTGAAAGTTTAGGAACGGCATTGCATAATGAGCTAAAGTTCGAGGACTACATTACAAAAATTAAAAGTTCACGGATCACACTGCACATCGAGTCAAAATTCAGCGATCATTCATGTCATTTTCCCTTTATCTTTTAGCCGGCACGAGTAATTTTAAATCATCATAAAGAAAGAAATTTCGCACCACGGGGTTATCTTGCGGAAGAAATTCAAATCATCGTAACATTGCAAATGTTAATTTCGGACTAATACAGTATCTAAGAGATTCAAGCGCGAGATGTTACGAGATTTACGTATATTCTTTTAAAATCATTATCTTATTCATTATTTAATTTATATTTTACCATCAATCTCGCGCCAGACACGGAATGATGGCAGTACCCCCCACAATCCCAACCGACGCAAATACAATATTCTGCAATTATATTCCCCAATAAAAAAATTTCCCTGTCGTACATTATCACTTTATTCATTTGCCATCATCATTTACTTACATTAAGGATAAGCACGTCCAAATTCATAAATATGATCACGAGAATATAATTGAGTCTCGAAATTCATCAAGAAAATATAATTGAGTCCTAAAATTTATCAAATTAATTTAATTAAGTTTTTCTATCGATTGCACTTTATGAAAATTTTCAAGATTCGATTTGTAATTTTCTGAGAATTTCACGATTCGATTGTACTTTTGCAATAAGTTTTGGTGGCGCGCTTATCCCTGAAATTAATCAACTAAGTAATCAAGAAGCGTTTCGTGGCTTTTGTCGCCGGGGAAATAAAAACGATAAAGGGAAGAACGCACGCTCGCTCGTTTCGAGAGAGCCCAAAAAACAAGAACAGCGCAAAACGCGAGGAAACGCAGACAATCTCCGAGGAGGAGGAGGAGGAGGAGGGGGCTCATCCCGATTTCGGAAGCGCCGTCCGAAAGCTCGAATCCGAATCCCGACATCGGCCTCGAATTTCGGAGCTTCGATCGTTCCCTTGTCTGTCTCTGTCCCTCCAGGAGGTAAACTTTCTTTCTTTCTTTCTTGGTTCTTCCCGTCGCTTTCCTCTTCCAATTCGCCTTTGCCTTGTTTCCCTTTTCTTGCTCGTCCGCCTTTTGATGGGCATGGAGTTGCCGAAACGATCGAAACATGCCCGGAAGTTCGCCGGCTTTCCTGGGTCGTGTGCTTTTTAGGTCAATACGTCGTCTTCTGCTTTTCTTTTCTTGTTGTCGGGATCATCGGCTGGGATTGTTTCTTGGTACGACGAGCGTTGGTCGTGCGTCACGCTTGCCTTTATGTTTGTTTTGGTGGGGATATGCCGCTTTTCTTTTTTTGATGGGTTTAAGGCGTTCTTGCTGATGAATCTCTTTTCCGATGGCATTTGTTGAAGCGAGGAGGGCGAGCTTGCTTAATGTCCACGAAAGCATGCCAAAAAAGATTGTCCGTTTTTCGTGACAAGCTCGCGGGTTTTTGTGAAACATCGTTGCCCACGAATTGTTATGGTGGTCGATCTCGAGAATCCTGTTTGTTTTCGAATTGTTATTGCCAGAGAAACTGCTCTTGTTCTGTTGGGTCGGTGTCTGATTATTGACTTGTTTGAATAAGGGTGCGAGGATTGATGTCTTTCTTTATATTTTATTTCGTGGGTATGTCAAATGTGTTTTGTTTCTGCTCGAGCTCATCTGCCTTTTCTGGAAATGAGGAGACTTTTTGTCACGAACTTGATCATCTGATTCGCTATGAATTATTTTATGCAGGTTCAAGCATATGGTGGATCTGTTCTTCATTCATTTAGCTAAAGCATATAAGAGCCTTTGATTGGTCGAGGGAGGGTACTGCTTCTCAGAGGTGGCTCGACTTCTGTGAGCTCAGTGTCCTCTCTCATTCGCCTTCTGTCAGCTCGTTTGTTCTCCTTCCAAGGCTTCTGTTATCCAGAAAGCACTCGTCATATTTGAATCTCATCAAAAGGATCAAGACTTTCTACAGAAAATCAGTTTTGGATTGAAACTGACACGATGGGATCAGTCTGTTGCTGCTTGCAAGCTCGAGATTTTGAAGATGTTCTCCGGAGCAGTTCTGCATATAGGAACTGCATTTGCTTTAATTGCGTGGTCGATAATTTTTTGTATGTGGTATGTTGCAGTTCACACTTACTCTTATAATGCCTTAACAGTGAGTATATTTTCTTTGGATGATGAGCTCCACAAAAGTCAGTAATAGAACTGGTTTTCAATTGTTGCTGATTAATTGCCAAGAACAAGCCTGTTATTGAGAACTGAAAATATACGTGTTCAGTTAAAATCTGCCTGCATTCATGCCCTTGCTCTTATGTTGCCTTATCGAAGTGCCCCTCTACAATTGTCGATTGACCAGGGGTCAAGTTTTTTGTTCCAGTGGATTTGGCAGTTCATTATGTTCTGTGGCATTAGTCAGATTGGAAAGCATGGTTCAAATGACAACAAGGGGAGGAAAAGTGATAGTGATAAAGAACTTGGATTCTCTCTTATTGCCCATTGGCATTATATGGCTTTCTAACGTCTACTTAGTCTAATATTCATCATTAACTGTACTGGGAATAAGCATGTAGTAACGAGATACTCGAAACTCTCGTGGTATATGGTTAAGAGCGCTTTCTTGCTGCCTGTTACCAGACACGTGGCGAGCGAGAGAGAGAGAGAGAGAGAGAGCGTGCATAGGACCGGTCAGAGGACAATGTAACGCTGACAACAGTTATTTAGTTACTGCAGAGAAATATTGCTCTATGGTCAATACCAGGTTCCCTCCTTTTGGTAGACGGTATTATTGAGATTTATGTTCAGCTAGGTCTACTTGTCTGGTAGAGTTGTGCATACTTGAGCTTCAAACCCACATCTTGTGCTGAGCCTTGATGAGAACATCAATCAATAATAAAAATAATTACCTTGAAGAGGATATTTTAACTGCATTCCGCATTTTGGTCATGTATTTTGACACTCTGTTGTCCTGATGTACAGTACACAATGCTATTTCGAAGGGAGATTCATGCCATCCCTTCTTCCATTCAGGAAGCATCCACAATGACTTCTACAGCGTCACCTGACAATTATTTTTCTGACATGTACCACTCTCCTCCAAGGCCTTTGCCCTATGATACAGAGCCAAGACGTTTATGCATGCAGAGGGAGGGATTGGTTCCAATGCACGAGAAGGGTTCAAGTCATGCCAATGAGGAATCAGAACCTCTTAGAAGTGACACAGGTGGGGAATCGGATAATAATTGCTCAGAAGGCAAATGGACTAACTATGCACATGAAAAAGGTTTTAAAGAACAATCTTATAAGACCTCACTTAGACATTCCTCAGCAAAAGCAAATGCTGATATTGGGCATATTTATACGACATCAGAAGAGGAAGATGTTTGTCCGACATGTCTCGAAGGTAAAACTTTTTGCATCAGAAGATTGGTTGCTTGTTGCTTGCTTATTAAGCCGACAATTATTAGCGGGCTAAGCTAATACTGAATAACGTGAACTGCTGAGTTAGTTTGAGAAAAGGGATGAGACATAATCTTAGGCGAGTTCAACTTGCTCACTTTCATGCCTCGATGTGGTTGAGTTTCTTGCAACTTGTAAACTATTTAGAGATCCAATCTACTGGTGAACTTGATATTTTTTCTGAAAGAAATTACCTTACCACTGTATGCTTTTGTGCTTTCCTTTTTTCCTGGGAATGTGCTGGCAAAGACAAATTCTTTAGAGAAAATTTTGAAAAGGAGAATGACGACAAGCTTTTGTGGGAACTAGATAAGTACTTTCACGAACTTGGAATTTGGGTCTGATGATTACCGCAGACAGTGGCAGCAGAGATATTGCGTGCAAGTTGGCTTCTTCAGTATCTGTATTCGGTTTATAGTTTTGAAACATGTCACTGCAATGTTGTGATTATTTAAATTGTCGATGTTCTTGATGAATTCTATCAATTTTTGCTGCTTACTACATGCAGAATATACGCCTGAGAATCCAAGAATAATGACGAAATGCTTTCACCATTTCCATCTTGGTTGCATATATGAGTGGAAGGAGAGAAGTGACAGCTGCCCTGTATGTGGCAAGGTAATTCTTTTAGTGGATCTGACAGCAAACTTACATACATGCATCCATACATGCATGCATGCATGCGCGTGTTGTGACTTTTGTGCTCCGACGACTGCTTCACCGTGGCACAGACCGGAATTCTTAGTTGTTTTCTGAGCTTATGGACTGGGACCTTTCTCGGGGAATCTCTTTTTTTGGGGTAGGAATTGGGATTGTTCCTCCCTCTGCTTTATGCACATTGGGCTGTAATCATTTTAAGGACAGGTTAAGAGCCTTTTACAAAAGAAAATATTCTATTTGGTTTTAAAATACACCTGTTGGTTCATGTACCAGTAGTTAAATGCTGGGATTGATAACTTCTGAATGGTTTATACCCTCCTTGCTGATTCCTGGACAAGTCCTACCAATACACAGGATATGCTGTTATGCTTGCAGCTTATTGCTTTATAATTGGAGGCTTTCCTTTTTATGGGGATTTTGCTATACTGGCTAGTCGTCATAAAAAAGAAAGATCATCGAACAATTACCAACAAAAATTGCAGAAAATTTTAGTACGTTTCTAGCCTCATGAGCTTCTATGGTTGTGCATGCTGCAAATGTTTCGGTAGTCTCTCACCAACTGATATCTGTGGTTTGTTATGATTTTGCCGGTTCACGAGTTATGGGATCACTATATGTCTTCTATATTTATTAAGAGGAAGTGCCATTTTGTGTGGCAGTTGAGAAAAATTAAGATGTTCTTCTGGTATTTCAACTGTTTTCTTCGCCTAATCGTGTGCTCAATTGGACCTTTTTTTGTTTGACAGGTGATGGTGTTCGATGAGACCTGATCTTCCGCTAATGCTCATGTTGAGGATACTGTCAGCACCGGGAAGAGAAAAGAACCTGTTAATATACATGATTGACCGTAAAGAAGTCTCTGTGCATATTCCCATTTCTCAAACATTCTTTTCAAAGTCCCATTATATATTCCTTCCAAATTATCTTCATACTGTTTAGACTTGGTTATGCTGCTCGGAACTGCAATTGTAAATATGAGCGAAAGCTCAAGTGTATATTGATAAATGGATTTGTCAGGTCATTGCCTTTCGATTTTTGGGTTTAGTTTAGTGATAGATACTACGTATAGAAGAAAGCGCGTACTGGCCAACCACGTCTGGCTTTCACGTAATGGCGCTGACGCGCTGCGGGTTCTCATCTCTGAATTTGCTGATGCTGGAACTCTGCCTTTGGTAGAGCAACGTGCAAGACTGCGCATCTTGTTTCTTCGGTGTTTGCTAGGCCTCTTTTCGAGTGAGATTTGAAATGAAATGCTTAACGTCGGTCCCAGCGCATGACTTTGCTTCTGTAGTAAAGTCAAAGTACAGCGAACAGCAGCTTGAATACCTGTGGATTCTCAGGCTAAGTGCCGTAGTTTTTCGCGGCCAAGTAAAGCCAGCGACACTTTCTGTTCACTCAAAAGAGAGCAAAAGATCGGATGTTTATCTGTTGAAACAAGGTGTTTGGTAGGCATGCTCAAAACAGGGCAAAACAAGGGCCAGCAAGATTTCCATGAACCGGAAGAATTTATTCACTCATTGTTCCTATATAGTATTTATCGTAAAACAGATAACACAACCTGTTTTTTATTTATTGAGTAAACACAAGCATGACATTTTCATTTCGTCTAGTTTCCGCTAGCGATAACCTCAAAGGCTCGCAGGAACACCTCGGGGGGCTGGCCGCCGCTCAATCTGTGCTTCCCATTTATCTGTTGAAAATAGTGATCTCAGAAAAGTCATCTCTATGTCATCCAAAAATTATGGCAAAATATGAGAGAGAGAGAGAGAGAGAGAGAGAGAGAGAGAGAGAGAGAGCATCAATTTACCATGAAGTGCGGAACCCCTGAAATGTTTGACGAGTACTGTTCGAGCTCCTCATTTACCTTGATGGAGCAAAAGAAAATTATTAAAGGTTCGTGAGATTCTTACATTCAGTGGCAAATATCTGGCAGCTGCCAAAACTAAAGAGTTTAACTGCAGCAAACTTCAACATTAGTAAAGGATCATTGAAAAATTCATAGAAAATGGAGATAATAATTTCCCAAGTCAGCTTAGAGAAATGAATCTTTAATTCCGAAAAGCTCCTTCAAGATATTCTACACAATTAGACACACATTCTCTCCTGATCTCTATGTTCGAATGTGAAGCAACAATGAGAGAGAGAGAGAGAGAGAGAGAGAGAGAGAGAGAACCTCTTGCAGTCCATTGTTTGGATTATCTAGAAACTCGGCTGCCCCGTCTACTCCAGCCTTGGCAGCAGCTTCCACAAGGAATTCTCTGAATCCAGGTTACACAAAGTGTTGAGTTCGAGTTTGCACTAAAATTTAAAATGAAGACAAGCAAGTAGCATCAAAAGAATGTTGAAAAAAGCTTCATTTCTAGCTTCATGTTATGTATCGCTTAACCAAATTTCCCTGAGGATAGAGTAAAGTCAGGAAAAAGGTCTCTTTATGGTTCAAATGAAAAATCAAGAACATATGATGAATTGGTCAGCCTCTTTTATTTCTTTTATTTGACATTTTCTCAGATTATGAGGATGTTCTGCTAAAGATTAGCGAAGAATGGTCCCTCTCTCCCAGCTTAGCAATTATTACTCAGGATAACCAGCACACCCAGCAATGATTTCCTTGTGTCTAACTCTCACATTCAAACACTATCAAGAACAACGTAATGCTTTGGGCAGATCTTATGTATATCTTCCGGACAAATTGGGCAGTATTATCAGCTTAACCAAACTCTTTTTTTTCTTGGGAAGAGGCTTAAACTATTCAGACAAAGGTGAAGGCAAAGGTCATGATGCATGATTGACACTATGGCTGTAGAGGACTTTGGATTCAAACATATACTATTCCCAATGGAAATTGAGAATAAAAAACACAGGGGAAAAGAGGATGCATCTCAAGACGTGATGCAGTGGTAAGGGATTTTCCAAAGCTCAGGAATCCACTTCAATGTGTGCATGGACACATACAACCACACGTAGCTCAATGCTAGTACAGGAAGTGAACTTACCTGTCACCAATATATCTTCCCTGGGTGAAGTAGCCAATGAATAGCTCCTCCACAAGTTTATGTTGCTTCTCGAGGCCCTCTGTCCCAGCATAGTATATAAGCCTGTGGCTATCCACAGTATTTCCCCTGTTCATATATTATATATGTTACCGATATTCCGAGCACAGCCTCTTGCTTTGGGAATTTAAATATCCAATATATGCATTACATCATAAGCGTCTTACGTGAGACCAGACATGTTGTATTCCAATCCAATACCTCTAAAAACCTGCACAATGTGCAAGATATAAAATCAATAGTTGCATAAGTACCAAATTTATGATGTTCGAAAAAAGACAGGGCAAACCTCGCGCATACGAGCTTCCATGCTTTCCGATTCAGATCCAAACTTTTTCAGGTAATACTCTTTTTTGTTGACACCTTCTTTTGGGGCAGATGGATTAAGAAAAAATGGATGCCATTTGATCTGCAGGCCCAATGAGACCTAAGTGAGAATGGAAATGCACCGTGGTGAAAAGGCACACGTGCACATGTGCAAATGGGAGAGAGAGAGAGAGAGAGAGAGAGAGAGAGAGAGAGAGAACCTCAAAATCAAACTGATTCTTTGCAATGGCTATAGCCTTGTCCAAATTCTTTTTGCCTACACAGCACCACGGGCAAACAGTATCTGAACTAATGTCAATTCGAATAAGCTTCTTCCTAGCACCGTTATCAGCTGACTTGGCCATAATCTTCACTGATCAGCAGGTATTCTGGATAACATAGATGAGTCAGTTTCCTATTTGTCCTGGATAGCATCAGTACTAGACTCTTTATTGTGAGACAACCGCTTCAAAATTATCAAGCAGAGGAAAACACAAATAATTCCTAGGCAAGGAGTTTACATCTAATCTGTGATCAGGGTAACACTCAATTCACTCCAATCATGAAGAAGTTGTTTCTACTCCTGCTCAAATATTGGCAATCGTTCCTGATAAATATTCTAGCCATCGCAAGTAAGCACTTGAAGGACAGAGCAAAAGCATTGAGTTCCTTAATTAATTAACTAATTATACTGTCTACAAAATTGATTTACTATAAGAAATGCGGCAGACTCCTTTAGACATTTGAATATGACTTGCCAGTTTGAATATCAGGTCGGTCACAGTTTTCCACATCACTCGGCTAACTAATTTCACAAACCATCTTAGCATCCCTGGCATCACTGTTTTCCTTCTGCATAGGCTACATCTATCCAAGAAATCAATTACCTGACTGCGAAAAATGAACAACGATTATCTAACCTGGAAAAACGACTTTGGTACTCATTATCTACCCCGATGATGGTATACTCGAAATGGGGGAGAAAAAAGGGAATTGGCCAAAGGAGAATCCACATTTCAGAGGCGGACTCTTTTTTTTCCAGCAGAAACCAAAGATGTGACCACCCAACAGTCGCCATCCCCGAAGATACGGCGCGGCGCGAACGTTTCTCGAGACCCGCAGGTGAAACATGATAAAAGTCAAGCTGCCTGACTAACTCCACTCATACCAGACCCACGAGTCCAAAGGGAATGAAGGAACCTTTGCAACTCCTCCTCAACACAACCGACCCAAAATTTCTCCTTCCCCTTTTATATCCGCAATCCAGACCGACACCCATGTTCAACAACCAGAGCTTACAGAGTCCTCGGAGGGCAGATTTCACGTTCGACCACCAAAAAAACGAAGACCCACAAAAACCTTGACACGACAGCCCGTGCCAACCCAATCAACAGCAGGAAAAAGACCGAACCTTTACCAGGGCAGGCGACCGCAGAAAAGGTCGATCCAACCAATGAATTTGCAACAAAACGAAGCGGAGCGAGCAAAAGAGAAGGAGATGATGAAGAGGGTCGACCTGAAAATGGCGAGAACGATCTTGGAGCTGCTGCTCCGAGGAGGGAGACGAACCAACGCGATGGTGGACTTCGACGGTTTAACGTCCTCATGAGTCGTCGCCTCACCTACCGCCGATTTTTCCGAGGCCAAAAAAAAGAAAAGAAAAAAGAAGACGGAAATTATATTAGAAAATTGTTAAAAAAATGATTTTATCAGATTTATTATTTCTTTAAAATAAGATTTTCACGAGTGTGTAATTTATTTTTGGGAAAATATCACCAAAAATTCCAAACAATATCACTTATGACAAATTTATCCTGAACTTTTTTTGTGACGTAAAAAACTCCAAATTATGTCACTTGTAATAAATTTATCAATAATTTTTTTTATGCTACGAAAAACCTTAAATTATGTCACTTGTGACAAATATTATTCTGGACTTGTTTTTTGTGACAAACTCCAAATTATACCATTTGTAACACATTTACCTCATAATACTTTGGCTCAAGGACATTTTTGTATTTTATCTTTTTAAGTATTTTATCTTTTCTTCTCTCTTCCCTTTGCCGGCCATGGCGGAGGGAAGCCGACATGGGCGGCCCTTGCCGGCGTTGGGGTTGGGCGAGAGTGACCCTCGCTGGCTTCCCTCTGTCATGGCCGGCGGAGGAAAGAGAGATGAAAGGAAAAAAGGAAGGAACAAAAAACAGAAAAAAGAAAAAAAAGATGAAAATGCCTTTAGACCAAAATATTGTGGGGTAAATATGTTACAAGTAGTATAATTTTGAATTTTTTTCGTTACAAAAAAAAGTTCAGGATAAATTTGTCATAAGTGGCATAGTTTGGGGTTTTTTGTGTTATAAAAAAAGTTCAGGATAAAATTGTCAAAAGTGACATAATTTAGAGTTTTTGGTGGTTTTTTCCCTTCTATTTTCTCTCTCTCGATAATCACTTAACATTGCAGATTTGCTCGCATGACCACGAAGCGTCACCGCTAATGTTACGACAAAGTGGCGCGAAAGATTTTTTCATGCATTTGGCCGGTTCCAACGGGACCGGTTTTAGATTCAAAACCTGGAATACACCCCGGTTAAGATTGATTTTCGATAAGAGTGTCAATGGATCGAGTTAAGTTGGGTTTCTATGCTACTTGACATGACTCGACTCATAAGAGATGTGTGTTCTCGCTGATCCAAATTCTACCCAAATCTCAAATAACCCGAGCTAAAATCTGGGGTTGGGTCCAGTTGATCCGGATCGGGTTTTCAAGTTTTCATGTTTTTTTTTTGGCATATGCATTTCTAGCCTCTCTATACGGATTTGAAATAAGGAGCGGACCCTCGACCTGAGAACAAGTTGAGGCATTTTTTTTTGGCGTTTTTTTTTATTTCGCTTCAATATCCATACACGCATACAATTCTTGCTACTCGAATAATAATATGTCACACATTCGACCAAAAAAAAAAAGAATAATAATATGTCACACACACGTTCAATTTCAATGAATATTTTTTGTTTTTTTTTTAAAAAGAGAGTAAAATAATGTATTTAGGATAAAAATGCATATCGATTTGAAATCGGTTCCGTTCCCGATCCAAGCTTTCGAAGAGAACGACCATTCGGTATCGAACCGGAAACCAAATCAACTACGACCGGCTCTCTTTCTTGGAACCGACAAGCCCGACCGATTTCCTCACGAACCTCCCTTGAACCGGCCGCCCGGGGTAAGGCGGGTTCGGGACCGGTTCCCGGATCGAACCGGCCCCGGTTGCTCACCCTTCACGCCTGGACGGTCCAAGCCCGTCTCTCCCGTTCAATTTTGGGCCGAGCTCACGGAGGATTCCGTGGGCCGCGAAACACTCAATTCCCGCCCAAACTTCCAACTTCCTCGAACATGGGACACGTCAACGTTGTCCGATCTCCTCCTCGTTTCCACCATTTCTTCTTCTTCTTCCGATTCTGCCTCCTGATCCAGGTACGCGGCTCTCGCCAATTCCATCTCCTTCGTTTCCCGCGGTTTCGGTGGACATTAGCCGCCCGCGTTTTTGGGCTTCGAAGAAGAAGCTTCGTCGTTCGTCGATCTGGTTCGTTTGTTTGCGGTTTTCCGCCGGAAGAACGAACTGGGTGTCGTCGGTGTGTTCCTCCGGAGCCGCGGCGTCTGTACGCGTCGATTGCGGCTGCTGATTTTTTTTGTGGGCCTCTGCGATCGTGCGGTGTTAGGTTCCTGGGTCGAGGAATCCATGGACGTCGACGGCGTGCTTGGGGATACTCGGGCCGTCAGCTTCTCCACGAAGAGCGCGATCTACGTGTGGGGGTACAACCAGTGCGGGCAGACGGGCAGGAAGGGCAGGGAGCGTCAGCTGAGGATCCCGAAGCAGCTCCCGCCCGAGCTTTTCGGGTGCCCGGCCGGGGGCAACTCGCGGTGGCTGGACATCGCGTGCGGCCGCGAGCACACCGCCGCCGTCGCCTCGGACGGGTCTCTTTTTACTTGGGGTTACTCTCTCCCTTCATTTGATGCATCCCCTCTTTGTGTACTGTCGAATCTGCGTATTAGTTTGATAGGCGGCGACTAAAATTCGAAAGGAACCAGGCAACAGCAGGACAGCAACAAACTAATCCTCGCCCTGGAGTTGGCTATAGTTTGACGATAGATTTACCTATTAAGTTTGAAGGATTGACTCATAAGAAGACATGATTTCATCTTAATTACGATGTATAGCCGTAGATAATTGGTTTACCTACTTAGATTGTGGTACATAACTGAATTATAAAACGGTCGAAGTAACCCACATAGATGGAGTCCATTTATGTACATAATTTTGCAATATCTCTGTCTCTCATTTCTGGGGGACATAAGCAAGTAAAAAAGGCTTGAATCTTGTGTTTTTTTTTAAGAATTGTGTGTCGGTCCTCACGCGATTTCACAATCTCCTTATCATAAGTTCATGTTTGGCAGTGGGTAAAGCTAATAATTATATTATGTTTTTTTCTGGAATGTAACTGGGTATTCTCTCTTTTAAATTCTGAAGCGTGATTTTTGTATCGGTAGATCATGATCGTATGCCAGTGTAGTATTCGCTAATTATTGTATCTATACATCTGCCAATCAAGTGCCTACAGTGTTAACAATACAGCCTTCCATGTGAATATGCTGTCAGGGGCTAATGACTTTGGTCAGCTGGGAGATGGAACAGAGGAAGGGACCAAATTCCCCAAGAAGGTCAAGCAATTAGAGACGGAATTTGTGAAGTCTGTGGCATGTGGAGCACATTGTACCGTCTCTGTTGCAGAGCCTCGTGATAATGATGGGAGTGTATCGACAAGCAGACTTTGGATTTGGGGCCAGAATCAGGTCTTTCTTTCGGTCCTTGTGAGAAATTTAGGATCCAACTTTAGGACATTCAATGGCTTTATTAAGTAATCTCTTTTTTGTTCATGCCAGGGATCAGATTTTCCGCGTCTATTTTGGGGAGCTTTTACCCCAAACACGGTATGTACTTGACATTCATCCCAAGTTCAGATTACATGGTGGGACTCAAGACCTCGCTGTGGTTGCCAATATCTTGTTATGGCTTGGTCTTTACTTCAAGTTAGATTTGTCAACTCTTGTGTGATGAACCATACTGTATTTCTCTAAGCAGGAAGGGCTTTAAGTTGATGACATAGCACAAAAATTCACTCCTTATTGCATCTTATGTGTGCTTTAGCTTGAAAATGTCACAAGCTCTCCTCAAGACTAAGGGTGGAGAAGCTGTTGAATGAAAGTTGTTTCTTTTGGTCATAGCGGTGGATGAAGTTTATATGTTACACCATAATGTCTTCTTTGGGTACGTTGATGAGAGGATAGAATCATGCTTAAGTAGTAGTTATGTCTGCTGCATAGAACTACATTATGCAGCGATGTTGGTAAAGTTTACTTTCTTGAGAAGCTCCCCATTGATGTCTTTCCATATGCAGCAACTATGTTCCCCAGATTAATCAAGTTTCTGTTGCCTGTTGTATTTGAGCAAACAGGGAAACTCTGTGATTTTTACTTCGAAATTGATTCACATATCATCGTCAAATGTGGTTGTTGGTAGGGCAAGAAAATTTATAGCTTTTGCATGAGAATTGGTCTTGACTTCTTTCAGGAGAAAGTTACTGTGTGATGGTTCTAGTGAGTGATGAAGTGATAGTTTTTGCTCCAATAGTTTGACTGAAATCTAAAATTTCCGGATGTTAGGTATGTAAGAGATCATACTTCCTCAAGTTTCATGATAATTTTTACTCTGCTTAGCCACGCCAATTGTTATTCTGTGAGACCAATTTGCTTGGCAGTTGGGCTTTTCTGGACACAGATCATTTTAATGAGGTTTGATAGGAATACCTTGGAACTTCTCTTGGACCATTTATTCTTGCTGTTTCTAGCAGCTATTGAAGTAAAAAATACTTGCCAAGAAAAAGTGTTTTTCTGTTATTCCGTTTTCTTGATTAATGGATGTGAATGTCCTTTGTCCTTCTTTAAAGTGCTCTGGGAGGTTGATTTTTGTCAGAAATTAGAAGATGGCAGAAGATTTTTTCTGCTTGCTAAGTTTTTTTCTTGTCTTGTGCCTTGGTAGTTGGTACTTGCCTGAATTGCTATATAATTTTGTATTTTGAGGCCAAATCATAACATGGGGTGTATTGTTACATCTGCGAATATTCTAGTATTGCCGGTGGATTTCGGAGTTGGAGATATCAGGCTCGATGTAATGCCTTGCCCTGTCTGATTCTCTGCTGTTAGACAATTTTAGACTGTATAAGGCGCTCCATTGGAGGCCTTAAGGGTGATAAAAGGAGCCTTGGTGTGTTGACACTTCTGAGTGATTGTTCCTGTACTTGTTTACCTTTATGGTTATCAATTCAGGTTTTACTGCTTATTTTACAAACATTAGATTCTATCTTAACGGTGAACTCCATTTCCCACAGATAATTCGTCAGGTAAGCTGTGGGGCTGTTCATGTGGTGGCTTTATCAGAAGAAGGTGTTCTGCAAGCTTGGGGTAATTATCCTTTTAAGTCTTTTCTTCCTTCAGAAACTATTGACTTGTAACTTTCAAGTCAATATCCTGATACAAGTGTTAGTGTGAATGGCTCTTCATTTACATTTCCAACCAGTAGCTGAGCGAGGTGGAGAACATGTGAGCTTACTCCGCTTTTCCTGCCTATGGTAATTAGAATTAATCAATGTTCTTGTAAAATCAGGCTACAATGAGTATGGTCAGCTTGGCAGAGGTATTACTTCTGAGGGACTTCAGGGGGCCCGTGCAATAAATGCTTATGCCAAGTTCCTTGATGAAGCCCCTGAGCTTGTGAAGATTACCCATGTGTCATGTGGAGAGTACCACACGGCAGCTATATCAGATAAAGGCGAGGTGTAAGTGTTCTTAGATGGAGATAGGCTCTTCTTTTAAGCTTGAGATTGTGGTTATCCACATGGCACAACTTTCTGAAAGTTGGAGAAAAATCTTCTCATGGGCATCTCACATCTGAGGGAGACAGGATCCCAGAAAGCAGATGCGACTTATGTGCAAGTTTCTTACACTAGCTTCATTATTCCAAAATGAGAATGATTTGATTTTAGTATTTTTTTTTGAATTTGTCGTTCCATTTTTCCTTATCCTAATAGTAAGTGCTGATCAGTTTCTTGTTAAGACCGCATTCTTCTAGTCATGTAAGAACCAATAATATTGGATTCCATTTCTTAGTGGATACACTGTAAATTGGCCATGGATTCCAAAGAGAACTTCATTACTGCTGTTGATATCTGTTCCTTCAGTAGTTTGTTTTGGTAGAAGATTCCTGCTAAAGAGTCATATAGAACTGAAAACAGCAAATGACATGAAAGATCTGTTGTTTGATATTATCTCTGCCGAGTGTAATACTCGGTCGATCTATGGCAAGTTATAAGTTAGATTTCAGCCACTACTAAAAGAAACTCCCTATTTGTTTTGACAATAGATTTCATCTGTTAATTTAACAGACATATCCCGTTTTGAGGATTAACACAATTTCAGATGAACTATTGGAATAACTAGAAAGCACTCCAGTTTTTGCTCTAAAACTGGTTATGTGCTGTGAGTGAAAGAACTTTGTCCTTTTTCACATCTAATCTTTGGGAATCTTGTGTCTGCCCTTATCCACTTGCCTTTTGTCTTACTTTTATGGGTCATTAGACCTATGCTGATAACTTTTGGGACTTTGCAGCTACACTTGGGGCCTGGGAAGCATGGGTCAACTGGGGCATTGCTCCCTTCAGTTTGGGGATAAGGAGTTGTTGCCAAGGAGAGTTGTTACCCTTGATGGGATACACATAAAGGATGTTGCATGTGGTGGTGTACATACATGCGCTTTGACTCTTCAGGGAGCCCTTTATGCTTGGGGAGGTGGTCAATCGGGGCAACTGGGCCTTGGTCCCCAGACTGGTTTCTTCTCGTGTATTCCTAATGATTCTGAAACATTTTTTCGAAATATCCCTGTTGTAGTTGTTCCAAATGGCGTTCAACTTGTTGCATGTGGACATTCCCACACGCTTATATCGACTAGAGATGGAAGGATACATGGTTGGGGTTATAACAATTATGGTCAAGCTGCTAATGAGAAATCTACCTATGCTTGGTATCCATCTCCAGTTGATTGGTATGAAACGGTTCAGTTAATTGTTAAGTATTAAATGCCAGATCATGCATTCTTCTCTCCTAATGAGATTTGTCTAATACAGGTGTGTGGGGGAAGTGCGTAAACTAGCAGCTGGTGGTGGTCATTCAGCTGTCTTGACCGATGCATGTTCCCTGAAGGAACTCTGTGAGTTTAGGCTTGCAGACACTGTTACGTTATTAAATGCTTCTCAAATCGGGGATGTTGCATCGAGAACTGGATCAGATGCTTTAGCACGCCTATGTGAGAGACTGAGGTATTTACTGTTTGTGTTATTGTTTATCATCCCATCGTTTTCAGTTCCTCAAAGTTACATTATTAGCTCTCTGGTGTTCTACCAGTTAAAACGTACTAAATGAAAACTTGATATTTTTTGCCTGAAAATTGTAGTTTATTGTGTTATCAATGTTTCTAAGGACTATATCCTACACATTGGGGTTAATTCCTTGTTAGTCTGGGAGAGTATCCAGTAGTTTTGTTGGAATTATCTCAGGTTCAGTAAATTGTAAGAGAGAAAAAGTTCTACTCTGTTTTGACCTGAGCACCTGTCATCTGGTTTGTGGAACTGATGCTCAGTTAGTTTATTCCGACATGAGCCTGGACTTTGGAGCCTCTCTCTCCCTCTCCCTCTCCCCTTTACCGGAGTAACCATCCATGTCACTCTTTGTCTATACAGGGAGGATTTACTTGATGGTCGGAATCACGGGATTGAAGATGAGGAGCTCGCTGCTGGGAAGAACTGAAATTATTGATAACTCTGACTCTGTTCACTTCACCATTCATAACATGTTTGCCGATTATTATCGCCACTGGTCAACTAGGCAGGGGTATTACATGTAATAAAAAAGAAACCATGAAGTCTAATTAGCATATTTAGGTGATTTATCATTGGTAACTGTTATAATGTCAGTACTAGTTACCTCACTTTCAGCTTACCGAGTCTGATAAAAGCTGTCGACCAGCAGATAAACATAGATCAGCCAAAGCGTATATGTGATTGCTGACGGTATTCGATAAAGCTTCTACTCTCGACTGTGCGCGCTAACTCAACTCGGGCTTTCATGTCTATGCTGCTTTGTTACTTTTGATTACTTATGGCAGTGTTTGGGAAGGATTATCGTGAAAATGTGGGAAGAATTTCGTTCAGCCTCATCAGATACCCCGCCTATTTTTTTCTTTCTGCGTGAACAGTTGGCTTTCTCTGGAAATGGTTAGCAATGCTTGGCTATAAACAGTCTTTGAGAAGGAATATCGGAGACGATTTAAGTAGGGTTTTAGTATTTCTGGGAAAAACGTACAGGTTTAGTAGAGAAGCGTGAAGCGGTTTCGCATGTTGCATTTTAATGGATTTCTCTATTTTGTCGACATCGGGATCGAAAAACAAGCCGTGCTAGTATTATTAAGATATAGAGCAGGCAAAGCATGACTCTTACTTTTGTCGCGATTGACTCTGCACTTAATCGAAGATGACTCACGGCCTACTTGGTTCAACTTTGGAAATGCTTGGGGAAATGCAAATATCTTTGGGTGAAAACCCATTAGAGAAATGCAAATGGTGTTTAGTAAAAATATTGTGTAAAGCTATTTTTGCCAAAATATAGTGTTTGGTGAATTTTTTTTTGCAAATGCACTTTGAGAATTATTTTATTTATTAAAAAAAAAACAAAACCTACCCATCACCGGACCCGGCCGTCGGCCGCTGTCACCTGAGGTCGGGTGACCCGCCGCCTGGGTCGGGTGACCCCCGCCGAGGGTCGCCTGGCCTCAGGCAACCGCCGGTGGCGGCAGATTTGGCTCGCCGTGGATTGCCCAACCCCCGGCAACCTGGCCAGCCCTTCTCCCTCGCCGGCCGCCGTCGTCAGCCCTTCTAGTGAAGAAGATGAACAGCTTCAAATCCAAAAAAAAAAAATGTGAATAGTAGCATTCGTGGAATGCTAAAAGCCTAATGCTAGTCCGGACCAGCCTTGGACTTTCAGCATTTGAAATGCTAGGCAAAATGATGAACCAAACGGTTCAACATTTTGGGAAGAGGCTTTCGAGGCTGAAAGCCCCTTCCTAAAGCTGAACCAAACGGGGTCTCAAACGTGAAACACTGTATATTTTAAGTTTCTACAGTCACTCTCTTTTATACTTTCTGAATGGAGTAAATGAACTTGGGGTCGTTGATCTCTTCATAAAGATTGATATGAGTCGATGTTGGTTGATGGTGCTAAAACACTTTCTTCATAAAGATTGGTATGAGTTGATGTTGGTTGATGGTGTGAAAACACTTTCTGATATCGAATTCAAAAAACCAACGAGAGGTTCCCCACTCTTCTTCAATCCGGCTTAGGGACAAGTGGCAGCCTTGACCCGAGCAGAAGAGCAATGTATTTGGAGACTCGGGATCGTAAATGGACTCGAGTACCATTCTGATTGCCTCTTTCATGATCTTTTCTATAGGTAAAACTACTATGAGCGGTCTCAATTTCGATCCTTATTTCTTTCTACATTTTGCAGGATGCATATAAACCATACTTACTAATCTCACCCGCGTCCAAGTTCATCTTCGGCTTATGTGGAACTACTAATCTTCACGTGAAGAGAACTATCATAATGTAGTATATGTCTCCCTTTATGGGAAACATCAAGAGGATTTGGATACCCAATTACTTTCTTATAATGAAGGAGTGGTTCCGACATCAAGAACTTTACACCGATTATAGAGGGTCATATATAGGAAGCAGCGAGTTAAAACTCGAGCTGTAACATAACCTTGAAGTGAAGTGAAAAAGGCTTTTGGCTGTAATCAAAAACTGATGTCCTGGAGATTCTCTATTCGTTGGAACGGCGTATCATCCAAGGCGGCATGAG
This sequence comes from Syzygium aromaticum, assembly GCA_024500025.1. Lineage (NCBI taxonomy): Eukaryota > Viridiplantae > Streptophyta > Magnoliopsida > Myrtales > Myrtaceae > Syzygium > Syzygium aromaticum. The sequence continues at coordinate 14,479,233 of CM044893.1, forward strand.
CGTGTTGGCCAACCGGGCTTGAGATCTCTCCTCTTGTTCTGCTCCTCCAAGTACCTGCCTCGTCTGGAACGTGTTGCTGCGTCAATATGGTCAATTTACTTGTCAATACTAAATTCAGGGTTTATCTTCATCAGTTCAGGTATTCCTTTTCACATGGGATGATGATGTTAAGTTGTAAAGTACATTTGTTTTTGCCTATTCACTACCATAGCCATGCCGTTCTTGCCAGTCTAACACTCATGTCCAGACTCTCACACAATTATCCCTTGATTTCGCACATCTGGCATGTATTAGAACTGATTAAGGAGCAGTTATGCACTAAGAGTGGAGAAACTACGTAGCCTCGTGCTCATCAAGTAACTGCTAATTCGGCTTCCTGTAATCTAGAAGTGTATAGGGGACAAAGGCTGGTCCTAGGGTTTGTAGAGTGGAGACAGTCATCAGCTATCTTGGATGGAATAGGAATGACTCTTACTAAATTAGACAAACCAAATAAAATGCAAGGTAAAGACTAATGTCCACAAAAGGTATGGACTATCAAAATTTTAGAATTGTCTATCAATTGAGTTTGTGCAGACATAATTGTCCTCAAAACTGCGAAATCATCTTAATTTTTAGATTTTTAAAGTACATACAATCTATCAGTTTGCCCGAATTCAAGTTACTAGTTAGAAAGCCATTATAGATTTCCACCTAACATCTCATGGTCTTTTTTTTATTTGTGTATCACTAACATATACTAAACTAAGCTCATCAAGATACAGATTTTGCCTTGTAAAATTTTGAGACATGACGAATTGATTTTTACTTTTATCAAATGTTATAACTGTATCTACGCATAAACAATGTGTGTAGAGAGAGAGAGAGAGAGAGAGAGAGAGAGAGAGAGAGAGAGAGAGAGAGAGAGAGAGAGAGAGAGAGATCTACCCAATGGTGAGGGAAGGAAGAGGCAAAGTGGGTTGTAGCATGAAGGAGGATGTGGTACGTGCTACGATTTGCTCCTCCCATTGCCCACTCTCTCTCGTTACCTTCTCATTTTCTTTGATCTGCTTTCCTCCCCAGTATCCCAAAAGAAAAAACCAACAAAAAAAAAGAATGTCACCATCTAACAATTTCTTATTGGAAGTATTAGAAAATTATGAGGCCAATTCAATGGAAATTTGTGTGCATGATTACCTTTTTTGAGAGCATGTTGTTCTGCTCCTGTAGGGCTTTCTCCTGTTACATCATACATACAGCAAGGTAGACAGTTTATATCAACTACAAATTGAACCCAATTCCTCAATTTGTCAGCTCCTACTATATATTACTGTTGAAATGATAACTAGGACCGACAAACCTATGTATTGACTTTGTTGTGCTCACAATATATATATATATATATATATGCCCCACACAATTCAAAACTTTTCGCATTACCCATAAAAATGATCACGCCTTGGGGTTGAAAAAACTCTATCTGAAAATTGACTTATAAGAATAATATGACGGTTTATAAATAAATCTTAGTTAAAAGTGAAGAAGAATCTGTCACGCCACTTTGTAAATCGATTTTGTATATTAGCTTCTACGTCTCTTGCACTCTCCATTTTCTAAAATAGAAAGGTCCACGACAAGCATTAGTATGTACGTATAATGGAGATCTACCGTTCTAGGCTCGAGGCTGAGTAACATGATAATCGTCAAATGCATGTTAATTACATGAGATATCCGATGTTCAGTCTTCGCTTACTACGTTGTTATGTTGAGATGTTCTTTTCAGTTCAATGAAGTTACAAATTTCACCATTTGAAGTAAGCTGGGATAGTAAAAGGTATAATAACACGACAATATGAAATTGCATTCGGACGCTCATGAAGCCCAAGTTCTTACCTTCTTTTGCAGCTGAGAGATCGACTCGTGCATGAGCTGGTTCTGCACAAGATAAAGGAAAGAAAAAGAGTAAAAAAAGAAAGGTATTTCTCATTTGTATAAAGAACTTCAACAAAAAAGAAAGACGCAAACTTATAAAGGCCTAACCTTTCTGGTCCTGATGCGCTTCAGAGCTGTATCAAGCTGCTGCTCCAAATACTGCAGCTCTCTCAGACTCAAGGGATCAAGCTCTTCTCCAGTCAAGTTTCTGCACTGATCAAAACCATGTTCATGTATATGTTTCGACTTCATCACTATGTGCAGAAGCTATATTGCCATTGACCAGTTATGTCAATCAATATCCTTAAGAGGCATCATGCATAGTCAATCTCTCCATAGAAATGATTACATGGCCGTCACAAACTTCGAATTCGAACTCGAGAGATGGTCCATGGAGGTGTTATCTTAGCGATGTAGACTTGTCGTCTCCATCGGATCTTCAAAAGATAGTGCCGCGGAGTCACTATCAATGTGCTCGAAAGTTGAGATGATCTCGATCTTTGTTACAACAAGCAACTTCACTGATGGGCAAAAGGCATTTTGATTTCACATAGAGATAAAGACTGCACCGGGTGCTTGATGGCACGAGACTCATACAGGACTCACAAATCTAATGGCAATCAAGTGCCTAGCACTAGTCAAAGAGTTACTATTTAGGTTTAGTCTAAAAGATTACATCAATCACATATCAAGAAACAATGCGATTTACATGAGATTTTATTCAAAAATAAATTCCACGTGATTTTTTTATGTATGATAGACATCATGAATAAACCTAATTTATTTGATATTCTTTTTGACCGGTCCTGACTGCTTCTAGTGGCACCTCTCTTTCTCGAAAGCTGAATTTCCAATTTGTTGCATCATTTTCTCAACCAACTCAAATGCTCAATGCTATTCATAAACCGGATGCAAACCTAGTATTCATCATGATGCTAAAATTATTATTTGGGACATGCAAGTTTGCTAGCGACACATATATAACTTGCGTAGCATATTATATGACTTGCATGAAGCAATAACACTTGTATTTACGTGGCTGCAGAAGGCCGTTACCTTATATTCCTCTGCAAGACTTCAATCCTAGCCACGAGCTTGGGATATTCAAGCGACCAACTTCCCTAAACAGAAAAGAAAAAATTATTTGAGGACAGTGCAATCAGAGTAATGCTAGGAATGCAAATACTTTGTTTTATCACAAGAAACCCCACATTAAATAGATAAATCTCGAGTTCATCAAATGCTCCACAAACTCATAGATCAGTTAAGAAACGGGCTGCAATGGATTATCCAACCAAACATGAAACTGTTTGATTCGGGTACATGTAGGAGGAAATTGAACTCATATTGTGTCCTTAATCCATTACACGCTAGCCCGTTCTTTAATCACTAAAGACCGATATATAAAAATCTATGTCATCATACCATTTATTATTGTCTCCACTTGCAAAATGATATGACTTAAACGTTCACCTAATCTTTTATATGTCAATTTAATGCAATGGATTGAGACAAGCTTTCTCATGTTGGTGGGGTACTAAAGATTGATGAGCAACAAAAGAAAACCAAACTGCATGAATCCCCCCTTAGGGTGGCCCTGACTCCAGACAAATAATGAAGATATAGAACCCAAAAGTAATGAAATGAATATGAAGAATAACGCGAGGACATGATCTGATTTACAAAATTATTATACAAAGTGGCATGACCGACTTTTTCTGAGTACAGGAATATAATTACTAATTTTTAGTATTCATTACAATTTATCATATCAGTTCACGCGCGTGAGGTTGAGGCATGTGGCGCACTCACACGTGCACGTTACTGAGCAATTTGGTTTTGATGGTCATTTTAGTAAATCTCTAATTCTTTTACATATATTCTTTATGTATATTTAGAATCTATTATAATTCTTATGCAGATATTGTTTATGAATAATGGGTTTTCTTTTGTAAAATTTAAATGTGATTAGATGAAAAATTAATACTTATGCAAAACTAAGGCTGAATTTTTCTAAATATAAGGCTTTCCTACTTTAATAAATGAACAAGAAACATTAAATGATAAGCATGTTATAATGGGTATATTTTAGCGAATATTTAATACATAGATTACTGCACAAATGTAAGTGAGTCTCTAATTCTGCATCTCTAATTCTTTTTCATATACTATTTGCGTATATATAGATTCTATTTTGATATATAATATATATCAATATATTCATTCTATTTAGAAATATCTTTACAAAAATCGGTGAAAGCTAGTAAGGGGGGATTTACATTCATGTATTATACTTTCACGTTCTTATTGATTCATATTACTTTCCATGCTAGTAATATAATTATATTGAAATCCAATAAATATTGCAATTTTATCTTTCATGTTTTACTTTAATCGGAGGATGTACTTACGTGATGGGGTTTAGATCCATTTTAAATAATACTCCGTGTAATCTCTAACTGGAAATTTGATCGACGTGAAGATCTATTATGTCATAACCTCTTGTGTATTATTCTTGCACAATTCATGTCGACACCAACATTTAGAATGATATAACAATTGTAGCCTTAGACCCGGCATCTTGCTATTATGTTCTGTAAGCCGGACCTAGCATTCTTCGTACCACTTACAAACCACGTACAAATCAATGAATGGATCCAACATTGGGATCTCCAAGAAAAGTATCAAAGACATAAATCTTTCCATATATATATAAATTGGTAATAAAAGCCGCGCACCACTTATACACAAACCGAGATATAAACGGCGCCGAGCCAAACATTGTTAAACTTTGTAGTGGGAGACCAATCTGTCTTCCCTAACGTCCCCACCTACGACCAGACATGCATGAATCGTTCATAGTTCTCTGTGAAATTGAATTTACTAAAGTTGTGCACCCCTAACGAACACCAACATGCCAAAAAATTCTTTTTCGAGGTTTTCACTCGTAGCAACAGTATTTGTCGCTTGCACGCGAGGGGAAAAAAGGGTATTATAAGATTATCACAAACGTATAAATACGAAAAGATATCACAAACCTCAAATGAGAACTCTATATCTTTTTTTAATGGCTGGCTCTGCATCAACTAACACATGTGCAGAAGGAGAAGTGCCATTATAGTTAGGAAAAAAATTGAGGTTCTCTCAGTTAATTGACTATTGATCATATAATGAGGTCCTCAATTTATATCCTTTACATGGATGCCAAATCAACATATCTGCCATATATAGTTCTAATGGTCGTCCACTATCCATATAGTTCAAGTTAATTTATACACTGTTTTTATAGATTTTACTCTAGTTAGGGGTACAAATCAAGAGTCTCTAGTAAACCTTGTTTGGAAAGAGATGCAGCAAGATCGCATAATCACCATGCTTTACCACATTTTTTTGTAAATAGGGTTGTCGCGATAACCCTAGCAATACCTATTTATACAATGTTGGGTCCATTTGGCTCCTCTCACAAAATGTTTGGCTTTCATTTTCATTGTAATATTGCTAGATAAGTGTTTAGTTTCCTTTATCAATTTGTGTATGTTTCACGTTTCTTAATTTTCCCTCTTTCTATACATTTTGGTTAAAAGTCGATGAGGGGTGTCATCATTATTTATCGAATTTCACCTTTCTTCTCATTTCAATTTGAGAGTACGTAAGTAGCCACGTATGGTTCTCTCAAGTTTCTAATTTTCTTGTTTGAATTTGTGTTTAGAAAAATGGAAACCGAGGGAACATGGCAAGTTCTAACTGATTAGGGCTTGCATGCCTGCACTTATCAGTTAGTTTTGACATTTACTTATAACATTCTCTCCAATATTTTTGTATAAAAAATATTGGCTAAGATGTAAATGACTGTTTATAACATTTTCTATGATATTTTGACGTATACATTGACCATTTGTTAATGTAAAATGCTTGCTTGAAACCTTTACAAATGATTTTATATTAAGATGTAGATTTACATAATATTTTTCATGATCTTTTTGGGATTTCAGAAATCATTTTGAATTTTGATGGGAAAGCAGAATAATTATTTTTGACGTTTCAGAGGTACGGGCAAGAAAAAAAAAATCAAAAGTTAAAGAATAGAAGTCACTCTGAATAGACAACTTTCCTTGAAAATGAGTGCAAACCGACGGCCCCTTCACTTTCCTTTTGTTTTTTTTTCAAATTTGGACTGACAACATACAATGATTATTGTGGAGTCAACCAACAAAGATTTACATAAGAGACATTAAATGTGGTTTTAGCTTTAATTTTCATTTTTATTTAATTAAGAATAAGTTTGAGAGTGAACACTTCAATCTTTCTAAAACCATCATAGCCATAGAATTTTTCTTAAACAAATTTAAACAATTGATTTTATTAACTTTAGACAAAGGCAATTTTAAACAATTGAACATATAATTTTTTTAAAACTTCAGGAAAAAGCCTCTCCCTCTCCAAAGGTAAAATCGCATGCACGCATGCGCACATAGAGTAAGTCGGATGGCTGTATATTCTTAATATCAGAATTTAAAGTTGATTAAAATGTGAATTTTATATAATTAATCATCTCAGGATGATTTTCTTGGCTCTGTTTCAAAAGCTTAAATTCAGAGAGAGAACATTGGGAAAATATATTTCAAATCTTCCTACCCCTCATTGCGAGAAGACTATTAATGCTAACCCAATATACAATGACAACATGCCAAACGAAAAGAATTCAGTAAGGATAAATTAAATTCCTAATGTAAAAGTTTTGGAAAATATAAATCTGAAACTCTCTGGCCAATTCTTTAGCATGAAAGTTACCTGCACTTGATGGGAATCAGTGGCCACTAGCTGTCTTTCCGCATATGTGTATCTCTCATACCTCTCCAAGATGCTTTCCATGCTGCAAGATCCGTCAATGGTATTTTGCAAATTGAGAAGCACTGATGATTATGCATGAGCTTAAATGATGCCAATCATATTGTAGGTCTTAACAGAGGCCCAATAAGTTTACGTATCACAGGTAATGTAGGGCAAAACAGGCTGCTAGTTGGCAATGATCGCATGTCTTCATGCAAGTGATATATAAGTTTTGAAAATTAGCACCTGTATAGATTTCCATATCTGCAGAATATTTGAGAGCACAGTTTTCCTTATCAAGTATCATGTATACATGTGAACGAAGGATATCAATCTTACATCAGTTGGAAGAAAGAGAAGTGCAGTTACTACTTTAAGCTACTTTATTATGCAAAAAAAAAACTTTTAGGTCAATTTATTAAACTAATCTTTTCTCCATGGTGCAGCTAGATCAGGTGAGCCTGGGGGAGTCATTAGAATCTAGGCTGCGCATGCATGCCTAATAAGAGCATCGTCATATGCCAAGTATAAAATAGAATTATCCTGGAGTTAGCACATTGCCATTGAATGTGTAGGAGTCTTTATCAAATGATTATTCAATTTTCCAGAAAGAGGACCTGCTAAATTTTTTTTTGAAAAGCTGTTCGGAAATATACCTATTTTTCTTTTTTCTTTTTTCGAGTAATCTCCTTATTTTTAATTACTGTTAATGTTCAATCTCAAGCAAGTGTATAGATACGGAAAAAAGAAAATAAAGAAAAATATGGAGATTATCTTTATTGCCCCCAGAAAATAGCAAGAACACTGCGTCCATCTTTTGAGGCATTTCGATCAGTCATAGGATCATAGATCTAGAAGAAGATTCTCAATACATACAGAAGCCATGCAATCTTAATGGTTTTTGGATCTTAAATACCTAGGGAACTGAACTCGCTGAACGAATGAGGTACGGGTCTTGCTAAAAATAGTACTAGGTGTCATTACTCTAAAAAACGAAAAAATGAGCTTCAACCCACAAAAGAAAAATCGTCGATGAAGTTTTCTTTGAAAAATGAAGTACAGTATTCATTGAATCTCATGAAGGAATACATACAAAAAGTACATGCGTATAGATGTGTATAGATAGAGAAAAGCTTTTCTGGAAACCTTGAAATAAACTCAGAACAGCATACGGACACATTCATAACATGCAATTATTTCGAGAAATCCATCTTGCAAATCCATGAATTTCTTTTTCTAAGGAAATAAGGAAGAGGTTTTGCTTGCAAAGTTAATTTTACTCCGACAGTTTCATTAGCATAATAATATCATAATCATTTTCAAGCCGGATGTATGCAGTTAAAAGAGTCCTTCCGATTAAATAATTTGAAATGTGTAGTCAAAACAAATAATACTGACGTCATATAAACAAAGGGCCATGAAAATAGCTGACAAACGGATGATTTGTCAGCCAAATAAATTGATTAAGGCTGCGATTATCCACTTAAGATTGTTTTGCAGGGACAAGAAAAAATCGCTCTTCATAGGAAACTGTACTTCGAAGGAGGGGATCAAAGAAAAAGCAGCTTGATCAAAGCTTGTGAAGGAAACCTAAAGAAAAGAAACAAAAGATGAACAGCAATATTCTTCAAAATTTTGGAATCCATGAAAACTATGAACAACTGTTTTAAATTCCGTCACTGTGTGTATGATGGTGTTTTGGCAGACCATGTTTAGCAGAATGCAACGAGCCCAATCAAGTGCTGTTTTTCTTTCTCATTTTGTTGCCCCTTTGCGAGTGATGATGGCTTCACGGAAACAAACTACAAATTCTTAAGACAAATCAAATTACAATGAAGAGGGGCAAAGCAAAACGTTCTGATATTAAGCATTGGTGCGACGCTACTTCAAAGGAAAAGTGCAGAAAAATCCCACAAGAACAAAAGAACGGATCAAGAACAAACCAAGAGTCAGTGGAAAACTCGAAGAGCTTCCCTTTAGTGGAGAAGACGATGAGAGCGACATCGGCGTCACACAGAACGGAGATCTCGTGGGCTTTCTTGAGCAACCCAGTCCGTCGCTTCGAGAAAGTCACTTGCCTACTGATCTTGTTCTCGATCCTCTTCAGCTGAACCCTCCCTCTTCCCATCTCTCTCTTTTCTTGCTATGCCCAACAACAAGAAAGACGGGGGAGGAAAAAGAAAGAAAGAAAGCTGCAATAAAAAACCAGAGGGACAGTGAGAGAGAGCGAGAACTCAAGAAACCCTAAATTCTTTTAGCCCCATGACATTGAAGAGAGTGAGTGAGAGAGAGAGAGAGAGAGAGAGAGAGTGGAAGCTCATGAGCGAGAGAGGAGGAGATGTACTGATATCGATAGGCTCTTTAATTGGTATCTTTCTATTTATGTCGCGAGTGGAGTTATAATAACAACTAAGGAGGCCCTCTTCTCTTCTTTCCCCTTTCTTTCCCTCCCCCCCCACCCCCGAAAGAAAATCAGCGAGGCTTCGCGGGGGAGGGAGAGGGGAATCACAGGGAAGAAATAGCGATTAGGGATTTGTAGGGCTGACACAGCGGCAGGGCCCTGAGGGGCGCTTTGTCGAGTTGTGATTGGCGGAGGGAGGGACTGAGCAGTCCTTCTGTCTCATTCTGGGCCACAGGTTCTTGGTGAAGTGAGAGATCGACCCGTCCGTACAGGGCGGAGATGCGTTTTGTTAATGTTGCAGTGGAAAGGGAAAGAAAGGGTTTTCGAACAACCCTTGTGTGTGGGGTCGGGGGGCTTCTTTCCTTCCCTTCTCTTCTCTTCTCTTTGCCAAATTGTTCCCCGACATATGTCGTCGCCCTTGTTTTCGGCGACAAAGGCTCGTCCTTGATGGAACTCTTCTATTCGTAGCCTTTTTGAGCAATTTAGGAAGACCGGCAAAGGTGTTAAGGGTGATTTCTCCGGTGATTAAGATCATTTCTATGGTAAAAGTGATGGCCTTTTGTCACGAATACGTGACCTTTTGACTCCTACGGCGACGAGAGTTTTATGTGATGCTGTGTTCTTTGTATGGAAATTGCAATAAAATTTGATAGGAAGAGTCCGAACTCACTAGAGAAGATCGCCAAGAGGGTGCTTAAGCTTGAGCCTGTCAACATATTTAAATCGAATGCATATTCACTCAAACGTTCAAGATAATGAGTTATGAATCGACTATGATATATTTAACTACTCCACTTAATTCAAATCTCCAATGTTGAACTTCTTTCACCTAAAATCCTCACATGCGCATCTCAAAACTCTATTAACCTACGAAATGTTAAACTAGTACAAGTAATTTACACTGTGGCAATACTGATGTGAGATTTTGTGATATTTTTAGAGGAGCACGCGATACTAATGTGGCACCAAGTATGCACCACCTTAAAGTGTGATAATTTTTTAGAGCATGCGATGCTGAAATAGCATAAGTAGGTGGCTCATCACGAAAAGGCAAAAAATAAATAGAGAAAAAACAACTGCCAATCGTCGGCGAAGGTGGGGCAACGACGCAACCCAATTTGAGACAAGCCTCTCTCTCTCTCTCTTTCTTATCCTCTAATATGGCATCCACTTGGCGACACATTAGTGCCACATGCGCTTGAAATATATGAAGAAAATGTCACTTCGTCATCGATTGTACTGATTGGATAAGCTTTAGGACTTGATTGGATTTTATAAAAGTTTGATTGAATTGCAGTTTCACGATAAATTTTAGGACTTCTCATACACTTACTCTTATCTTTATTACAAGTTATAGACTATAACAAACTCTAATAAGCACTGAATTAAATGATAATTTCTATCTTAAACATTTGTGAGAATCCAATGCCCTGAAAACCTAAAAATTCTTGGAGGTGTTAAGCTTTTTACGATCCCAGCGTCCACTCTTTTAGGTCCCAAAATCGGATTTTGTGCTTGTACTGATCATTATAATACATTAATATGTAATAGATTCCAAATAATTCTATAATTCACTAATCTTGTGCTGTAAGTATTAAGGTTCAATTGAATATATCGAGCTCGACCAGATGGATATTTTTCCCAATCTTGTATATATATCTCCAAGTTAGGAGCAAAACTTCAAAGCTTATTTAACTTTTAGAAACACTTTTAATATCTCATATGATATACCGAGTTAATGAATGAATTATCCTAGAAAAAATAATTCCACCAAAAAAACAAGTTTAAATCTTCTTCTTCTTCTTTTTTTAAAAAAAATGCAAGTTTAGAAAAATACATTTGGGTGTAGGAGAATGTTGGGTTTAAAAAGAATTCTTCTTAATAAATGGTGCTAGTTGGTCAGTAGCGTATTCTCTCTATGTTTTCCTACGTTTGCCATAATTGAGGTGTCGTGCAATTCTGGTTTCGTCTGCACATTTATAACATCAATAATTGCCAGCGGCTACCTCAGGATCGAGCGACTATCTCGATAGTACTAAGATGCGGCGCCAATTAGCGGCCGCCGTTCGCACTTGGTCAATTTAGTGAAATAAAACTGTTCGTCCTTCTTCGGTTTTTTTTTTTTTTTTTTTATAATATAGGGGGTTCGAGTGTGGAGACTCGGTGCTTGGAGGTCCACTAGACTCCAAGAACATGTCAAACTCAGGCCTTCCGTCTATGTAGATGGCACTAACTGAGAGTAGTTTGCACATAATTGGCGGGATTCGAACGGGTGACTCTAGTTTCTATATTGGATATCTTCCGATGCTCTGACCAATCTTACCAACCCTGGAAGTTAACTGCTTGTCAGTTGTTGTTGTGCCCGTTTAATTACTTTCATAACTTGGACATCGATCTATTCATATTTCGAGTGTTGAGAAGATTTCAGGTGACTTCCAGAGCCTCTGCCCAGGTTAATCGCGTACGTCAAATTTTGTGGTTTTCCTTGTCAACCCTTGAGAAGCGATTGATTTGGACGAATGTGAATGTGATGCTTCGAGAGCACTCAAATTCTCATATTTCACGGGCTTTCTATCTTTAACCTCAGTCCTCCTGCTTCCTTCCCATATCCCATTATCTAGATAAAATTCCGTTGGCCTTTTGCATAGCCTTGCATCGATGGGAAGCTCAGTGGCCATTTCGCTTCTGGCATATCTCCATAAGGGGATGTGCACGTACATATGTTCAAAAAATAACGTGTTGTTGATTTGCAAGGGACGCGGGTCTCGCTGTATTTTAGTGTATAGATGATTTTCGTTTGTTAGTTCTTGATGTGTGATTGACGCGATCTAGTAAATCAGTTTATGATACCGCTTCTCGTTCATATTAGAAGCACATGGCGCAATTGCTGAGCTTCTCATCTATGTATCGGCCTAACCTAATAGCCCATAACCTAAACAACTAATAAAAGCAAACTAGAGTCATACATTAGTTTGGCTTGGGTTGCGATTTCATCGATTTAGGCTAGGGTTTTTCTCAAATCGATAATTTTGATTAAGGTTGAGAAGTACCTTGAGGCCTAATTGAAACCCAAATGACCAATAACAAGTTACAAAAGGCATTCTTCACTAGAACCAGATCATTGGATAATTTGATTAGGGGGAAGGGGAAAAGAAAAAAGAATTGCCTTGTTTCAGGCTTGCAATTCGTAGCACGTCAGCATATTGTTGTTATTTCGCGCGGTCGTGAAATTATTCCAGCCCGATTAGTTTTCTCATTAAAAACCGGGTAAAAATGTACCAAAGGGCATTTAGCTCGCGCGGTGTTGAGTTCAACTCTCTCTCGGTATATTCGTATTATGTTCAAATCGTGTTTATGCTCTCGTATCAAGAACAGCGATCCCTGAGATTGTTAGTGTAAATAGCCCTTGAAGCAAACCCTAATCGTCCTTTCTTACTCTAATTAGAAAATTGTAACTCCAAAGCGCCAGGTAAACTACTAATTCTGCCTCTCCTGCGTTTCGAAGTGACAAAAGGGATTGAGTTGAATTACTAAGTAAAGTTATTTAATTGTGGCAACTAGGGTTTTTTTAATTCGTAAAAATGTTTTCATTTGCAAAGTGCGCAAACCCATGCAAACAAGCCCCTCCTCCATAGACGGAAAAAAGGGGAAACAAAGTGAGGATTGCATATATTCGACATTGTAAATATATCGTTGGTCCTACACGAATTCGGGAAATATGCTCATTGTAGGATCGAGCAGATTCTCTATCGTGTCGATGATTGCTTGTACATTCACTTGAAATGTAGCGAACAACTTCTTTCCTTTCATCGATGAATTGATTCGATAAAAAGATTATCACATTTCGCATTGATTTACCAATACAAAAGACGCGATTACCATGTTTTAAACATCCTGATCACTCGAGAGATGTGTCCTGGGACGTTTTAGACAAATTCTACGATTAACATGGCAAAAGTATTGTTAGGAAAAGAAAAACAACACGGCGCGATTATTCAACATATTAATAAGATTTTCTTCTTTTTAAAACCGAAAAAAGACTTCCTCGAAAACTATCTATGTTTTTCAGTAATAGCATAGGTCCCAATTATTTTCAAAATTTGATGTTGGCTCACCCCGATATTATTGTCAAGATTACACGGTACTTCTCATTTAGATGAATTCCTGGCGTAATTTTCTTAGTAATCGAAGTCCTTTGTGATACATGAGCTAGCAAAATCTGTAACTTCAGCAAATTGAAAGTTTAACGCCTCATTAGTGTGTAATTTACTACTGAAACTAACTAATTTCTCAATCCGTGATCAAAAAATAGATTTTTAAAATATAATTCACCACAAGAATATATATTTTTATGGGTAAAATAAACTTTCAAAAGCGAAAATATTACTCCAAGAAAGGCACGCTACGAGGCTACTCTATCTCTAACTTGTACCGTAAAGGTTATTCCGGTGCCAAATGGCTATGACTAGAAAAACAAAAATAAACGAATAAATAAACCGTTTAGGCTTGAATTTAGTGACATAATTTTTCATTGATTCGAAGGAAAAGCTGTCGTTTTACTAGGATGTCCAAAATGCCGCTAAAGGTAAAAAAAAAAGATTAGGACCAATTTTCCAATTAAATACATTTGATACGAACGTATAGAAATTGAGGACTATGATGCAGTGCACATGACGTTCTTGTGGTCCAAATTCTTAGAAGAATGAGAATTTCGATTGTTTAGTAATATAATTGTCGTTGGAGAATGGATTTTTGCTGTATTGCTATATTAAAATCTCTCAAGAGATGATATAGTGGTCCCTCTAGTACGTACTCGCGATTTTTTTTCTCTAGTTTATGCGGATATTTTCCCATTCTTTAGTCCCAAAAATATAAAAATTCGGGGGACCATGGTACTCACCTGGCCACAAACATTGCCACTTTAATCTTTTGTAATGGTGCTAGAAAGGGACCTCGTTACAATCTTTACCCTATGCGGCTCAACGGGGGACCATTCTCCCGAGCCTAAATATACAGCCAGAAACATGAAAGACAACAGGACGCGAGGGAAGGGGGAGATCCGAGCAGGCGGGGGGGGCATATCTCGAAACTTTTATTCCCCCCCCTACTCGGGGAGCGTGCATTTTGAACGGGATTTCTATCGATAAAGGTGGACATACATCTCGAAAACACGACGACTATTCAGTGCTTCAGGGCTTACTTAGTTTTAAAACTTTATCGCTAGAGTTTGGGGATTTTTTTTTCATGGAATTGTTTTGAAAGGGGAGACAACTTTTGATCGCTCGAAGGCCTTGCGAAACCTAAATGAGGCATGCTAACATGAGCTATAATAAGAACAATCCAATCCCTATAAAACCCTAATTTAATCGGTTTTTCCCTTCCCCTTTTAAAATCCATCTTAGCTTTTGGCGAGATACTTCACGAAGCCCATTGGGATATCCTCGAAATTAATCCTTTATATATTTATAACGTCATCAAGTGAAAAAATTTGCCAAAATAGAAAGAATGAATTATTCCATTTCTTCACAAATAATCTGGATTTACCATGTATTTGTCTCATGGGTAATTTATTCACAAATTGGATGTAATTTCCGAGAAATTATCCTAACCTTCGCTTAAATAATATTGTCGAGCGCCCTCTTTATTTCTCGAAATCAATTTTTGTCTAATTATTATTTTGTATGTCTTCTTCATTTAAGGACGATCCTTCCTAATTTACAATCGTCGCACGTATACATAATCCAGGTTGAATTAGTCTAATAACGGATGTGCTTGTTTCATCTAATGAGGCACGAGCATGACCTATGTTAGACAATTTCTAATCACAGACGTGCTCGTTTCATCTAATAAAGAATAATTAAATTGAATCTCTTGGCTCTCGTAATGTATATGGGGACAGAAGAAATTGATGGCAGCAACTTGAAATGAACGTCCAATTACGCACCCATCGATTGAGATTTATAAACGGACGATGTCCCCATCGTTAGCTGGTCAAACTACATTATTGTCCTCGATACTTACGCTATCGTATTTATTCGCCAATAGAAAGCTTAAAATACACTTAATCTTTGTTATTATAAGAAAAATCGATGTTAAGACTAAGCATAAACCGGAAGATCTAAAAAATTCATACATGCTCATTTTCGGATTCAAAACTGCAGCACTTGATATTCCGTATTTTAATTTTCATCGCTTATTTTTTCAATTTTATCAAACGAGCCCCCTGAGTTTAATTGCCCTCATAGGCCATCGAACAACCGAATTCGCATGCCACATTTTCCATCCGGGAGACGAGGTCTTGCAAATAGTTAATGACAAAACACAAGATCTTGTACAAAGGTTTAGGATCAAATTAGTAAAATTGAAAAGTTTAGGACTGAATTGACATTCATAAATAAAAATTAAGACCGATTGGACAATTTCTCCGTCAGTATCAAATCTCAGTTGTCCCTACCGGCCTTTGGTGATGGGTGAAAATTTTTATGAAATCTACACTATAATGTATCAAAATTTCATATGAAGTTCCTATATCCCATCCTACCCCTCCCAAGCTGGGCATCTTAGTACAAATTTTTCTTTGTCTTGCTACTCAGACAAGGTTTCTACATGCTCCACCTATGATAAGAGAAATTACATGTAGCCACTCAAATCATGAGCGCAAGAGAGCTTATGAAGTGATAATTAAGCAAAAAAAGCAAAAATGACACAAACAGTTCATGAACTTTAGCTCAATATGCAATGTGGTCTTTGAATTTTTAATTTGTTCATTGTAGTCTTTGAACTTTAACTCAATGTGTAATATGATTTTCGAACTTATAATTTGTTCAATGTCATCCCCGAATTTTCGGTACATGTTCAATATAGTCCCTGGACTATATAAAAATGTTCAATGTAGTCCTTCTATTGAATCAAGTTCAAGGACTACATTGAATATTTTTATATAGTTCAAGGACTATAATGAACATGTACAAAAAGTTCAGGGATGATATTGAACAAATTATAAGTTCAGGGATTACATTATATATTGGGTTAAAGTTCAGGGACTATAATGAACAAATTAAAAGTTCAAGAACCACATTGCATATTGAGCTAAAGTTTATGGACTGTTTGTGTCATTATCCCTTTGCAAATCTATCCTTTCGATACGTTTTTTTAACACCCACCTCACATTTCACCCAATACCACTTGCATACCTTCGAATCAATTGTTTTACTGTCCATATTTACGAGAAAGGGCACTTTTTTTTTTCTTTCAAAAATGCTCATCTCCACGTCCTAAATTCTCAAACCCACGAAAAACACTCAAAACAAGCCGCAAAACCAGACCATCCAAACCCAGAGCAAGATACCAAATTGAGTCCGCGAGCAGGGCACCATGATCTTTTCACTGTGAGGTTTTCCGTACAGGTATGCGAATGGTATTTGCTAAAACAGAGGTAGGCGAGTGGGTTATTCGGTCAAAAGTGAGGCATCTTTAGATGATTGTACTGCCTTTACATCATCGAGCGGATTAAATCCCGAATCCCACTTGTTTTTCCGATACCCAATCGGATTAGAATATGTAACAGCATCATACTGGTGGGAATGGAAGCAGCAGCACATTTAAAGAAAAAGGGGCTTCTAATCCCCAGTTCATTAGACTAATAATCACGCATCATACCACCATTGCGCAAAGATAGATTCCAGATCAAAGTTGAGGGATAGCAAAAGGTTACATAGAAAAGAGCCTCAATGATGCTCTTCAATGCACACTAAATTAACTTAAAGCAAGATTCTTCGATTCTCTTATCTATAATTGTGGCTGCAATTCAAAAGAAATATATGCCTGGCATGTACGTGCTTCGGCGATGCCATTTCCCACAAAAGGGAGCCGACTTTAAAGATCATGTTACAATCTCGAATGTTGTCAGAAGATTTTTCACGATTTTTTGTGCTGATTTTGCGAGATATAATGTTGGTGTATGCAACCAAGGCCCTTTGATTTGTAGGCAAGGCCTTCGATGTGTAGTGTGTCGTGCGAGCCCAAAGGCCTGTCATGTCCATGCCCTGACTCTCCAGAACACAGCACGCAAATCATACAAGCATCATTGACGGAAATAACCCGGATGGCGAGACCACATGCTTTGAATGGGTATAGCAAAGACATAGTATTTCACGGTTATTTATTTGAAACCATTACATCATAGTTCTTGGCTACGCTATAATTCGGAATCAGAATACAAGACATTGGGGATTTAAGGTCCATAGCACACCGCCTGGGGTTTGAAAGTTAAATAAGTTCTTTAGCTGCTCTATGTTGAACTTGCGTAGTTACATTGATAGAGGCTAATCAGCTTGTTATTATGAACTATTAAGAAGAAAAGGAGCCCACCACTCGAAAGAGTCTTTCACTTGTGTAATTTGGATTGATTGGTGCGGAGGACTTATTGTTGTTCTTGGAGGCTTAGAGCATCCAACCAGGAAGGAAACCATTGGCCTGTTGAGTAGCAGTTGGAGTGGGTGCACTAGTGTTCATTTGATCGGATCCCCCAGCATCATACCTTTCCAGAAAGTAGCAGCAATTCATAAGTGTTTCGAGACCTAAACAAGTGCATGTAATAGAACAATGTAGGATCGAAATATATCACTTTATATGGTCGATCAGAGAAATATTTAGGTGGGTCTAGAATCAGGTGCACTGAGCTCGTGAGCACCATCCTGGTAATGGGATTGGTGTTTGTTCCCATCAAATCAGACGATAACCAGGCGCACCTGATCCTTTCAGGATTGGCCATGGATTTTCTATACATAGGGTCTCACATTTAGTACATATGCGAAATGCAGGCATACGCTCCTGCAGTAGCATGTACTATTTTCGTCGTTTGAGATTAGATTTTCCATGCATGCTGAACCGACGGTTTAGGTACAAGGAACAAAGTACCAGCGACAATTTCTCAACGAACAAGTGATTAAATGTCGAGATTGAGCTCGCTAACTTACCCGATTTGCAGGGTGGGGTTGCATTCAAGAGGCTGGAAAAATTCCTGAGGCTGTGGGTGCGGTTGACCATAGGTCAAGCTTGGATCGCCGCCCCCCCATGGCGGTCGAAGATTATTTCTTGCACAAACTTCATCCAGCTAAATTAAAGGGGAAAAGAAAAAGAGGAAATCAAAATTGTAGTTATGGATAGATAAAGCTAATCTTAGAGAAAAAACTCTTAAGGTAGTTTCTTTGTGATCTGTAGTAGGGCCAAGAACCAATTTTAACCTTGAGGGTCAACGCTCTGTTTGCTTCCATCAAGGATTGTTCCTGCGATTGCAGAAACAGAAAAATTTTACTTACATTGTGACTACTTCAGTTATTGGCGTTCTCGACTTATCAAAAGCTCATACCTTGTTCTGGAGATCGGAAAGCTGATCGAGCATACATTGAGTCTGTAAAACATGATGTGCTAAACGTGTTAGACAATTAAATCGAGGTGGAAATCAAGATAGAAAGAAATTTACGAAAACAATGATAGTAAATCCTGAGAATTTCAGTACCCATATGGAAGAATTCATTTTTGATACGAAGTGTATAACATAGTTCAAGTACATAAAGATCAAACCATCAAATTAAAAGAGAGTCCGAAGCACGTGATTCTAACGGGCAAAAAGATCCTTTAAGGTTTAATACTTCCGCTGAATTGGTGTATATGATTAGATTTTGATTGTCAACGTCATGGAAAAACACGACATAAAAGATGTTTTACCTTAGTTGACCTAATATGCTTCAATGATGCCTCGAGTTGACGCTCGAGCTGCTCGAGCTCCTTCGAGTTCAAGGGCCCCAAATCATCCCCCATAAGGTTTCTGAAAAATTGCCAAACGACACGGGCTTCAAAATTAGACGAGATTAGGTAAAACCATGCACGCCCATAATGTCTTGTACAAGCGAAAGCTCATTCACTGTTCATAACTCATCACCTCTGAGTCCGTTGTAGGGCCTCAAATCTCCCTTTCAGCTTCAAGTACTCCCGGTAGGCGGCCTGTTACCTCGTCATCAACAAAATTAAACACAAAATAGAAAAGGGCGAGAAACTCTGTCAGTGTGCATGCGTCGCGTCCACGTGTCCAAAACATGCGAAAGGTACAGAGTTGATAGATCAGTACCTCGAGTTCTTTGGAGGGTTTGTTGACTTCAACCGATCCATAGCTGCACTTTTGGTAACGATCAAGCGTTTTGAGCATGCTGAGGGAAACATTATAGGAGAGAGAGTTCTGTCAATAGGTTAATTTGTCTACTCAAAGATTGCTAATCAATTACATTACTTTTCTGTGATCGAAAGGAGTTTCTCCACAGCCTTGGCCTCTTGAGCTAGTGTCTCTCAAGTCAGCAATTCAAGTTCAAAGCACCAAGAACCAGAATTCATATATTACAACGGAAATAGCAAATTTTTCCTTTCAAGCAAGCCAAAGATACTAAATTTCTGGTGATTTTACTTGATAAATGTCGTGGTGATACGCACGTTGTCACCTCATTAGTTCTTTAAAGTAGGTTTTCAAGATAAAGTTGGCTGGTTTATTCATTCACCGAGAAGATTAAGCTCTGACTTAAGCAAATTCTTTCATTTTATATGCTCTACCATCAATGGCGGCTCTTTCATTGAAAGTTAACATGCATAGTGAACTATCTTGTGCAAGTCTGAATGCGAGAATATCACATAGAATCAATTTGGCATATGTCTTTATTCTTCGCTGGGGAGGTCAAGTACAAAGAAAGTTTTGTCATGTTAGCAAATTTCCAATATGAAGTTTAAGTTCTCGGATGATCAAGAGTACAGATCTACAAGGTGACCAAGATATATCCCGCAAACTAGCAATGTTGCATTTGCTGGGGAAACCCACCAATAGGAGACTAACTTTTAGGTATTATAGTTTCCTAGCCATAACTAGAGAAACACAAAACGTTACAAAGTAGCCTCATGAAGTTGGTCACGGCCGATCCACATATAAATAGGTGTTTTCCTTTGTATTTCGTACTCTTGGTTGCCTATCTGATATTAATTCGATGCTTGTCTTATTTCTTTAACTTTTTCACTTCTCTAGCAGGACATATGTAAGAAAGGGTCAAGAATAACTTCCAATCCAGGCTCTAAAGAGAGCAAAGAAGAATTCATCGTTTTCATGGGTGCACCGAGATGGTACGTTAACTAGACTCAAAACAAACTAAGGACGGTCCATTGATTTTAGGCGTAGGTGAATCACAAAGAATTGAGAGCATAAGAGATTTATAGTCCATCAGAGAACATCACAAGCACAGGATCCTACCAATCTAATTCTACCCATTTTGACTATATCTCCCATTATAATCTCCAATATAGAAAGTGTCACTTGCAACTCTAGGACACCTCTCTCTCTTTCTCTCTCTCTCTCTCTCTCTCTCTCTCTCTAAAACGGATGAATTAACTGAGGACAGAGAACTCAGTCATTGGTCTAATGGTCTGCAAGGGTAAGTTGTCACCGGTCTAATCAAACGCCTAGCTTTTCTCTGAAAATGAACTTCGGTGTCTTTCAGTTAATAAATTGGATCTGCATCAGTAAGTTAACAGCAGATCAAAGAAAAAAGAATTCCAATCTCTTCGCCAGGCATCCGTCTATGAGAGAGAGTAGAAAAGTTATACATTCGTCGAAAGAATCAAGCATGATTTGCAGTGAAATCTAGGTAACTTCTGATAAGCGCATCAAGAATTCAAGCAGATCATACGGCCAAGCAGAAAACTAGATCTCATCTCACACGAAAAAAAGAAACAAAAGAAGAGAGAGGGGAGAGAGTCAAACCTAGAGTTGCTACAGAATTCATAGAGCTTGCCGCGGTTGGAGAAGATGATAAGGGCGACCTCAGCATCGCAGAGCACAGAGAGCTCGTAGGCCTTCTTGAGCAGCCCATTCCTCCTCTTGGCGAAGGTCACTTGCCTGTTTATCTTGTTCTCTATCCTCTTCAGCTCCACTCTTCTCCTCCCCATTATAACCAAAATTTCCCAAAAACGAAAAAATTTTTCCCCTTTTCTTGTTCACCTTCAAACGCACCTATCTCTCCTCCTAGAACCACCTTCTATACCCTCTTCATGAATTGAACACTGTACGGAACCTCTCTCTCTCTCTCTCTCTCTCTCTCTCCTTAATTATTATGGGTTGTTGTTATCGTGGCTTCCCTCTTCTTCTCCTTCCTCTCTTTCCTGGGTCAGACCCCCGAATGAAACCAAATGCATGAAAACCGAGAGAAACGATGCAGTGAACCCCCAGATCAAGATTAACAAGACAAGCCCGAAAGGTGCACAGAGAGAGAGAGAGAGAGAGAGAGAGAGAGAGAGAGAGAGAGAGAGAGAGAGAGAGAGAATCCTTTCTCTTTTCCTTTCTTCTATCTCTTTCCATAGGGTTATATCTTCTTGTCGAAACTGGGTCTCCCAGACGAGTGGCCCCCCTTTTCCTAACCAGAGTTTTCCTCCAAACTACAAAGGAAAAGAACTGCTGAAAATGAGGAAATATGGGAATCGAAGTTAGGGTTGGGTGGCTGCCTCTCTCTTTCCCGTTTCGTATAAGCTCTCCCTCTTTGCTTCTTCGCTCCTGCAGTGTCCCTGCATGGCAAAAAAATGAGAAAAAAAAAAATCGCTCCGGCCACGCGCAGGAGCGGCCCGTGACGCGGGGGAGGTGGGAAGCGCGAAGTTGACCGCTGACGTGGCGACTGCGGGCCAACGATCTTGCCGGTCGCGCGTGGGGAAGAGGAGGAGCAGCAGCTGATGTGCGCTTTGAAATTGTTGGATTCTTGCAGAGGTCTCGTCTCGTTTCGTGCGCATATTATGGGAGAGGCATGGCGAACGTCGCCATTACCTTAAAATGGATCCCCACGTGTCGACCGTTGACTGGGCGGATTCCTTATCTCCCGTTGAAGCCTTTTCCAGTTTCGATAGCGCAATGAGCATCAAAATTAGTTCGGCCAGGAAAGAGTGCTGTCCAAATTCAGTGACAAATGGTATGACGTGTCACGATGAAAGTTTTTCAGAAAAGTGAGTCGAATTCAATATTTAATGAAAGGTTTATTAGTATTTAATACACTAATTAATAGATGAAACTTCGTATATTTAACTTTGTGCTATTTCTTCTTCTTTTTAACTTCCTTGGTGTAAGTGAATTGCCTAACAAATGATGCCCCTTCTTTGGTACTTCGTGTGTGGTGATATCTTATGCGTATATAAATTAAGGAAATACTCAAAGTTACTGTATTAGGAACGCGCAACAAAAACTCGATATTTTCGTTCAGAGATCGCTAAGGGAGCAGATACATAATAAGTTTTTTGAGAAGGAAACCAACTATTTTAATCCTCTTCAACTAAGGAAGATGATAAAAACACTTTTATGCCAAGTATAGAATTATGAGTTTAGGACACAAGTACAGCTAAAAGTCGACGATATTTCCCTGGAAGATGCAGTATCCTCCACCATGGAAATCACAAGAAAACCCTGCACTTGAGGCTTGATTCTGCATGGCCATCTTGTTGCAATTGCTTGGATGATCGAGGGGACCGTGTGCGTCGTCAAAGTTCCAAAGTCCACCCCACAGCGCATGATCTCCGACGAAGTCCTCCCAGGACGGGACTTCTTGAGCAGGCGGGCAGTGATCCTCGGCAGCGGCGTGGATGGGTACTGCCTCTTTCGCCACTCGCGTCTCCTCCATAATTTTCTCCTGATGCTCATTTGGGTCTGCATGAAGGCACGAGGGCATGTTTTCTGTCTCGTAGACGGTCTCCGGTTGTGCTTGTGCTTCTTGTTGCTGCCGTTGTGGTTGTTGATGGTGATTCAAGTTTTGCTTCAGACTTTGAGCTCTCCGACTTCGCTTTTCTCCTTTGTGGGAGGACTTGTCCTTCTTCTTGAAGTGAGTTCGCCAGTAGTTCTTGATTTCGTTGTCGGTCCGTCCAGGCAAGTATCGAGCTATGGTCGACCACCTGTTATCCGGTTAAGAGAAATCCAATGCTTAGGATCAGGAAAATTGCACATGAAAATCACTCAAAGACAACTCAAATCAAGAGAATTACATACTTGTTGCCCCAGAGAGCATGGAGCTCGATGATGATGCCCTCCTCTTGAGGCGTGATTCGGCCTCTCTTGAGACCCGGGCGGAGATAGTTCACCCACCTAAGCCTGCAACTCTTGCCATTCCTATTCAATCCTGCTCAAAAACACCAAGTGCTCTCAATCAATCATAAACTTAGTTACAAAAGGGAAAAATCGAAAGATTTCAATACCCATAGAAACATTATTTGAGAATTCGAATGCTTGCGATGACAGGATATTACACATGGGGGTGCATGGCATACAGTCATAAGCAAAGGACTTAGATTGTTTGTCCAACGCGATCATGTCCTAACAATATCTCAACCGCCGGTACATTCGGTTGTAGAATTTCAAAATAGACCTCATTTGCAAGGAACTACGGTCGAAATTTGTCGACACGCATATTTGGAGGCACCGCGTGAGATAGAGGATCCATGATTACAAGCGAGAAGTAAATGAACGAGACATTTTACCGGCAGAGCGGCCGACAGAGCTCCATCTTCCTTCGCCATGCAATCCCACATACTCACTGAGCAACTTGTCTTCTCCAGGCGTCCATGGCCCTTTCCTCCATCCTTGCTCTTGGCTTCCCCATCCCATCATTCCCACCATTTTCTTCTTCCTTCTTTTTTTCGTCTCTCTTCTCTGTTCTTCTAACTTTTGTCGTTCCTTGGATTTCAAGATTTTCAGTGAAGCTGGAGAGAGATTGTGTGCGATTGTCCCCATTTTGTCTGACAATGCAAACTACCGCCATGCCCTTATATATATAACCTTCCTCTTCGGGTCTCTTGTCGATTTCTTTATTCATTTGTTGCGTGGGTCGCTGATCTCAGACAGCACTAGAAATCTTTGAATCGAATTTGTGTCCCTTTTCTTGGACTACGAAATCCATATCCCTCTCGTCCTATGATTCTCTTCCAGATGTGAGATCCACGCGGTGCTAACCAGCTCGATTGTTCGTCCAATCAAATTGGAACATGTAGGGCTTGTAATATCATGGCTAAACTGAACTCTTGTGCATAGTCATAATAAAGAAACGATTATAGTGCGTGTAATTAGCAATAGTCGTGGCTCAAAAGGACTTAAGACACCCTTTTTGGTCGTATTAGTAATTAGGAAGAGCATTATCATCTTTTGTTCTTCCTACTTGTTCGAGTCAGCATCAATCGCATCTCAAAGAAGCAATCCTATCCACAAACTCAATTTTCTGTGAATGAGTTTTTCAATTACAGTGGATCGATAAGATATCATGTAGATTTATTTTGATAGATCAACTCGGTCATATTTCAAGATTTGTAAGATTTATTGCGATACAAAAAAAGAATCCACGAATCACTCAACACTTATACTTTTGCTTAACTATGTGTGAATTGAACTCGGGAAGGACAATCACTCGATATGAATCGGGTGACGGGTTCCTCCGACTACACGTATCTCAGCTACATTACGCAATCGAATGAACTAATTAAGCAAAGCATAATATCTTGATGCAGCCGGAAAACATTTGCTTGGTGGGTTGTTGATGTTCCCTCGAAAGTGGCTTTTGCTCCGATCGCTCCCCACCATCTGTTGACACACACTAATCTTAAATGCCATGCTTTTTTGAGATTGTCATATCATATGCCGATCCCCCTTTTAAAATATTAGGCAGAGGGAAGGTTCTAGCATTCCTTTAAGGGGTAATGGGGTGATATAATATGTTAAAGGTGACGAGTTCGGTGACTCACCAGGTCTACACGTGGCCTCAAGGAGTGAGTGTGATTAGCATTCTTGGAATGTTAGGTAATTTTTTAATTGTGTGGATGCCCATAAATAGGTAAGGACAGGTGATTAAACTATGTTGTTAAACACGAGGTCTTCTTCCATGGGGAAAAGATGTTGGGGGGAGACTTCAAGACTTGGTATAAAGTTTGAACATCATTGCAAGAAAATGCTTGAGTTTGATAGCGCACGAAAAGATAGTTTTTGCTTATTATATGGCAAAGCATTATGATGGGTCTTTGCCTTCTGGAGTTTTTGTTCAAAATTAGGCTATTTGAGAGGCGTTTTGGGGTGCCAAGTGTGGCCAAATTATTGCTCACCCGATTGATTTTGGGGGTCCTAAATCACTCCTAAAAGATTTAGAGTCGTTGATTTTTTTTGCATAGTTTAATTATTAGAGGAGATCAATCAAAGTGCCACAGAAATGAAGCATTTTTTTATGCGAAACTACTCATTGTTCTATTCACCCATAAACATACGACAAAAGGCTTCTAGATGGATCTAGTTATTACAAGGAATGTGATCCCACTACTTTTAAGGGAATCATGCATCAGTTGAGTTTGTAGTGCAATCTGAAAAGCAACCTCAATGAGAAATCTCTAGGGTTGTATCTTGTCTTGTGGCCCTATGAGAGGCTCATTAGTCACGAGAAATTGTGAGCACAATGAAATAAGATCTCTACGCTCATTTGTCATGGTATAGTGGTTAACCTATATGTTGTGCTCATTTCATTTGTGGCTTGAGTTTGATACATAAGTTGAGAATCACCAAATTCCTTTTCGCTGCAAAAAGTTTGGTTTGTCTAGATCAGGAGAATTGCCCAATTAGTCGTAAATCTATTATGTGAATGCCAATTTGATTCTTAATTTTTCAATTTTGTCAATTTAGTCCTAAACATGTGTTTGAAATTCCAATGTAGTACTTCCGGTTAGTGTTCGTTGGGAGTCAATGACGTGGCGATGTGTCACGTAGGACGGCCGGCAATGAGAATACAAAACCCTCGTCCTCAAGCAGCCACTCCCGCCATTTCCCTCCTTGAGTTCTTGCCACTCCATGCATTTCGTGAACGGTCGCGCCGTCTTCTCTTTTGGTCATCACCATCCCCATAGCTTCCGCCCTTACCACACCCTCCATCAGCCAACATCTCTCTCTCTCTCTCATTAACTAATAACCAGTTGAGTACCTAGGATAGCGGTATTCTAAGATAGAATGAGGAAAAGAAACTTGAAAACATAAATGATGAGTAATGTTCCTCTCTATTAGATATATTATGAAGGTTCAAGTCTTGCATATATATGCTACTTTTGTGTAACACGGCATACTAAGACGTGTCTGATTAGATGACAATCAGAGTTAAAGGCATGTTTTCGTTGTATATGGCTAAGCCTCGTTTGGTTCATGTTTGTATTGTATTACAAGGAATGACAATCCTATTAGGAGAATTCTCTTTTTGGCAAGCAGCCAGTCCCTCCTTTATGGGAATGGCTTCAACAACTTCTGCACATTCTGCTTCCACTGTCTTGGTACCCCGAAGAACTGAGTCAGTACTATCACGAGCTATATTACTCCAATGCCCAGCTTCCATGGTTTATGTAGAAAAAGCCCCCAACAAGGTTTATTTTGACCAACTCAACTACCTGGTTTTTGCCAGCCTTGCTTGGAAAATTCTCCGCGTCCTCTCTTACATGAGGTCACAGCAACGGCTAGTGAATTGGTAGACACTGTCCAAATGAAATGTTTAATCTTTGGCACATTGTCAGCAATCCACAAGATCTTCCAGAACACATCCCCCTGTAATATGAGATGAGGAAGGGCCCTAATTTCTAGCTATTTCCTCTGTGTTGTTCAACAGATGGTGAGCAGTCTTGACAGTAGTAATTCCCCTCCTCTCTGCAGACCAGACCAACTTATCATCACCACCTCAAACAGATAATGGAATCCTTCGTATAGCCTCCAATTCTGCTCTTTCCAGTAGGTGGCTTATCTCGCTGAGCTCCCAGGATCTCAAGTCTTTACTGATTAAATTGGCCCCTTCAAGCACTTCATCAGCACCTTCAGTTTCTTTTGGGCGGCAGCTTATAGTCATTAGTCCCAGGTATCCCAACGTCTTGCCACACTTTAGTGCTTTCTCCATCACATATTCGCCACATTAATCCTTTTTTTCAGACACTTTCTACCTTCTAGTATACTGCTCTACCCCCAAGATCTCCTAGCCGCTCTTCCTGCTCCTATAAAAACACCAGTTGGGAAGTACCCTTGTGATTCAGAAGCACCTCCAAACTCGTTCAGTCAACGAAGCGTAGGTAGAAAAGATCCAAATCCTTGAAACCCATTCCCCCCCGCAGATTTGGACTTATTAGTCAAAGAATGCCAACTTTTCCAACGTGTTCTACCCTCCTCATCTCTCTGACCCCACCAGAATCTTGCCATCAGCCCATATACCACTTCATCGCACCATCTCTTAGGATATTCAAAGCAACACGTTGAATAAGTTGGGACAGCACAAGCTACGGCCAGAGGGCAAGACCGTCTGAGTTACCGGCAGGATCAACATAAGTAGCATCATTCAGCTGCAAATCTCCTCCCGACAGATTTACTAAGAGAAAAAATCTCTTTTCAAATATGAAAACATTGATCCTTGTTTTTGTTTGTTTTTAGCAATCCAATCTTAAATTAGACACCAGATCGATAAGGCCTCTGACGTTTTATTGGGTTGCGCTTTGTTTTCCAACTTAGATAAAAGGCATCTTATGCTCTATTAATTGCCCTTGAGTGTTTGGAATATAACTAATTCGACATTAAAGTCCTCAAAATACTTAAGTTTATAGGGAAATCGATATTTAATGTCGTAGTGAATTATTTTTGCAAGAATTGAAGTAGTTTTGTAAGGTTGAAAACTTGGCAGCTAATTAACAACCCATGTCAGGATTAGAAGCATAAATACAACGAAATATAAAGTAAATGTGAGAAAAAGAAATCGAGATAGAAGGTTTAGCCTAGTTCACCCTTAAACTAGGACTACATCCGGTAAATGATTCCAATATACTTAGCGTCTCCACCTCTCTGTTATAACTCTTAATTACAAGATAAATAGATTATATATAAACAACAGTATGTTATTTATGGGCCAAAACCTAAAGTATCAATAAAATATAGGCTGAAATTATAAAAGCTCTCTAGAGCCTCGGCAGCTCTGTGCTGTGACCCCTGGTCAAGGTGGCCCCCTTGGACCCTTACCCCCTCACCGGTGGAGCGGGACCCCTGGTGCCTTCCTATCTATAGGGAGTATGAACAACACCCCCACCCCCAACCCCACCCTCAAATACCCTTGAACTCCTCTGCAACGATAAGACTCTTCTTAGTTAACAATAATTAGCCTCACTGATTAAATTTGCAATCAATATGGTCAGCAGATAAATGACATTGACCACCACACGTGCATGCGCACTAGGGCACGGTGTTGGAGTACGCACGATTATTCACAACGGGAGATTATCGATCACAAGAGGGAAGCACGAATGGTAGATCAACTAACAAATCTAATCAATTCAGTTTTGCTCCAAAGTCTCAAAACTTTCACGAATCAATCGAATATACTAATTGTTCATTTTAGTTACACAGTTTTCCAATTCTATGGGTTGGTATTTTTCTTTTTCGGGGAAAAATTACCAAAAACGTACACGACCTTTTACCCCGATACCAAAAACATTTCTCTTTGTTTTAGAAATGAAACCTTAGTCCAACTAAAAGGAGTGAAATAACCTCTCTCCTTGGTGTAAAACCCAGCCTGCCACCATGCTTTCCCCGTGCCATGCACCACCTTCGCCATCTTGAACTCCTCCGATGGCGCTAGCCATTTCCCTGTCCTAGCCCCCCTTCTCTCATCCTTCAAGCCTTCTCTCTTTTGTTCTCTCCTTGTGAGTGCTGGCCTGTCGATGATGTAGCCATTGCGACCTTCGATTGAGGTCGTTGCGGCCATCGCCACATGAAATCAAGGCAACACCATAGGCGAACTTGAATGGAGGACCCCAGGCGTGGCGCCACGCCTCCGTGCGAGAGAATGAGAGTGGTTAACGGAGCACATGGATGACTGATCGGTCGGATGGCTTCTTCAGGGCATGGGAGGCGGCGAGGGCAGTGGGGCAAGTAGCTAGAGACCTTGACGGTGAGACGAGTGGTCGGAGACCTCAGCGGCATTAATGGGGGATGTGGCGGTTAAACTAGCGGTTGGGGTTTGTGCTTTGTAGATTAGATTCGACTGTGAGCTAGCGTGAAAGATACATGTGGTCCCTAATGGTTGTCGTAAGCAGGATTCATGGGCGGGATAGATAATTCAGACATGTCGTAAAGTGGGACCTAATTCGACATTATCTCTTTGAAACTTCCGAACTCCTTTGTCAGTAGTGTTGTCATAGTATGATTTGAAACTTGGCATTCTTGATTGAGTCATGCTTCTTTTTCTACTTTAAGTCATCTCATTTCAAGTGGTTATTTGGGTTCCGTTGACAATAAACATTTTGATTGCTTGCCATTTAAGTTGGGAAAACATCATACTTTATTATTTGATCTTAGTGAATCCATCTCTTATGCTCCTTTTGGTCTAATTCATTCTAATATTCGAGGATCATCTCCTACTTCAACTATGGTAGGATCTCGCTATTTTGTGATTTTTGTTGATAATCATTCTCGCTATATTTGGCTTTATCTTATGAAAAACATATATGAACTTGCTCATAGTTATCGTCATTTTGTTGCTACGATCAAAACACAACTTTCTCACGGTATGAAGATTTTTCATACCGATAACGCCGTGGAATATCAAGATACAAAGTTTCTCGGAGTTCTTTCTCAAAATGGTATTATTATTCATCTCCAAGAATTACTCAACAAAATGATCGATTAGAGCGTAAACATAGGCACATCTTTGATATTGTATGCACACTTCGCATCTCAGCTCAATGTTAGACAGTTTAATTCAAAAGTTTAAGTTTTTAGAATAGTTGGTAGTGGTATAAGAGATTCGAGCTATCGGGCATGCGTGCCCACCCCCATTAATTAAATTCCACATGTCACTCATAATCTGGCTTGCACATGAGAAAGGGTGTTAAATTATCCCACATCGCTTGATAACTGGTCTTATATGTTCTTTATATGTATGTGGTGTCCCTGCACCTAATAGATCTTTATATATATATATAGTGTCTCTCTACTTAATAGTTTAAGCTTTTATTACAGTCAGATGGTTTTGATAAAAAAAGATATGTATTTAATTCCGAAACGGGGATGTTCTCAGCATTCTCTCTTTTTCCTTTTTCCTTTTCCCTTTGCACTCATACCTCTCACTCATGCACGCCTGCGCATTTTATTTAATTGATTTATCTAGGCAATGTGCGACCATCAAGAATGAAGACCCATTGGTTTGGCATTAAAAATCATATAACAAGACATGTTACGTGGGATGCGTTCAACCGCAGCCATGGAATCAATCCTAACTTTTTTGTGTATCTTTCTGGTTCACAATCGTGGCTTTCCCTGGTCTAAACAAGCCAGCATAAACACGCTCAACACCCCACAATCCTAACTTTTTTCGTGATTTTCCTTTTGTCTTTGCGTGGCGTTTGTCCTCGTCTAGTCACAAGGGATAGAGGCAGATGTTTGACGCATTTAATTATCTCGTACTTGATTTAGACTAAGTTATTAATCTTAATATCCCTAATAATTCTCATTTTCATTTGGGAGTACAGCATTGATGACCGCGACGATAAAGATTATTAACGACATAAATGTGATTTGAGGTTGATCCATTGCATACCGTCGATGTTCGTCGGTGTCGGATGGATAAGGTGAAGTGAGAGTAGAGTCCGCAGTCGGACGTGTATTCAATCTTATCACAAAGACGATAGATGAGACTAGAGTAGGAAGACAAAACTCCATCAAAATGAGAGATTATTAGGTGCACAACGTAGATCGGCACCCGTCACAAGATCAATACTTGAACTTTTGCGGGTCACAAGTGTAACTCACGTGACGCTATCTTAAAGTATGCAGTGCGTGCATTTTCGGTGCACTCATGTTTTTTCATCAAAATGCAACCTCTTTAGGGCTATGTTTGGTGGGTCGGATATAATTCTGGATATGATTATTTTCATCCTATCCGGTGTTCGGGGTAACACGAAATCCGGATGTGTTTGGATATGAATCGGATTAAAAAAATCCCACCTAGAAGTTGGGATAAAGCCAGATAGCATATGTGCTCCACAGTAAAAAACCAGAGCAACATTCCACCTTCATTCAACGGTGGTGAAATGAGAGAGAAAATGGCCAAGGGCTTGGCAAAGGCCGGTGAGGGCCACTGGGCCTAGGTAAATGTTGGGAACCCTCGACAGTGCCGGGGAGAGCCGATGCGGCCTGGCAAGGGCTGGCAACCTTCGTTAGTCTCTGGCAAGGGTCGTTTGATGTGGTGCTGGTGAGTTGGGTGGTGAGAGCTGGTTGGTTGGGGCTGGCAGGAGAAGGATGATGACTCACTTTTGTGGGGATGATGAAATGAAGTATGTGCAGGTGAAAAGAGAAAGGAGGAGAGAACGAGCATCATTTTGAGTTGGAATTTCGAGAGTTTCAAGGTTATGGGTGTCTTGCTTGTTCTAGTTTCAGAGAAAGAAACCCAGAAAGGAAAAAGAAATTGCTATCTTTGGGAAAGAATCCCCATGTCCTTCATTTTTGATCCCTCAAATCAACATCCTTCTACTGCGATTAGGGTTCTCTGGTGATCCCAACGTTGCAATCTCATCAAACAATATAAGCATGCGTGTCGGGTGATTGATCAAATGAGAGAGATAGAGGACGAAATGGAGGCTCTTGAAGATGAGAGTGGTGAAGGGCATAAATTTCCATCTTATCCCGAGGGGTACCAAACACTTGATAGGATTAGATATGCTCATTTTACTATTCAAAAGCTTTTATATCTCGCATTATCCTATTTTATCACCATTCTTGTCCCAACGATCAAACGTAGTCTTATGATCGGTGATGTCTCTATCTTTTCGGTTTTAGATAAAGCACGCCATACTTGATCATTGGGCAACCTATTGAGATGAAGATCAGGGTATCGCACCTAGAAAACTTTGCCCATGCGCGTCCTTTCACGTTTCTCAGCCTTGCTTGGAAGCTTATTAGCATTTTGGAATCCACTGGCAAAAGTCCAAGTGAAAGGCCGGGCTTCAGAACGGGCTCTAAGCTCAAAGCACCCATGGATTAACCAAAGAAAGCCATTGAGTCGTACTCAGCGTAACTAAGCATTCACTGTTTTGTGTAAAGTTTGGTCCAAAGGTTACATTATTTGTGCAAAAACATGGTACAGAAATTCATAGCCGACGGTCCGATAAGCCAACTTGGGCCGCGACACTAGATTGATCCGCCTAAAATTGAATACCCATGTCACGGGCATTAGATAGATGCATGCGCACGTGACGTATCTGGGCTCCGGATCACGCGGGTCTCGTTCGTGCTCCATGTACGATGGTGACTTCTTGCTTGCATTCTCCTCTGATTTTTCCAGTAGGGCTTTGATTTCATGCTCCGCCTTTCACAATCTTGGAGCCATTTCATAGTATTCTTTTGCCCCTTTTTTTTGGGTCAACAATTACCCAATTCTATTTTCTTTTTAGTTAGTCATCACGTGGAGTCTGGCTCGATCGGCCAAGGTTTATCTCGCGAGAAGCATCGCCGAGGACAAACGAGTCGGACGCCACCTCAGCGGTTGAGGCTGACGGGGCTTGCAATGGGGTATGGAACCGACCCGGTCGAACCTACGACATTCACAAAAAATGAAGACCCTTCGAGACATCAATTGCGTCCGACCATGTGGTGTGACGAAATTTTCCACCGGAATAATACATTACTAAATCAAGGTCTACTATTTTAAATAGAGAGGGGGGTGTCGTTACGAACGGTTAATAAGACGATTCGATGATTCATAGCGAATTCGGATCATATCGCATTTGTGTAGTCAATTGAATCGAATCCGGCGCTCTCGACTTCCGGAGATCGAAGGAACGGCTCAGATCCGACAACTCGCAATCGAACGAAATTTCTTTCATTCCGTAGACGTGGGTTACAGCGCTCGATCATCTAATTAAGTTTTTGTTCTCAATTTGCGGTAACGGGTGACATATGTGACTACTTGATGCAAAGTACGCAATCGTGCGTGCTTAGAAAGCATTCACGTAATTTGCACATAATTGAGCACGTACTATTCAAACCCCACTTCATATTGTTTTGGCCTACAGCCATATAATAGAGCCAATGGACCACATTTAAATGGAAATTTATTTTGTTTGATTCACTTGGAGGTACTTGCGAACCTCCAAATGCATCCTCCTTTTGTCTCATGCCCACTTGGCCCTCCTTCACATTTGATTCCACTATAAGTTTTCAAAGATCCTTAGCGCCATCTTAAGTTCCTTCTACGAGCTGTACATTGGCATCTAGACCTAGCTGCTTCACACACAATGCTTAGCCAGATGAGTTCTTCTTCATCCTCAGCGAAGCCTGATGTGACCTTGAGCCTCACCTTGCCATCCCCAACCCACGAGACCTTCAAGGCCGAAGAGAGAGGCTTGCATCTCATCCGGCTCCTCCTATCGTGCGCCAAGAACGCGTCGTCGAGCAACCTCCACCGGGCCGACGCCCACCTCCGGCAGATATCGGACCTCTCCTCCGTGACCGGCGACTCCATGCAGCGCCTCGCCGCCCGGTTCGCCTATGCCCTCGCGGTCCGCGTCGTCAAGCGTTGGCCGGGCCTCTACAGAGCGCTGAACCACACCGAACCGGATAGGATGATAGCCCCTCGAGCCCAACCCATCCTCATGCCGGCATTCCCTTGCCTCGCTTTCGCCCACGCCATCATAGCCCAAGCCTTGCTCCGAGTCCTGGCCGGGGAACGAGTGGTTCACGTTGTGGATCTGGGCTCCGGCGACCCTAAATTGTGGGTTCCTCTCCTCAGGAGCCTAAACCAAGGTCCAGATGGGCCTGCACAATTGAGGTTGACTTGTGTGTCCGCTAAAAGAGATGTTTTGGACATTTTGGGTCATGCCCTTGTCAAAGAGGCTGAGACCATGGGCACGCCCTTTCAATTCAACCCTGTGAATGTGTCTTTAAGAGAGCTGACCGAAGAAATGCTCCAACTGAGATCAGAAGAGGCATTGGCAATAGTGTCAATGTTGGGCCTCCATGCTCTATTAGCCGAAGATGATAGAGTAGATGCACAATTTGGCATGATCAAGAATGATTCCGTCAAGGATTGCAAGCGACTCGGCGAGTTCCTAAGCATGGTCCGGTCGGTGTCGCCGAGAGTCTTCTTCCTGGTTGAGCAAGAAGCCAACCACAATACAACCCGCCTGGTCGACCGGTTCGTTGAGGGCCTACACTATTACAGCGCAGTGTTCGATTCGATAGATGCCGCCTTCGGAGGCAGCTGCTCGGAGGAGCGGCTTGCCCTGGAGGAGATGTTTGGGAGGGAGATCGGGAACATCGTCTCGTGCGAGGGCTTAGAGAGGGAGGAGAGGCATGAGAGGCATGAGAGGTGGAAGGTGAGGCTCACCCGAGCCGGGTTCAGGCCGGTCAGGCTGTGGCTGATCGCCATGGAGGATGCCAAGGGCATGGTCGAGCCCCATCTTCGATATGGCTACAAAGCTGTGACCGAGAGGGCTTGTACCATGATCTGTTGGCATGAACGACCGCTTCTGGCGGTGTCTGCATGGAGTTGTTAGGTCCATGACTCTATTTCTATAATTCTTTTTGTCCTGTTACTTTTGAAGTTGTGTGTAATTATGAGAATAGCTAAGACAATTGGGGATGGTTTTTAATTGATTTCCTAACGAATTTTCTTGTTAACTTGATCTCAATATTGGCAGCCCCTAACGCATTCCGTTTGCGATGGTGCTCAATCACATGAAGCCAAGCTAATACAAAAGTCGAGGAATAGGACAACCAAAGTAGGCCAAACTAGGCCAAAGCAGGCAAGTCTAGAAGCAAACGCCAATTTTATTTTATGCCTCAGAATTTCGACAAAATAAGCACAAAAGTCAATTCAAGATCCAATTGTTCTTTACTTTTTCCCCCGTGAGAAAGGCCATGATTGAAGACCCTTTTGTCCGTTTGGTAGTTTGCTATCCAATCTTTGATTTGATGCAACACCAAAACTCAATAGGCAAAGAGCCAAGAGAATCGCTATTTCCATTAGAAGATTCATTGTTTTATTGTTGTACAACATCATAATAGGAACTGAATCAGTAAAGTTACATCCGACGAGTAGAAGGAGAGCCCGGGAAACAAGCCTAATATATGTGATAGTCTCCGAAATTAAGTTTAACGAGAGAAAAAGAAGGAACAAAGAACTGTAATAGTAATGGCTCTTCGGAGTGAATTCTCGGATTGGAAAATTTAAGGAGCTAATGTATCCCTCGAAGTATGAAGCTTCCTCATTTGGCCTTGCCGCTCGGCGCCTTGGCGGCGGCTCCAGCAGGCGGGTTGAGCTCGTCCCAGGCCTCAATCCAAGTGACCATAGCATCCGCGAGCTTGTCGAAGTAAGGATCGACCTTGCTGAGCTTGTCCTTGACTTGCTTGGAGAGCTCGATATAGCATTTCTGGACCGTGGTACAGTCCTTGGGAAGAGCCGCAGACTGGAAGAACGGGATGATCTCTTCCTGCCAAAAGATGCCTTTGTACTCCTTCCTCAGGTTCACAAATGGGTTGCTGGCTTTGCTGTGCCATATGTAGGGCAGGCCGGTCTTCACTCCCAGTCCCAGATGATCACAGATGACCTGCGAAAAGTACCGTTGCATCGTGTTAACTCTGAATCGGTGAGGTCTTCTCCTGGTCCAAATGAGGACCGTTACATAAAAAGTGATGGCATTGAGCAGATACTTCAGTAATTATCAAAGGATTGACGCCTGTGGCATTGTAAATTCTATGGGAAATCTACAGGGTCGCAGTTAAACAGTAGAGAGCCTCTTAAGGAGCATGTTATGAATTTTGATGAAGAAATAACGACATTGAGCAAGTGCAAGTTAGTCAAATCAGTAACCTATATAATACAGAGCAATAGGGGTTCACATTATGAGATCTGGCTGCGAGTTTGTTATGATAATCCCATGACGAGGTGCTTCATCCCATGGTTTGGGCAAATTGTGCTTAACATCCAGTGCCAATCATAAGCATTGCATTGGGCCATCAAGCCTCAATCATATAACAGGATCAATTCAAATACGAAGGAATGTAAAACTGATGGAGCAAAGAAAGGGAAGCTTACCTTGACGCACCAGCCAGCCCACATATCATCATATCGGCCAATTGGCTGGCCGTCACCCATCAGTCCAAAGTACATTGCAGGGCCAATAAGCTCACGGTCGAATGCCAAATTCATGCCACACATAGGGAAAAGAGTGCCCTTCGGTATTGTCAAGACCGCATCAACATACCTAGTGGAACATTCTCTTAGCTGTTATTAACAAAGATTCATGAACAAGCCAGCAGAACGAGCTGGAGGATTCATATATACCTTTGGTTCCTTTCAAGAGGCTTCACGAGCTGTGTAGGCGCATCATAATCCGGGATGTTGAGCCAGAGGCCATGAGAGACCGCAGTCGGTACACCCTCACGAAGACTGAAAGGGTATCCACGGACGAAATCCGCACCTTCCGTGTAAGGGTCATACAGCGTGTTGAAGAAAAAGGGAGTGGATGGACAGAGGAGGTTCTTGATATGCTGCTGGAGGGCATTGATCATTTTGCCTGATGGGTCCTTAGCGACCTGATATAACAAACAAGACCAGGAAAAAAAAAAAAAAAGTCATCTTCACATTGAAAGAGTGACCTCCTGCTCAAACTATAATGTGTGCCGACACATAGAGGCTTTCTTACTCAATGTGCAGATAGGTACTTAATCATGAGTGCAAGAACATCACACCACTGAACCGCTCTAGGGTTGACTAGATTGACCACGGGACAAATAAAGCAGATAGGACCAAGCCTTCATAATCAATCTTGACTAAGACAATAATCAGAAGGCATCTTACTTTGATCCTACAGTCACAACTCAGAAGCAACAGGGCTTCGAGCAGGTATAATAGGGGGAAAAATTCTTAAATATTTGTCATCTTGCATCGGAACAGAGAGAAGATATAATGTACGAGTCGCAACAACTTATGGGACATTAAATTCAAACTCCTCGTAAAAGGCCGACTCCCTAAATCAATGAATGGTGGCTTCCACAAGTCAACTCCTTAATTTAATTCATCATATGACAAGCAATGAGACTGCATAATCGAGATGCCACGACTAAAGTTTCATAAGGAAAGTCAAGAGAGACACGGTTCTGCTTTCAAAGGCCTGGGGAACAAGGTTAGGGAACTATGATTCATGTTCTGAAAAGAGAAGGATTCGGATCTCTAGTCTTGCATATACAATTAGAATGCCTCGAGTGTGCAGAGTAATGATAATTCAGATTGATCGAGGGATCCCAGCCATCTGACGACATCGGACGCACTAGTTCCGATTGCTGCAAACCGAGTCTAGGCAAAATTTTTCGCCTGGTGAAGATCAAAATCTAGTCTTGAACAAAAGTCCGCCAAGTGATGGACTGCAATGCAGATCAAGTACACGGCTTCATCTCTGCACACACACACACACACACACACACACACACAAAGTAACAGGCGAAGCCCAAACAATCACAAGACTGAGAATCGCAACAATGCAGCCAACACAGTCGAAGGAGAAGGAAACCCAACAGCAACCACACAAAAGGGTAAGGAAATTCAGATTGGAACGGGCAGAGAAAAGAAGAGGGAGGGTCACTCACGAAGCAATCGTCGTCGATGGTATAGATGTACTTCTTCTTGGAGACCATGTAGCCGAAGCAGCGGCAGGCGGAGTCCTTGAAGGAGATGCAGGAGGCCTTAGGGCCCAGGATCTTGTTGATGTCGTTGCGGTTGTAGAGCTCGTAGTCGAAGCCGTCGGGGACCTTGATGGTCTTGGAAGGGTCGCCGTCCTGGACGATGATGAGGTGGTACGGCTCGAAGAAGGGCCTCCACATCTCCAGGAAGTCCAGGTTCCTGATGGTGGGGATCACGATGTCCAGCTCGTCCTTGAGCAGCGGGGTGGGCTTCGCCGCCGCGGCTGCTGCTGAGCCCGCCATTTGTGTCGATCTCGATGCAGAGGATCCGAGGAACAGGGGGAACAGAGGCAGGAGGCAGAGGCAGGGGAAGAGGCAGGGGCAGAACGTGTGCGCGCGTCCGCGAATGAGAGAGAGAGCGTGTGCGGGGGAATTTAAACGGGGAAGGGCATGTGAAGGAGGGGCGCAGAGATCGGCATGAGTGGTGGCTTTAACTGGCGAACGTGTCTGAAGTTGTATGGAGAAGACGACCCGTTCAACTCAAAAAACCTTCGAAAAGCAGCAGCCTCTCCTCCTTCCTTCCCATTCTTTCCAACTTCTGTTTTGCCCTTTGCGCCTCCTCTTTTTCCTAATTTTTTCTGTACTCATGCGCCATCCGTCCGATCGTGCTCCCTTGTTTGCGGGGCTTTGGTCCCGGGAATAGAGATTGGTCCCACGAAATTGATCAAGGTTTGCGAGTTTGAAACATGGCAAGTGGACTCTTCGTGTCGCGCGCTGTGGGCCGACACGTGACGATCCCCGTTGCGAGTCGCCGTCGGGTCTGCCTAAGGGCTACCACAGCACGGCTCGCTTAATTTCCCTTTTTTCCTCTTTAATTCGGTCTTCAATATGGCCTGTTTAATGGCTCGTACGCGTTAGGTCATCGACCTACCCTCTCAACAGTAACTTTCATTAAAATTTTAAATCTCATAACATTCGCCATTAATGTTGTCGACATTGAGGTTTTCTATTTTCATTGCCTCGGGAAATTCATGTGTCCTTACTTAAACCCTCTCTTGTTCTCTAATTTCTACCGAAAAGTATGATTTACATTCTCGCACTTTCTTGACGATTGTATTCATTGCTTAAAAAGATACATGAGAAGTACATAGATTTTTATGGAAAAGCAAATCGAAGCATAGCAAAGCCTAGAATACAATAAAATAAAGCTAAAATCCAAATAACAAGAATGATTAATAGAGCACCTGTAGAGTTTAAGCTCACACTCGTTCCATAAAAACAGATTTATCAAGCAAAGTAATCAGCGGCCAACCATTGGATCTTGTATCATCATCAGTGATGAGCACACGTAAGATATTGGGTTAACATCATAAAAAACCCCAAACTGGTGTAGCAGTGACAATTTTGTCATAAACTATTTTTTTGACCACAAAAAGCCTCAAACTGGTACACCTGTAACAAATTTACCCCGAATTATTTTTTTGATCACCAAAAAATTCCAAACTGGTATACTTGTGACAATTTTATCTCGAATTAAATTTTTAATATTATTTTTTCGAAATTTTTTACTAATTTTTTTTATTATTTTTTTTATTTTTTTCCTTCATCTTCAACCTCTGGCCAATCACCGGACCGGCAACTAGCCAGATGCTGAAGCCGGCGAGATTGGTCCCGCTAGCTGTTGGCAAGGCTCGACCTCGTCGTTGCTGGGCAAGGTCAACCTCACTAGTTGCCGGCGGGATCGAGCCCTCGCCATATCTGGTGAGGCTCGAACTTGCCGACAACTAGCGAGGTTGGCCTCACCCAGCACCGGTGAGATCGGCCTCGCCAGCGGCCGGTGGGGTAGAGCCCTTGCTAGATCTGGTGAGGTTAGCCTTGCCCTGTAACGGCAAGGTCGGCCTTGCCCTACAACGGCAAGGTCAAGCCTCACCAGCAGTCGGTGGGGTCGACCTCGCTGGCTTCTACCTCTGGTTAGTCGCCGGTTCGGCGATTGAGCAGAGATTGAAGATGATGGAAAAAAATAAAATAAAAAAATAAAAAAATATTTAAAAAATTCCCAAAAATAGTATTAAAAGATTAGTTCGGGTAAAATTATCACAAGTATACTAGTTTGGGATTTTTGATAGTAAAAAAAATAGTTTTTGGTAAATTTATTATAGGTGTACCAGTTTGAGGTTTTTCGTGGTAAAAAAAATAGTTTGGGGTAAAATTATCAAAGTTGTATCAGTTTAGAGTTTTTCGTGGTATTAACCCCAAGATATTTGGCATTATTAATTAATGGCGTACGCTTAGGTTTGGCTTTCTCTACATTACGCTATACAGAGACAACCAAAACGGTTTGAAAAAATACATATCCGACTTTTTGAAGAGCAAATCTTTGTGGTTCAGCAAGACACAAAAACTCTTGCTATCATTGCTGAAACTGGTGGCGGAAGACATGTACACCAACAAAGTGCGGGCTATCGAATCCCATAAAACATTATTAAACTCTTAGATCTAAATAGGGAGAGAAAAGCTCATAATTTTATAACTAAATCAGAAGAGCTCAAACTCTTAGATCTAGAATTAAATTGGAAGAAGAGAGCTCCCAAATCTAGATTAGGAAAACAAGAAAAGAACAAAAAGACTCAAACAAAATCAACAAGAGAGGATGGTGAGACTAGCTCAAACCCTCCCCCATAGCTGAAACTTGAAGAAAACAATAGAGAGAGAAGAGAGAGGAAGAGAAAAAAACTTTTTGACTTAGTTGAATCGGTACATTTTATTATCTTTTAAGATATTAAATACACTATAAAAACATCACCGGAATGACGATAAGAAAGCTGTTCATTCAAGGCATGATGAACGGTTCGGGATGTGCATAGCATAAGCATTGCACATCTCATTAGTCCCTTGGTTGGGGTCCGACACCCCACATTATGGGGATGGGCCGGCTTGGAAGAGCCCGAATTCCATGATTACCCAAGGGTCTGTTCCTTCTTTCGTACCTCGTCCAAATGATACCATTAATTAGTTTTTACATCTCATATCGAGATCACATTATATTTTCCGAATTCAGAAAAGTATAATGTTCCATGTTCTAAAAATACAATCGAAGAAGACGATATTGCCATGCATACCAACTCCACCTCTATAAAAATTAGGACTGTGTAGGTAATGAAATTAAAAATCCACTCAGATTGAAGAATATTCTTACAAAATCGTGGAGGTTGCGTGGGGAAGATGATGCTGTCGGAGGGTTTTTCACGTAGTGGGCGAGTTGACTGGCTCTCGAGTTCGAAGTCTGATTAAGAATTGAATGGAGCGACAGCAACTTTGGGTCTCGCGTACGGCAATTAGCGAACGTACGAATCGAGTAAGTGAAAGGGCTTTTGGAGAAGGGTGCGTCTTGATCCTCGCGTTATGCATCGCCGGTCCGTTGCGTTCTTACATCGGTTCGTGCCTCTCCACACAGCATGCGATCCCCGAGAACGGATCGTGGCCACCGTCGAAGCTTTTAATTAGGGAGAGCCTTGATTGCAATGGCAAATTCTCATTGACTTGATTTGCCTTCCCTTGCAGACTAACAACCTCGTAACATCGAGCATCTCGAGTGTTAGCTTCATAAGGACCAGGCGAATCTCGGTGGAGATCCTCGTAACTGCTCCAACGGGAAGGAATCCCTTTCTTACTGGGTAAAGAGAGGATGTAATCGTCGTTCTCCTAGCCCTATACTCCCTAGTGCGGGCGGTGTGTCTTCAACCGGGATCGGGGGGACGTAGAGTTAAGACGACTAGATTAGTTCGCAAGAAGTAGTCATTCTCGTCGTGAGTTTCCGTTGTGATGGTACGGTGAACTGGGAGTGGTATCGAAAATGGGAACTAAGCTTCTTTTCATCCCAATTAAAAATAATAATAATAACGAATGAAACATCTGAGAGGATTCCTCTAATAATCTAAAACTTTGCTTAACTTTTAAGATCCGAGAATTTTCATGGAACCTCTATCGATTGTTTTAAAGCTTAAAGTATCGAATGAACGTGAGGTCCAATATTTCAGAATTCATATTTCAGAACGATGAAACCCTTTTCATGGTCAACACTCCAAAGGTAGGATCGGGGCACTATGCAATTAGATAACATCCTTCCCAACGTACGATGGCGTGTGGAATGCAAAAGGAGAAAATGCATGCAGGCCATGATGGTTGACCCATGGAAAATGGAGTGCTTAAAAGTCAAATGCGTTGCCTGATCTTTGCTGCTATTAAGGAGATCGTGCCAAATGATGCATTGGACATTGCACATGCGTTCTCTCTTTATTTTTAGCTCCTTCGCACGTTTCCTGTAGATCCATTCCACCTCTTCCACGGCTGATTTTCGTAACACTTTGCTTGTTTTCACACCTTTCAGTACAGCTCTTTCAATGAGCCTCGAGCCGCGCAAGCCCTCTAGTAGATCTCAACCATGGCCTCTAGATCGAGGTCGATCTAGCCTTGAGCTGGCACGGCAACCGTCATCGGCCTTAGATCTGAGTTCGGCAGTGGCCTCTGGAAGGAACTATAGAGGCGCAGAAACGGTGGAGGAAGAGAGACGTGGTGGTGGGTGTGTTGGATCGAGGAAGCCTCTCAAGCTAGTGGAGATGGTTTGGGTTGGATACTGAATTTTTTTTTTCGTGGATAAAATGGCCATCCGATAAATTTCGTATGAACGAGAGATGCAACTTGAAATCTATTGTTAAAAAGTAAGGAGGACATCAAGAAGGCTGAGGAATACTGCAATTTTGTTGCCAATTTTTTTTGTTGAAAGAAAATTGTATTTCTTGTTCAAAAGATACATAAGAAGTACATAAAACTTTCATGGTAAAGAAAATCGAAGCAAAGCAAAGCTCTGAATATACCAAAACAAAGCCAAATCTAGAAAATAGGGAGGATAAATGGAGCATTGATAGGGTTAAGCATATACTCATACCATAAAAACGAATCTATCTAGCAAAATAATTGGCGACTGATTATTGGATTTCATATTCGGTGATGAGCACACACCAGAAACTCCTTTTCCAATAACTATGACATTGCGAGTTGGTGGTGCACGTCTAGATTCAATCTTCAGCCATGGGCACCCTGCCCTCTCTCTCTCTCTCTCTCTCTCTCTCTCTTGTTGATTTTGTTCGAGTTTTCTTCTTATTTTTTTATTTTTTCTTCTCTCCCAATCTAGATCTGCGAGCTTTTTTTTCTCGGTTTAGTTCTATATCTACTCTTATATAGTTCTAAATCTATGAGTTATTCTCTTTCAATTTAGATTTGAAAGTTTAATAATTATTTTCGGGGATTCGATAACTCGTGCTCTATTTGTGTACAGATCTTATGCCACCATCAAAATCGTGGCCGCTGGCATCTCGCTGAACGATATGTTCTTTTAAAAGCTAGATTTGTGTTTATTCAACCTGTTTTGGCTGTCTCCGTGCGGCGATGGTGTAAAGGAAGGTCATGCCAATTTCAATTGATGTAGCATTCACTAATCTCGTAATGTCTGTAGCCCACATGACATGAAATTGCGGATGTTGGCCCATAAAAGGTTAGGCCCACAAGAACAGCAACGAGGGAAGTGGAGGATGCACGAATCATCGTACAGATTTGTATGATGGTTGTCTGGTGCGCGTCAGCACAGAGCCTTACCTCACCCGGCGAGCATTGGTTTGGTGATCAAGAAGCTCCAAACATCCACTCCATGTCAATAAACTTAACGAATTCGTGGAGAAAGAAATTTATGCCGTTTGATCCATCGAGCCTATGTCCGCGATGAGAGATCGATAAACTAGTAAATCCATTTCGACAGCAAATCAAGTGGTAGAATTTGTAAACAGGGGCTAAAAATTGCTCTGGCCCTGGTTGGCTCAAGTGTGCCAAGGCTGGTCTCGCAAGCTGCCATTCGTACGACCAGAGGTCCGACCCGAACCTACTTAGGATCACCTTGCGACCAGTCTATGGAACAGATTCGGACCTTGACTGGGAAGCTCCAGTTCTTCCTCTGGACTACTCAGCAACTCTTCGCATGACACAGACCTAGTTAGCAAAGCGCCGACATCGAGGTGTCAAACGTTCGCGTCGATGTGATCTCCTTGGGGTCTCACTCAGTTGGATTGTAAAATTGTGGGCTGGTTAATCATTTTGCATTGGTTGTCTCCTCCACCACCTTTCTGTTTCTTTTGCCGTAGTATCTACTGTCTAATCTTTCAATAGAGGCCTTCAACGTGCACTCACATGATGTTAGGTACACAAGCGTTTGTCAATGACCACATTCATATAAAGAAAATGATACTCTGGTTGCAATATTGGGGAGCTGTGGTCCAGCCTACTGATCAAATCAGCAGTTTTTTACACAAAGGATTAGCACTAGTAACATCTGGCTCAAACTGCAAAACTTTGATCTGATTCACTTTTATACTTAAATCTATCAAAATCATTATTATATATCTGTGCTTGTCTTTTGCTTCTTTGTTTCTCCTCTTTGGTTTCTTCTGTACATAAGAATATTGGAGTCAGTCAGCAAAAAGAGGAAACCCTTATGTGCAGCCCATTTGGTGCTTCTACTCTTGGAAATTTCATTAGCTTGTCTCCCCCAATTTCTTCCCATCTGCAAAGGGCCAAAAAAAGATCCATAAGTTAATAAAATCAATATCTTTCGATGAGAAAAAAAAGGAATCCAGTGCCCATGTCCAATAATGCATCAAAAGGACCAGAGTTCTCTGTAATTGGTACCTGTATCTGGTCACAAGGTAGTGAAGAAATGTAGAGATCTCAGCAATCCC
The DNA here is from genome assembly GCA_024500025.1 of Syzygium aromaticum. Lineage (NCBI taxonomy): Eukaryota > Viridiplantae > Streptophyta > Magnoliopsida > Myrtales > Myrtaceae > Syzygium > Syzygium aromaticum. The sequence continues at coordinate 14,523,880 of CM044893.1, forward strand.
AAGTTCCTTTCCAGGGCATAGCCTTGTGCCCCCACCAAAAATGAGGTTGTAGTTATGACACTCCACGCTTTTGTCCTGAAAAATTGGTGAGTTTCAAACGGTTAGAGCGGTATTGTCCGTCTATAGTACAGAACAGAAACTCTTTGAATGTTTCTAAGTAGTGCAGTTCTGCTATGAACAGATTTGAAGGGTCACATAATTACCAGCCATCTCCATGGATTGAAAACTAGTGGATCGGGATATAATTGCAGATTGTAATTTATTTCTCTTGTGTAAACGTATATCCTCCATCCTTTCGGGATTAAGAACCCTAAAAACGAAACACGGAGAGGAAGGCATTGAGTTATTCGCTTGACACTTCCCAGAAATGTTGTTGCACGATTAGAGACTTGACCTTGAACATACCGTTGAGCTCCATGTCTTTGGTGGTTTTTCTCAAGACCCCATTGACAACTGAGGCTAATCTGGAAGTCTCAAAGATGACCTGAAGAATGAGGAACAACATTATGCAATCACGAGTTAGTAGAGTTCGACGAATTTGCAGAAATAAAATTTCGCACGAAAGTTGAATGTAGGTACTCTCACCGCACGAGTGAACTGCATTGCTTTGAGGTCATCCCACTTGAGAGGATCCTCCGGCCTTTTCTTCGCTCTAATTCCCAAGTGTTCTTTCTGAATAATCCAAGATCAAAGTTAGCAATTCCAATGATAAGATAAAAAATATTTAGCTCTTATATAATTAACACATTGCCTTTCTTTCCCTACATACCCTTAATTCATGAAGAACATTTGGGTTGTCGTGGAGATACTTGACGGCCATCATGGACGTGGTCGAAACGGTCTCATACCCGGAATACATGATGGTGATTATTTGGTCAATGATCTCTTCATCATTTAACTTGTATTTGTTATCATCACTCCTCATGAGGCAACCAAGCATGTCATTGTGGGCTTCCTGGGAGGCCCTCCTCTCTTCTATCAGTTCCCTCAGCATTCCGACTATATTTTTCCTAGCCTGCAAAAACAAAAAAGAGACTCAAATTTAGACGATAACCTTAAAGAATAGATCGAAAACACTGGCAAGCAAGTACACGGATTCACTGATTTACCTGGAAACCACGACGGTAGTTTGTGCCGGGGAGGTCTATGGGCAGGGAGATAGTGCCCAGGACCAAGTTGAAGACCTCAGGTATGAATTCTTGAGAAATGGAGCTAGAGTCGATTCCGATTTGCCTTAGTGACGAGAGAAGCGCCATCTGTACAGATTGATGAAACAGGATGCACATAAGAAACAGAGGAACTGAATCTTGAGATGCTGTAGGCACACGTCACGAACTATGAGCCATTAAACTGTCAATATCCCAACCAAAGATATCCAATGGGAAGACCCTCTGATCAAAGATCATGCCCGAAAAAGAAGTACTTCAGTGCTCTAAAGATCTGACCTCATGAACAGTTGAAATCTATTTAAGTAATGATTCAACTTTTCTTTGTTCACCGACTCTTATTAGATATCCGATATGGGTTTCATTGAAAGGAAAAATCTAAAAGCAAATTGATGAAGCACTCTCCGCTCATGGCAATCTTTTTAGGGTAGTAGCCGCGATTCAACCGTGCCGCGGGGGGCTGCGATGTCATTTCCGCCCGAACCTTTCCAAAACTCAAAAAATTTCTTTTTTATGGTACCTGTTTGGTCTTGTCCTGGAGGTCAATAATGGAGCCATCGTCCCAGTGGGCGAGGTGGGATCGCATGAACCGATCAATCTTGGGCAGGAGCTGGTCTCTGATCATGGTGGGGCCGACCAGGGAGAGCAGAGCCCCCCTCATGTTCTTGTGGGTCGCGCCGTGAACCGCCGCTATGTTGCACTTGCCCAGTATATCGAGCATGGACTGCGGGTAACCCGGGACGAGCCCCTTGGCCTCGTTCATCAGGATGTACCGGTTCACCTCCGGGTCCATGGACACTATGGTGGGGCACCCCAGGATGTGGGACTTGAAGAGGCTCCCATACCTGCAGTGTTTCCGATCAGCAAGCGAACCGAGCAAAAACGGAACGACGACACCGAACCAACACTTCGCCGGAGAAGAACCATATCATATTTAATCTGCCGGACTGAATGACCGCTGATGTTTGCCGAGAAAAAACGAGGTAATATCTTATGTTATCAAAGGGCATTTTTCCTTTGACAGAAGACTTTTCTGTCGTGCAAAAAAGAAGGCGAACCCGCACTTATCTGGACTCGACCCATCGTGAACGGGATCAGTCACAGGGTGACAACGATAGATCCCACAAAGGTTACTACTTCTTTACATTATTTTCTGTCCATGCAAGCCTTTTATTTATCCCCATAAAGGTACCTCAAACTAAAAAAGGAACATAGACCAATCAACCCCCATTTCAGAAACACATGAGAGCAGCTCCGGGGCTGCTTCGGGGCAAACTTTGCATAGAGTAAGTTCATTGCGGCCAAAATCAATCGTATTTCAAGAATATGCGGGAATCTCGCTCGGTCCCACTAATAAAAACACGTGCTTTTTCTCGGTGCGTCGATTGATTCTGTCCGCCACATCACTCACAGACGAGTCTATACAAAGTCCTTTCCCTCTCAGGGACAGAAAAGCTTAACCCATTTTAGAACTAGATTTCAATCTCCACAAGACCAATGATACGAAGCTCACCCAGTGACCACTCACCAGTGACCCCTCAAAACTAGTAAAATGAAAATCGACTCGGTGGAGGGAAAGAGAGAGAGAGATGACCTTGCACTCTGGTTTTTCATGAAGCTAGGGCCTTGCTTGAGGAACTCAGTTGTCTCACCAAAGACTGGCCAACCCATTGTGCCAGGAGGCAGGCCTTTCTTCATGTACCTCACCTCGTTCCATCTCAACAGGGCAGTGCACACACAGAGCACCAACACCACCCCAAGAGCCAAGAAGACGTAAACCGCCATTGTTGCTGCCCCCCAGGAGCTCAGAAAAGCCCACCACGCTCACTTTCCTACCTCCTTCTCAGAGCTGTAAATGTGATGGGGCTTTGTCTGGTTTGATCTACGAGTGCGAGTATATATAGCTCACAGCGCCTCGTGGGGGGGTGGGGAGGGGGGGAAGAGAGAGGAGAGAGGGAGAGGGGACCACAGCTATAATTGTCAGAGAAAATTAGGATTTCTTCCTATATTAGAGATATAATTATGATATTTCCATATATTAGAGATAATTTTCCAATTTCTCAAGATTGCACAATATCTCCTTTAATTGTCCATATTTTAATTGATATATGTTACGTTCAATAGTTTCCATAAAGCCTGATCTCTCATAAATCGGATGTACTTTTTATTATGATATATTGAAATATACATAAAATTTCTAAACTCTCTCTTCCGCATTATCATTTTCAACTATAATTGTTTTAATAGATTACTTATTTTATCCCGAAATAACATGATAGACCGAATCAATCACCCCTAAACTTGTACAATCCAAATTTAAGGCTTCTTGTTCTCATCTGAATGTCAATCATTTTGATTTCCAAAATCAAGTTTGAATGAAATCGAACATTGAGCAAACCCTTCCAATCACCTCTAAATTCATAATATACAAATTTGGGGCTTCTTGTTCTCATCCGAACGTTAACCATTCTGATTTTCAAAATCAAGTTTGAAATCAATCCTAATGAGCAACCCTTCCCACCACGGTTAATCAACTCTCTAATACCTAAACCACATATTAGATCCATTCACCTAAACATTCAAGAAATTCAAAATGATACCCTTGTTAATAATAATAGTCCAAACACATTCATTCGTTTGTTTTCATGGGTTCTCTCTTTCAAGAGTTCATTATAACCATCTAGGAGAGTCCAAGTGTCTGTACACGCCGAACTTAAAATTACTTTTATGATCACTAATTGATGAATTTTAGTAAAAGAATTGTATTATCAGCAATCCTTTTGCGATATATTCGGTTTAGATTGTTACATAAGTACATAAATAAACGCAATCTAGTGCACTACCAGAGGACCTCCTATAATAGGTCCAAATGCACCCCAAAAAATAATGAAATATAATGCCAAGAAAATGTAACTTTTTGGCAGTTTTTAACCAAGCACACGGTGTGATTGGACAGAGAAGTTATGAGCATGGTTTATTCTAATCAAGAAAGTGAATTGAAAAAGTTAAACGTGCACTCGACTACCAACTGGATTTCTCAAGATCTCAGCCATGAATGTTTCTTTGCACCCTCTCTTTTTAAAATACTTTTTTTTGTGTGATTGAACATTTAATGAGCAAAGGGGCAAGGGTCGGCTGTGAGGAGACGTTGATAGTTATATCGGGGCCCAATTCTGACAAAAAAACCATAAACTTTTGGTCGAATTTTAATTTTAGCCACAATATTTTTTTGTCCCTTAAAAAATCACCGGCTTTCACCAGCCCAACTCTAGCCTCAGTCAACTCGCCATCCAATATTGTCGCACTGGCAATCCCACGTGTACAATAAATCCATGTCACCTACTGATATGGATTAAAAGCACCAACAACTTTCGGTATTCATCTTCTTCTTGATAGATTCGAGGCACAACTTCACTGTTCATCTTTTTCTTCGCCTTCTTTGCAGATTCAAGGCCCCAACTTTCACTATTCACCTTCTTCGCATGATCTCACTCAGCTGCAGCTTCACCGGCCCTCACCCATCGCCACTCAGACCTTTGACTCCACGCCACGACCTCCGACAACCCCTCCGCTCCTTAGCTGCTTGTCATCGCGAGGGGGTCGCGGGACTCCGACGACCATCGATCTGGGGTAGCCTGAAGCTCACGAGACTCATCTCCGTCCTCGCGGATTACTGAATTCGACACCTGCGAGAATGACACCAATCCTTCCAAATACTCCAACTTCTCCGAAACGTCAGGCAACGACCTGCATTTCACGTACTGCACGTACTCACCAACCACATACACCTTGGCCACGACACAACCGTGATGCACAAAATCCTGAAGCACAATCAGATGACTGGACACCAAACCCTCGCATTATTGCTCATTCAACAACCTCTCACTATCGTAAACCATTATTGGATTGGGGATTCGAAACGCCGACCCATTAGAACACTCAATTTCGAGTTCAGAAACAATCCGGAGCATCAAGATTTAGTTGTGGAGCCTGTTAATCGCATCTGGCAAGCCCAAAATTACCGGGTCGAGATTCCTCGAGCTGAACCGCACAGCTGACGGCTCAATCCTCGCCATGGAGCTTGTGGGGGACACAACCAAAGGACCCCTGATCGACGAGTGGGCAGCGAAGCTCGACTGCACAGGAAGGAGCTCGACTCGACAGCCACAGAGCTCGCCTGAGATCCGAATAGCCATGGAACGATGAGGTTGGGGTCGGCCAAGATGGCAGCCACGGAGTTGCTTTACTGCCAGATCTGGAGCTCCTCCATCTCGAGCATGACTCGACCTTGAAGGAGCTCCATGGCTACATCTGGAGCTCGAATTTGACAATCATGGAGTTGGCTGTTGAGATCTGGATAGGGATAGCCATGGACACGGTGAGGTGGGGACAGCCATGGAGCTCGATTCGACAGCCATGGAGTTGGCTGGGCAGTTGTCGTGGGTGGAGTTGGAGCAGATCCGTTGAGGTGTTGCATGGCGAGGCTGAGGCAATGAACAGCTGACATGGATTCATCGCTGACATGGAATTGTCACCTCAGACATCTAACTAGCGGTGACTTTGGGTAGTTGGTCAACGGAGACTAGATTTGGACAAGAAGTGAAAGTTGTTGATTTTTTAATAGACTAGAAAACGTTGAGGCCAAAATTGGGATTTGGCTTAAACTTAGTGCTTTTTAAAGGAATTAGCCCTCATATTGGGAGGTAGTGTGGACTATTTACAGCATAAATTCTTTATTAGGGTTTGGTCGCTTTCAAGATGATTATGTCCTTTTTTTCTTCTTTCTTTTTTGTCTTTTAAAAATTAAGCTAATACCATAAAAAACCTCAAACTTGTACACTTGTGATAAAGTTACCTTCAAACTAATTTTTTGACAACCAAAAATTCAAAACTGGTATACTTGTAACAAATTTATTCCTCGTTAAATTAGATTAATGGTAAAAAAAAATCACAAATTGGTAAACTTGTGATAAACAGAGAAATAAAACCTTAAATTGGTACACTTGTCAATTGTCACATGTCATCCAACTCAGCAATTTGACAGTAAAACTTAACGAAAATTAACAAAAGGTAATTTATCGTAAGTATACCATATTGGGGTTTTTTATGATATTAACCCTTCTCTTTGTGAGAAGGGGGAAAATCAGAACCTAGGTAAGTGGTGGAAAAATCATCTTCAAGAGGCAGTATTGAAGATATTGGCGTATGTGCTGCAAAGATTAATTTCAGTATATATATCATAAACGTCAACATCTTGACATTTTTTTGTGGAAATTATGTTGTGTTCTTGTTAAGTATTGGTGAGATAAAACCTGTGTTATATGCATGAAAACCATAATCACACACAATGTTAGGGACGCATGGAATAAAAGGGATAAGATTTGGCAATAATGACGGATTAAAAGAAGGGTTAAGAAATTGAATCAAAAAATTTCTGCTTGTGTTGGTATAACATGACCTTCCTCCGCAGTAGAAACGTCGCGGAAGATCAATTTCATATCATTATATATGGTGGATGCTGGAGTTAGAAATTATTTTATGTATTATGCTTGCGTAGGTTCTCAACACTTTCATCGGGACAAGTGTTTTAGGTTACGGGTATAAATAATGTGTAATTCGACAGGATTGTACGAAAATAGATAAATGAACATGCATGTTGTGTTTGTTTGTCAAGTATATGTATAATAAAAGTATTAGAGGAAGAGAGGGTGCTCCTGGAAAGAGTCAAGAGAGAGCACATGGACACCACCTCGCTGGACCAGAAAGAAAGAAAAGAAAAAGGGACATTCGTTCGTTCATTCACTGCCCGAGTGCTTCACATGTCTGTCAAGAAGATCCGCTCGTGGAACTACTAAATCCACTACAAGACACTGCCTTGGCTGCCACATCTTTTTTGAATAAGTGAGGAGAGAGAGAGAGAGCATTGTATTGTATTGCATTCTTTTAAATACAAAATAGATATATTGAATGATATGATAGATTATAAGCGAATATTTAGATAGACGTATCATTTTCAAAATTTAATAGTAATTTGCAATTGTTGAGAAAAGCACGCCAAAAATCTATTTAATTCTTAATGAAGAGATCCTAGATGGTGCTTGTAACTTGAGCCATTGACACCCTAGTCGAACTAACCTTTCACCCAAAAGTTTAAATCATGGAGACATGAGTTAACTAGGTTTAGTTCTAAACACCTAATGTGGGAGGTCTTCTCCTTTATATCACTCACGTGTGCGCTCAACATTCTCCTCCTTATAAGTGAGTTGCTACCACATTGGTTAGCTAACCCCTCAATCCAAGCCTGATATTCTTATACACCAACGAGTCTCCAATCATTGCCAACCAGTGCAAACGCACCTTTTAACCATGGTCTCCTTTTGAACCGAACCGTGATGGCAAGTGATTCCCTCTCCACATATCAAAATAAGAGATGGAATGAAGCATAAGTACTTAATATAAAGGATGAGCAAATAAAAAGGTGATTTTCTTTTCACACATCACATAATACCCTTATGTCACTTTACTTGTTTTCACCAAGAAGACGATTCTCTTTCTTGTACATACGCAAGTTATAATCTCACTTGAAAACTCTGCTTTTTCTAATCACTCCAATTCAACACATCAGAAGAAGAGTGGGGATTTGATTGGTGGTGTTTTGAGCACTTTTAACACGAAAACGGTGAAAAAGAAACAATTGACTCGACCTACGATACTTACATGGAGCATTGAACTACAGCATCAAAGGGACAAAAACGTAGGTTTCGACTAATCAAATCGAATTGATCTGTCTGAGAACATTTTACAGTGGGTTGCCCTAGATGTCTATCCTGCCCCTCCATCTCAATCATATGCACCATGATAGTTTCTCTTTTTTTCAAGTTTGCCCTAACCCTTTTCAATGATTAGATGACAAAAGTTGATTTAGCCAATTTCTCTGGACCTCCAAAAATCGCCAGATGTTAGGCTCTGTGCGCCGAGATTAGCGGGGAAGAAGGTGATTGATTGAAGAGCTTAAGCTTTATGTTCGCAACCAAAAGAATAACACCAACAACTTGAATTAACCCAAAATAAAAAAAAAAACATGAATTAACAAAATATTGATAAAATAAGGAAAATTCTAAATAAGAAACCATCTATGGTTTCCATCACAAATATCATTTTTTGCATCATCTATTTTCAAAAATGCAACTTTGCTCGTCCGTTCATTTTTTATTGGATTAAAGCATCGGATTGCATATCGTATCATATAACCACGTGAATACGATTTCTTCGCAATGGTTCCAATTGCGAAAAGAAACGTCGTATCTACGGTGTATGCGTACGCACATAGAAGCAGCGGGCATGTATTCGAGGGATTGGGGCATGGTTGGGGGGGGAGGGGGGCATCAGAAGAGACACCGTGAATTCCAAATCTTCCAAAGTGCTCAAGACATTCATCCCAATGGGTTGCAGTGTCATTGCATCCAACGAGTTTCACATCTTTCTTTTGGGGGGGGGGGGGGGGGGGGCGCTCCTCACAGTAGGTGTACATGTAGGGGTTGTGAATCATTCAGCAGTCTCGTCCAAGAACCTTGTTCCATGGGATTTACACAATCGGGACAATCTGCTTTGTCGTGTAATTTAGATTTTCCCCGGTCTTGCATTCCATTATTTTCTTCAGCCCGCCTCCTCAGCTGCAAAACTCCCAATTTGCTTTTGACTTTTGATTTTGCGCTGAAACCGATGGCTTTGTCCGGAGCTCTGGGCATAAAAGGTTGGGGGGTTGATGTGGACTTGAAGGTCAGTGTAGATCCAAGAGCAGATCCTTGGAAAGGGACTTGACACAAAAAAGATGGAAGCCCCGTTGCTTTTCTTCACCCTTTTGATGTCATGTTGCCATTCTTTTAGCCATTCATATTCATGGTTATGCAAGAGCGCATTAAATTGACCCTAGAACAAAGTAGGAAAAGAAAGGGTACGTGTGTATTCTCGTGAAGCAGGTTGCCAAAGTTTTTCGATCAAGGTCGAAGGCCTCTCTCTTCGTCGAGAGAAAGTTTACCGAGTTGCTCGATTTAGCAGCGTGAAATGAGATGGGTTCGGGAGATTATTCATTTTAAGTTCGTATTTTCTTGATGAATTTATTTCTCGATGGATAAACATAGATGACAAAGATATGAGCGGACACATCAATACCTCCATATCGGGATTGAATATTCCCCCCGCGCGCGCGCCCACACACTTATCTTGAACCTTGCTTCCGGGCATGGGAATTTCATTGTCTTTGACAGGTGGAGCAAGCAGCACCTTTTGAAGTTTATTATTTGTTCTATGTATGAGGAAATTTTTCGGGAGGATCATTTAGTTGATTAGGACTTTGCTCTTAGACAAACTTTCTTTTGTTTTCTGGTGGTGGTTGCTCCGCAGTCATGATTTGACGGTTGCATTGCCGACACCCAATGGAACAGTCATTGCAGGCGTGCAATGGAATGGAATGAACAAAGAGAATTTCATCAAGAGATTTTATGGAGAGAGATACAGAGATAGAGAGAGAGAGAGAGAGAGAGAGGGAGGGGATTGAATTCTTTCATTAATTGAAGATGGGGTGTGTTCTGTCGAAGATTGGATGTGAACGAAATTGTTGCACAGGGAAAATAATCAATGTTGGGCAGGAAGGGAGGGAGGGAGGGAGGGAGAGAGAGTGAGAATAAGTACAAGGAAATAATTGTTGGGGGGAGAGGCCAAATAGTGGCAGAAAAGCATAAGAGGACAAGAAGGAGGCCCTCGTGCAATTGGCACTTTTCTCTATCGTACACTCACTCACTCATCACACCTTTGTCTCGTTTTTTCTCCCCTTATCTCATTTTTTTTTTTTGTCGAATTCAATTCATCACCAATCAAAAATGGATTCACTAGACATACATGCATCCGTGCGTCTCGGCATTTCTCTCGTCTCGCTGGGTATTCGGAATATTCGAGACCCTTCGGATACTCAACTACTATATCCTCGTAAAGAAGGCTCCGGAGATTTAATCATTTGTTTGGAAAATGTATTGTTCAATTAAGACCCTTAAAAGGAAAACTGATGCCCAGTGGGGTCTTTTCTTAGATGTCACATCAGGAATTTACCCCCTTTGCACCTATGTTTGCTCTCATCTTTGCTATATTAAGGTAAAATAAATTAGAGATGTTGTAGAAATATAAAAAAGGTCAGCATATGACAGAGCGAAATGCTGTGCCTAGAATTTTACCATTTCGCTTTACTGTTAGCGATAGTGCACTCATTTACTCGCTCCTCCTCGCATTATTACTTTTAATTTCCTTCTCTCGAATATCCAAAAGTGTCTTTTTCTTATTTAACTTGCCATGCATGTGAGCACCAGCGATTTCCATACACCAAGTTTGACTCGGGTAGAGATTATTAAGAATGGACGGCATGTGATTCGTAAATGGTTCGGCGAGCACACGATGCAATTTCTCAAGATGCATTTAAAATATAATTCTCGTTTCATCTTCTCATCGGTATTAAGATTTAAGTATGTTTTATGGTAAGATAAATATTAAAAAAAAGGAAAAAAATTGAACCCAGCTATTCAAATCTGCTAGAGCAAGAACTGATTAAAACATGTCGGGCCCAATTTTTTTTATTTTTTTTTTCTTCTGGGTACTTGCTATCTATAATTTAATAATTTTTTTTATTTTTGTTGAATCTTATCATTATGAGAAAAAGATAGATGGAGATGAAGGGATGGAACACAACTCGGTGATGATTGATTTCAGCTGCACGTGTGGGGAGGCTATCCACGTTCGTCTGTTCGTATTCAGTGAGATTGATTGATGCATTTGACTTTGTCTGCTTTCTTTCTTTTCTGCTCTTTCCCCTGATATTTCTTTATTTCTTCCTTCCCCCAATCGTCGATCCCTGTGTAAGGTCGCCTTCAGTGCTCGTGATGGACCCATTCCAGCTTCCGCCATCGGCCGTGGCTCCACACCTCGTGACGGCAGCTCTCTCCCACAGATTCGAACTCTTGAGAGAAATCCTTACCTGTGAAAGGATTGACAAAAAAGATGGAAGATGTTCGTTTAATATTGAAGCATTCCTGCTAAATGTTGGGATTAGTTGGATTCTGATCCCGAAGTGTTTCGACAGTTTAGATTTGTCATCGTTATGAATCGAAAATTGATTAGGATTCCATTTTGGATGGATGGTGAATTTGCGTACGGTCGAGACTAGTTGTGTCCATCTTATGCTCTTATACCAACATTCTTAATCTCGTGTTTGCTCGTAATTAATCATTTTTCTCACAAGAATTTGACAGATCACATACGATAACTTTCTTGCTTATCTTAAACATTGCAAAATACTTTTTTCCATTATGTAATCCATATATTACTTAATTCATCATCGTCAACATCACAAGTAGTTTGTTCAAATTGAGAATAAGTAAAAAAAAAGGTTTTTTTCCTTCTTTTTTTTGGCTTTTCCAATCTAAACTTAGAACATAAATTTAAATTTAGCAAAATTATGATTAGTTTCGATTCAGAGAGAAACAGGAGAAAGGACGTCATCACTCATCAGGAGTCTGCAAATTGCACGAGAGGAGTTACTGCCTTCAAACATTGCAAGATGTGGCAGAGACGAAGTCACGTGTGGATGGTCCATACCTTTTTGCTTGTTGTCTGGAACGTACACTTTCATGACTTCCGGTTAAAGAACTCATTCCCCATCAGACTTGTCAGATTCATTATTTAAACGACTATATACGTACATATATATATATATATATATATATATTTGATTTTACATATTAATTATTTTTAAAATTAAATTACTTCATATTGAACGCCTGGAAGACACTCGTAAACATGACTTTTACAGTATATAAAAACAATCGGAGGACTAAGTTCACTGACATTATGTATTGTTTTGTTAAATTAATTTTTTTTTATTAAGGTTAATGACGCCTCCATTTCGAGTTTTTGCATGCGAGGGGGTATTAGGGAAGTTTCGTATCGAAAATTTGATGTGATGCGAAGTATAAATAGTCTAATAGTATTTTAAGTGAAGGTGATCCAATTTGACGTGCTAATAGTATCAGGCTTAGACTCACTTTTGATGACTCCCTAAGCCGACATATCAAGCTTATATGCGTATCAAAAGTACCTGTAGATTTCTCTCCTGCTAACTTCAAGTGCTTACGATCGCTTTTTTTCTTTTGGAGAGGTGAGGGGGTTTGATTAGGCCTAAAGAAAACCCTTCGAACTCTGCCAAGTGAAAACAATTTAAGCATTTATAGCCGACAGAAAACCCTTTGAGCATTTCCCACTTTCTGTTTGGGAGAACAGTTGGAAGTGAATATTGAGATAGTGTACCCTCCTTAAGCATAACTGGAGGAGTTTCATTTCCGTTACCAAATGCTCAGATTGAGCCCTAATCTCGGTCTGCCAAAATCTTCGTGGATGAATCTGAAAGACATAATGAGTAGACCGCTCAAAATGGGCTAAGCTCGGCCCGTGAGTCACAAGAACTCATGAGATGGTTATTTGCTTATCACTATAATAGAAGACACCCCTTAAAAAAACATAACGTGTTTTTTTTATATGCAAACACACTCCTTCAAAAATAACGTATTCTCTGTTTTTTCTTCAGAACGGAAACGAGTATGAAAGACAATCAAAGAACTCTCAAGCGCAAAGTGACACTTAATCTGTGATATTACCTGGTATGTTCATTGTGTGATATGCCTGTACGATCGATGATATAAGTTGATGGTTCTCGGGCACGTTTTCCGCATTGATCTAATTTGTTTCGAATACGTTTCGAATATGTCAATCGGGGATTGAGTTTTCTTAACATTGGTATCAGAGTCCGTTTACTTGTTTCCCGATCATGCATGTGTATCGTCTCTAATATTGAAGTGTATACTGTCTGTTTCTTCGTTTCGACCTCGTTTTTAGTTCGTTTTCTTCGTGTCGTCAAACTGTTCATATTTGTTTCGATTTTTATTTTTTGTCAAAACTTGAATTTTATAGCATAAACAGAAAGTGCTCGTCGAGACGAGCAAAATGAGGGGCGGTGCGTCGCCGAAGGAGGCCGCACACGCCCTCACGCGTCGGCAAGGGCCGTGGGCGTAATGGCGCGTGAGGCCCACGCGCGGCCATGCGAAATGGCACGTCGGTCGCCGCCAACCGCCTACGATGACGTCAGCGTGACGACATCGGAGCGCGGACTCGAGACCTAACCCGGTTGACCGTTGACCAGACTCATTGACCGGTCAACGGTCGGACCGATCGAATCGGTCAAACTGATTGAACTGGATCGTTTCAGACAGGGCAGAATGACCAATTGTGTTCTTTCCGTCTGTTTGAGCTCATTTGAACTCCGATTTGGCGTTCTTGGTATCGACATACTCGTATCAGAATGCTTTACATTATGGTATATTCATATGACATGTTTACTGTACTTATGAGTGTGAAAAATGCACGATAAACCCTATGTACACGTATTTAAGAGTATATTCTTTGGCATTTTCTCTAGTATTTCTCTATAGTTTTTTGAAATACAAGTGCTAAACCATATGTATATGAATAAGCATTCCTTATCTTGATGTATCATAGATTATAAGTAATCCCTTTGTTCTGCATTCATTGCAGGAACAATGGTACATTGGAGACGCACTCTGATAATCCCAAGAATGGTAGCTCAAAAGAAGAGGCTTGAGAAATTAAGAATCAAGCTAGCTCTTTATCGATGGGACACTTGAGATGATATGATGACACACATCATCAAGGTCAACAAAACGATATATGATATCATTTGGAACGGTTTTGTAATACCAGAATATGTGATAGTCGGAGCCCTAAAATGTACTATTCCTGAGGAGTTTGGAAGAATGCTTGATAAGGTTAAAGAAATTTTAAAGGGTCTAACCTATAAGATGCTTGTGAAAAATTTTCTGCAAGAACACGTAAGGGTCGGAGAAAGGAGAACATCAACCTTTGCATTGAATGGGTCTCGGGACAAACCATGGCCCGGATCTAGGGGTTTTCCGGGAGCCTCCATTTTTGTTCCAAAAAAAATAGAATTTTCTAAAGAATTTTATGAGTCCTTTCATGTCTATGTGTTGGATTGGTACACTTGATATTGTTCTTTTAGGATTTGGAATCAATTCTGTAGATATTTCAAGTTGATATTACATGTTCTCAAATATTTGTGAATGTGTTATGATATATATATATAGCTATGAATTCCTTTTGTGATTTATTATTTTATATTGCCATATTATATGTTATGTTATACGTGGGAAGTTTTTAAAAGTTTTTATAACTTTTGAAGAACTAATTTCTTTACATAAATGATTATGTTAATGATAATTTCAAATTAGATTTTTCAGATAATGATTGGGAACATAGTGAACTTTCGACTCTAAGACCTTTTATGAAACTATTCATTAATATGATTAATTTATGTAATAATGATACTGATGAAGCATTTAGATAGGCTTTAATAATTCGTGTGTATGTGTCTGAAATGTTCAGATACGATGACTTCATTAACTAAGAACATAGTGGCTGAATTTAATAAGGGAGAAAAATTGAATGGCGACAATTATGAGATTTGGAGTATCAAGATTCAATATATGCTGAAAGAGCAAGAGGCACTCGAAACTCTTAATTAGATTATGGAAGAACCTGAGAATGGGATAACTACCTAACACAAAGGGACAAAGATGCATTCGCTGTTTGGAAAAGAAAGAACTCTCTTGCTCTCATTACGTTGCTAAGCAGCATAAACAATGACATTATGCGAGAGTTTGGACGTTTCCAGAATGCCAAAGACATGTGGGCTGCACTGGCATCAAGATTTGGTCGGACTTCTGTGACCAAATTGAGATAACTCACTATCTGTTTTGACTCATACAAGATATCTCATGGAAATACCATGAAACAACATTTGAGGCAGATATCGAATATGATTAATGAGCTGAAGGATGCCGGCCCTATACTTACTGATGAACAGCAGGTGCAAGCATAATCCGCTCTTTGTCTCAAAACTGGGAGCACATGAAGATCCATTTGACCCACAATGAGGGTATCAAGACCTTCGAGGATGCTATGCTGCATCTTGAGCTGGAAGAGGATTGCCTCTGGCGGCTAAACCAGAAACTGATATTTATTTTGCTGGTTCTAGCTTGCATAGAGTTTCGGGTTCTAAGAGGAAGCACTCTACTAGGTCAAAGAAGTGGAAAGGCAAAGGAGCAAGTCCTTTAGGGAAGAAGCCGAGGCACAACCAACGAGAGAAAGAAATGCGTCTTTTCAAAAAGAACATTTCAAGAGTGAAATGTTGCAACTGTGGTAAGAATGGTCACTTTGCTCCCGACTGTGGCGAGCCAAAGAAGACTCGAGAGCTACAGACCATGTAGAGAAGGACAGAGAAGCTTTCGTGGAGTTCCGACGAATTCTACAAGGAACGAAATAGATATACGTAGGGAACAATTCAAGAGTAGAAGTCAGAGGCATTGAAACCTATCAACTACTTATGCGTGGTGGACGCACATTATTCCTACATGATGTGTTATTTGCTCCGGAGATTCGTCGGAACTTAGTTTCGGTGTTGGTTTTAGTTAGACTTGGTTTTAATGTAAACTTCCATAACAATGGTGTAGATTTGTCTTTAGGTACAAGTTATTATAGTTATAGATATTTTTTAGATAGTTTCATTGTATTAGATGTTAACTATTGTGAAGTTAATGTTAGTTATTCCTTATTTATATCATCTGATTCTTATGAGAATGATGTAAACCTGTGGCATGCTAAACTTGGTCATATTGACCAATAAAGAATGAATCGATTGGCTAAAGATGGCTTAATGAGCAATATTAAAAGGGTTGATTTGCCCATATGTGAGCATTGCCTAGAATGAAAAACAATGCGGAAACTATTTGAAAAAGGAACAAGAGCTGAATTTCCTTTGCAATTAATCCATACCGACATCTCTGGCCCAATGAATATAAAATCAAGGCACGGGTCTGTTTATTTCATCACATTCATTGATAATCATACTCAATTCGGACATGTCGATTTGATCTTTCATAAGTCCGAGGCTTTAAATTGCTTTAAAAGATTTATGAGCTTAGTGGAAAATCAATTAGACAAGAAAATAAAAGCATTAAGATCCGATTGAGGTTGAGAATATCTGTCTGATCAGTTCAGAAATTTATATGATGAAAAGGGAATAGAAATACAACTGACTATTCCACATACTCCTCAACAAAATGGTGTTACGGAAAGAAGAAATAGAACCTTAATGGAAATGATTAGGTTAATGATGGCACAAGCTAACTTGCCCATCACCTTTTGGGGTGATACTTTGTTGACTGTTGCCTACATACTTAATCGTGTGCCTTCTAAATCAGTTGTTTCTACTCCATATGAGTTATAGACTGGCAGAAAGCCTGAATTAAGCTTTCTAAAATCTTGGGATTGTGCTGCTAATACTCGTGAGTCTTCTCACAAGTATGGAAAATTAGGCCCAAGAGGCAAAAATAGTATTTTTATAAGATATTTAGAGTACTCAAAAGGATATGTATTCATAGGTGAGCAAGAAAGGGAAAGTATAACTGAATTTGAATCACGGGATGTCACATTCTTAGAGAATGAATTTCATAAAAAGGGGGAAGTATGTGGAGATTACTCATTATACGAATATGTGGATCGTGATAGTGAAGTTAGTGGGAGCATTGTGACAAATGGAGAGTTGAATACAACCTAGTCTCAATTGCAACAACTTAAAGAGACAACACCACCATTATCTAATTCGAGTGGGAGCGAAATGGAACGTGGTGAATCATTAAGAGTACAACATTCCATACGACAGTCAAGTCGTAATAGGATTCCCCGTTGACATTTTGACATTGAAGGAAAAGCTTTCATGATCGTCCCACAAGATGAAGATGAGCCGAAAAATGTGAACGATACTCTAAAGTACCCTGATAAGGAAAAATGAATACAAGCAATGGAAGAAAAAATTGAGTTATTAAGATCAAATGAAGTTTGGGAATTGGTCGACCTTTCAAAAAGACGTAAAACCATTAGGAACAAGTGGGTTATCAAAATAAAGTGTAAGGCTGATGGTTCAATAGAGAGGTATAAGGCTCGCTTTGTGACGAAATGATATAATTAATAGGAAGGAGTTGATTTTGAAGAAATTTTTTCTCCTATGATTAGATTTACCTCTATTCGCCTTATTTTGGCAATAGTAGCTAATATGAATTTTGAATTACATCAAATGGATGTAAAGACTACATTCCTTAATGGAGAATTAGAGGAAGAAATTTATATGGAACAACTTGTTGGTTTCATTACAAAAGGCGATGAGTACAAAGTGTGTCGACTATAAAGGTCAATATATGGCCTTAAGTAGTCTTTAAGACAATGATACATACGTTTTCACAATGCCATAATGGTATATGATTTTGTAATGATTAGCGAAGACAGTTGTGTATATCAAAAGATCCAAAAATCAATTTGTGATCTTATCATTATATGTTGATGATATACTAATTGCCGGAAGCAGTATGGAGTTTGTTAATATAGTCAAGAATTGGTTATTTTCCAATTTTGAAATGAAATATATGGGTGAAGCTGCATACATTTTTGGAGTTAAGATTTCAAGAGATCGATCAAAGAAATCCCTATCCCTTTCACAAGAGACATATGTGAATAAAATCTTTGAACGATTTCGTATGTAAGACTGTAAACCAATAGACACTCCTATTGCAAAGGGCGAAGTATTAAGCGACACAATGTGTTCTAAGACTTCACAAGAAAAGGAGCAAATGGAACAAGTTCCATATGCTAATGCTGTCGGAAGCTTGATGTACGCTATGATATGTACAAGACCTGATATTTGTTACGCAGTTGGAATGGTAAGTAGATACCAATGCAATTCAAGTCAAGCACATTGGATTGTCGTCAAAAGAGTCCTGAGATATTTAAAGGGAAGTGCTGACTATGCGTTGACTTATCAAGGAAGTCATCTACACCTTGAAGGCCATACTGATGCTGACTGGGGAGGAGATTTAAAAGAAAGGAAATGTACTTCTGAATATGTGTTT
Source organism: Syzygium aromaticum (assembly GCA_024500025.1). Classification (NCBI taxonomy): domain Eukaryota; kingdom Viridiplantae; phylum Streptophyta; class Magnoliopsida; order Myrtales; family Myrtaceae; genus Syzygium; species Syzygium aromaticum. The sequence goes on from CM044893.1 coordinate 14,542,139, forward strand.
TTACTGAATAATAGCGCCATGTCTTGGAGAAGTAAGAAACAACAGTATGTAGCCTTATCTACAATGAAAGCCGAGTTCGTGGTTCTATTAGCAGCAGCATAAGAAGCTATTTGGCTTGGAAGATTTTTGGATCACTTAGGTGTTACTGAGAATGTTGCAAACCCGGTGTTGATATATTGTGACAGCCAAGCAGCAATAACGTACACTAAGGATCTCAAGTACCATGGAAAGACCAAACATATAGATATCAAATATAACTATATCAAGGACATGGTTGCACGAAAGGAAGTGAACGTGAAGTACATATCTACACAAAGGATGATAACAGATCCTATGACGAAGTCGATTCCTAGAAAAGTTTTCCATGGTCATGTGAGATCTCTAGGACTATGTAGAATATGATGTACTGAATATTGTAATTTTCCCTAAATGTTCACTATTAATGAAGTTTGTTTTTATCAAAGCCTATAAGTTTGTATGACGTTTGTGAATGTCGATGTTGAGTGCATTATATTAAAAAGGTATGTCAGACAGATGAGAAATTAGCCCACTTACACGGGTAATTGCCTCTACTCACTGTGTGATGAATAGAGATGAGATAGTTTTAAACTTGTTATCTAGGTGATAATTGAGAGCTCAAGCTTGAAGCATGAACGCCACCTTAACAAAATGTTAAGATTATGGCATATAGATTATTATGTTCGAAAGTAAAATGACCCACGTATTTCACTTTACCTGTCTTTAATGCCAGATGTAAGTTCTGATAGATGCTTATGAATAAAGTAGATTTGTGAACTCAAGTTAGACATTGAGTATGTCTAAACTATCATCTGTACGATATTGAGAGTAAAGACATACGCTCCATGGGAAAAGGAGAGAATACTGTAATACGTATTTCATATTACGTATGCATGGGACAATCGATAAGAGGTAACAAAAATTATGATCTTAATTTTTTAAGCCGTGTGAGACTCTTGAGGAAAATAGTTTTTCTCAATTAAAGTGCCCTCATGACTCTTACTTATTCTCAAAATTTCTATTAAGTGTTTGCTATGTTAGGATGCTACCAATGATCATGATAATTCGGTATAACGGGACATTTCTAGAAAAGCGAGTTGGACTGAAATGGAAAGGTTTAAGGAAAGAGGAAGATCAATTTAATATATGATGTCACATTCTATATTTGTATTCACAGGTCGACCAATTACGATTTTGAGTAAATCATAATTGTGAATACAATATACGAGATACTAAAAGAGATCAAGAGAGATAAAAATGTGATTGATTGATCTAGGGAACTGCATACTAATTCTACTCTGGATAATGTCCAATTTGAGCTGTTATATATTCCTAATAGATGTATAACAACGAGCTCTCGTAGTATGCTGGTTGTACGGATTATTTGCCAATATAAACTTTGCAAGGAAGAGAGTTGTGCTTATCCCATCATGGGCGAGTGGGAGATGAAAGACATAATGAGTGGACCGCCCAAAATAGGCCAAGCTCGTCCTGTGAACTACAAGAATCCACGAGGTAGTTATTTGCCCATCACTATAATAGAATGCACCCCTTAGAAAAACATAACGTGTTTTTTCCATATGCAAATACACTCCTTCGAAGATAACGTATTCTCTGTTTTCCCTTTGGAACGTAAACGAGTATGAAAGACGATCGAAGAATTTTCAAGCGCAAAGTGGCACTTAATCTATGACAATACCGGATATGTTCGTTGTGTGATATGCCTGTACGATCGGTGATACAAGTTGATGGTTCTCGGGCACGTTTTCCGCATTGATCTAATTCGTTTTGAATACATTTCGAATATATCGATCGAGAATTGAGTTTTCCCAACAGAATCCCTGAGGGAACTTCGAGATGGCCAAACTTGTCATTGTAGTACCGTGGATGTGTTAACTATAGGGATTAAAATGGATTGGTCCGAGCAACTACGATGATTTGGAGCACAGAGTAATATAGATACCTCTAGTTTGGAGGGCATGTGCAATGAGTCTTGGTTTGCTAAAGTTGATTAATTAGGGTTTTTTCATGATGCATTGAGTCCTCTAGCCAGCAACTAAGGTACCATGGCATGGGGTTGCAATAACTAAAGGTTTTCTCGTGGTACGTGGAACTTAACTTCACAAATATAAATCAAAACTCAAATTTATGCTGATCAACGTGTTGCCAATTCTCTTTCATCTCGTTACAGATTTTCATCCGTGCATATTGGTCAAATACGATTCTTACCTTCTAGACGTGCCTAAAATTGCGCGTAAACGAATGATCCACACGCTCACTTACTTCTGCACAATTCGACCATACCAGAAAACGAAACCTCATCAAAGACGACACTGTTGATCGATTATCACTTCTAACGACCCCTATGAACATTGCGTGAATCCGATAACCATATGTAAACATTAGATTAAGGTGATGGTATCATCTCCCCGATAATTGATAGCGAGAAAGCAGAAACAATAATGGAGAGAATGTGGAAAAAAGACAAAAAAAGATTGAGTTTGCTTCAAAAGATGGAAATTAATAATTATTAAACCACACCCGAGCACACCATTAAAAATTTACAATTATTTTGCTCCCAATCGTGTGCTTATTCCAACCAACATTTCTTTTTCCTCCTTTTACTCTTTAAATTTTGGAAAATTTTATGGTTTTTTTTTAGTGTTTTTGTTTCAAGTTGGGTGGTGTTTGGCTCCCACAGGTACTTGCCAAGCTCACCCCCACCCATGTGTTAAGGTCCCCATTACAGATAGTACCGATGCCCAACATGCCTTTGTCCTTGCCCTTGTTCCTTTCATCATCCCTCCCCCCCAACTTTATACTATTAATAATTCCATTCAATTCCAAGTTATTGTCTCTTTTCTCTCTCATTTTAGCCCTCATTTTAGGAAAACTTCATTGCGCAAAGGAGGAGGGGTGGTACCATAGCCATGTGATTCGGTTGACTGCTTGGCCCTAATGGGGATTGCCCACGAAATTTCAAGAGAAAAGGGCGTTTTGAGGCTTAGCCCCCCCTCCTTTTGTTGTGTGGCAGGGCACGACCACCATTTCGTCCTTGAAAGAAACAAGACCCCATTTGCGAAATAGCGTCCAAATCCTTGCATGTTACCCCTCCCCTCATGGGGGCATATCACGATCGGCACTTTGGTACGACCCCATTACTTGACAAGTACCGATCTGTTCGCCCGTGGGAGGCCCAACCATGAGTTCGGTACGGCTAAAATACACAGCTGAAAGAGACGTTGGCCAATTTTTTGCACTACTATTGCGATGAATCCTTCCCCCCTCGTGGGGTTCCCTCGCTTTTCCTCGAACTCTCTCGATCAGGCGGGCGATATCCTTGTTCTCTCCTTCGCATTTGACATGACGCCGCGATGGGATCGAACTGCGTAAGTCCGTGTTTTCATGTGCTGATGTTCGATTTTTGAAAATTAGGTTGGATAAATGTATATGCTATTTTGGAATAGCAAAAAGGACAAAGAGCAAACAGATGCATGTCCATCTGCTCGCCCATTTCTCGATTCCAAGATCTTAATGCCTGGCTGTTCTGATTGAGGCCTTCAAGGCGGGACCGAAGATCTGAACAACTCGATCCTTTCTTTTTTTGTCATGTTAAGCCGCTTTATTGTAATGTGTTGCTACAATGAATTTCCACAGACGACTGTCTGTACAAATTGGAAAGGTTGTGCAGACCCTTTTTAGAGTTAGAAGGTTTAATCTTACCTATGATATCGCCGTCATCCTCGTCCTTGTACCTCCAATTTTTACACTTTTTCAAAAGAATCTGCTTCAATATTACATTGATCGACATGGCATTTAGTGAGATGACTTCTGAATTGCATGAATCATGTTCGAAGAAGTGATGGTTTGGTTTCTTAATTTGACAGAGTCCATGAAAACGTCCCTAGTTAGTTACTCTGAATTGAACAGTTTTCTTCAAATTGACATATCAAATGACACCGCTTGCTATCTTCTGCGTATGATATGTTAGTCTCGATAGTTCACCGCATTATGGAAAGGGTGTTGTTATCCATTAGCAAAATGAGTAATTTCAAAGTTCCATTGAGGCATGAATAATCAGCCCTACATCACTCGTGCAAGCGCAAGATTTGTACATGATACCTGGCATGCCAATATCAAGCAAGTTGATAGAATAATTAAAATATTAAATCACGTCTTCATCTAACAACTTAAGTTTTTAGAATATTTGGTAGTTGTTTCACAAAATCTCACATGGTATCAGTGTTGGAGGTCTTGAATTCAAATCTTTTCAGGCCCCATTTGCCTTCCTAATTAATTATGTCAATACTTAATACTAGGTAAAAAGATCAGACTAAGCGTGAGGGGGAGTGAGAGAATAATTAAAATATTAAATCACTCATTCATCTAACAGTTTAAGCTTTTAAAACAGTTGGTAGTGATTCCACAAAATTTCACACAAGTTATTGATATTGATACCAACATTTGCGTTTGAACATGTACCACATTTCACATGTCCGAAATGTATATTGCATTGAAACAAGTCACGGATTATAGACAGTATCGTTTCAAATTATCTTTTCATTCCATGCCCTCTGGAAAAATGTTGCTAAATAGAAAGCCAAAAATCCTTCGAATTACCTTACCAAAAAAAAAAAAAAATCCTTCGAATTCAACATCATGTTTCATTGCAATGATGTGAGACATACAATATGTTTAGTGAGATATATAGTACATATGAACTTCTCATACAAGTGTGTGTAGCATCTGCATCAACATCCTCGTCCATTGAAATCCAGCAACCGGAAACCACTGAAATCCCGAAGAGGACAGAGACCAGAAAGCTTCGATTAAGGAAGAAAACCAACAGGTTGAGAGAATGGGGATGAGGGAGGCCGAAGAGGCCGCAGCTACCACCTTAAGGATAGAGAGAAGCTCTTTCATAAAGAGAGTTTTTCTGTAATAAATTCAAATTTTGGTTCGAGACGGACCTTTTGCATGTGTGTACGGGTGCAAATATAAATATGTGAAACTTTTGAGACGATGAGTTTATTGTTTTATGGTTTGGTTGGTGGAAGAATAGATGCAGATTCTGATGTGTTTTGTATGTTATTCAGCTTCGTGCACTAAATCCAATCATGCATGTCATTATTCTTCAATAAAATCATCGTCATCATCCATCTCGAAATCGTTTGCACGTGTTAGATGCCTCCTAATCTACCTGCGCACATGCTGGACAATAATTCCCAATCGGCTTTAGGTGCTGAAACTGGGGATCAATCAAACCGATGTCCAAATTCCAAACCCAAGAAACTCCTAAACCTTATTGGCCCAATAGATCTAAATGGGGAAATTACCAAAAAAGTCCTAAACCTTTTATAATTATACCAATTCAATCCTAAATTTTTTTTTTTACCAATTTAGTCCTAAACCTTTTGTAAACCGGCCAATTCAATCCTTTTGGCCGGTCGGCGCTGACGTGGCCACCGACCGGCTGATGTGGTACCGGCCAGCGTCCATGTGATAATATTTTAATATTTTTGTATTACTTTTGAATTTTTTTTTCCTTCTCCCCCCAGCTTGTCTGGCCAGGGGGAGGCTCGCCGGAAAGGGCCCAGGTCCGGCGAGGCAAGCTGGGCCCTCGTCGCTGCTGGGCGAGCTCACCCAGCTCCGGCGAGGTAGAGCTCGCCATGGCTGGGCGAGCTTTGCCCTCGCCTAGATTTGTGCGAGCTCATCCAATTTCGGCGAGGCGGAGCTCGCCGTGGCTGGGTGAGCTCTGCCTCGCTTGATCTGGGCAAGGGCGGAGCTCGCTTGGCCATGGCGAGCTCCGCCCTCGCCCAGTTCCTACAAGGTAGAGCTCGCTTGGCTATAGCGAGCTCCACCCTCGCCCAGTTCCGACGAGGCGAAGCTCGCCATGGCTGGGCGAGCTCCACCTCGCTAGATCTGGGTGAGGTCAGAGCTCACCCGGTTCCGATGAGGCAGAGCTCACCATGGCCGGGTGAGCTCTGGCCTCGCCCAGTTCCGGCAAGGCGGAGCTCGCCTAGGGCCCAGCTCGCCTCGCCGGAGCTGGGCTCTTGCCGGCGAGCCTCCCCCTGACCGGACAGGCTAGAGGGAGAAGGAAAAAAAAATTTCAAAAGTAATAAAAAAATATTAAAATATTGCCACATGGACGCCGGTCGATGCCACGTCAGCGCCGGCCAGCCAGAAGGACTGAATTGGCTGGTTTGCAAAAGGCTTAGGATTAAATTGGCAAAAAAAAAAGTTTAGGACTGAATTGGCACAATTATCAAAGGTTTAGGACTTTTTTGGTAATTTCCCTGATCTAAATGAATCTCTTATCCGAAGGTGATCATTACATGTTAGGGTTAAATCATTAGCTACCTAATCATGTGTATAGCCTATTAATTTCATAGGCTATAGAACCTAGGACGAAGGTTCGGAAACAAGGTCGCGTTGAGAGTGCTCGAGGATTTGTGACTCAAAACATGTTGTTACCATTACGGTAGCCCAAAAACTGTTATGCTAGCAAAGCTTTTAAGTATAGAGAAATGAGATATTTGGTTTGGCATTGATTACGCAAATAATGAGATTGATCGCAATCTCCGATCTCTAATTTTTGTTTTTGGTCAGTTGGAGAGTCGTCTTCAGCCCGATAACATTGCGATTGAGGAATTACTAGGAAGGAGTTGGATTCAAGAGAAGCCCATGATGGCTAGCCCATGATCTATGCCTCGTTGAACAAGTGCAATAGCCGTTGAATATAACGACCGTTGCTTTCTAAAATTACGTTAATGGAGGTTATGTGCCTTCACAACGACAGATCCGAGTGGCCTCTCTCCTCCTGCGAGAGTCCTCTCCCTCTTCTTTGGAGAGCTCGCCACCTCGGCGCGATGTCTATTTTCAGCTCTCCGATTTCCTTTCTCCGCCATGTTCGTAGCCCATCTTTCTTCATCTTTGATTGTGCGACTCCACCTTTTACATTGCAAACATGATCCTCTTTACACCATGTTTCCTTTTTTTCGTAGTCGATGTCATTTCCTCATCCATTTCTATCGCATGATGTTGTCGTTGTTTCTATTTTCATATCCATCCCGTCACCACTGTAATTTTTGTTGTCTGTGTTTCCCTATCTTATTTCATCTTCACATTTCCGTCCTTTAGCCGTTACAACAATAGGTCTCTATAGCTTTTCTCTGAACTCTGTTTTTCTTGTTTTCCTTTAGATTGCTTGTGCCCAATTCGAGTCCTGGAAGCGAGTCCCTGGTCGATCATGGGGAACTGTCTTAATCTGCAGAAGTGGGAGGCTCGTATGAGGATTGAGGATGTACGTTTTGATGAACCGGAAGTTTGGTTGCAGATTTATGGTCTTGCTTATGACCAGGCGACTGAAAATAATGCTGGATAAATAGCCAGATTGGCGGGGAGAGTATTGGTGACTGAACCAGTGAATCTGAAATCTAGGGGGTCGATGGGGTTTTCTGAGAGTCAGGATCGCCCTGATCGTGCACCTTGCCCTTGTTGCTGGAACATGGGTTTTCTGCACGATCAGTGAGAAGTATTGGGTGGATCTGAAGTAAGAGTGTGTCCCTGATTTATGTTGTATTTGGGATGTTGTTGGGCAGACTGGTAAGAATTATAGGATGGCCAGTAATGAGACCACCTGAGATGGGGAAGGAGAACTTGGTGGTAGATGTGGACGGTCCTCTGTCCAAAGTTCCTAAGCAACCTTTCAGACTTTCCAATGTTTTAAACCAATCTTTAAACCCTTAAAACATCCTGCAAACTCTCGTACTAATAATTTTTTCGATATAAACAACATTCTAAGTTGTCTGAATGCATTCCCAAACCTTGTGTTAATAATGATTAGGATATTTCCCTTAATACTTCATATCTCTCTTAAACTTTTCATATGTGTAGGTGATTCTCCATGTCCCTCCTTCATTGTGCATATTCTTGATTGATCTAGTTACCTTAGATAATCATCTGATAAAGCATATAAAGAAAAAAAAATACAGAAATTACACAATTTTCTATTCCGCATATTTCGCATCTTCATTTATTCCCTCATTTGATGTCCGTTCTCAGCCTCAACCCTCTTGTTTTGACAATGTTACACCGCTGTTCTGCCCTGAACCTGATCCTATATTTTCCAAGTCCTCTAATCTTTGCATGCCCTCATCTGATTCCTGCTTTGAGCCTTCCCCTACTTATTATAACAATATTACACTGCATTTCTGCTCCGAACCTGATACCACACCTTCCAAGCTAACTAATCCCTGCAATCCCTCATCTGATTTACCTGTTGAGCTCACTCTACATATCTCAAGACTGATATTTCACAGCTTTCTCCTGTATCTAATCGCTTTCTTCCTAAGGTGACTATTCGATGTACTCTTTTTCAGGATGGTATTGAGAAGGAGGGTGCAAAGGAGGGTTACAAAGTGGAATTTTCTAAAGAAGGAGAGGGGCGTGTGGCTTCTATGGGTGGAAATGAGAATGACGGTGCTCTAGTTCCACTCCATTTAACTCAGGCAATGATGGAACTGTCTTTGAAGAGGAAGGCCACTCAGGACGTGGAGGTTGGTATGGCAGTTAAAAAAAGTAAGGAAAGAGATTATCGAGGTATTGGGTAGGGGAGAGTGTGGAGAAAATTAAAATGAGAGGCAGGAAGAAAGTTGGAGCTCGAGCTAGGAGAGTGGTGAGGGTGAGGGAGGTACAACTTGAATGATAGATGGATGTGTTGATTGACCGAAAATGTAAAGGAAGAAGAAATATTGAAAATGTTCTTGTTGTGTTATTTCTGTACGTGTACATGCCAATATTTATAGTACAAAGAAAAGACCAAATAAAGAATAAACAAGATACATTTTCCTAATTAATCCCGATTGACTACATCAACTAATTCTCAATCTTCGTGATTAGAATCAGAATTAAGAATCAAATCGGATCTTTCTCCAACACTCCCCCTCAAGCTGATGGCTTATATATGTCAAAGATGCCTAGCTTGCTTAGAAGATACACATGCTGTCTCTTGCACAAAGGCTTAGTGAAGATATCTGCAGGCTGCTCTGCAGTTTTGATTCCTCAAGTTGTAATAATCCCTTCTTGAATTTTTTCTCGAGTGAAGTGACAGTCAACTTCTATATGTTTTGTTCTTTCATGAAAAACTAGATTTGCTGCTAATTTGAGTGCTGTATCATTGTCACAAAATAGTTTACTCGCTCCATCAATTTGTACCCCAAGATCCGATAGCAAACGTCGTATCCAAATAATCTCGCAAATAGATTTTCCCATAGCTCGATATTCTGATTCAGCTGATGATAAAGAAACAGTAGATTGTTTCTTTGTCTTCCATGAGATTAAAGATCTTCCCAGTTTGATGCAAAAACCTGTGATAGATCTTTTGGTCATTGGGCAAGTCGCATAATCTGTATCACAATAAGCTGTCATTTCCATGTTGCAATCACGAGATAACAAGATTCTAAGTCCTGGACATCCTTTCAAATATTTCACCACTTTTAGTGCTGCATTCATGTGTGATTGTTTTGGGTTATGCATAAATTGGCTGAGTATCTGCACTGCATAACATATGTCGGGCCTAGTCATGATGAGATAAATCAATTTCCCCACAAGTCGTTGATATCCTGATGGATCTCCAAGTAATGGATCTTCATTGGGTAACGTTGAGCTCTTACATATTCAAGTGTTGTGAGCTTGACATTTTGTTCGATGGGAATAATAATTGGCTTGCATCTCGATAATCCTGCTTTAGATATGATCTCCAAGACAAACTTCCGCTACTAAGACATATTCCCTTGTCGGATATAGCTATCTCAATACCAAGAAAATATTTGGGAGGTCCCAAATCTTTGATATGGAAGGTAGAGCGCAAATAACCCTTAAATTTCTTAATAGCGGAAACATCATTTCCCATAATGGGTATATCATCAACGTATATCAATAATAAATTGATGAAGTACCTTGGGTCCATGTGAACAAGGCATAGTCATGCTTGGAGTGCTTAAAACCTGCATTTGTGAGTGCAGTTGTGAATTTGGCGTACCACTGTTGAGAAGCCTGTTTGAGACCATTTAGGGATTTATGGAGACGACAAACCCGAGACTCCCCCTGTCTGTGTAAACCATGTGGGAGTTCCATGTATATTTCTTCATTCAGATTGCCATGAAGAAAAGCATTATGGACATCCATCTGATGTAATTCCCAATTACGAAATGCAGAAACTGATAGAAAAGAGCGGACAGTGACCTCTTTGGCAACGGGATAGAAGGTTTCATGATAATCAAAGCCTTCTTGTTGTCTAAATCCTTTAGCAACTAGCCGAACCTTGTAATGTTCAATGGAACCATCTGCCTTGTATTTGATTTTATATATTTTGCAGCCAATGGGTTTTCTATTTGGAGGCAGAGGAACTATATCCCAAGTATGATTATCCATAAGGGCACCCAATTTGGCTTCCATTGCAAGTCACATACTGCTTCTTCATAAGATGAAGGTTCCTGTTCCTCAGATATGCGACTAATGCAGCACATGTGTTCTGCTGACAGTCGATTAAAAGAGACATAAAGATACAAGATATTGGGTACCTGGAGAATTCAGTGTGGGGCATATGTAGTCCTTTGTCCATATAGGGGGACGAATTTGACGTCTGGATCACCGAGGTGGTTCAGCAGTTGGATGTTCCAATAATGAAGGAGATGACTGACCAATATGCTGTTGTGGAGATGGAATCGATAAATCTTCCTCCTCAATGGATGGCATAGGTGACTCCATCATCTAGTTTGAGTATGCAGGATCTTCTGGTGTTTGATCAGGAGAGACGAAAACATATGGTGAAGTCATAGATAAATCTTCTTCGGATAAGAATTGATGATGTTTTGACTCCGATACAATTGTTTGGGAAGAATATGTCGATTCCTGAAATGGGAATATATCTTCATGGAAAACAACGTCTCTACTAATAAAGAACCTGCCTGTAGATATTTCTATAACCCTGTAACCTTTTTGGAGGAGAGGATATCCCATGAACACACATCGAATGGCACGAGGGTCCATTTTATTTCGAGGACCCACATTTGTTGCCTAACATAAGCAGCCAAAAACTCTCAGGTGTCCTATTTCCAGTTGTTTGTTGACAAGCATTTCAAATGGAGATCGTCCCTCAAGAATTCTAGTCGGCATGCGATTAATCAAATAAGCCGCCGTGATCACACAATCACCCCAAAAAATTTCAGGAATATATGCTTGATACTTTAGAGCTTGAGCTACTTCTAAGAGATGACGATGTTTGCGCTCTACAACCCCATTTTGTTGAGGAGTGTAGGTGTAAGAGGTTTCATGAAGTATCCCATGAGAAGCAAGGAAAGAATTGCACTCTCCAGTGAAAAACTCGCATCCATTGTCAGTTCGAATTTTATGGACAGACTTGTCGAATTGATTTTTAATTAAGGAAAAGAAATTCGACAATTTAGAGAATGTTTGACTCTTGGATTGCATGAGGAAAACCCAAGTGGCACGAGTGTGATCATCTACAATTGTTAAGAAAAAACGAGACCCATCATGATTTGAAGTATGATAGGGATCCCGGATGTCTACATGAAGCGGAGAGAATGCATCAGTAGCTCGAGATGTGCTTATCGGAAATGGTGCTTGTGATTGCTTTGCCAAATGACAAATTTGACAATTTGAATGAGGAAAACGAGCACTATGACCTAAACGTTGATGAAAAAGAGAACTTTTATTGCTGGTGGTAGCATTACATGAAATGCTTTTATTGAATAATGAAATATCAAAGCCCTTTGGAAAGCTGATCCAAAAATACAATCCTTGTGCAACACTACCCAAGCCCATCATGTTGCCAGTTGAATGGTCCTGAAAGAAACAATTTTCAGAATTGAATATGACATGACAAGAGTTGTCTTCACAAATCTTGGAAACTGATATAAGGTTGAATTCAAATTCAAGAATACAGAGGACATGTTTAAGGGTAATGTTTGGACTTAGATGAACTGTTCCAATTTTGGTGACATGAGTGACAGTACCATTTGGAAGACGAACAAATGCATTAGGATTTGTTTTGTGGTGATCAGAAAACATTCGCTCATCACAGATTATGTGGTCACTAGCGCCAGAGTCGATTATCCATGCATCAACTGAAATGCTACCATTCTTAGGAAAAGAAGTACCTGAAAAACTTGCTGTCTTGTATGTATTCTTTAATTAATTCAATGCCCTCATGATATGCTGGTATTGATAATTAGTAATGGTCTAATTTGCCCTATTAGTCCTTTGTGTCAAAACCTGATAAGCAGAAAAATCTTTGTCCTTTTTCTCTTTATCATTCGGTTTTCCATGTAACTTCCAGCAGGTATTAATAGTATGACGTGGACGTTTGCAATAATCACAATATTTACCTTTGTTTTTAAAATTTTGTCCATTTCCTCTAGTTGATGTGGCACTTCGTGGACCATATGATTTGAAATTCGAAGTTGTTGTGGCTTGATGGAGGCCACCTGATTCACCCGCATGGATGGTTGAATGAGAGCCATCTGATCCCTTCTTGTAATTTGGACCGTCCATCTTTGAAACCCTATTATTTGGGTCTTCTTCATCCCAGCGATTAGAATTTTTGTTGTGTGTCCCAAAGGAGGTCTGAGCTCGTGGCGGCAGCGGCGATCCCAGGGCGTTCGACGGTCGCTATGATGTCCTCGTTGGAGCAGCGAGCGTCACGCTCTCTCCTATCTTCACGTACTCCGTCGTGGCTAGCCGCTGGTTCTCTTCTTGCACCGCCAGCTGATAGATTCGGCCAAGCGGAGGTATGGGATCCATGGCAACGATTTGGGAACGAAATGGTGAGTAACTTTCATTTAGAATCAACAAAAAATGGGCTACCTTCTCTTTTTCTCGAATCTTTCTATACTGTTCTAGTGTCGATTCGGTTCCTTGAAGTTCCTTCTCAGTCGCCTCGAGCTCGTTCCATAAAGCTGAGAGTCAGTTGAAGCAAGCGGTAACCGAGAGGTTCCCTTGCTTCAACTCCGATATGGCCTGTGTGAGCGAGAAATGCTTCGCCCGATCCATTTTTCCATACATTTCCCGAATGCTATTCCACATTTTCTTTGAGTCTTCGGTTGGTGGGAGGCCGGCGGCGACGTCGAGGGCTATGCAATTCCCAATCCAAGTGCGAACAAGTTGGTTGCATTTGCGCCAATATCGCTGTATCCAGTCGTCGGTCGGGAAAGGCACAGTTCCATCGATGAATCCATCCTTGCCCTTGGTCACAAGAGTTCGCCGGAGATCCCGAGCCCATGTATTATAGTTATCAGGACTGGTGAGTTGCAAGTTAATAAGTCGGAGCTTGGTCCATCGGCCGGCGATGTGTAGAGTGCGTCGCCGGGTTCTAGACGGCCGTTGGCGGCTGGAATGGCGTACGGGTAGAAACTGGGTTGAAGTCCTAGGTAGGGATTCATCCCTTGACTCGGTAAAGTCTGATCGGATCCAGTCGGCTAAGCTTCTTGGGTGACTCCAAGTCCAGTATTCGCATTTCCTACGAATGAGCTGTGTTGGCCCCATTGACCTTGCACTGGTATCCATTGTATTGGCGGCCACTGGACATGATTGGAAGGCTCGATTGAAGTTGGTATTGGAGTCGAGGGATGTTGTATCGGGTCATCTTGGTCTGATTTTTTATTCTGACGTGAATTATTGGACGGTTCCTCCATCACAGGTAGGGCCATTTGTTGGTTTTCACTGGTAGGTGGTTTTTTTGTTCTGACTTTTTGGCATGTATGCAGGTATTTGAATTCCTACCCAAATTGCTAACTCGTTTTGCCAGGTGACATTTGCAGCAACGAAATTAGAGAGCTATCGGGGGCAATTCGAAAGAATTTGCGGAAGCTAGGTCAGAACCGAAGGCTCTGATACCATGACAGAAAATGTAAAGGAAGAAGACATATTGAAAATGTTCTTTTTGTGTTATTTCTGTACATGTACATGCCAATATTTATAGTACAAAGAAAAGATCAAATAAAGAATAAACAAGATACATTTTCCTAATTAATCCCGATTGACTGCATCAACTAATTCTCAATTTTCATGCTTAGAATCAGAATCAAGAATCAAATCGGATCTTTCTCCAACATTGATGAATGTTAAAATAACTGAAGCTGTGGGTTTGGAGGACGTACTGGATGAGCTCACTTCTGTCACTGGTAATGGTGGCTGGCCAGAACTAGCCACCAAGTCATTATGATTCTTTTGACTTCTTAACTGTCAAAGGTGGAAGTCCCCGGTGACAATTCGAGAGCTGAAAAGCCTCAATTGAATGTACAAATCCCGCTTCATGTCCTTAATGGAGGCTGGAAAGTTTTAAGGGACAGTTGCAGATGGATAACAGTTTTTATGTGGACCCTGTGGGTCTTTCAAGGGGCCTAGCCCTGTGGTGCAAGAGCGATGCAATTGTTCATTCTGATGTTGTTTCAAGCAACTATCTGACGACAACAATAATTCATCTTGAACTTGGAGGGTCCATTTCTGTTTCCTGGAGTTATTCGAGTCCTGGAATTTTCTAATAGACAGCAACTCTAGGATATGTTCCAGGGGATGGCAGATTTGCAGCATAGCCCCTGGCTCTGTATTGGGATTTTGATGATATTGATTCAGATATTGAGAAGCCTGGAGGAAGGTCGAAGGCTAGGAGGAACTTGAATGGGTTCGATGAAATGCTCCTTTTGATCGGGCGCAGGATCTTGGCTTTGATGGCCAAAGATTCGCTTGGCGTATCGATAGAGAGAAGAAGGGCAGACTTTAGGAAGGAATTGATAGGGCTCTAGCTTCAAATAAGTGGACAATATTGTTTTCAAGAGCACTAGTCTTCCGTGAACGTGCTGTGGGCTCAAATCACTCTCCTTTATCGCTAGATACTTATTTTTGTGACATAAAGAGCACCAGGTTATTGAAATTTGGGTAGATGTGGATTACACATGAGCAATGTGAAGTAGTAATTGAGAAAGCCTGGAATGACTCGAGCGAGGGGGGAGGGCATAGGATTTTTTGTGACATAAAGAGCACCAGGTTATTGAAATTTGGGTAGATGTGGACTACACATGAGCAATGTGAAGTAGTAATTGAGAAAGCCTGGAATGACACGAGCGAGGGGGGAGGGCATAGGATGCGCTTGGGAACAAATTCCCAAAGTCCTTATAGGCCCTTGGGCAAATGTTAAAAGTGTTTGGTAAACAATTTTGGGAACTCATTGGGAAAATGAATTCCTTAGATAAAGTCCTCCAAAGGCCTTTTTCTTGAGGCCACTACTCATCAACATTGGGCATTCGGCATTTTCAAAATGCTAGAGCCCATAACTAATGAAATTTTTTATGCCAATTTTGCCCTCGCCAATTTTTCATATTCCTCTTTTACCCTAGAATATTTGCATTGTTCATCTCTCTCCCTCTACTCATTGTGTCTCTCTGAACTAAGGCCATGATGTGAACCAATTCTAATCATCAAGGGACAGTCACCGACGGTTGACGGTCGATGGTCAGTCAGCCAAATCTTGAAGGTCGACGTGAGATTTGAAGAGTCGAGGCTTGTTGATGGTTGCCAACGACACTCATGCTCACTTTCGAGCCTACTCAAAGAAGTCGAGCAAGCCCTAGCTAAGCTCGGCCAAGTTCGAGACTTGAGCCTCATCGTCCTTATTAGAAGTGACTTGTTTGAGGTCGCACAACCTTAGCATTGCTTTGTCTAGAGTTGCACGGCCTTGGTGACGCTCTAATGGCCAAATTTGGGCTGCTTGAGGTTGCGTTGGGTTGCACGACCGGCCTTGGGTTGTGTGACCTCGCTGATGGCCATGGCCAGACCATCCAGCTTTGCATAAGTTGGGTCGCT
This sequence comes from Syzygium aromaticum, assembly GCA_024500025.1. Classification (NCBI taxonomy): domain Eukaryota; kingdom Viridiplantae; phylum Streptophyta; class Magnoliopsida; order Myrtales; family Myrtaceae; genus Syzygium; species Syzygium aromaticum. Next base: position 14,558,039 of record CM044893.1, read on the forward strand.
ATTGGAAGTTTTGCTTTTTCTCCCTTTTTTAAACCAAAGTCTTTTATGCAAACACCTGTTTACCAAACACTATATGCATTTCATGGAAAACCCTTTAGCTTAAAAGCAATTAGCGTTGACCAAATGCTATTTGCATTACATCGAAACCTTTTAACCTGAAGTCCTTTGCATTTACACAAAGGCATCTCCCAAAAACTCTCCCAAACGCATCCGTGGAAGCTGCGATTAAGAAGATTGGGACATGCCCGGTTGCGCTTGCCCGATGGAGCCAAACATCTTTCCCTCGCAATGGTGAATAAGTTGAGAGACTGAAAAGGAGTTTTGACTCCATTGCAGGATGATGTTCAAAGGGGGGGAGGGAGGATGACAGGGAGCTAGAATTGGAGAACAGAAAATAAACAGCACAAGCTTGGGAGACGCATGATAATAAACTATTTATCGTCAGAAAAAAGAGTATAAAAGGGTAAATCATATAAATTATTACCGTACAAATGATCCTGTAGCGAGTCATGTAATCATTCCTCTTTACGTAATGGAAGCTCCACAATTTAGAAGTGATCCTCCATTAATTTCTAATAGAAATTTTCTTTGTTTTCAATCAAATGCCAAATTATTTTCTTAACAGGCTTTCTTCGTCGTTGTTACATTGTTCAAAGTTACATAAGAATTTAAGTAATTGGCTGTTGTCAAGAGATTACAATTCAGTAGATGGATGTAACCAAGAAAATGATGCAGTTGATTACATGAAAAAAAATCCAGAATTCAACAGTCTCAGTATAATAAAAAGGGAAAAAGAAACGAGAACCGCAAAAAGAAAAAGAAAATACATGCTTGATCATTATTGAAATTTCTCATTTTCTGCTTTTCATTGTTCATTTATCTTCGGAGAAGAAGTGGTTGATGGTGGGCATGATCTCCGGCGGGCGAGTGCGGAGGAACTTGCGGAGGCCATGCTCAGAGTATTTCTCTCCTTCTTCACCGTTGCCTAGCACCCCTGACCTCCGATGAAGCTTGTTGATCCTGCGCATAAAATTCGACAGATTTTCTCATTAGCGTCGGTGAATTGAATTCAATTATTACGGACTAATTTGTCAGTGAAGTATCCGAATGTACAGGTCATGACACATACCTAACATCGGGGTTTAGAACAACGTTCCTTGTGAGCTGAAATACGCACATACCGGTCACAAATGCCATCGCTGCCATCAACGGATACACCTGACAACGCAAAGGCGGGAAAAAGAAAACTTGTGAACCCAAGATGCAAATCGCCCTCGCCTTGAAAACCAGCCTTGCACGGCATGACAGGGTCCATGTCACATGGACATGTACTCGACAATAGCTCGTATAGGCATAGACACCTACATGTAAAGAATGAGTAAAACCGACACGGACACGGACACGGACATGCGTATCAATGTAAAAAGCAACCATGAACTTACTCAAAACAATGTATGTATCTTCTAACGTATCTTTTAAGAGCGTGACATGTAGTTTACTCAATCAGGCAAAACAAGGTGACCAACATCATCGTACCTCTGGCCTCACCCAACGTGCCATTGCAAAGGCGATCTCCTCTTTGCTCTCTCTCTCTCTCTCTGCGCCTCGTATGCCAAAAAGATATAAGACTTTCAAAGGCTGTGTACGTGGGATTAAGGAGGGTTGGAATGTTTATTTATACAGTCTCTTGAGAGCGAAGAAAGAAAGGAACAGCCAGGAATTGGAAAAGTATCGAATGACTTGGCGAGAGAGGAAAGTTCGATGCTGGGCTCTTCTCGCCATTCCAGTGGGCTCGAAGTCTAACCTTTGACTCCAGCACTAAATACCAGGGGCCAAGCCTCCTGTTTTCTTTTGTGTTTCCTTTCCTTATATGGTTTTCGCGTCTGGCCGTGCTCATCAAGGCAACGAGTGACCGTGATGAATGTGAAACCATTGTTAGGGTTTCAATTTGCTGTCAAAGCTAAGGCTGCATCGAGTCCAACATCCTCCATCACTAAATTTATATTTTATCTTCTGTTGACCTTCAATGTGCCGGTATGAAACTCATCGATTTTGTTTGAGGATTGCTTTCGAGTGCCAACATCTCTCTTGATAAGAAAAGAAGAAGAAGAAGAAGAACCCCTAAACAATATTAGTGCAATATCTATATTTTATGAGCATATATCAAGTTGGTTGCTTAGCTCCTTTAGATTTTTTTTTCTAAGTCGAACGAACAGATACTTAGCCATAAAAAAAGTATTAGTTGCTTATTAAGATAACCAATAATTACAACAGGAGAAGGGAGAATGAGTAATGGATTGGTCGATGAAAGCTCACTCGAGCAACACATAATAGATGAAATATTACATTAAATTATCAAGGGAAAATTACCAAAAAGTCTTAAACCTGTTGTAATTGTGCTAATTCAGTCATAAATCTTTTTTTTTTTACCAATTCAATCCATCTTGCCAATTTTACCCTACCGGCATTGATGTAGACGTCGGCTAGCCGGCCGACGCTGACAATGGACAATTTTTAATAATATATTTATTTTTTGCGATTTTTTATTAATATATTTTTCTTTTCTTTTCTTTTTATTTTTCCTTTTATTTTTATTTTCTTTCTTCTCTTCTTCTTTTTTTTTTCCACTTGTTGGCCACTGGGTGATGCCTGGGGGCCACGGGGGAGGCCATGGCCACCTTCACCCCTAGTCGGCGAGGCCCTAGTGATGCGAGTGAAGGCGGCTAAGGCATCGCCAACTGCAGGTGAGGCCAACTTCGCCCCCAATCGTCGATGGCTTTGCAGCCCTTGTCGGAGTCCTTTCGATCACTATGAGGAAAAAACAAAGAAGGAAGAAAAGAAAATTAATAAAAAAAATTGAGTAAAATAAAATATAATGAAAAATTATCCCCGTTAGCATAGGCCAGCCAACCGGCGTCCACTTCAGCGTTGATTGGTCAAAATTGGTGGGATTGACTGAATTGACATACATGCCAAATGTTTAGAACTGAATTGGCAAAAAAATAAAAATTTTACGACGAAATTAACATAATTGCAATAGGTTTATGACTATTTTGGTAATTTTCCTCAATTAGCACATATGTATCAAGTTTCCATGTATTTTTTTTTTCTATTCATTGACTAATATTAAGGGTCAATATTAACTAGCATATCCAAAATATTTGTAAACCATGCTTAAATAGAACAACTTGATCTTTAAAATATTAATTGAATATAATACCAAAGAGTTCAACGCATTTTCACTTTTTCTCGATAATCTAAAAGGGTTGTTGAAACACGTCACGTATGATAGAGAGAAATCCATTCATAGCATGAGCCAAACGGGATGTGAGAAATCGAATTCAATGCCAACTTGAAGTCGAGCGGGCAGCCGTTCGTGGGTGAATGCATTTCCCATATTTTTATAATTTGCGGGCGTGAGATTCAGCAGGAATTTGCAGCTTGCGTTGGAGACGACGAGCCAAGTTGGCTGCGGATTTATCCATTAAAGATAATTAGGGTTTCGTGGAGCATATTCCTTCGTACTGGAACTTGAATGATTCTGCTATGTTTATCGATTTGACGTGATGAGGACGTGGCAGAAAAGATCGCGACAATTGCAAATTAAACCTAAGGACGAAACATTTCGGCTTATTAGGCAGAGATGGCAGTATAACCACATAGTTTAAACTTCTAATTGGATGGATAATGTCACACCTCGAAATCTACTAAGATGGGCGATGACACGGCAGTCTTTCCATCTGAACGACGTAGCCTCAAATCACCCAAAAGTTTCTATAACATCGCTCTCGTTTTATTGACTGCTAAACAAAAAACCTGAAAAATTGAGAAAAAGAAGGGGGGTGAGCAACGACAGCTCAATAAGCAGTGCATATTTCTTCTAAGTAAATCGAGCAATCACTATGCATGAATACATAAAATCATACCAGAATTTTAAGGACCAAGCTCAAGATATAAAATATATATCGAGTCATAGAAGAGTTATTTCATTTCAACAAGTTTAATACAATTCAGAAAATACTCATTTAAATCATCATAAACATCAATGGTCAAATCTATCGATCAATCTCTATTAAAATCCATGTCAATGGTCAATTCCATTAACTAATTTCAAATCACACATCAATAGTCTATTCCATTAATGAATCTCATCAAAAGCATATGCCGATGGTCTATTCCATTAGCCAATCTCATATCGCATCACATCGATGGTCCATTTCATCGGCCAATCTATTGCTTAATATCTAACCATAGTCACGACATAAAGTCTTGTGACAAGACTACCAAGATTCCCCCATTTGTAAAGTCTCCACCTACAAAGCCGATAGCTCGGCCTAGAAGAATATCCTAAACCTGGTATACATACCCCAAAGCCTCCTCAATGGGCTCATAGCGATATTGAGCATCAAATAATCATCATCCAATATCAAAAATCCAATCTAGAATACATTTTACAAATCAAACAAATAACTTTCTCGCAGCACAGCTCAACCTCCAGAAATACATTTCGGTATTTCTTGAATCATTTCCAAAGTTATTTTACAAACTAGTTCGTAATGAAACATACATATGTATCATTTCACAATACATTTCCAAAACTATTCTCATATCATTTCACGATAATTGATATAAGTCATTTCCAGAAATGCTTTACCATGCCATTTTCAAATAATCAACAGGGTAGTAAATGCCCGATCCGACCTTTTATGCAATAACAATGTTATTTAACTCATAACATATCTGATTTATATCGCTTTCGAGATATGAGTTTATAAACTTAAAGAGAAGATAACACCATTCACCTGGAATGCCTCAAAACCAAATAACGTGGCTAAACGCTCCGATAATCTCGTAATCCTATCAATTGAACGAGAATCGATATCAAAACCAAGTAAGAGACTGAGATAATTACTGAACAGCTAAACGACGCTTAAACGCTAACAAGACAACTCAAAGATGCCCACAAATAGCTCATCCAAAGACATTATCTAAATCATTCGCAACGCGGAACTTGAGCGCAAAACTTAATCGCGTCATAACTTTCTCCATCGAACTCCGATTCTAGTAAACTTATAGTCAAAAGAAAGCCCGTTCCGAGTATTACAAAAGCCCCAACTTAGTCGTCCCAAAATCGAGCCGAAAACCGATGAAAATTGGCCCAAAGCCCGCTGGTTGCGTACTGTTCACCTTGTGTAGCCAACTTCAAAAATTCATATTGGGCAAACCGTAGGTCCAAATCAAGATCCGTAAAATCTCACGGCTCCATGACACCCTAAACTATCAATTCTATAAAAATACGCAGCTCAACGACTCAAAAATCAGACTTCGCGGCTCTAATTTCCCAAAATTGCGAATTTAAACCTTAAATCGGAAAACTTCTCCGATCAGACGAACGAGGGGCGCGAATGCTTACCTAGCGTCACGATATGAAATTGAATCGGCTAGGCGAGGTTCGCGCGGTACAAAACCCTCCCTTTCTTCTTCTTCTTCTTCTCTTCCTCTCTTTCTTTCTTTTCCGTTTCTTTTTTTCTCGACCGAGCATGCTCTCGGTTAAATGAGCTGAAGATTCATTGCAGCTACTTTTGACTCGTTGACTTGTTGACCTTTTTCTTTTTTTCCAAATATTACAGATAAACATTATATTAACTTTTCGTAAGTAAGTGAGGTTGATCTAGATAGTTGTATTTGTTAAGCATATCGAACGGGACAGGTTGGAATTCCAAAATAATGATCACGTATATCGTTCAAAAAGTTTTTTGACATCTCTGCATTTTCGCTGCTTCTGCATTCTGACGTGCGCTTTGCCCCGATCTTCGTTTGAGGCTCCACCCTTGAATCCTTACATCAATTCCGCAGTTTTGTGGGTCTTGTTGCCGACATCCTACTTCTCGCCTGTCCGGCCGACCACCGGTGCCGCCGCCACGCCCACCGCCAATTGGACCGCTGCTTTGAAGGAGCTTCGGCTCGGAGACAAAAAGTCGTGTGGGCCTCGATTCGATTCTTGTCCACTTCACAAGGGCCTTTGGGCTTAGGTTTGTAATGGATTGTCCAAAGACCCTTTTCTTTATAAAAAAGAAAGAAAGAGAAATTGTTCACCAGATTATGGCCGGTGGGTACGACCCAAATCACTATTTGCTATACGCAGCTGTATCCCCAACGGCATTTCCTCGACGTGTATATAATCTTTCGGGATAATTTCAAAAACACATGTACACTTTTTATTCCAATATCAAATTGAGCCTTGAGTTTTGTAAATCTACAATATACTTTTCCAAACGAAATCCTTAAATTAAAAATGACCAATCAACCCTCAAGCTCATCCAAATTTTAAACCATTCCCTCTTTTCTCTCTCCCCCGCGCACGCTTGGCTCTCTTCATCTCCCTCTTTTCAACCATGGCCGTCTTTAAGCTCCGGTCGAGCTCGAGGGATCTGGATCGAGCTTGTCTCGAGCTTTGTTGACGTCAAGCGGAGCTTGACTTGAGTCGAGCTTGATGTTAGTGGAGCTCGACAAGTTGCGGCCCAATTGGGGTGGCGGTTGAAAGTGAACGGCGGTGCAACGGGTTCGGCAATGCGGGGTGGGAGGGGCGACCGTGTTTGGATTTTCGGCGAGTGGGCTTTTATGGTGGTTTCGAAATGGGGAGAGAGGCAAAATTGATAGGAAAATGGAAAATTCGTAAATAGGATAATATGTTAGATGCAACTTGGAATGTTAATGGTAAGTTTTCAAAACTCAAGATGCAAATTGATATAAGATCGAAATGTGACAGATCCTTTTGTTGCTTCTCTTAATTTTTATTTGCTTTACAAAAATATTATACATGTGAAATCCATCTAAGTCCGACGGTTTAGATACATGCAAGATGCATCGGATGATTCGGATCCATCTGATGACTTTTCTAAGCAAGCCCCATTAACGGGCGCCCGGAGATGGTCTTCAAGAGGTCGTTGACAGTTGAGCATCCGCTGCAACCGGCAGGGAAACTTCCATTTCTGCTGTGCTGTTGCCAAAACCAAACCTCGGACTGACTGATTATGAAGAGGAGACACTGTACGGTGGATACGGTCTCAATCCAAAAGTTGTCTTGAGAGAAATTCGGGGTAGATATAGAAAAAGTACACAGTCGACACAACAAAATGCTTCTCTTAATTTAAACACTGTGAAAGACTCCGCGAAAATGTTTCCCTGCCTCAAACCCTTCGTAATACGCCTGGAAAAATCTATGCATACTACTCCGAGAAAGTCTACAATTTCTGAAAAACGTTTGCACCGAAACAACAATCTTTCCACGACATAATCCCACTTTCTGACTTATTTACACCAAGAAGTTCTTGAGATTCAAGGCCTAAGGGGCTTCTCAAGAACTGCAGAGAAGAAAAACTCATCCTCCGACTTATCACTCTTGGCCACAACCCTCCACAGCAGCTTCCTGTACCTCAGCCTCTCGAACTCGTCCACATACATCTTCACGTCTTCCTTCTTGCAGAAGAACCGGTCCACCCAGAGCAACCCCCTTGGTCTCAAGACCCGGTCCCAATCGAACAGCACAAACTGAAGCAGCTCGGTGCCGACCCACCCGTCCAGGAACAGGCTCGAGTGCACGATGTCGAGCGTGTTGTCGAAGAAGGGCAATCTCGCACCGACCGAGACGTAGAGCGGAAGCAGACCCCTCAGCGCGATCACCTCGTTGAAGGGCGCCCCAAGGTTCAGTGTGGCTGTGGCGACCGTCACGTTCTTCTCCCTCATGAGGGCGGCAAAGCTCCCCGTTGTCGGGCCAAAGTCCAGCCCAACTCGGATCTCTTCAGGCTTCAGCGCAAGGACCTGGTCGATGGTGAACTCGGCTGATTCCGACTTGTTGGCTGGCACTTCCCACCTTCGCTTCGAGAGGTCAAAGCAGTCCGAGCATTTGAAGAAGCCCCTTTTGTTCACTGTTTGATTGGAGAGGAGGCATTGATAGTCCTTGCACTTGTAGTTGCTCCACAATATGTTGACATCCCTAGGCTGAGTCCACAGAGAGTTGCTTGAGGGCATTGGCATTGTGTAGTTTGGTGGTGTTCTTGAGAAGCATCTCCTCCTGGGCAATGGGTCACAGCCACTGATGATGAGCCTCTGAGCCAAGTCCCAATCGTCTGGGCACGTCCCGAACAACTTGTAACTCATGAACCGGTCTAAGTTAGAAGCCATGGCCGCGCAGGCCATTCCTATCGATGGATTAACTGCTTCGACGCCGAGAAAAATCTTTTTGCCCGCGACCCTGTTCGGTTTAGGTGAAGTGTAATTCTTGAGCTCCCCTGCCATGAAGACATGATTGCCGATGAATTCCTCCGATGCATCTGCTTTGGATTCCTCTGGATCGCTTGAATCTTCATCAACATTGCTCATTTCGGTGGCATTAGCTGGCAGATTGCTCACATGATGTGATAGGCGAGTGGCGAGCTTGTCCAAAGCCACGGCGATGCGGATGACTTGATCGGAGAACTTGGCCAGGGATTTCACTTCCTCAGTGTCGGAGTGAATCTGCTCTAGTAACACGCCGACTTGTGTTTGCAAGTCAAAGATTTTGCCGTGGAAGGAAAGAGGTAAAGGAGGTTGTTCCTGGGAGATTTCGGTCGGGGTAGGGAAGACGTTCCGCGGGAAGTAGATTGTCGAACCTAGGACAATCAGTGTGAGGAGACTGATGAAGAAGAGAAGGCACAACAGCAGCCTGGGAAGGTTGGTTCCTGGAAGCCACTTCAATGGCTTGCCTGAATTTTGTTTCAGCATTTTTTTTGAACCCAAGTTTGTTCCTTAACTGCAACTCAGTAGTGTTCCTATTTCAGATGTTGACTATGTAGATACCATAGGTGAATATTTTATGTTTGATCTTTCCAAGACGCCTGATTTTCAGCCTAACACATGATTCTTTGGACCATAAATCTAGGCAAAGCTTCTTATTTTGCACGGTGCTAGAGCAATAATTAATGTTTTCCAGGGGTTCCTTTACTGGAGCTGTAAGCAAATTTCTGGATTGGAGATCAAAATTGAAGTAGATGAACGAACGGACTGACGCCAACGATACTGATGAAAGCTTTTAACTTGTGTCGAAGTGGAGTCCAGAAAATTCTTCCTTGGCTTCCTCCTCCATTACAACAGCTCGCTAACAGGAATATATAACATTGGAAGGGACAAGACTCCATCGGATCAGTTCGATGTCGAAACATTCACATTGTCCATTGATGGAAACATAACTAAAGAAGAGGAATTGATTTGATTCAACCCTCTCTGTTTTTCTACTTGCCTAGTTGAGCGTCCTATTTGGGATACCATGGTTGTACACCCCCAGAAGTGACCTTTTGCACTGCCAGCCAACCAGTTCCCCCATAAGATGTGCAAGGAAGCAACTGTGACTTGACTTGATTTTTAAAAAGCGGGGCGAGAAATCTTGCAATCCAGCGCCAGTACAGAAAACTTGCAATATCTTATTCCTCCAAAAAGTGAGAGACACATGCATTGACCCCAGAAAGTGGGCAACAGAAGGCACCGGAAATGGAAGTTTCGGACAAAATCAAGAACCAGTGAACCATTTGAATTCGAGGAAGCACCTCAAGTGATTCGTCTGGTCTGAAAATAGAGCGCGCTAATGTTGTGAAGCATCCTTTTGAGCATAGCACAAGATCAAAAGAGAAGCCCATAAAGGAGACTATACGGAACTCTTCATCATTTTCATATTCAATATCTCAGCAGTGCCACGAAAAAACAACACATTGCTTTTCTTTCGGATGGGCAGGAAAAAAAATATGTATATGTCATCTATCCTTGCAAATGACAGAAGGCACACCTGTCTTCCATCTAGATATCTAAATTCATTCGTCTAAAACCCATTCACAGCTCTCTCAAAATTGCTCGCATATTTGCTGTCAAGGACAGCATAAATAGGGGAGCAGTCAAAACCTTTATATGCTTTACTGACTTATTCCTCGTCATCAGTGTTATCTTCCTCCGTATTGTCCTTCACTTCCTCCTCACCCTCCGCCTCTTCTTCCTCATTACGACAACCCACTCTGCCTCTTTGGCGTGATCTCGCATAATCCTCAAGTGATGAAGAGGGAAATATATCTCCCACCTTGTTTGCTTTCTCAGTGGCAGATTTCTCTGAATTATCATCTTTCCCTGAACTATTATCTTTTGACTTGTTCATCTGTTAAAGGGATGAAAGAAAACAACACTGAGGATGGTTTTGGCGAAAATAAAAAATACAAATGCAAGTATAAGCAGAGTATAAAGGAACACAACAGAAGGAACAGTACTAGCCTAAACGCGAAGTCACTATTCAGAAATTTGACCGCTTTTGAGACTTACACTCTTAAGTAGGCAATGACGTTGGACTATTCCTAACGCTTGCAAACCAATACAAGAAGCATGCCAGAAGAAATTTCAAGGAATGCCTCCTAAATGCATCGCAAAGCCACTATAATTGCCAAAAGAAATCAGCTAGGGAAACTTACAGCACGAAGTAGAGTTCTTCTATCCCTTTCTCGAGCATTCTTAATTGCCTGTACAAAATGGAGGCTATGTCTTTAGAAGTGAAAGTTGATTGGCAAAAGAAAATGCAAAAAGGTTCTCTCGGATCTCGAACAAGAAATGGAAAGGGTTATCTAAACTAACCTCCTCGAGTGCTTTTTGCTCTGCTTCCACTTCGGAAGAGTCTCTTAAGTAACATAGAAAACAAATTCAGTTCCATTTCAAAGAGGGCGAAGCTCGAAAAACAAAAAGCAATCCTCAATCGAGTTTCAAAAGACAAACCACCTGCCAACTAAATTGTCGACTCGGCAACGACACTTAGCGCACACATTCTGCTCCTTGGCACATCCTAAATCAGCACCAAACCTCCATGAATGCAAGTAAAACAACACAACCTTTCTACACCGATAAATTCGCTGATCGACGACAAGTTTTGGCGAACCGATGGCCATTCAAGTTCAAAGAAACTGGCACAAATGCACACAGAGGGAGCCGAAACTAACCAGAGCAAAGATTATGGTACGCTTGACGAACAGCCCTCCTACAGCACTTCTGACTACAACAACATTCAGGACAAAGGAACGATTTTTACCACTTCGCAGCGAACCAACACGAGCAAACACGCCAAAGAAACGATTTTTACCACTTCGCAGGTTCAGTGAGGGGCTTGTACTTGCCGTAGCGGCGTTTCCACTCGATCTGCTCCTTGCACCGCGGGCAAACTCCGGTGACCTCGGAGTAGGGCCTGAACCTCCCTCCGACTTCCTGAATCGCAACCGGCAATCAAAGCCCCCCCCCCCCCCCCCCCCCCTCCCCATCCCTCTCGATTCAACAAATTAGGGATCCGAATGGCGCGAATTGGCCATCGGACGGACGAACGAACGAGCTAGGGTTTCCGATTTACCGTCTCGTTGATCTTGACGCCGGCGTTGGGCTTCCAGGCGTAGGCGTTCTGGTGCTTCGGCGGGCCACGCCGACTGCTCATCTCTTCTTCTTCTTCTTCTTCTTCTTCTGCGATGTGCTCGTTCTGCAAGGCGGCTCCCGCTATGAGCTCTCAAGCTGCACAGGGCATGGAGGCTGCTGAAGCAATTTTTTAGGTCAAAGCACACCTTCTGTCCACCTTCATATTCATACAACATATATTTTTTTTTAACTTAGGAACTTTTTAATTTAACGACGTCAATAATGTATAGGTATCAATCGAGTCGGATCGTGTTAACACGATTTTAGTATCCAGATTTTCTCCGATCCGGGCTATATAACTCGAGTCTCGATGCCGTACTTAATCGATGGGGAAATTCGAGTTCGGCTTTGTTCGATATTAATTTATTTGAGTAATGTAAGGCTATTGTGTTTGATTGAGTTTACGAGCGGAACGAATCGAGTACTATCAAATTCAGGCTCGCCTAACCCTAAGATTTGAACAGTGTTCGAACTTGACTTGAACTTGATAAGAATGTATATGAGTTGAGGTTTGTATATTTGATGAGCTCCATAGCTCATGAGTTGCTCTCCTCATTTTGTAGATGTAGCGGTACAAATTACCTTCGTAACCATCATTGATCGTATGGCACATTCATTACGTTGTGTAAGAGAAAGTCGATGTTCAAATTACAAATTTGGACACCTTTTCAGTGATTTTATAAAATTCATAAGTTTCTACTCACTAAATTGGTCTCAATTTATAAGCTAATTTGAATCTATTGTGCATGAATTCTTGCGTGTAAGTCAATTCATATCTCGATAGAACGTAGTATAAGTGCATCACAAGCCAAACTTATACACGGGAGGCGATTTAATTTTAAAGTTTTCTTACTGTGAAATTAAATTTCAAAACTTACAAACACCGTGTCATCAAGTATTTTCACGGGATCCGTAAATTTTATATGGTCATGAAATCAAGAAATTCGTATCAGGTGCAACGGAAAAATGCTTCCCGTCACTCGAACGTATCGAACCTAGTAAAAATACTTGAGTTACCCGCCGCTCACAAATTTTAGAACTCGACCGGCGTTGTCCCCAAAGTTCTAATACGGTTGAGTATTGCAGTCCTAATGCAAATTTGAAGGCTCTTTGATACCTTCGTAACGCACGACACACATTCATTAGACAAACGTAGGATACATTCGACAGATTTTCTTCGACAACGATGTGGAATCGCCATTGCTCGATCCCTCCGAACTCGTAGCCTCCATGTCTCCGAAGATCGATCTGCACTTAGCTGACCGCCTTTGTAACGAAAAGAGACATCATTTGCGTGCATCGAATCCCTTTGGATCATGGATGGAAGGGGTCCAAAGGCGCAGGAGACCATCAACAAGGACACCTGGTGCGGCAATACCGGTCACAGGGTGGCGGCGGGTTTTTTACGTGGAGGGCAAGGCGGGTACCGTCCACTCGGCAACAGACGGCCGCAGCCGGCGATGTTCTGGACCAGAGGACACCCGCCCCCGGCGGCCGCCAGGCTGGCGCCCAGCATGCCCGGGTCCGCCATCCCCCTCCAGCTCCGGCCGCAGGTCGGCTATCCGGCAGCCGCCCGCGCCGGCGTCGCACGACGGCGGCGGCGGGGCTGCGGCGGCGACGACGGAGAGGTTGCGCCCTCGACACGGGAAGGAGAGGGCGAGGACCGACAGGAAGGGAAGGAGGAGAGCCTTGTTCAGGTCGAGCGCCATAGGGGGAAGAGGATATCGAAATCGGCTGCCGCGGGGTTCAACGTGGGGGAGGCACGCGTGCTGGCAGCGATGGGGGACTACAGACACTCTTTAAAAGGGTTCGCGAACAACCGGTCCATGTGAAGAACTCACCAGCGACTTGTAATGATTCGTGGCTAGTCTGCTTTTAAGTCCCGGAACAATAATTGCCCCACCGCCACGCGCATGGCTGAAGCACGCACGATTCATCTCGATGCGAGAGCCAAGGTCCCAACCCACGCCGAGGTGTCGGTCGGCTGGGGCAGCGCTTTGATTTGAATGCAGCAGATCGCGTACATTGCGTTCCAATCCAACGCCACGGTCCCCCACGCACATGGCTTCGGACTATCTCCACTACCGCTGACGCGCGAACTTCGCAAGCGGGCACGATTTTGAGTGCTCTCATTTTCAGCCCACGTGAAGCAAAAACGAACTTCTTTTGGCAATTGGCTGAACCAGACACGATTCATCAAACATGAAAGCCGAGTCCCGACCGCCCGAGGTGTTGGTTTCAATGTAGCCGATTGTATATCGTGTTCCATATCGCATCGACCCGGAGTGATCTTAGGGCTCGGGAATGTCGTCTCGTGGGTGGAGTCTTATCTGGTGTACATGGATGAGATGCTTTGCATGGATCGACGATGATGAGGCGGATTGGAAATCTGAATGTCTCCTTACGACAAATGAGTCCCATGCATGTTGGGCTCGATCTCAAACGTTGGTCATAACCGAGTGAGGCGCAGGAGATGGAGAGAGTAAGAGACAATGGAACTGAGAGGGGCGAGGGAGGGAGAGAGGGTGGAACTACAAGAGCGAGTCGGCATGTCTTTATCGTCGCCCCCGAGGGGGGTTGGAGGTATTAGTAGTTCGATGGTTGTGGTGCGAACTTCTAGGCACACTATTTTTCCATTGTTATTATTACGATCTTCCCGATAGGTATATCGGGAGAAAGACGGGTTTAAAAATAATATCAAGTTGAGGATTGACAGTCATCAACCGACGCGTGTTTTCCCAAACCTTTACCTCGCAAGACATTAGGATACTATGGTTGAAATTTATTTATCCATGAAGTCCAACCTAAATGGGAGTCATCGCTAGCTTATTGGGTTGGCCAAAAGCCAAGTGAGGCATGGAGGATACCTCACTTCCCAGGCAATCAAAAATTTAGGATCGGCGACATGATTATACTAATTGTCTAACTAATATTTTTTCGGTACCGTAAATTGGTTGGTTTGTTACCAAAATGATGCCTTCGACCATTTTGTCAACCTATGCCGCTAAACAGCGTTCGTGCAGGAGTGCGCAATCAAGGAAAAATAAACAAATACAATCAATGCGACAAAAGTAAAGTGTACGGAAGTAAATTCAACAAAGTATCGAATAAAAAATATACATGGCCTTGTTATTGAGCCCTAATACAGCAACCCCTATAAATTAACTTCAAATTGAGTCCAACTTCTTACCTAAAAGATCGCTATACTAAAGCTAAACTATCATCAAAGGTGCTCCCTAAAATCCCAAAAACTAAAGGCATGCTAACTAAATAAAACTGAGCCACACCTAGCCTTAAAATAAAACAACCTAATCAAACTTGCTTCTAAACTATTTTGGAAACTTTTTTTTTTTGAGCTTTTAATTAATTTTTGTTATTCCGAAATGGGGACCGGGCCTACGTAAAAGGTCAAATGGGAGTCCATGGAAGTGGGCCAAGTTTCCGGGCTCAGCCCACATGCAATAGCCAAATTTGGGCTACACGACGACGTGTTTGGGCTTTTATATGAAACCCAATTTCAAAGCAATTCGAGCCCAATCCAAACATCCATCAACTAAGCCGAGCCCAGGTCTACCAAAAATAACCCTATAAACCCATTACCTTAAAAAACCTCCAACTTTTACCTCAATCTCAATTCCATCCTAAACTTTTCTTACTTGTCTCATAAAAAAAAACCCCCAAATTTAGATGAAATCTCAATTCTATTTTAAAATTTTTTTGTAACATGAAAAACCCCTAACTTTATGTCCGGTTCTAATTTTACCCTAAATTTTTTTTCCTCATAAAAAATCCCTAAATTTAGGTTTAGTTTCAATTCTACCCTAATTTTTTGTATCTCATAAAAAGTCATCAAGTTTTACTTAAATCCTAAATCTGCCCCCCCACTAACCCTCAGTCCAAAATCGCCTTTTAGTGAACTCACGTGACATTTCCATGTCATTGTTCTAGTTTTTCTCCAAATTTCAGATTCAAGAAGATTTACAAGCTAATTTGAAATTTCTGCGCATACATTCTTGCGCGTTTACTTGAATGCATATCGATAAAATGTGGTATAAGTGTGTCACAGGTCAAAACTTATATCCGGGAGGCGATTTACTTTTAAATTTTTCTCATCGTGAAATTAAATCCCAAAACTTGCAAACATCATGTAATCAAGTATTTTTGCGGGATCCATAGATTTTTATATGGTCATAGGATCAAGAAGTTCGTATCGAACGCCATCGAAAAATTCTTCCCTGTCGCTCAAAAACTAACAAACCTAGCAAAGATACTTAATTAGACACCGCTCACAAATTTTAGAATTCAACTGCATTATCCAAATAGTTCTAATACAGTAAGTACTGCAGTCCTAATGCAAAATTTGAAGGCTCTTTGACACATAACATTCCAAAAAATCGTTCTTCCAGAAAGATAGAAAGCCCTTCATTCTCCTATCTAACATTGGATGAAAATAAAAGAAAATGCTTGCTATAACACATGTCAAACCGATGCAACATTGATTAGACAAACGTACGATACATTCGACAGATGTTATTATTCGACAACGATGCAGAATCGCAATTGCTTGATCGATGCCTCCGAACTCGGAACATCCCATGTCTCCGAAGATCGATCTGCAGTAGCTGACTGCCTTTGCAACGAGAAAAATAAAAAATCAAAACACATTATTGCGTGCATCGAATCCTCTGGATCGTGGAGGGTCCAAAGGCGCAGGAGACCATCAACAAGGACAACTGGGGCGGCAATACGGGCTGCAGCGTGGCGCTGGGTTTCCTTCTGGTGTGCAAGGCGTGTACCGTCCATTTGGCAAGTTGCGGCCGCAGCCGGCGCTGTTCGGGTCCCCAGAAGACTGGGCCCCGGCGGCCGCCAGGCTAGCGCCCAGCATGCCCGGATCCGCTATCCCCTCCAGCTCCGGCTGCAGGTCGGCTATGCGGCAGCCGGCCTCGCCGACGCCGCATGGCGGCGAGGCGTCGGCGGCGACGGAGAGGTTGTGCCCGTGCGGCGACGTCGCGGCTCGACATGGGAAGGAGAGGGCGAGGACGGACAGAAACGAGAGGAGGAGAGCCTTGTTCAGGTCCAGCTCCATAGCGAGACGATGTCGAATCGGTTGCAGTGGGTTTATGATGGGGAAGGGTTGAAACGGAGGTCACCGACAGCGTACTGGAAACGATGGGATTAGACTTTAAAAAAGTTGTTCACGGGTCGTGTCTGCCTGGGTCCTCAAGGAAAGCGACCTAAAGTCAGATTAATCGAAATAATTTACAACGTAGGGTCACCATTATTGGAAATGTATTCAATTATTGCATATAAAGTTGATAGAAATCGGTGGGCGTGCGGTGTCGATGAATGTAATTGTTCGCCCAGACTCGCTCATTTTGTCCTTCGAGCCCGAACCTGAACGGTCTCGGAATGCCTCCGAGCAAATCCCTTCTAATGCGACGGGTAAGATGCTACGAACTACTTTTGTCCTCGTGCTCCCTCACATCGGCAAAAGTGACTGTTGTATAATTTCATGAGCTCCATATGTCGTATTATCCAACCATAGTTTGCAGTTTGCAGTTCCTAACATCCTCAATAGTTACAAATCTACGTGCAAATTCTTACATGTGACAGTTAGCAGAAGTGGTATAACCGGACGCAATACGGAACATTCATCGACAGCTGAGGATAGTTCAAGTTTAATTACGTCACAATGTGGTTTGTGATTCTGCGGGGAGTGAAGTGCTTGGTCCGTTGGTGGCGCGTCGGACCGAAGAATCTCACTGCGACCTTAGAAACCATTCTTTGGGAAAGATAGAAAAGCCCTTCACTCTGTATCTAACAAGGATGAAAACCATGAAGTGCTTCTTACCATATATCAGCCGATACACATTAATTAGACAAACGTACAATACTTTCAATAAATTTTCTTCGACAATTGATTGATCCCTTGAACTCGTAACATCCTTGTCTCCGAAGTTCGATTAGCACTAGCCAACGGTCTTTTTAATGAGGAAACATTGCTTGCACCTGGTTTACTGAATCCTTTGGATCATGGAGGGCCCAAAGGCGATGGAGACATCACATCAACAAGGGCCGTGGTGATACGTGCCGCAGTGTGGCGGGCTGTTAGGATTTGGATGGCATTGCATGTACTGTACTCAGCCGCAGCTGGCGACGCTAGTCGGGATTAGAGCAGACTGGGCACTGATGCTCATCAGGCTAGCGCCTAGCATGCCCGGATCCGCCATCGCCTCCAGCTCCGATTGCTAGTAAGCAATGAGGCACTCGGCTACGTTGCCGATGCCATTGCACGGCGGGGAAGTGGCGGTGGCGTAGAGCTCTCCAGGTGCGGCTTCGCAGGAGAAGCTGACTGTCAATAGATACGAAAGGAAGAGAGCTTTCTGTCAGAAGTTCAGAGGATGGAAAGCGATTGAAGATTGGAACTGTGTATTGCTTTCATACATAACAATGTGTAATTACAGCCCTATTTGTAGTACAAGAAGTCTAGATGATTAGGGAAAGAAAATATACATAATAAAGAAAAAAAGATTCCCTAAGTTGCCTGATATGCAATATTCTAATTTTCCACCAATGTAGCATTCAAGATCAATTAAGATCAATCAGCATCGGCAACGATATCTTCGACAATCAGCATTAGCAACGGTATCTTCAACACTCTCCCTCAAGCTTGGGGGTCTATATACATCAAGAACGCTTAGCTTGCTTAGTAAATATAAATGCTACCTTTGACATAAAGCCTTTGTGAAAATGTTTGCGGGCTGTTCTAGTGTTCTTATTCCTCTTGTTTTGATCACCCCATTCTGAATCTTATCCCTGATGAAATGATAATCAACCTCTATATGCTTTGTCCTTTCATGAAAAACTGGGTTCATTGCAAGTTTGAGTGTAGCATCATTGTTGCAGAATAAGACAGTTGGTTCTTTTACCCATACATCGAGGTCTTGAAGCGGGCTTTTTATCCAGACTATCTCACAACTAGTCTTTGCCATTTCTTGATATTCTGCTTTGGCGAATGATAAAGAAACAGTCGATTGTTTCTTCATCTTCCATGAAAGTAATGAGTCTCTCAACTTTATACATAAACCCGTAATAGATTTTCTACCCATGGGGCAAGTAGCATAGTCCGTGATACAATATGCTGTTATTTCCATGTTGTTGTCCCAAGATAATAATATCCCTAATCCCGGACATCCTTTCAAGGACTTTATAACTTTCAATGTTGCATTCATGTGAAACTGTTTTGGGGCATGCATAAATTGGTTGAGAATCTATACCGCATAGCAAATGTTGAGTCTGGTCATGGTCAAATAAATGAGCTTCCCAACGAGTCTTTGATAAGCAGATGGATCTTTAAGCAAAAGATCCTTGTTCATGGGTGACAATCCTTTGTCGTACTCAGCTGTTGTCAACTTGATAGTTTGTTCGATTGGAATAGCAGCTAGCTTAGATCCTGACAATCCTGCTTCTGAAATGATCTCTAAGACAAATTTGCGTTGGCTAAGATGGATGCCCATATTTGATCGTGCAATCTCTATCCCGAGAAAGTATTTGGGGAGTCCCAAATCCTTAATATGGAAGGTAGAGTGCAGGTACTTCTTGAATTTCTCAATGGCAGATGCATCATTCCCCATAATGACGATGCGGGGGATCATCTTCACTTAAGAATAGATGATGAGTAGTAGCCAGATCTTCCTCCCGATGTGAAGATAACTGACCTTGGAATGGGAAAGTATCCTCATGAAAAATTACGTCTCTACTAACAAAGAATTGTCTAGTGGATGGATCAAGGACCAAATATCCCTTTTGAAAAGTAGGATATCCCATAAATACATATCGGAGGGCACGAGGATTGAGTTTGTCCCGAGAGCCAATTGTAGATACATAGCATAAACATCCAAAAACACGGAGGTGACGAATGTCTGGACGTTTGCCAAATAATAACTCGAAAGGAGTCCTTTCGTTGAGAATACAAGATGGCATCCGATTGATTAAGTAGGCTGCTGTGATCACACAGTTTCCTTAGAACATTTCCGAAATTGAAGCTTGGTATTTAAGGGCTTGAGCAACTTCTAAGAGATGACGGTGTTTTCTTTTGACAATCCCATTTTGTTGGGGAGTGTAGAAGCAAGAACTTTCATGAAGAATCCCATTGGAGAGAAATAATGAAGAGCATTCATGATTAAAGAATTCACGAGCATTATCAGTGCGAATCCGTTTTACGGATTTGTGAAACTGATTCTTAATCAAGATGAAGAAATTCTTGAGATGAGAAAGTACTTGGGTCTTGGATTGCATGAGAAAAACCCAAATTGCTCGTGTATGATCATCCACAATTGTGAGAAAAAATCGAGGCCCATCATGATGCGGAGTGCGATATGTTCCCTAGATATTCACGTGTAAAAGAGAGAAAGCTTGACTGGCACATGATGTGCTTTTTGAAAAAGGCATTCATGACTGTTTGGCTAATGGACATATAGGGTATTTGGGATGAGGAAAAGAAGCACTGTGGCCCAGATGTTGATGGAATAAAGGAACATTTTTATTATTATGGGCACTACATTAGATGCTTTTATTTAAAGGAAAAGATGCAACATCAAAATTCTTGGGAAATGTGGCCCAAAAATAGAGTCCCTCGTAATTTTTACCTAAGCCTATCAGTGTCCCAGTCGAAAAGGCCTAAAAGAGACAGACATCATAATAAAAAAAGACTCAACATGAGTTGTCTTCATAAAGTTTGGACACGGAAATGAGAGTAAAGTGAAAACTTAGAATGAATAGAACGTCTTTGAGTGTGATGGAAAAATTGAGCTAAACATTTCCAATCTTAGCGACGGAACCGTCACTTCCATTTGGAAGACGTATAGAGGTATGAAGGGAAGACTTGTTAATTTTGAAAAAGAACATTCAACGCAGACTGTATGGTCATTAGCACCTAATCAATAATCCATGTTTTTTTTGAAGTAGCGCTCATCAAACAATAGGAAATACCTGTATAACTAGTCGTTTTGTCTTGTATTCTCATATGATTTAAAGCCATCATAATTTGTTGAAACCGATCATTATTGAGATAGGCTGGTTGACTTTGGCATGTGCTGCGATGGAGATATCTCGTTCCTTTTTATCTGCCGGCTTCCCCTGCAATTTCCAATAATTTTCTTTAGTGCAATAGGGAAGTTTGCAATAATCGCAAAATTTACCTTTTCCTTTGTTGGAATTGGCTTTGTTTGATGACGTGGCAGAATTTGGGCCACGAGATCCCTTCGAAGCCGGGGATGACGTGGCGTGATGTACGCCATCTGATTTGGGCGCGGCGAGAATCAAAGATGGACCGTCTGATCTCGCTGAGGAATCTCCACCATCTGATCCCACGATGAAATCGCGCCCGTTCGTTCGATGTGAGAGTCAGGCGTATTCTGGGCCGTCCGATCTAGTGGACAAATCATGGTTGTTCGCTCGAAAAGAAGACATCCTATCTTCTTGGATCCTCGAGAAACCCTAGTGGGTTTCCCAAGCCTCCATGGTTGGACCCCGACAAGGCCTTGGCCGCGAGAACAATGCGATCTCCCACTTTAGCATACTCCGACGAGGCCAATCATTGAGATTCCTACTGAACCGCGAGTTGGCATGTTCGGCCGAGCAAGGGGACGGGTTCCATGGCCAAGATCTGGCTTCGAAACAGTAAGTACGATTCATTTAGAATAAGCAAAAATCGTGTTACCTTTTCCCGTTCTTTCGTGGCTCGATATTGATCCAAAGTGGTCTCGGGTCCTTCCAATTTTTCCTCCGCCATTTCGAGTTCGTTCCATAGTGCGGACAACCGGTTGAAAATGGCGGAAATCGATAGATTTCCTTGTTTGAGGTCTGATAGGGCTTGAGTTGGTGAGAAAATTTTAGCCCCATCAAGTTTCCTGTACATTTCTCGCAAATTTTCCCATATTCTCTTCGCATCTTCGGTTGGAGGAAGTCCGGCAGCGACCTCTGGCTTGAGGCAATTCCCTATCCAGGTCCGCACGCGTTGATTGCATTTCCTCCATTGTCGTGCAAAGTCGATCGTCGGTCGGGATTGGGGTGGTGCTGTCAACAAAGCCTTGTTTGTCTTTGGTAATCAACGCTCGCCAGAGTTTGCGGGACCACACGGAATAGTTTTCCAGCCCCGAAAGCTGCTAGGCGTAGAGGCGGAGTTCAGGTCCATCTGCGGCGGACGTATACAGGGGATCGCTGGGTTCTGGCCGTCCGCCGACGAGACCCCCAAACGGAAGAAAACCGGGTCCGTAGGTCGGGTAGGGATTTCCTCCGAAACCCGACGGCGGACCCGATCCATTTTGGCCCGAGAAAGACCAACCCGATCCATACCCTGAAATGGGTCGGTGACTAGTGGTGGGCCTCCTCCTGGCCCGTTGTTTTCATCAGGCTCCATGGGGCTGAGATTCTGGGCCGGGCTTCTCTGGTTCGTTTGGCCTTAGGCGGGTTGAACCTGCACAGGAACCCATTGAACATATGGGCCTGAAAAAAAATGTCCAGGGTCAGATTGAGTGGGTTCCAAAATGGGCTGTGCAGGACCCGACAGTCCCTCATTGGGTCTTGTATGGTCTTGTTCTTCTGTTGTTGAATCTGGTTGATACTCTGTACAAGTATCATCTATTCTCTGATTGTTGAAAGACGCTTCAGGGTCTTGGTGTTCACCAGATTTTGAACTTTGGTTTCTCGGCATGATATCTCCCTTTGAAAATGCAGGATGTTGGTGTGCGGAAGCGTTGAAATGCAGAAGCTAGGTTAAGTAGGGAGGCTTTGATACCATGTCAGAAGTTTAGAGGATGGAAAGCGATTGGAGATTGGAATTGTGTATTGCTTTCATACATAAGATTGTGTAATTACAGCCCTATTTACAGTACAAGAAGTCTAGATGATTAGGGAAAGAAAATATACATAATAAAGAAAAAAAGATTCCCTAAAATTGCTTGATATGCAATATTCTAATTTTCCACCAATGTAGCATTCAAGATCAATTAGCATCGGCAGCGATATCCTCAACAATCAGCATCGACAATGGTATATCTTCAACACTTTCTTCAAATTGAGTTGCACGGTGGTCACTTTGGCCCGTTGCTCTTCAATGTTCCCTAAGGACTAGAAGAGCTCTCAAAGATGATGAGCCTCTGTCTGTGCCTGTGTTCGTGCATGTGTGGATATAAATGGAGGACGGTGAGGGAAAAAGAGATCAAGGAAAAATGACACAAATAATTGTTAAACTTTGGTGTAATATGCAATATTGTCTTGAACTTTAGTTCAATTTTCATTGGCATCCCTAAACGTTTAACTTGTTCGATGTAATCCCTTAACTTTTAGTATACGTTCACTTTAGTCCATGAACTATAGGAAAATATTCGATATAGTTCTTTCATTAATTTAAGTTTAGGGACAATATTTAACATTTTCATGTAGTCCAGGGACTAGATTAAACATGTACTAAAAATTCATGGATCTGAACAAATTAAAAGTCCAAGAACGACATTGCACATTGGACTAAATTTCTGTGACCATATTGAATAAATAACAAGTTCATGGACAACATTGTAAATTTGGCCAAAGTTTGATGACCGTTTGTGTAATTATTTCAAAGATCAATAGATTACTACCCCTCGTGCTCCATCACCCTATCATTCAAGATAAATAAAAAGATAAATGAATTTACATAATAATAAAGACAAAGAGTATCTACCGTGACGAAGCAGCAATAATGCGCATTTCCAATGTATTTATTTGGGAAGATTGGAACTTTAAATCCTAAACCTTATGTAAGACAGCAATCTAGTCCTAAACCAGTTCAATCAAGTCCTAAAATTTGATTAGAAAATACAATCGAGTCCTAAAATTTTCAATTGAATTGATGAAGTCTTAAAACTTTGTTAAAAAATGCAATTAAGCCCTAAACCTCGTATCGAAATTGTAATGTAGTATTGCTCATCCAAAACACTTTGATTGTACCTTTTAAAGAAGATTCAGGACTTGATTGAATCAATTGAAAGATTTTAAGAATTTTTTTCTATATATAAGATTTAGAATTTGCGATGCACTTTTTTGTACTTATTTCGAAAACATAAAGTGTCCATTTCCATGTGAAGAACTCACAAGAACTTGGATTCGTGGTTGCTCTGCTTAAGCCCAAAACTACAGTCCCCCACGCACATGGCTTCGGACCATCTCCTCTAATGCCATTTCCATGTGAAGAACTCACAAGAACGTAGATTCGTGGCTGGTCTGATTAGGTCCAAAACTTCGGTCCCCCGCGCACATGGCTTCAGACCATCTCCGCTAAAGCCTGAGATTCGCAAGCAGACACGATTTTGAGTGCGCCCTCATTTTCAGTTCACGCAGAGCAAACGACTTTTCCAATTTGGATGTTTCGTTTGTGCCCGTTCTCACGATTCGTCACCATGAAAGCCAAGTCCCAACCACCCGAGGCATCCATCGGTCCAAGCGGCGCTTTGATTTGTGAATCTAGTAGATCATATATCGTGTTCTAATCGCATCAACTCAGAGTGATCTTTAGGGGCTCAGGAATGTTGTGTTGGAAAAAAATTAGATGATATGAAAAATAATAATCGTTAGAAATCTATTGAAAAAGATGAGAAAATAAGATTAATTATTTGAGTCATGCAAGCACCGTCCTCAAGAATAATTTTGCTCCTTGGAGTACGAAACTTGGTGCTTTCTTTATTCCACATAGAATATAGTAGAATAAATAGGAACAATGTTATGTGTATAACCAAGTGAATAAAGGAAAGATATGTAAAGAGAAAAAAGAATATTCTTGTTTTGATATATATCTCACTTGTCAATTATTTTCAGAGTAACAATTTGTAAGTAAAAAAAAAAGAGAACCGTTTTTCATCAGCAATCTTGCATTTAACTGAAAAACCTTACAAATCATTTGCAAATTAATAGCAGTCAAGATTGTTACAAAAACGTACTAAACCATTATAAAATGTTATGAAACCATTATAAATTAATGGCAGATGACGGTAAAAAACTGTTACAATAACAATACATTTCAATATATACAACAATTCCCCACATATTTCAAAAGGCTTTGAAAAGAAATGAAAGAATAATGTTGGGTTATTGGAATGTAATGCATCAAAACTGGTGCTTGTTAGGCTATAAACCAGA
Organism: Syzygium aromaticum; assembly: GCA_024500025.1. Classification (NCBI taxonomy): domain Eukaryota; kingdom Viridiplantae; phylum Streptophyta; class Magnoliopsida; order Myrtales; family Myrtaceae; genus Syzygium; species Syzygium aromaticum. The sequence goes on from CM044893.1 coordinate 14,582,675, forward strand.
TCTAGAAAGAATGAAATATAATGAAATCATTGGAGAAGTTTGAAACTTCTATAAATCAAGAATTTCCTTTTATGAATTATAAATTTCACCAATCACATTACACTTCCACAAATTTCGTTGTTCAACGCAGTTTTACGGTAATAAGCCATGCATGTGTTTGTTTTATTTATAAGTGCTCTAGATTATTGCCAATAATTCTTATAGGAGCGGCCCTACTTCACACTTGTATGGGTGATTCCATCTAGTGCATTCGACAATTTAATACACCACCAATAATGACTATCGATTCATTAAGAGGTTGAGAGCTTAGCTCAATCTCTTTTTCATTGTAGTCTGGCATTATTTTAATCTTAGGAGGGACAAAAATTTTAATAGTGCATCATTAGATTAACAAGTGACTTATTATTACCAATTTGAATCTAATTCATGAGATCGCCAATCACATAGGTTGGGTCATCATCACTACTATTTTTCTTCCACTGGCTTAAGTTTCATTCCCCTTGATGTATAGTCAAAGGATCAACCAAAATCAATCAATGGACATAATTCCATCTTTAAGCAATTGTTTTACCACATCACGTCTCGATCGAATGCGACTCTTTTTACCATTGAAAGTTTTATTCTTTGCAATGGTATTATAGCTTTGCAATGGCGATTGCCACTTGGCAATCATGATACATAAAAGGTGTTGGTCTCATTCTCTTTCCCAATAACTTGAGCAGTTTTCAAATTACCAAAAAATAATAACTATTTTCTTCTCTATCCCCTATTGGACCGTAGGAGTATCAACATTTTGTTTGTACAAGTTAAGAATAACGCTAAAGAGAAAAATATAGAATTTTCTATATATTTGATGATGAAAAGATAAGGAGTAGATGAGCCTATTTATAGGCTTTACAAGTCAACTATCTACGGTAACAAAATATTACACAATCAATTACAATCAATCACAAAGATATCTAGAATATTATAGATATCCAAAATATCGTGAAGATATCACAAGATATATTATAGATATTTAGGACATCATGAAGATATCCAGAATATTATAGATATATGTAATATCGTAAACAATCTAAGATAATCTAAATATATCTAACATCCCCCTTCAAACTCCAGTCCCCTCAAACTCAATGTGACATCGAAGAAGTCAATTGGAGTTTGAAGAAAAGATCTCGAAACGCCCAAGTGGATGTTCTTTTGTGGATATATCAGCAGTCTGATACAAGTCGTACAGTATCATGAAGCACATGAGATCATATGAAATGACAGTCAATTTCAATATGCTTGGTGCGCTCATGGAAACATCATTGTGAGCTATTTGAATAGCACTCCAATTGTCACAATAAATTATTGTTCCACCGTTACGACGGACTCCTATGTCTTCTAATAATCATCATAACCGAAGTAATTCTGATGTCGTATTAGCAAGAGCACGATATTCCGTTTCAAGGCTAGATCGAGCTACAATTGTCTGTTTCTTGCTACGCCATGATATAAATGAGGTACCAAGAAAGAAGTAGTAGCCTATAGTAGAGCGATGATCAAGAGGATCACCAACCCTCCAAAGTAGAATAAGCGAAAAAATGAAGACTACGAAATAAGGTACCATTCACATAGCGAAGAATATGAAGGACAGCAGCAAAGTAAATCATACGTGGTGTAGTCATGAACTAACTGACTACGTGAACAGCATAAGCAATATCAAGACGAGTAATAGTGAGAGACACAAGACTACCAACCAACTATCGATAAAATGTAGGATTTGAAAGAGTAGTTCCATCGTTAGCATTAAATTTGGCATTTGCCTCAATTGGAGTTGTAGCAGTCTTAGTATCAATGAGTCCTACGCGAGAAAGAAGATCGGTGGCGTATTTTGCTTGAGAAAGATAATGGCTCAAGGAGTTTGAGGTAACCTCTAAGTCTAAAAAGTAACTGAGTTGCTTGCGATCTTTCATTTCAAACTTCTGAATGAGATATTGCTGGAGCTTTGTAATACCGATATGATCATTGTCGGTAATAAACATGTCATCCACGTATAATAGCAGTAGGATATACCCACGAGATGTTTTCTGAACGAATAGTGCATTGTCATGGGGATTGCATCTAAAGCCAAGATATTTCATGGTGGAACTGGACGTAGAATACCATGCACGAGGAGCCTGTTTCAGTCGATACAAAGCTTTACATAAACAACATACTTTATTAGAAGCAGTAGTATATCCCGGAGGAAGTTCCATATATACTTCATCAACAAGATTGCCATTAAGAAAGACATTTTTAACATTCATTTGGAATAGAGGTCATTTCTTAATAGCTGCAACATCAAGAAGACTTCTAACGAAAGTAAAACATGCATCTAAAGCAAATGTCTCGTCATAGTCAATTCCATACTCTTGAGTGAAGCCTTTTGCTACTAGTTTAGCTTTGTAGCATTCCACTGTACCATCTGCCTTAGTCTTGATCTTATACACCCATCTACAACCTATACTTGAATTTCCAGGAGGCAAATCAACCAATTTCCAAGTGTGAGAATTGTCTAGCGCTTGGGATTTGCTTGCTGGCCGTTACTCCACCTCAAATATTGTTCATCAGTATCAGCTGTTAGACAATTTGCATCACATGCATCAATAGACAAGTTAGTCTATCAACGATTTTTTGCCCTCTATGCATGCTGTTTGGGATCAATTGGCTTTATCAGAGCCGCAATGGGAAGCTAATGTTGATGCTCGGAAGTTCATTGAATATCGCCAAGATATCACAAGATATCTAGAATATTATAGATATCTGTAATATTGTAAATAATCTAAGATAAATAGCTAACTACCCCTTGCGCACCACCATCCTATCGTTCAAGAAAAATTAAGACTCTGTTTATTTAGCAGAAAATGTAACGTTTTTTGAAAATGTTTTCAATATATTTACGTAATAATAATGCACATTTTCAATGTACATATCTAGGAAAGGTATTGCTTAATTCCTAAACCTTATGTAAGGCATGCGATTTAGTCCTAAACAAGTTTAATCAAGTCCTAAAACTTTACCGGGAAATGTAATCAAGTCTTAAAATTTTCAGTTGATTCGGTTAGTCCTAGAACTTTATTATTGAGAAATGTAATGAAGCCTTAAAACTCAAATGGAAATAGTAATTTAAGGATGTTATGTAAGTAGTTTTAGGTTATTGTTCATAGAATGGACTCTGATTACACTTCTTAAAAGATATTCGGGACTTAACTGGACTTAACTACACCAATTAAAAAAAGTTTAGGACTTGATTACATTTCGTACACAAAATTTAGGACTTCCATCACACATCTCCATAATTATTTGGAGAACTCCCAAGAACTTATTAAGCTCCGTTGTTTCGCAGAAAATGAATAATCTGAAATATATTTTCCTAAAAATGATCACTTATACCATTTACAAAAATGAACAAATGATAAAAATTTTCGCCGTTTACGAAAATATTTAGACATAAATTATTATCGATAATGAAAATATTTTCTATAAACTAATTATTTCAAGCGTTTACGAACTTTTATTTTAAAAATTAATTATTTTCGCGAAACAAATGTAGGTTTAGCCCTGTGCCCAGTCTACTCAAGTCCAAAATAACAGTGCCCCACGCACGTGGCTTCAGGCCATCTCCGCTCATGCGTGAAATTCATATAAGACACTTCTGAGTGCTCTCATTGTCAGCTCACGCAAAGTAAAAACAATCTTCTTTGCAATTGGCTGAAGCAGAGACGACTCATCAACAACATGAAAGCCAAAGTCCCAACCCCCCAAGGTGTCGGTCGGCTGGAGCGGCGCTTTGATTTGAATTTAGTAGATCGTATATATCGTTTCAAAGCGATCTTAGGGGTCGGGAATATCGTCCTGTGAGTGGAGTCTTATATGATGTACATGAATGAGATGTTTTGCGTGAATCGACAATGATTAGTTAGATTGAAAATAAGAACGTCACATTGTGACAAATGAGCCCCAATTAAATTGGGCTCGAGCTTAACGTTGGTCATAGTTGTAGCGAGGTGTAGACCGTAGAGGAGAGAGAGAGCAAGAGATACGTGGAACAGAGAAGGGCGGGGGAGGGAGAGGGGGCGGACCTGCGATGACGACAAGTCGGGGCGTCTTTGTCATTGCCCACGGCGGGGTTGGAGGTATCAGTAGTCCAATGGTTATGATGCGAAAATAAAATATTTAAGAAAAAAAAAATTCTCTTTCCTTTTGTTCCTAAACAAAAATGAGATTTTATATCGCTTAATCTTTTCCTTTTTTTACCTCTCTGTGCTATTACTTGCTAAGTCTAAAACTGAAAAATACTTAATATGATTTTCAGCTTACATTTTAAGCATAGAAGTTTTAGTTCTTTTTTTCAGATCAATGCATCAAAGTACCATTTGTGAATTCATAATATGAAATTCAAATTTACGATGAGAAATTGGAATGTCACGATATTATTGGCAAATGGAACGATGAATCATAATTTTCACGGTACATGATTAAATTATGACTAAAACTTTTCGTTTAAAAGAAAGACACTTACGTCGAAATAATTTGTTAACCGAAAAAAAAAAAAATTGTTACATAGGAAATTTAGATTCTTGCGCGACATCGCACGGCCAACTGAAGTATGATGGTGATGCAATGTCACCCTGTGACCTTTGTCTGCACGTCCTCTCCTCCTATTAATATGCATGTCTCGTCTATTTGATAAAGAACTACCATAACCAGAGAGCCAATCCTCCATAACTCTTCTTTGAGAGATAGAGAGAGAGAGAGAGAGTATATGGAAGTCGATAAGGTCGCGACGACGGTTCGTTTCTTCCTTGCGTGGTGCCTGCTCGCGACCACGGCGATTGCTCTGGCCGGCTGTCGCGGAGCGGGAGCCTCTCCGGAAGCCGGCAACGCCACCGTCGCTCGGCGGTGCCACGGCAGCGAGTGCCTCATCGCCTACCGGCAACCGGAGGTGGAGCTGATGGCGGTGCTGGACGCGGAGCATGCCCTGGGCAGCATGCTGGCCAACATCAAACCCGGAACCGTCACGGGTGGGTCTAAAATTCAGACCAAGGCCGGTTGCGGCCGTGGCGGGCGGGGCAGACGCTACACGCCTTGCCTTCCCTCTCCAAGTACCAGGCCTCGCGTCGATCCTTATCCCCGTAAAGGGTGAGAACATGGGTCGTGGAAAAGCTTGTTAGTTCTCAGTAGCGATTTGGTGGATTTTCTATGCTCAGATATTGTCATCATGTGATTTACTCTTGGAAAATAAGGGTCTAATGCATGTGCAGAAGCGCTGCCTCCAGCGAAAGTAGTTCTGCGTCCTAAAATCTTTGAATTATTCAGCAATTGGAGGCCCACGACTTGATTGTCTGTTGTGTCACACGAGACATTCTCTCCTTTCGCTCCCTCGAATAATTGACGTTGGCGCTCTGTTTACACTGAAAAATAACCAGCTTTTATGATCGACGGACAATAAATTCGGTCGATGGCAGTAATTACTAAGGCGGTTGACTTGAAAATTATCTCGAGAAGCGTCGTCAATTGGTGGATGGAGGTTATCATTTCATTTCAGAATTTTGCCGGACTGTTAAAGGATGAGGAGAGTGCCGATTTTAGACGGAACATTTCGGAACAAGACGGATTTTTCATGTCCGTGATCAACACAGAACCCCTTCCCAAAAAAAAAAAAGAAAAAAAATTCGAAGTCTATTTTCTTGGTGAAGGATTTTTCACTCTCTAGGCAAAACACACTTGGAAACAAGACGTGATTCACTGACACACTCTCTCCCTCTCTCTCGATCAAGCGAAAAATTGTCCAGTGAATGCAATATGTATTGCCAAACTAAATTTGGACCATCGAATCTGATGGAATTCATGCGGGTCTCTTTCTCTCGCTGCCGCCACAGCTCTACGTACGTTGTTAAGCTCCATCTACTAGAGAAGAGGTGTCGAGATAAGGATTGCTGTTGGCGTGACAATTGCTGTCGATGGTGGTGGTGGTGCCAAGTGTGCATGGCATCCCGTCGGCCGGGAGGTCGGTCGATCAAGGTCTGAAATCCTCGACGAAGGGACCTCTCTGTGAAATTGGATAGTCATCTCACGGGAGTCACATGATACTGACCCTTAGTATATAATTCATTTGGAAAAAATGCCAAAAAAATCCTAAACCTTTTACGTTAGTGTCAATTTAGTTCTAAATCTTTTTTCGGTGCCAATTCAGTCTTAAACCTTTTGCATTTGTGCCAATTTAGTTTTAAACCTTTTTTTTTGTGCCAATTAAGTCTTAAACATTTTAAATTGATGTCAATTCAATCCTAAACTTTTTTATTTTTGTACCAATTTAGTCCTTCTGGCCAATTTTGACCGGAATTTGCCGACGTGGACGCTGGCTAGTCATCTGCACCGACGTGGCACTTACATGAACAGATTAAATAATATTTTAATACTTTTTTGAAATTTTATTTATTTTTCTTTTTTTTTCTAATTTTTTTTTTTTTTTTTATATTCTCCTTCCTTTGGCCAGTCGCCCTAGAGGCTAGCAAGGTCGGCCTCATCGGCCACTGGCAAGGACGACCTCGCCAGAGGCCGCGGCAAGGGCGAGCCTCGATCTCGCTGGATCTGCCGAGGTCGAGCCTCACCCAGCCGCCGGCGAGGCCCAACCTCACCAGATCCGGCGAGGTCGGGCCTCGCCCAATCATGGCGAGGCTCGAACCCTCGCCGGAGACCGTGGCGACCATTGCCACTATATGAATTTCAGCTTACATTTTAAGCATAGAAGTTTTAGTTCTTTTTTTCAAATAAATGCATCAAAGTACCATTTGTGAATTCATAATATGAAATTCAAATTTATGATGAGAAATTGGAATGCCACGATATTATTGGCAAACGGTACGATGAAACATAATTTTCATGATACATGATTAAATTATGACCAAAATTTTTCGTTTAAAAGAAAGATACTTACGTCGAAATAATTTGTTAACCGAAAAAAAAAAATTGTTGCATCGCACGGCCAACTGAAGTATGATGGTTATGCAATGTCACCATGTGACCTTGTCTGTACGTCCTCTCCTCCTATTAATGCGCATGTCCCGTCCATTTGATAAAGAACTACCATAACCAGAGAGCCAATCCTCCATAACTCTTCTTCTTCTTCTTCTTCTTCTTCTTCGAGAGTATATGGAAGTCGATAAGGTCGCGACGACGGTTCGTTTCTTCCTTGCGTGGTGCCTGCTTGCGACCACGGCGATTGCTCTGGCCGGCTGTCGCGGAGCGGGAGCCTCTCCGGAAGCCGGCAACGCCACCGTCACTCAGCGGTGCCACGGCGGCGAGTGCCTCATCGCCTACCGGCAACCGGAGGTGGAGCTGATGGCGGTGCTGGACCCGGAGCACACCCTGGGCAGCATACTGGCCACCGGCAAACCCATAAACATCTTGAAAGCGACCGCTAATCAGTATGGCCCCGCCCGTTGTGGCCGCTCCGCACCGGGACGCTACACGTCCTGCACTACCAAGAAAGGTCCCAACCCTCGCTACAGCCCTTACTTCCGTAAAGGGACTTAGGTAAGATCATGGATTGTGGAAATGCTTTGTTAATTCTCCTTATCAGTTGGTGGATCTTCGTTTCAAAGATAATTGTCATCACCGTGATTGCTTTTCGAAAATAGGGTCTAATGCATGTGCAAAAATTTGTTCTATTCTGCGTCCTGAAAATAGAATTATTACGCAACTCGAGGCTTGCAGCTTCTTCCATTCGATTGTGTTATTGTTTGCTCATCGTGTTAGGCGAGATGCTCCCTCTTTCCCCTCCCCGATAATTAGACATTACCGCTCCCAAGTAATGCACACGTCGCTCTCTCTCTCTCTCTCTCTCTCGACAAAATATTCAACGAAACCGGCAAATCTAATGGAACTCACGTGGTTGCAACTAGGGATGATCGATTCTCGAACGGTCCAATTTTCCACCCAAGAACTGGAAAGCCGAATAGAGGGACCGATTCCCAATTTCTAAAATCGGGAACCGGATTGGTGCCCCCTAAAACCGGACTTGATTGGGCTGATCGGTCCCCGGTGGGCTGATGGAACCCATGGCATATTTAGTTTTTTTATTTGTCGTTAATGTTCAAGATGCAATTGAAAATGTTTTTGATGATCAATGCGTACCTACAATCAGTGAGTTATGTAAAACATTGTACGTTTCGCATAGATTTTTTTCAATTTGTGGCAAAATTTGGTTGGAATGAGCAATTACTATTGTGTTTTGATTTGTTCTTGTCATCTTACTCATATGCATAAGTAAAGGTAATCGCTCTATCCTGATGAGCAATTCCACACTTGGAACTAAAAACCATACTAAAATTCACCAATTTTAATTTTATAAAACTGGGAACTGGACTGATGCCCCCGAGAATCACTCAAAACAAGCCGATCTGGTTTGATCCGAGTGGTTTCCCATACGAGCAATTTCTTTTGCTCACCCCTAGCCGCAACACATTATCAAGCTCCATTTACTAGAGAGGAAAGTGTCGACAACAGATATGGTTGGCGTGATGGTAGGCATTGACGTTGGCGGCGCCAATGTGCACGATGTCCTGTCGATGGGGAGGTCGGCCCGATTAGGGGTCTCAAAACTTTGACAAAAGGACCTCTCCATAAAGTTAGATAGTCATCTCACGAGAGTCCCACTATACCAACGCTTAGTATATCGGTCATGTTACTTTCTCGAGAGAGCATTGCTGCGTATACGTATTGAACAAGGTCGCGTTTAACAAAGTTCCATCACATTATTCATAGTAGGTCAATGCGATAATCAAGTGTCCTTCTTCTTCTCGGATTGCTTGCAGCGTCATGGATCCACGGATGCCGTCCGCCTCGTAGATATGCAAACCATTGCCGACGCTCCCTTCCAAACCGTGAGCCATCCACATCGTACCTAAAGTTCACATTGCCAATTTCTCGGTTTCATTTAGGCAACATTTATATCACGGAAAACATTTTCCTCGTTTTTAGGTATTTGGTTCGCTTAGGAAAATTATTCAACGGAAAATTTATGTTAAAATTTAGGAAAATGATTTTTTCTTTAAAAAATCGAAAATCATTTTTCAAAATATGATTAATATCAATGCTTGACCCGCAACTCTACGCTTAGGCATAAAAACCCCAATGCTAGTTTCCGGTATTCGGAACCAGATCTCTGGCACCAGGGACCGGTTTCATGGAATCTAGGCCGTGACCTTGGTGCCAATGCTTGGATCCTCGGCGCTTACACCTAAGTCCATTGAGGATGAACCTGAGACCTTAGTGCCCGTACCTAGGGCCCTGGCACTCACACCCAAGTTCATCTAGGCCGGGCCTGAATCCTCGGTGCTCATGCATGATGCATCGACACCGAAGCCCGAGTCCATAAAGGCTGAGTGCTGGATCCCAGTATTTGAGCCCAAATCCCCAACGCTCGAGCGTGGGTCCACAAAGGTAGTACATGGATCCATTGAGGCTTGGTCCGAGACGCCGGTGCTTGAGATTAGGTCCATCGTGCCCCGATACTTGGAGCCTTGGTCGGGGTCCATTGAGGTCAAACCCAGGACTCTAGTGTTCTTACCCTGTTCCCCCGCTGCACATGCGCAAGTTACTAGCACTTAAATACTGCATGTCTGTTTAAAAATCAAATCGTATTTTCTATACTAAATAACGGAAAATATTTTCTAGTACATTTTTAATTTTCAGCCAAATATCAAAAAATATTGTCATTATCTTAGAAAACGATTTCCTAAAAATTTTTCGCAAAATAAACGGAACATTGGTCATCAAAATGTTGCTTTTTCTTTTTTCTTTTTTTTATCTGTCCTCTTCTAACTCTCCTCTCTCATATTTTTACTCTACTTTTTTGCGGACCACGATCATTTTTTTTTTTTTTTTTTGTGATTATCATTAGGAAAGTTAGAGATAAATAGGGATTAGGGAATCAATGACTGACCTTGCGCGGAGACATGCAGGACCATCGACCCTAAAGAAGAGGAAAAGAAAAAGGTTAATACCATCAAAAATTCCAAACTGGTACATCTGTAATAATTTTATTATGAACTAATTTTTTTATCACCAAAAATTCTAAACCGGTACACTTATGACAAATTTACCTCAAACTATTTTTTTAACCACCAAAAATCCTACACTGGTACACTTATGACAATTTTACCCTGAACTAATTTTTTGACCACTAAAAATCCAAAAACTGGTACATTTGTGATAATTTTACCCCAAACTAATTTTTTGATTACTAAAAGTCACAAACTGATATATATGTGACAAATTTACCCTTCGTTAATGTCCGTTAAATTGGAATAATATCACAAAAAATTACAAATTGATAAACTTGTGATAAACAGAGGAGTAAAACTTCAAATTAGTATACTTGTCAACTACCACATGTCATCAAATTTAACAATTTAATAGTAAAATTTAACGAAAACAAATAGAGGATAAATTTGTCATAAGTATACCAGTTTGAGATTTTTGGTAATTAAAAAATTAATTTGGGATAAAATTGTTATAGTTATATCAGTTTGGAGTTTTTTATGGTCAAAAAATAATTAAGAGTAAATTTATTATAAATATAATAATTTAAAATTTTTCGTAATATTAACCCAAAAGAAAATCCATCAGTACATCTTAAAAACAAAAAGAGGAGAGAACTTTATTGTCTCTTTTCTTTTTGGTGTGTCCTGTTCATCCACTTGAATTTGCATGTAAAGTGGATGCAGAAGATGGACCTTTTCAAGTCTTGGTCCGGTGCATGTGGAGGAGGACCACCTGCTTATCTGTCGGACAATAATGCAGTTGGGCAACCCGACAAATTATTTATTGTGCTCCCACGATCGATTAAAAGAAAAAACAAATTTGTTAGTGAGTATTTGGCAGAGATATGCAAAACGGAAAGACTGATCCGGTTCGATTTCTGTGAATGTCGATCCGAATCCTAATTCTTAAAAGTGAAATCGGTGTTCGGACGGTCCAGTTCGGACTGGACCGGATCAACTACATATATATTTTTTATTTCTTCAAAAAAATTAGTAAAATGTGAATTAGATCCACATACAATACTTTTCTCTTATCGTCGCATCACAATAACTGTTCACTCATCGTCACTTCCGTCAATATGTGGAGATTTTTCACTCCCTCTCGTTGTAGTGGGAAAAAAATAAATAAAGTAACTAGTTCCATTAGACCGGACCAGACTATCCTAGTACCAATCCGGTCCTCGGTTCTCAAAATTGGGAACGGATCTTCCCAATTCCACCATGAAACTAGATAGGACCGGAAACCAATCACCTCTAGTGTTTGGAGAGAAGTTTTGTTAAGCAATTAATTATAGAAATTTGGCAATTTTGAATGCGTTAATTGTTCTAATGTTGTTATGTACAGTTACTTAAAAAATTCACTAATTTCAAATGAACAGAGATATTAGAATACTATGTTACTTCAACCCATGTTCTTATATTATGCATGAGGATTCGTGATGAAATGGAATTGATTGTTTTTCTTCAAACGCAATATGCACATTCTTATCTCCAATAGTTTCCTCATAGGTCGCTTCTATGATTTATAGATGGCCATAGGGAAAATTCTTAGAGATATTAAAGAATTTCTATTAGACTTTGGCCTAAAATCTTCACGTTTGAATCAGAAGGCAGGGATTTGAGAGGAAAAAGTATGAATGAGAAAAAACTGGAGATAAAAAAGCGAGGAGAAAAACAGCTAGTTCCACTCTTAATGTTTGCAAAGAGAGAAAATAATTGGAGGTAAAAAAGCCTAATGTGATAATATTTCCTTATTAATCATGTGTATTCGTTCACGGTAAAATTACCATCTTTTTTTTTCTAAATTAATTGTATTATTAAAATGTTTGAATATTAAATTAAGCCTTTGATCATGAACTATTCTTTTGGAATAATTGATCGTGATCCCACAAACTTTTACATGATATTGGAGGCGAAAATCCCGAATTCGAAACTTTCCAGACTCCTAATTTGCCACTCTTATTAAATATTTTCACGCCTTAGTTTGGAGTCAAAATCCAACTATGCTTGAGAGAGTCTGTAAGAATGTTCAAGTATTAAATCACGCTTTCACATGCAGGCTTAAACTCTTCTAACAGTTAATTGTCATCCCATGATTTTTCATGAGGAAGAATATCACAACGAAAATTTCAAATTAAGTAACTATAATCACTTTCGCTTAAATGTGTTATTGTCATTGGGAGGAGATCAAGCGTCACGTCATGATTCTTACTTTTCATGTTCTTCCCTTTACCCTCTCAATTTCACCCCCCCATTTTCTTTCCTTCCATATCAATTTCACCCCACCATTAGTCTTACTTCTTAATGGACCTAACTACGTGCTTTAATCCCATTTTGCCTCGATGAAATCTCCGTCAGTCTTGATCGAATTGAAACTTTTCAGATATATATTAGTTGATCTATCAATTTTACTTTGATATGGGAAGCGACGGGCAAGTGAAAGCGATCTTTCCAATTTGATCTTGATCGAGACTTCTTGAATTTGACTAAATCAGCCGAATCTGATGATCAGGTGCGTCGGGACTCAAATGTATGACACGAAAACACCGTTCCAGATCGAGGACTGGCCCGTTTCCATCTCCGACTAGCAACTATATGCCGAACGAAAAATGACAAAAATTTCGTTGTCATGTCACTAGTATCCGCATCTACTAGTGACAACAAATAGCCAGGCATAGAACAGTTCGATTTCGACTCCCTCGACATGATCGAACGTGCGATGGACATGATAGTTTTCACTCACACATGTTTCGCCAACTCTCCTATCAGAAAACCTTTAAATTAATCACAAGATATTCTGCAATGCTCGCGTAGCTCCTCCTAGCAAGTGCCGATTTGCTGTATTGACATGCGGATCATGCATTTGCATTCGGCAAATCTAAGGTCCTTCCTGCATAGCTTGCATAAAGATTAAAAATATGAAATAGCCAACGTGGATGAATTCCCAAGATATTTAATGTCTTTGAAATGTCACCTAGAACAGCTAAGGTTTTCGTCGCTGATCTAAGTTCGTGCGACTTCCGTCCCCATTCCAAGCGATTTGTGATAGGGATATGCTGGTATTTTCCACTTAGATTACATAAATTAATTCGACTTGTTATTTGGTTTCCCAAGACGGGGACACATTGCTAGGTGGCGGTCGAGGGTCGGGATGCAACTTGCTATAAATAAAATCCTTCATTATCCTATTCTAGTTCGCAATCTCTGGCACTTGATGTTATCGGAGGGATTAGGAGGAAAGGGAAAAAAGGAATTTTATAAAAGTATAGACTTGTTCGAATGGGAAGGAAAGTGAAGGAGGCGATGGATTGGTAAAGTCATTTTTACGGGCATTGTTAATCCCCGGAGGGATTTAAAGGGATCTGTATGGCTTGGATCCCTGGTGAGGTTACCAAGGATTTGTATGCACATGCAATAGACCCTAATCTTCCAAGAGTAATCACATGATGCCAATATGAGAACTAGGAATAAGGACAAAAACAACGGTTAAACTTTGACCCAATGTATAATTTGATCCCTGAAATTTTAATTTGTTCAATGTAGTGTCTAAACTTTATACAAATGTTCAATGTGGTTCATAAACTTTTAATTTGTTCAATGTCATTCTTAAACTTTTAGTGCATGTTCAATTCAGTCCCTAAACTTTATAAAAATATTCAATGCAGTTTCTTAACTTGAATAAATGAAAAAGACTATATTGAATATTTTCATATAATTTAGAGACTAAATTGAACATGCACCAAAAGTTCAAGAATAATATTAACAAATGGCTCTCAAAATTGACGGGTGCTCCATAACTAATGGAAGTCAGACGTGGGAAGTATCGACATGGCTATGGATCTATAAAAAGTTGTCAATAAGAAATAGTAGGGGAAAGCTTAGCAAAGTAAACTTTATCGCGAGAGGATGTCGAATCAGTTGCAGTGGGTTTATGACGGGGGAGGGATGAAACGGAGGTCACCGACAGCGAACCGGAAACGATGGGATTAGACTTTAAAAAGGGTGTTCACTGTTTAAGGGT